>OZ034801.1:99407699-100677196 GCA_964028335.1 Altica lythri | reverse complement strand
GAGTCTACACGGTATAGCCGAGGTTTTAAGCTGGATTTATAAACTTGACGTTGCTGTTGCCGTTCGCTGCAGTTTGCAGTTGCCGTTACCGTTCAAAGTTAAAAACAAGGTATCCCTAACTCGTATTTATAAAGTCCGTAGTCGTTGACGTTCGGAAGTTGGATTCCGTTCCGCTGACGTTCGGTGTCGTTCGAAGATGACCAAGTTTTATCTTTTGCTGTTGCCGTTGGGGTGCAGTTCGGCAATGGGCCAATCAAATCTCGTTATTTTAAAAATAGACAACTGTCAACTATTTTAAGTTCGTAGAAATGGCAGTGTTGGTATTTGTTACTTGTTACTTTTATTATTCGTTTGGGTTTGGTTCGTTTGCTGATCGTTTTTTTTATTTGTAGTATTTTACGTTATTATTATTATTATTATTAATCATTATCATTACACTGTCAAATATATAAATGTCCAAATAACTTCAAAACTAACTAAATAAATGTCTGTAACAAATGTCCAATAACTTAACATATAACAAATAAACCAAAAACAAACAAAACTCAGTAAAGTCAGTTGTCATGTTGCCAAGCATTTTGACATTCGCACTAGACCACCGTTAGGTTTATAAATACACCAACTTGAACTGTGAACAGCAAACTGCAAACGTAACGTCAACTGCAAACGGCAACGGGAACGGCAACAGCAACGTCAAGTTTATAAATCCAGCTTTATATTTAAAGGTATAGGCTTTTCTATTATATTTCTGGTCTCAATAATCAACCAAGATCATAGTTCTATTTTTGCCACTGGCGGCGCTAGTAACCATAAGAAAGCGTCTACGTCCCACTAGTCAACTCGGGCACCCGACATTGTTGCCGGAGCAGAGGGCGCAGAGGCATAGAATTTATTTACATCAAGGTCAGAGATAATTTGTCTATGATCAAGGTTTTAATAAATGAAAGGTGTGTTTGTTTGAATATCTTTTTTGTGGTGTCTATTGTAGATGTAGTGTGGGTGTGGATCTTATGCATGTTTAATGAACTTTTTTTACTTATACTGGTGGTTGCAGTATTTTACTTTTTTAGCTGCAATTTTATTTAAATAAATTAAGTTCGGCTTTTCCAAAATTATTTAATTTTAGCTTAAGTACTTATTTTTTGTTTTAGAAAATAGCACAATGGGACTACATATTTTTGAACAAACCAAACAAAAAGATGAAGCAGAAAAAGTGTTTAATCAAATAGCTAGTAATAATACCCATATAGTTGATAACAAAATGAACGTTGGAACAAGAAAAAACAATTGATGGAAAATGTGTCAAGAGAAATATTAAACATAGAAAACGAGAATCAGTTTAAATAAGCAATGGAAAATATTGCTGCTTCAATTGGACCAACATTAAAAGCTCTCGAGAATACAGATATACCATGTCTCATACAGGTTAACAAAGGGCCAAAAGAACCTGGCAACAAAATTATTGTTCAGCAACGAAGACTGTTTAGCACAAAAAAACGTCCAAGTTGCCACGTATTTTAATGAACTTAAAAACAAAAATCAAATTTAGAAAAATAAGGATATTTTTACTAAATCAATACAACTCCAGCTGAGTTCGGTAGTGGTCTCCCTACTGGCAAATTAGTGCCCAGCTCAGCCGTAGAGGTAAGTAACAAATACTAGTGAGTCGCGCCACCGATTTAGACGGTTAAAATCGGAAACCCCTGATGTCCCAGGCACCACTTCACCCACTGGAGATTATCAAGTAAATTTAGAATATTTAACGGTTCTAATTGAATTAAATTATAACTGAAAATAACGATAAGTGAGCTAAATAAAACTAAAATATCAACTAGACTCTTCTTTAATAAATAAGTTCTAGAATACAGACTGTCAAGCCTCGTGCCTGACAACACAATTGATATCTATATAAAAATAAATTAGGCGAACAACAATAAAAAAAAAAATTTATCCAAATGTGTGATCACACGCAACTCAAAACAAGGAAAAATAGCTTTAACTAAAACTAAGTCCGACTTAAAACTAATATAGCTTATCTGTAAGTTTAAATGAATTGCCGCAGTCTTAGGCTTCTCCAATACTTAGGCCGGCACCAAAATCAAGCCTTATCCAAACCAAAAGGCTTGCTCCAAACACAATAACCAAAGCTCGTACCAAGTATTAGGTCAGCAATCAAAATTCTGCCTGACTCAAGGACTTATGCCCGTAACTAAAACCCTATTTAACATAGGGTTCTTTTCTCGATAACCTTGTGACAACTACTTTGTTGCTAACTGCAATGATGAGGAATCCTGACCACGATTCTCTGTCTGAACAGTCTTAAACTACCAAAATACCACCTGTTTGTTCGTTAGACCACCAAATGAAGATTTGATTAATAATCCGGCCTATGCCGTATTTTCCACCGAAATCACCAAAATTCAGAGAAATCTCTCCCAAACAATTTTCAATGGAAATGAACGAGGTTAAATTTCGTAAATCCAAACTAAATTGCCTTCGATGATCGAAGATTACAAATTAACCTCAAGACAAATCTCCGATGTTTTCAGCACAAAGGTTCGTAATGAAAAGAAGGAAAGTCTCCCACGTCACTTAGATCACAATAATTTGACATACGTCGAAATAAGATATGGCCTCTACTATTGGGACAAACCGTAGCTTATTCAGCCAACAACTTACTAACAAACAGGGGTCATTTGATACGACCAATCTAAATATTCATATTGACAACAATAAAAATCGCAACATTACCTAATTTCCCCATTTATTTTTGATTTCAATAATAAAGTTATAAATATGGCCAAACGTTAGCTACAGAACTTCATTATACAAGTTATCGACTAGGGAGTCGTTCAGGACCCCTATTTTCGAATATGTGATGTGATAGATCACTGGTAAGAAGCCGGCGATCCGTAATTTTAGACTATATGATAACTCACATCACACTTCGCCTGGTCAGACCCAGTCGAAGCAGTGAAACATGCGCATTATCGTTGTATGTATTCAGGCGTCAGCGTATTGTCAAAATCACATGTTTATCAGTTGTTATTCTAGTTTTGTTTTAAAACTTGTCTTTCAAAAATAAAAGAATATAATTATCTGTGGTCTGATTCCTTATTGTTGTGCAAAAAATGGAGTTTTTTAAAGAAAATTCTTTCAATTTTCATAAATATAACGAGGCAACGCTGCAATATCGAAAATACGACTCATGAAAGGTTCTGTCAGGGATCGATCACTTCCCGACTCACTTCACTTTCACACGTTCGAAAATAGGGGTCCACAGATGTCCCACTGTCAGAGATTTCGAACTACACACAATTATAATAATAAACTTATTTACCAAACCCATCGTTAGCGACAACTAAATAATTTTATGACCGAAATAACATCAACAGTTGGCGTTTTACTATTAATAACCTATATCAACCGGTTTTGCCTCGATAAATTCTGCAGTATTAAGGTAGGCCAACGATTTTGTTTACAAATTGAAATCTATCACTAACGCTAAAATAAACCCGTGACAAAGTCGAGCCTCCAAAAAGCTTTCAAAACCATCAGAATCCGAAAAAAATAAAATAGCTCTTAATTTGTTATTATAAAAATGATTAAAAAAATAAAGGACAACCTTATTGTTGTGTTATTATTATTGATGTTATTTATTTTTATTATTAATTCTATTTTTTTATTATTAGACTAGCTTTTACCCGCGACTTGGTTCGCGTAAGTATTTGGGCTATTTAAAAAAATAATTTTTTAATTAAAGACTAAAATATATTAATTAAAATAAAAAAAAAATGTCCTCTATTCTCTATCAGAAGCAAAAAAGTTACATTAATTCGGCTATCGTTAACATTCAACTTTGCAACATTGTCGGGTGCCCGAGTTGACTAGTGGGACGTAGACGCTAGTACTTATAGAGCCTTATAAGAACCGATGTTTATGTCATTTAAATTTCGCGAAATTAAATCTATATATATAAAAATGAATGTTTGTCTGTATGTCTGTATGTACTCAATGAACTCAAAAACTACTGGACCGATTGTCATGAAAATTGGTATGTATGTGTATTTTACCACGGAGAAGGTTTGTAGGATATGCTCATTAATGCCACTCGCCACTAGGTGGCGCTGCAGAGTAGCAACTTCTGCCCTGTTCAACCGATTGTCATGAAAATTGGTATGCATATATATTTTTCCAAGGAGAAGGTTTGTATGATATGCTCATTGATGCCACTTGCCACCAGGTGGGCTACAGGGTAACAACTTGTGCCCCGCTCAACCGATTGTCATGAAAATCAGTATGATGATGCATTTATTAAGATAAATATGATATTAGTATTAATGGAAGTTAACACCAGATGGCGCTTTCATGTATCAAATTCAATACTGATTAATAGATATCTATATCTATACGAATTCGTATAAATACAAGTTCGAAAAATATATTGTTGGTGGGATAAGTAAAACAAAATTAAAAACATTCTTTCCTTCCCTATCTCTTCTTCTCTATTATTTTTCTTAAATTTATTTTAGTTGATAGCGTAGCAACGCGCGCCGGGTACAGCTAGTTAAATATATAGTATTATAGTATTAATTTATTTATTTAAAACTAGGTGTACCTGCGACGTCGTTCGCGTGGCGTATTGATTGTTGTTTAAAAAATTCCTCACTCACCCCGTTAAAATGTTATGTTGAAAGAAGACAAATACATCTGTGAAAACCGCATTCGAAACGGATCAGTAGTTTTCATGTGATACGCGCACAAACATATCTATAGACAGACAGACAGACGTACAAAAAAAATCTAACCACATTTTTGGGTTCTAAATCGATGTACCCGTGACGTCGTTCGCGTGATGTATAGATTGTTGATTAAAATTTCTTCCCCCTCACCGTAAAAGAGTTGGGGATGAAATTTTTATATACCAGATGTTAAGTTAAAAGAAGACGAATATATATGTCAAAACCGCATTTAAATCGGATCAGTAGTTTTCATCTTATTCGCGCACAAACATAAAGATAGACAGACAGACATACATACAACAAAAAATCTAACCACATTTTTGGGTTCTATATCGATGTACCCGCGACGTCGTTCGATTGTTGTGTAAAAACTTCTCTCCCACACCGTAAAAGTGGTTTTCCCAACATTTCCCTTCACTGCTCTGCTCCTATTGATTATAGCGTGATGTAAAGTATCTAATAACCTGAACCTGTTTAGGAGTATGAAAAACAATTGTACCAAGTTTCGTTAAAATCCGTCGAGTAATTTTTGTTTCTATAACGGTTATACAGACAGATAGACAAAACTTTTACTGATTTCATTTTTGGCATCAGTATCGATCCCTAATCACCCCCTGATAGTCATTTTGGAAATATATTTCATGTACAGAATCGACCTCTCTACAGATTTATTATAAGTATAGATTAGTTGTCATAACAGCTGTCAATAGTAACAAAACTTCCCGCGTAAGGATTTAAAGGAGTATCTTAGAGCACAAGAGCACTCTACCGGCAATAGTTCTGTCCCCTAAATTGAGACCATTTTTTTAACATTACGTTTAAACTCCTGGTATCTATACTTCATGTTCGTGACATTGGACAGAACATGGCTGATGATAATTATAACCCGTTCACTTTTTATTTCTATCTCAGTAGGCTTTGTTAGTAACATAAAATTCGCCCTGTTTAATACACGTCTGAGTTTACTGTTCTGTGGTCTTGTTAATTGTTGTTGTCACGTCTTCAATAAAAATATGTGTATTCAGTACAAATATCTTAAGTAATTAAATTTGCAAACCAAATTTAAAACTTGCAGGAAATAAGTCAATATATTTAATATTAACTTGAATACTAAAGAAGATGCGTCAGTTTTTGCTGCAAGTAGTATTAATATCCAAGAATGGTCTATTTGAATTCACATGAATTTTGACTGATACTCAACATAACACATTCCTTTACACAGAACAGATCCCTGTTTATAGTCAATTATTATTTTATTGGTCTATAACGAAAAATATACTTTTATATTTACATTTTATTACAAATAAATAAGTACAATTCAAAATGTAGCACATATACATATATTAACTAAAAACGTTTAATACAACTTTTAAATTAATCAAGCAAAAGTAAAAAAAAATCGAGTGTGGCAGTCAGTGGGACTGCCGGCAGAAGTTATACTTCGATGCACGCGCCCGGATTCATAAATTTATATGCGAATGATTTAGCAAAATCATTATATGATATTCGTGTTCAGCGACCCCAAAAACGTCCTAGTACCGAGTGTACACTCTTTTTGTATCAAATTTGCATAAAATTCCTGGAGACAAGGTCCGTCTTAAGCATCAGACAATATCACCATTATTATAATCGTATATAGCGATTCAAAAAACCGCCGAGTACCAAGTGTGCACTGATTTCGTACAGAATTTAAATAAAAGCCCAGGACAAGAGGTAAATACAATAGGCACACGAATATCGTGATGCCGAAAGTCTCCGCGGCACTTGCTGCCAAGGGGTTTTATGTAAATTCTGTACAAAATCAGTGCACACTAGGTACTCGACGGTTTTTTGGGTCGCTAAATACGAATATGATAATGACGATGGTCTCCGAAACACCTCGTGCTTAAGATGGATCTCGTCTCCAGGAATTTTATGCAAATTCGATACAAAATGAGTGTGCACTCGGTACTAGGAGGTTTTTGGGGTCGCTGAACACGAATATTATATAATGATTTTGCTAAATCAGACGCACACAAATTTAAAAATCCTGGCGCGTACATAGAAGTATAACTTCTGTCGGCAGTCCCACTGACTGCCACTCCCGTTTTTTTTTGTAAAATCTTAAGGCGGTTCACAGAATACATCTAATTACTAAGTTTCAAAAATACAGTTCTTAAAGTGTAGGAAAAAGTGGTTGTGACATACGGACAGACAGACACGACGAATCTAAGGGAATTTTGCCAATTTGACTAGGTTATCTTATTTTAGTTCAAACAAAAACACATTTTTTTATAAAAAAAATGTTTGTTTGAGGTTTGAGGAAAATGGATTGTTTAGGGAAACAAAAATACAGTATGGTATTAATAAATTTTAATATAGAACAAAAATACAAAATATCTTAATTAACAGAGATTCTTAACTCTTATCATTGAGTTTCTTGGATGTCGTAGCAACTGGACTCACTGCAGAAATTATTTTAGGAGAACATTTGTCCAATATTTTTTGTTTAGTTAATGTAGAAACCGGAAAATCTGTTGTTGTACTAACAATATCTTCATCATCCAATACTATTGTAATATCTTTATCAGTACTGGTAGAATTATTAATAGTTTCAGTAAATTTACCAATATAATTAACACAATTATTAATGTTGGTATTGGTGTTATCAATATCACGATTACTGTTCAACAATTCATCAATATATTTCAGTCTATCCAAACGCACACATAGTTTACTATTTGTTGCCATACTTTTACACATTTTTCCATGCTTCTCTTTATTATTTGCATGCCTAAATCTCTCAAAACAAAACTTACATTTTACGCGTATTCGTCTCTGTGTTCTCATTGCATACGTTTTCTTATCACTGAATGTTGGAAATTTATTTTCAATAGGATTTTTTACGAGTCCCAATCTTTCTAAAAATGAGGGACTTTTCGGATACGCTATCTGTGGACCACCAACAGAGAAAGGCGTCTTCTTTGGAGAATTTCCCAATCTTTCTAAACATGAGGGACTTCTCGGATACGCTATCTGTGGATCACCAACAGAGAAAAGCGTCTTCTTTGGAGAACTATCACTATTTGATTTTTTTAAAATATCAGTTTCAAGCAATTTTATAGGACTGGTTAAAGTTTGAGCCAATGCAGTATTAACTTCGTTGCTTTTATCATCTTTGACAACATTTTTTATATCTGTACTTTCAACTAGAAGTATAGGACATACATTCCAATTCCCTTCTTTGCTATCTTGTTTAAATGTTCTATTTACATTAGATCTATCTATTATTACACTGGAAACTTGTATCTTCGCTTTTTTTTGTGGAGGAACAGGTATTTTATTATAACTACTAACATTGTTTGCTTGTTGCAACAATCGGTTAATATTATCATCAATTTCAAAATTAATTTTTGGATCTATATTAAAAGTTACACATGATTCTGGAATTTTAATATTCGGATGAGATAAAAGTACTTTGATTATACTAGGATGTACTTGTTTAGCTTCCGGTAATTTTTCTATATGTTGGTTTTTTTTATCACAATCTTCCGAAGACGTTTTTGGTTTAATTAGACATTCAGTGGTGTTATTTAAAATATTCTTCTTTAATTTATCATGCAATGCGGTATTCTCGATAACTTGTTTGTATTGTGCCTGTAATAAATTTAGTGAAAAAATTAATGTAAACAAAGTTTTGAATTTGCAGTTGTAATATAAAAACAAATTACCTTTAGATATATGTCTGCTTTAATGGCTCGTTGTCGGTATGCATACATTGTAAGTACAACTTTGAAGCAATGACTACACACTTTTTGAGAAACAACATCATCTTCAGACATCTGAAACAAATTAAAAGATCTTCTCTAAAAAATGTTTAATAGGAAAAAATTAAACGCCATTAAAAACTTAAAATTTTCCAATCTAATACCATTTTGGTGATTGTTTATTTAAGTAGTAGGTCGCTAAGTTATTTGCATCCCTAGAGGATGAATTCTAATAAACCGCCTGAATTTCAATTTTTATAAAAATCGGTGCTGATTTTAAGATTGTCTATTACAAATTTTCAACCCCTATTTCACCCCTTCTGGGTTAAATTTTTTCAAAATCCCTTCTTAGTGGGTGTTCTATTATGAAAATAAACATCTGTCAAATTCCACGTTTCTACCAGTAGTGGTTACGGTTGTTGAAGCTATACCTCAGTTAGTGGGAACTTCTACTTTATATATATATATATATATATATATATATATATATATATATATATATATATATATATATATATATATATATATATATATATATATATATATATATATATATATATAAAGATGATACATAACGTATCTAATGCCATACTGTCGAGAACTCAAACACAATGAGTCCGTTTCGCCAACGTGGCGACGCTGGTTGCTAGCCGAAAACCCATTGGCACAGCTAGCCGAAAGCACAAAATGGCGATAGGACTCCTGTGTGAGCGTTCGTTGTTTTTGTGTTTCTTGACACATGTTTCCCCAACATCCTTTGCTCCCAAGTACCCAACACTTTTGCTAGCCAAGTGCAATACTCTTCTTGGTTATGCCGCGCTGATGACGGCTAATGAGCCAGAAACATGTATGTCTGCGGTTACCATTTCTACTTGTAACCATGATCCTTGTTGCGTTACATTCCCGTTATCCTCCCTTTTTTTTTATATTAATACGCGTTTTCTTGGCACTTTGTTTATATATATATATATATATATATATATATATATATATATATATATATATATATATATATATATATATATATATAATAGAGTGATGCTCCACCTTTACAAGTTTTTTTGTTTTTTTTCGTTGGTATTAAATAAAAAAGCCGGTATCTTTTTACCAAGTGCGCGTGCAAAATATCACTTCTCGTATACTTTTAGGAAATCAAACAGTTTACAAAAAGACTCTTCTATCTTTTTTATAAAAGTCACCGTTAATAGTTATAGAAGCAACAAGTGTATTAATTAGGACCATTAACAATCGAGATAAGTTAGGTCGCGACAAAACGCTCTATGCCGCTTCCAGTGGCTACGATAAGCAGATTTTCTGTCTTCAGTCTCTAGAAATTGTTTTGATAACGTCACTCTAGTTTAACAAAATGGATGTTAATAAGAAGACGAAGACGCAGAGGAAATCGACGTTTTTGGGTGCATTCCATTTTAAGAACTCACCACTGAAATGAATTTTATAATTTTTTCGAAGAATTGCAACTTCACGACGACAAATTGAAAAAAGTAGGATATACGATCGCGAAAAAGTGTAGCAACTGTAAAAAGACTGGCTATAACATTGTGGAGAGTAAACATTAATGGTTTTCAAATCATTGGACTACCCACTAAATCTATAATTCTGTTTCCTTGCAACGTCCATTACCAACTACACCTATGAACGAAGTCAACTAAAGTGGCTCAAATGAATTGTCTGTTTTAACGCGGGCAAAAAGTGGCCGCCTCCACCACTACCGCAGTTTGTCACTTTAATGAACCACTTCGGAAGCCTTGTGTACCATGAAAGTTTCAGTCCGCAGCAAGTGGTCGTGTTTGCGATCAGCTTTAATGTTTGAGATTGTTAATCGTCATTTTAATTTACTAGTTCGTTACAAAACTTTTCCGTTGACGGCACTTTTTAGAAACATCCATTTTTGATTCTTCAAATACACAGAATTTTAAACAATAAAGTAATAGTAGATTATACCACGAGTCAATAATGATAGCTATTATTTCCAGAGAATAATGGCCATTATTGTGGTGATCCCTAAGGGATCAATATATGGCATTAAAATGCAAAAACCACACATGACAATTAGAAAAAACAGGGACTTCTCTTTAGGTAGGATATGTACGTTGCATTGCATATGATGATTGATTAATAGAAAATCACTCATTAATAGCGGTCATTAATCAACAATTTTAAGTAGGTGAAAATTCACCATATATAAACGGTCGACAGAAAAAAATAAAAAAGATTGAAATTCGATTATCTTTGGTAATTTTGCATATCTCATTCGAAATGTTTGCAACATCTTCCCTTATAATGTCAATCACACTTGCTGATAAAGTTATTTATCATTCTAACTTCTCTTTTAATGTTGCTCCAAATCAACTCGATGGGGTTAAACACAAAACAATGTTTGTAACGCTGTTAATGAAGTCTACCCAATCAAAAGAATACTGTATTGTAACTTATTTCGGTAAACCTAGTGAAATGATGAGAAACGTTTACTTAGTAATTATAACTGAACAGTGTCCTTTAGAACGAATTAAAAAAACAAATCCAAAATTGATATGTTAAAAATTTGGTTGTTTACAAACTTAACTGAGTTGACTCTCCTCAAACATACGCAGGTAAAACTTATAGAAATTTAAAAACCCATATTTCCGAACATAAACGTGGTTTCGATAAATGTAAAAGTGACTCAAGCTATTCAAAATCTTTCTTCCTTTAACCCAAATTTAGAAATTTTACAGGTGCAAAATAAAAGTTTTAAATGAAATCTATTAGAATCATTAGAAATTTATTAAAAACGACCACCTAAACGTAAATTATTCAACACTGCTTAATCTTTTTAACACAATACCAGTGTATTGGTTCACAATGGTTTTCCCCATCTGTTATCTATGTTTATATTTTATTCTGTTATCTTAATTACCATTTTATTGCAATTTTATAACTTCATACTTTTTACACTTTTGATACTTTATGTAGTACCATTGAGAAAGCTATATCATAGCGAAACACCTATCATATTAGAAAGTAATATATTATGGTTATCGTGAATATATTTTATTAATTATTGATGGGAATTGCAATTTTACATGTTTTGAGATCTACACAGGGACACCTGAATGAATTAAAATCTTTGTCACTTTCGTTTGCAGAAAAAGAGAATATAACGTAACAAATTGCGTTCAAAATTTCCTTTGATGAGATTTTAGATAAAATCAACATTTTAAGCTTAAGAAAAAAGGACCCACCATGCTTTTTTATATTTTTAGTATAAACTATACTATAACTCGATATACAATTGCATGTCACTGACGTCTTTGTGACGTAAATCTAGGCGGAACCAATGATAGGCCCGAATGAATGCTTGTTGCCATGTTTAACTTAGACAAACTTACTATCTTTGTCTTATTAACGAGCAATAGAAAGAGATACTTTAAGGCAAATGGCAACACCGGAGAACAGAATGAACTACGCTAGCGCTGCTTGCCATATGTCTTAAAAGTCTCTTTCTATTGCGCGTTAATAAGACAAAGATAGTAAGTCTTTCTAAGTTAAATCTGGCAACTACGATTCATTCAAACCTCGCATTGGTTTCACTTGCATATACGTCACAATGACGTCAATGACATACAACTGCCTATCAAGGTATAAATTAAAGTCATATTAATATGTGGTAAATATTATGCAAGAGAAATAGATTATGAAATTTTAAAAAAATCATCGATAGCTCGCCTGTTCCAAATAAAACGGTTTTACAAGTACATTTATAGCTGTGTAATTTTTATGGAGAAATAGTTTGTTGTCGTACGTGTGTTATATTATTACGCTAAAGTTAAATAATAAACCAAATTCTATTCCTAATGTTAACTAAATCACTTTTTTATAATCTTAGCATGTATTATAATACCGATAACACATACGTGTTAATAAAAATCATTTCAAAGTTATTCTGATCAAGTTATATTATCACGTAAATGTCAAATAATAAACCAAACTTCCTTATATATTGCGCATGTATTATAATGAGTTATACAACACATGCGTATTAACATTCATTTTAAGGTTATTTTATTCTGATCTAAAGTTATATTATCACGAAAATGTCAAATAATAAACCAAACTTCCTTATATATTGCGCATGTATTATAATGAGGTATACAACACATGCGTATTAACAACATTCATTTCAAGGTTATGTTATTCTGATCTAAAGTTATAAGTTACCTATTGTATTTTAAAGTTATATTATTACGTCAAATAATAAACGAAACTAACCTGCACTCCTAATGTCAACAAAATTACTTCTTGTATATTATCGGTGCTTTGTAAATTTTTATCGAAAATCCAAAAAAGTTCGTTTTCAGATAGGCATAATCTACACTTATTCATAAGCACCATAGTGTGTATAAAATGTTGCTCAATAATATTTGCTAGCAACACTCGTATTGGACTGTAAACGTGAACTGACAAAAAACCGTTGCCTCTTGCCTCACTTCTCATCTGATCATTGGCACTCGGTAGGGGAAGCGACTAAAAAGACATCTTGTGAGTTGTGGTTGCGTTAAATAATACTTGGCGAAAATAGACAATAAGTATTTACGCAAGATGTTATGAAAGCCATAAATTGCTTTAAAAAATTAGTTTAAAAATTGATATGCATTAGAAAAAGCTGTGATTATGGTTTTTAAGTAAAAAAAAACATGTGCATTTTAGAACGCGCTACAGAAGTGATATTTATATATATTCGTATGAAAATAGTAGTAGTACAATATATATTATTAACAATAATATAGTCATTAAATTTCTAAATATTGTATCTGCGGAAAGTTTTTAAAGGGTGTGCGCAGTTCTCACATTCGTGTTAAAGATTAAGGGAAAAACCGCAGAAAATAACCTTAATCAGAACTACTTGCTGTATATTCAAAGATTCTTGATTTGTGCGAATGGCATTTTGTGTCAATTCATGTAATTCTTGAAAACCGCCAGCAAATCTTGTAAGATGACATTCATTGACTAAATGTTTAATAGTTTCTTCGGCTATATTGCAACAACATAATGGGCTTTCTACAACACCCCATTTAAAGAGAGTGGAATTACAGCGTCCATGACCAGTGCGTAGACGGTTCAATATTTCTAGGATGTTTGAATCCAGGTATTGGTTTTGTTGGATCTTCTACTAAACCTCGGTTAAAATCATTCTTACTTAACCAAATTCTTTTCCAATCTTTATCTATTGAGAAATGTTCGATACTGTTTACTAATAGCCAAAAAGGATTCCTTGATTTTAATCTATTATTTTGGTCATGGAGGTCTTGCCAAATGATGAAGTCTTCATTAAGTTGATATTTCTGCCACAATTTTTTCGCAGCTAGTTTTCTTCGTAAACTTGGTGGGGGAATGTTTGATAGAACAGGTAACCAAGGGGTTGGAGTAGATAATTTCGAAATAATGTTATTTCTGGTTTTAAGTTTTTGGCGAACTTTCTCAATGTGTTGTCTATATGTTAAGCTTGTATCCAAAGTTACACCAAGGTAAATAGGATGAAAATTGTGATTTAGTTTTACAGAATTAAATGTTACGTCAAGTTTTCTAGTTTTGGCAGAATTACAGAGATGAAAACAGGAAACCTCTGTCTTAGTAGGATTAGGACATAGAAGCCATTTTTTAAAATATTCAGTCATAAGTAATAAGTCATTGTCAAGAACAGTTTCCAGATTATCGAATTTATCATTTTGACAAGCTAGTGCAATGTCATCTGCATAAATAAATTTTTTGCAAATAGTTTGCGTTAAATCACTAGTGTACAGATTAAAAAAAGAGGTGAAAGTACAGAGCACTGTGGAAGACCATTATTTAGAAATTTAAATCTACTACTATTCTCTCCAATAAAAACCCTAAATTTTCTGTTGGTAAGCATATTTTCGATAAGTTTGACTACTTGCCTGCATTGCAAGGTATTAAATAGTTTGAACAGTAAGCCATCTTTCCAAACAGTATCGTAAGCTGCTGTCAAATCCATAAAAACAGTGCCCGTTTTCATCTTTTTCTGGTAACCAGATTCAATATGTGTTGTTAAAGCTAAAACTTGGTCACAACAATTACGGTTCGATCAAATCCTCTGTTCGTTCTTGAATTATCATCCTAACATAATTCCTATTAATAAACTTTTACTTCCTACAATTCCACCACCAACCTTGCGTCACCCCATGCGTTTGGTTGCCTACCTAAAACATTATGACTTTGAATTGTGCGCGCATATTTTTACGGAAATGAAAGACGTAAAATGAACGAGAGAGACAGAGACGTTACACGTTACACCTTACCGCCAAGTAAGAAAAAGGTGAGTGTCATGGCCGTTCCTCTCAACCATCCCATACTGTGTGTGAACTTAAAAGTGAATAAACTGAATGTTTATGTGCCTATATGTTTCCAAACCATTAGTAAATCTTCGTAAATGTGGATTATTACGAAAGGGGCCCCTATACCATCATTCTGGACCGAAACAAGCAATGCAGGACGGCAGGGAAGCCATTAAAGTAAGTGTTCGTATATTATTTTTCATAACTCGAGAAAAGGCAACCAAACTCCTAACTTTTGATCTTCTGGTCCTTCGCTAATAAATGGGCCAACCATTTTATTGATCCTTCGAGCCAAGATAGAACAGTCCTGGGATTTTTTTATAATTCACTTTTCGTGTGAAGTTCAAAAGTTTTTTTATACTATGCTTTATCGAGTTATTCTAGTAGGCATTTACTACCATTGTTCATGCTGGTAAATTACGTTAGATACATGCTTATTGTCCAAGTTTTATATACCCCTTTCTTGTTTTGCGAGCCACTTTGTACAATTTACTCTCCTCTTTATGTTGTAAAACCAGTCTTGCGGCATAAACTTTAGTTTACTAGCAAATAACCAATTTCCAATATATATTTGTTTTTTTTTGCAAACCTTTTTGCAAAATATCCAATAAACCATTACGTGTTTTTCCTCTTTGTGTTGTAAAACCATTTTTACAGCATAAACTTTGTTTGTTTTGCAACCCTTTTGCAAAATACCCAATAAACCATTACGTGTTTTTCCTCTTTGTGTTGTAAAACCATTTTTACAGCATAAACTTTGTTTGTTTTGCAACCCTTTTGCAAAATACCCAATAACCATCACGTGTTTTCCTCTTTGTGTTGTAAAACCATTTTTACAGCATAAACTTTGTTTGTTTTGCAAAACTTTTTGCAAAATACCCAATAACCATTACGTGTTTTTTCCTCTTTGTGTTGTAAAACCATTTTTACAGCATAAAATTTGTTTGTTTTGCAACCCTTTTGCAAAATACCCAATAACCATTACGTGTTTTCCTCTTTGTGTTGTAAAACCATTTTTACAGCATAAACTTTGTTTGTTTTACAAACCTTTTTGCAAAATACCCAATAACCATTACGTGTTTTCCTCTTTGTGTTGTAAAACCATTTTTACAGCATAAACTTTGTTTGTTTTGCAACCCTTTTGCAAGATTACGTGTTTTCCTCTTTGTGTTCCAAAACCATTTTTGAAACATAAACTTATCAATACTGTGGAGTTTACGCCATTTTTTACCTGCCTGGTTGTAATTTGGTAATACATTTTAGAATATTGTTTATATCCCTATTTAAAACATGGCTTCTAAAAAGAAACATTTATTAGTCACCCGTAAACTGGCAATGTCAAGAATCCAAGAAACCTATGACTTGTCAGATGTAGTGATAAATGACCAAACCCAATTGACTTTGTTTAAAATAAAATTCCGTTTGTTAGAGTCTTTGTATGATGAATTCAAGTCAGCTCATTTAGAGGTGTTGTCATTAACTTCCGATGATGAATTTGAAACCGAAGATTTAGCTAGAAGAAATGTTGATGACATGTATTCAACAATCATTAACAGATTCGAAATCCTGTGTCCACCTCCAATTGACAATTTAAATCAATCTGTCATTCCTGTTCCTTCTGATACCAATCAAGTCAGACTTCCTAGGCTGGAATTGTTAAAATTTTCTGGAGATTCTTCCCAATGGCAGGCGTTTATTGATGTATTTGACCATTCAGTACATAAACGTTCTGACATCAGTGACGTGCACAAATTCCAATATTTGTTGTCAACCCTCACAGGAGATGCGTTTCGTCTCATAAAATCCATATCTTTATCTTCAGCTAATTATACTATTGCCTATAAAACTCTTGTTGATAGATTTTCGAAGAAACGTTTAAACATCGTGACACACTGGCGTGCATTAAAGACCTTTCCCCCTTTATCAAGTTCCGATCCCAAAAGGTTGCGTTTTCTTGTGGACACCTTTAATGAAAATTTGTCCGTCCTCAAAAACCTAGATTGTGATGTCGACTCTTGGGATTTTCCCATTACCGATATGTTACTTGATAAACTGGATGCCAAAACCCGAGAGCGTTTTGAGCTCAGTTGTGATGCATCTATCATTCCAACTTTTAATATTATAATGGATTTTCTAACGAAGCAGTGTGTAGCATTAGAAGCTGTCAATTCATCTAAAGTCACCCAACCTAATTCCAAGATAATTAAATCCGATTCTAGCAAAACCAAAGGTGTAATGGCCTACACCACCCAATCTTCGTCTTCTACACCAAAAATCGATAATGATGTATGTGCAATTTGCTCCCAAAACCATAAAATTTTTATGTGTCCCCCTTTCCAAGCGATGAGCCCAAGGGATCGATATGACGCAATTCGTAAGGCAAACAAATGTATTAATTGTTTTAGAAGTGGGCATCAGTCAGGCTCATGTCCATCGAATTACCGTTGCAAAACCTGTCGCAAAGCTCACCACACTTTATTACATTTCCCTGATCATCCTGTTGTCAACAACAATCGATCGTCTCCAAATGCTCCTGCAGTCGTTGCTCATGTAATTAATGAATCGGATGGAGTAAGACATGATCCTAATGTTCTGGGTCTGTGCTCCAACGCAGATCCACCTTTCCCCACCACTACATTATTAGCCACAGCTTTGGTCCAGATTAAGGACAGATGGGGTCAGGCTCAGACCTTGAGGGCGTTAATAGATTCTGGTAGCCAAGCCAGTTTTATCCTGCAAAAATGTGTTAATCAACTTCAATTGAACACCTCTCCATATCAGTCGTCCGTTTTTGGTCTTGGTTCCGTCACTTTCCATTCACCCAAACGTATCGCACATTGCGAATTACGACCCTGTCGCTCTGACCAAAACTATTTTGGTTTAGATGCCATAATTTTACCCAAAATCTGTTCTTCGTTGCCTAATGTTCCATTAGATCCCAATCTTTGCCAGTTAGGTCCAAATTTCCCTCTGGCAGATCCCACATGGTATAAGTCTTCCCAAATTGATTTATTACTAGGAGTAGATGTTTACCATGCCATTATGCGCACCGGCCACTTATCGATTAACGATTCTTCCTTGATTGCTTTTGAAACTATTTTTGGTTGGGCTTTGATAGGACCTATTATCATACCATCTAATCCAGTTCAGGCTCTCCTATCCGTTTATGATTATCCAGTAGATAATCTGACCAAATTCTGGGATGTCGAAGAGATTCCTGGGAATATTAAAATACACCCCGATGATAAAAGGGTTGAAATTTATTTTCAAAAGACCGTGTCTCGTGAACCTAATGGTCGTTTCCAAGTTTCACTACCTTTCAAAGTTGAACTTCCCACTTTTGAAAATTCCGCTACTGTAGCTCACCGCCGATTTCTTTCATTGGAAAGAAAACTCACAAAAGACCATGTCTTATGTACCCTATATCAAGAGTTTATGCGTGATTATTTAGTATCGGGACACATGTCCGAATTGTCCTCTCCGCCATTGGATAACGATAATTATTATATCCCACACCATCCAGTTTTTAAAGTTGAGAATGGTAATCCCAAAATTCGCGTGGTTTTTGACGCCAGTGCTAAAGCCCAAAACCAATTATCTTTAAATGACACTCTCTGTGTTGGTCCCAAGTTGCAGAACGAAATAGTATCAGTTTTGTTGCGTTTCCGAACCAAACCTTTGGTCTTCACTTGTGATATCCGTCAAATGTATCGTCAGGTTTTAATCCACCCAAGCCAAAGACGATATCAACTGATTTGGTGGCGATTCACACCAGAAGAACCTCTCAAAACCTTCCAATTGAACACTGTCACCTATGGTGTTTCTACATCACCCTTTTTAGCTATTCGATGTCTTGCACATCTTGCAGAGATTTATAAAGATGAATTCCCCCTTGCTTCCAAAGTCTTGAGAGAAGAATTATATGTTGATGATATTATCACTGGCGCCGAAACGTTAAGTGATGCTTTAGAACTTCAGCGACAACTAATTTGTTTATTGATACGTGGTTGCTTTGAATTACGAAAATGGTCGTCTAATTCTCCCCGGTTGTTAGAAGTCATTCCCATAGACCATCGACAGCAAAATAATCTTTCCTTTGACATTTCCGACACCCTTAAGATTTTAGGATTGCAGTGGCATGCAAATGCTGACTCCTTTGTATTCAAGGTTATTCCCAATGATTCTAAATGTACGAAAAGATCAATTTTGTCCCAAATTGCCCACATTTATGATCCTATTGGATTCATGTGTCCTGTTACCTTTTTTGCCAAATTGCTTATCCAAAAGCTATGGATCGCAGGTTCTGATTGGGATGAATTGGCACCCCCTACTATATGCTCCAGTTGGGAACATTTTATTCAATCTCTACCCCAGGTCGCAGATATAGCTATTCCTCGGAGATTGTCCATTGATCGTCAAACGACATGTCAATTACATGCCTTTTGTGATGCCTCAGAATCTGGATATTCTGCGGTAATTTATTTTCGACTTACAAATGACACTGCTGAAACCTTTACCCAATTTGTCATCGCCAAATCCAAAGTGGCACCTATAAAAACATTATCCATTCCTAGACTTGAACTGTGCGGCGCAGTTCTGTTGTCCAACTTAGTTGAATTTGTTATCAACACCTTCCGAGATACTATTACTATTGATTCAATTCATGCGTGGACGGATTCTACCGTCGTTTTGAGCTGGATCCATTCTTTTCCAAACCAATACAAATCATTTGTAACCAATCGAATATCTCATATTCAGGATCGTATTTCTCCCAATCATTGGCGCCATGTTCCTACTTCTTCCAACCCTGCTGACATTGCGTCGCGAGGTGGTAAGCCAAATGAACTTCCCGGGGTTTCTACATGGTGGGCGGGTCCTCCATGGCTCCTATTACCAGATTCTCAGTGGCCTCGAGAATTACCAAGTAATCCAGATGTTTCTCTCCCTCTTAGTGAGAATAAGATAACTGCCTTGTTGGTTGCAAAACCAGATGCCATTCTGACTCCCTTGTTTACACGATATTCCAACTTGAGGAAAATTCAAAGAATCGTTGCATACTGTTTCATTCGTGGCCTAGATGCCATTCCCAATGGTCCTATTTCCGATCAGGAATTATCCTTTGCGCTAGACGGTATTATAAAATCCGTCCAAGCTATTTCATTTGCTTCCCGAATTGTTGTTGATTCAAACGCAACAAAGTTTACCAAAAGGGTTGGCTAGACTAGCTCCATTCCAAGATGAACACGGATTGCTCCGTGTCGGAGGTAGGTTAAGACAATCTTCTATCAAATTCGATGCGAAATATCCTATTTTGCTTCCTCGTCGTCATGTGCTCACCGACTTGATCATTCGCAAGGTGCATGTAGACTCCTGTCATGCTGGTCTCCATACGACAATGTATTTAATCCTCCAAAAGTTTTGGATAATTTCCTCCAGACGAGCAGTACGCTCGTATTGTCCAAATGTTATCGTTGTTTCCGTCTCAATCCAAAGCCCTATCAACCCCGAATGGCTGATTTACCTTCCTCCCGTGTTTCCGCTGTTAAGCCATTCAGTTGTGTAGGTATCGACTATGGTGGCCCATTCCATATCATCCATCGTCGGCATCGAGGGGCCAAATCCTATAAGGTTTATATTTGCCTATTTGTATGTTTCTCCACCAAAGCCATCCACGTGGAAGTTGTCAACGACCTTACGGCGGAGGCTTTTCTCGCGGCTCTCAGGCGATTTATTGCTAGACGTGGTCGTTGTTCCAAAATATACAGCGATTGTGGTACCAATTTCGTCGGTGCAGAAAGAATCATGCAGGAATATTTACAAGTCGCTGCTACTGGAGAATCCATCAAATGGATATTTAACCCGCCAGGTGCTCCACATTTTGGAGGACTCTGGGAAAGTGGAATTAAGTCTGTTAAAAAACATTTATACCGAGTGATTGGTCAACAACGATTAACTTATGAGGAGTTTTTTACTCTTGTTACCCAGATTGAGGCGTTGTTAAACTCACGTCCTTTAACCCCTGTCTCTTAGGACCCACATGATTTAACCGTGTTAAGTCCTGGACATTTTCTTACGTTGGAACCCATCACTTCCTTCCCGGAACCTGACCTCCAGCATGCAAAGCTGTCTTTGTTGTCTCGTTGGCAATTGATTCAACAATTGAACCAATCCTTCTGGTCTAGATGGAGCCAAGAGTACCTTCTCACGTTGCATCAACGATCCAAATGGACCGGCGAAAATCCTCTCCAACCATCTGTTGGACAGTTAGTCCTCCTGCGTGATGAAAACCTTCCCCCTCTTCATTGGCGTCTTGCGCGTATTGCTGAATTGCACCCAGGCAGGGATGGCATTTACAGCGTCACCACCGTCAAAACTAAAGATGGTACCTTTAAAAGACCTTTAGTTAAACTATGTCCGTTACCGTGTACTTACGAGGATTAACTCGATCCTAGCTAAGTTTTCCTTTTTTGTTTGTCTATTGTGTTGCTTGCTTTACAACTGTAAAGCACCTTCATTATTATTTTGTTTTTACCTTTGTTTAAAATAACCTCGTTATTTTGGTGGGCGGAATGTTCGTTCTTGAATTATCATCCTAACATAATTCCTATTAATAAACTTTTACTTCCTACAATTCCACCACCAACCTTGCGTCACCCCATGCGTTTGGTTGCCTACCTAAAACATTATGACTTTGAATTGTGCGCGCATATTTTTACGGAAATGAAAGACGTAAAATGAACGAGAGAGACAGAGACGTTACACCTTACCGCCAAGTAAGAAAAAGGTGAGTGTCATGGCCGTTCCTCTCAACCAGTCCAAATACTGTGTGTGAACTTAAAAGTGAATAAACTGAATGTTTATGTGCCTATATGTTTTCAAACCATTAGTAAATCTTCGTAAATGTGGATTATTACGAAAGGGGCCCCTATACCATCATTCTGGACCGAAACAAGCAATGCAGGCCGGCAGGGAAGCCATTAAAGTAAGTGTTCGTATATTATTTTTCATAACTCGAGAAAAGGCAACCAAACTCCTAACTTTTGATCTTCTGGTCTTTCGCTAATAAATGGTCCAACCATCCTCCTTGTTCTTTAGGTAGTATATGTTCAATTATTGGATAAATTCTGTTGTACAATAATCTCTCCAATAATTTATAGCTAATCCAAGTTGAACTATTTAATATTAAAATTGTTTAACTTGAGAAAAACTTTACTTATTACTTAAATTTTATGTACATTAATATGATGTGTATAAATTTAAATAGTTTGAAAATTATGAAAAATTCAAAAATTTAAAAATTTTGGAAATTTAAAAATTTTGAAAAATTCAAAGAGAGGTAAGCGTCTGTTCAAAATACGGCTAGCGCTGTGGGTTAGTCAGAGAGGAGTAGCCTGCCTACTGCTACCGTATGCATGAGAGAGACATAGTGGCTTTGTAACGCGTTATGTTACAAAGCAGTTTACCCTCCCATAAGAAGTTATCACTTCAAAAAGTGTAAAAAATTTCGTTTTTTTTTTTTATTTTTTTTATCTTCTCTGATTATTATAAGTACTCTTATAACTCGAGTTATTTATAAAGCAAAAGGTGAATTTTATTATTTTATTTATCTAAATTCATTGATAGTTCACTTTTAGCTTAAACAGAGTACATATAGATAACAATATAAATAGCTTAGTTGTTATCCTAAGTGTGTAGAAAGCTAATGTGAGTAAATTATTATCTCTATTTATAGCACTATAAGTCTGATTCAATTTTTTTTGTTTGCTTATTGTCCTGTTTTATATTCTACTTATGAATAAATATTTTTTATATTTTTAATAGAGAATTTTCTTTCCTTTCTAATCTAAATTATCTTTTTTTCTGGTTTTCTTATACTTCTATGCACGCGCATGGATTCATAAATTTGTATGCGAATGATTTAGCAAACTCATTATATGATATTCAGGTTCAGCGACCTCAAAAACCTCCTAGTACTGAGTGCACACTCATTTTGTATCAAATTTGTTAAAGTATCAGGAAATTTGTCGCTATATTTTATAATGTAAAAATGGAAATTGCATTTCTGCATTCGAAAAGTACATTTCAAACAGACAAAAGAGAGAAAACTTACAACTCGGTAAGTATTGCTGAAAATGGGTTCAATTTATATACTCGGGGTTTTTGGAGTCGCTGAACACGAATATCACGATTTCGAAAGTCTCCGCAGCACTTGGTGCCTAGGGTATTTACCTCTTCTCCTGGGGTTTTCTGTAAATTCTGTACAAAATCAGTGCACACTAGGAATTTGACGGTTTTTTGGGTCGCTGAATACGAATATGATAATGGCGATGGTGTCCGAAACACCTGGTGCTTAAGACGGACCTCGTCTCCAGGAATTTTATGCAAATTCGATACAAAAAGAGTGTGTACACGGTACTAGGAGGGTTTTGCGGTCGCTTAGCACGAATATCATATAATGAGTTTGCTAAATCATTCGCATACAAATTTATGAATCCATGTGCGTGCATAGAAGTATAACTTCTGCTGGCAGTCCCACTGACTGCCACACTAGTTTTTTTTTTGTATATCTATCTCTTTTCAATGTACTGAATGTTTAAACGGTATTCCAAGGACTTATAGTTATGACTAATAGCATGTGTTAAATATTTCTTTTTTGTTTTTACCGACCAATATACCTTATATGTGTTTCTGTCTCTCTGTTACTCACACCATTACATATGTAATGATTTTTTCAATTTAACCCCAAACAAATCTTTTCCGCTGAGTGCACGAATAGAAGTATAACTTCAAAAAAAATTACAAATGTAAAATAAAACTTTTAAATTACTCAAGCAGTGGTAAAAAAATTATTTAATCGTTTTTGAGTTTGACATAAAAACACAGTACTTAAATTTTATATCCATCTTTTCTAAAGTCTACTATTTTACATCCAAATGGCATCGTAGTGTGACATTATTGTAATAGTGGCTGTATGATAAGAAAATTTCACATCCAATGGGTTGATTAAGGAAACTACTCTAGTACAAATTTGATTTTCCTGGTCCGCCCCAAGTGGAGTCGCATTTGACTTATATATGCAGATATTTTAATAATGTTTTTTATAACAGAAATTCTTCAGAAATTTTTTAAACCGATACAATGAAAAAAAGCATGGTGTGGTTTTATGAAACCACGGTAAAAGTGAAACTTTTTTTTACACTATAGACATTTAACTAAAAATGTTTCGAATCATATTCCATTAAGGGTATAAAAATCGCTTTATCAAATAAAAATCACAATCGAAATTGAAATCGAAATCAAAATCGAAATCAAAATCGAAATCGAAATCGAATTCGAAACCGAAATCGAAATTGACATTGAAATTGACATTGAAATTGAAATTGAAATTGAAATTGAAATCTAAATCGAAATTGAAGTTGGAATTGAAATTGAAATTAAAATCGAATTCGAAATCAAAATCAAAATCAAAATCGAAATCGAAATCGATATAATCAAAATCGAAATCGAAATCAAAATCGAAATCGAAATTGAGATTAAAATTGAAATCCAAATCGAAATCAAAATCAAAATCGAAATCGAAATTGAAATTGACATTGAAATTGAAATTAAAATCGAAATTGAAATTGGAATCGAAATCTAAATCGAAATCGAAATTGAAATCTAAATCAAAATCGAAATTAAAATCAAAATCAAAAGGTGTGTGTGCGATTCACACACGATAGAAGTGAAAACTTCAGTAAATCGACAAAAGAATGAGATGAATATATATAACAAGGGTAGGATAATTACAAAGTTTATTTGTTTAAAAATGAAATGTTTTGATTAATTTTAAAAGATTTTATTTAATATATGTTACATAATTTATTGCTCAAGTTCCATATTTTCAGTTTCAAAAATTATTATTTACGACTGTAATACTTTTAAAACGTTACATGTCGTAGATACTTACGCAGTCGAAGTTCGTATTAATACGAATAGGTAAAATATAACCGTCGACGTTACATGTCGTAGATACTTACACAGTCGAAGTTCGTATTAATACGAATAGTAGGATTGTTTTCATTAGCAGATCTGCTCACTCCCGTACATTTTTGTATTAAACTATATGCGCCGCCTACTTAATACTTTATACCTACTCGGCGTTCGACCGACATGCGACATGCACTTAACACAAACCAAAAACGATCTAATAAAAGTTTCACTTTAAAAATATTTTAATAAATTACATAAAAGCAAATAAAAACAAATACAGATGCAGATTTAGATGTAACGTGTCAATGTTGTCGGTGTATTTGTATAATCAATCCTCTTCCATTATTTCACTGGAAAAATCAGAGTCACTATAAAATCCAAAATCGGAATCGTCAGAATCTGATTCCTCCAATGAAATAATTAAAGGAGGAATATTTTCATGTGAGTAGTTTCCCATGTAAGTAGTCCAATCTGCCAAAATAAGTTCGTCTGTATATCTACAAAAATTTGGCCACATGTCTGGTGTACTATTTAGTCAATGCTTCTGTCCACGTTTTTTTAACTCTATCCTGGTCAAGATAAGTAGATGTTATATGTTTGTTATAATATGTCTTAGTAAACCCTCATGCTAGTTCTATAAGATTGCAATGATAATGGTATGGTGGTAGTCCACGTTGTTTTAAAATTTCATCCACTACATATGTCTTTTTGTTAGTATTTATAAGGTAAGATTATTGAGTACAGTTATTTCTTTGTCATTTTTGTGTCAAACCCCCATGCTAGTTCTATTGGATTGTAATGACAATGGTATGGTGGTAGTCAAAGTACTTCATGTCCTCGTTGTTTTAAAATTTCATCCACTACATATATCTTTTCGTCAATTTTATAGGGTAAGATTATTGAGTACAGTTGTTTCTTTGTCATTTTTGTGTCAAACGTACCTAATGTTATTGTTAATCAACCATTCCTGCAACATCGCTTTTTTCGCTAAAATAGGGTGGTTTGTTAAGTTGGACTGAATGGTATGGCGCGTAGTCCATGACCACCACACATTTTTCTTGAAATACAGATAGAGCAGGAATGTGTTGATTAACAACCCAGTTTTTAAAAAGGTCACTATTCATACTTTTGTGATAGTCAAAGTCTGTATTCGAAGACTCTAGGGTGGAAACAATTATGAATAAGATCTTTTATTATATTAATAGATATTTTTAAAGATTAAATATAAATAAATAAAATGATGCATTCGAAATGCAGTAATGGCATTTTAAAAATAAAATAATAAACAGCTCGAAAAGTATTAAGTTCATGTATGGGGAACAGTTAAGAAAATTATATTATAAATGTGAAATTTTTAAACTAGATTTATTAAAATCTAGGGTCATTCATTTAAAAGAATGGAAATAATGATGCATCCGAGTTTTGAATCAGTCTATACTATACGCAATTACGTAAGAAACAGGAAATTGTAAATAAGTCTAAAAATATAGAATTATTGTAAGTTTTACCTATACTGATATACAGGACACTAAATACATAAAAGTAAAAGATTTATAATTTTATATGACTATAATTAGAAAAACGAATAGATTTCAAAAATAAAATATGATGTAGGTAATCCATTCAAAAATTAAAACTTTGATCTGCCAAGACTTTATAAAATATCCTCTATAAATCTTAATAATTGGAATATATGCCTCTTTTAGGTGGGAACATATTATTTATAAAATATATTTTATAATAAATGATATATCAGACTTTGTCGCTATAGTTATATAGTTAATCACTCTGTTTATACAGTTCTTTTCACATTAGGTGCTAATCTAAACATATAATAAAACTGTAGAAATGAAAATTCTGTACATTAAAGATAATTAAAAAATAAATTAGTAGAGGGTGTTATAGAACCCAAAAATGTGGTTAGATTTTTTTTGCCTGTCTATGTTTGTGCGCGCATATGAAAAATACTGATCCGATTCGAATGCGGTTTTCACAGATGAATTTGTCTTCTTTCAACTTAACATCTGGTGTCTAAAAATATTTCTCCCTACTCCATTAAAAGGGTGAGGTGAGAAATTTTTATAAAATAATCAATATGCCACGTAAACGACGACGCAGGTACATCGATATAGAACCTGTAAGAAATTAAACTATTCTTTAGTTTTTAATTTATTATTCCCCCTTTAAAAATAACAATTTAACAACAAAACGTCTTAACGCTACGATATACTAAACTCATCTGAATCATTCGACTATCGAACTGATTCATTAGCAAAGTAATAGATTATCGATGACACATCCTCCTCGGTATTTCGACAACCGTTGACACAAAAACCCTTACACTCGGCCATCCTGTTAACTTGCCTGTCCTCAGGCTTTGATCATCTGCAACAAATAATGCTATTAATGCTCTCACATATATTTTATGCTGGGATCCGTTGATCCCTAAAGTTTCTTTAGTTCTTTTAGGCCCGTTGGCCTGAGATCCGTCGATCTCACGTTTTGTTAGAGATCCGTTGATCTCTGAAACCACTTTGGTTTCCTTGGGCACGTTGGCCTGAGATCCGTCGATCTCACGTTTTGTTAGAGATCCGTTGATCTCTGAAACCACTTTGGTTTCCTTAGGCCCGTTGGCCGGAGATCCGTTGATCATATTTTGTTACTCGTAATAGTCAGATATTTGTTGATTCTCGTGTCTTGTTGTAGTCAGAGATCCTTTGATCTCGTGTCTTTACTTGTTATAGTCAGAGATCCTTTGACCTTTTTCGTTATACCTACTTTTAGTCAGAGATCCTTTGATCTCGAGTCTTTACTCGTTATAGTCAGGGATCCTTTGATCTCCTTCGTTACGTATCTTTACTTACTTGTTACTGTTTTGGAAAGTCACCCATCGTTTAAGGTGATCTGCTGCTGCTACTGAACGTAATTGCTTCCTTTTAGACCCTTCTCTCAAATCCTCCACTTCGTATCTATCATTAACCAATACTTTACTGATTTTAAATGGTCCTTTGTATTTTGGAAACAACTTCCTACTTGAACCAGTAGCTTGCTCGCTCGTTATTTCCACCATCACTAAGTCACCTTTACAATACTTTGTGGCTTCGCGTCGTTTTTTATCGTATCGCTCTTTTTGTTTAATTTGATCATTCGTAATATGGGTAGCAATCTTATTTCTTAAATCTTTAATATCCATGCGATGGATCTGATTATTTAGCTCGGTCAAAATCCACCCTTGTGCCGCATGCTGGGTATTACATCCAATAAGTGCCTCCATTGGTGTTGCATTTATTCCTTTATTGTAGCTAGTGTTAATCGCACTTTGAATTTGTTTAACGTAATTATCCCATGACTCCGGTTCTTTTCCTGCTGCCGTTGTAGCTAGAGCACTAAATATGGTCTTATTATACCTTTCGCATTGTCCGTTAGCACATGGTGTGGCTACTGCATTCAAAATATGTTTGATTCCATAAGTTGTACAAAATGTTTGGAAGGAATTTGACGTAAAGGCAGACCCTCTGTCACTAATTATTCTAGTTGGGACTCCGAATAAATGTATCAAATCAGTTATTATTTTTACTACGTACTTTTCCTTTTGAGATTTAACGGGTTCGATTATACAAAACTTGGTAAAAGCATCAACCAACACCAACACAAGTACACACGAAAATGTCTTAAAGCCAAAACAACAACCATTGTTTCTAACTCATATGAGTGATAACATCTTTGGTCTACAGTAGTTTGTTTACTAAAATAAGAGACAACATGTGGTCTGCCGGTTTTGTCCAACTGTACAAGCATAGCACCTACCCCTAATGAACTGGCGTCAGTATGCAATTCTGTAGTTAGAGAGGGGTCGAAAATGGACAATATAGGGTCGTTAGTCAATAATGTCTTAACTTTTTGAAAGGCGTCTTCCATGACCATACAGTATTCTTACGTGTTAACCGTGTTAGTGGTTCTCCTATAATCGCGTAATTACGAATAAATTTTCTAAAGTACCCCGCAAGCCCCAGGAATAGCCTAACCTGTTTTACGTTAATAGGGCGACGCATTTTAACGACGGCTTGAATTTTATTTTGGCCAGGTTTAACCCCATCAGAACTGATTATTCTTCCTAAATACTGTCTTGAAAAACGAACATTTGCTTAATTTAATGGTAAGGTTATGTTCCTTCAGCTTGGTCAGAACTTGATGTAATCGAGCTAAGCCCTCTTGAATGGATGTGGAGGGTATAATTATATCATCGATATAAGGAAAAGCTATGGAATTTTTGAGTGGCCCTACGACAGAATTGATTAATTGTTGGAAAACAGCAGGTGCATTACTTAGCCCGAATGGCATCCTTAGAAATTCATAATGACCATCCGTCGTAACGAATGCTGTTTTTGGAATCGAATTATCTGCCATTGGTACCTGGTAATATCCTGATGCCAAATCCAAAGTAATAAAATACTTGTTACCCCCTAATCTATCAATTTGCTCTTCAATTAGAGGTAAAGGAAAACGATTTTTTATGGTAATTGCATTTAACCGGCGATAATCAATAACCATTCGATGTTCACCTGATTTTTTTCTTACGAGCAAGGCAGGACTTGCGTAGGGCAATTGAGATTTTCGAATTATATTATATTGCAAAAGTTCGTCGATAATTTTATTAAGAATTTGTTTTTCCACTACCGGTAAACGGTATGGATGGTAAACAACAGGGGTATCCGTAATAGTTTTGATTTCCATAAAAACCGTTTTTGTTTTACCGAGGTTTCGCATCGAAGAAGAAATGCAATCAGAAAACTTATTTAACAATGAAATACATTCAGATTTATACGTTTGTTTAATATCACCAAAATTTACCTCATCAGTGCGGATTTTTTCTATTTTGTCAATAACAAGGGTGACATTTTCATTTAATTTAGGAAGCTCTCTGAATAGGACACGGTTTTCTTGTTTAATCATTACCACATGAGATTGATCAAGAAAATCTCTACCCAAAATTAAATCATAATTAATATAACCATCTAATACAAGAATTGCGTTTATTTTTGCCGAAACTCCCATTAATTTTACTGTTACTGGTGTTGAAATATTGCAAGTGACTGTAGTGCCCATAAAGCCACGAAAAATAGTCTCGTTAATTGAATTTTGTTCCCATTTAAATTTCTTTGCTATTGACAATTTTACAAGCGTATTAGAGCTCCCTGTATCCACTAAACAAGTTAATTTGCAATTATTTACTTGAATCTTATGAACATACATATTATCGATTTTCTTAACATCTGAAATTAAATTAATTTCCTTTTTATTTTTTTCTCCCACAAAACATTTATCACTGGTGTGTCCCAGCCTCTTACATTTTGAACATTCTATCTTTGGTTTGCGACAATCCTTGGCGAAATGTCCCTTAATACCACAATTGTAACATGAAACATTCGTTTGAGCTTTTTGAAATTTATTCAAAGAATGATTCATGTAATGATTGTTGCTTCTATGTTTTGGAAATGATTGAAATTTTGGTGCATCTGATTGGGCACTAGTACTAGGCTCGGACAGCTGGCCAAAATTTTTCTCGGTATCGTTTGGCATGTTACCTAAGCTGTTTAGATAAGCATAAAGCGCATTAGGATCTACATGGCGTGCAGATCGTACCGTTCGTGCAATATTCACATCTGTAATACCCCCTATTACGGCATCAACGAGATATTCGTTAGGTATTTCCAAATTTAACATACGTAATTTCGATAGTTTCTGAAAACAATAATCCCCCAAACTTTGCCCAGCTATCGTTTTATAACTAGATGCATCTTCGAGTAATTTAGAAAAAGGAATACACTTACGAAACTGTTCCATCATACTTTCCTGCAGTTGTTCCCAAGTAATATCGTACTTTACTTGTTCGTCATACCACTGCCTTGCATTCTCTCTAATACGACTTGAAATTAGGCGGATAATTGCATCGTCATCCCAATGAAATCGAGCCGCTAACTTGTTCACACGTTCTACCCATCGTTCCACTAACTGATCATCTTTACCGGGATCGAAAATTGGGATTAAAAATTCATCACCCGAACTTGCGACACTAGAGGTTGAGCGATTTTGTTGTAGTTCCGTAACTTGCTTTTTAAGTCGCTTTAACTCCCTTTTTAGGTCTGCTGAGGACGAGGAACTCGAACTTGAATCACTGTCTGAACTGCAACTTGGCGAGCGTCTTCGCCTTTTTCCCATTTTGCACACAAAAAGGCACACGCGAAAAAAATAGTTTTCGGAATATTTTGGATGCAGAAAACACTATTATCAATCCCACTTCTGATTGTAAGAAATTAAACTATTCTTTAGTTTTTAATTTATTATTCCCCCTTTAAAAATTACAATTTAACAACAAAACGTCTTAACGCTACGATATACTAAACTCATCTGAATCATTCGACTATCGAACTGATTCATTAGCAAAGTAATAGATTATCGATGACACATCCTCCTCGGTATTTCGACAACCGTTGACACAAAAACCCTTACAAACCTATGAAAACCGATGAAACTACAAACTGTAGACTGGCCAGAGAGTTATTACCTCATCCTGGCGAGGAAACAGCTAAAAAATTAAGGCATTGACCACACAAAATCTCCGAACAGCTGTGGGAATCTTTATAGGTCACTGCCAATTGCGACAACATCTCTTTAGAATGAAATTAACAGAATCGCCGCTATGCAGAGGCTGCGAACAAGAAGAGGAAACAGTAGAACACATTATGTAAGACTGCTCTGCTTTTTCTGAAATCAGAATATCCGTGTTGGGCGAGTACTGGCTTACACCAGCCGATGTCAGGGAGATCACCCTCGGGAGCCTCATCACCTATTTTAAATCACTAGGCCTGGTTCAGCCTGACGTGAGGATATCACTACATACGGGAGGATGCACAATGGGTCATATATGGCCTCAGTGCTGGCTGAGCACTAGCTCGCCCCTTCCCAAATTTCCAGATCCAGATCGATATAGAACCCAAAATGTGGTTAGATTTTTTTGTCTGTATGTTTATGCGCGCATCACATGTGTTGTGAATTAATTATTAGATATATTTATTTTTATATTTAAGAACTATATAATATATGCAATCCCTTTAGCCCTTGTAATGCGAGTTGCGGTCGCTCTGGTGTTTTTAAAAATTAGGGTTAAGTTAATAATCGTTAGGATCGAAGAAGGTTATGTTACCTACTTTTTCACATCTGTTAATGTTCATAGTAAAGTGTTTTTGAAATTAATTATTTTTTCTCATCTAATACACTGATAAGTTAGTTCGTTCATTCTCTCACAACATGAAAACTACTCATCCGATTCGAATGCGGTTTTCACATATGTATTTATCTTCTTTCAACATCTGGTGTAAAAAAATTCTCCCCCTTGAATGGGGTGCGGGGAGAATTTTTTTTACAACAATCAACACACCACGCGAACGACGTCGGCGTCGCGGGTACAGCTAGTTACATATATTACGTAAGCGAGATTTTTAACTACAGTTATTAAAAAGAATAGATATAATGATGCATCCGAGTTTTGAATCATTCTATACACAATTGCGTAAAAAACAGGAAAAAGTAAATAAGTCTAAAAAAACAAAATATAAGATAGGTAATCCATTCAAAAATTAAAACTTTGATCTGCCAAGACTTTATAAAATATCCTCTATAAATCTAAATGAATTTAATGTATACCTCTGGAAACATTATTATTTATAAAATATCTGTTATAATAAACGATATATCGTACTTTATCGCTATAGTTAATCACCCTGTTTATACAGTGCTTTTCACATTAGGTGCTAATCTATATATATACCTAATAAAACTGTAGAAATGAAAATTCTGTACATTAATAGTATTATACGTTACAAGGTCGGTAGGTGACTTATTACAGTAGGAGTTAGTTTACGGACAAGGCGACGTAGGAGCCGAGTCTGGAAATAAAAACGAGTACTGTAATAACACCTAACGACCATGTATCGTATTATATTTTATTTCATCCTGTTTTTATAAATTAATAAATTCATAAAAATTTTAAAAATAGTTCGTAACTTGACTAGTTACGTCAAATTACCTTAAGTGTCAGTTAGTGTCAAATTTTTATTTTATAGTTATTATAGTGTTTTTAAATGTCTAAAATTAAAAGTAATTTTCTTCCCTAAAGCAATCAGAGCTGAGTTGCTAGGCAAAACATCACATTACAGTATATGATACCGTAATGTTTTACTTACCGGCGCAGAATTGATTATAGGGAAGTTTATTTACTGGACAGGATGAAATAGATATTTTTAAAAATAATATGCCGGGGGGTGGGGGTTTTACTACATCGGTATAGAAACCAAAAATGTGGTTAGATTTTTTTATCTGTCTCTATGTTTTGTTCGCGCATCACATGAAAACTACTGATCCGAAATAAGATTCGAAAGCGGTTTTCACAGATGTATTTGTCTTCTTTCAACTTAATATCTGGTGTCTAAAAATATTTCCCCCTACCACTTTAACGGAGAGGGGGAAATTTTTATACAACAATCAACGCGCCACGCATTGGATTTTTATTTATTAAGATATTTTTTTATTTAATCTATTTTAGGTTGGACAGAACAAGAAATGCAAGTATTAAAAGAAGAATTTGATTCTTATATTTAAAAAAAAGCATATTCCTTGTAACATTATCATGTTATTTTTATTTAGTAAAGTCGTTGGGGACTCTACTATTTCTTATTTTCAATTTGTGCGAATTGCGCTTGTCTAAATAACGGCTAACGGTCAGGTTGGAAGGGAAAATTCTCGATTTATTCGGTTCGTTTAGCGTTTTTAAATTTTAACATTCTTTTTAAATTCAGTGCTCTTCAATGAAAGCTTGTCTTGGTGAGTTATTTATTTTATAATTTTTTCTTTTTTATTTTGTTTTAAAAAATGCTTGATAATATTTTTTTAGAAAATAATTTTTCTCATTTCATTAATTTATGTAACTGTTTCGAATAGTAATTTTGACAGAGAATGTTATCTTGTCTAACTTGGTTAATTATATATAATAAATTCTGTTTTTTATACTGTCAACCTTGAGCAACAAGCATGTGTTTTTGAGTTGTTTTTGGAACGAAGTTCCCTTTCGCGCGTTACGAACAGTTACGCTGACGCTAGGAGCTAGCCTAAAAAAATTCATACCAAAATTTGTCACGACCATTGACGTATAAAAAAAGAGAGACACCTAATGCATTGCCAATTCCATATACCCAAGGCGGTCAGTCTTTAAATCTCAGAATTTAAGTTCAACCAGTTGTGGCAACACCGCTAGCTAAGATCGGCAGATATATGAAGTAGGCGATGTTCAACCAATCCTGGCAACAACGCGAATGAATACTCTCGCTCGTAACGACGGACGCAGACGGGACTGTCCGATATTATAACACCATTGTCACGTCCGTTCTCAAATATTTGAGTAGGTTGATATAGAAATAAATTTTTCTCTTCAAAGTAATAAAAAATGATTTGGGTGAATGTTTTTTAAGTGAAATTTAAAATATAGGGGTTATTTAAACACAATATCATGAAAATAGAACAAACATATTAAGGGGTATTTTTAATATTATTTTCATGACCAAAAAAGAATTATCAATGGAGAGCGCCGTGTCTTAACGATGCGGCAACCGCGTAAATTTCTGGTGTAATATCAACAAACCTCTTGTTTACTAACAAGTTTAATGAATGACCGCCGAAATATGGTCTATTAGAAGTCTCTCTTTTTTTATACGTCAATGGTCACGACACTATGCACCGACACAATGCACCGACAAACGCATGTTTCTCTCTCTCACAGACCAAAAAATAAATAACTCTCCCTCTCTCTCATAGATAGATATAATACAATGCATAGAAAAGTGTGACGTCAGCTATGGGAGGAGCTTACAAATCTTTCTATTTCTAAACAAAACACAAAATCACAAAACTACAAACAAAACATATTTGTATTGAAAATGCCATAAAAGATTTTTCTATTACTTGTAGTGGTTTCTAATCAAAAATCTTAACGTTTTCCGGACACTTTTCATACGACCATTGTATCCAATTTGTGATAGTGAATAAACATTGAAAGTTAGTGTAAGTGTATAAATTTTATATGCATTTTAGTGGAATTGAGGTTATGTTTTGTTTTAAAGTTTATTATGGTAATCTTGTAAATAATTATGTATTCTTTAACTATTAAATAGTATTCTGTTGCAGTAAAAATGGTAATGTGTTTCGTCCCCAATTGCAAACATTATAGCGAGCAGAAAAACTGCAATTTTTTTACTTTTTTTTTTCTATTTTGCTTTGAACAGTGTAGTAGTGTCGCGACTTTGTTAATACAGGTTTTTTGTAGATAATAAATGTTAAAATAATAGAAAATAAAAACAATAATGTATCCTGACAATGTTTCTGCACAAGTTCCGGATATTGTTGATAGAGTTAGGTAAGTAGAGATTTTATACAGACGATAATAAATGCTTATGTATATACAAACTCTCTGTTGTGTTTACAAATTACAATTCCTTCACTAATTAATCGAAAGGAACTTCGTTCCATCCGGGTGTCCTTTGACACCTCTCACTTTTTTTTTGCTATTTCTGACGCTGAAAATTATATTACAGCGAATATAACATCGTTGTCACATTGGATTACCTTTTTTTGTCACATTGGATTGCAATTTTATCACATTGGATTGCATCTTATCACATTGGATTACCTTGTAGTAACATTGGATTAGCTATAAGCAATGTTATCTAGAAGAAGCAGTTAGAAATACGAACATACCTAACCTAGAAGTTGTTAACTTAGAGGTTGAATGGTTATCAACTCCACTGACACGAACTCTCCAAGAATTTTGAAGCTTTAATGAAGATGCTGTAGGCTTGCCCTTGGGGTCTACTTCATCGACCTGAGTTGATTGGTATTTCCAAAACCAACCTTTGGACTCCACATGTGCACATGGTTTGAGTAACTATATATATTTAATTGCAATTAATGGCCATATTTGTTTTTTCGGGGAATTTCTTTAAAAAGGTACCTATTTTCTAATTACATTGCTGATGGTTTAGGTTTCAAATTTTTCTATAATTGTCACAGATTTTTTTTTTATATATTTTACAGGTTATCTTGATTATAATAAACTGTGTGAAATTTTAATTCTATCTTTTGATTAACGTTAACATATCTTGAGGTTACTAATGGTTTTCTTCATTTTTAAAACAATTACTTTCTTGTAATTTGAGTGATAACAATTATCAAGTATCTAAAAACAATTGTTTTTGATTTTGTAGTATTTTTTACTTTGCTTAAAGAATATATTGAATTCAATCTTCTTATCATTTTAGTAATTAATGTTTTTCTTGTTTTCAAAATACTTCTTTTAAGTGTTTTCTTCAATTTTGAAAATTATTATAAATTTCTTTGTTTTTAAATATTTCTATTAATATAAAGAAGAAAACCCTTTGGCGCCTAACAAAACTAACAAATTTCTATCCTAAGAAAATCTGCTATCATCAAAAGGACCAGCACCTTGAGAAATCCGACTGGAGCTAGACATTTTGCAATTATTCAATTTTTCTTTGACCAATGTAAAATTGACACCCCAACGGGGTTATTAATGTTACAAATTGGCGCCCAACAAAAAGTGATGAATAAAGATTTTTGAAGGATTTGGGATTTGTTATATTTAAATAAAGGTATTGTAGCATGTCCAAAAAACTCTATGCAGCAGATTTTTATTTTTTTATTATATTTTCTTACTTAAGCCGACCCTGATCATATTACCTTCTAGAAAATTCTTGGCTTTAACGGTTTAACCGTCAAAACTATCGATTTTTCTAGACCGACCAATCAAATCGGTTGAATAAGATGATGTGGCGCAAGAGGGGTGGTTTGAAGCGACGCGGTTTTAATTTTTACGGCGATCTCAAATTCAGTCTAGCGTGGGTCCTTGTGCTTACAAGTCTATTTCGTATAACCCCTAGATTCAAATACCGGCAAATTTCCTTTAGATTTGCAAATAACTATTTGCAATTTAGTGTTTCTAAGTAAATTAAAGTCAGTGAGCAAGTGTAGAACCTCTCTGATGAAAAAGCTGTCTTGTAGTATCGAAGAATCACCAGTTTTTACTGTAGCGTATAAATTGGGTGTGGCCCCATTAAATTCTCCTATCTAGGAAACAAACTGTAAGTCTTTTAATATAATTACTATCTCTTAACTACCAGAAATTTGGGATACCATTTTTTTCTTTGGCACAAAAACTTAATTGTGACCCACCGGAATAATATCCAAGTGTGGGTAATTAACGTAAGAAGTGCTCATAAAATCCACAGTGAAGCCGGTTTTTATAAAAAAAACCTAGTACCTTATCGACAGACTCCTACAGTGTGCAAATTTCTAAATAGTTCGTCGCATACATGTTTTAGTTAACAGTGAAAGCGTTACGCAGAGTCTGACTAAATATTTTTGTAACATCTTTATGATAAATTTTTTTTGTTTCTTGATGTTTATCCTAATTTAATTGTTTTAATATAGATTATTATATGGTACCCCCAATTTTTTACTCGAGTAAAACATCTTTTAAGCTAAAAGTGATTTACAACTTTTTTATTACATTTTGATACTTTTCAATTTCTTTTTCACATCACATTCTGCTTAAATGGGTACACAGAAATAACAATATAAAAATACTTAGCTGTTATTGAATGTGTAATATTGTTTCTATATGTGATTAAACACTAATGTGTTTTACTGTATTTTACCTTATTTCATTTGTTAATATCTTATATGTCTATTTGTTTCGTTCATCTGTTTGACTTATTACTACACACAGTAATAAATATTGTTTATTGTTTATTTATATGTTTTATTTTCTGACCTGGTGTAAGTTATTCTGATCTAATCTCATTAACAACAAGAATAAGACGTATTTCACTCATAAATTTTAGCTTTTGACTTGATCAAAATATTTAGAGCTGTTGTGATAAGTAAGAACAAAAAGTAAGTATAACTTTCTCTTTCTAGTTTTTCTAATAAAAGTGTTTAATTTAAAAATTTTAACCAGAACATCTACTGGCTTACTCAATATTACTGCATCTTATCTTACGTCCCTTATACCTCTCTTATTTTAACTTTATCTATAACATCTGATACATCATTTTATCCAACATCTAGATTTAATATTTTTTCCATCTGGGTTTCTTATATTTCCCCATCCTTAAGATAAAAAAATAAGTGGCGCCCATTTACCTTCCCCTTTTTCCATCATTTCTCTCATTTTCTCTTTAGTCCCTTTTAAATTCTTATATCTTTTCTTTTCCTAGTAAATAGATCCCCTTAAATCATTCTAATACAATATCATCTAGCTCGTTCGAATCCACGCTCGCTCTCCTCCTACCCCCTGAGTGCCGTTCGCATTGGTTAACCTCTATAAAACGAGCATTTAACATCACTAGAGAAAAAAGAGGTTACACTTAATGACGCCCACGACGTGGGGCTTGATGATAAAATCCCTATCTTTCCGACAATAAAATTACACACTTTTAATATCGACAATTTCCGTTACTTTTTCTTATCACAATGGCCAATTTTGAAGTAAATTTCTTAACTGCGGTTGAAATTATTTAAGTACCTAAGATCAGAAGAACAGCCACCACCAGGAAAATAGAGGATAAAAGAAAGTCCTCAAAAGAATGTTAACTAAAGAAACAAATGGTACAGTAACATCAGTAAATATTTTTTTTCGTCTATCTTTTTCGTATCGTTAACAAAAATAAATTAAAAGACTGGCTTTAACTTGGAACTAACTATGTCGGCACATCTTTTCTTTCGACCATTTTTCTTCTTCATTCCTTTATCGATGGTTTCGTAATTTTTTCTAGAAGAAAAATTTTTTTTGTTTTTTCTACTCTTTATCGTATTTTATCTAAAAGAAAATAATTTTCTATTCTTCTATATTTTTTTGTATTTTATCTAAAGGAAATTTTTTATTTTTCTACTCTATATCGTATTTTACCTAAAGGAAAATAATTTTTATTTTTCTATATTTCTTTCTCGTATTTTATCTGAAGGAAAATTTTCTTAATTTTCCACTCTCTATCGTATTTTTTCTACAGGAAAATAATTTCCATTTTTCTACTTTTCCTGTATTTTATCTAAAGGAGAATATTCTTCATTTTCCTATTCTCTACCGTATTTTATCTAAAGGAAAATATTCTTCATTTTCCTATTCTCTACCGTATTTTATCTAAAGGAAAATATTCTTCATTTTCCTATTCTCTACCGTATTTTATCTAAAGGAAAAAATTCTTCATTTTCCTATTCTCTAACGTATTTTATCTAAATGAAAATAATTTTTTATTTTTTCTACTTTCTACCGTATCTTATTGAAAGAAAAATATTTCTTATTTTTCTACTTCCTACCGTATTTTATCTAAAGGGAAATATCTTTCATTTCTCTAATTTTTCTGCATCCTATATTAGGGAAAACAACGTTTCGTTAAAATTTTGTTTACCGTTTACCATCTATCTCTATCCATCTACTTAACCAATGTTTCTCTGTACGGTTATAAAAGTGGAGTCCGCATGACAAATATCTCTGTATTGTCCCAGCGTGGAAAATTTGTTTTTACTTGAACTGTCGTACCGTTGTATTTTTTTAACTTTCCGCTAAAAAAAATTAAAATCTTTTTTAAAATCGGGAAGTTATTGGTTTCACCCCGTTTTTCGAAAATCGAGTTTTCATCGGATCTCAACGTTTTGAGGTCTTAGGAACCTCCCCTGACTATTTTTACGAGGGTGTCTGTATGTACGTGTGGATGTGTGTGTGTGTGTGTGGATGTATGTAAACCTCTTATAACTTTTGAACGGCTTGACCGATCGGAATGAAATAAAAAGCATTACAAAGAGTTTCATCTAACTTAGATACCCTGTAAGTTTGAACCGATTCGCGCCGGTAGATTTCAAGAAATTTCAAAATAACCGAAAAAAACAATTGGTAAAAATGATGTTTTTTGGGCATATCTTTTTTGCTATTACATCGATCAATTTCAAAATCTAATCAGCTCTTAAACTTAAAAAACCACGTCGAATGCCGTTTTGCAAATTAAAATCGGTTGATTCGTTCGTGAGATATCGTTGTCGAAAAATTTCAAAAAATTGTTTTTTTTTTTAATTTTGAGATTTTTTACTAATTGATTTTGCACTTTAAATAACATTTTTATGTCTTAAAAAACTGCGTCGAATGCCGTCTTGAACATTAAAAAAAAACTCAAAAACGTCAATATAGCTTTGCGATTAAAATTAGCGGGAAGTTGCAAGGATGGCCTTTACGGTCAACCTCTTTTCGAATTTTTTTATAAGAAAACATACAAATCACTTACCTATCGTTTATCGTACCGAGGATTCACATTAGGGATTCCAGACAGCGTTTCCTTTATGCTTCCTGGGTTTTCTACGTAACAACAGCATGACCGCTATTGTTATCGTTTACCTACCGTTTAAGTGAATTCTCACTTGAAATTACCTTATCGTAAGTGAAAACATATTTCACTTGAATATCGTTTACCTACCGTTCAAGTGTACTATCACTTGAAATTATCTTATCGTAAGTGAAAACATATTTCACTTAACTACCGTTTACCAGCTCAAGTGTATTAACACTTGAAATTATCGTCTTGTAAGTGAGAACACACTTCGCTTAACTACCGTACCGTTCAGTAAAAACTATCACTGCTGTTCATATGTCTCGTTATCTCCCCTAGTTTCTTCATTAAGCTTGAAATTGACACTCCAAAGCCTTATGTATCTGATTCCGATGATTCTTCTGAAGATGAACTCTCCGAATAGGAACGAATGTTTGTTTGTTTTCTCAGAATTATCCGTATAAGCATTTCTTTTCCATTTTCTTTTTCTCGACCTCTCCGTTTCTCAACATCTCACCCTGACTCAACTGTAAATATGTTTCGTTACCTCCTCCCCGTTTGGGAGGCGGGAATATAAAGAATACCCCCAAAGTGTTAAACTGCTTGTCGTAAGAGGCGACTAAATGGAACCCCTTTCCCTTTTCTTTTTCGTTCAAACTCCATACTTCTCGTTAATCTCCTCCCCGTTTAGGTGGCGGGATTATGTAGAATACCCCCAAAGCGACAAACTGCTTGTCGTAAGAGGCGACTAAGTGCAACCTTTTCCCTTTTCTCTTTTGTTCAATTCCCTTATGTCTTGTTAACTTCCTTAGCTATATGTTTCTCTATGTCCAACTTTTATTTTTCGTTTAAGTGTATTCAGACTTATAACTATCGCTTACCTATCGTTTAAGTGTATTACCACTTGAACATTTCATCTCGAAAGGGAAAAAGGGAAAATACTTTTCTCTTACCTACCGTTTACCTACCTAATAAGTACCTTAACACTTATCTCTATCGTCTCGAAAGTAGAATTTACTTTCCCTCATTTACCGTCCATTTACCTAATAAGTGTATTAACACTTGTTGTTATCGTACCGAAGGAGAAAATATGTTTCTCGTAACTACCGTTTACCTACCTTATGAGTGTTTTAACACTTGTATTTTTTTTCTTGAAGGAAAAAATAGTTTTTCCTTTATCTACCGTTAACCTACCGTATAAGTGCGTCTGCACTTGTAAATTAATTATCGTATCGTTCAGAAATATCTATTACTGTTTTATGTTTAGAAAACATTTTTTTATTACCTTATCTCTCGTTCATCATCCATAAACTACTTGTTATCTTTGATATGGATATAAGACGGTTATCGTACATTAGTGGAAGACACATGAAAATTTTTTTGAAAATTTTTTTGAAAATTTTTTTGAATTTTTTTTAAAAATTATTTTTCGTTCTTTCATGCAATTTTATACCTTTACATATCGTTGGTTTAAAGAACTTTGATCCATAACATGACAACTATTGGAATCACCTTACTTTTTTTGACTAACAAAATTCAATCTTAACTACTTCTTCTGGAATTTTATTTTGACCTTGCAATTTGTCACGAGAGATAAGCCTAGGAAAGCCGTAGGGAATTCTTTCCGGTAGTGGGTCTGTTGAGATTGTAAGGAAGACAGATAAAATTTCTTTCTACTCTCCTTCTTTTCCTCTTTTACTTACTCTATTTTTTTCCTAGCTAGGATTGAAGACTGTTAGGATAATTTGTTTTTAAGATTTGTTAGATTCCTGTTAATGTCTTAGTGTGATCTATTACCTTAAGATTTTTTTATTAAATGTTCTCAATGAGAACTATATTTTTAGTAATTACTGTTTTCTTCTCTTCCTTACTGTATATTCGTTGATATCTTTAACGTCAACCAAGCAGGACGGAACTTTTCCAAACATCTTTTCAGATGTTAACGTATCACGTACTTACCTTGACTGTCGGATCTAATGGAGCCGGTAGGCTTATTAGATTCCTAATTATAACTATCGACCGTGTTTCTTTCTTCATTTTCAAAATTATTATTAACAGTTTGGTTTAAATTCAGCTTTTTTCTTTATAGGAGTTCCTAAAAAGGGAAATACGCGTTGTGCCTCCTATGGGAAATTTTACTTATGGGAACATAGCATTCTTTACCTTCTTCCTTGTGTGTGTGAATGTGGCGTGTGTCCTGACATCTTATGTCAAGGGCAATATAAATACTTTTTTTGTCGATTTGCCCGTCTAGGCCGAGCTGTACACTTTTTTGTTTCCGTGCAGAAACTTCGGAGTAGACCTGTTCCCGATCACTTGGTGATCTTCCGGTTGGCCGGTACCGTTTATAAAAATCTGGTCACATAGTATCGAAGATCTATTGATCTGATACATTTTACCTACCTTGTGGTTCTTCAAACTCTCGTGTAGTTTCACTTGTATATTAATGCACTAATGAATAGTGTGAATATTATATCGCATTCAATAACCGACACTAATACCCCAATTCTACCTAGATAGTTGTCGTTCTCGTTAAGATCGCTTTTCTACATCTTGATGTTCACTACCTTTATCAGCTTCAGTTTTTTAGACACACTACTGTTGTTCCAACCATAGCTTATCTTTCTTTAAAAACTGTTTTCTATCCAGTTTTTTCTCTTCGGAAGGGACTGTGTAGCATGTCCAAAAAACTCTATGCAGCAGATTTTTATTTTTTTATTTTTTTATTATATTTTCTTACTTAAGCCGACCCTGATCATATTACCTTCTAGAAAATTCTCGGCTTTAACGGTTTAACCGTCAAAACTATCGATTTTTCTAGACCGACCAATCAAATCGGTTGAATAAGATGATGTGGCGCAAGAGGGGTGGTTTGAAGCGACGCGGTTTTAATTTTTACGGCGATCTCAAATTCAGTCTAGCGTGGGTCCTTGTGCTTACAAGTCTATTTCGTATAACCCCTAGATTCAAATACCGGCAAATTTCCTTTAGATTTGCAAATAACTATTTGCAATTTAGTGTTTCTAAGTAAATTAAAGTCAGTGAGCAAGTGTAGAACCTCTCTGATGAAAAAGCTGTCTTGTAGTATCGAAGAATCACCAGTTTTTACTGTAGCGTATAAATTGGGTGTGGCCCCATTAAATTCTCCTATCTAGGAAACAAACTGTAAGTCTTTTAATATAATTACTATCTCTTAACTACCAGAAATTTGGGATACCATTTTTTTCTTTGGCACAAAAACTTAATTGTGACCCACCGGAATAATATCCAAGTGTGGGTAATTAACGTAAGAAGTGCTCATAAAATCCACAGTGAAGCCGGTTTTTATAAAAAAAACCTAGTACCTTATCGACAGACTCCTACAGTGTGCAAATTTCTAAATAGTTCGTCGCATACATGTTTTAGTTAACAGTGAAAGCGTTACGCAGAGTCTGACTAAATATTTTTGTAACATCTTTATGATAAATTTTTTTTGTTTCTTGATGTTTATCCTAATTTAATTGTTTTAATATAGATTATTATATGGTACCCCCAATTTTTTACTCGAGTAAAACATCTTTTAAGCTAAAAGTGATTTACAACTTTTTTATTACATTTTGATACTTTTCAATTTCTTTTTCACATCACATTCTGCTTAAATGGGTACACAGAAATAACAATATAAAAATACTTAGCTGTTATTGAATGTGTAATATTGTTTCTATATGTGATTAAACACTAATGTGTTTTACTGTATTTTACCTTATTTCATTTGTTAATATTTTATATGTCTATTTGTTTCGTTCATCTGTTTGACTTATTACTACACACAGTAATAAATATTGTTTATTGTTTATTTATATGTTTTATTTTCTGACCTGGTGTAAGTTATTCTGATCTAATCTCATTAACAACAAGAATAAGACGTATTTCACTCATAAATTTTAGCTTTTGACTTGATCAAAATATTTAGAGCTGTTGTGATAAGTAAGAACAAAAAGTAAGTATAACTTTCTCTTTCTAGTTTTTCTAATAAAAGTGTTTAATTTAAAAATTTTAACCAGAACATCTACTGGCTTACTCAATATTACTGCATCTTATCTTACGTCCCTTATACCTCTCTTATTTTAACTTTATCTATAACATCTGATACATCATTTTATCCAACATCTAGATTTAATATTTTTTCCATCTGGGTTTCTTATATTTCCCCATCCTTAAGATAAAAAAATAAGTGGCGCCCATTTACCTTCCCCTTTTTCCATCATTTCTCTCATTTTCTCTTTAGTCCCTTTTAAATTCTTATATCTTTTCTTTTCCTAGTAAATAGATCCCCTTAAATCATTCTAATACAATATCATCTAGCTCGTTCGAATCCACGCTCGCTCTCCTCCTACCCCCTGAGTGCCGTTCGCATTGGTTAACCTCTATAAAACGAGCACTTAACATCACTAGAGAAAAAAGAGGTTACAGTATATTTTATTAGTCTAACTAGTAAAATTTGCTTTATGCGAAAGTCTTACCTTATCTCTTTAGATAATTTTTTGCTGGTGACAAAGGATTAAATGTGAATGGTTAAAATAACTTATTTATTTATCAGATATAGATAGAAATTAATTTATGCGTCAGTACTCCGTTAATTTATTTATTTAACGTTTATTGCTATAAATAGAAATAAATTTGACTGAAGAGGATTTGGTTCGACATTTATTAATTAAAATAATTTTGCAACCACTTAGGAGTTGACTTTGCAATTAACTTTTCTACTTTTGAATTATTTATTACTATTTGTTGAATAATTTTTTTTTTAAGTTAGACTTAATTTTTTAATTTCTTCGAGATACTACAAGTTAAATGTGGTGCTAAAAATTGCTTGTCCCGATTTTTTTGGCGAGCAGTTTATTTGAAAGATTATGAACTAAAATATGAACTTAAGTTATATGGTTGTGAAATACCAAAGACTGTGGATGAAATGCGTAAAGTTTTTAGGGGATTAATGACTCAACAATCTTCTGATAGATCTTTTGAAGCACCTGTAAATAATATTGTTTTTGAAGATGACTTAGTAGAAATTAATAAATCTCTCTCTGAAATAAAAAATGAAATCAATGTTTTTTCTGGTACTAAAGTGGATTTAGCTTATAAAAGAATATGTTCTAGACTTTTACATGTTAATGGTAGGGTACATAGACTTAACGTTACAGAAACAAAACATACTAAACAACAAAAAGATTTAAAAATTAGTATTCTAAACTAAGAAGCAGATTTAGCTGATAAAGTTCCTGACCCTATTAGTACAAGTAGTCCTGTTTTGCAGTCGGCACAAAGTAATTTTTCTGTTAAACAAAATGATATACATAAATGGAACATTCACTTTGATGGTTCAAATTCACTTTATGATTTTCTATCTCAGATTGAGTTGTTAAAAGTTTCTCGTGGTGTTTCGGATGCGGAACTATTCATTAAATGCTTTGAATTTTTCAAAGATTCTGCTTTAACATGGTTTTTGTCAATTAAAAATAAAGTAAATTCATGGCGAGAATTAGTAACTAAACTAAAAGCTGATTTTTTACCATGCAATTATCAATTTAGTGGTGGGTATGTTCAGACTCCTCTCACGCTAATGGGAAAAACACGAATAATTAACGTCCTTGTATTACCCGCGTTGTCCCACGCTATCATCTTAGGAATCGATTTTTGGAAGGCCATGGAGATTATTCCGGATCTGAATCAGGATGTTTGGCATTTCTCGGAATCGCCAAATTTGGAACTGGCCAGTGTTCAGAGTATTGACAAATTAACCGCGACGGAAAAGAAGACACTAACGGAATTAGTACGACGGAAATTCGATGTTATGGGAACAGGTCTTGGTTGTTGTAGGGTAGCAGAGCATGAAATTGTGATGGAGCCTGGAACGAGACCCATCCCAGGCAACCACATAACGTCATGTGACGTTTATAAAACGTCACATTTTGGTCATATTGCTGACCATTTGCTGACGTTAGACGTTAGGTTACATTACGTCTATCCTCCATAATTACGTCTAATAAACGTAGAATTTTGGTCATGTAATGACGTAAATATTAAAACAATATTTTGGTTACTTTTTTTAAGTAAATTGTAAAATAATCGAAGAAAAATGCTTGATTTAGACTTTTATTTAGATTAAAGATTTAAAAAAATAATTTTATTCATTGAGCTGTACTGCTTCATATATCTGAAGACTGTCATTTTAAATTTGGAAAGAAGAAGAATTCAAATTCTAACCTCAAACCATGCAGCATGCCGCGAAAACATTTTTTTGTCGCGAACTATAGTATAAATCAGTGCTGGTGATATGGCTTATGCAATTGTGGAGTTAGACGGTGGGGAATTAGGAGTAGTATTGACAAAATGGCCAACTCCAGATAAGGGAGAAGTGTATTGGCACCCTTACAAGGACAATTATACATTCAAGAAATCGCTTGAAAGGATGGAAGAGCCAAATGGAACAACTTGGGCGTTGTATCCCATAAACAGTTTTTTTATGAGACTGGTATGTGCATTTTTCAATTCGTATTTCCTTAATTTCTTAATTTATTCCAAACTTTTTATATTGCTCTAATATATCTGATTTTTTTTATTAAGACGATCTCACCAAAGCATTAAAAAACAAAAAGAAGCCAAATACACGTCAAACATTGACACTGATGACGAGGTTATAAGAAAAAGGATTTCAACAAAAAGATATTTGGATAGTGATACTGATGAAGAGGAAGAGGATCAACGGTCAAGAAAACGACCCGTAATTTTCAGACAAAAGCATTACAGAAGAAAATAAATCCCAAACAAATAAGGCAATACCAGAATGCATTCAAACTAACTCTTATTCAGTTGCCACTAAAAGTAAGTATATTAAACTTTTTTAGGCATATACAATGAAGTTTTCTTTTTCAGACAAAAGCATTACAGAAGAAAATAAATCCCAAACAAATGAGGTAATACCAGAATGCATTCAAACTAACTCTTATTCAGTTGCCACTGAAAGTAAGTATATTAAAATTTTAGGTACTTATCTTATCTTATAAAAAAAATTATTGTTACGTTTTAGTTTATAACCTAGTATTACCACATCTTATTACACTGAAAAAACAAAGCACCCAAATATTGGAAGCTATAAAAAATAGGAAGATAAAGAAGTGCAAATGCTAATGAGCACATTTCCCCTAAATAATAATACTGAAGTCGATAGTTTATGTGTTACGTAATATATAAGTCTACTAAAATTGTTTTTGATTTCATTACGTTAATATCGTTACGTTAATTTAACGTTACTTTGATCACGTCGAGTTTCCGTTAGTTTAATCACGTTAAAGTTCCATCAGTATTATCACGTTAAAGTTCCGTCAATTAAATTACGTTAATTTTACATCGCTCGAATGACGTGTATGTAACGGACAAATTCACGTTAAATCTACGTTATATATACGTCAGTATCTGACGTCAGGTAGGTTTTTTGGGACGTTCTATCGACGTTACAAAAACGTCAATTGGTTGCCTGGGATTAAACGACGTTATTATCCGGTGTCTCCCCATAAACAGAAAGTCATCGATGATGAGGTGGAGGAAATGTTGAAATTAGGAGTGATAGAGAGGTCAAAGAGTCCCTGGTCTAGTCCAGTGTGCTTGGTAAGGAAAAAGGACGGATCGTATAGGTTTTGTGTAGACTATCGCAAGGTGAACTCATGCACCAAGAAGGATGCTTACCCGATCCCATATATTTCGACCATCTTAGACCGGTTGCGAGATACGCGATTTATCAGCTCCATCGATATAAAACCCGCGTTTTGGCAGTTACCACTTAAGGAGTCGTCACGTGAGTTTACTGCATTTACAGTACCTGGTAGGGGATTGTTCCAATTTTGCCGAATGCCGTTCGGATTATCAAATGCACCAGCTACTTGGCAGAGGATTGTGGATGCCATCCTAGGTCCCGAATTGGAGCCCAACGTAATGGTTTACCTAGACGACATTATTGTAATCACCAACTCCTTCTCCGAACATCTGCGACTACTCGAAGAGGTTTTTGATCGTTTACGCCTTGCTGGTCTGATAGTCTCTCAAGAGAAGTGTCACTTTTGTAAACCTCAGTTGCATTATTTAGGTTATGTAGTCGATGATAAAGGGTTGCGCCCAGATCCAGAGAAGGTGGAAGCTATCATCAATATCCCACCTCCGAAGAATGTAGGTGAAGTCCGTAGATTTGTAGGTACGGCTTCTTGGTATAGACGGTTTGTCCCTAATTTCTCCTCCGTGTTAGCTCCCATTTTGAAATTAACTAAAAAGAATGCAACCTGGAACTGGACTCTAGATTGTCAACGCTCATTCACTGAACTTAAAGAGCGATTGGTTACGGCACCAATTTTAACGGCCCCAGATTTTGAAAAGACGTTTTATCTACAAACTGACGCGTCAAATTATGGACTCGGTGCAGTGTTGACACAGCAATATGAGGAAGGCGAAAAGGTTATTTGTTATCTATCTAGATCTTTGACTAAGCAGGAGATGAAACTGTCAGTTACCGAGAAGGAATGTTTGGCAGTCATTTGGGCAGTTGAGAAATTAAGGCATTATTTAGATCATGTCCACTTTATCGTCATCACAGACCATGCATCCCTATTGTGGCTACATCGGCTGAAAGATCCCCAAGGTCGTCTCGCTCGTTGGCAATTACGTCTTCAACAATTTGATTTCAAACTCATTCATCGTAAGGGTAAAGATCACGTAGTCCCGGATTTCCTTTCTAGAGCTGTACCGGAGTCGGCTGACTCGCTGAATACGATAGACTCCTGTCTTGTTTCACCGGGAACCACCAAAGATAAATGGTACGCGAGAATGTTAGCTAATGTACAGAGTAATCCCTTAAAATATCCGTTATGGCGTGTACAAAACGGTGCTCTGTATAAGTTTGTGAAGCCGGATATTCTTAATTTGTCGCCGCTCTCAGACGATTGGAAATTAGTGGTGCCGAAAGACCAACGCGTCCCCATCCTACAACGCTGTCATGATTTACCATCTGCTGGACACGTAGACGTATATAAAACCTTTGGGAAAATTTGTCAGAACTTTTACTGGCCCAAAATGAAAATTGACGTGTCTAGGTATGTCCGTTGTTGCAAGAGTTGTGCGCAGAATAAAGTTGAGCAAAAAGCACCAGCAGGGTTGATGGGCGATCGTCCTGTAATATCCGAACCCTTCCAGGCAATAAGTCTAGACTACATTGGACCTCTTCCTCGATCAAAAAAAGGTTCCAGTATATCCTAGTTGTGTCTGATAATTTGTATTATTAATTTGAAGCGTAGGTGTGGTTCTTGGTCCTATGAACTCCAGGGCGAAATAGGAAATTCGAAAGGTATTTGGCATGTCCAGGATTTGAAGCCTTTTTGTGAATCACTCGCTGCAGACGACAATTCTTTATAGTATACTTGAATCTTTAGTTGATTTTTCTTTGTAACTTTCGTTATTTCTCTTATTGTTCTTACTTTTCTGTTTGGTGTTTTGTTGTTTGGCCTTGTGGCTGGAGGCCTAAGTCCCCCAACCTAACCACTTTCTGGATCCAAGTTTCGTTCTACCCTTAGTAAACTTATCGTTACCTTATCTATATTTTGTTATATCGTTTTCCTGTTTCGTTGGCTTTAGAATAACCTCATGGTTTTGGTTTCATTCGTAGTGGATCTACGACACATTTTGTGGATTTCGAGGCCAAACCTTTGATTTTCCGACCGGGCCATTGGTTGTTGAGTGTCCGGTGGAAAAACCACTTGTTGGGATTTATAGAGGAAATTTTCAGAGTCTATTTAGTAGGAACTTTAGTATTGTTCACTTATGGTATCTTTCGTTGCTTGGATTCAGACCCTTGTTCAACATAACCATCGTTGACTCTTTCGTGCCTTGTGGCTGGAGGCCTAAGAATTTCACCACCCGAGGATATTCCAGGCGGGGTAGGTAAAAGTCCTCCAACCTTAACACTACAGGATTCGGGACTTTCTGTTTTCTGTTCTTTATTTTTGCCTTGTCTCTGGTTCCCGAATCTGTATTATCTTACGTTACCTCCATCAGTAACTGTATTACGTTGCTTCCATCAGCATTTTCTAGTAAGCTTCCGTCTCTTTCCTCCTTCCAAGTTTTTTTTTTATTTTATTGATTACTGCATTACCCTATTTGTGTCTGGAGCGAGGATTAGGCTTACTGTACCAGCATTTTGTACCCTTTGAGTTTATAGTTTAGGGGTAATGTTGTTGTTGGGTTTGTAGTTGTGGATATTAGTCCGGTTTAGATTGGATATTGGTCCGGTTTAGGTTCCAAAATGCTCTTTTGTGGTTTTGTATTAGGAGTACATTAGGACTATGTATTTAGTTAGTCCCTAGGTTGCTAGGGAATTATGTTAGTTGGGGGGGTTTATTTTTGTTGTTGTGGTTATCAGTCTGGAGTGAACTTTATCACTCTGGGTCCCTCCAGGTTCCGGGCTTCGGCCCAAAATGTCCCTCCGTGTTTCTTTGTATTACGGCCTTAGGCTCTGGTGGGTGCCGGGGCTGTACGGGAGGTCACCTTTAGTGGAACTGTGTTGCTTACGCTCCGTCAGTGGGAGGTGGATTGCTCGCCGGCAGGGACCCGAGGGAAAACTGTCACTATGCGGGGGTTCACTACTGCTGTCGGAGTCAGATGACCTTGCAGGGCCTCTCGTGGAAGTCTCGGCAGTACCGGAATCTTTGATACCATAACTTGTCCCTTTGTTATTCACCGGCGGAGGTCTAGAAGTGGGTGTGGATTGTGTTCGTTGGCTGCTGGGTGAAAGGGCTTTGTACACTGTAAAGTGTGAGGTCCAGGGGTGTGTAACCATGGCACGTTTAACATCCTTCGCGAGGTCGCCCCTGGAAGTGTGCACTGCTCCCGCTTACCTAAGCGGACTTCGAATGCGGTCCTCCGTAATGGATGGACCAAAGCTGTTTCAGTCTGGTCGTGCTTTAACGCACTGGGTGCTTGCTCCCGAGTATTACTCGAAACTTTTGTTTTTCTTTTTTTTTTTTTTTGTGTTGTTGGGTCGTATTCTTTACGAATTGGGTATGCGAATATGGCGTTTTATACATTTGGATATTTCAACAATTTGTTCGTAGCTATTGTTTGGGCTTGTTGTTTCTTTCATTGTGATTGTTGGCTATTTCATACTTAGTGAGTTATCGTCGAAAATCTTCGGTAGATTTTCTCCTTTCTTAGGGGAGGGGATGTTGTCACGGGTTTAAATTCACAATAGTTATAACTAATTACTTACCTTATGAATTCTCCGTTATTAAGGAGTAAATCGTGACAGGTTCAGGCTGATTTTAGTTCAGTTATAGTTAATCATCAACTTATAAATATATTCTGGCCACAATTTGCTACTAATATTGTTTTGAAAGTTTATTTATTTAAATTCAGAACACATGTTGGGTTAGGACGTTTAAACTACTGTCAAGGACCGAAGAAATCTTCTTTTCTTTCTAAAGATTGTATATGAACGAGAAATTAAGTAATGCTGAGATTTTGGTGTTACCTTGTTAAGTATAAGATCTGTTGTTATTAAACGATTACTGTTTGCTCGTGAGTTGGTAGCTGTTGATCCTACGGTTATTGTCCTTATAGTAGTAGAGGCCATTTATTTTGAGGTGTGTCAATCTCATGAATTGTGAAACGTAGAAACTTCCTTTTGACTGTCAACCTTAGTCTCGAGCAGATGCTCCAGAATATTTTTGGTTTAAGTTTTAAATCGTGGTGAATCCGTAACAATTAATTTTGGATTTTTGAAACTAAACCTCAGTTTTTCCTATCGAATATTGTTGGAGTTAGTTTTCCTGTTATTTTGGTAGATTCGTTGGAAAAAATCCTCGTGGAGGGATATTTTATGTAATCTTCTGTGGTAAGTAAAACGCCTTTTATTCATGTGGTTTGTTCAATCCTTATGGTTTTCTCTTTTCTTATTTTATTTCGGACGAAACGTAGATAGATCAAGAAACAGACAGTAGGTAGATTTGGAGATTTAAAACCGTTCAGACGGTGAACTGTGGTAGAATTCCCGCAATTAGCAACGAGGAGATTGATTTACCCGTCTACCAGCTAGGGTGTCACTAGTTTAATGAAAGAAACCCTATCTTAATAAGTGAGTTACGAAATTTTATTTTTATAAGATTAATAACGCCATATGGTCACAATTTTGGTTGTAATATCTTTATTTTGCATATGTATTTCTTTGTGTCTTGTATGTAGGTTATTAATGTAAAACTGGACTCCTTTTTGCTTATTCTTTTACTATTATTAATTAATTTTATGTTAAATTTTGATTTAATTTATTGTTATAATTTTGTTGTGACTAGCAGGTCAAATTTAGGTTTGTTGAGTACATTTAAATCATTAGTTTTGCTCATTAATTGTAAATTCAGAGAAGTCAACTTCTAAATGTTGTATTATTCATTTAAATTCATTTTTATTCTTTCATTGTAGTACAAATTTAAGTTAATGTGTTCAAATTGTATTAAAGTTATTAAATCAAATTAATGCAAGGAGTCATTAAAATCTGTTTAAGCTAATGTTAATACTAAATTACGATTTTAGGGTCCTAGATACGGGCATAAGTCCTAGATACAAGCATAAATTCTAGTTATAGGCTGAAATCCTAGACCTGATACTTAGTTCGAGCTTAAGTTATTGTGGTTGGTGCAAGCCTATTGGTTTTGGAACAGGCTTGGGTTTTGGAACCGACCTAAGTATTAGAAACGCCAAGGACTAACAGATAAGCCTAATTAGATTAAGTCGTAACTATAGTTGGTTAAGATTTATTTTTCTTGTTTTTTTTTTGTATTGAGTGTGATCACACATATATTGATAAATTTAACTTTTAATATTATTCACATATTCTTATTTTATATAAATATCAATAGCGTTGTCAAGCACGAGGCTTGACAGTTGTGTAAATTCTTAAATTTTATTAAAGAAGGGTCTAGTTGATATTTTGTTTTATTTAGTTCACTTTATCGTTTTTTTTTTTTTGTGCAATTCAAATAGTACTGTTTAATATTTTAAATTTATTTAATTATCTCCAGTGGGTGAAGTGGTGCCTGGAACATCAGGGGTTTCCGATTTTAACCGTACAAATCGGTGGCGCACTCACTTTATTTTGGCACTTACCCTCTACGGCTGAGCTGGGCATAATTTGCCAGTAGAGAAACCACTACCGAACTCAGCTGGAGTTGAATTTCAATTGATTAATTAATTTATTTATTTTTCAAAATTTGATTTTGTTTTTTTAAATTCATTAAAATACGTGGCACACTTTGTTTATTCATATTTAAAACAAACACTTTATACACAAATTTAAACTCTTCACCACCAATGTATTTTGGTTGACAAGCTGTCAATTCATACAATTACAGATTTAGCTTTTATTTAATATAGTAGGCGGATTCGTGTTAGGTATTTTGTATCAGGTTTTGTTTCCGTTACATTAGAATGACGTCACGTCCGTTAGAATTACTGAGTTATCCCTAGTCGCGCCTAAAGAAGTTTTACTTCAAAAAACTATGATGTATTTCAAAAGAACGTTATTAACTTTCCGCTAAAAAAAATTAAATTTTTTTTTAAAATCGGGAAGTTATTGGTTTCACCCCGTTTTTCGAAAATCGAGTTTTCATCGGATCTCAACGTTTTGAGGTTTTAGGAACCTCCCTGACTATTTTTACAAGGGTGTCTGTATGTACGTGTGAATGTGTGTGTGTGTGTGTGTGTGTGTGTGTGTGTGTGTGTGTGTGTGTGTGTGTGGATGTATGTAAACCTCTTATAACTTTTGAACGGCTTGACCGATCGGAATAAAATAAAAAGCATTCAATCTAACTTAGATTCCCTGTAAGTTTGAACCGATTCGAACTAGATTTCGAGAAATTTCAAAATAACCGAAAAAACAATTGGTAAAAATGATGTTTTTTGGGCATATCTTTTTGGCTATTGCATCGATCAATTTCATAACCTAATCAGCTCTCAAGCTTAAAAAGCCACGTCGAATGCCGTTTTGCAAATTAAAATCGGTTAATTCGTTCGTGAGATATCGTTGTCGAAAAATTTCAAAAAAAGTGTTTTTTTTTTCAATAACTTAGAGATTTTTTGTCTAACCGATTTTGCACTCCCGGTAACGTTTTTAGGTCTCAAAAAACTGCGTCGAGTGCCATCTTGAACATCAAAATCAAATAGGCGTTAAAAAGTTATGGCTTTTTAAACATTTCGAAAAAAGTCAAAAACGTCAAAATACGTCACGTTACTATAGCTTTGCGGTTAAAACTAGCGGGAAGTTGCAAAAATGGCCTTTAAGGTCAACCTCTTTTCGATTTTTTTTTATTCAGTTGGTGCATAAACATACAAACAAAAAAATTGAACACATTTTGCGATGCTTGAAAAAAAAATCGAATGAACAGCACATTTTCTGAATTGGAAGATAATTTTGGAATATTATTATCTTATGCAAGTAAATTGTTTTTATTAAACATACCTATATATAGTTTTTTACGACCATTCATTGTAAACTTAGATAAAAAATTAATTAAAAAAATCTTCCTCTTGCATTCAGACATAACTACCATAATATCAGCTGCATCATAGATTGTTTAATAATAATAATAATAATATTGTTAATTTGTTAATATAATTACAGTTACAATTACAAGCAATAATAATAATAATTATATGCTATAATATACTATTTTTTTTTTGTAATAAAGAAAAAAAAACAAATAAACAAACAAGTAAGTGCGCTTTACCCATTAAGGCCTTTCGGCTGAGCATGGGTTTGTAATTTTTTTTTCTTTTTAATACAATTTATTTCTTATCTCTATCATATTTTAATTTTAACATATGATCAAATGAAGATTTTTGAGATTAATGTGTTGGGATTCTTTCAACAATGAGTAATACATATATACATACACCTAAACTTATCTAAAATATTCCTTAAATCAAAAATTATAGTCTATGAATAATGAATTTACTATATTAAATTATGTAGTTAACGGCCAGTTATAAAATTGTGAGATTATTATTAAAATGTCAATAGATCCATCACCAAGCTTCTGTCTAAGTTAAGAATCATTCTTTTAAATATATCTTTTACCATGTTTGCTGAATTTATTCTCATTAAATAAATTTTATATATTTCTGGTAAGAAATTGTATAAATAATAAAATGCAGGCTGTAAATGAACCAGCAAATCTACATATAGCAAGTATGGAAAATCTTTTTAAACGGCTAGATGTTATTCCCAGTGAACAAAATAGAGTAACGAGAATTAGACGTAATTTATTGCCATTTTATATTTCACAGTTAGCATTACATTCACCTCAAACAATAGAAGAACTTAGTACGTTATGTAAAACAATTGAGGAATCTAAATTATGGTCAGAAAGATTTAATCTTTCTTGGATTGCAAATAATAATTTTTCTTTAGAGGGTTTACCAATTCCTCAAACTTCTAATTTTTGTTCCTTAGGACAGTCAGCTAATAATAACGATGGAAATTATAATAGCAAATTTAGATCAAATGTTAATAATTCCCCAAATAGATACAGTAATTTGAATAGAAATAGTGGTTTCACTAAATATAATAATTTTAATAGGAGCAATAGAACTTTTTATAATAATGATGACAATTTTTTTAGACAATCAAATAATAATATGTCAAATTTATCTTCTAATATTAATACTATCTGTTGGAATTGTTCAAAACAAGGACATAAATATATTAGTTGTAGATTTCCTAGAAATATTTTTTGTTTTGGATGTGGGAAAAAGGATATTTATATGTGCTCAAAAAACATAGAAAGGACTGGACAGGAAAATCTGACATCTGTTTCTGTTCAAAATACACAAAGAATGCCAGACAATCATCCAAACAAAAAATCAAACAACCCCAAAAAGAAAAATTAATTAATTTTAATTCTCGTACAGAGTGGGATGCATATCTACACTTTGTAAAAAATTTCCTAAAAGATACATCTAGTAAATGTATTAATTCTAATAAACTTAATAATAAAAGTTTAACGAATTTAGCTGCAAAAAATATAATTTCCGAGGGAAATAATTTAATTTTGGGATATAAAAAAAGCGATAAAAATAAATCTAATTCAAATTTAAGTCCATTATTTGTAAAAAAATGTAATGACAATAGACCATACCTAAATATTAAAATTAATAATATAGAATTTTTAGCACTTATTGATAGTGGTAGTAACTCTTGTGTATTAGGTGGACCTGGTTGTCATATATTAAAATCTTTAAATATTCCTATACAAGAAGCTTTTTCCAGTATAACAACAGCTGATGGTAAACCACAAAGTATTGTAGGATTTATTAATGCACCTATTACTCTTAATAATATAACTAAAGAACTTCAAATCATGATTATACCTTCTATCGCGCATTCATTAATTTTAGGCATGGATTTTCTTAAATTATTTGAAATTGATGTAAATTTTCATAATCTCTCTTATTCAATGTTATCTTCCCTTTGTGTGGTGAATTCAATTCAACCAATATCTAAACTGTCTGGAAAACAAAGAAATGATTTAAACAGGGTAGTTAGACTTTTTCATGACATTTCTCCGAAAGAGTCAATTGGTAAGACTCATTTAATAGAACATGACATCGATACAGGGAATGCTAAACCCATTTGTCAAAAGAATATCCGTTAAGTCCGACAATGCAGTCTCATCTCAAAAAAGAGGTTGAAGACATCTTAAAACTTAATATTATTCAAGAAACAACGTCGCCATGGAACTCGCCTTTGTGGTTAGTTAACAAGAAAAATGGAGAATACAGGGTTTGTTTTGACGGAAGAAAACTTAATTCGGTCACAGTTAGTGATTCGTATCCGATGCATTCTGTGGATGAACTTATTAGTTAACTTCGTGATGCGAAGTATCTTTCTTCAATAGATTTGCGTAAAGCTTTTCTACAAATTCCATTAAACAAATCTTCGAGAAAAAAAACTGCTTTTTCAGTTTATGGTGTTGGTTCTTTTGAATACACTAGAATGTGTTTTGGTCTCAAGAACGCTCCTAGAACTATGGCTCGTCTAATGGATAGGATTATCGATCCTTCCATTGCCCCTTATTGTTTCTGCTACCTTGACGATATTATTATTGCAACCCCTACTTTTGAACTTCACTTAAAAATTCTAGAAAAATTATATCATAAATTAAAAGAAGCTGGTTTAACAATTAATGAGGAAAAGTGTGAATTTTGCAAAGATTCACTTAACTATCTTGGTTTTACAATTGATAAAGATGGTTTACGTACCTCTCAGGACAAAATAGACGCTATTTTGAATTATCCTGTACCTAAAAACACGACAGAAATTAAAAGATTAATTGGATTAGTTGGTTGGTATCGCAGGTTTCTGAAAAACTTTTCTGCTATATGTTCTCCAATCACAGATCTTTTACATGGTAGAAAGAAAGGTCAACCTATAGAATGGACGTCTGAGGCTGACGAAGCTTTTTCAAAAATTAAGTCTCTTCTTACTTCTGCTCCGATTTTAGCAAGTCCTGATTACACAAAACCTTTCATAATTCAAACCGATGCTAGTGACACTGGTTTAGGTGCAATTTTATATCAAGAATGTGATGGAATTGACCATCCCATTGCTTATGCCAGTCAGGCATTATCAAAATCGGAAAGGAAAATTTCTACGACTGAAAAAGAACTTCTAGGTGTCATTTTTGGCATTGAAAAATTTAGATGTTATGTAGAGGGAACAGTTTTTACTGTGGAAACCGACCATTTTTCCTTACAATACCTTCACAAGTTATCTAATCCTAGTGGAAAACTTGCTCGCTTAGCTTAGAGGTTAGCTCAATTTGATTTTGTCATTAAACATCGAAAAGGTTCCACTATGTTAGTGAGCGATGCTCTTAGTAGATCTGTAAATAAAGTTTCTGTTTTGGATGTTTCAGTTTTTAAACCAGATAATTGGTATAAATCTATGATTAATAAAATCTCTAAAAATCCGCATAAATATCCATCTTTTAAAATAAAAAATAATATAATTTATAAACATGTTTTTTCGAATATCCCTATTGAAAGTAATTTACATGATTGGAAAATTGTTGTTCCTTCCAGTAATCGTAAAGACGTTTTAAAAACATGTCATGATGATGTAACTAGGCATTTTCTAAGACAATTTCTAGAATAACTGAATTATATTATTGGCCTAAACTTCGTCAAGATGTGTATCGTTATGTACAAAAATGTAAAATTTGTTCTTCTTGTAAAAGTACTAATCTACCTAAAGCTGGGGTTATGGGTTCATATAAGGATATTAATTTTCCGTTTCAATGGTTAAGTGCAGATATTATTGGTTGTTATCCAAGGTCCAAACAAGGTTATGCATTAGTGGTAACTGACTGGTTTACAAAATTTTGTTTTGTACATCCTATGCCGAATGCTACTTCCTCTAGCATTGTTAAATTCTTGGAAAATAATGTTTTTTTGGTCTTTGGTGTTCCTCAGGTGATGTCATGTGATAATGGTTCTCAATTTATTAGTAAAGAATTTAAAAATCTAATGAAAAAATATAAAGTCCAAAAAATTTTTTATAACTCTAATTATCACCCTCAAGTAAATCATACCGAAAGAACCAATAAAGTAATAGTTACTGCACTTCGTTGTTATATTCACGAAAATCATAGAGATTGGGATTTATAGATTCATCAGGTAGCGCAAGCTATTAGTACCGCAACTCATGAAGTTACGGGTTACTCTTCCGCTTTTTTAACTTTTGCAAGAAATGTACCTATCTCAGGAGATTATTATGGGAAAATTTCAGAAAATACTAATAATATTATTTCAATAGGAGAAAAGTCTCAATTAATACAAGACATACAAAATGTACCTAAATTATATATCGATGTTAGGAAAAAATTAAAAGAAGCATATTTAAGAAACGAAAAATATTATAATTTGAGGAAACGAGATGTTGAATTTCACGTAGGGGATAGATTATGGAAAAGAAATTATGTACTTTCTTCAAAAGTAAATAATTTCGCAGCTAAATTCGCTCCTAAATATATACCGTGTGTTGTTAATAAAGTTTTATCTAAATTAGTATATAATTTGAAAGATTACGAAGGAAATGATTTAGGAAATTTTCATATTTCAGATCTCAAACGAGATTTTTCAGATGTTTACACAAATTTACCGGAAAATAATAATGACGAGGAAAATAGTAGTAATTGATTAGATGACGGTTTTCCTAACAATAAGGACCCTACCTACACTAGTGACGACGAATAAAAATCACATCTTTTTACTATAAAAAACACATGTGACATAGAATCTCAATTGAGATTAGACGAGTATTGTTCTACTACAATATCCGAATGGCTAGTCTGGACGCTAAAACGGCGCTATTTAATAGAGCAATGTTTTGTCATTTTTTTGTTGAATTCTAATGTTCACTTTCTATGTTCTTGTCCCTTACTTTTTGGTCATTATACATAAGGAATATTCTGTCATTTATCATTATTATCATGTTGGTAATTTTTTTAAAAAATTAACATAATGGAAATATATCTGCAATTATAATTTTGTTACTTATTTGATATATTTTAAATTTATAATTTTATTTCTCAATATCTAAGGAATTTTTATTGTCTCTTAAAATATTAAAGTTTCACAACCAATAATTTTTTTATCGTTTGAAATATCAAAAATGTCTCAGGAATGACGTTGTGATATTTAGTACTTGTTTAAGATTGTAGACAAGTTCATATAAAAAATTTATAAGGGGTTAGGTTTATTCATTTTGTCTAAAAGTATAGTTATTACATTAGCATATGCTGTATCTGGTCTGTATCTTAAAGACAGAATGTGTATAATTATAATTGTAATTGAAACGTTACAAATTTTGTTAATTTATATGTAAACAAACATTTGTATTTTAATACTAATGTAAAATTTATGTAATTATGTATTATTTTTGAGGGATTTATCAAGCAATTTTTTTATTCTCTAATTTTTTTGAAAATGACTTCACAAGACAATGGGTTTTTCAATAATTATTTGAAAAAAAATTGAAATAACTTCATTAAAAAAATTTTTTTGAAACGGTTAGGGGGGATGTAACATTATCATGTTATTTTTATTTAGTAAAGTCGTTGGGGACTCTACTATTTCTTATTGGAACGAAGTTCCCTTTCGCGCGTTACGAACAGTTACGGCTGACGCTAGGAGCTAGCCAAAAAAAATTCATACCAAAAGTTGTCACGACACTATGACACGACACACGCATGTTTCTCTCTCTCACAGACCAAAAAATAAATAACTCTCTCTCCCTCTCTCTCTCATAGATAGATATATTACAATTAAAAAGACACTATTTTAAATTAAAAGAAAATGTACATTAAAAAGAAAATACTGTAGAAAAAATAATAATTAACTATAATAGTATTACATTTTATTTCACCCGGTTTTTATAAATTAATAAATTCATAAACATTTTAAAAATAGTTCGTAACTTGACTATTTAGGTACCTACGTCAAATTACCTTAACTGTCAGTTACTGTCAAATATTTTAATTTTAAAATTTTGTATTGAATTGTTAATTCATGTTTTAAATTATAAAAAGTAATTCTAAAAAGATGTGTTATCTAAAGCTCTGGTATTGTATAAATGGACACTTTTGTTAAAAGAAACGAACTGTTAGGTAAGTAGAGATTTTATACAGACAATAATAAATGCTTATGTATGTATAAACACTCTGTTGTGTTTACAAATTACTAATTCCTTCACTAATTAATCGAAAGGAACTTCGTTCCATCCGGGTGTCCCTTGACACCTCACACTTTTTTTATTTTTTTCAATTTGTGCGAATTGCGCTTGTCTAAATAACGGCTAACGGTCAGGTTGGAAGGGAGAATTCTCGATTTATTCGGTTCGTTTAGCGTTTTTAAATTTTAACATTCTTTTTAAATTCAGTGCTCTTCGATGAAAGCTTGTCTTGGTGAGTTATTTATTTTATAATTTTTTCTTTTTTATTTTGTTTTAAAAAATGCTTGATAATATTTTTTTAGAAAATAATTTTTCTCATTTCATTAATTTATGTAACTGTTTCGAATAGTAATTTTGACAGAGAATGTTATCTTGTCTAACTTGGTTAATTATATATAATAAATTCTGTTTTTTATACTGTTAACCTTGAGCAACAAGCATGTGTTTTTGAGTTGTTTTTTTTTGCTATTTCTGACGCTGAAAATTATATTACAGCGAATATAACATCGTTGTCACATTGGATTACCTTTTTTTTTGTCACATTGGATTGCAATTTTATCACATTGGATTGCATCTTATCACATTGGATTACCTAGTAGTAACATTGGATTAGCTATAAGCAATGTTATCTAGAAGAAGCAGTTAGAAATACGAACATAACCTAGAAGTTGTTAACTTAGAGGTTGAATGGTTATCAACTCCACTGACACGAACTCTCCAAGAATTTTGAAGCTTTAATGAAGATGCTGTAGGCTTGCCCTTGGGGTCTACTTCATCGACCTGAGTTGATTGGTATTTCCAAAACCAACCTTTGGACTCCACATGTGCACATGGTTTGAGTAACTATATATATTTAATTGCAATTAATTGCCATATTTGTTTTTTCCGGGAATTTCTTTAAAAAGGTACCTATTTTCTAATTACATTGCTGATGGTTTAGGTTTCAAATTTTTCCATAATTGTCACAGATTTTTTTTATATATTTTACAGGTTATCTTGATTATAATAAACTGTGTGAAATTTTAATTCTATCTTTTGATTAACATTAACATATCTTGAGGTTACTAATGGTTTTCTTCATTTTTGAGACAATTACTTTCTTGTAATTTGAGTGATAACAATTGTCAAGTATCTAAAAACAATTTTTTTTGATTTTGTAGTATTTTTTACTTTGCTAAAAGAATATATTGAATTCAATCTTCTTATCATTTTAGTAATTAATGTTTTTCTTGTTTTCAAAATACTTCTTTTAAGTGTTTTCTTTAATTTTGAAAATTATTATAAATTTCTTTGTTTTTAAATATTTCTATTAATATAAAGAAGAAAACCCTTTGGCGCCTAACAAATCTAACAAATTCCTATCCTAATAAAATCTGCTATCATCAAAAGGACCAGCGCCTTGAGAAATCCGACTGGAGCTAGACATTTTGCAATTATTCAATTTTTCTTTGACCAATGTAAAATTGACACCCCAACGGGGTTATTAATGTTACAAATTAATTTGTAACACTGAATTTAAAAAGAATGTTAAAATTTAAAAACGCTAAATGAACCGAATAAATCGAGAATTCTCCCTTCCAACCTGACCGTTAGCCGTTATTTAGACAAGCGCAATTCGCACAAATTGAAAATAAGAAATAGTAGAGTCCCCAACGACTTTACTAAATAAAAATAACATGATAATGTTACATCCTCTGGCTCACAAATGGAACAATTTGCCAAGAAAAACAACCTTAACAAGACAGCTTAATATTAACATTTATTTTTAATTTAAAAAAATATATATTTTAAAAATAAAACATTAAAAAACGATTTGGTTACAACACTTTATTATAAATAAAAAATAAATTATTGATTAACTTGAAATACAACTTGCAAATTCGTGAGTATAATTTAATTTTGAAGAATAAGTTAAACTACATCGCCTTCTTAGAATTTTCGAACAGTATAGTTTCGTTCAAAGTTATTTTGCTTTTTTGCATTCACACTTCATGCCGTCGAAAAATGTCGACAAAAGATTTCCTTTGCTGGCATGAATCGTTTATGAATACAAAAAAAAACGCAAAAATTAACTTTGAACGAGTCTATAACAGTTTACTTAAAATGCAATTTCAATTCGTTTTGTATTTGGTGAATTTTCTATCTTAACATAACTTATTTCTCTACCCAATGGGCAATGTCTTTTAAAATCGCGATTAATTGTCACTAAAAAATAAAATCCACAATTATAAGTATCGTCATTTCTTTAGAAAACACCAATCCAATGGTGATGATTTCTTCCGTTTTGCACCACTGGATAATGATTTACTAGCACGTAACCAGGAGGTATACTTTCCTGTAAAATCTCATGACCATTACGGCTACGTTTACATTTTCCGTACATGGAAGAATTTGTGCATTATCCAAAACCAAAATCAAAAAGTCAATAATTAAAAGGAACATTTTAATGAGAACTACAATATGGTTACAAAAATGTTAAAACAGCTTTAAATAAAATTTAAAATAAAATGAATTCAATTTATATACATATTTCAATAATTTTAACATTTAATGTTTTCACGATATCCACAATATCCACTTTGTAATATGCGACACGATTCGCTATGATATAGCTTTATCAAACTGTGTTATTTAATACTTCACTCGGTTTTTGACGTTTGACTCAGTTTTATACATTTAACTTAGCAGCTTGTTCACATTTAACTTATTCTTTTAACATTTAACTCAGTTTGTTAACGTTTGACTTAGTATGTTGTCTTTGATTCAGTTTATTCAGATTTGACTAATCTTGTTGACATTTGAATCACTTTTTGATATTTCACTCGGTTTTTGACGTTTCACTTAGTGTTTTGACATTTGACTGTTTCTTTTGATGTTTGACACAGTTTGCTGATATTTGACTTATTTTGTTGACATTTCAGTCGGTTTTTTAAAGAAATTTGACTCACTTTATTTACATTTGACTTAGTTTTTTGACATTTGACTCATCTTGTTGATATTTGACTCAGCTTGTTGACAATCAACGCACTTTTTGACGTTTGATTTAGATGGTTGTCATTTGACTAATTCTTTTGACATTTGTCTCAGTTTGTTAACATTAGAATCAGTTTTTGGATATTCCACTCTGTTTTTGATGTTTGACTTAGTTTTTTAACATTTGACTCAGCTTGTTTACATTTGACTCATTCTTTTGACATTTGACTCAGTTTGTTAACATTTGATTTAGTTTGTTGAAATTTGACTCAGCTTGTTGACATTTGACCCAGCTTTTTGCCATTTGATGATATTTGATTCAGTTTTTTTGCTATTTGACTTAGCATGTTGACATTTGACTCATTTCTTACATTTCACTAGGTTTTTGACGTTTGACTTACTTTGATTTTCATCGGAGTAAATTTTAAGATGTTTTTTTTTTTAAATTCGATGAGTTGGCAAAAAATTTCACATTTAAAAGGTTTTTTGCCAATGTGAATCCATTTATGGATTTTTAAAGAAAATGGTTTTAAACAAATATTACATTTAAACGGTTTCTCATAAGTGTGAATTCAATTTTTTTTAAATCGCCGTTTTTTCTGCACAGTTTTGAACAAATTTGACATTTGTAAGGTTTTGCACCAGTGTGAATTGCGATTGATATGTTCTTATAAATGCATCGATCGTATGAAAGATTTTGAACAAATTTCACATTTAAACAGTTTCTCAGTGTGAATTCTTAAATGTTTTTTTTTAAATACGATTTTGTTGTAAAACATTTTTAACAAACAGTACATTTAAAAATATGGCTTTCTTAGATGTTTGTTGACATTTAAATAACTTTTTTGATTTTGACTTAGCTTGTCGACATTAGAGTCATTCTTTTGACATTTAATCCACTTTGTCATTTGATTCATTTTTTTTACATTTCACTCGGTTTTTCACGTTTTACTCAGTTTGTTGACATTTGACTTAGTTTCTTGATATTTTATTCAGCTTGTTGACATTTGCCTTAGTTTGTTGACATTTGAGTTAGATCTGTAACATTTTACACAGCTTGTTGAGAATTGATTCATTTTTTTGACATTTGACTCAGCTTGTTGACATTTTAATAACTTTTTTTACATTTCACTCGGTTTTTGGCGTTTGACTCAGTTTGTTGAGAGTTGACTCACTTTTTGACATTGACACAGCTTGTTGGCATTTGACTTATTCCTTTGACGGTTGACTCATTTGTTGACATTTGACTCAGTTTTTTGTCATTTGACTCGCTTTTTTTGACATTTCACTCGGTTTTTGATATTTGATTCAGTTTGTAGATATTTGATTCATTCGTTTGACATTGACTCATATTGTTGATATTTGACTTATTGTAGCAATATTTTACTTTTGAAACGATTTAAAGTTTAAAATCTTTGAGAAAGATTGATTTAAATCAGAAAGTAAATGATTTAAGATTTTTGATTTAAATCTTTTTGGAAACGATTTCTGGCCACACTGCAACCAATTATATTATAATGAATATAAAAAACCACTATTCGCAAAATATTCGAAACTTCTAGCTCGAAAAACAGCACTTTTGAATTTAGATAATTTTAAACTTTGTTTCAAAATTTGACCCAGTTTTTCGACATTTGACATACTTTGTTGAACTTTGATTCACTTTTTTGACATTTCAGTCGATTTTTTTAAGAAATTTTACACAACATTTGACTTAGTTATTTGATATTTGACTCATTCTTTTGACAGATAACTCCTTTTGTTGACATTTGACTCAGTTTGATGAGAATTGACCTATTTTTTGTTTTTTTTTTCGGTTTTGACGTTTCATTTAGTTTGTTGTCATTTAACTTAGTTTGTTGACTTTTGACTCATTCCTTTGAAATTTGAATCAGTTTATTGACATTTGAATTATTTTTTTAATATCTCACTCAGTTTTTGACATTTGACTTAGTTTTTTGACATTTGATTTCTTCTTTTGACATTTGACTCAGTTTGTTAACATTTGACTCAGCTTGTTGACATTTGAATTAGTTTTTTGAAATTAAACTCAGCTTGTTGACGTTTTTCCCAGCTTGCCATTCTTTTGACATTTGTTGATATTTAATTCCTTTTTTTTTGCTATTTGACTTAGCATGTTGACATTTGACTCATTTTTTTATATTTCACTCGGTTTTTCACGTTTGACTCACATTCGAAAGGTTTTTTATCGAAGTGAATTTTAAGAAGATGCTTTTTTAAATTCGATGAGTTGGCAAACAGTTTTGAACAAATTTTTCATCGGTATGAATTCGAAAATGTTTTTTTAAATTCGATGAGGTGGTGAAAAATTTTGAACAAACATCACATTTGAAAGGTTTTTCACCGGTGTGAATTATTTTATGTATTTCTAAATAACTTTTTCTTGTGAAAAGTTCTGAACAAATTTCACATTTAAATGGTTTTTCACCGGTGTGAATTCTTTGGTGTATCGTTAAATTACCTTTTTCTGTGAAAAGTTTTGAACAAATTTCACATTTAAACGGTTTTTCGCCAGTGTGAATCCATTGATGTGCTTTTAAAGAAAATGAGTTTGCGAACTGTTTCGAACAAATATTACATTTAAACGGTTTCTCACCAGTGTGAATCCGAAAATGTTTTTTTAAATCGCCGTTTTTTCTGAAAAGTTTTGAACAAATTTGACATTTGAACGGTTTTGTACCAGTATGAATTGCGATATGTTCTTGTAAATGTATCGATCGTATGAAAGATTTTGAACAAATTTCACATTTAAATAGTTTTTCACCGGTGTGAATTCTTAAATGATTTTTTAAATAGGATTTTGTTGTAAAATATTTTGGACAAACAGTACAATTAAAAAGTGGTTTTTCACCAGTGTGGATTCTTAAATGTTTTTTTAAATTAGATGACTGTGTAAATAGTTTTGAACAAATTTCACATTTATACGGTTTCTCACCGGTGTGAATTTTTAAATGTCTTTTTAAAGCTGATGAAGTGATAAAAAGTTTTGAACAAATATTACATTTAAATGGTTTTTCATTAGTATGAATTCTTTGATGTATTTTCAAAGTAGATTTTTGTCTGAAACATTTTGAACAAACTCTACATTTAAATGGTTTCACACCTGTGTGAATTTTTAAATGCTCTTTTAAAGCATTTTCTCGTTTAAAAAATTTTGAACAAACTTCACATTTAAATGGTTTTTCTCCAGTGTGAAATCTTACATGTTTGTTGAAATAACGTTTTTGAGTGAACAATTTTGAGCAAATATTACATTTAAACGATTTTTTACCAGACTTTAAAGATCCGTCTAGTTTTTTACTGCTATTTTTTGAGACTTTTTTATAGGCAAGAAAAGTTGCTTTCCTATTTTTAACATCTGTTTTTAAATAACGATTTTGTTTAAACAATTTCAGACATTGAATATATTTTCGGTTTAAGAAATTTTTGTTGCGTTTCTTGATATCGGTATTCTTCCTAACTTCAAAAACTTTTGTAGTTTGTTGTAAAAAGTGGTACACATAGAAATGATGTACCAACAGTAGTTGATGAAAGAAAAATTTTCCACAAAAGTAACAGATCCGATCACGTTTCCCACTATCACATTTTGATTGCTTCGGAGTAGATAGAAAACCTGAAACATAAATTCACATTAATGTCATATTTTTTAACCGACGAAAAAGGGTTATCAAGTTTGTTGAAATTTGACTTATTCTTTTGACATTTGACTCAGTTTGTTAAAATTGGACTAAGTTTTTCGATAAGTGATTCACTTTGCTGACATTTGACTCAGTTTTAAGACAAATGACTCTTCATGTTAATATTTTACTCACTTTTTTGATATTTCACCCGGATTTTTTAGGTTTGACTCAGTGTATTGAAATTTAATTTGGTGTATTGACATTTGTTTCAGTTTTTTGACATTTGACTCACTTTTTTGATATTTTACTCGGTTTTTCACGTTTGACTCAGTTTGACTCACATTCGAAAGGTTTTTTAAGAAGATGCTTTTTTAAATTCGATGAGTTGGCAAACAGTTTTTGACGTTTTACTCAGTTTTTTGACATTTGACTCACTTTAGTAAAAACCTTGAGCAAAACCGATAACCGTTATATTTGTAGATTTTTTCAACAAAGTCACAAAAAACGTCAAAATTCCGTTAAATCGTCAGAATTTTGAAAAACATCCAAAAAATCGTAAACATCTTGGCCGAAAATCAGAAAATCGTTATTTTTTAATTTTTTCAAAATAAATGCAAAAAACGACAAAAATCCGTGAAATCGGCAAAATTTTGCAAAAATAACAAAAAAATCATAAAAATCTAGAACAAATAATAGGAAACCATTAAATTCGTCGATTTTTTAAAAAATCGCAAAAACAACGAAAACAAAAAAACAATTTAAAAACCTTGATCAACAATAAGAAAATAGTTTTGTTGATTTTTTCAACAAAAAAATGCAAAGGAACGTGAAATCGACTAAATTTTGCAAAAAAAAAAACAAAAAAATCGTAAAAACCTTCACAACAAATCAAAAAACCGTAAAATTTGTCAATTTTTTTTGAAAAAACCAAAAAAAAACAAACAAGTAACAGTTGAATTAGTATATTTAAAAAAAAACTCGCAAAAACATCAAAACATCGTTATACCATCGAAATTTTGCAAAAATACCAAAAAAATCGCAAAAACGTCAAAACATCGATCATCGAAATTTTGCACTAATACCAAAAAAATCGTAAATGCCTTGAACAAAAAATACAAAAACCGTTGAATTTGTCGATTTAAAAAAATCGGCAAAAAACTGTTAAATTTTAAAAATTTTAAAAAATAACATAAACATCTTGAACAGAAAACTGTTGAATTTGTCGATTTTTTTAAAAAAAATCACAAAAAACGGCAAGAATCTGTGAAATCGACAAAATTTTCCAAAAAAACCAAAACGTCGTAAAAATCTTGACAAAAACAAAAACCCGTTTTTGTCCATTTTTTCAAAAAAAAAAACGTTAAATCGACGAAATTTCGCAAAAATAACCAAAAAATCTTAAAAATTTGACCATAACACAGAAAAACTGCTTACTGCCAAAAAACTTATAAATCGTGAATATTTTGCATAAAAACATAAAAATCATAAAAAAAATTTAAACACAAAACAGGAAACCATTAAATTCGTCGATTTAAAAAAACGCAAAAAAACGACAAAGAACCGTTAAATCGACCAAATTTTCCAAAAATAACCAAAAAATCGTAAAAACCTTGACCACAAAAACGGGTGAGGCAGTCAGTGGGACTGCCGGCAGAAGTTATACTTCTATGCACACTCCCGGATTCATGAATTTGTATGCAAAGGATTAAGCAAAATCATTATGAGGTCGCTAAACAGGAATATCATATTCGTGTTTAGCGACCTCAAAAACCCCCTAATACCGAGTATACATTCATTTTGTATCCAATTTGCATTTGCACCAGGTGTCTCGCAGACCATCGCCATCATTATATTCGTATTCAGCGACCCAAAAAACCCCCAGGTACCAAGTGTGCACTGATTTTGCATAGAATTTGCATAAAACCCCAGGAGAAGAGGTAAATACCATGCACCCTGGGCACCAAGTGCCGCAGAGAGTTTCGGCATCATAATATTCGTGTTCAGCGACCCCAAAAACCTCGAGTACATAAATTGAACACATGTTTAGCAATACTTACCGAGTTGTAATTTATCTATCTATTGTCTGTTCGCTTTTCGAATGCAAAATGCAATTTCCCATTTTTACATTATGAAAAATAGCGACAAATTTCCTGATACTCTAACAAATCCAATGCAAAAAACCGCATTCCAATTTATCTTACGTTACAAATTTCGGAGGTTTTACTGATTTAGTGCTTTATTTCCTATTTGTAAAAACTCTGTGTAGCCAAAAATCTCAAAAGCATAGTGCTGGATATACTGAAACCATGTGATGGTAGGTACTGTAGACTACAATACAGTACTCATTACTGAATATTATTATTAATATTATTAATATAAAATACTAATCTTAATATATTAACTTACGTGACAGAATTATAAAATAAGTAGTCAAACACAATGTTATACGTCACTATGATATTCAAAACATTAGCTCATACTGTTTTTTTTTATGTCTATCTCTTTTTAATGTACTGAATGTTTAAACGGTATTTAAAGGACTTATAGTTAAGAGTAAACATGTGGTAAATATTTTATCTTTATTTTTACCGACCAATATACCTAATACGTGTTTCTGTCTCTCTCTTACTCATACCATTTTTCCCATTTAACCCCACACAAATGGAGTGCATGAATAGAAGTATAACTTTAATAAGAAAAACGTTATATGTCCATTTAAAAAAAATATAAAAAAACGAGAAAAATTCGTGAAATTAACGCAATTTTGTAAAAATAACCAAAAATGTAAAAACCTTGAACAACAAACAGGATATGGTTGGATTTGACAATTTTTTTGAAAAAACGTCAAAACATCGTTAAATCGTCGAAATTTTGCAAAAATATCAAAAAAATCCTAAAAACCTTGAAAAAAAAATTTGTCGATTTTTTAATATTACCGCAAAAAACGTTAAATCGTTGAAATTTTGCAAAAATAACCCAAAAATCGTAAAACTTTGAGCAAACACCAGAAAACCAAAATTTGTAGATTTTTAAAAAAAAAAGTAAAAAAAAAAACGAATAAAATTCGTGAAATCGACGAAATTTTGCAAAAATAACCAAAAATTCGTAAAAACCCTTGACAACAAAACAAAAAACCGTTAAATTCGTCGATTTATTTAAAAAATCACAAAAAATGACAAAAATCTGTGAAATCGACGAAATTTTGCAAAATAACCAAAAAACAAACCTTGACAACAAAACAAAAACCCATTAAATTTGTTCATTTTTTCAAAAAAATCGTTAAATCGTCGAAATTTCGTAAAAATGAGAAAAAAATCTTAAAATCTTGACAACAACACAGAAAACCGTTAAATTTGTCGATTTTTCCAAAAAAATTCAAAAAAAGTTAAAAAAAGAGTTAAATCGTCAAAATTTTGCAAAAATATCAAAGAAATTGTAGGGTGATAGATGTGATTTAATTAATTAAAGTTATTTAGTTTTTATTTACAATATAAATGTTTTTATCATTAAATCATGTTCTTGACTTTATTGAGGCTACTCCTAAGTCTCGAAATTTTGTAGAAGTAGAGAAAATAATTAATGCAGGACATTTAATGTATAATGGGTTGAAAAATCAAAACAATGATCAATACGATATTTTGTCGTATTGTATACAATCATCAGCTTTTCGTGATAAACCCCATGAAATAAAAACAGTTAGGTATACAAAAAAATGGTCAAATTGTTTCATCAAAGTGTAGCTGTAAAGCTGGACTTAGTGAAAGATGTAAACACATCACAGCGGTGTTATTATATTGTACTCGTTAAGTGTAAAAGACACTGAATATAGTTTACCTTTTTCATTGTTTCTCTTTTAACAAAAAACCGATTAGGTTTTGGAAAATGATGAAAACGAACGTCTGAATTTTGGGCTGCATTACTTCAACATCCATAAACACAACAGTATTTTCTACTTTTGTTATTTTTTTTTTTTTGAAGAAAATCTAGCTCCACAATTATTTAATAAATCTGAGGCCATAGTTAAATGTTAATTTTCACTGATGTACACTTTTTTTATTATTAATAGACGAAATATAAATAAACAAAATTAATCAGCATACAAATTTACCTTATTTTTATGTATGGCTAACTACCAGCTTTCACCCTAGCGCTAGTTTATAATGTGACCACCAGTCAGCGCACCATGTCCGGTGACACATACCAATAACAAGACTCACCTTCAGATTTATTCGACGTTTCCTCTAAAAGTAACTCCTCATCGGCCTCCCTTTTAACATCAGGTAAATAACAAACGGAGTGTAAAATTTCTTTTTTGATAATAAAATCAAGATTCTCATTAATTTCAGAACAGTTCTCAACTTTGATTGAAAGTTGGTCATCAATTTCGATTTCCTCGGTTTTAATATTTTCGTTGGAAACATCCATTGTGTGATTTGCTGAAACAAATATAATGATTTAAGACAGTTGAAATATGACATTTGAGAGATGAAATATGACATTTGACAGTTGATATTTAACAGCAGACCTGTGGAGGGTGCCAGTCCATGGCATAAAAATCGACGGAAAACGGAATGACGGAAAACAGAAAACGGAATGCCGCCATTGTTGACTTGACAGTTGTGACATTTGTTGAACACTCCAAAAAAGTAGGGTTATTTTATTAGTGACATAAATAATAATAATTTATTTCAACAAGTTAACAATGAATAGATAATTTTTTTTACTTATGTTCTAAATCTTTTTTTAAGTTGTTATCACAGATTAGAAAAAAACACCTAGATGTAGTAGGTTACATTTGTGTGTGTTTACAGAGTGTCCATAGACTCTGAGAGTGTCCATCTTCTTAAAATTATATCACATTTTTTATTATAGCATTCAATATTTATGACTTCTAATTAATTAATGGCTAGTTAAATAAATTAACACAAAACAAGACAAACAACCCTAGCCAGATTAAAACCACACTTGAATAAAAAGTAGAATCTGCCAAAGAAAATCACAGATTTTTATTTGGTATAGTTTCATTTATATTAGAGGATGTCAAGAAATCTCTGGTAATTTAAAAATAAATAATCTTTAAAAACTAAATTAAATTTTCTTTTATTTACAACCCTTCTAAGATCTGTGGGGATATGATTATAGAGTTTAGGTCCAAGATAATCTATAAAACGTTGTTTAAAGTTTTTTTTTAGAAAAAGGTAATTTTAAAGACTCGTTTTACAGATCTTGTTAAGTAAGTATGTGAACGCAAACTCGGTTCAAAGACACAATAATGTGAGTGAACAAATAATACTATTGACTTTATTTAAATGTATTTCTTGTAATATAATCAAAATGAATAAGTATAAACATAGTTGCAGGAAACATCAAAAACTACTATATATGTATAATATTATTGATTTGTCTTGATGTTGGTAGGTTAAACGTTTTTGCATGAACTTTACCATCATTCCATTACTTCTTCTATACATTCTGCTCCAATGTCGACTGCAGTAAATCAACAATTAGCATTAGAAATAAAAAGAGCGTCGACCTCATGAATCTAATTTAAAAAACAAAAAAAATTAGTCAAATAGTTAACTCTTAATTGATTTATTATTTATCAATTCGTAAAAGTATCTCTAATTAAAATAAATAATGAACAAATAGACTGCTTCTAATAGAACTTGTATTTCCATTCCGTTTCCGTTCCGTTTTTTGATGTCCCGGTTCCCCATGGCTATGTTTTGACGGAAAACGGAACGACTGTTTAGTAGATAATTTCTGATAAAATAATTTAACGTATGAAAATATTGAAATAAATTACAAACTAAACCTATTCAAATACTATTTAATAATAATTAATGTTTATTTTATTATTAATAAATGGAAATAATGTTTTTAAGTTTTCCGTTTTCCGAATATTTACGTGCATGGGGAACCCATATGTTGACAAACGGAACGGAAAACAGAATACTTTTGACATTTGGAGCGAATAAGAAAATTATATACACTATTAATATAATTACTTGCTTGTTATTTAATAATATTTCTATAATTAGTTTAATAAAAAAAATGGCCCTTGGTAAGCCAGGCGCATCAGTAGATTTATATTAATTAAATATATTAAAAGTATACGTTTTAGAAAAAAATGTTTTAGATAAAAGTTGTAGGTCTCTTTAAGACAAACAAAAAACTCCTTTAACATTTTTTTGTACAGGGTGAAGTAAAAAAGTTACGAACTTTTTTCCATTTTGATCTAATGTCACGCCCAAACGGCCTTACCGATTTGGCCCATTAACGAACTCGACCGAGATTTTTGGACGATTGATTTTTGTACCAAATTTCATTTTGATCCGTTAAGAAATGCGACCGCTATCGTGTCCACAGATTTCGTTATATCGGAACTATACATATATATATATACATATATATATATATATATATATATATATATATTTTGAGATGATATGAGTTACTATGCTATATTAAATAAGAATGTCGAATGAAAATCTTATGGAAAATAGAGAAAGGAAATTTTTCTTATTTCGGGTCAGAGCGCAAATGTAGTAACATTAGGATCAATTATCATCATCTTCTTCATAATTCCTAAAAAAAGGAAAAAGAAAATAGAATAAAAAAAAAAAAAAATTACAAATTCATTTCTAAGATTGTGATTTAAAGATTCAAAATGGATTAATCTACATTATATAAAGTTTCAATAATTATGAAATTGATAAATGAGAAAAGTAGATAATTAAAGGCTTATAAAATTGCCAATACATTAGTAATTAAACATTAATTTTAAATGAATTAGGGGTGTAAGTAAATGAGAAAATTAAATTATAAAAATATCACATATAGTTAAAATAAATATTAAAACTTCTACTTACTTTTAAAATATACAAATTTACCAACCATATTCTAATGTATTAATAGTTCAAATGCCAAATGAAATATTCTGAAAAAGAGAAAATTATTAGTTTGTAGTGCTAGTAAATTTTATAAGAATAAAAAAGAATAATCATTGTTTTAAATTGTAATATTGAATCAAGAATTAGATTTTGTTAGTAATTTTATTTAAATAAGGAATTAGTAGGCGATTAAGTGATAAGATGGATAGATTTTAGTTTGTTGAATTTTTCAGTTGTTTCTTTGTTGATTTGATAGAATCTCTCTTGTTTTCTGGTTGTTGAAATGGAAGTTGTATTAAAAAATTGCTCCGTAGAAATTTTGAGTTTTTTGAAAGTATTGATAAAAGAAAGTATTAAATCAGTTTAAAGTATAAAGATTATCTCAAGGTAACCAGAGAAAGCAATTGGTAAGAGAAATTTATATGATTTTATGAAGAAATAGATATTTCAATTGGGGGGTTGAGCAGTATATGGTATAACTGCATTTTAATTGAGTTAATGAAGATTAAATTAATATTTAACAAGAAAGAAAGTCATAATTACACTTACCAGAGGAAATAGCAGCAATTTATCGCTTGGCTTGAAGAGGAATTGATTGTTTGATCTCTACAAAGTTTCCTGAAATCTTTGCTGTACCGGGGGGAAGAAAGTAGATTGTCCTGAGAACGGAATCCTGGTTCCAGAAGAGGAGCGAAGCTTCATACAAATGGTAACAACTTTTCACTCGATTCAATAAAGAGTTTTTATGTGTTTGATTTTTGTAATTTTAATGAACATTTTTATTTCACTGTTTTATGTATTTAACTAAATTATTTTTATTCACCTTTTGATAAGTTTAATTCAAATTGTTTAGTAACTCAAGTCAGAATACTTCATTTTATATATTTGAGACATATTTGGGTTAACAACGGTTTCTTTGAAGTTTGACACATTTTGAATTAGTGAGGTTGGAAATTTATATACTATTCATGCTTAGAAAACATCATTGGTCTAGGATAGTGAGGTTTTACAGTCATTTTATTGCAAATTTGTGTATTAACTGATTTTGAATCTAGTTTGGTTGAATATTTGAACTCTGACCTTGACATAAGGGAATAGCCGGTAGCATATTTAATTAATCATATTGGAAAATAATTACATTAAGTTAATTCTTACCTATTCACTATTTATATTTAAAATTCAAAATTAATTAAAGGTAAGGAATATTTTATAACATAGTAAGTGATATATCAAAACATAGTATTATTCTTACACTCACAAATATATGTTATAATATATATATAAACTTTTGAACGGAAGGTGTTTTTGAGGTCAGGGGGGCCCAAAACGAAAAACTGTAGTGAAATTTTCCCGAAGTCGTGACCTGCGAACCAGCTGAATAGTAGATATAAATCTACTAAAAAAACACTATAAATGCCAGCGTACAAAATATTAACAAAAGAAAATAAATTAGTTTGACGTTGAGATACTTTTTCGGAGTGTTCAACAAATGTCACAACTCTCATTCAGAAATCAACAATGGCGGCATTCCGTTTTCTGTTTTCCGTCATTCCGTTTTCCGTCGATTTTTAATGCCATGGACTGGCACCCTGGACAGTTTAATATTTTTAATATTTGCCGTTTAGCAGTTGTTATTTTGACATACACAATTGATAGTAATGATAGTTAAGCTGCTATTTGACAGTAAATCAGTGGTTAACTTTCTGAGATTTGTTTTTATGACATTTGTGTCATTAGAGAAATTTCACATTTGACATATCCGATAGTTGATATTTGACATTTAATTCTTTTGACAGTTGCCATTTAACACTTAGCTTTCTGATATTTGATATTTCTGACAGTCGATGATTGTTCTTATTGGACAGTTTACATTTCTGACATAGCCGTAACTGCTGATGATAGAAATGTCAACATAGATTTATTTTCATAATGTAAACAGAAGGGATTTTAAAAAATTTTAACTTTGAAGAGATGAAATAAGGGTTAAAAATTTGTGTGGAAAAATCTTTAAATCGGCACCGATTTTCATAAAAATTTAAATTCAGACTCTTAAAAATATTTTATTTTGTATAAAAATTATTATGTGGATTCTTACTGTTAAAAATTATAAAAAAAAATGTTAAAAATCTTGAAAAATGATGAAAAAGTTTCGAAATCCTCAAAAACGCTAATAATTGTAAGCAATTAGTGACAATCTTGAAAAATTATAAGATATAAAAAAAAAAGTTGAAAATTGAGAAAAACATTGACAATCCTGAAAAATTTACAAAAATCTTATAAAAATATTACAAATCCAAATAAATCGTAAAAAATAAGGTAAAAATTGTGGATGTCGTTAATAATCTTAAAAAAATATTGAAAATTATGAAAAATATTTGAAATTCCTGATGGAATGTTAAAGATCCTGAAAATCTTGAAAAAACATTAAAAACGTTAAAAATGGTGAAAAAATGTTAAAATTATAAGAAATTCTGAATAACCTTGAAAAATTTGTGAAAATGTATACAAAATGTCGAAAGTTATACTGAAATTTTGAAAAATATGAAAAATTTTAAATATTGGAACCCATTTAGTCATCATAATAACGTTAATGTCCAAAAAAGATATTGCCTTAAATTTTGATTTGGACATCCTTGCTTTTTTTATGCTGGGCAATTCAGGCGTCTTCGAATGCATCGATTGCAGCTTTGTTTAATAATAATGTTTTTCATCAGTCCGGGATCTTCTTTGAACCTTTCTAGGAAATCTGAGCAGACCTGTTGACGCACGAGGTTTTGGTCAGGAGTCAGGTTTTTTGACACCAACTTTGCAGACTTTTGTCATGTGTAATTCCTAGTGTAAAATTTTCTTTATCGGCGTTTATCGCCTCAGCTATCATCCTTATACTCATTCGACGAACTGCACATAAAATTTGGTTGATTTTGTTTACTGTTTCCGAGTTGAAACAGTGAGAGGGCGACCTGGGCGCTGGTCATCTTCAGTGCTCTCTCGGCCCTCACTAAATCGCTTGTACCACTCAAAAACACGCTCACAAAATAAAGAATTGTCCCCATAAGCATCTTAAAACAATGTACCTATAGCACTCAGTCGGAGTTTTTTTCAATTTAACGAGAAATTTGAGAATGGTACGTTACTCCTGTTTTTCGTCACGAGAAGAAAACACGTTCGTTTCAAATCGCTACTGTACAATTACTATAATATTGACGAAAACGTGGTTTGGTACACCCATAGGGAAGAGATCTAGATACCCAACGCTCTTCTCGTTTTTCCCTATCCTTCTAAGCGCGCAGTCTCGTTATTCGTTAAATTAATTGTATTGATCCTTACTGTTTGAAAGTCCATTTTATTAAGAATAATAAAAATAATAAAAAACCTTAGTTTTTTATATAAAACTTTCACTTTTAATGTTTTTTAAAAAATGACATATGTTTCGCTTTACTAAGCATCGTCAGATTGACATATAAAGTTACATTTTGTTTATTTGAAGCTAACTATCTGATGTTGAATCGGTAATATTAAGGCTAGATTAAGTATGGATGTAATAAGATATAACAATATTAAAGCCTAGATGTTATTAGCCCTAAGGGATTATCCTGGATGTATCTCCCTCTAAGATCAGTATAACTGTGCAATGATACATAAATAAGATATAATTGTAATACAAATATATTAAGTTATTGTAAAGATCAGCAGATATAGTTTTTTCCTGGTTTTTCTATATCATTGCACAGTTATACTGATCTTAGAGGGAGATACATCCAGGATAATCCCTTAGGGCTAATAACATCTAGGCTTTAATATTGTTATATCTTATTACTTCCATACTTAATCTAGCCTTAATATTACCGATTCAACATCAGATAGTTAGCTTCAAATAAACAAAATGTAACTTTATATGTCAATCTGACGATGCTTAGTAAAGCGAAACATATGTCATTTTTTAAAAAACATTAAAAGTGAAAGTTTTATATAAAAAACTAAGGTTTTTTATTATTTTTATTATTCGTTATTCGTTATTTAGCAGTAGTTCTTAGCACTAATACATTTTTATTAGTGTTGGTAAGTTTTACAACATGTGTTCTTTATTGATTCCAGGTGGTGATGATAATGTATTCAGTATTTGGAGACCAAATACAGCTAACTTAACCGGTGAAGAAAAATTTTAATCGACAGGTCTATCTTCATCATCATCCACATCTCTATTCAGCTTTTAAGAAACGCCTTGTCATGAAAGTAATCATAGACAAATTCAAACCCAGATCCAGATCCACAACTTATCGAACCAAGAAGTTATTTTGCTGGTTTGTTCTTGACTAAATCTAATCAACGTAACAAATTTGATAAAATTCAAGAAATTGATAATGATGATGAACTTGAATTTAAAGGTTCGGTATCAGAAGCAGTTCAATATTAAGTTTGTTACAAAGACTTCTAGAACCGTCCAGGAACCACGCAGTAGACGAAATCTCAATACCTTTAACGTACTGAGTTACTTCGTAACGGTTCTAGAACGGTTTTTTGGTCTGTTGGCACAGACCTATTGTAGCATTCCAAAAAACTACCTTTGATTACAAGTCAATTTAGAAATTTATGGCCCTTCAGGCCCTTCATCATATTAATATACCGTTTTGTTTTAATGTTGGCAAGATTGCATTATTAGTTTCACAAGATTCAAAATTACAGTTTCTGATTGGTTAGTCCATTCGAAACAACTCGAAAACGCCCGATCCCTTAGGAATCAGAAAGTAAAGCCACTTACGATTAGGGATGGCGATTCTTTCCGAAAAAGATCGATTTTTAAATCGATTCGATTCGAATCAATCCACAAAAAAATCGAGGTGGAAAAGATTGATTTACAAAAAAAAAAACAATATTTTTTAAAATTTGCTTTTACAATGGAAAAATTTATGAAAAATCGTTGAAAATCGTTAATGATTGTAATAAACTGTTGAACATTGAGAAAAATTATTGAAAACCGTTGAAAATCGTGAGAAATTGTTGAGATGGTAAAAACTTGTTAATAATTGTAAAAAATCGTTAGATGTCGTTAATAATTGTGAAAAATATAAAAATGGTAAAAATCGTTAATTATCGTATAAAATTGATAAAAATCATTTGAAACAGTATTTGGAATAGATTTTTTTGGAAATGAAAAATTTGATAAAAAAACGAGATGATGATTTTTCCAAAACCAAAAAAAGGTAACAAAATGCGATTTTTTTTAATTTGATAGAAAATTTTGTACTGATCTAGAAACTTTTTGAATTTTTTATAAATCTTTAAATTTAAGCGAGTAATGACGATTTTTCAAAACACACTCTAGCTTTTTTTGGGTTTTTGTTCTTTCGGTAACGAAAATTGATAACAAAATGCGGTTTTCGGTTTTTGAATTAAAAATTTAACCACATTCAAATTTTATTTTGAAATTTTCAAAAATTTAAAAAATTTACTAAAAAAACGAGATAAACAGTTTTTCCACAGAAAATTTGTCAAAAAATAAAACGAAATGTGAATGTTTTGAAAAGCCTCGAATTTTCGATTAATCGATCTCAAATCGCCATCCCTACTTATGATCCCGCCTTCGTCGGATAATTTCATTCAACCCTAGAATGGGGTCGTACTAGCAATGACCGCTTTGGGATTTTGATCTGATATAAATCCCGGCTGTTTTTAGATTAGTTTGTGCTTGGCAAGTTTTAAATAAGGCACTTGTTTAGTGAATTACTGTTTTTTTTTTATTTTTTATTTACACTATCCAACAGACAATGCATCCATTAACACGATAGGTATTAACATTATACATAATTATAACAAAAACTAAAAAAAAACGAAGTAACTCTCTTAATAGAGGCAATACTGCAGTTAAATATGTCAATCTCTTCGGCATAGAGTGCATTGTGGTTTTGACACATATTGTAAGGCGGAAATTTTTTTTGAACATTTAAGCGAGGTGTGGGCAGATAAAACAAATCGTGATTTCTTGAGGAAAGTCTATGAACGTAAAAACTAAGACTATGCAAAATTTCAGAACAATCAATGATATTGTTAATTATTTTATATAGAAAAATTTGTGCTGAAACCATTTTCCGTGATTCTAACGATTTGACTGAAAAACGAATCAGTAAATCGTTGTGTGGGTAGCCTGTAGCAGAATATACACCATCTGTCTTGAAAGCAAGTTATTTCAAAAAGCGTCGTTGAACTGATTCAATTTCTGAGACGTGAACGTGGTATTTAGGAGACCATACAACAACAGCGTGCTCCAGCTTTGATCTTACATAAGTATTAAAGAGTAGCTTAACCGTATCATTGTCTACAAAAATTTTTGAGTTTCGAACAATAAAACCTAGAGCCTTATATGCATCATTCGAGACTTTTTGTATATGCTGACTGTAAAGATAATTTCGAATCGAAAAGGATTCCTAAATCGCTTACTAATTCTGATTTTTAAATGACCGAGTCATCTAAATGATAATTGAAGTTATAGATATTTAGATTCAGTGTGTAACTTATAAGATTACATTTTGTCGGGTTTATTAGTAGTCGATTTCGTTTGCACCAAGAATTCACTTTAGATTGCAGTTTAATAAAGTCAGAAATATTATTTATTTTATTGTATATTTTAAGATCATCTGTATACAGTAAACAAGGGACAGATATATCAGACACTATATCATTAATGAAAATGATAAAGAGTAGTGGTGCTATTACTGAACCTTGAGGTACTCCTGATGTGGTTCCAAACAACACGGATTTTTTTATCATAACATTCAACATAAAGAGATCTATCAAAAGATAACTGCGAAAAAATCTAATGAGAGTTGGAGAAAAATGTATGCTATTTAGTTTTCCTAACAAAATATTATGATCGAGTTTGTCAAAAGCTTTAGAAAAATCCGTTTTGATTACATCTACCTGGGAGCCGGAATTAATGCTACAGGATAAATACTGTGTGATGCCAAAAAGATTCGTGACTGTTGAGCGCATTTTAAAAAATCTATGTTGTTTATTAGTTAATTCCAAGAGAAAATGATTATAAATAGAATCATACAAACACATTTCAAAAACTTTGGAGAAGTTATTTATAATGGTTATAGGACGGTAATTAGTAATATCACGCCTGTCGCCTTTTTTATAAACGGGAATGACTTTGGAATATTTTTTGTAGAGGAATCGCAAGAATGCATGCACAGTCATCAAGGAGAAAAGCAGGAATTTCGTCAGGGCCCATTGTATTTTTAGGTTTTATTTTTTTACATCAGTTTCAGAAAAAGTGTTTATATTTAAAATATCTAATGATGAGCATATGGGATAATCATGAACCAAATCTTCATCTGTTGAGAGAGAAAAAGAGTTTTTAAAGAAGTGCGCAAAAGAGTTAGCAATATTTTCAGGATTTTCAAAAAGTTCATCGTTGTATTGCATCGATGCAGGTAATGAACTAGAAGTTCTTTTACCTTTAATGTGCCGCCAAAATTCTTTTGAGTCATTTTGTATGTTCACTTCAATATTCCTGCAGTAAATCTTGTAAGCTCTATCAATTTCATATTTAATTTGTCTTCTGTATATCTTAAAATCATTTAAAGCTTGAGTGTCACCGGTGCTTTTCCAGATCTTTCATGATTTAAATTTGAGTTTGAGACGCTTAATAATATAAGAAGTATACCAAGACGGATAAGTCCGACTTCTGACAAAACATTTAGGAACATGATCATCAATGTGTTTATAAATAAAAGTTATCAAATGCCAAGTCAACATTCTCATGATTACCCAAAAAATCCCAGTTTGTGATCGCCAAGGATTGATACAGGTTACCAATATCAGCTTTTTTATAGTTATAAAAAAGACTTATTTGTATTTCGTTTCAATTTTTTATTATGTTCCTTGAAGTATAAAAACATTAAAATTGCCGGATTATGCATATTTTCCTCTAACATTATATCAGGAGCCGCAGATACTTTATTTACTAAATTTGAGAATATTAAATCCAGCATTCGGTTATTTCTGTTAAGTAACGTGTTACATTGCGCAAGTTGAAAATATGTTGAAAAATTTGCCAATGTGGAGTTATGCTGCGAATTTAAATCATCATCAACGAATTCCGCAACATTGAAATCGCTTAGTAACAGATACTTTTCATGAAAGTAAATTAAAGTGCTAAGAACTTCAAAAACAGATTTAGACAAAGCAACACTGACATCTGGTGGGATATAAATAAGGATTATTGTAAAAAACACATGATTTAATTTTAATTTAACTCAACAATATCAAGAAGAAAGATTTCTTTAATTAAGGGATTGTCCTTTAGTTGCAAATCGGCAGGTGATAGTGAAGAATCGATAGCTAGAGTTACACCGCCGCCTCTTGTCCGATTACTATTTTCAAAATCGCGATAGCAGTTAAAAACTGAAAAACGATTTAGATCGAATATTTCAGCATTCTGCACAGATTCATCTAGCCAGGTCTCCGTAATAGAAATGCAAGAATAATTACTAGCAGTGCTATTGTTTAATAATTGAGTAGTTTTCTATTTAACATTTTGCGCATTTTAATAGTAAATTGACAAACTTGGCAAGACAGATGAGATATACAAAACGGATGGAGTATACGTATGTAGAATTATAGGAAGGGCCAAATAAATCATGCTTTATTTTATCAGCCCATACAGAATGATTAATGTCAATATTTAATTTTTAAGTTTTATTTAAGTTAACGCAGTTGCTACATTGATAGGCATTACCCTTAACACATTCATTTAGTTTATGGTTTTTAGCACAAATGGGACACGAGATATTGTTTTTGCACACCTTGCTGGTATGGAAAAAGCTATTACAATCAAAACATCTCGGGACATGAATTGCGTCATATACCGAACAGCTGTCATAACCAATAAGAATGTTTAAGTGCTTTTTCGTAAGATAACATTTCCAACTGCAGTGTTGCTTGTAAGATATTTACATTTTTCTCCGCTGAACCTAAATGAACAACTTTACAATCAGATTGCGCAGAAAAACAAGAACTATTTTGTTTAGTACTGTAATGCAGTAGAGAGTCTTTATCGTTGTTTACAGTGAAGCCAACAATTCGAATAAATCAAGTAATTTTTTCTCATTAATTTTCGTATCCAAATATTTACAATCATTACATTTCCATGAAAGACCTTGTAGAGAGGATAAATAAGTGACTAACTCACCCGGTATCTTCACACATTCGGCATGAAAAAGTTTACTACATTGACCAGCATAAAAAACACCTTGTTTTCTGTTTACCGTGGAATCACAATGAAAGCAACGAGACATGGTTTTATGAATGAACTAAAAACCAATTATACCACATGCTTCAAAAATACTTTAGTTCGATAAAAAGACTTTTGAATTTTACACTGTTGAATTTTTATGATTTTTTATAACTATTTCAAGTAATAAAACAGACTAGTTTGCACAGAACAAATTTAACACGTCTTTGATGTCCGAAATTTCAACAAAGTTTTTTTAAGTATGCTGTACTGATTTTTAAAGTACAATCTACCTTATTTGTGGTGAGTAAGCCTTCTACATTCGGAAAAATGTGGTTACAATATGATGTAGTGATGAATGATATTAAAATTCAAACTAGTAGAAATCCTAGTGATGAAAATTTAGCATCACAACATAGTAAAAATAATGCAAAAACAGGTACTTGTGGTGGTTATATTGAAGTACGAATAAAAGACCAAATAACGTTAACTGATGATATTGAAGAACAATTAACACAAACATTTGAGGAAAAAGAAGAAACGAATGTTAGAAACACTATAATAGTGACGAAAACGTGGTTCGGTGCGAGCATTAAGAAGACTTCTAGTTACCCAACGCACTATTTGTTTTTCCCTACTCCTCTAGGGCGCCCTCTAGGCGCGCAATCTCGTTATTTAATTGCCAGACCTCATAAAATATATTACTGAAATGAAAAAACTTTAAATACAGTAATTCCACTGCCAAGGGAGTGTTGCGAATGGAGTTAGAAAGTAATGGGCTAGATAATCTCTAATTGCATAAACAGTAGAAGAATGGTTTATTCTATCTCGAGTTGAAGCGAAGTTTGCAATAACTTTAGAAGCAGCAGGTTCTTCTATCTGCTGTGGTATAGATTGATATCCTTCGCTCTTTCTAACATAATTATGTAGTACGCAAACACATTTTATAATATTATCAATTGTATCATAATTTTTGCAACGTATTGCTTTACTAAGCACTTGAAATTTATCCGACATCATTTCGAACGTGCACTGAATTGTTTTTCCTCCTCGGCTTAACCTATAGTTGAAAATTCGTTTTGTATTATCTAGAATGCGTTTTGAGTAAGGTCTTAGTAAATATCGTGTCAACGGAAAGGATTCGTCTCCAACAAAGTAGTACGGGAACAAACAGTCATCATAATCATCTAATGGAAGCTTCGAAGGTGGTGGAATGTCAAGTTGTGAATTGGATAACATATTTTTTATTTTCGAGGCTTTGAAAATACCGCCATCACTATTTCTACCAGCATATCCAGTTTCAATCATGGTAAAAATACCATCAGCATCGCAGCATCCTAATATAACTATTGCCTGGTAGGATTTACAATAGAAATTGGTGGTTCCAGAATTAGGTAGTTTTTCTATGCGAATGTGCTTTTCACCCAAAACTCCTATACAATTAGGAAGGTTCCAAAGGATTTGGAAACGTTGGGCAATAGTTTTCCATTCGTTACTAGAAGGGCACGGCATGTAGATATTTTTAAGTGTAGTCCATATAATCTTGGTCGTTTCGGACACAATTTTTCCAACAGTTGTTTCTCCTCGGCAAAAGTACAATCCTAAGGAAACGAATGTACAACCCGTAGCCAAATACCTAAAAAAAATGTGATAAATATTTAATTAAAACACTGTGATAATCTGTACCTAAATATTTATTTCTTTATTTTACAGTGAATGTGTAGCATTCCAAAAAACCTCCTACCTTTCAATTCAAGTAATTTCGAAATTTATTTTTTCCTATGACCCTTCACCATTTGCAACCAAATTTCCATTTTATGATTTACTTTAGAAAATTTTTGGGTTTAAGTTTGGCAAAAATGGCATGGTTAGTCTCTCAAATATCCAGGATTTGAAATTATGGTTTTTGATGAGTTAGTCGACTCGAAACAAATCGAAAACGTTCGGTAATCAATCGTGCCATTCGCGCTCACTTACGATCCGGCCTTCGTCGGAGAACTGCCGTTCGACCCGAAAATGGGGTGGAACTAACAATGGGCGCTTTCCGGCAAACTGGCGGCGAGCGGTGATATAATTTCAGGCTGTTTTTAGTTTAGTTTGCGCTTGGCAAGTTTTAAATAAGGCACTGGTTACTGTATATCGTTTTGAGTCTGCTGTACTGATTTTTAAAGTACAATCTACGTTGTTGTGGTAAAATTAAATTTTGTCAGCCACGAAATTTTTCGTCCCACCATTTTGGTAATTTTTGAATTTATATCTTTGAGAGGCCAAAGATTCGTTTTGTCCTGGAAACTTCTATAACATCGTTCCAGAAGAATTTCTATGGTTTGGTGAAATATTTCATTTCCTGTTTTGGTATGTTTGCAGAAATAATTTTCAAGCTAGAGGCGTGTCTCCACACTTGATTTTTAAACCGCTTTTGATTTTCAAGGTAAACTTTTATATGCACACCTTATATGATCAGCTAGATAGTAATTAAGAATCCATAAAAGTGGCGCGCCTATCAGAATTTGGTTATAGTTATTTCTAACATATTGACTATAACTGTTGTCGACTGTTTTTAGTGTTATAGCGTATGCTCTAAATGTACTCGTTGTATTAGTGTTTTGCTGACTACCATAAGGGTAACCCGTTAATAAATAAATGAATAAATTAATAAATATAAAACTTACCTTAAAGTTATAAGTATGCGTTCTTCTGCACTCACACATTCCCTCATATTGGTATCCACATATTGAATAGCTGGGCTCACAATCCTCACTAGAGTGATATATGACTCTTTTGACATTCTATAAAATGCTAGAAATTCAGAGTCATTCTGCTGCAGTTCTCTTGCACCAACAAATAATCTATTATGAAAATTACGTTCAATATAAGGATGCACCCACAATCTACGTTTTTTCCTTTGCATACGCCGATACCAAAAAAACATTACAAAGTCTTCCTCTTCACTTGAACTGCTCATTGTTATTTTTTACTGAATTAAACTAAAAACCCAAAAAGGGAGTATTTTATTATTGCTAATTAAAAATATCAAAAAAATTCAAGATCAAAAGAGTCTATCACCAAAAAAAAACAAAATAGCATCTTTTTTCATTAATAGCTGAAAATTTCACGATTTCTACCTTTTTTTTCCAATTTTAGGTTGGCAACGCTGCTAGTGAGCGACAAAGATACATACCGAAATTGAGACCGAAATGTTCTAGCGCCGTTACTTTTATATTTACAAAAAAAAACAACTTCAGATTCTTAATCCTGAGGGTCGAAAAAATAGATATCCCTTTCAATTTATTGTTTTTTTCGATTCTCTGTTTTTACAATTGTTTTTCGATTTTTTACGATATTTCACGAAAAGTTTTAATGATTTTTCACAATGTTCTATGATTTTTTTACGAATTGTAATGATTCATAAGTTTTAACGATCTATCGAATCGTTTTGTATAAAGAATAAATTGTTTCCGTTCCTATATCGGTGAGAACTACTTAGTTTAACAGCTGTAGTTCAAAATTGTGCCGAGAACGGTGTTACAGTATAATTATCGACTTTTCCTCGTCGCATTATTAATTTTTAGCGCATTTCAAGTTGGTACGTTAATCAATCTGGTCCTCTTCGAAATACAAGTAAGTCGAATTAATATTGTTTCTTTTGATTATTTTACTTAGTGTGAGTGTCTAAAAAAGGGTAATATTTTATTCATTTTAAAAAAAATCAAGTAGATTCACTTTAGCCAAACATCAGTTTTTTTTAATTATCATAAAAGTCAGGGCCGGTTTTTACACGTGGTTAAAAATTAATCTACTCTAAATAAAATGGAAAATCCAATTTGCCTAGAAAATGATTCTGCATGTTTGTAAATTCGTTAAGGGATCTATTTCTGATTATTCATTTTATCATTAGGGGTTAATCAAATTTATTTGAAGAGGTCCACCCGAGATATTTTACTATAAAGGACATTGGATAAAATCCAGCCATTTTGTCTAGAAAAAGAGAAAGCATCAGTTGTCCTTTGCATACATAGCAAGAATCCATTTCTAGCATCGACTCCTTATTGGAGCAGGACTGACCTCAACAACTGCTAATGCTAATGAACAAAACAATCCAACTTTTTCGCAACCGCGCCCGCGTTTGTATCCTGCACTACGCTTTTGAGGTTGTAGAGCTTTTAAGAAATGATTTTCAGTTACCTTTTTGAGAAATTATATTGTATTTCTTTCATTCATCGCATTATATATGCGTATAGGTTACTTCTTCGGGAATCTTCTGTATAAATTTTTATGACTTGACATAAATACAATACAAGAGGTCAACAAATACGCTAAATACCTGACTTCGCTATCTATTTATTTTATATCAGTCTCTTTCTTCGATCTTTCTCTATTAAAAAGTCTCCCTCACCTTGTTGCCAACCTATACGCTTGTTAAAATATTTGATACTGCCCACGTGGGCGGCACTGATTTACTTTATACAGTTTTTAGTTGATATTATGTACACACGATATAAATTTTTGCAATAAATATTTTTAGATTTTGATCGATAAGCGATATTTTGTAACATAAAGATAAAGACTTCTATTATACGATGTGAATTTTTTTTTGACTGTATATTGCATTTTAACCTATAAAATGACACGGAATTTGGATAGTAGGTCCGTGCTTCAAGCATATAATTATTATGCACATCATTCCCATACAAACGCCGGGCGGGTCCATAGAAGTATAACTTCTACCGGCAGTCCCACTGACTGCTACACCCATTTTTTTAAGCTTCGTATACAGAAATACAGCAAGCAGGAAGCGAATTAAAAAATGCTGATGTCATATCTCAGCCAGTTATTGCATGTAAAATTAGTATGTGATTTTTGCATTTCGGAAATGCAGATCAACTTTTGGATGGATACATATTCCATTGTTTGTTGAGCCTAACCAGGTTTAAAAAAAAAATAAAAAAAACGTGTGCGTCCCAGGACGCGCGACAGAAGTGATAACTTCAACTAATCCAAGTTGAACTATTTAATAATGAAATTTTTTAACTTGAGAAAAACTTTGCCTATTAATTAAATTTTATGATAATGTGTATAAATTTAAAAATTTTGAAAATTCTGAAAAATTTGAAAATTTAGAAAATTTTGGAAATTTGAAAATTCTAAAAATTTTGATAATTTTGAAAATTCTAAAATTTTTTGAAAATTCTGAAAATTTTTGGAGATTCTAAAAATATTGAAAATTTTTTCAAATTTTGAAAATTCTAAAAATTTTGAAAATTTTTGCAAATTTTGGAAATTTTGAAAATTCTAAAAAATTTTGAAAATTCTGAAAATTTTGAAAATTTGAAAAATTTTGAAAATTCTGAAAATTTTGAAAATTCTGAAAATTATGAAAATTCTAAAAATTTTGAAAATTCTAAAAATTTTGAATATTCTAAAAATTTTGAAAATTCTAATAATTTTGAAAATTTAAATTCAATCATTTTGAAAATTTTGAAAAATTCAAGAATTGCTTTCTCTATGCGTTCAGTCACAGCCGTACTTTACTAAAGTAAAGTACGGCTGTGGTTCAGTATAAGATGTTTGGGAAAAGCATAGAGAGAAAGAGAGAAATGATATTATTATTATGTGTAAAAACGATAAACAACGCGTTATGATAAACGCTTTTTTCAACGCGTTACGGTAAAAATCAGTTACCCTCCCATAAGAAGTTATCACTTCAAAAAAATTTTTTCGGTTGGAGTTCGAGTAGTAAGTAATACCAATATAGTATATTGTAATACAAGTGTTCAATACGAGTTCAGTTTGTGAAACGAACCGCGAAGCGGTGAGTTTCGCAAAGAACGAGTACTACAAACCGTCATTGTAACTCGAGTGTTACATACTATTTTTTATAATGAACCTTTAAAAGTATAAAAAAAAGTAAAATGAGAGTTTTTCGAAATATTTATTTATGTTGGCAATCTTGGCAGTTTTGACACTTGTCAGTTTTAATGATTTTAAATTAGAATGTTTGTCAAATTTGTATAAAATATTCCGAATTTAGCAATAACGCTGATAATGTAGTTAATAATTTACTACAACATACTTTTTGATTTACTACCTGAACTTTTTCGTTGAAAATCTGTGCAGTGCAACCAATTGTGTAAAACAAAAAGTTACCAAAAACAGTGTTACAATGAATCTATTTCGATACTGTTTTTAGTGTCGAAATAGAAACTTTGTGAACGTGAATTATAAAAAATCAATATCTTCACCAACAACAAAAGTTGGATTTATCGAGTTAAATTATTCTAATGTTGTTTCAACTATCAGGACATCTGCGTCATTATCAATTTGTTTTACAGAAAAATTGTGTTCACCACAACATCAAATAGTGAAAACGTAGAAATATTTTTGTCTATCTGTCCGTCTGTAAATACATCTCCTTCGTTATTACGAAGGCTAGAAACACAAATAAGATGACAAATTAAAGCTCTTTGTCTGAAAACGTCTTTAAAGGTAAGATTTTTTGAAGTGATAACTTCTTATGGGAGGGTAAACGATTTTTAGCGTAACGCGTTGAAAAAAGCGTTTATCATAACGCGTTGTTTATCGTTGAAAAAAGCGTTTATCATACCGCGTTGTTTATCGTTTTTACACATAATATCATTTTTCTGTCTCTCTATGCTTCTCCCAAACATGTTATACTGAACGCATAGAGAAAGCAATTCTTGATTTTTCAAAATTTTCAAAATGATTGAATTTTTAAAAATTTTTAAAATTATTAGAATTTTCAAAATTTTTCGAATTTTTCAATTTTTCAAAATTTTAAAAAAATTTCAATTTTTTCAGAATTTTTAAAATTTTCAAAATATTTAATTTTTTAAATTTATACACATTATCATATTAATGTACATAAAATTTAAGTAATAGGCAAAGTTTTTCACAAGTTAAAAAATTTCAATATTAAATAGTTAAACTTGGATTAGTTGAAGTTATCACTTCTGTCGCGCGTCCTGAGACGCACACGTTTTTTTTTGTATCACTTCCGCTTCTAAAGTTATAATTAGAAAAATTAGTGTAAAGTCGTTTGGGGTGAAAACAGTAAAGTCACTTGATTTTTATCCTAGCAATATTTTCAAAAGTAAATTTTTCTTCCAACTTTGAAATGAGCCAAGACTTGTAAAAGATATTTCTGTTGGTTTGTGGGAACTGTCATGGATTCATCAAAAAACACATTTTCGATATTTTTGATAACGAATCCCTAGTTTGCTTGACCCAGAAACTCCACCCAGAGGTTATTTAAGGTCATTCCAAGTTCATTGGAAGGTCAAGTAGAGACCACATAGTCAAGATTATCAACTTCGATTTTCGCTTGAAGTACATTCAGTTCTTGAGATCTTTCCAACAGTCCTCTGGTCATATGTCCAGTTGCATCAATCAGGATGGTATTTATTTATTAGAAAGTGTTCTGTGTCTCTTTGTCATTCCGAGGAATTTTGTAATCGAATTTAAACCTATTTCCCGACTACCTAGAGCTCTGAAAATTTCAGGGTAGCTAAGAACTGGATGACAAGTGTGTTTAGGCATATACATAGATTTCGAAATTTATACTGAATTGATATTAAATATGATATAAGTTGTGTATAGATATTATCACTTCGAAAGTTTTTAAATAAGTTGTTCGTAGCTTATTTGGATAAGCGGCGCCGGCGGATGAGTCCAGTTGTGACAGTTTTGTTATGTTATCATAAAGGGATCGATTAGATTAGATTAGATTAGATGTTTTTTTTGGGTTGGCTGTTAGCCTGTATCAATTATCTCAAGAATAGGATTAGAGAACCTTGTCCAGCCCTGCCCTCTTAATGAGACTTAATAGCCTTGACAGTGGCCACTCCGCATAACTTGGAGCAGCCGGTTTCTCCTCTCCCAGTACTAGATACCGCGTCCTTGCAAGGCCTTCGCATTGGCATAGGACATGAAATGCGGTCTCCTCCTCCTCTTGGCAGGGATCGATTACGCGAGAGAAGTTTTTTTTTGATCCACATGTGAAAACAGTAATTATTATTTTATTTGTTAATAAAATAAACTAATTTAGAAAATTTTTAGAAAGGTTTTTAGACTGTACTGTGGACTATGCCGTAATCTATCTCGGTAAACCGCTATTTGCCAAGGGACAGGTTACACTAAGTAATAATTTAATAATGTTAATATGACTTATAAATCACCAAAAAAAAACTTTAACTATAAAAAGTTCTTTTTATAAATTGTGATTACTAAAGCAGCAGCTATGTTAAAAAAGCTGTGGAGAGTAGTCACGTGAGCCGTTTCAATGACTCCATCGAAAAACTATTAATATGACTGTTTCGTGATTCAGTTACCCATTATGACTTTGTAATTAAACGTGTATCATTGGCCTCTTCTGTATATAACTGAGCTATTCATTGTTCTAAAAAGTGTTGCATTTTATTCCCAATGCATTAAGGTAAGCCCTAACATCTCTTTATCCCCGATCGATCAGGAATATATAGACTTCTTGAAACCATGCTCTGATGCCATCTTTATCATTTTTAAACTCATTAATCAACATTTGTGCATCATTGTTTCGACTATCAGAGAAGTAAGGGCCTTGAACGGCAAGTATAATACCATCTGAAGCGACAATTAGAGCCAAATTGACTAAATGACGTCCTTTATGACGATAAAATGATTGTCACAAAGTTCGGTAGTTTGTACTGTTATCTATAAACGAATAAATTACATCTCCAGTGGCAACAACTTTTTTGATTTGAGCGTCAGGATTATAAAGTTGATTGGTAAAGGAAGTTACGTGTCTAGCAATAATATATTTTTGTGGGTGACTGCATGAAAGCCTCCAGGAATTTTTTCAACGATCAGTTCTTTATTTGACATTAAATAAGATTTTTGACCTAACTGCTATTAAGAATTTTAATCAGCATGCTAAAACCTAGCTCTCTGCAAAATTTCAGCAACATTTGCTGAAAGACCACATTTCATATATTACGTGGGGGTATTTTAGCCACTTTTGAATTGAAAAACCTTCTGAACTTTTATTTGGACTATTTTACTATAAAATAGTATAGAAAAATTTTATTGACAAATACCTAAGTAAATTGGAAATAATTCTAAAAAAAAACAAAACAAAGTTAGCTGTAAGTCTTTACGATTTTTCATCTTTTCGTTTTCTTTTTTGTTGACTGACCTAATACGCAATTTTATGGTTAAACTATATTAAACAATAAATCAAGTATAATAGAAAGATCTATAAGTTAACCTTTACTTTGTATTTTGTAACCAGCTTACTATTCTTCAAAAGTTCTTTTTTATGAGGATTCTATATACCAAAGTTCATGACCTTGTGATCTTCCGTTCAAGAGTTATAGCGCACTTGAGGCAAACACAAGCCGATCTTTTAGTCTCATTTGATTAGTAATTTTATGTATTAAAACTTGGTCAAAACAGATGTTTTCTACATTGTTGTTGCAAAATAAATATCTTCCGGAGAGGTGTGAAATGATTTTCGTTTTTTTTACCTGCTAGTCGTCTTTTTGCCTTAGTTTTTACAGATTTTTGGTTTTTTTTTGGGGGGGGGTTTAGTTGTTAGCACTTGCTGTTAATTACATTTATATTTGTTTGTAAGGAGTAAGTGAATAAATAATTAAATAAATAAATAAGAACGAAGTTATAACAATATTAAAACACAGCTATTTTGCTGTATATGTTGTGTTGGCTTAAAAAAGAAAAACTTTTTTACTCACCAGATTATGTAGGTATTCACTTGTTTAATTTCCACAAAAAAAACGATAACTTCGTTTTAAACACAACTTCTTTATTATTAATTCCGCCTATTTACACGAAAATTCACAGAAAAATACTTTAACGCTAAAAACTATGCAAAATTTGTTATTTTACGGGTATGAGTTATATGACAATAATGACATTTAGAATGTTGACTTTTACATATGTCCATTAGTTATTTCTAGATGAAAAGCTTGGATGGTTTGTTTAGTAAAAACGTACTTACAGGTTTAAGAACGTTTTGTATTGTTCTAATAATTTTTTCTTTAAATTTTTGCATAAAAGCAGGTTTTAAAAACTCAAACCTTTCCTTTATGATTTCTTCTTTTTCTTAATTGACTGTCTCTCGATAGCAATGTTGCCGTACTTTTGTAGGAAGTAGGCTGAATTTTTAGCAACAAAATAGCTAATTTAAAATGTTAAACAAATAATAATAAAAAAATATTTTCCGTTTTCCAAATAACTAAACCAAGGTACATTACTATATGTAACAGTATACAAATTAAATACCTACTTTTAGTTTGTAAGGCACAATAGATAAGGCACTATAAACATAGTTATTAGTCCGGCAGCCAAAACAGACTTTTCATTGAACCTTGTTTTGTTAAGGCACTATAGATATAGGTATTATCATCAGCCATTTTTATTCCAATGTCAATCAATTTACCTGTCAGACCATAGACAACTTAAAGAGACACGTGCAATCGTATTTTGTGGTGAAAATGGGAACTAAACTAGCTGGTAGTGCGAAAAGCGAAAAAGTACTTATAACGGTATAGTAACAGAGTAAGTACTATTAGTGGTTTTAGTTTAAAATAAATTTAAGGTACTTTAAGCATAAAAAGGGTGTTAAAGTAAAATTTTAAACAAAAACATGATGCTCTGATGTCGGAACTTGTTGCCAACTTTATATTAGGCTTCAACACATCTGTTCTATTATCTCTAGTTTTGTGGTTGACATTGGACAAAACATGGCTGACGATAATACCTATGTTTATAGTGCCTTAGTTTTGTTGTATTAAGTTTTTTTATGATTGATATTTACTTTTGGTAGTATGTAGATACAGAAAATAGCGGGTACCTACAAAGTACCTTTGGGCAACTCTTAGAATTCAAGGTTATACCTAACTGTCCATATTAATGAATTGTGCAATTAATTTTAAACATGTTAAATAAGCTTTAAAATATAAGCGTTTTTCGTCCAAACGTCATGAAATTAGGTATGAAACCTCATAATAGTGTTTCTCATACATGTTCCAGATATTAGCCATATCCGTTTAGTTATTTTAAAATGGCGATGGAAAACGTGGTTGATAGGTATACCTAAAAAATTAATTTCTTGCCCAATTTCCAATTTTTTCATGACACTTGTGGCTACATGTTATGGCTTGTTAGTATTTGAGTTATATTGAAAACCAATCAAAAATCCACAAAATTAATTTTAAAATATTTGAGTTTTATTTTGTATTAAAACATAAATAATTCATTAATGTAAACTTGTAACTTACATCATACATGTAAAACAGCTATTCAACTTTTTAGTACTATGTCAGCAACCTTAGTGACTATTACTTATTCCTACAATAATTCTACTTTTTCGTCATCTTCACTGTCGTCCTGGGTTTGTTTGTTTTTATTTAGACAGGTATTATGTCTGCAATGGCAAAAAACTGTGCAAGGTAAGCCTGACTTCAAGCAACTACATCTTTTCGTACGAGACGGAGTTTTAAGGCGGAAACATACTATCAAAACGTGACACGACGCCACGTCACCCGACGCATGTTAGTACCTACTTATCAATTCCATATATTTATGTTGCGCCGTGTGGTCACATAGCGTGTTGTCTATGTGCTTCTAACTGTATTAAATATATGGAATCGATAAGTACTGACATGCGTCGGGTGGCGTGGCGTCGTGTCACGTTTTGATAGTATGTTTCCACCTTTACTGTTGCATGAACACTATATTAGCATTTTCCGGCACACGCATGGGCAAAAGTTCTCTAGTTACACTGTCTTTGTAGTAACCGAATTGTTCAGGGTCTATCTAAAGAGGTTGAAACAAAGCATTCTTCCAGATTAAGGTTTGAAGGTGTGCTCGTTTCACGTTTTGCAGGAAAGCTTCATATGTTGGTGGCAATGAACAATTGTTACTGCCCATCTTAGTTGACCATGCCTTTACTCGCGCTTCTGAAGTGGTCAAACAATTTGGAAAACCGTAGCAAGAGTTTATAAACATGGAAGCTTGTTTGTTTACATCCTCGAGAAATGCTGTTTTCTCTCCAACCAATGAAAGAGAATATCCGTCTTTCAAAGCCTTCAACACTTTACCTTTTCCTAAACCAAAAAGGCTAGCGGTTGTATCTAATCCACTTAGAGCAGTGGTTCCCAACCTGGGGGCGATCGCCCCCAAGTGGGCGATTTGGGTTCTAAAGGGGGCGATAAATTTGTGGGGGGCGATGAGTATTAAAAGGCAGAAAAATATAACTTTAGTGAAGGGTAGAATCTTTACTATCGCGGATACACGGTAGCGTTTTACAAACAAATAAATTCGTTTTTGATTTAGTTATGAGGAAAAAACTATAATCTGCATAAAATATGCGCGTGTGAGAGAGTTGCGTAACTCTACCTACAGTGATTGTTGATTTTAGCTGGCAAGGTCACTGCACTTCCCTCTCCACCGACACCACGAACCACCCCTACAACCCTTCAGTCCAGTGAAGCTAAAGAGCCTGTGCACAATTAGTTATTGTGTGTATCTGTTTTTTTAGTGTTTAGTGATTGTACGTAGTTTTGAAGTGCAGAAATCCGCGCACGATGGAATCTAAGAAAAAGTGTCGTCAGTACTCAGCTGAGTATTTAAAATACGGTTTTATTGTGTCGCCGAAAAATATGCAATTTCCATATTGTCTTTTATGCGATAAAACATTTACCAGCAATGAAGCCATGAAGCCTTCACGAATGAAAGAACATTTATCAAGAGTACACAATGATAAAATGAATAAAGAACTCAGTTATTTTCAAGAGCTCAAAGCTAAAGCAGAAAAACGTCCTAATGTGAGTGAACTATTTAAAAAGCGAATAACCGATCTTGACAAAGGTCTTCTTGCTTCTTACGAGGTATCCTTATTGATCGCTAAATGTGGTAAACCTCACACGATTGGCGAAACTCTGGTTTTACCTGCTGCAAAAAAAATTGTTGAAATTATGTTAGGTAAGGGCTCTAGTAATAAGATAAGTCAACCAGTGCCTTTAAGCAACAATACTGTTTCCAGGCGAATTGATGAAATGGCTACAGACGTTGAATCCAAACTTACCAATATGCTAAAAAAAGGTAAATTTGCTTTACAGATAGATGAAGCAACTGTAATTGATAACAAAGCCATTTTATTAGCCTATGTGAGATTTGTCAATGACCAGAAGGAAATTACTGAGGAAATGGTGTTTGCAAGAAGTTTGATCACTGATGCGAAGGGGTCATCGATTTTTAATGTGGTAAAAGAGTATTTTGAGGAAAAAGAGATTCCCCTATCAAACGTAAGCGCCTGCGCTACAGACGGTGCTCCTGCCATGACAGGTCGCCATGCTGGTTTTCTAGCCCACCTCAAGAAAGAAGTTCCAGATGTCATCACCATACACTGTGTTATCCATCGCCAACACTTAGCGGCGAAAAAATTAAGTGGTATTCTGCATGAAACCCTACAACTTGTCATTAATGGGGTAAATGAGATAAAGGCTAATTCCCTAAATGACCGTCTGTTCCGACAACTTTGCCATGAAAATGACGAATCGTTTGAGCGATTACTTCTTCATACGGCCGTGAGGTGGCTTTCCAAAGGAAACTGTTTTCGCCGTTTCTTTGAATTGTTTGAAACAGTAACGGAGTTTCTCGACTCATGTGATCCTGGATTAAGTCAAACTTTGAGACATCACAAATTTGAAATTGCATACCTTACTGACATTTTCGAAAAACTCAATGAAGTTAATCTTAAGCTTCAAGGAAATAAGATGAATCTCATTAAAGCCAAAGGCATTATAAGTTCATTCATTGCCAAGTTTGAAATTTACAAAGTTAATATTGGTCGTAACGAACTAAGTCAGTTTCCTTCCCTAAAAAAATGCTCAGAATCTCTTCACCTTCAAGATGAACAAATCTTTACTTTCACGGACCACCTTGATAAGTTACAATGTGACATGAAATCAAGATTTGAAGACATGACCAATCTTCAAATTCCGGATTGGATTTTAGATCCATTTTCGTTTGAAGCAGTGGACACTCTTGAAAATCTTTTGCAGACAGAGTTTTTGGACCTTAAATATGACTGTGAGGCAAAGATAGTTTTCAAGCAGTTCGGTTAAGAGTTAGCCTGGGTAAAACTTATGGACACTTATCCACAACTGTGGGGAAAGGCTGAATCCCTCCTCATCTCATTTCCATCAACCTATTTAGTTGAAAAAGGATTCAGTTCTGTTGTCCAGCTCCTTACCAAACAAAGGAATAAATTGGATGTTTGCACCAAAGGAGACTTGCGCCTTCACTTGACGAACATACAGCCGGATATTCTGGCTTTGACTGCAGTCCACCAAGCGCAAGGGAGCCATTGAAAAGGTAAATAAATTAATTTAAAACTATAAATATTTTTAAATTGGTTTAAGGCACTTAATGACGCAACATATATATAAAAAAAATAACGAATTACTTTGAACTGTAATTTTTTACAGAGATGATGGGTGTGTAATTTTCTTGAGGATCAAAAGCACAATAACATACTAAAATTTCATCAAAATCATTAAAGCAAATTTTAAGATAACTGTTTTTTTTCTATTTTTTTCTACACATACACAAACCCAAATGCTTATACTTTTTTTATGTAATATAAAATAACTCTCTGAAACTATTTATCTTCAACAGGCTTACAAGATACCCAATGTTTATGGTTGAACACCAACTCATGAGATGAAGTATAGTGAGAAGAAGAATTCTGGACACATCTGATTTGGCTAATTATTTGTTGTAAATATTAATAAATCTTTTAAGTTAAAAGAATAAAATACTCTATTATTTGTATAACGACCTGTTACTTAAAATTACATTAGGTAAACAGTAGTACTAAGAAAAGGGAGCGACAGGTGTGAGTCATCTTCCACAAAGGGGCGATGCCCCATAAAAGGTTGGGAACCACTGACTTAGAGCATGCCCAGCCAATATTTCAGGTATGATGTGTTTGTTTTTGTGGACCGATTTTCTAATGTCGATCAGCGACCTTCTTCGAATAGGTGACTCCATGTACATTGGAATCTGCTTACTTTCCTCTTGTACGATGTTTTGGAGATCCTCTTCCAGCTGAGATCAAGTATGTAAACTTAATGCCCACGTCTTCAGAGTTTCTGATCTCCAACGATCTGGATGCTTTTTGTCTTTAACAACAATACATAGGCCTCCACAGTAAATACAATGTTGCTTGAAATTAAATTGTGGTAAGCTTGATCTTCGAATCTTAACGCGCTGCTCCTCTTTACACTCTTTATCCGTTCGCTTTCGTTTATCATATTTTGCAACTCTTTTTTTATCAGTATACATCGAAACACACGATTTGTGACATTTTAGTTTTACTGTCTCAGTCCTATAGTTATTATCCTAACAAGTGCGGAAAGTTATACTTTCCCGCACGCGAACTGCCGATGCCCGAACGACGCGAAGCGGAGTTCGGGCAAGCAGTTAAGTGCGGGAAAGTTAATTTCCGCAAGAGTTAGGATCAATATTTTTTCTACAAGCAAAATCACCTCGAAAATTATTTAGATATTTGAAAAGATGCGATTGTGACAATTAAATCTTTCATAGTGTCAATAAATACACGAATGTAGCTATAGCAACCCTACTTAAACAGGTGAGTTTGTTGTTGCTTTAAGTAAGGTTAACAGGGGTGATTTAATAAAGTATGATTTTTTAAAAAAATTTTAAAAACCAACATTTTAAAAACCCCTATTTTCATGTAAAATCTTAATTTTTTTTACTATTTGTATGTAGTCCAACAAGATAAAGATAATAATACAATAATTTGTCAAAAAGGTTATCGGCAAACATCTCTAATTAATAAAAAAAAATGCGTGCGGGAAAAATTCTTTCCCGCACCCCGTGCGGGAAAAAGTATTTCCCGCACTCCGTGCGGGAAAGAGATATTTTCTGAATTGAAATGCGTGCGGGAAAGTGTTGTGTTACGCATTCTTGTAGAAAAAAGCAGTTTTGTAATTCGTCAAATTTACCATCATTATACACCTTACTGCATGCAATGATAGTTTGAATGCGCTGCTCCCCAGATTCAATGAGTTTTTCATGTTTTGCTCCACACCCGTATTTCCACTCAAAAAAACATTTATCATTATTCATTTTCCAGAGTTTTCGTTTTATTTTTTTATAAATATTTACTAAAAATGCACTTATTAACAAAACAATAACAAACTAGCTGCACTTAACTTTAAAAATTTAAGTAAATAACAGCTGATCTGTGAGCAAGTTTAGGAGAAAAAACCAGTGCTGCCAACGTCTAGAAAATTAATGTAATATGATAAAGCCATAGACAAATTAAGGATAAAGCATTATATCACTTTTAGATAACCAACCATGGAGACTAGACAAGGAGTACGCACTCGACCGGGGGAATTGCCAAAATCTGTCCAGAGTATCGTACATATTAGGTTTACTTTTTTCACCACTTGCGGCGCTAGTTTTCCTTTTGTACCGGTATGAATATAGACAATTAAATAATCGTGAATTATTAAATTGGTTTTTATTATTTTTATCTGAAAGATCGAAATATTTTTTTCATTGTGTAAATAAATTAATAATGAAATAATTATTTTTTTATTTCAAACTACGTCCTCATTGGTCGCCATTTTGGTACAAATGGAACATCAGCGCCCTCTTATTTTGGTAGCCCTATTTGCATACATGGAGTTCGTACTCCTTGTCTAGTCTCCATGTAACCAACAATTAAAGAAAATAGCTAAAAGTTATTTAGCCAATTTATGACTGACTCTTTGAAGAGGTTCATTGCTACAAACGCAATCTTGAATAAACCCAAAGGTACCGTATGAGTACCCGCCGTTTTTAAGTTCTTTTTAATAGTGTATATCAATTGCAACAATAAAAAAACTTCATAGGAATAATCCAGGTTAGGTTCAAGGCTGCCGGACTAAGGCACTATAGGCCGGACTATTTTAAAATTTATCACAGATGACAAACGAAATTGGCTGAATGTCGAAAGACAAGACAATAGAAGAAGAAAAAGAAGAAGTTCTTAGGATACGGGATACGGTATACGGTTCCTGTCACTCAGTCTGCCGTAAGCATAGAGATATTGCCGTAAGTCGTATAAATCGTATTTATTCCGTTAATAACTTAATAAATTACTTAAAATGCACAAAATTTTTATGTCACGCTTTTAAATGGAAACTGTTATGGAATAGTGAAGTTTACCATACATTAATTTCATATCTTACACTTTTGTTTTTAACAACCAGAAACTTAACAGAAAAATGGATGTTTACAAAGATGCATCAAACCCAGTAAAGAGTAATAAAATTGGAAAGAATTCCCAAGAAGAAATTGATATTTTCGAAGAATCTAAACTTGAATTGAACTTGCATCAATTCGACTTTTGTAAGATCAAGATGGAAAATTGTGAAGAAAAAGTTTCTCCAATTAAGAGTGATGTTGTGTTAATAAGCAGAGAAAGCATAAAAACCGAAATATTGATTCAAAAAAGGATACCTATGCAAAAAAGAAAAAGTGGGTAAAGGTGCAGAAGTTGTACCCAGACAGAGTTAGTTGTTGTCAGCCGTAGTGTCTAGTGGTGTTTTTTGTCTGTTAAATTTTGTTTTTGTTTTTTGTTTGTGCACGGTCAGCGACTATATAACTCATATGTTTGTTTTGTTTTGAGTTGTAGTGTGTAGTACTACGTGTTTATTGTAGGTCATTCGTTTACACATGCAGTGACCTAGTTAAATTTTGTTGCAAATACACGAGAATGAGTACTTAATACTTTAGAAATTAAAATGTTGGAAGAATTGATTATAAAAGGTAACAATGAAATAAAACAGAAAATCGATGCGATCGAAGTGAGAATTTCCTTAAAAGTCACAGAACTTACACGCAAATTGCAGAGTGTTGAAGACGAGAATCAGAGATTGCAAGAAAGAATCGAACATATTGAGCGAGTAAATAGAAAAAATAATGTCGTGGTTTTTGGTTTTCCAAGTCTGCTCCAGTTAAAATAGAATTTATCTCTCAGTTGAAAAAGCAACTTCTTTTTAAAAATATAAAAAATCTTAAAGGTTCTACCATTCGCATTGCTCACGATCAAACCAGAGCCCAAAGAGAAGAAAATAACTTGCTTAGAAAACACTTATTTTTAGCAAGAAATAACGGATCTAACTGTTATATAAAGAGAGGAAATTTATTTGTTAACAATAAACGATATACACCAAAAGACTTGGCAAATCTGGATAATAAGGAAGAAGAAATTATTAACGACACATACAGTGACCCTGGTACTCTATTGTTAAGTGATAAAAAATTAATTGATGCAGAAATTGAACAGAACGAGCAGATAGTTGAGAGTGTTACCCTCTTCGACCCTTCCTCCCAAGAACCAAACACTTCGAAGCTGATTCAACAAGAAAATGAGCAACCGGTAGCAATCAAGTCAAAGTTGGAACAACAAAGTACTCCGACCCATACGAAGGAAATCCAAAAACATAAGGATCCCATTCTGGCTCTTAGGACTAGAAAAGGTTCCAAGACTAACTATAAATAAAGTAATTTACAAATTCGTTACTTATTCTAAACATTTTTAATTTTATTTCTTTTTATGTCCTTTATTTAATAATAGAGTTGGTGAAATTTTAGTAGTAAAATACATAATATATAGAATGGATCGGTATTTCAGGACTATTATCAAATATTAAAAAATTTAAATTGCGAAAATTGTTTGGTATTTACATAGTTTTTAATTTATTACATTTTAAGATATTTTATTTTTTCTTAAGATCTTAACCTTATAGATAATTAAAAACAAAATATTTTAATAATTCATATTTTGTATTGTGTCAGTATTAATAAAAAAAAGTAAATAATATTCAGATATAAATAAAATCAAATGAACGGCAATAATATATAGAATATGTACATTCAATATTTTTTTTCTCGTGAATGTAACAAACACGGTCGGGTCCATGCACAACCTTACGGTTTCTTATGGGCTTCTTCTGTTTATTTGCTTCAAATCTTTATTCTTTATTTATGACTATGATTATTTATGATTATTATTACTTATGATTATTATTTATATTTATGTAATTATGATTATTTATATTTATGTAAATTACTAAGTGAATAAACATTATTATTATTATTATTATTATAGAACGCGCTTTTAAAGTCAGATTGACTATGGCGAGCTCTGTTGCCAACTCTCGCGTTCAAATTTACGATGGCTAGAATTTGTTTACTTGGACAACTTGAAGTGTTTTAAACGAGTAGTATTATCTACTCTAAGTCCTAATTCTCTTTGCATCTTTTAAAAATTAGCTTTAATTTACATATAATTGTTCTGAAGGCCATAAAATATTAGAATCGATGAAATATTTAATAAAATATAGATCAATACTGGAAAAAACTTTATTATTGTGACACAGATTATATTAATATAAATTATGTATAATTAATTGAATATATGATATAAAATCGTGTATTTTTAATATCTCATAGTTTAACGACTTAAAACTTCTTGATAAAATTGGTTAATATTGAATTAGATTGGCATATGAAACCAAATGATTAATTTAAAGCTATTGTGGAAGGTTCACACAGTAAAAATCGGACATTTTAACCTATTGTAACGAGTTTCTTACTCTGAAGAGTATACTGAATATTTTGTAACGTTTTTCAAATACACATATGGATAAATCTCTGATTTTAATACAATAAATTTATTCAATACACCTTTAAAAATTTTCTTGTTTTTAAAAGACTATTAAAATGTTTTATAGCCTTCTAGAGAATCTATTATTTTGTTTTTAACTTTGCTTTAAATATTACATTACAACTTGGCTCATAATTAACACTAAAATCCAAATAACTTAATCTTTTAACAGTTTTGAACATAATATAAATACTTACTTAAAATAAAGTATTTTCAAATAGAAATTCTAACCAAAATGTTTGTTTACAAAACTTTTATCTAACACGTGAATTTAGGCTCATTGGACAGACCATGATAATCAGTATAACCGTATTTTTAATGCTATATTTTGTGGTATTTCAGTATTTCACAAGTTTCCGATTGTTACAGATATGCAATGGATCTGGCAACAATGCATGCAAATTTGAATTTCTCGCGCAGAATTCAGATCAATTTGTGACTTTTTTCAATGCGCATAGACCTGCGCATATTGTTCATTTTTGCAGGAACAACTTCTGCACCCTTACCAAAATGTAAGTTTGTGTAATTTTTTATCTTTACATAATTAATTTTTTCCTCATGCACGTAATTTAAAATTTAAATAAAAACATTTTACGAATATTTGTATAAACTCTTGACATAAAATTTGAGTTTGTAGACAAACAATATATTGTAATAGTCCGGGTTCCCACGTGGTAAAAAAGGCATAAAGAATAACCGGCTGAAACTTTCAGAATCGCTTAAGGTAGTTCCAGCGTGGTATAATATATTCAGAACATCTAGTCGGCTCACAGACGTTCACACTACAGTTAAATATTTTTAGTTACGGTGATCTGGCAACGTTGCTCTGAGTAGATACAATTCTGTTTTTTCGCTTTGTGATAATATTAATAATTTTTTTAACTTTTCAAAATTTTCGGATTTTTCAAAATTTTTGAATTTTTCAAAATTTTTGAATTTTTCAAAATTTTTGGACTTTTCAAAATTTTTGAATTTTTCAAAATTTTTGAATTTTTCAAAATTTTTGAATTTTTCAAAATTTTTGAATTTTTCAAAAATTTTAAATTTTTCAAATTTTGAACAAAAATTTACATATTATTAAAAATGTTAGTTATTTATTTAAATATTTAATTTGAAAGCCTTAGCCTTAGCTAAATTTTATTAGATTTGAATTTCGCGCATTTTCTTCAACACTATTTCAGGAAGCGCTGCGTACAGCATTGCCAGATCACAATAAGGTGTAAAATATAAGGTTGGATGTGAATAAAAAAATAATATTTTTATTTAAATATCTTTAAAACAAAACGGTGAGGTGGTACTTTTATTTTTTTAACTTATTCTAGAAACATTATACCATGCTCTCATAGTTTTTTTTTCCAATTCTGTCCTGAGAATCTTTTAATACAATTGAAAATAGTTGAAGAGACAGGACGTTTTACATACCTTGAATGGGAAGTGACCCTCGAAATCGCGAACTTTGTCCTAGAATATCTCGCGATCTAAGCGGTCAAAAATTCTAAAAAATTTAGAATCGATAAAAAACACTAGTCTTAACTTGTCAAAAAAAATTGGGAAGAATCTGTCGAAAAGGGGTTTCACGCTGGAACTACCTTAATTGCACTTAGACCTACAAACTTCCATAGCAACAATATCGATGGATGGGGCGTTTTTTCTTCAGCAGCGGTCAAACATGTCGAAAGATATAACCCTCCCCGGAGTGACGGATAACCGATTTATTTTTTGTGAATCAACAGTTTTTTATTATTACTACATAATAAAACACGTGACCTACAAAAAGAGGAGGGCGTTTGGCGGGGCCTACGCGCTTAACATGTAATAGTTACGACTGCCAACGACTTAACAAATAACCAGTTAACGCCCTCTTCTTTTGTAGGTCACATAAAATAATAAAAAACTGTTGATTCACAAAAAGTAAATCGGTTATCCATCACTCCGGGGAGAGTTATAACTTTCGACATGTTTGACCACTGCTGAAGAAAAAACGCCCCATCCATCGATATTGTTGCTATGGAAGTTTGTAGGTCTAAGTGCAATTAAGCGATTCTGAAAGTTTCAGCCGGTTATTCTTTATGCCTTTTTTACCACGTGGGAACCCGGACTATAAGCATAATATAAAAAAATATAATGTTGGTCAAGTTACGTTAACAGCTGGCTTCAAATGTTTTTTTGAAATTTTGAAGGAAAACAAAGATTTGGAAAAATTTTAATATAGTTCACTTATTTTGGCTAAATTTTCATGAAAAGTAAACTAAATATCAACATTCTAGAGATGATAGTTCAAACAAAACAAAAAAAATAGTTGTCGGAATCATTAGAAGAAAAAGTTATTTGATTTTTTTATATTTAAGGTACATACATCCTTTTTAAACGTTATAGTCTAAGATCCGGGATTAGAAAAATATACCCTCATCTGTTATTTAGATGAAACAATTTTTTATAAGCTGATTTCAATATCATGAACTTATACAAACAACCTCTGCCATCATAAGCCTGCTGCAATTAATAGTAATTAATTAATTATCAACTAATTTATTTTTAATTTTTACTTTCTCATGTTAGTTAAATGTAGTAAGTTAAAACGGTCAATATTTTATATTATATACCTCACTGTAGTAGGCACCCATCTCTATGATTGCTATACTTACCTGCAGCCAGGTGAGGAAAGGTAGATAAATGTAGCTTATTTCCCTTACATGTTATTTAAAAAATCCAAGTACAATAATAAACGGCGTCGAATTCTAAACATAATAATGTTTGGCTACCTTATAAAAAGCTGCTGCAGCCAAAGATAAATAATAATAATTAAAATTAGCGGCAGCTATGGGAGCTCATTGCGAAAAGAGAGATAGAATAATACATATTCCTTCAACGAACAAAGACAGCGTAAAACTCATGCACACGCACCACAGGCTCATTTAAACGTACTGGAATAAAGAGAGGAAATGAGAATTGGAGTATAAGATAGACAAAAAGATAGCTCTAAATTTTTACGAAATTTTTTGAATTTTCGGAATAGTGTGCAATATTAAAGAAAATATACTTTTGAGAAAAATTACCGAAATAGTTCACGCACCGTGAAGTATTTTTATTGCTTCAATTATTAAATCTATACTAATATTATAAAGCTGAAGAGTTTGTTTGTTTGTTTGTTTGAACGCGCTAATCTCAGGAACTACTGGTTCGAATTGAAAAATTCTTTTTGTGTTGAATAGACCATTTATTAAAATAAATTAATAGCTGCTAAATTTATAGTCGTGTTTTAGGAGAATACATACTTTATTTGTAGAAGCCGTTGATGGGGCCTGGTCACCAGAAAATTAACAAAATTTGGTATCTGTAACAAATTATTTTATTGAATTTTGCCTCAAAAATAAAAGTCCTTTAATAATAAGCAATTACTTTTTCACATACCTCTTGTGATATAAAAAATTCTTCAAATGCATCTTTATATTTTCCTCTTACAACTGTAATTTTTTTTAAACAATTACGATGATATCCAAATTTATGGGCAATTTTAACATTGAATTGTAAATCACCGTATTTAAACTTTTTTTCTTTACGAAATAAAAGTTTTAAATAACAATCCTCAAATTTTTGCTCATCAAAGTCACACACATCTCCATTTTCACTGCACATAAAACACAGCTTCATTTTTAATTTTTAGGGTAATAATATGTTCAAAATGTAATATTTAAAATTAAGTGATGTTTTGACAAGCGGTATTACGGACGGAGCAAGCTTTGGAATTTACTGGACTCCGGGACGCATGCGCAGCCACGCTGTTGTATCTTTGTCTATTACACAAAAAATCAGATTGTCTGTCTCTTTTATCAGAATATATTTTTCTTAAACTTTCAAAATTGAAATTTTTATTATAAAGGCTGCAGATGATTTGAAGGTACCTGCCACATCTAAATAAATTCAATTTTATTTTATTTTTCAAATCATGCTCGTAATTTTTAATTAACATGTGAGGGAAATAAGCTACATTTATCTACCTTTTCTCACCTGGCTGCAGGTAAATATAGATGAGTGCCTACTACAGTGCAGAACATAATATAAAATATTTTCTTTAATATTGCACACTATTCCAAAAATTCAAAAAATTTCGTAAAAATTTAGAGCTATCTTTCTGTCTATCTTATACTACAATTCTTATCTCCTCTCTTTATTCTAGTACGTTTAAATGAGCCTGTGGTGCGCGTGCATTAGTTTTACGCTGTCTTTGTTCGTTGAAGGAATATGTATTATTCTATCTCTCTTTTCGCAATGAGCTCCCATAGCTGCCGCTAATTTTAATTATTATTATTTATCTTTGGCTGCAGCAGCTTTTTATAAGGTAGCCAAACATTATTATGTTTAGAATTCGACGCCGTTTATTATTGTACTTGGATTTTTTAAATAACATGTAAGGGAAATAAGCTACATTTATCTACCTTTCCTCACCTGGCTGCAGGTAAGTATAGCAATCATAGAGATGGGTGCCTACTACAGTGAGGTATATAATATAAAATATTGACCGTTTTAACTTACTACATTTAACTAACATGAGAAAGTAAAAATTAAAAATAAATTAGTTGTTAATTAATTAATTACTATTAATTGCAGCTGGCTTATGATGGCAGAGGTTGTTTGTATAAGTTCATGATATTGAAATCAGCTTATAAAAAATTGTTTTATCTAAATAACAGATGAGGGTATATTTTTCTAATCCCGGATCTTAGACTATTAATTGTAACATTATTTCCTTATGTATATTGTATAGTTTCATTTGCTATTATACTTAAAATTATAGTATATGATTCACTATTTTACCATTTTTTAACCACTTAATTTTTGATTAAATTATTTGACGTTTTCTGCAACGTTCAGGTTGCATTTTTGAATTTAAATGAAATAGGATGAATTGGTGAAGAGAGATCGCGATGCGTCGGTTTTAAGGTTCCCATTATTGGTTTAAAAGTTACTAGTTTGGTTCTATTTGGTAAATTTTAATATTTTATGTATGTATATAAAGTAAAGTATGTATGTATGTATATTATTATAGCATGACTGTTTCTGGTATTTAAGTTAAAAGTATTATTTCGATTGGTTAAAAAGAAATGATATAATGAAAATGAAGGTAATCAATATGGGGAACGATTCAATAATACAAATTCATATGAAACAAGGAGCAATGAAGATAATAGAAGAAATAATCGATTTAATAATAGAACACAGTTTGAAACTGGCTTGGGCTTTCTCTTTCCAGTTTCTGACACCTTGGTGCCGTCAACCATTTCCTTTTAGGTCTTTCTCTCTCTCTCTTTCTCATAATAGAGCTTCTCAGTATTTTCTTTGTTACTCTCGTTTCTGGTGGTCTTTTAACATGACCTAGCCATCTAATTCTTTGAGCCTTTACTTGTGATGTTTTTGAGGGGCTCTAGTATAGTTCCATTATTTCTTCATTTCTTCTTCTTATCCATATCTGGTCAGCTTTTTTTCCTTCCTTCTGTAAAACTTTTCTATCTCAGATTTATAATTTATCGTTCTTCTGTTTTATTTAACGTCCATGTCTCACGACTATAAAGAGTTACTGGTCTGATAACTGTTCTGTACAACCTCTCTTTTGCTCTTCTAGAAACCATTTTTGACTTCAGCACTCTCGTGAGTGACCATGCACTCCTGCTTCCTTTGTTTCTTGTATTATTAATATTTCTCTGCTTTTGTCATTTGTGTTGCTTATATTCACTCCCAGGATAATTTTCCGTGTTTTTAACATTATAAGATTTGCCGTTTGAGCAATTACTTATTATCAAGTCCTCATTTTTTGGCTTACTGTCTCTTTTCGATAATCACCATATACTTCGTTTTCTGTTCGTTAAATTCTAACCCTCTTTTTTGCAGCAGTTTCCAACCTCTTGATTATGATTTTAATTCTTGTTTTGTTCTAGCTATTAGTACAATTTCGTCGGCATATTCTAGATACTGATGTTTAAAGTTATGTATTATCCCATGTGTATGAACATTACTTTCACTTAGAATATTTTCCAGTACAATAATAAAAAGTGTTGTGGATAGAGTGTCCCAGTGCCTCACTCCTCTGTTTGTTTTAAAAGCCTCAGAATTCTGCCCCTTTACGCGCACCCTATTTTCAGTATTTTCCAGGGTCTTTTTTGATAGTCTTATCAGCTTACATGAAATACCTAGGTTCTTCATTCCTTTATAGATTTCAGATTTGTGTATTCTGTCATAAGCCTCTTTGAAATCGATGAATAGGGCGTATATTGGTAAAGTAAACTCGTAACTGCTATATGGAGCACTTGTTTTAGAGCAGTAACAGATTGGAATCTGCGGAAATCTGCTTGGTAGTCGCCAATTTCTGTACCTTCGTATTTATTTATGTTTTTCTTTATCAGATTTGCAAATAATTTTACAGTACATCAACTAGAGCGATTCACCGATAATTATTGCAGCTTGTAATGTCACATTTTTTAGGATTGCTACCAATATTGCTCCAGACCATTTTGCGGGCATAGTTTCTTCATCTCACATTAACTTGGTTTATTATTTCTTCCATTTTTGTTCCCCTCTTTTTAATAAATTCATTCAGTATTGCATTCTCGTATGCGCTTTTGTTATTCTTTAAGTTTTTCACTATTTCTTTTATTTCCTCTGGTTGGTATCTCTTCATCCGCTATGGTGTTTTTAAAGTTTGGAAACTGGAAATATAAATAATTATTATAGAAGAGAAATAAGTAATAACGTAACAGAAAACTGTAGATATAGCAGAAGAACCGATCAAACCGATAAAATTTTTATTATTTTTATATGTAATTTGATTGTAATAAAATATTTACAGTCAAAACACAATACATTATTATATAAAAGAAAATATAAGAAATTAAAAGGTCGTATGTATGTATATATGAGAGAATACTTTATTTTTATTGCTTTTTTTTTCTTTAAATATCTATATTTATATATAACAAATCGTACGCCTTTAATGGTAATATAAAAAATTACAGCCATTAATAATCCGTTCACTTTTTATTTCAATCTCAGTAGGCTCTGTTAGTAACATGAATTTCACCCTGTATAATACACGTCTGAGTTTACTGTTCTGTGGTCTTGTTAATTGTAAGTACGATGTTGTCACGTCTTCAATAAAAATATGTGTATTCAGTACAAATATCTTAATTAAATTTGCAAACCAAATTTAAAACTTGCAGAAAATAAGTCAATATATTTAATATTAAATTGAATACTAAAGTAGATATGTCAGCTTTCGCTGCAAGTAGTATTAATATCCAAGAATGGTCTATTTGAATTCACATGAATTTTGACTGATACTCAAAATAACACATTCCTTTACACAGAACAGATCCCTGTTTATAGTCAATTATTATTTTATTGGTCTATAACAAAAAATATAGGTACTTTTATATTTACATTTTATTACAAGTAAATAAGTACAATTCAAAATGTAGCACATATACATATATTAACTAAAAACGTTTAATACAACTTTTAAATTAATCAAGCAAAAGTAAAAAAAATCATTTTGACAAATGTATAATAAAACTTTTAAATTATTCAAGTAGTGGTAAAAAAGTAATTTAATCATTTTTGAGTTTGACATAAAAACACAGTACTCAAATTTTATATCCATCTTTTTTAAAGTCTACTATTTTACATCCAAATGGCATCGTAGATTATTGTAATAGTGGCTGTAGGGTAATAAAATTTCACATCCAATGGGTTAATTAAGGAAACTACTCCAGTACAAATTTGATTTTCCTGGTCCGCCTCAAGTGGAGTCGCAGTTGATATATGCAGATGTTTTAATAATGTTCTTTATAACAGAAATTCTTCAGAAATTTTTCAAACAGATACAATGAAAAAATATTTTAATAAATTATAAATTACATAAAAGCAAATAAAAACAAATACAGATGCAGATTTAGATGTAACGTGTAAATGTTGTCGGTATATTTGTATGATCAATCCTCTTCCATTATTTCACTGGAAGAATCAGAGTCACTATTAAATCCAAAATCAGAATCGTCAGAATCTGATTCTTTCAATGAAATAATTAAAGGATGAATATTGTCATGTAAGCAGTTTCCCATGTAAGTAGTCCAATCTGCCAAAATAAGTTCGTCTGTATATCTACAAAAATTTCGCCACATGTCTGGTGTACATTTAGTCAATGCTTCTGTCCACGTTTTTTTAACTCTATTCTGGTCAAGATAAGTAGATGTTATATGTTTGTTATAATATGTCTTAGTAAACCCCCATGCTAGTTCTATTGGATTGTAATGACAATGGTATGGTGGTAGTCGAAGTACTTCATGTCCTCGTTGTTTTAAAATTTTATCCACTACATATATCTTTTCGTCAGTTTTATAAGGTAAGATTATTGATTACAGTTGTTTCTTTGTCATTTTTGTGTCAAACATAAGGTTATTGTTAATCAACCATTCCTGCAACATCGCTTTTTTCGCTAAAATAGGGTGGTTTGTTAAGTTGAACTGAATGGTATGGCGCGTTGTCCATGACCACCACACATTTTTCTTGAAATACAGATAGAGCAGGAATGTGTTGATTAACAACCCAGTTTTTAAAAAGGTCACTATTCATACTTTTGTGATAGTCAAAGTCTGTATTCGAAGACTCTAGTAACAAGTCACATCCTTCCAAAAATCATCCACTGTCGTGTGAGCGTGTAAAATAGTAAATCGCTTTCTTTCGGATTTTAGACGAGCTGGATTACTTTTCAGGTCAGAATCGTGTACCCACTGACGCACTGAGCTACCATTTTGATAGGTCCATGTTTCATCTAGGTACAAGAATGTAACTCTCTCAGTAAGATTGTTTAGTTGTTTATATTTCCGAATGAAATTGATTTTACTAATTTTAACGTGTCGTTGTTCACATAAAATATGTCGTCCATTTACTTTTTTAAATTTGTATCCCATTAATTTTATAAGTTTGTATAGTGTAGTGCGTCCCCCTTTAAAATCAAAATTTTGTTTAGCATCATAGCATCAGTCCAAAGTAAAATGTTCATTTTTAGAATGGTAGATCCAAATCTGTCGCTGTAAGTCTTTTTTAAAATAATCTTCTCAAATGTATTAGTTTTACTTCCTTTATCTACGACTTTCTCATTATTTTTCAATCCTTAATAATTCTCCGTATTTTCCAAACACTAATCTAAAAAAATAAGCATTTAGAATGTTTGTCATATTAATTAGTTTCAAAAAATATACCTCAGTTACACAGTTAGATATGAGATTTAAAAATATTTAACAAAATTTTGAATTAAATTATAGTTACAAAATGTTTAATTTAGAAATGTGAAATCTGACAACGTTGTTTATAACTTATTATGATATCTGTCAAAAACGGTTATGTATTATGTTAATAATATAAATTTTATTTAAAAAGTGATACATATTTATAAAATCATTACTAAATCCTCTTTTAATTAATCTAATGCAAAATATAACACTTTATGTTAGCTGTCACAAACTAGGATTCATTTAAAAGAAATAGCAAAATGGTAGGCACTTACCTTAAAGATCTGAGCCACTTTCGCTGCTGTTGCTTTATTTCTTGGGGAACTTTTGCCACTAAAAAAAAATAACTATTAAACAATATTTTGAAAATGACCCTTGCTTATTAATCTTGATAAATATGTCAAATTTTTCAAGGGACTTTTTTTCAAAACTGACAATAATTTTCTAAATAATCGACCCTTGACAAATGTGCCACAAAGAAGTTACAGAGAATATTTAAATATCGCAATTTAATGTCTAAATTTCACAAATAAGCTTCAAAATGTTTTATCTTAAAATTAAAAAAACTCAATTTTTTAATGACTTCCGACAAAAAAAATGGTTTTTGAAACATTAAAAGTATTTTCAGTATTTTTTGTCAATTTTATAAAAATCGCATAGTTAGCAGTAAAGTTGTCCATATTTTTTATTCTTTCATCATTTATATTTAAAAAAAATATTTATATCTATAAATTATCATACTGTTTTATGTGGTTTTACCAGTAGTCGAGGAAATAAAGTACTGGGCCTTCGAAATTTGTAAAGTAAAATGGATCAGAATGCGGTTTTCTGCATTAGAAAATTGCGTTTCGAACAGACAATAGATGGAAAAATTAAAACGTGGTAAGTATTGCTGTAAGTTTTTGTACTCGGGGATTTTTGGGGTCGCTAGTAGTTATTCTATGTATGTTCTAAGTTACAACCCTTAATCGACTCGTTATGATATGCCCCAGCACCCCAGCCCTCGTGAGAGTACTATAAATTTTTTTCCGCCCCCAAAACGCTATGTATGTTCTAAGTCGGATAGTTTCAAATGCCCACTGTATAATAAATCGAGCGCAGGCATTCATGCGGAAATTGCAACTGTCTATTGTAAGCGAGCCATATACGGGTTAGTATCTGTGATATCAAAGTTTAATTTTTCTTATTTTTGAATTAATAATATTGAGAATAACTTTGAAAATATAGATATGTAAATAAGTAATCTAGAAATTAATAATTCTACAATTACATTTAGGAAATATTACATCTGGTGTAGGAATCATGGAATATATGTATATATAAGCATAAATTGTTAATAACATAAGACTTTGAGGTCAATGATCGCGATTTTATTTCAAATACTTGTGCTATACAAAAAACATATTAAATTTTAAATTAATAAATATTAATTAATTCCCAATATTATCTGTTATTTAATTCCCAAAATTTTTTAATATTACCTATAAACATGTATTCGTATGAGATGTTTAAGCGAGAATATCTGACCGTTCGCAAACCGATTGCGAGTCATAGGCGGGTTTGAATTTCTATTGCAGTTCATTTTTATATTTTAAAATTCTAGGTTTGGAAATAATGTTGCATTGTTTTAATTTTACTATCTATAATTAATAACGCCCACTGTATAATAAATCGACCGCAGGCATGCAAGCGGAAATTGCAACTGTCTATAATTAATTTTTATCTAGATAACTACAAAGTACTTAGATATAAAATACAGTTAATAATAAAAATTGGATTTGATTCTCGTTTAATAAGGAAACTGATTAATTGTACCTAAAATATACTTAATAATTTTTATGCATTATCTCGATTCTAGTTTATAAAGTGCATAGTTAAAATTTATATCTATAATTAATTATCTGTATGAAACATCTGCACATTAACTTTGAATAGACAACTAGGAAGTACTTAGATAGTAAACATAGTAAATAATTTAGAATTAATTCTGGTTTAATAAGGAAGTGCATAGTTAAAATTTATATCTATAATTAATAATGTGTATGTAGCATCTGCCAATTGATATTTATGCAATAAATTTAAATATTATATTTACTATCTGTAGTGTAAGTAGTGGTAGTGGTAGAGGTGGTATTAAAAGGCATTGATTTTGTCAGATTATTGTCAGTTAGCAGCTCCAGAGAAGTAAAGTCTTTTGTCAGTTCTGCAAAGTGTGTGTTTTAAAAAGTAAGTTTTTTTTTCTTTGTTTCTATTTGTTAAGTGTTTATGTATAATTTTAGATGGATTTAAAAGAGCTTAATTCAACATCTCTTATAGAAAAAAATTCAAAGCCAATAATAAAATTGCATAAGTTAACAGTAGACCAACCATACAAAATTTTCAATGCGAAAATAGTGAAAAGTCGTTTTGGTGATGCTGTGCTCTTTGAGTTAGAAGATTTTATAACTTTTTTACCTCAACGCGTAACCGAGAAGTACAGAAACTCTATTCAGTACTTTAATGACAATTGCTATGCTGTTATTTTTCGAGGTCAATTAGATGTTGGGAAGCCAAAACCAGCATCATCTTTTGAAATTGTTAAGTGTTAGTTTCTTATTATTTTTTTATATAACATTTTATTTTAGGTTCGAAATTAGAATTAAGATTATTATTTAATTACTTTTAGAACTTATACGTAATATGGACAACTTAGAAAAATGTTTCTCTTCATTAAATCAAAATTTATCAATTAATTTACTAACTAAACATATTAGAAAATGTTATAAAGCATTTAAAATTTTTCATTTCTCGGTTGGACAAAAACGTAAGATTTTAACAAAAATTTTTCAACTAAAACGGTTGCGGTGTTTACTTACATTAAAGAATAAACATTTAGGTTATGGAATAGCGTCCTCTAATAAAATAGGTAGAGTTAAATGGGAAAATGTGAATAATTGTTTTGATAGCAGAATCCAGACTGGTGTTATTATTAATTTAAGTCATAAAGAAATTAAAAGTTTTTTTACTGATGCTTCTAATTTGTTTAAGAAAAAGATATCAAGTATTTTAAAAAAATTAGTAATAATAAAAGTAAATTCAACTTTCTCTGGAGAATTTATAAAGCAGTCAAGCGACCAGGAACTGATTGACCAAAAATATTTTTCAACACCCAATCACATAATAGATAGAAGTACAAATTTAACGGATTGGTTTAAAACTTTTGTAGAAGATCAGATATTTAATCAATTATCAGAATTTTCAGAAAAATCTAGCGGTTGGTCTTTACAAAAAATTTTATATTTGGAAATAGCCATAAACAAATTTGAAATTGGGAACGGTTCTTCTTTTATTAAATTACCTTTTCAGATTGAAAAGAAAAAAGCTTGCATTAACATTCAAAATGATGATGAGGCTTGTTTTTTCTGGAGTGTAGTCAGTGCGTTATTTCCACCTAAAGGAAACTATCGTTTTATTAGTTCATACCCGAGATATACTGATGTGTTACAGACTAATGGCTTAGAATTGCCTATGAAATTATCACAAATTTCAAAGTTTGAAAATATGAATAATATTTCTGTAAATGTTTATGCTTTAGAACTAAATTATTTTCAAAAGTTTGATGTGGTTCCTGTTAGATTAACCGAAAATAAATTAGACCGTCACGTTAATTTATTGCTTATACAAAACAAATATTTTCCAAAATTAAACGATTATGAAGCGCCCATACCAGATGATGATAAAACTGAAATCGAATTCCATTATTGTTGGATCAAAAATTTTTCACGTCTTATGTCTAGTCAGCTTAGTTCATCAACCAAGAAAAAGTATTTTTGTGACCGTTGCCTAAATTATTTTTATTGTGAAAAAAAATTAATTGAACATTCTGATGTTTGTAAGGAGTTAAATAATAGTAAAATTTCGTTTCCAAAATATGATTACGTAGAGTTTCGAAATTATATTTATAAACAAAAAGCACCCTTAGTAGATGAGCTAAGCCGCCACGGGCTATTTTTTTGAACATAACCTCACTTTTTTGAGTTGGCTGCTTGCCCTAAATGTCAAAGGCCATTGAGTTGGCTGCTTGCCCTAAATGTCAAAGGCCATTCTTCTTTTTCGGGTGGCCTCTGACAGTTGACACAAACAGCCAATTCTTCTTTTTCGAGTGGCCTCTGACAGTTGACACAAACAGCCAACTCTTCTTTTCGTTATATTTTTGAATTTTTTCGCGCTTCGCTGTCATCATACCAACTTTTCATGCATGCAACCAACATTACACAGTGCTACCAACTTTTGCGTTATAACAATTTAATTAAAAAAATTCCAACCAAGCAGAATTGAACCCGGGTCCCCCCGTATGATAAACAAATACGTTAGCCACTACACCATCGCAGAATTTAATAAAATGTGACAAACAATAGTAGAAAAAAAATAATAAACAAGTCTTATCGCAATAAAGATAACAGACTTAGAAATATTTTAAATTGGTTTATTCCAAAAGAATTTTTTTTATGTATGACGTATCATTGTAAAGGGGTTGCCGTATAGAGTAAGATGAAGCGTCAAAAAGACCGTATTTATGCTGCCAAAAAGGCATTATAGCTATATCTCGTAAACGGCCGAACGGATTTCGGCGTATGACGTATCGTTGTAAAGGGGTTGATGTATAGGGTAAGATTAAGCGTCAAAAAGACCGTATTTATGCTGCCAAAAGGGCATTAACGTTGTATCTCGTAAACGGCCGAACGGATTTCAACGTATGACGTATCGTTGTAAAGGGGTTGATGTATAGGGTAAGATGAAGCGTCAAAAAGACCGTATTTATGCTGCCAAAAGGGCATTAACGTTGTATCTCGTAAACGGCCGAACGGATTTCGGTGTATGACGTATCATTGTAAAGGGGTTGCCGTATAGGGTAAGATGAAGCATCAAAAAGACCGTATTTATGCTGCCAAAAGGGCATTATAGCTATATCTCGTAAACGGCCGAACGGATTTCGGCGTATGACGTATCATTGTAAAGGGGTTGATGTATAGGGTAAGATTAAGCGTCAAAAAGGCTGTATTGATGCTGCCAAAAGGGCATTAACGTTGTATCTCGTAAACGGCCGAACGGATTTCGACGTATGACGTATCATTTTAAAGGGGTTGATGTATAGAGTAAGATGAAGTGTTTAAATCTTCTAAAATAGTAAAAGGGCGTGACCTTGGTGCATTAGCAGGTTCGCGATGTGTGCGACGTAATCGACTGATGTGTTAGAGTGATAACAGACTTATTAATAATAAAACATATCATGGAAAATATTTAGTTTTAGAATGGCTTCTAGAGAATACAGTCAAAAACTTGAAGAGTTTTGTGAAAATATAAGAAAATTAAACCAACAGATTTCTGTCTACGAAGACCAAAAAGAAGTGTTAAAAAAGATTGAAAATTTAAGTTTGTGGAACAAAGTTTTTGAAAAATATTTACCAACATCATCAACGCCCACAAGACGAATAAAACCATGGCCTTGCTAAAAGCAAATTTTGTTCTTTTAACAGCAATATTAAATAACATGCTTTATGTTAACGTTCCGCAAAACGATGCACATATTGGTGTGTGTTTAGACGCAAACGGAACAAAACAAGAGTGCAATACATGGCAAATGATGAGTTTGTCAACAGTCAATGATGGAAAATTGCCGGTGTTTGCATTGAATTTAACAGAATCACCTCTCAACTACAAGCTAAAATTAATTTTTAAAGATAACTCTGAAGGAGTAGGCGAGTGGCGATCTAACCCACAAAGTCCAATACAAGAATTATATTTAGACCTAGAAGACCCAGTAGGAGCAAAAATGTACCAAATCTTACAAATAGAATGGGCAACGTTAGTAGGAGTTTACTTATTAATTCTCAAAATTATATCAAAAATATTTTTAAATAATATTAACAATAAATATTTGTAAACTTTTAAAAGGTGTTTTAATAAAAAATCGAGTAAGAAGATATAGATAAATCTAAGATGTGTAAACATGCTTTTAATTTTCTGAATCACGAAATAAAATGGACTGAAACAAAATTTTATGTAAAGAAGAAAATTCTATAAAAAGAAAATTAAAAGAAACAGCACACATTTCATTAAATCCAAATGAATGTATTTCAAATTTTACTTTGGATTTATCTAGATCTAGACTGACCAACTTAAAAAGAATGAGTTAATAATCTCTAGGTATAGGTATCTATAGTAACGAAATAACAAATCAAAAATTTAAAATCTGAACTTGCATAAAGAAGTATAGAGTAAGAATTTATTATTTTTAAAAACGACAACTGATCTAGTTGTCGAAAGCTTAGAAAAATTAAAAAATTATTTTTATTTTTGTTAGGCATTTTGAGTTTTAAAAAACGATTCTTGACAAATTTGTCATATTTGTCAAGATCAATAAGCAAGGACCATTTTCAAAATTATGATTTATATTTTTTATAAGTTTGTTTTAGTGACAAAATAAATAAATAAATAAAGTCACTCAAACACTATTATTATTTTTTAGTTTTTATATAAGAAAAACAATTTTTTCAATTAATTCTTTTGACAGTGAATATAACTTAAAGTGACATCTGTTAAGAGAAAGTTGAACTAATATTTAATTATAGATATATTTCATATAAATTCTTTGTAAAAACAATTAATATTATTAAAATATATTTTTACATATTCTATTAATGTTAATATTAACAAAAAAACAGTATAGTAGCCAATTTACAATACAATAAAAATTTTACAATAATTAAGCAATCTACTTTGGTTCCGATAATGAAAATGTTAGTAATTATATTTAATATAAATTATTATCATTTAAATAAAAAATTTAATACATTTTCTAATAAAAATGATCTGAGCACCATCTATAAGACAATGATAGGACTTTTAATACTCGATAAAGTAGAATTAAGAAATGCCTTAACCTTAAAAGTGATTTTACGTTATATAAATTTACATTGAAAATAAATAAACAATGTTTATTTTTTAGTTTTTATAGAAGAAAAAACAAAGGATGTTATAAATATAAACAAAATTTTTTCAATCAATTCTTTTGACAGTTAATATTACTTAAAGTGACATCTGTTAAGAGAAAGTTGAACTAATATTTAATTATTAAAATATATCGTTTAAATTTATAAAATTGCATAAGATATCGATTTGATGTTACAAAGTTTAAATTTTTTTATACTAGGTAGCGCTCGAAATTTATTTTTTAATATTTTTATTTAATTAGATTATATTGTAGTGTTTTGTTTAAATACAATAAAAAGATTAAAAAGGTAGGTATATTTGATTGATAGTTTTTTAAAGGCAAATTATTAATTTTGTTTCCTTTAAAAAATCTTAGACTTTTTGCATTTCCTATAACTAATGGAATTTCTTTATCGCCAAGCATGTTTGTACAAAATAAAATTGTTAATTTATTTATTTTTCGCGGACTTTTTACCTATACATATTTTGTTTTTAAAAAGTTTTTTGTCGGCAGTGCTCTGTAGAACAACCCGATTTTATCGATGTTAGAAATATCTCTTTCCAAATATTCTTCCAGAATTCATTTTAATTTATTGTTCCAATCTTCTAAGAAATTAAGGATAATATGAGCTGCTTCTTTACAAATAGATTTGAATGTTATGCTTTGTCGAGTAGGTACAGAATTCAGTTTGAAGCCTTAAAACTATCAAATTTAAATTCTCTAGCAGTTTCTTAAACTTTACTTAATTAAGGACCCATTTTACTATAAACATTATCATTTAGATTTAGACACTTTAGTGAATCAGTTTTTCTCTTAAATTATTACTTATATGAGATTTTCCTACTTTATATTTTGCTGCCATGCAGTTTTCGAAAAATTCCACTTTTTTACTGTCTTTGATAGTTTAAATTTTTTATCTACAACAACTGATTAACAGTAAACTTTTAATCATTATTTACACTTCCTACATAAAGTACGTATTTATACAAAAAGTTATTGTGCATCACTGTTTAATATCATTTAATGGTACCTACATAGAACTAAACAATAAAATACATTCATTAGATAATTTTAACGACAATTTAGGGTACATATTAATATAAATCTTTTTACCTGTCAGATGGAAGGGGTCGAAATTCAATAAAAGACCATTGTTCTGTGCCCATTTTAATAGAATTTTGAAAAAATATTTCATACAATTTAGTATACTTACAATAAATAAATTTCTATTGGTAGCTGTCCAATAAAAGGAGGTTCATTTTAATGATATAGGATTATTTATATATATACAATCATGTGTCCACGTCGACTACTTAAAATACCTTAATAAACTTTTTGAATCTGGCCGTTTGTCCAATATATAGAGTTTTCTGATATTAAAAAGTGTCCTTACATAGAAGTTATACATACTGTACAATTTGCACATGATTTAAATTTTATTTTGTTAACAATAAATAAACAAATTTAACCTAGAATTTTGTCTGGTACCTTTTATTTAAAAAGTATAAAAGCAGAAAATGTATACATCTACATACTACAAATATACGTGGAAAATAGTCTGTATAGATTATTTTAATGATATCACGTCCAAAGGAAGGAGGATGATCAAAGATTTTTATTTCAGAAATATTTTAAGTAATCAATTGAGACAAAAACTGTGGTGCGAAATGTAAAGGCATGGACAAAAATCTGTCTCTTACAATTTAAGAATACTATTGTTTTAGAGTTATATTTAAAATGGGGTTTATCCTATCAGAGGTATAGACTACAACATTCTATTAAGAAATTTTGATTTTACCTCCTTGGAAAAACTTAGAATGCAGGGTTCTGTTTTATATTTGAATCCTATCTGAAAATTGTGAAAAATTATTATTTGAAACATTCTCGGCTAAAATCCATTTTTGACCGACTTGCTAATTTCAAAAATTCACTTTACCTACACAACTAGTTTTATGGCAATAAGACTGTTAATTAAAATCAACACGAGATAGAGGTTAAAATTGTGCCTGAAGGTTCAATGGGTGGCTCCTTCTGAGAAGCTATATGCAAAACTAAAAGACAACTTTTGTTAAAGGTATAAAGTAGTAAAAATATGATTTATTTAAACTGAACTACAACATTCTATTAAGAAATTTTGATTTTACCTCCTTGGAAAAACTTAGAATGGAGGGTTCTGTTTTATATTTGAATCCTATCTGAAAATTGTAAAAAATTATTATTATTTGAAAATTTTCTCTGCTAAAATCCATTTTTTGACCGACTTGCTAATTTTAAAAATTCACTTTACCTACACTACTAGTTTTATGGTAATAAGATTGTTAATTAAAATCAAAAACAGTGAAATTAAGAAAAGCTCGTCTCGATCCAAACGAACTCGTTGACAGGCTTCGGCTTTTAATAGCGTCAAAAGAAGCAGGAAATACTTCGAATGATAATGAAATTGTTGCAATTATTGAGGAATTAAAAGAAGCACGCATTATTGCTTAAACATCATTACCACAATGAGTGTCGACAAATTCGGACGTACTAAACATGATATAGGCAATAAAAACCTATTGCTAATGTCTAAACCAAGCTTAGCCCATACTGCAAACGGTGATATTGATTTTGAAAATTTAAAACTTTGTAATGTTAAAGATCCTGATTTAGATAGCGATGCCGTCAATAAAAAATATATGGATAATAATTTACAAAAGTTGGCTGAAAACATAAATGCTATGAAACTTACATTCAATAATGACTTGATGGTCATAAATAGTTTTATATCAAGAGATCCTCCGTTAGCCAGCAAACATATGGCTAATAAAAAGTATGTTGATGAATCAATTGTCACCGCAAAACAGTACCTACGAGGAGATATTAAAAATTCGCTTAAAAGTTTGGAATCACAAATAGCAACGATTAATGCAAACTCTGCACAGTTAGCTGTAAATCAAACAAATGCAGTAGAAAACGTAAAAGATAAAATCGAGAAAGCGATAATAAAATTATATAATCAGGATATTCCAGATATACGACAAGATTTGTTCGATGAGATTCTTAAAAGAACTGACTCTGTAACGAAAAATGTTAATGTACTCTCTGGAAAAATTGTGGCTATTGAAAAAAACATTGCTGAGTTGACTAATACAATAACTATAAATCAAAATAATCTGCGAAATGTTTTAAATATTATTAAAGCAATGGAGAAGCGGTTAGGACAAAATCCCTAAACATTAGATTTAGTCACAGTCATGTTTTCAAAGGAAAAGGTTCAAGTCGTTAATGAGCTGCATAAACCGGCTCGAAAAAATTATGCTCCACGACGAACAATTATCAAAGGTTTGGACGATTTATGGCAAATTGATTTGGCTGAAATGAGTTCTTACGCAACTCAAAATCGATCGTTTAAAATGATTCTAGTGGTAATTGACTGCTTCTCGAAATTTCTCTGGACTCGACCGTTAAAATCGAAAACTGGCGAAGAAATCACGAAAGCTTTTGCCGATATTATAGGAAAACGCAAACCGAAAAATCTTCAATCTGATCAGGGCAAAGAGTTTTACAACACAAAATTTCAAAATCTAATGCAGAAACATGACATAAATCATTATAGTACATTTACAAAGATGAAAGCAAGTATGGTGGAAAGAGTTATTAGAACACTGAAAACGAAATTGTATAAGCATTTTAGCTTAAACGGTACGTACAGGTGGATAGATGTGTTGCCGAAAATTACAAAAGAGTACAACGAAAGCAAACATAGAACGATTGGTCAAAAGCCGTCTCAGGTAAACAAGTCCAATGAAAAGGAGATTCTACAGCAACATTATAATCATTTGAAAATAGCAGGCCCGCGAAAATATAAAATTGGAGATGTGGTGCGCATAAGCAAGGCAAAGCATCTATTCGATAAAGGCTATACACCTAATTGGACTACGGAGCTTTTTAAAATTACCAAAGTGAACATAACTAATCCCGTAACATACATGTTGGAAGATTTACATGGATCACCAATTAAAGGAGCATTTTACGAGGAAGAGTTACAAAAGTCAAAAAATCCTGATGTTTACCTTGTTGAAAAAGTGCTGAGGAAAAAAGGCAATAAAATCTATGTTAAATGGCTAGGGTTTGATAGTTCGCATAATAGCTGAATCGAAAAATCTAATATTTTATAAACTCGGTTGTTTCTTACTTTGAACATTTTTACATGTATTCTTATGACAAACAAGATACGTTTTCATAGCTTCCGGGGGCCTTTTTGATTCATAACATCTATTGTTTAAACCGTTCAGTCTACGGTCCGACTAAAACTGTCCTTAGAAGCAGAAGCAATTATTTTTACTTAGTTTCAACGCAAGTTTTATCAAGTATTAAACGATGATGTCACAAGACAGTGGTTATTGTAGTGAGTCATATTCTGAGAGTAGTAGTAGTAGTGAAGATTCTATCTATATGGAAGAAGTAAACAGAATTTTAAATTTTTATGAAGACAAAGTAAAACGTGAAAATTATTTGCTGCTACAATCATCTTTCACAATTGAGGGGTATGTTATAACAGTTGGCTTATCTCCTGCAAGAACATTTTCTCCAGCTATTATTTTATCAGAATACTGCAAGCCAAGTAAATTGTCGTTTGGAAAAATGGAATGGCTTGATCTTATAGAATTTTTAAGCAAAAGCACATTTTTTATTGAACCACTACCAACCTACGTAGATGAGTATGATCCAGTAACATTTTCCTGTGGAGATTTTTGTACAATACGACAGTTGGTATACGATGACATAAAGTTCATAGAAGTTGCAAAACATGGCGTAAGATATCATCTAACGGAAAAGGATGCAGATGAACTTGTTAAAGTACACCATTGTATCGTAGCTTATCAGATTTCGCTTCTAGAAAATATTAACTTTGGTATTTATTATAATAATGTTATAGATATTGTAAAAAGAAATTTTAGTGATAACTGCTTTCAAGCATTAGATGTATTTTGTGAAATATGTACTGATCCTTTATTATGTAACGCTTTGCGTCAGTATATTTACTTTTATAAACAAAATGTAATAAGAGATTTAGAAAATATGCAATAAACTTTTATAAAAAATAATGACTTTTATTTCAAAATCAATAATTATAGCATCAAAAAATGTTATTTTATCGAGACAAAATTTATGTACGTCACAGTTCTAAAATTTGAAACGTCCAAACGTCAAGATAGCATTAAAATTTGACGTTTCAACGTATTAAAAAATTGTTTAAAATAAATTTACGATTTACATGTATTTCTTATGGAAAAATGTCGTTTCAAAGTGGCAAAAAGTGACACTTTTCATCGTTTTTTTCGTTCCTAAATTCATAAACGTCAAACTATCGCATAATAGATGTCTAAACGATAAATTTGAACGTTTTTTTGATCGTTTCAACAGAACATATTTAAAAGAAAATAATACACCATAGATTCAGATTAAAAATTTTTATTGTAAACATAAAAAATTTTTTAGATATACAATAAACAATAGAATGTAACAAGAGATTTAGAAAATATGAAATAAACTTTTATAAAAAATAATGACTTTTATTTCAAAATCGATAAATATAGCGTCAAAAAATGTTATTTTATAGAGACAAAATTTATTTACGTCACAGTTCTAAAATTTGAAACGTCCAAACGTCAAAATAGCGTTAAAATTTGACGTTTCAACGTATTAAAAAATTGTTTAAAATAAATTTACGATTTACATGTATTTCTTATGGAAAAACATTATTTCAAAGTGACAAAAAGTGCTACTTTTCATCGTTTTTTTCGTTCCTAAATTCATAAACGTCAAACTATCGAATAATAGATGTCTAAACGATGAATTTGAACGTTTTTTTGATCGTTTCAACAGAACATATTTAAAAGAAAATAATACACCATAGATTCAGATTAAAAATTTATTGTAAACATAAAAAAGTTTTTTTTGATATACAATAAACAATAGAAACCTAAAAACTAACCTAATTAATTTTTAGATATACAATAGAAACCTAATTAATTTTAGATATACAATAAACAATAGAAAACTAACCTATTTAATTTTAGATATACAATAAACAATAGAAAAACTAACCGAATTAATTTACAATACACATTCACATTTTTTTTATTTTTTAATTATGAATAACATTATTCGAGCATTATATTATGATGGCCCCATGCTAATGTGTTAAAAGATCCATTGCATAAAAAGCGTTTATCGTCGTGTGGACTTAGACCGATTTTGGTTTGTTCGATTGTATATACATTATGATTATATGCACGGAACGTGCATTGGTTCACTGTTTTTAATTTACTATCTCTCAGACATGAAAGGTAGTCATCAAAAGTAATTTTTTTAGCAACGACATTCTTTTTAACCCCTTTTGATTTTTTAATACATTTATCACCCTCTGTTAAATACGAGTACATTTTTGAACGCAACCCCACAAATTCTGTTAAAAGTTTGCCGTTGCATTCATCTTTCATTAGTCCAATGACTTTTTTATTCAAGAGTGAAATACCATATGCATTATTTGGTTCATAGTCTGAGGTGTCAAATTTATCTGGATAGGCTTTAATTAGTTCGGTATAAACATCATTGCATTGCAGTTCTAGAAGAAAAGCGTCGGTATCGGTGTATAAGAGTTTACAGTTATCTACACCCATCGTAGGCAGTAGAAAACTGTAATAAAAGTCATACATACACGTCTTTGAAATATCGAGAATAGACATGCCAATGTACAATGGTTTATTGAATACAAGTTCGGTTTTATGAAGCTCTATCGCTACAAGGTTTTCATCAAAGATTTTGCTCGAACTAAACCTAGGACTGCTTATCAAGTTCTTTGCTCCATATCGACCCTCCCAAGATCTAACGAGTTTAACAATGCGGTGTTTCCTTATATTCTCCATCGTCTTGCCAAATACAGCGTTATTCATTAGTTTATATAAATTCTTTTCAAAATCATTTTTGGCAGCTGTTCGAAGAGTTGTATTTAAGTCGATATATTTTTTTAACCATGGGCTTTGTTTAAATTTCAACATTCTGTGAATCTTTTTCACGTTCAATCCATGTTTTATAGCCTGCTTTAAATTTCGATAATGTATTACGTATTTTTCTTTGTCATATAAAGTGGTCATGAGTTTTTGTATTTTTGATCCTTGGGGTTTTCGATGTTCTGGGCAAAACGGTAAATCGTTGTGTAGATTATGTAGATCATGTGGATACTCCAAGTCTACTTCGAGGATATAACCCTCTGGAGCATCGTCTGGTATTTGAGTTATGTCGATGTTTGTGTCAACCCACTTAAAATCCCCATATGGTAGAGGTTGACTCATAGCCCAACCATATAAATTGTTGACATCCAAGTACATTAAATATTTTTCAGATTCTGTTCGATTAAAATTTTTCATGTATCTGTTGTTTGCTTTAGCATATCTATTGCTGCATTGACTGACTCCTCCTCTTATACCTTTCTCTATAAACATGATTTGGTCTATATCTTTGAGTATTTCCAATTTAGATTTGGTATATTTTAACATAGCATCCCACGTATAACCGGGGAGCGTATAATACCAAGCAGGATCGAGACCATACGTTTTTCGGCATTTTTCACGAAAACATTCAAACACAGATGCTAAAAGCAAAATATCCGTTTTCATATACAGCATGCTGTATTCTTTTAAATTTTTAATTTTAAATGCTTGCCAAACCTTCTGAGCATGCATGTATAAATCATCAGTAATATTTTCATCTGTTAGTGTGCTATAAAATTTATCTTTGGATGGCAGTTCCGTATCGTCTAATTTTTCAATTGAATCAATGTATTCATAAGGAAACACCCCTTTTCTACTTAATAGTTCAAATTGTTCAGATGTTAAATTGGGAAACTGTGAACTTAGATAATGTAGATCTGATGGTTCTAGTAAAGCAGAAAGTTTATCTAAGGAGGAATCTAAAAATCGTAGCGAGTCTATAAATCTAAACTTTACTTCGCTCTCGTCATTACTTAATGTACATGAAATGTATTTTTCTTTGTTTATAGGAAGCAAGCTTATATTACCTTTTTTGGATAAATCTCTAATTAAAAAATGTAAGTCGTATCCCGAAAGGTTATGAAAGACTACGGGTACAACAAACTTTTTTTTATAGTTTAAATTGCAGCTTTGGTGTGAAAACCCTCGAAAATTCCCCGTAAAGTGGTCGTGGTCTAAAACGATGGTGTCCTTCTCTTTGAAGGGGTGCTCGCATATATGACATGTTGTTGCATTAAGTAAACTAGGTTTGACAATCATTGGTTCGATATGTTTAATTTTCTCTTCAATTAATTTAGCCATCCTTGTCATTTCAGCAGCGAACCAATCCATGGAGTCTTCTCCACAATATTCATTGTAAAATGATAGCGAACTATCATAGGAGCAATTTAGATAATATCCTGCACTATACGCCTCGTGTTTCTGAAACTTTCGTGTATGTTTCCCCAAGTTCTTATTATGAGGACGTAGCACTGACTCAAAGTCAGCATAAATGACAAAAGGTGTCGTTTGCTTGTATACGTGGTTTTTAAACTCTACATGATCAAATGGTGGGTACGATATTTTGCAATTGTTCATGTCTTTGCAGTAATCTTCATGTTTACTTAATTTTTCCTGACTACTAAAGTAATTTAAACATCGATCGCAAATATAATTCTTATGTTTATGTTTACTAACTTGACTTGAAATTAATCGAGATAAATCTTTGATTAAACAATAGTGATATTTGATAACTTCATTTTCCGTATCCATTGATGGAGCTTCATAATCGTTTAATTTTGGAAAGTATTTATCTTGAATAAGCAATAAATTTACATGTTTATTTAATTTTTCTTTTGTTAAGCGTGCAGGATAAATTGTGTAAAATGATTTATCTTTCGCGGTATTTAATTCTAAAGCGTAAACATTAATTGAAATATTATTTAATTTTTCAAATTTTGAAATAGTATTTAGGGGCATTGGCATGTCCAAACCTTGTGTTTTTAAAACTGCTGCATAGTGAGGATACGATTTTACTAAATCTACATTTTTATTAGCTGGATACAATGATGCTGTTACCGACCAGTAAAAGCATGCTTCATCTAAATTTTTAATATTAATACATGCTTGCTTTTTTAGTATAGGATCAGGTAACTTAATGTATGATGAAGCACCGTTACCTATCTCATATTTATTAATGTTTATTTCCAATGAAATAATTTTGTCTAAAGCCCATCCAGAATCTTTAAGTTGAAATTCCGATAATTTACTCATTACTTTATCAACAATATTTTCGTTGAACCACAATGCAAGATCCGTACCTGCATCTATTACCGCGTTTTTAGTGTTGAAATATTTAAACTCTAAAATGTCTTCGATTTCCCTAGATTTCTTAATAAATTCCCCGCAAAATGTTGCATTTACTTTGATCATGTTAAATTTTTTTAAACTGTTAGCTATTCTACCCTTAATCAACTTGAACGCATCACCAAAAAAACTATTTAGACCTTTATGTTTTAAATTAACAATAACAGCAGTCCTAATTCTTGATTGAAAAACCGATTCTAGATCGACCCATTTTACCCCTGATTTTTCAGTTAGCCCTGATCCCTGCTTAGAGAAATTAATAATTGCTTCTTTAAACGTTTTTAAATGTCCTAAATTTGTTTGTAAATTTCTAAGTGTCCCAATATCTAAATTTCCCCTACGAATATCTTTATGAAAACTGATAACATGCTGTTTAATTTGTTTGATTAATTTATTTGCTTCCCTATGCGAAAAACTGGAGATTAACGCTTTGTATGCTTTAGAAATATCTTTAACAATAGCATTAGACCTATCAACAATGTTATTCATAATTGGAAAATAAAAAATAAAAAAAAAACTTACAAAAAATTATTCCTTAACTATTTCAAATATATCGGTAGGATTAGCTTGGCCAATTTGTTTTTTTCCTTTATATTTGATAAAATAATGCCCGCCAGACAATTCTGCCAAGTGAGGCTTCAGTGTTCCAATGGTTCTCTTAGGTAAAAAGCAGAGCCCGTTTTCTAGCTCAACCAAAATTGTTTCTCCAAATTTGCTCTGGACCAGTTTAGCGTTCAATAATTTTTGCGGAACATCCACTGGAAGTTCTCCTAATTTGATAATAATCTTCTCCTTATTTTTTTCTGCAAGACATAAGGAATTAATTTTAGTTAAATCAACTCAAAATAAAATTACTCAAACAAATAATTAAATAAACATAACTAAAGAAAAATTAAATTAAATCAACTCAAAATAAAAAACATAACTAAAGAAAATTAAATTAAAATCAACTAAAAATAAAATTACCTAAACAAATAATTAAATAAACTCAAAATAAAATTAAATCAACTTAAAAATAAAAATAATTCTTACCTTTGTGTGTGGTTGTAAAAGAGGAAAACAATATCGAAGAAGAAGAAGAAGTTATATTCCTAAACTATTTCAAATGTATCAGAGTGATTAGCTTTCCCCAATTTTGCTTTTTCCCTTTATATTTTGATTTAAAAAGTTCCGACAGACACTTCTTCTGGCAAGTGGACTTTAGTGTTTCAATGGTTCTCTTTTTTAAATTTATTCCAGTTAAATCCAACTACAAATAAAATTAAATCATTATGAAAAATTAACTAAAGAAAAATAAAATGAAATCAACTCAAAAATTAAATTAAAATGAAATTTTGAAATAAAATAAAAATTCTTACCTTTATGGATATGTAACAAAAACTTTTGCACTTGAAACTGAACTCAGAACTGGATCTATGGAGTATCAAAACAATAATGAGCAAGTTAAATCTAGGACCCTCTTTTAAATATACATGGCTTAGCTGAAACACATAGACGCCGATAAAAATTAAAACCTAATTGTTGCTTTACAATATATTCTATATGTTGTTTATTAAATATTATATTTACCAATCACATGTGACGCTAATATCTATGTATACCATAACTCAACCAAACACACGTCATAGCTTTTTGCTTTTGCGGTATCCTATTTTCATCGACACAAACCACAGCTTCCTGATAAAAACCGAATTTTTGTTTTGATAACTGTATGTTATTCCTTTTTATTAATAAAATAAGTATTTTTTATTTAAAAAATTTTTACATTATATTGATGTAAAAAATATACATTTCATCGTTGCCTTCAAAATTTTTTAGTTTTATGATAGTTTGGCTTCTAAGAATGTATATTATTTAAGTTTTATTAAAGTTTAATATATTTTTTGTTAGCTATATTGCCCTTTTGGCAGCATAAATACGGTCTTTTTGACGCTTAATCTTACCCTATACATCAACCCCTTTACAATGATACGTCATACACCGAAATCCGTTCGGCCGTTTACGAGATACAACGTTAATGCCCTTTTGGCAGCATAAATACGGTCTTTTTGACGCTTCATCTTACCCTATACATCAACCCCTTTACAACGATACGTCATACGTTGAAATCCGTTCGGCCGTTTACGAGATACAACGTTAATGCCCTTTTGGCAGCATAAATACGGTCTTTTTGACGCTTAATCTTACCCTATACATCAACCCCTTTAAAATGATACGTCATACGTCGAAATCCGTTGGGCCGTTTACGAGATATAGCTATAATGCCCTTTTGGCAGCATCGATACGGTCTTTTTGACGCTTCATCTTACTCTATACGGCAACCCCTTTACAATGATATGTCATACATAAAAAAAATTCTTTTGGAATAAACCAATTTAAAATATTTCTAAGTCTGTTATCTTTATTGCGATAAGACTTGTTTATTATTTTTTTTCTACTATTGTTTGTCACATTTTATTAAATTCTGCGATGGTGTAGTGGCTAACGTATTTGTTTATCATACGGGGGGACCCGGGTTCAATTCTGCTTGGTTGGAATTTTTTTAATTAAATTGTTATAACGCAAAAGTTGGTAGCACTGTGTAATGTTGGTTGCATGCATGAAAAGTTGGTATGATGACAGCGAAGCGCGAAAAAATTCAAAAATATAACGAAAAGAAGAGTTGGCTGTTTGTGTCAACTGTCAGAGGCCACTCGAAAAAGAAGAATTGGCTGTTTGTGTCAACTGTCAGAGGCCACCCGAAAAAGAAGAATGGCCTTTGACATTTAGGGCAAGCAGCCAACTCAATGGCCTTTGACATTTAGGGCAAGCAGCCAACTCAAAAAAGTGAGGTTATGTTCAAAAAAATAGCCCGTGGCGGCTTAGCTCATCTACTACCCTTCGTGGTGTATGCAGATTTTGAATCCTATTTACAATCATGTAACAATAGAATATCAAAGAAAATGAAAAAATATCAACACCACAAAGCGTTTTCTTGTGGTTACTTTTTAAAATGTTCATACGATAACTCAATTTCCTATTTCTCCAGTTATACTGGAGAAGATTGCATAGAATGGTTTTCAAACCAATTAAAGAATATTGCAAAATTTGTATCTGGTAAAATATTAAATATAATACCAATGGTATACAAACCAACTACTGTAAACCCATGTATATGTCACATTTGCGAAAAACCTTTTGAAAATAACGATTTGATCGTGCGCGACCATGACCATTTCATAGGATTATTCAGAGGACTTGCGCATCAGACTTGTAATCTAATGTTTAAAAAATTGTTTATAGTTCCAATTGTATTTCATAATCTCTCAGGTTATGATGGACATTTTGTTGTTAAAGAAATTATTAAATGTGGTACTGTTAGCGTACTACCTTTAAACAAAGAAAAATATATTTCTTTTACTTTACATGATTCAGAAACTAAAATTAAATTCAGGTTCATAGATTCTTTACGATTTTTGGGAGCCAGTCTTGATGAGTTGGTGTCCACCCTATGTGAAAACAATTTTTTAAATTTAAAAAAAGAATTTGAAGATTTAAACAACGATGATTTTAGTCTTTTAACTAGAAAAGGAGTTTTTCCATACGATTATGTTGATAGTTTAGAAAAACTAAAAGAAACTGAGCTTCCGTCAATTGAAAAATTTTATAGTAGATTGAATGACAACGAACTAAGTACAGAAGAGTACTTGCATGCTCAAAAGATTTGGCATACATTTAACATACAAACACTTGAAGAATATAGCAATTTGTATATGAAAACAGACATATTACTACTGGCTGATGTAATGGAAAATTTTAGAGACACTGCAACAAAAACATATGGTTTGGATCCTGCTTGGTATTTTACAATGCCTGGATATACTTGGGATGCAATGTTGAAATATACAAAATGTAAGTTACAAATTTTAAAGGATGTTGATATGATACTGTTTATTGAGAAGTCAATTCGGGGTGGAATTTCTGTTTGTTGTAAGCGTTATTCAGAAGCTAATAACATATATATGCCCAAATTTGATCCATCAAAACCAACATCAAGTATATTGTATCTTGATGTAAATAATCTGTATGGATGGGCAATGTGTCAATATTTACCCTATGACGGGTTTAAGTGGGTGGACCCAAATATTGATGTGACAACTATTCCTGATGATTCTTCGGTGGGGTATATTTTACAGGTTGATCTAGATTATCCTAAGGAGTTGCATGATTTACATAAAGATTTACCTTTTTGTGCAAATCATCGTATTCCACCAGGATCGAAATTACCCAAATTAATTTGTGATTTATATGATAAAAAAAAATATGTGTTACACTACAGAAATCTAAAACAGGCATTAGATCATGGTTTAATTTTAACAAAAATTCACAAAGTGTTGGAGTTTAAACAGTCTGCATGGTTACAACCATATATAGAATTGAATACAAGATTAAGAACCTTGGCAACCAGTAAATTTCAACAAAATCAATTTAAATTGGCAAACAATGCAGTTTTCGGCAAAACAATGGAAAATATTAGACTACATAGAGTAGTTAAACTGGTAAATTGTTACGAAGGACGTTATGGAGCTAAAAATTTAATTGCAAGTCCTCGATTTCATAACAGAAAAATTTTCGATAAAGAATTTTTGGCAATCGAATTGAAAAAAGCTGAACTTGTTTTTAATAAACCACTTTATATCGGAATGTCTATATTAGATATTTCTAAAACTTGCATGTATGATTTCTATTATAATTTTTTGGTACCACAAGTAGGTATAGACAATTTTAATTTATTATATATAGATACTGACTCATTTCACCTAGAAATATTTGGAAAGGATGTTTACAAAGATATTATAAAAAAAAATTTATCATTGTTTGATACTTCTGATTATGATAAAAATAATCCATTTGGGATACCGTTGGTCAACAAAAAAGTACCTGGTTTGATGAAAGACGAAGCCAATGGTAGAATCATTACTCATTTTGCTGGTCTTCGATCTAAAATGTATAGCTACAAATTACAAGTAACTGATGAAGATAGAAAAAAATTAAAAGCCAAGTTAAAACAAAAAGGTACCAGTGAAGACCAGTTAAATATCGAACTTCAAAATTTAGGCATTCAAAAGAAATCAAAAGGTATTAAAAAGCATGTTGTTAGAAAAAAAATTACTTTTAATGATTATGTTGATTGTCTAAAAAATTTTAAAGAAAAAGTTGTAAAGCAACAAACGATTCAATCATTTGGTCATAACGTGTTTAGTATAGAACAAACAAAAATTGGTTTAAGTCCATATGATGACAAACGTAGATTAGTTCCTGGTTCGTTTGAAACGCTTCCCCACGGTCACTATAGTGAATAATTTGTTTTTTGCAGGTAAACATGCAACTAGAAGAAATGTGTGTAGAAATAATTTGTCAAAATATTACATCAATTATTGGATTTATTAGTGTTTCACCGCTACCTAAAAAATTAACTTTGAAAATTATTAAGAAATATAGTAATTATATTGGGAATAATAAAAATAATAAAAAACGTTAGTTTTTTATATAAAACTTTCACTTTAAATGTATTTTAAAAAATGACATATGTTTCGCATTTAAGCATCGTCAGATTGACATATAAAGTTACATTTTGTTTATAGCTAACTATCTGATGTTGAATAGGTAATATTAAGGCTAGATTAAGTATGGAAGTAATAAGATATAACAATATTAAAGCCTAGATGTTATTAGCCCTAAGGGATTATCCTGGATGTATCTCCCTCTAAGATCAGTATAACTGTGCAATGATATAGAAAAACCAGGAAAAAACTATATCTGCTGATCTTTACAATAACTTAATATATTTGTATTACAATTATATCTTATTTATGTATAAAATGAAGACTCAATCAAAGTAAACAGTTTAATAGTGGAGAATTTCTAAGATTTATTTGTTCATTAACAACTTTAAATTGTGGATCTGCTAGATGTCTTTTTATTTCAAGTTCTTCAAGAAAATCTAAATTTTCTTTTTTATTACAAATGTGTAGAATTTGGATGTCATTGTTGTGTAAGAGTGAGGTTGGATGTTCAAGTAGGTGTTTTGCATAATTTGACTTATCTGGTTGTTTTAATCTATATGCTCTTAAGTGTTCATTAAATCTTATTTCAAATTTTCTTTGTGTTTGACCTATATATATCGCATTACATTTTGGACAATTAATTTTGTAAACACCAGATTTTTTTAAATTTGGTAATTTTGTTTTTACATTTAATAATTTTGTACCAACATTATTTAGTGTTTTAAATGACATTAATGTTGATGTTGCCGAAGATATTATTTTTGAAATTGTATTTATTATAGTAATATAATATAATATAATATAATATAATATAATATAATATAATATAATATAATATAATATAATATAATTATATATAATACAGAAATGCAGAAAACCAACACAAACAGATGTAACCATACCATATAATTCAAATCATCCTATAACACATAAATTAGCAGCTTATAATTCTATGATACATAGAGCATTTTCAATTCCAATGGACAAAATTAACTTTGATAAAGAAATTAATATAATAAAACAAATAGCTACATCTAATGGCTATCCAATTTATTTAATAAATAAATTAATTAATAAGAAAGAACAAAAAATATCACTACAACTAATATTTCCTAAACAAACTAAAGAAATTAAAAGTTATAAAAATATTACATACTGTGGAAGTATTTCAAATACAATTTCAAAAATAATATCTTCGGCAACATCAACATTAATGTCATTTAAAACACTAAATAATGTTGGTACAAAATTATTAAATGTAAAAACAAAATTACCAAATTTAAAAAAATCTGGTGTTTACAAAATTAATTGTCCAAAATGTAATGCGATATATATAGGTCAAACACAAAGAAAATTTGAAATAAGATTTAATGAACACTTAAGAGCATATAGATTAAAACAACCAGATAAGTCAAATTATGCAAAACACCTACTTGAACATCCAACCTCACTCTTACACAACAATGACATCCAAATTCTACACATTTGTAATAAAAAAGAAAATTTAGATTTTCTTGAAGAACTTGAAATAAAAAGACATCTAGCAGATCCACAATTTAAAGTTGTTAATGAACAAATAAATCTTAGAAATTCTCCACTATTAAACTGTTTACTTTGATTGAGTCTTCATTTTATACATAAATAAGATATAATTGTAATACAAATATATTAAGTTATTGTAAAGATCAGCAGATATAGTTTTTTCCTGGTTTTTCTATATCATTGCACAGTTATACTGATCTTAGAGGGAGATACATCCAGGATAATCCCTTAGGGCTAATAACATCTAGGCTTTAATATTGTTATATCTTATTACTTCCATACTTAATCTAGCCTTAATATTACCTATTCAACATCAGATAGTTAGCTATAAACAAAATGTAACTTTATATGTCAATCTGACGATGCTTAAATGCGAAACATATGTCATTTTTTAAAATACATTTAAAGTGAAAGTTTTATATAAAAAACTAACGTTTTTTATTATTTTTATTATTCCCAATAAAATGAACTTTCAAGTAGTAAGGGTCGGTACAATTAATTTAATAGTAATTATAGATGGAAGTTTCTCGTAAATAATTCAAAAAACGTAGATGATGAGTACATTCCTTTAGATGTTTTTGATGGACAAGACATTCTAAGTTCACAAGCAAGATCTGCTCTAATTAATTTGTCTCCTGATTCGGAGTTAGAATTCAATAGCTTTAAATTTTGTGTTTGGGTAAATAGATATCATATTAAAAATTTTAATTTATTACTTTGTCGATCATGTTACAAGTTTTTATTAAGTGTTTTGAAAATTTATAACATAAATTTTGATTTAATAATTGTAAGAGATCATTTTCATTTGTGTTATGACAATAGATACCTACATCGTATTTATAAAAGTAAGCGTATGTGGTGTCAAAATGATTTTAAAGATTTACTATTTGTGTTAAAAGAACCATATGTATGTAATATGGATTTGCACAATACTGATACATATAAAGGAGAAAACAAACCACAATTTAATCGTTTCATTGCTTCTTACGAAACTGATAGTAACGACAGTAGTGATGTTGGTTAATATTACCATTTTATTGTATTATTGATTTTATAATCACAATAATCATGTTTAAAAAAGTATAACATTATTACAATTATAAATTGTATTTGCAATAAATATCTATAATATACTGTGTAAGTTTTTAGTTGAATATAAAACATTCCATATTACGTATTTTTGTATTGTGTAATAAAGGAGTCTATACAAAATTAATGTAACGAGTATGACAAGTTACTAGCATATTGCTTTTATTTAATTTTTGCTATTTAAATTAATTATGTATAGATATTGTATCTTTTTTAGTTAATTATATATTAGATATTTAATTTGTATATTAATTTTATATTTTTCATAATAAAAAATATATTTTGTAACTTTGATGATTAAAACACATATTATGTATTTTGTAAGTGTTTATTTATTCCTTTTAACAGTAAATTCTTCAAGAGCTAATTTACATAAATTACACCTTGATTGAGCTGAAGCTGAACCATCTATGTGTGTTCTCCATTCTGGTCTATTGTGATGGACATAACACGGTAGTTGTATTTGCAAATCAAAATTATTCCTGTATTCGTACGGTAGTTTATGCCAAGCAAATAAAAGTTCTGTTGGAGAAACTTTTTGAATTATGTATTCTACAGGAAATTTTTTAATTTCATCTTCGCTAAATTCAAATAATTTTCTTTTAGAACTCCAGTAATCTTTTAACGGACACTCACAATTAAATGTGTTATAAGACATCTTGTAGTCTATTTTAACACACAAATGAAAACTGTAACCATTTCTTCTTGTTTTATATTTAATTCCCACTACAATTCTCATCTTAGCGGTAACAATGTTAAAAAATTGTTTTCAATATTGGATTGAAACTTTAGCACGGATTTTAAATCCGATTTTGAATAAAATTCATAGAAATAAAGTTTACAAAAATTTGTATAAATAAAATTCTTAATTGAAACATTATTTTTATTAAATGTAAAATTATACTACAAAATATTATTTTTATTTAGCCAAGAATTATGAGATTTATCCATTCCTAACCATTTAACATACACTTTATTACCTTTTTTTCTTAAAATTTTCTCAACTAAATATGCATTTGGATTTTGAACTTTTTGTAATTCCTCAGTATAGAAACATCCTTGAATTTCTTCGTTTCTAGAATCTTCTAACAAATATGTTGTAGGATTGGTGTAGCGAACTTTCCGAATTTTAAAAATTTCGTTAGTCCATGAAGGTGTGTAACCTTTGGCAAAAACATGTCGATACTTGCTAATTCTGACGTAATCACCTTTTTTAAATTTATTTTTTCGAGGATCTGTAGTTTTTAAATGATTAAATGAAAGTATAAATTTCGAATTTTTTTCATTTACTTTACTAGGCATATATCCCGTTGTTGTACTTTTCAATAATGCTAGGAAGAATGTTTTTCCACTTGTATGAACTTTGTAAACTAAATTCTTTCCATATTAAAGATTTGATAGTTCGAATTGCTCTCTCTGCAATAGAAGCTTTTAAATTTGAAAAAGTACTATAATGGTTTAAACTAAATGATTCCATAAGCTGTTTAAAATTTGAATTATAAAATTCTGTACCATTGTCTGTTTGTAAATTTTTTGGTATTTTTTTCATTTTAGATAAAATTTTTTTCATAGCATTAGTCACCTCTTTACCATTTTTTGTTTTAAGTGGTTCAGCCCAAATGTATTTACTAAATGCATTAATTACAATGAGAATATAACGGTATCCATTGTTTATTTTTGCATAACGATCCATAATAGCTAAATCTGCTTGGATTAAATCATTTAAACCTTTAACTATAACACGTCTTCTTTTGTATATTTTTCTTGCAGGTTTGTGCAGCTCATTAACAATTTGAATTTTTACATCAGACATTTTTTTCTAGAGGACACTGTAGTGTAAATCTTACGAAAACATTGTCATTTGCTTCTAATTTAAAAGAAATTTTATCTCCAATATTTATATCTAAACCTTTTAATTCATAATACTTGTACTCAGTACCATTTATATCAATGAGACCATTAAAGGCATAATGTTGAACAGATTCGATTTTTCCTTTAATCGAAAATACGTATGTTGTGCCACCGTGATCAAGTACATAATATTCTTTATTTAGGGTTATTTTCTTTTCACCTTTTAAAAAAATTAGACATTTGCTGTGAAATGATGATGGATCACACACAAAGTATAGAGGAGCTGGTTGATTATTCGATGTAAAGTCACCACAAGCTTTTGAATCAGTTAAAAAGTGTGATCCAAATTTATTTATCGGCATATTTATTGTATAACACCTCCTTCTTTAAGTTCTTCTATAATTGATACTATTTCATTGGTATGACCGTTATTTCCAGCAGCCTGGGATGCTATCAGTAGTTGTAACCTTTCTACAAGTTCATTAAAATCATCAAAGTATTTATACTGTATCGGTTTCCTATTATATTTCAATAATGTTAAACTTTCACCTTTTTTCTTTTGATTAAGAAATTTTGTTTTATTTCTTGTAAGTATGTTTGTACTTAAAGTAGGTACTGAACTTATTCTAGGTCTGTATGGTCTACTTTCTAATCTTGGTTTGATAACGAAATTATATTTATCTCTAATTTTACTCTCTATTTTTCTAAGTGGCAATTCAGGATTGTTATCTTTGTGTAGAGCATTTGTTCTACGTAAAATATCAACATACTCATCAGCGTCTTTTGAAGTAAAAATATTAGTACTTGCTTTAAACAATAACTCATATAACCCCGGTGTACCTTTGTATCTAATTCCCCTGATTTGCAAGTCAGGTCCAATAAAATCTATATTAGAGTCGCCAATAGAAATCTTATCAGTTGTAAGATCATGGTGAACTCCTAAAACATTATCAAAATCTCCCGTAAAATCCTCAATATTTCCTTTAATATAATCTAGTGGAAGCGGTGTTGAAAAACTTGAATAATAGTCTTCCATTACTACTGGATTTTGAAATATTTGTGATAGTTCTTGTATTGATTCTGCATAGTTTGGTGCATTTTCTTCATTATTGTCATTATCATTTTCTTCTGGTATATTTTCAAACACCTCTTCCGGACCTGAAGTGAGGTTTTCAGCTTGTGTACTAGACATTGCATTGTTTTTAGAAGGAATTGATAAATCATCATCATTGTCATCATTAAACGCAATTCTATAGTTGGATCTTCTGGGTGCATAGCTACGATTTCCTAATTCATAAGGTGACTGAGAAAATTCAACTTTTGGGGAAACTAATTCATGTTTAATTTGTTGAGATTTTTCCAAATTACTTACCAATTGTTTTAAAGGTTGTGTTATAGGTTCATAATTTTTCTCTAAAGTAGACCGTGATTTAATTATATCGCTTTTTAAACTTTTATATTTCTTTTTTAAAGCTTTACGTGACTTTAATAGCTGTCTGGTTAAGTGAGTGTTCATCGTTTCACTAATTCTTTATCACATATGCACTGTTATTTATATAATAATAAAATTATCAAATTCCTTACGATATCTTCCATTTGAAATTGAACAATCTTTATCAACGACTACAAAGCTGTATTTATTTTTCCAACAAACATTACACAAATCTTTAAATTTTTGAAAAGACATATCGTATATGTGATCATCATATATGTGTTTCAAATTTGTCATATCCTGTTGAAAAATTATCAAAAAATTTGTATTGTCCCTAAGCATTCTTTTATTTACATAACTATACGTTTGACAAATGAAAAAACAATCAGTAGATTTATGTCGACCAAAAGAAAAATATTTCTGAATAATGCTTTGATCGCCAGTGGCAACGTCATCAAATATAATAAGTGAATTATCCTTTATATCTTCTGGATTTGGTACATCTTCAGGATTACAATATTCCTTATAACCAATTTCATTTAAAGGTTCTAACAAATTACGTAAATATACATATTTTGGTTGGTACAATGATTTTGAATATAAATATATATTTTCAAATCTTAAACCGTTTGGATGCTCAATAAGAGACAGCAAAACGTTAGTTTTTCCACACCCTGAAGGTCCAACAATTAAACATCTTTTTGAATTTCCCCCAATTAAATTTCCGTGTTTCTGTATTATTTGATTTTTTACAATATCATCATGATTAGTGATAGGAAGAGACAACTTTTGTTTTTTAAGTATCATGTTTTAAATTTTGAAAGATTATATATATAGAGGCAGTTGGGTTATATATATATATATATATATATATATATATATATATATATATATATATAAGAAAACATGAAGAGAAAAACAAGCAAATTTAATTTAAATCGAACCTCCAAGCGGATAGGTAACGGTCTATTAAATACTATAATTAATAAATTACCTTTTGAATTACATATACCTGGCTACGAGTATTGTGGACCGGGCACAAAATTACGAAAACGACTTGATCGTGGTGACAAAGGGATAAATTTATTAGATAAAGCTTGCAAAGACCACGACATTGCTTATTTAAACAATAATAATTTAGACGTTCGACATCAAGCTGATAAATTACTGGAAAATAAAGCTTGGGAACGTGTAAATTCAAAAGACGCTTCATTAGGAGAAAAAACAGCTGCTTGGCTAGTTACGACTGCAATGAAAGGAAAACAAAGGTTTGGTATGGGACTTTCAAAAAAGATTAAAAAAAAAGGTGGAGCTCTCTTGAAAAAAAGTAAAAAGAAACGCATTATAAAAACTCCAAAAATTGGAGGGTTCCTACCACTACTGCTTCCGATTTTGGCTGCGATTGGGGCAATTAGCGGGGGAGGAGCTAGTATAGCTAAGGCAGTTAATGATGCAAAAACAAATAGACAACAGTTGGAAGAGCTTAAACGACACAATTTGGTAATGGAACAAAAAGGAAAAGGTGTATATCTAGGACCTGTTAAAGGATACGGTTTATTTTTAAAACCATATTCAAAAAACTGAAATTACCTCGACATGCTTTAACAAATTTCGATTTAATAAAGTATGTCAAAATGTTGAAAATACCACATTTTAGGGGTGTGTTTATGAGTGATACGTTACCCAAAAGAATTAAGAAATATGAGAGTGGAATAATAAATTTAGATTCTAATAGTAGTGATGGAACTCATTGGACTGCCTACACGAAATCTAAAAACATAATAGTTTATTTTGATTCATTTGGAGATTTACCTCCACCTTTAAATACAATTAAATACTTTAATAGTAACGGTAATGTTAAAATATATTATAATTATGAAAGACTTCAAAATTTCAACTCATATAAATGTGGTCAGCTAGCATTACGTTTTCTATATAACCAGTACAACTAAAAAATATTTTTAGTACTACAAAAAATGTCTTACAACTTTACCCTATCAGATCATTCCTCGATTTTAAGTTATAATTTCAATCCACCGATATATTTAGAAGAAGAACTTGATTATGAAATTGGTTTAACTAATTTGTATACCTTCAATTCCATTCCTAACGTTGATGAAGATAATAATGAGTTTACGTGGGGAACTACATCAAACATGAAAACTTTTAAAATACCAACTGGGTCATACGAGCTAAACGATATAATTCGCATTTTACAGCAACATTTAAGGGAAGTAGATCCTAATGCAAAATTAAAAATTGTACCTGATGCTAACACATCTTGTGTGTCCATTACATGTAACAGAAATATTTCCTTTAATAACAAAAATTCAATTGGTTCTCTATTGGGATTTAAAATAAATAGAATAGAAGCAAATAAAACTTATATTTCTGATCCTGTTAAAATTTTGGATACAAATGCAATATGCATTGATTGCAATCTAGCTTCCGGCTCATACATGAATGAAAATCCAGTACATATAATACATCAATTCTTTCCGACAGTTCCATTTGGGTATAAAATAGTTGAATCACCACAAAATATTTTGTATTATCCAGTTAACGTTAGAGCAATTACAAATCTTACAGTTAAACTTGTTAATCAAAAAGGAACATTGATTAATTTTAGAGGAGAGGAAATAACTCTTAACTTACATCTAAGACCAATAATTTAAAATGGTTCTAAATTTTTCCAAAACTAATCCCTATCAACATTACTATAAAAGAAAATCTAAAAAAAAATCTGCTGTCAGTTTGGAAAAATCTGCTGTTACATTAACACCAGAAAATCGCTTATTTCTGAAATCTTTAGGTTTTAAAGTTTTAATATAATGGAAACACTTCAAGTTACGCAACAACCTTTTAATGATACATCAGTTGAAGATTATCAATTTCACACATACCAACCGTACATTCCCGGTAATCTTAACTATAATGATGAAATTAGAATTCCAATCCAGGATTTAGATAGTCTAACGATCCCCGGTAAAAGTATTCTTTATCTTGAGGGTAAGTTATTAACCCAGGACAGTGTAGTTCCAACAAAATTAAAATTTGTAAATAACGGTATAGCATTTCTGTTTCGAGAACTCAGATACGAATTAAATGGTGTTATAATTGATTCTGTTCGCGATGTTGGTATTGTATCTACAATAAAAAATTATTTAAGTATTAACGAAAATCAAAGTATTCAATTGGAAAATGCCGGCTGGTTTCCTAAAAGAACCGATTTACAAACTATTTTGATTGATGCGGAAGGAAATTTTAATGTTTGTATACCTTTAAGAATACTCTCTGGTTTTTTCGAAGATTATAAAAAAGTTATTATGAATATGAAGCAAGAGTTAATCTTAATACGAGCAAACGATGATATCGACTCAGTGGTCAGCGTGGATGATAAAGAACACCCAAAAGTTGTGTTAAGTAAAGTTTTATGGGAAGTACCCCATGTAACTCCAAGCATAAAAGAACAATTACGATTAAATAAAATAGCTCATAGCAATGTTGATTTACCCATCACGTTTCAATCATGGCAACTTATAGAATACCCTTCCCTAAATAATTCAACTAGGCACACTTGGGCCGTTAAAACAAGCACAAAAATTGAAACTCCTAGACATATAATTGTTGCCTTTCAAAAAGGTAGAAAATCCAAAATTACTGCAGACATAAGTAAGTTTGATCACTGTAACTTGAAAAATATTAAAGTATTTTTAAATTCTGAGAGATACCCTTATAATGATTTGCAGTTAGATTTTAAAACTGGACGATTTGCTGCATTGTACGAAATGTACTCAAATTTCCAAGAAAGTTACTATCATCAAATTCAAAATCAACCAATTTTTAATCCACAAGATTTTAAAAGTAATGCTCCGTTGATTCACATAGACTGCTCTAGACAAAAAGAAATTATTCAAAGTGGTTCTGTGTTTTTGCGAATTGAATTTGAAACTACTGAAGCTACTACAACAGACACTTGTGCGTATTGTTTAATACTACACGAAAAAGAGTTTTCATACAATCCACTAACAAAAATTGTAAGACAATACTAAAAAGCGCATGCTTTGAAAACTGCATAAAATAAAATATCTAATGTAGTTACAATTAGTTTACAATGAAACGTGAACTAGAAATCAGACTGCAAAATTTACTTGAAAATATTATATTAATCAAAAAACAAATTAAACTTTTTGAGGACCAAAAAAAGATTATACGGCAGTTTAAAAAGTTGACTATATAATGTTAGTATTAGATGTTCAAGGTTTTAAACTAGAGAAAAATAAATTTATTGTTAAAGAATTGGCTGCGTTCGATGGAAAACATATTAGCCATTTTGTGTTTAAATCACCTTTTCCATTTCGATTGTTGTCTCCAGATCTTCAAAAACAAGCAACGTGGTTAATGATGAATCATCATTGTATAAACTGGGAGTATGGCTATACAAATGTACACAAATTTAGTGAAATTATTCAAGATTTAACGAAAAATATTGATAGTATATTTGTAAAAGGAAAAGAAAAATGTGATTATATCAGAAAGTTCACCAAAAAAACAGTTTTTGAAGTCGAAGAACATCCAGCGTTATCACCAATGGAACCCAAGTGTATAAATCACATGTCGGAAAAATGCATATGTGCATTAACAAATGTTTTTTATATTTATGATAATTTTATTATGCAAGAAAATTAAAATGCACAATATATTTTGTATTCTTTATTAAAAAATAAATTATATGAATTATTCACATGTTTTATTTCCAAAGCATCATACTTTCTTCTTCATAATATTTTTGTTCCACTGGATTCATATTTGGTTCATCATAATTTTCTTGTTCCCACGACTCCATACTTTGTTCATCATTAGAATTTTTTTTAAGCAGCTCAGGAAAATAATAGATTACTTCTAAACCAAGAGTGTATATTTCAGGATTTAAAAATTTAACTGTTTCTAGTACTTGTTGTGCCATACCTTCTTGAGTACCTTTTAATATGTTCATAATTAGTGTAAATTCTAAACCTTTCAAAAAGTTCAGTCTGTATTCAACTAAAGGTGCGATCTCCCACAATTTTAATAGAGAAGTGGTGCTTAAACGTATGCTTGCATCACCACTGTAGATTCGTATACACTGTGTCGATTGTAGAAATTCCACTGCTAATCGTCCTATATCCACTGAATTAGAATTATTTAACTGATATACAAAACTATTGATTAACTGTTTGTTAGCAATGATATCACTCCATTCTTTTTGTGTCAAAATTAGTGTTGAATTGTTATTTCTACTGTTCGAAATTATAACACAAGGAGCGTATTCTAAATCAGCAAATAGACAAATCGATATAAATTTTGATTTTCTCGAATTCAAAAAAAAGCGACGTTCTCCTAGGAATACGTTTTTCGGTTTATTCACACACATTTTTGACAAAGACATTTTCTTACACACTCACGATGTTGTCACTTTAGTACGTTGAACTCAAGTAAAGATTATGTTCATTTAAACTATTTACTTATAGCAGATACCTTATCCTCTCTCTAAATAATTTAATGAGTATTACAATAATAACGGTACTTAATAAAGCTACTGTTAAACAAATTAAGTTATATACTTTAGAAATTTCTTCTAAAATGCTTTCTTTTTTAGAGATTGACTTTGATTTACAACTTGCCATTTGTCTTGATCAGCCTCAGAATTATCTTGGAATATAATTTTCAGTTTGTAATTAAAAGTATGTACATTAACCTCCGGGATTTTTACACAAAAAACAGGTAATTTACCGTTATTTTCATGTGCATGGTTCAATACTATCCATGAAGTTCTATTACAATCTTCTTTCATATTTTTCATATCAAAACAAATTGCAACATGTTGAACATCGGCTGGAATATTGGTATATAATATGTTGTTAACAATAGCCACCAATATAATGTAATTTGTTTTAATTAATACCATTCTTATTTTAAATGCTTCTTTGCGTTTCTGTTCAAAGATGTTTCAGTACTATGATAGAAATCTATTTAATTAGTATATATATATATATATATATAAAGTAATTTAAATTATTGGGTATGCAGCAAAATTAAAGAACGAGTGTACTCTTATAAATTCTTTAATCCAAGCTTTCGGCTGTGGTTACAGCCATCATCTGGGAAGCTACAATACATTATAATTAAAGAAACTTAATAGTACTAATATGAGAAAGTGTACTTACAACTTTTTGAGAATGTTGTTAAAAAGGTGATATATAAAAACATGGATTATTAAAAAATGTAAAACATTCTCAAAAAGTTGTAAGTACACTTTCTCATATTAGTACTATTAAGTTTCTTTAATTATAATGTATTGTAGCTTCCCAGATGATGGCTGTAACCACAGCCGAAAGCTTGGATTAAAGAATTTATAAGAGTACACTCGTTCTTTAATTTTGCTGCATACCCAATAATTTAAATTACTTTATTTAATTAGCCAGCAAAGAATTCTCTTTCATATATATATATATATATATATATATATTGTTATGATCTCTATACTCATATAATTGTATTCTTGTGACTCTTCAAGGTTGGGTTCTTCGATAATATTAAACTAAAAAGTCCATCTCAATTTTAACATCATTTAATATATAAATATATTAATTCTTTACAACATTTTAAAAAACAATATAACATTCATCATTTATCCTGTCATAAACTTAACACTAATTAATTTTAAATGAAATTTTGCCCTCTTTTCCTAAAATCACCGAATAACTATTTCTAATATACCTCTATTACCAGCTGATAACAAATCATACCAGAAATACTTATCTTTATAAACTATGCTTATTTTATTTTGAAAATCCAATCTATGCAAATATCCAATTAATCTTCTCTATATATATCCATTTTATTCCATATTTACCTCTACCATATAGTTATTATAACATTCTATTCATACATTAATCTTCTTTTATAATTTTTATATTTATATTCATTAACATTCAGTATTTATCTTCATTTTCAATTTCTATTATTATTATATTTACTTTATAATGGTTTTTAAATTTTTAAAATTCTATATAATTCCCTAAACTTTTTCTCTGACTTTTTTCTCCAAAATTCTATGACATTCTCTCAATAATTTTTTTTTTTTTTTTTATCCCCCTAGAAACCTCGCAACCCAAATTTTTTTTTATTTATGATTCCTTGATAATTTGCATAAATTGATTATTCAATTCTAATATCTAGTTAGTCTTAATTACACTTATATTACATATAAAGACCAACTATTGAATACCATAACAATTTCCCAAATTTAAAATTTTATAAATTTTAGAAAAAAAATTTTAATAATTTAAAATTTAAAGTATATAACAATTAACATATTAACACAAATTCTGAATACTCTAAGTTTCTTCAAAATACCTATATAGGCTTTCAATATTAAATACTCCTCTAACATTTCTTGTTATCGGATCTTCAACAATATAACTATTAACACCTTCCTCATTTACTATTCTATATGGTCCTTCAAATATAGCTTTTAATTTCCCTGATTCATTTTTCTTTAAATTTCCACTTATATATGCTTTTATTATTACCAAATCTCCTTTCTTAAACCTTACAGGATATTTCACTTTTTTCTTAATTTTTTTATAATATTTTTCCCACGCATCCATTAACCTTTTTCTTACTTTTTCTATAATTTCATCATATTTTTTTCTTTCTTCTTCTTCTTCCCAATTTCGTTTTGGTTTTTGACCTAACATTAAATATGTTGGTGTTTCTTCTGTTATTACATTTGGAATATCATTGATATACATTTCTACTTTATTAATATAATTTTCCCATTCTTTATGTTTCTTTCCATTTAAACTTATTCGTAAAAATTTTATCACTTCTTTAATATATCTTTCTGCAGGATTTGCTGCAGGATGTCTTATACTAATACAATTTTTTTTGATTCCTTTCCTTTTTAAAAATTTTTCTAAATTCTGTCCTTGAAAATACGTTGCATTATCCATTACACATGTCCTTGGTTTACCTATTTCTTCTATAAATTTTTGTAAACAATTTTTAATACTTTTATAATTTGTCCTTCTACATGGGTATAATTTTATAAATTTTGTAAAAACATCAACAATTACCAATATATGTTTATTATTATTTTTACTTCTTATTAGATTACTAATGAAATCTATTGCTATTATTTCCAATTTTTCCATTGCTGTAACACTTTTCCCAATATTTTTATTCACTTTATTCTTATTTTTATTCAATTGACATATCTTACATGTTCTTGTTATTCCTTTTGCTATCTTTTGATCTTTTTTCATGATAAAATTTTCTCTAAATAATAACCATAATTTTCTTGAACCTATATGTCCATATGTTACATGTAAATTTTTTAATATTTGTTTTCCTAAATAACTCTCAATTACATAAACTTCTTCATTTCCTATTTCCTTTATATAATATCCATCTTTAATTAAAGTATTCTGTTTTTCTTTTTCTGTTAAATTTTGTTGACTTCTTATTATTTCTTCTTCCGAAAACATACCTTCATCTTCTATTAATTTGTTCATTCCAATTTGTATTATTCTTCCTTTATCCTTATTTTCACTACTTTCTCTTGATAATGTATCTGCAATAATATTTTCCTTTCCTGATAAATATCTAATTTCAAAATCATATTCTTGTAATAATAAACTCCATCGATATATCCTATTATTATTAAATCGATTGACCATTACATTCTTCAAAGCCATGTGATCGGTTTCAATTATAAATTTTTTTCCAATTAAATAAAATCGACATTTTTGCACACAAAAAACTATACTCGCAAATTCCAATTCTGATACACTATAATTTCTTTCATACATTTTTGTGACTCTAGACATAAAACATATTGGTACTTCTATTCCATTTTGTACTTGTATTAAAACCCCTGCTAACTTATTAATTGATGCATCTGTTCTTAATATAAAATCTAATTCATAATTTGGATGATATACCTTCAAATTATTAGTAAACATTTTTTTTAAATCATTGAATGCTTGTTCTCTTTCTTCATTCCAGTTCCATTTTACATTTTTCTTTAATAATTCTACTAATGGAATCTGTTTTTCTGATAGATTTGGTATTAACTTTTTATAATAATTCATCATTCCCAAAAATCCCCTTATTTGCTTTAAACTTTTTGGTTTCTCAAATTTTAAAATTTTATCTACTCTTTCCGTATCCATCTCTACTCCATTTTTATTAATTTTAAATCCTAAATATATCACTTCTTTTAAGAAAAATTGACATTTTTCTTTATTTACTTTCAATCCCGCTAAATCCAATTCTTTTAACACAATATTTAAGTGTTTTTTATGTTCTTCTTCACTTTTTGAATAAATTAATATATCATCTACATAATGAACAACAAAATTTTCATATTTGTTTAAAATTTTATGTAATGCTTTAACCAAAGCTGCACATGCACTTTGTATACCGAATGGTACTACTTTAAATTGATATACTACACCATCAATACTAAAACCAGTATATTTCCTACTACTTTTATGTAGAGGTATTAACCAAAAACTATGTTTTAAATCTATTTTACTAAAAATTTCAATTCCTGTTATTCTACCAAATATTGCTTCAATATGCATAGGTTTCTCATATTGTGGTATTGAAAATTTGTTAATATTTCTAGCATCTAGACATAACCTTAACTCTCCATTCCCTTTTTTCACAACTACAATTGGATTAATGAAAGATGTATCACTTCTCTCAATTATATTATTTTCTAGCATTTTATCTATTTCTATAGCTACTTGTTTTCTATATTGATATGGAATTGGATAAGTTTTAACTCGAAAATTTTCTATATTCTTTACTTCAAATCTGTGAGTATATTCTTTGGCAGTATTATTCTCTAATGTAATTAAATTTTGATATTTTTTAAATAACAAATTAATTTCATCTTTATATTTATCATCACTTTTTATATCTTCTCCTTCTTTCATCATTTCCCCATTAATTCTTAGTTCATTTATATGTATTATCTCCTCATTATTGTTTATTTTATTTAATTTGATTTGTTCTTCTTTCAATTTTATCCAACCTTCTTCATAATTAATAATAACATTCATTCTTTCTAATTCATCAGTACCTAATATTATATCATACTCCATATTTCCTATAATCAAACCTTGTATTTTATATATACTATTTCCAATTTTAATACTAATATTTATAGTCTTATTAATTTCCCCTAATTTTTTTCCATTAGCACCTATTAACTTAATTCTTGGAATTTTAATCATTTCTTCTAATTTATTATCCTCAATAATTTTTTCATTTATCAATGTTGCTTCTGATCCGGTATCTATTAAAATTCTAATTTTCTTATTTTCTAAATTTCCTTCAACAACTACTAATCCAATTTTATCTTCTAATTTATTATTATTTTCTTCTAATTTTATAAATTCACTAGGATGTATATAACAACATTTAACATTAAAATTTTGTAGGTGCTTATTTAAAAATTTTCTTGTTCTGGTTCTACCCTAACATTTTCTACATTTTCTTCTATTTCTCTACTTTGCATATTAATTTGATTTATTCTTCTAGGTACATTATTGTTTCCATTTCTATCTTCTCGATTATTATTATTATTATTATGAATTTCATTTATATTTCTATATCTTGATCTTTCATATCTTCCATTATTTACATTTTGAAAACCATTTTCATTTCTGTTATTTCCATTTCTTATATTATTATTATTATCCATATTATTTCCATTTCTATATGTATTTCCGTTTATACTATTTCCATTTTCTCTCCCATTATATCCATAATTATAATTTCCATTGTTTCTATTACGCATTTCTTCTCTTACTCTATTATATCCATTTCTGTTTTGATAATTTCTAAATCTATCATTTTCATAATTTTGTGATCTATTTTCATTAATCTTTAAATTTCTTTCAACTCGATTTAAATACTCAATCAATTGTTCTTTTTTTTTAATATTTTGTATAACTATTGTTTCAGAAACTGTTATATCATAATGTCTAGAAATATATAAAATTATTTCCTCTTCTCTCATAGGAGGTTCCAAATATTGGGCAACATTATATAATTGTAACGCATAATTAGTTAAATTATTCCCTAATCTATAATTGAATTTTCCGAAATATAATTTTTCCCTACTCACCCCTTGTTTTGATTCACCCCAGAAATATTTAAGAAATTCCCTTTCAAAATCATTAAAGGTTAATATTTCATTTTCCTGTGTTGCATACCATAATGCAGCATTATCTTTCAAAGAACTTCTTATAATTTCTTTCCAATCTCTTTTGTTCCTAGTCTTAGTTTTAATCATATTCATATACGTGCATGGATTTAATATACTGATATTCCCTGTAAATTTTACTGCTCCTTCTCCTCCATGTATTATCATATAGGAACCATCCTCAGTTCTTTCATTTTGCATTTCTTGTAATTTTTTTGTTTCATCTTCAAATTTCTTTGCTACTTCCATTACATTCCTTTCCATAGTTTGTAGTATTCTTTCATTTTCTTTCTTATTTTCATTTTTCTGCTCCTTCACATTTTTTTCTATATTATTAATCTTCTCCTGGTGTATATTACCCATTTCCTCCATCGCCTTAATTCCATCTTTCAATTGATCGACTTCTTTTTGTATTTTGATATTTTCTTCTTTAATAATATTTTTCATTTCATCTTTAAATGTTTCCATATTCTTGTTCATATCTTTTATTTCTTTTTTCATAGAATCCATTTTTCTATTATTTTCATCAAATTTATTTTCCAAAAATTTAAACATTTTCTCCATCTCTGTTTCTTGATGTGGTTTTGAACTAGTCGCATCTCCTATCACATCAGCTTGTACCACTTGAAACATTGTTTTTTCTTCTCCTTCCGACGATCCATCATTACTTTCTGTTTCATGCATATTTTCATTAGATTCCTGTATTCCATCTTCTCTCCTTCTATTTCTTCTATTTTGTCTTGTATTCATTTTATTCAAATCTTTTAATTATTTTATATATTTATTTAATTTATAATGTTAACTTATTATATTACTTTATTATATTTATTCGATTTGTATTTAGTTTTAAAATTTTCAAAATTTTATGGTCTTTATATATAAATATAAATATACTTAAAACTCTCACCTAATCCTCTTATTTCTATTATAATGTATTTATGTTTTATTTCAATTCTTCACTGTTCTAATTTTCTAATCACTTCAATTGTCTATATCACCCTCTCAATTTCAATATACTGTTCTATTTTAAACTGGATTCTTGTTTTATTCACGCCACACGTTGGCTCGCCATAATTGTTATGATCTCTATACTCATATAATTGTATTCTTGTGACTCTTCAAGGTTGGGTTCTTCGATAATATTAAACTAAAAAGTCCATCTCAATTTTAACATCATTTAATATATAAATATATTAATTCTTTACAACATTTTAAAAAACAATATAACATTCATCATTTATCCTGTCATAAACTTAACACTAATTAATTTTAAATGAAATTTTGCCCTCTTTTCCTAAAATCACCGAATAACTATTTCTAATATACCTCTATTACCAGCTGATAACAAATCATACCAGAAATACTTATCTTTATAAACTATGCTTATTTTATTTTGAAAATCCAATCTATGCAAATATCCAATTAATCTTCTCTATATATATCCATTTTATTCCATATTTACCTCTACCATATAGTTATTATAACATTCTATTCATACATTAATCTTCTTTTATAATTTTTATATTTATATTCATTAACATTCAGTATTTATCTTCATTTTCAATTTCTATTATTATTATATTTACTTTATAATGGTTTTTAAATTTTTAAAATTCTATATAATTCCCTAAACTTTTTCTCTGACTTTTTTCTCCAAAATTCTATGACATTCTCTCAATAATTTTTTTTTTTTTTTTTATCCCCCTAGAAACCTCGCAACCCAAATTTTTTTTTATTTATGATTCCTTGATAATTTGCATAAATTGATTATTCAATTCTAATATCTAGTTAGTCTTAATTACACTTATATTACATATAAAGACCAACTATTGAATACCATAACAATATATATATATATATATATATATATATATATATACATGCATACATTCTTACACTTCTGCGGTTGACTTGTATATAAAAGTTATTAACTCTAGATTTATATTCCAACTATGTACGTCCTTAATAAAAGATAATAGAATTTATAGGTAAAATTAAAACAATGCAACATTTTTTCCAAACCTAGAATTTTAAAATATAAAAATGAACTGCAATAGAAATTCAAACCCGCCTATGACTCGCAATCGGTTTGCGAACGGCCCGCGATCATTGACCTCAAAGTCTTATGTTATTAACAATTTATGCTTATATATACATATATTCCATGATTCCTACACCAGATGTAATATTTCCTAAATGTAATTGTAGAATTATTAATTTCTAGATTGCTTATTTACATATCTATATTTTCAAAGTTATTCTCAATATTATTAAATCAAAAATAAGAAAAATTAAACTTGGATATCACAGATACTAACCCGCATATGGCTCGCTTACAATTATAGACAGTTGCAATTTCCGCATGAATGCCTGCGGTCGATTTATTATACAGTGGGCATTTGAAACTATCCGACTTAGAACATACATAGCGTTTTGGGGGCGGAAAAAGATTTATAGTACTCTCACGAGGGCTGGGGTGCTGGGGCATATCATAACGAGTCGATTAAGGGTTGTAACTTAGAACATACATAGAATAACTACTGTCGCTGAATACGAATATGATGGGTGCTCAGGACGGACCACGTCTCCAAGAATTCTATGCAAATTCGATAAAAAATAAGTGTGGAAGTTACCTACCTTTTCTTCTGGATTTTTATGAAATATGTTACAAAGTTAGTCGAAACTTGTTATTCAGGGTTTTTTGAGGTTGCTGAACATAAATTTTTGTTCAAATTATTGTAATTGTTTTAGCCAGAGTAGTAAATTTAAAATCCCATACGAATAAATAACGATTTTCTTGAAAACGCGTTATTCGCACCATGATTCATATTTCTGTTTATCCCTCATAGTACCGAATACACACTCATTTTGTATCGAATTTGCATAAAATTACTGGATGGTGAGGTCCGTCCTAAGCACCAGGTGAATATTCGGATTCAGCAACCCCAAAAACGCCCGAGTACTAAGTGTGCACTGATCTTGTATATAATTTATTTCTATTAAACTCCAGAAAAAAAATTAAATACCATGCGCCCTAGGCACCAGGTCCCTTGGAGACTTTCGGCATCATGATATTCGTGTTCAGCGACCCCAAAAATCCATTACCAGCAATACTTACCAAGTTGTAATTTTTCTATCTATTGTCTGGTTGGAATTCAATTTTCTAACGCAGAAATGCTTTTTACATTATACAAAATAGCGACAAAATTCCCTGACACTATCGAATCGAATGCAAAAAACCGCATTCTGATCCATCTTACTTTAAAAGTTACGGAGGTTTTGCTGATTTTAGTACTTTATTTCCTCGACTACAGTTATTAAAAAAAATACAGAAGTTTATAAAGATAAACAAATTGTATTTTTTATAATAGTTTTACTAGTTTCTTGATATGAGCTTATATATTTCAGGTTTCCTATTTGCGCGAAAAAACTGGCAACATCACTTTGGAAAATTCCATGGAACATGTTCTTTTTGTGGACAATTTTTTGTGATAAATTACTATTTTTAAACCATTTCTATATTTACCACTTTTTAGTTAATTCTAAAAAATCTTTTTACTCGAGAAGGAATCATTCTACTACAAAACACATTAACCCACCCGATCTTTGTAATTTAAACGAACAGATGAGGACTCACAGTGAACAAAAATCATTTCAATGCGAAATGTGTTCAAAATGTTTCACAAAATCTTTCGATTTAAAAAAACATATTAGAACTCACACTGACGAGAAATCTTTTAAATGTAAAATTTGTTTAAAATATTTTACACAATCCGGTAATTTAAAAAGGCATTTTATAACTCACACTGGTGAAAAACCTTTCAGATGTGAAATTTGTTCAAAATATTTCACAAAAAAATTTAACTTAAAAGAGCATATTAGAATTCACACTGGTGAAAAGCCATTTAAATGTGAAAATTGTTCAAAATGTTTCCTACGACAAAAGAATTTAAAAAAACATGTTAGAATTCACATTGGCGAGAAACCTTTTAAATGCGAAATTTGTTCAAAATGTTTCAGACAATCTTTCGATTTAAAAAAACATATTAGAACTCACATTGGCGAGAAACCTTTTAAATGTAAAATTTGTTCAAAATGTTTCACAGATTCCAGTAATTTAAAAGTTCATATTAGAACTCACACTGGTGAGAAACTTTTTAAATGCAAAACTTGTTCAAAATGTTTCACACATTCCGGTAGTTTAAAATTTCATATAAGAACTCACATTGACGAGAAACCTTTTAAGTGTGAAATTTGTACAAAATGTTTTACACAATCCGCTTATTTAAAAAGGCATATTATAACTCACACTGGTGAAAAACCTTTCAGATGTGAAATTTGTTCAAAATGTTTCACAGAAAAACGCAACTTAAAACAACATTTTAAAATTCACACTGGTGAAAAGCCATTTAAATGTGAAAATTGTTCAAAATGTTTCCTTCGACAAAAAAATTTAAAAAAGCATATTAGAATTCACACTGGCGAGAAACCTTTTAAATGTGAAATTTGTTTAAAATGTTTCAGACAATCTTTTGATTTAAAAAAGCATATTAGAACCCACACTGGCGAGAAACCTTTTAAATGTAAAGTTTGTTCAAAATGTTTCATACAATCCAGTCATTTAAAAAAGCATATTATAACTCATACTGGTGAAAAACCTTTTAGATGTGACATTTGTTCAAAGTGTTTCACAGAAAAAGGTAGCTTAAAAAGGCATATTAGACTTCATACTGGTGAAAAGCCATTTAAATGTGAAAATTGTTTTAAATCTTTTCCACGACAAACGGATTTAAAACAGCATATTAGAATTCACACTGACGAGAAACCTTTTAAATGAAAAATTTTGTTTAAAATGTTTCTTAGAATTCGGTGATTTGAAAAGGCATATTAAAACTCACTCTGAAAGCATTTCTTTTTAAAGATTTAGTGCTTCTAGTCACATAACCAATTGTTTTAAATGCCTTGTTATAATGTAAATTAAATTTAAAATTTGATTGGAATGTGAACCCCAAATCCTTATATCTATCTTTTCCGTTTAGAGCGACTTCATCCATGCTATAACAAAAAACAACTGGATGCAGTTTTCTCGTAAAAGTCATAGTGTGACATTTATTTACATTTAACGACATTTTGTTTTTATTAAACCATTATGTAGTTCCAGACAATCTTCAGATGATGAAATTGTTTTAAAAAATTTAAAAACATCAGCATATAACAGACAATCTGAATGGTTTACGTAAGAAGGCAAGTCATTTATGAAGATTGTGAAAAGAAGTGGGTAGATATTACTAGCTTTTGGTACCCCAGAAGTAGCAATGTAGGTTTCTGATAGCTTTCTACTGACGCGAACCGCTAGTGGCCTTTAAGAAAGATAACTTTGTAGGAAGATTTAAAGTTCTCTTATTTGAGATGCTATACTTCCAAAGTTTTTGGACTAAAAGCTGATGATCTACTTTATCAAATGCTTTCTCTACGTCAGTATAAACTACATCCTATTGTTTTTTATTATCAATGACAAACTAACAGAGAAGTTAAACATAATAAATAAATTATAGACAGCTGACCTGTCATTCACGAAACCAAGCTGTTGCTCTATTATACGATCTTTAAAAAAATCCAAGATACTTTCATTAATAATTATTTCAAAAATGTTTGCTATAGGATTTAATGTACTAGTAACTCTATAATTTGCAGCACTTTTAATTTTAATAATTTTTAGACTTTATTTTGTTTAAGATTTGTTTGTTAATTAAAAGAAATTGTTATTTCTTTTTATATTTCTATTTTTATTATGTCTGATATTTTGAATTATTGTTAACTGTGCATTGCTCTGTAAATGGTGTTTTACTGTTGGCCTATAAAGCTACTATTATTATTATTATAAACATTGTTTATGTCCTAAGTGTAGTTTAATTACCGTTATGAAATCGCTACAAAACCGAAGTTTGACCGATTAATGCGCAAGTCAGTGACATACTTCGTTATGAAACTGTTTTTGCAGCAAGGCGAGTTCGGACAGTTTTTTGTACTCAATGTTCACTAGTCATACAGCCATTAGCTCGGCCTTTATATTTTAAAAAGAGTTGAACGTTTACTGTCCTACTCATGTTGTAGCATTTACAAATTGCGATATCTTTCCCTTAGTTAAATGTTAACAAACTGTTAATGTGTGTTAAATATGTAATGTTAATTCAGCAAATTCGCATTCATTGTACTTATCTGTTTTTTTATAAGTAATAAAATCATTCTCTGTTTGCATTTCAAATAGTTCACTTATAGTCTAGGATCCCACTGCAAATTAGTGTAGGAATAATGTAGACAATTAAAATTTAATTTTCAAGTAACTTCATAAGTAGGAGAATTCATTTATCATAGGGTGCCAATTAGTAATTAGCCGCCAGTAGTATTAATTAAAATATTTTTAATTGACTTTTGGAAATAAATTTCGTTCACATCGTATGGAAATAAAGCTTACAGCACTTTATAATAGCGTACTCGAATGATTTAAAAAAGTACAGTTGCTGCCGATCATTTAGCCGCTTCCTCTACGCAGCCAGGTGTAAACAGGTATGATTTTGTTTGAACTTTTCGTTTATTCCGTATATTTATTTTATTTCCATAACATTAAAGATCATTTTTTTCTGTACTTAATTTTATAAAGGTGCTTGTAAAAAAAAAATCCGCAAATCAGAGTTTCCTGACCTTAAAGATGCTAGGTATTAAAAATAAATTGACAGAGAGTGAGTGCGCGACGCTACTGGTTAGACCAGGACGCTAAATATCTTTGTCTAACCAGTAGCGTCGCGCACTCACTCTCTGTCAATTTATTTTCAATACCTAGCATCTTTAAGGTCAGGAAACTCTGATTTGCGGATTTTTTTTACAAGCACCTCTATAAATTAAGTACAGAAAAAAATGATCTTTAATGTGATGGAAATGAAATAAATATACGGAATAAACGAAAAGTTGAAACAAAATCATACCTGTTTACACCTGGCTGCGTAGAGGAAGCGGCTAAATGATCGGCAGCAACTGTACTTTTTTAAATCATTCGAGTACGCTATTATAAAGTGCTGTAAGCTTTATTTCCATACGATGTGAACGAAATTTATTTCCAAAAGTCAATTAAAAATATTTTAATTAATACTACTGGCGGCTAATTACTAATTGGCACCCTATGATAAATGAATTCTCCTACTTATGAAGTTACTTGAAAATTAAATTTTAATTGTCTACATTATTCCTACACTAATTTGCAGTGGGATCCTACTCTATTAGTTCTATTGTGAAAAATAAAGTTTATAAAAAAATAGTTTTCGTATTGAAGGGTGGTCGGTGATTGGAAATAATAATATTAAAAACTTAATGCGGGCATGTAACTTTTCAGAAGCTTTATTATGAACACTTAAAATCAACTTAACATAAGAGAAACTCAAAGTCATAAATCGTAATTCGTAATGATGAATTCTGCATGCTTCAATTCTAACTACCCCTTTACTAACATTATTTGCGCATGACCGACAACTTGCCACGCTTTTTCTTAGCTAACTACTTAACCCAAAAGGTTATGGTTCATTTAAGAATAATAAAAAAATCCAATATCGACAATTATATAAATTGCGTAAGGTTTGTTAGTGGTCACTCTACTGGCAAATTATGCCCGAGCTTAGCCGTAGAGTGATGATACACAAGTGAGGCGCGCCACCGACTTAGACGGTACGAGCCGGAAACCCCTAGATTTAATAGGCACTAACAACTCTTACACATTCCAAAGAGCCTTAACAAAAGATCCATATAGAGATATTGGTATACTTAAGAAACAGTATGGTAGCCAAACTACCAACCTGGAAGAAAGTTTACATCTCTTGCAAGAAATACACTTCCCCGATTCTGTTGCCACAGTAGAGGCAAAGTGAAACGAGGAACATCACATACCCTCTACAGAGGACTGGCACATTGCCAGACTCATTGTTAGCGAGGACAAAGTTAAATGGGCAATATCTAGCTTCTCCCCCTTCAAATCACCGGAAATGGACGGAGTTTATCCAGCCCTGCTGCCGTGAGGTCTGGAGGAGCTTCTACCTCACCTAGTGCAAATATACAGAGCTTCCCTAGCTCTGAATTATATACCGAAGATGTGGAGAGAAGTAAAGGTTGTCTTCATTCCAAAACCTCGAAGAATGGATTACTCCATTCCAAAAGCTTACCGACCTATTAGCCTTACATCATTATTATTAAAAACGCTAGAGAGGCTAAATGAAAGGTACATAAGGGATACAGTGATTAACACCAAACCCCTGCATCCCAATCAACATGCATACACAACAGGGAAATCCACCGATACGGCCCTACATCATGTGGTTGGTCAGATCGGGCGATCATTGGACAAGAAAGAGTCCACCCTGGGCGTATTCATTGTGTAACGGGATAACCGCAAAGGAATTGACCTTAATTTGAAAGATTGTTATTGACAGTTGATTTTTAGAAACTTCTAAAAATCTAATGTTTCTAGAAAATTCTAGAAACTTCTAAACACACTGACTAGATTAAATAATGTTTCTAGAAAGTTCCAGAATGTTCATTTGTAGTATATAAGGGGATATATGGGCAGTTAACGTCAGTTCAAGTTCAAATATTAACAAGAGTTCATTGTATTGTCAAGTAGTTTAGACGTTATCCAGCAGAGTTCTGTGTGTATCTTAACAATTTTGTAAATAAAATTGTGGTAAAGTCCCCATAAATGTTTCAATAGATATCAAGGGAGCTTTCGATAAAACCACGTTCCCTAAAATAATCCACTCGCTTACTGATCTTACCTACAACAGTAAGCGGATGGATTCTCAGCATGCTCTCCATACGTGCAATAGAAATAACTGTAAATGACGTCAAGATACGAGGGACTGTCCACAGGGAGGGGTTTTATCACCTCTACTGTGGAACATTGTTCTAGACAGCCTAATTCACCGCCTCAATGAACATGACAAAATCTATACAGTAGCCTACGCAGACGACATTGTAATTCTGCAAACAGGAAAGTTTGAAAGCACCCTTTGCGACAGAATGCAAGTTGCTTCCAGAACTTTAGAGACATGGTGTAAAGAGCAATCGCTGTCTATTAACCCCAAAATGACAGAAATGGTTGTCTTCACGAAGAAAAAGAAACCTAGGGGCTTAAACGCACCCAGTCTTTTCAACGTAAAATTAAGCTTTGCTACAGAAGTGAAATACTTAGGTGTTATCTTTGACAGCAAGCTGACGTGGAACTCACACATAGAAAGCAGAGTTAAAAAAGCATTTATATCTTATGAGCAATGCCGCCGAACCATAGGACAGACCTGGGGATTATCCCCCAAGGTCACCATGTGGATCTACACGGCAATCATAAGACCTATGCTAAAATATGGTGCTGTCGTGTAGTGGCCTAAAGTGAAACAAACGATAGCTATCCAGCGCAATGGAAGTCATACTCGGTCTCACCCCCTTTGATATATTTGATGACCACGATACGCTTTCGCACGGTTGGTATCGAACCCACTGTATATAGCGACTGGCACCCATAGGGACAGTCTGTGGAGGGAATCGATAAAAGTGATACCACCAAGATTTGTCTTTGACAAACCCTACAAAATATTAACAAACAAGACAGCGGACCCCAATGTAGTGAACGCTCTGAGCGTATATACGGATGGATCAAATACAAAGCAAAGTGTGGGATGTGGAATTTACTCTAGATCTTTAAGCCTCAAAATAAAATGGGCTATGGATAGCTTGTCAAGTGTGGTTCAGTCAGAACTCACAGGCATAACCATAGTTGCAAAATAATTAATTAATTGGAACATCACAGGCAGGAATATAAATTATATACACAGACTGCCGACAAGCACTACTGACCTTGAATAGACCACGTTTCACTTCAAGTTTAGTACTAGAATGTCACCAATCTCTAACTGAGGCCAGCCAGCATAACGTGGTCACTCTCAGCTGGATCAAAGAACATGGAAACTCTAAAGGCAACCGCATTGCGAACAATTTAGCAAGGAGGGCTGCGGGCTACAAATATGTTAGCCCTCACCCATCTACCAAGCTACCATTGTCCGCAGTCTTGGACCTTATCAAACAGCACTCTCATTAAAAATTTATACAGTGCTGGGATGAAACTACAAACTGTAGACTGGCCAGAGAGTTATTACCTCATCCTGGCGAGGAAACAGCAAAAAAATTTAAGGCATTGACCAGACAAAATCTCCGGACAGCTCAGCTGTGGGAATCTTGACAGGTCGCTGCCAATTGCGACAACATCTCTTTAGGATGAAATTAACAGAATCGCCGCTATGCAGATGCTGCGAACAAGAAGAGGAAACAATAGAACACATTATGTATGACTGCTCTGCTTTTTCTGAAATTAGAAGATCCGTGTTGGGCGAGTATTGGCTTACACCAGCTGATGTTAGGGAGATCCCCCTCGGGAGCCTCGTCACCTATTTTAAATCCCTAGGCCTGGTGACAGCCTGAGGTAAGGATATCCCTACATACGGGAGGATGCACAATGGGTCATATGTGGCCTCAGTGCTGGCTGAGCAATAGCTCGCCCCTCCCCAAATTTCTAGATCCAGACTGCTTATTCTTCTCCAAACATCACATAGTCTTCCAAGTATGCCAGTCTAGATAACTTTGAACGATCCCTTAACCTTCTGGAGAACTGCGAAAGCGAATATTCTCTTTCCTCATCTGCTGAATCATATTCTTCACTCTCAGGCGATTCTTCAAATTCACTTTCTTCTGATCTTTCTTTTTCTTCAGACACTTCTTGGTCTATTTGCTTTCCCTCATTTTGAACATCTAAGTCATTTAGTGGTAACTTTACATACTAACACTGACTTAATTTTTCTTGAAATAAGACATCTCTACTCAGAATAACTTTATTCTCTTCTTTTACCCAGATACGATAACGCTCGTCTCCGTCATAGCCTATCAGGTACCATTTTATTGCCTTTTTATCCATTTTCTTACGGCTCTGATCGGGAATGTGGGCGTAGCACACTGAACCAATTACTCTCAAATGCTTTATTCTTGGTTTCTTACCTATCCATAACTCGTAGGGACTAACACCTTCTACAATACGAAATTGAACTTTGTACATGTAGGAGCAGGTGTAAATGGTAACATTCTATATTCTGAGGATGAATGGTATATACTCGGCCTAATGCAGAATCCTTTTTAACTCCTGACCAACCTAATACATCTTGACCTCGTTTTCGTCTAACAAATCTTTTAGTTTGCCAAACATAATAAGCAGGAACTTCCAAATAAGGTAGAACTTTTGCAAATTCCTCAACTTGGCATTTGCCTACTTAAAATTGAGATACATTATCTCTATAGATATGCAATTGGCGGTCCAATACCAATAGTTTTAAGTCATCTTGATGATTATGAGTTTATATTTAGAACTGCTGTTTTGTCATTACTTAGTAGATTATTATCTCTATGTATTACATGTAGGTAGGTACATTATGTAAACTTTAAACTTGCACGGGCTAAGCCACGACCGGAGGTCGGTATACATTTTTTTTAAACAAAGTTAAAATGTTTTTAAACGTATTAAAATAAATAATACCAAGTGAATTTTAGTTAGTAACAGTGAAATAATCACAAATATCTATAATTTTAGTTAATTTTTTGTATAATGTACTCACTGGTAAATGAGTACACGAAACATTAATTTTTAATTAAATATTGCTTATTTTAATTAAAAATCCGTATTATAATTGTAATATTATTTTGTGTTGGACGTTCCTTAGCAACTACCTAGTGACATTCATACATTCAAGTTCCCACAACTTGTCATTTATATTCGTTAGTTTTTTTATGTTCATTTATAGTTGTTGGTTTTTATGTTCAATAAAGCCTAGTTTCTAAAGGCGTATATTATTACAATTTATTGAACATAAATCAAAGAGTCACGACAACCAAATGGACAAGTATCTCCGTCCCGAACGTTTGACAGTAGACCCGGCCTCGGCAACCGCCCAAGATGACTACACTCATTGGAAGAAGACCTTCACTAACTTTCTTACCGCTCTAGAGGTTCATGAGAAGGTTGAACTCCAAGATGCAGCAAAGATAACTGTCCTAACCAATTTCCTTTCGCCCAAGATCTATAAATTGATCAGTGACCAAACTGAGTACAAATCGGCCGTTGAAGCTCTTGACTATGTATATATCAAGCCAAAGAACGAAATTTATGCCCGCCACTGCGTTTCCACAAGACGACAGAATCCTGGAGAATCGATTGATCAATATTTGCAAGTTTTAAAGGTTTTAGGGAAAGAGTGCTCGTTCAAAACAGTAACGGCTGAACAGAATAGGGACGACTACATTCGTGATGCATTTATAACAGGCTTGGCATCCAACACTATTCGACAACGCCTTTTAGAAAATAAAACCTTAACATTGTCCGAAGCTTACGATCAAGCGAGAGCCCTAGAAATAGCTCATATATATGCCCAAACTTACTCGTCTGTGAACAATTTTTCAGCGGCCATGCAAAATCTACCGAGCCAGCCGAGCCTACGAGCCAGCCAGACCTCCTTGAAACCTCTTTAACGGCTGCTACTAAATCCAAACCGACTACACTCTGCTACTACTGTGGATACAATCGCCACCCCCGTGATCGATGCCCAGCTAGTGGAGAAGAGTGCAAGAAATGTGGTAAGATTGGTCACTATGCAAAAGTTTGTAAGTCTGTAAAAAACAACTTTAAAGAGAAAACTGCCTCAGCCAGTAGTATAGGTGCAGTTTCAGCAGCTTCGGCAAGCCTATACAGAAGGCAATTGTTCCAATAAAAATTAATAAGTTTCACTGTAAAGCTTTAATAGATACAGGAAGCACAACCAGCTTTATCGATTCGGCTATTGTGGTGAAATGCGGGGCTCCAACCATGCCATTTAACGAGCGAATCACTATGGCAAGTTCGGCTCTATGTTCTACAGTGAAAAGTTGCTGTCACGTCACCGTAGAAATGCAAGGTCATTTTTATGAGGGAGCTAAGCTGCTGGTAATGAAGAACCTTTGTGCAGATGTGATAATAGGGCACGACTTACTAGCAGCACACTCCTCTCTTGAGATGAAACTTGGGGGATCAAAAGATCCTCTGTTGATCTGCATGTTAAAGGCAGCCAACGTTCCTCCAGTTTCATTATTCACAAACCTGGATCCCGATTGCAAGCCCATAGCTGTTAAATCGCGGTACCACTCGAGGGAGGACTCACAGTTTATCAAGTCTGAAGTATTGAAATTATTGGAAGATGGAATCATTGAAGAGAGCACATCCCCTTGGAGAGCGCAAGTACTTGTGGTGAAAAGTGAAGGAAGAAAAAAACGCATGTGTATTGATTACTCGGAAACCATCAATAGGTACACTCAACTGGACGCCTACCCTATCCCACGGATAGAGACTATTGTCGAGCAAGTTTCTAAAAACAATTATTTTAGCACAATTGACTTAAAATCCGCGTATCACCAAGTGCCGATTCTTGAATCCGAGAAGAAATACACAGCATTTGAGGCCGATGGTGTCCTCTATCAATTCAAGAGGATTCCCTTCGGAGTAACCAATGGAGTGCCTGCCTTCCAGAAATTTATCAACTCGATCATCAAGAAAGAAAATCTGAAGGAAACCTACGCATACTTGGATGATGTCACAGTATGTGGAAAGACCTTAGAAGACCACGATGCGAACCTTGAAGCTTTCCTTGATACAGCCAGTAAGTACAACCTTACTCTCAACGAGCAGAAGTCTAAATTTTCCTTGACTAATATCAACCTTTTAGGATATAATATTGTCGATAATACAATAAAACAAGACGAAGACAGACTCCGGCCTCTTAAAAGAAATGCCTATTCCAAACAACCCCAAAGATCTTAAGCGAGTTTTAGGGATGTTCTCACACTTGGCAAAATGGATCCCAAAGTTCTCTGATAAAATACGTCCACTAGTACAAGCAAAATCATTCCCACTGACCCCGAAACAGAAAGAGGTCATAGCAGTACTGAAATCCGATATCTCTAAAGCTGTGTTAATGTCAGTTGATGAAAAATTACCATTTACAGTGGAAACAGACGCTTCTGAGCACGCATTAGCAGCTACGCTCTCTCAACACGGTCGCCCTGTCGCCTTTTTCTCAAGGACACTATCAGGCTCAGAATTAGGCCACCCATCAATGGAGAAAGAAGCAGCAGCTATCGTTGAGGCACTTCGTAAGTGGCGTCATTATCTCATAGGCAGGCCATTCCACATCATCACAGATCAAGAAGCTGTATCGTATATGTTTGACAACAATAGGCGACGAAGCAAAATCAAGAATGAAAAGATCATGAGATGGCGCCTGGAGTTATCCTGTTTCAAGTATGACATATCATATCGTGCAGGCAAAGAAAATACCGTAGCTGATACACTGTCAAGAGTCTGCGCTTCTGTTTCTTCAAAGGATCTCCGGGAACTTCACGAGACTATGTGCCATCCTGGTGTAACTCGAATGGTGCATTTTGTGCGATGCAAGAACCTACCGTTCTCAGTTGAAGATGTTCGACGCATTACATTGAGTTGTAAAGATTGTGCGGAACTCAAGCCCCGATTTTTCAAAAATACCGGCGTTCTAATCAAAGCCACAGCACCTTTTGAGAGACTTGATCTCGATTTTAAGGGGCCTCTTCCATCAAACACTAGAAATCGTTACCTGCTTACGGTTATAGACGAATTCTCTCGATTTCCATCCGCCTTCCCTTCATCTGACTTGTCAGCAGCAACCGTTATCAACCATCTAACTAATCTTTTTTTCTGTTTTTGGAATGCCGTCGTTCGTCCACTCTGACCAAGGTACAGCTTTCATGTCAACGGAATTGAAAAATTTTCTGATGTCCCAAGGAGTTGCGACCAGCAGGACCACAGCTTATAATCCCAAGGGAAACGGTCAGGTGGAGCGCTTTAATGGCACTATTTGGAAGACAATACAGTTGGCTCTTCGGACTAGAGGCCTCAGAACTGAGCAGTGGGAGCAAGTATTACCCCAAGCACTCCATTCTATAAGATCCCTGCTATGTACTTCCACCAACGCGACGCCTCACGAACGAATGTTCAACCACATAAGAAAATCCATAAACGGACATTCACTCCCAACTTGGCTGTCTGTTCCAGGAACTGTTTTGATGAGATGTCTACCGCCGCCAAACAGCAAATACAACCCAGCCGTTACACAGGTTGAACTCCTGGAGGCCAATCCTGACTACTCCCATGTGCGACTCCCAGATGGAAGGGAAACCACCGTGTCAAACCGACATTTAGCCCCGATAAATGACGACGCACCTCCACCAGAATTATTAGCCCCGATAAATGACGATGTACCTCCTCCGGAATTAGCATTGCAATTGACGCCTGAATCCGGGAGGCTTACTGAGCATGATCCTCCTCAACCTACACTGCGTTCTCCGTCTCCCGACAAGGACCCACCTCATGACGTTCTTCGTCGTAGTCAGAGAACCAGACATCCACCAAAATACCTGGAAGAATATGTTTAAAAATAAGCACAATTTACAAAAAGAACTTTTTATAATAGAAAGTTTTTTACTGATTTATAGGTCATAGTTTGTGTCATCTCAACAATGCACAGCATCCCTGACATTGTAAAAAGATTAAGTCATACAACGCTGTGATTGATCATAGAGAAGATTGTTTCCTTGTTAACAAAATCAAGGGTAGTTGTATCTAAAAACTTTCTAAAACAGTTTATTTTATTACCAGTTAAAATAATAATTACTGTTTTCACATGTATAAACAAAAAAAAAAAAGAAAAAAAACTTCTCTCTCGCGAGTTCGATCCTATTACAATAACCCAACAGAATTGTCACAATCTACCGCTTCACCCCTTATCCAAATAGGCCACCGCAAACTTATATGAAGTCTTTCAAAATGATAATATGTATACATATTTAATTTAATAACAATTCAGTATAAATTTCGAAATCTGTGTATATGCCTAAACACACTTGAAACATGCATTGTCATCCAGTTCTTAGCTATCCTGAAAATTTCAGAGCTCTAGGTAGTCGGGAAATAGGTTTAAATTCGATTGCAAATTCCACGGAATGACACAGAGACACAGAACACGGCGAAAATATAAAAAACTTTCTAAAAAGGGGGTGAATGTAATATTATTTTGTGTTGGACGTTCCTTAGCAACTACCTAGTGACATTCATACATTCAAGTTCCCACAACTTGTCATTTATATTCGTTAGTTTTTTTATGTTCATTTATAGTTGTTGGTTTTTATGTTCAATAAAGCCTAGTTTCTAAAGGCGTATATTATTACAATAGTGACTTAAAATTTAGTTAAAACGATCGTATTTACCCTTGTTTTATAAATATTTTTTATGAATATTTTTTTACTTTAACAACTATTTACGATAGAACCCTTATATTCAAAGCATAGATTATTATACTAGATACGAAAGTAGTACTTATAATCTGTGATTCAAAGATAGAACCATACCAATCGAACTGTCAACTATCAAATTTGACATTTTCGAACAATTTTATGTTATAAATTTTTGTCCACTTCCACCTGTTAAAATCATAATTTCGCAAAATCCTTTCTTAGCACATCCCTACATTATAGCACGAAGGTACCCTCCAAATTTCAAATTTCTACCTATAATAGATTGGGCTGGGCATTGATTATGAATCAGTCAGTCAGTCAGGACATTTTCTTTTATATATATGGATATATAGAGATATCAAAAACATGTTATTTTTTTAATTATTATATAAAATTTTTTAACTTTCCATCGTATAAGACAGTAAAACAAATATTAAATTACCCTCGTAGCAGTTAAGCTAGAAAACAGTATAGTGCAAAGCCATAATCGAAGTTCCAACGTACCAACATGAAGTTAGCTTTAAAATTTGTTAATATGACAGTGTTTGTTAACTATTAATAATAAACATTATCTCTGAAATAGAAATTCTGAAATAGTGTTACATTAGCAAACAACTCGAAACTCGAAGTACACCAAAGTTTTAAATCCCCAGATTATGTTACTTTTTTAAATGGAGTGATCGATTAGTAAAAGTGACCATACAACTTGACATTAATTTCACTGTTGTTTGTTACAACCAGAAAATGGATTTGGTATCCAATATTAAAACCGAAGAAATTGATACTGAAGAATGTAAACTCGAATTCGATCTCTGTGTTACGATTTGGGTTTACTTAAATTTATTTTTGTCATTGCATGACCTTCACACCGTTAAAATTCACTATTCGGAGCGGTCCATTTTGCTGCATAGGGGGTTGCAAGTGGTATGCACAAATAACCGTAATCTTAAGATAGTTAGTTTCAGTTGTTTCCTAGATTTCAATCAAGTACATAGTACCTACCGTTTATAAATGTTATGTTTGCAATTGGGTTATATGTTATATTTCATTAATAATACGTTTATTGTGATAATTCAATTAATAAATGAATTACAAACCTAATTGTATGGTATAATTTTATACAGTCCACTAATTAGTAAAAAACATTGGTCCAAACGAGCCGGATTGAGTTGGAATTTATAAAGGTTGTATGGATTGGAACTTGGTTCAACTCAGGGAAATTGTCAGGATCTAACTTTAATTGAGGAATTAAAAAAGTAAAAGTTAGTTTATGGTACATATATGGTTTATTTATGTATGGAAATAACAAGTGGCTCTGTAAAAATCTATACAACAAATAGTATAGAGGGTTATGGTTATGGGTATATGGAATTTCTACTAAATAGAAGAAATTAGGACTTGAATGGGTTTTGGATATGGTACTTTAATCGTTAAACAAGTGCGTGGAAAATTATAAATTATAAGACGTAGTGTGAGTGTTACAAGAGGACAAAATAAACAGGTCAGATCTTTAGTTATTATTGATTATTGGTGGTTGTTGCAAGACAATTAAAAGAAATCTGAACATTTAATTAAAGTAGTATTATAAGTAGTAATAAGCATTTTTGTCTATAATTTGTTAAGTTGTTAAGATTCACATTTAAAACAATTCAGGGACGTCATGGATGCTTTAAAGAAAACCAGAAAGCAAACAAAAAGCGCTATTACTAGAATAGAAACTTTTATTACAAACAATGAGAATAATTCATCTATTGACGTTAATGAATTTGTTACTAGGGAAATTCATTTAATACAAGCATTTGAAAATTATTGTGATGTTCAAACAAAAATTGAAAATATAGATGAAGGGGAAGAAACTGATAGGGATTACACTGAACAACAATATTTTAGAGTGTGGTCTAAAATTAAGAAAGTTATTCAAAAATTGGATAAAAAAGTTATTTGTGCATCTAACTTGCAGCAACCTCCGCAAACGAATACTGCTATTTCATTTAATAATGTTAAATTACCAAATATATCTACACCGACTTTTTCTGGCAATTACGGTGATTGGAAGGCATTTATAGACTTATTTTCAGCATTAATTGATAATTCACAGTTGACTGACGTCCAAAAGTTTTTGTATTTAAGGGGGGCTCTATCAAAGGAGGCTTTAGACCTTATTAAAGATTTACCATTAGTGAATGAAAATTATGCTGTAGCTTTAAATATATTAAAAGAGCGTTACGATAATAAGTTAATTATCATAAATACTCACATTAAGGGTTTATTGGAAACATCAGTTATTGTTAAAGGTGATGGCACACATCTTAGAGCTTTTTTAACAAATGTTCGACAACATTTAAACTCATTACGTGCATTAAATGTAGCCGTAGATTCTTGGGACATTTTACTAGTTTACTTGTTGGTACAAAAGTTAGACTTTCAAACGCACAGGGCATATGAACTAGAGAAAGACAATGCAACGTTGCCATCTCTAGCGGGATTTCTAGATTTTTTGGAAAATAGGTGTAAGGCACTTGAGAATATTACAGAAAGGGAACCTACAAGACAGGTTAAAGGGAAACAAACTAAAACATCTTTATTGGGGTACAGGGTGATAATCTAAAAACATATTGTGAATATTGTAGAAATAATAGTCATAATTTTAATAAATGTTTTAAGTTTAAAAACATCACGACTGCTAATAAAAGACAATTTGTCGAGAGTAGACGTTTATGTTATAATTGTTTGGGTTCAGGGCATTCTGTTAAACAGTGTACATCAAGTGGTTGTAAAAGCTGTAACAGAAGACATCATACGTTATTACATGATGACAATTTAAATAAAAGGATATCAGAGTCACATAAGAAGTCACCAAGTGATTTAGGGTTTGAGGAAAATTCAAAGGGTTTTTCAGTATCGTCTAATGAAAGAGGAGACGAACAAAATTTAAACCAGGGTAGCTCAATGGAGCAGGCACATTCTTCAACGTTAGTGTGCCATGGATCTAAATCGCAGGTTTTATTAGGAACTGCAATGGTAGATTTAGTATCGGGAGATGGGATGAAAATACAAGCAAAGGCGGTTTTTGATTCAGGGTCTCAGACAAGTTTTATAACTTCAAAATTGTTTGAACAATTAAAATTAAATCAGTATTCAAAAACATTAAACATTGAAGGAATAGGAAATAGTATCACACAAGTAAAGAAAATGATAAACATTACATTGGTGAAAGATCCTCATAAATTTAAATTGTCTTGTTTAATTTTGGATACTATTACTAGCGCATTACCACAAACATCAATTGATATTTCAAAAATTGTGGTACCAGATGGTTTCAGATTAGCAGATCCTTTCTTTTATAAATCGTCTAATATTGATATGTTAATTGGAGCAGATTTATATTTTGAATTACTATTACCGGGAGTAGTAAAATTAGGTAATGGTTTACCAGTATTACAGAATACAAAACTTGGGTGGGTGGTTGGTGGTATGGCACCTAGCCCTATGCAAAACCAAAATGCTTTATGCAATCTTACATCTGTTTCTTTGTGCTGCAACACATTAGAAGACATTACAGAGTTAATTCCAAAATTTTGGCAATTAGAAGAGGTCTCAATTAATAAAAGGGTTTTATCTTTGGAAGACAAATTATGTGAAAGGCAATTTGTTAACACAACTAAGCGCTTAAAAAATGGACAATTTGAGGTTAACTTACCACTTCGGAGTGCTACCGAACGTGATAAGTTAGGAGCATCGTTAGATATTGCAAAAAAGAGGTTTTATGCTCTAGAAAAAAGGTTTTACAATAATTCTAAACTGTTTAATGATTACAAGTCATTTATTGACGAATACTTACATTTAGGGCACGGTAAAATTGTAAATTTCAATATTAGTCAAATATCTGCAATTAAGGGAAATGAAAGGGTATTTCTTCCGCATCATTGTGTAATACGAGAAGAAAGTTTATCAACAAAACTACGGGTGGTGTTTGACGCATCTGCGAAAACATCAACAGGGATCTCACTAAATGATATAATGCTAAAAGGATTTCCAGTTCAGCCGGAACTTTTTGAGATTTTATGTAGGTTCAGAACATTTACATATGTTTTAACAGCAGATATACAAAAAATGTATAGAATGATAAGAGTTAATCCTTTTCATAGGTTGTTGCAAAATATAATATGGCGAGATTCCCCAGATGAGGCGTTTAAATGTATAGAGCTTCAAACTGTTACCTATGGTACCAATTCCGCACCATATTTAGCGACTCGTTGCTTACAGCAATTAGCTGAAGAAGAAGCTTTAAAATATCCACTTGCAGCGAAAACTATTTTGCAACAATGCTATGTGGATGATATTTTGGGTGGGACAAACTATAAAGATGAAATATTTAAGTTAAAGGACGAGCTTACGGAAATGTTAGGCTCTGCAGGGTTTTTATTGCACAAGTGGTGTGCAAACGATAAAATGCTATTAAACTCAATACAGGGTAAGCAATATGATGAGATTGATGAGGTTGATATTTCTGATCAAACCATATCTAATAAAGTGTTAGGGATTAAATGGCTTCCATTAGAAGATATTTTTAAATTTTCTAGTTCTTCAACGGAATGTAATAAAATCTGTACAAAGCGACAGGTGCTTTCAAGTATTTCACAAATATTTGATCCTTTGGGTCTTTTGGGTCCAGTTATTGTGGTAGCAAAAATTTTAATGCAAGAAATATGGATAAAGGGAATTGATTGGGATGATGAATTACCATCTGATTTATTGGATAAATGGTTAAATGTGTCCAATAACTTGAAGGACATATTTAAATTACAAGTACCTCGTTGTTTATTTTCAGGCAATTCTTTGCGTACTGTAGAAATTCATGGGTTTTCAGACGCGTCGATGATGGCATATGGTGCCTGTATTTATGTCAGGGGTATATATACGAATGGGAAAACTACATGTAACTTACTGTGTTCAAAATCAAGAGTAGCACCGATAAAAACTATCTCATTACCTCGTCTTGAATTATGTGGGGCGTTGATATTATCTAGACTTATTCACAAAGTCATGTCTATTATTATGATTAAGGTTGATAGGGTTGTACTTTGGACAGATTCTAAAATAGTGTTGTGTTGGTTAAAATCCTCTCCAGCACGCTGGACAACTTTTGTGGCCAACAGGGTATCAGAAATTCAGGATTTAACAACTGGGTTCCACTGGCAGTTTGTAAAATCAGAAGAAAATTCAGCAGATTGTCTTTCTCGTGGCATATCTCCATCTGATATGTATGCTCATAAGCAATGGTGGCATGGTCCTACCTTTCTATTACAACCTCAGCTAGATTTAGCAAAGGAATCTTTTAACTATTCTTCTATAGAATCTGTACCTTATATTGCGCTATTTGTATGTATGGCAACTAAAGCCATTCATGTAGAGTTAGTGTCAAGTTTAACAACTGAAGCATTTTTACATACGTTAAAAAGGTTTATAGCCAGACGCGGTAAACCGTTAACTATATTCAGCGATAACGCTACTAACTTTAAAGGGGCACATAATGTTTTAAATGAGCTTTACTCATACTTTAACACTCAAAATAAATTGGAATGTATTATTAATTATCTTGGTACAAAGGAAATCGAATGGCGATTTATACCTCCCAATAGCCCACATTGGGGTGGTTTATGGGAGGCAGGTATTAAATCCGTTAAAGGTCATCTTCGGAAAGTTATTGGAGATTCATGTTTAAGCTTTGAAGAGGTAAGTACTGTTTTAGCAGAAATTGAAGCTATTGTGAATTCTAGACCTCTGTGTCCAATTTCAACAGATCCGTCTGATTTCAGTTGCTTGACTCCTTCACATTTCTTAATAGGAGAACCATTAACCAGTTATCCTGAAAGGGATGTAACTAAATTTCAAATTAATAGATTAAAATTTTGGGAAATATGTACAAGAATGAAACAAAGCTTTTGGAAACGTTGGTCAACTGAGTATTTAAATAATCTACAAAATAGACCAAAATGGTACACATCTACAAAAAATTTAGAGGTTAATAGTGTTGTTTTAGTCAAGGAAGATGATGTACCACCACTTAAATGGTGTTTAGCACGAATAATTGAAATAATGCCAGGAAAAGATGGTAAGGTTCGTGTAGTAAAAATCAAAACCCAACGTGGGGAATTTATTAGACCTATCACTAAATTATGTCCGCTTCCATCTGAAGCATATTGAGAAGGTTGTCTCAAGGGGGGAGAATGTTACGATTTGGGTTTACTTAAATTTATTTTTGTCATTGCATGACCTTCACACCGTTAAAATTCACTATTCGGAGCGGTCCATTTTGCTGCATAGGGGGTTGCAAGTGGTATGCACAAATAACCGTAATCTTAAGATAGTTAGTTTCAGTTGTTTCCTAGATTTCAATCAAGTACATAGTACCTACCGTTTATAAATGTTATGTTTGCAATTGGGTTATATGTTATATTTCATTAATAATACGTTTATTGTGATAATTCAATTAATAAATGAATTACAAACCTAATTGTATGGTATAATTTTATACAGTCCACTAATTAGTAAAAAACACTCTGTAATACCACAACGGAAAGTTATGTAGAAAAAATTTCTCTAACTAAAAGTGATGTGTTAATGAACAGAGAATATATAAAACCGGAAAATATTAATTCAAACGAGGGCATGGAAGAAAGAAAAAGTGATATCGAAATGAAGACAGGAATTATACAGAGTCCATTTGATTTCCCTGTTTGTAGAAATGATTTTGGTGAAAATCGACAAATAGTACAAACAATCAACATGTATTCTAGGAAAAAACGTAAGTTAAGATACGCTAACATGTTTCAAATATTTCTCCAAATAAAATTTTACTTACATTTGGATAAATTGTAGTTTACTGTAATTGTTGCTATTTTCATGAAATGTTTTATCAACATTCTAGAGATGATAGTTCAAATAATACTATAAAACGGAACCCTTAGGAAAAAAGTGGTGTAATTTGATTTTTTATATTTAAAGTACGTACTTTTGAACATTAATTGTAATGCTATTTCGTTATAAATATTGCATACAATTTTGCAGTTAGGTTAATTACCACTTTTACTTAAAGTTATAATATATTTCACATGTTTGACTTTTTCCGTGATGTTCCAGTGCCTTTGTTTCCATATTTCTTTTTATTGTGTTACAACAAACAATAATTAACCCTTTTTTGCACTTTTAATAAATTTTTCTGCATTTCCAAAACGATTATATAAACCACTAATTTATTAAAATAAATTTAAATGAAATTTGGTTTTAGGTTTCCGGTGGTTGGTTTAAAACCCCTTACACACGATACAATTTAATTGACAATTAGATTGTCGATTAAATTGGCTCACAACCTGATTGCTCGTCCACACATACCAATCTAATAAGTAAATTTTAATTTTATCTGTTTGCTAGATATTTTGTATGGATTTCATTTTTCATTCGGGATCCTTCAAAGCGTGCAGCCGTCTCCATCGAATTATAAAACGTTGTCACGTCAAAACAAAAAATTGGATTTATTCTCGCACTTACTACAAATATAAACGAGAAGAAACACACGAGAATAATGTGAAAACAATGGCTATTGAATTTAGTAATGCGAATATTGTTAGGGAATTATATTTGAATGGATTTCAAAACTTTTAAAGAATTGTTAAATTTAATAAAATCATATATATTAAAGCAATATACTATAACGCGAAAATAGTTATTTACCTAACGTGTTTATGAAGTAGAATGTTTCGCATGAGCACTTTATTTGCAGCACGACCGAATGCAAAAAATTCCTTCCCGAAAAAGTTACAATGTTTATTGTAACGAATAATTTAAAATTAAACTAAAATTTAAATATGAATTTTATAATTTATTTTTCTATTAATATAATATACGAATGTCAAATTTTTCCCAAATTTTAGAAAATATTAAATTTATTAAAATGATTGAGAATAATATAGCAGTGATAGCGATATTAACAAAAAAGCAGAATTAGCAATTAATAGCTTGCTTTTTCAAAAAACTCGAGACCGTTATGAAAAAACTTAAATTTTGGATTGGTTTATGGATCAAAAAGTCAAGAATATTAATGTATGTATAGTATAAAAGCTCTCTCTGGAGCATTTATTTAATGCTCAAATTATATTTATTAACATATAAAATAGTTATTTATGCAACTAGTGCGTAAAGTGACCTTTTTTGACGAATGTGAATGTTGTCGCATGAGCCGCAGGCGAATGCGACAATCACATGAGTCAAAAAAGGAACCTTTACGCAAGAGTTGCATACAATATTTTTTCTACAACCGAATTTTTTTACAAGAAATAATATTTAAAACATATTTTAGATAACAAAATATTTATTTTCTAAATAAATCTTACCTTATAATACCGGTACGTAGAAACGCGAAATGCTTGAATTATAAATTAATTGAAATGTCAATCAGTCAGAGCCTACGTATATTTAAATAAAAATACTTACCCTTATTCATGAACTGATATTTCTGTCATATTAAAAATCAAATTAAAAATTACTGAATATAATATCTAGTTTTGTATGTATTAAACTGCAATAATTTAACAATTAAATATATTTACACAAATTTATACAATTAAATAATAAAAAAAGTTTCCTTACCCGGAATTGAACCCGAGTCATCTGGGTAGAAGGTATACACCTTACAACCTCGGCCAATATCACACGTAAAAATCTTTGCATAATCTTATGCTTATTTTACTTTTTTTCACTAGTGAAAAAAAACTTTTTTTCTCACTAGTGAAAAAAAGTTTAACTTTATGAACCTTAAACCGTGCGTACGGTTGTAGAAAAACACTTTTCTTGTCAACTGTTTAAAACAAATTACGGTAAAGTAAAAAGCACAAGTGCGTAAATAGTACATTACGTAACGAGTGCAGAAAGCAAGTCAAATTGTCACTTACATTATATCGTGTGGAAGGGGTTAAAAGGTTATTCATGTTTTACAATATTTTATTTTATTACTGCAATTTATTTGTAGCATTATTATTACTGATATGAGCTCATATTAGAACTCATACTGCTGAAAAACCTTTCAGATGTGAAATTTGTTCAAAATGTTTCTCACAAAAAAGCAGCTTAAAAGAACATACTATTAGAAATCATATCGGTGAAAAGTCATTCAAATGTGAAGTTTGTTCAAAATGTTTCACAATATCCTCTCATTTAAAAAGGCATATTAGAACTCACACTGGCGAAAAACCTTTTAGATGTGAAATTTGTTCAAAATGTTTCACACAAAAAAGTAACTTAAAAGAACATACTATTAGAACTCACATCGGTGAAAAGTCATTCAAATGTAAAATTTGTTTAAAATGTTACTCACACGAAAAGGATTTAAAAAATCATATTAAAATTCACAGTGACGAAAAGCCTTTGAGATGTGAAATTTGTTCAAAATGTTTCATACAATCTAGTAATTTAAAAAAGCATATTAGAACTCACACTGGCGAAAAACCTTTTAAATGTAAAATTTGTTTAAAATGTTTCACACAAAACGGACATTTAAAACATCATATTAAAACTCACACTGGTGAAAAACCTTTCAGGTGTGAAATTTGTTTAAAATGTTTCACACAGGAAAAGGGTTTGAAAAATCATATTAAAATTCACACTGGCGAGAAACGTTTTAAATGTGAAATTTGTTTAAAATGTTTCATACGATCCGGTGAATTAAAACAGCATATACAAATTCACACTGGCGAAAAACCTTTTAAATGTGAAATTTGTTCAAAATGTTTCAAACAAAACGGACATTTAAAACATCATATTAAAACTCACACAGGTGAAAAACCTTTCAGATGTGAAATCTGTTCAAAATGTTTTACACAAGAAAAGGCTTTGAAAAATCATATTAAAATTCACACTGGCGAAAAACCTTTTAAATGTGAAATTTGTTCAAAATGTTTCATACGATCCAGCGAATTAAAACAGCATATTCGAACTCACACTGGCGAAAAACCTTTTAAATGTAAAGTTTGTTCAAAATGTTTCACACGAAACGTAAATTTAAAACTACATATTAAAACTCACACTGGTGAAAAATCTTTCAAATGTAAAATTTGTTTAAAATGTTTCTCACAAAAAAGTATTTTAAAAGAACACACTATTAGAACCCACATCGGTGAAAACTCATTCAAATGTGAAATTTGTTCAAAATGTTACCTACAAGAAAAGGATTTGAAAAAGCACATTCAAATTCATATTGCCGAGAAACCTTTTAAATGTGAAATTTGTTCAAAGTGTTTCACAATATCCTTTCTTTTAAAAAAGCATATTAGAACTCACACTGGCGAAAAACCTTTCAGCTGTGAAATTTGTTCAAAATGTTTCACACAAAAAAGTAGTTTAAAAGAACATACTATTAGAACTCACATCAGTGAAAAGTCATTCAAATGTGAAATTTGTATAAAATGTTATCCACATGAAAAGGATTTGAAAAATCATATTAAACTTCACACTAACGAGAAACCTTTTAAATGTGAACTTTGTTTAAAATGTTTCATACGATCCAGTGAATTAAAACAGCATATTCGAATTCACACTGGCGAGAAACCTTTTAAATGTAAAATTTGTTCAAAATGTTTCACACAAAACGGACATTTAAAACATCACATTAAAACTCACACTGGTGAATAACCTTTCAGTTCTGAAATGTGTTTTAAGTAAATGTTTGATTACATCCGCTGATTTAAAAAAACATGTATTCGAATTCACACTGGTGGAAAACTTTTAAGATGTGAATTTTGTTTAAAATGATTGAATCACACGAGTACTTTTTGATATTCACTTTTACCCATCCACGGTTGTAAAATCGGATTTTACATATTCAACTGAAAGGCCATAAACTGAACCTTTTAAATAAATATAAACATTCTAAATTGGTTTTAAATGACCAACTAGATTTTTAACAAATTCACCCTTACAATCTCTTTACCTCAGTGGGGAGTTTCTAATTTGGTAAATATAATTTGAAAATAATTATAAATACTAGACTTTCATTATATTAGTTTAGTAGGTACTTATTTTACATCTGATGAAGATATTGTATATCGAAAAATGTTATGTAAGTTTGTGAAATAAAAGTGAATATTAAAAAATACTCCTCGTGTGATTAAATGATATTAAGTGATATTCATCAAGTAAAAGCCACCTCCATTGAATATTGTTTAAAATGCTTCCCATTTCAACATAAGTTTAAAGAGCATATTAAAATTGACACTGGCGAAAAATATTTTAAATGTAAGTAGGTATAACGACGATTTGGCCACCCCCCACCACTACCACTTTTGCTAGTCAGCTTTCCCATTAGAAACAAAACCGGACATCGAAAATAGAAAATTGTTAATGAGGTAGACAACCAAGGTTGCAGGCGGTTCTTTAATAGCCATCAGGCGACAATTTCCCTAATCAGAAAATACTATACGTACTTAACTCAATAGGTGACAGCTCGTTTTGTAGGCGAGTCTTACCGACACCCTAAGTTTCAAATACTTCTCCCACAATGTGGTACCTGTCGTATTTCTGTGCGGAAAAAGTCGACCACCCCTTTTATACCCGAAGGAACCTCGGATATCTTTTTAGCAAATAATTAAACATTCAAATAACTACAATTATTATACAGAAAGTTTCACCTAACGTTCCTTTGCTGTTAGTTGGTAAATACTAAGTTTAAACATCAATTGTAACATCTTATAACACCCGCAACTAGAACTAGAACTTATAGAGTTCTAAAATAGATAACCAATCCTAAAAAGCAAAAATATATATTAACATTAGAACAAAACTTGTAAACCAAAAAAAATAAAAATAACATTCAAAAGTAACCAAAAATAATATGTTTTGAAACGAAAGGAATAAAAATTACTGATTAAGGTATTTTAATTAGTTGTCTATTAAAGGTTAGGACTTTTTCAAAATTATTTTATATTGAATTTATGGTCTGTTTAGTTCGGGTTTCCCCTATGCAGCGAACACCAACGAGCAGGTACAGACCTCGTTCGCCAGGGAAAAGTTATGTTAGTTAGGGAGAGACAGTTAGTAATAAGTTAAGAATAATTTCAACTCACTCATTTTATTCAGTTTTTTAATTACAGAGTGTACCATTAACAAGTGACCTTTTGGTTTGTTTAAAAAATAAATTATGAATCAGTAGACATTTTTTAGTGATCTGTATATCTTTGGAAATTAATCAAGATAGTTCATTTATTCGCCATTTTAAGGTTTCCACTAGGCAGCACGAACATTAACCTAGAAATTAATCAAGACAGTTCATTAATTAGCCATTATAATAAGGTATAGAGTACAAATATTAACCTGAAATTGAATTGAATCAAAACAGTTCATTATCATTGGAAACTTTTAACCTGTTTTAATTTTTTATATCCGAAAGGTAACGACGTGTGGTCTTTTAGAAATTTCCTTTTGGTTGAATTTGGTCGATAAATCTTTTTAACGTTTACAGTTAATAATTCGTAATCCTGAGTACAGTGTATTCGTTTATTAACAATATGCACAGGTGCGCGATTTTCAAGGACCATTTCTTTTATTCGTTCAAAATTAACAACCTTAGAGGTGGTATAATTTAATGAAATACCTTTAACTTTGCATACTATATTTTCTTTACCCGTAGAAGGAGAGAACAATCTATAAGCATAATTTTTGGGACCTCCCGAAACGAACTCTTTTATATATCCACCATCCGATTCGTCAGTTAGCTCACCCAAAAAATTACCTAAAGGTGGTTCATATTCACCTTCTTTAAGGGTAAAAAGGCACGAGTCAGTATCTAAATATTTCACCCTTTGTCCTAGGGGTTGTAAAAGCTCATTATATAATTTTAGTCTTGCATGAGCAGTGGTAAACGCTGCAACAGGTACTGAAACTGTAGGTAATATATCGTAAACCTCTTCTTTGAATTCCCAGTTAACTATCAATGTCTCATCGTTCACCGGAAGTATGGTATTAACGCTTATTGAAGGGTTGGTTAACATAGAATATAATTCATATGACTGATTAACGATTGAAGTTTTAGGTTTATTTTCGCGCATACCTAGATATCCCCAAAAACTTGTGATAACGTTTTTACCCAAGAGTCTTTTACCGGGATTCTTTTCAATCTTCATAGGGGAAAGCGCTACACCTTCTCTTTCAAAGTAGTCACTTATATATTGTTGTTTCTTCTGCTCCGTATCGCAACCTACAGGCCAACCACTCGCTTCTTGTTTAAGACCAAGAAACTTGCTGATATACTCATTAAAAAGGCCGCCGGTTTTTGTTTGGGTGTTGTATTTAGATTTTTTTTCATAATCCCAAATTTCATATATTTCCAAAATTGTGTACCCCATTTCTATAGCCTTTTCAACTTCTAGACTGACCCACGTACCATTTAAAGCTCTCTCGTCTATTGAGTGTGAACACTCTTTGGCTATACTTTCTTCGGTACAGCTTCTGCAAAGCGTAAACATTAACTTGTTGTTTATACGTGCCGGAAGAACGGGGTGAAACAGATTTGTGGGCGGTAAGATTTTGCATTTTACAAATCCAAAAGTACTCTCGAATTTGCATTCGGACCCCACGTAGATTTTGGGATGTCCTTCAGGATACTCTGCATACTTATTCACATATGGATAAAGCGACGTAAAGTCTACGTATTTAATCACTTCACCTTCCTGACACTTGTAGTATTCGACAATGTTTTCTGTTCGACCACCCATAAATGCGTCTCTCGGGTTTAGCGGAATGTAATTAAGGAGAGGGTGGTTCTCCGTATATTTTTTAATTTCATCGGTCACACCGCATTCCCACATTTCAATAACGTCATAACCTAGATTTCTCAGTCTTTCTATCTTCGCTATAGTTCTTTCATAACGGTTTTCCAAACTGTCTGATGGATCGTCATGAAGAGGTTGATTTCTATTAGTGATAAAACATTTAAGACAGCCATGGTAGTAACACCCTTGAAATTCAAATATTTGGTTGGTTTCTTCACAGAACCCGTCAACTTTTAATCCAGATACAATAACTTCAGATGCTCTAGCAGCATGCTGTATCATTATTCCCCTTTGATGTTCTTCCCAAATTAACCATTGTATAGCTATTTTAGATTGATTATCCCTCCATCTATACCCTTTTTTCGGGATTATTCCTATCGTGTCCGGTTTAAGAAAGTTACGCCTGTAGATTTTATTGCACGCAGACGGTAGAGTGCTTGCTTCCGTGAAAGGGCAAACATTACCTTCTTTTAACATTAGCTCTCTGAATTTAAGACAGGCTCCAGCTAGAATTTGTACATCGGAGATACAGTATTCAATTATCTCTTTCTGAAAATCGAACACATAATTTTCGGCAGTTTTCTGATTATACCAACAAATTAACTGTTCTCTATCTTCATTATTAAAGTTATCAGGATCATAAAACTCTAAAGCAGGTATCGATCCTAGATAATTCTCGTTTTCTGTACGGTTAAATAGGTGAGGAAAATAACCTTTCTTTAACTCGACCAGACCAAAAGCTTTTGGGAGTTTACTTAGAGCCATCGGGAAATAATTTAAAGAATCCAAAAATTTTACATTTCCCACACTCATTAAAACCAATCTCGTTCCTCGCATTATTAATTCCGGCTTCAGATCAGTTTTCATCAAAATATGGTTCAAAACAAACTGATGATCGAAACCGCCACCATTGTGAGCAATAACCACTACTGTTTCAAATTTTTTTCTAATTGTGAGAACGTGTTGTATAAATGGGGATATAACGTCTGTGGATCTTAGTATTTGTAGGCGCACACCACATTTTTTACAAATTACGGCTTTAGTAGTTAAACATACGTCGCAACATTGTTTAAATACACACAAATTTGGTTCCTGTTGAACGACCCCGTCAGACACAATCTTTTCTTGACGCGTCTCTAGATCATAGAACACAAAGAGAGTATTACTGGTTTTTGGAGATCGATTGTCTGGTTGCATATAACACAAATGACCAGGAGGTTGATGTTTATTGCATATTTTACAGAATATTTCTCCACAGTAATGCTCTCTTCCTTTTTTAATTGTTTTCAAACACTCTTCACACCTTTTCAGCAAAGTGCAAACTTTCGACAAGTGTGCTTGATAGCAATCCTCACCGTAAAAGTAGCGGTTACAATCGTCACATAGTTTCTTCATACTTTTTTTTGGGCATGCAGGTGATCGCATGCAAGCAAAACAACTTCCTCTACAACGGTGTGCATTTTTGTGATCATATGGTACATTACAGTCTTCACAATAATAACCGCTACAAAATGCCGCAGTTAGCGACGTAATCACATTATAATGACCCTCATGATAAATTAAATTTAATGAGGGACCATCAATTTGTCCAACGAATATAGTATCTCGACCTTTGCTTCCATATGAATACACTTTGATTTTATAATCTTTTAAATAATCTTGAAACTTTTGTAGTTCAGGGATACCAGCACCCTCGTTAGGTATGGTAACACCTGAAGATGTCAACAGCTGGTGAGCTCTTTGCTCCTGGATTTTTCCTGTGTCTTTTCTTATTTTGTTGTACTCAGGATCTTTTTCATTGTAACTTATAGCTACGACGAGTGCGCGTGGAAGACAGAGATTATCTTTGTTATTAATAGTAACTATCCCTTTTCTCTGACCACACTCCTCCTCGAAATTGTTGTAGTTGACTACTCTTTTTCCTTTACCTGCCGGAGTCTTGACCGTAGTAACACCTAGACAAAATGTTTCAGTATTCAACCCGCAACTGTTTGATTGGTAAATCGACGAGATTTTTCCCCATATTTCATTGTAGGTTACATGGTCAGCACGTTTAAACGCTAACCAACCTGATCCTCTCGAAAAATCCTTTGAACAAAAGCTAAAACCAACCTGATCACTACCTCTTATTCCTTCCGTACCTTTTTTGATTATTCCTTCTATTGCTTCTTTAACCCATCCAACAGGTTCTTCATCTTTGGGTATTGGTTTAATTTTAAATTCTAGAGTTCGTCCTTGGAGACCGAATTTACGGATTTTTTTTAAACGGTCTTTAATTATAAAAAACTTCTCCATTTTAATAATGCAATAAAAAAATGAACACAAAACAAGTCAAAGTTTTCAAAAATTTAACTCACCAATTATTTTTTTGAAGACGCACGTCTGATCACTAAGACTCACTAGTTCAGAATGAATCGCGAAGACTTTGTTTTTAATTTTATAAATTCGGAAGGGGGCGTGGCTTAAAATCTCCAAGAAAGGGATTTTCTTTAAGAAAAAAAAATATAAGCTAACTAGAGATTAATACCAAAAATAAGCAAGTGGAAAACAATTTCCGAAAAGTTTAAGTAGAAATTTAAAATCAGAATGTACCAAAATTACACGGGAAAAAATATAAAATTAATTTTTAATCGTAGTAAAAACCGAAAACTCGAACACTGGATTTCAATAACTAAGTAAGTAAAAATTGTAGTTATATTTTATTTTGAGAGTTCGATAACACCCAAAACAATTATGTTGCTCTTACTCACGTCTGATCACTAAGACTGACTAGTTCAGAATGAATCGCGAAGACTTTGTTTTTAATTTTATAAATTCGGGCTTAAAATTTTCAAAGAAAAAAAAAATGGAAAAGTAGTTTAAATATGATTAATTTAAAACAACTGTCCCCAATTTTCAAAAAAATTTACGAAAACACGGTTGATATCTAAATTCGGAATATACTAAAATTACACAGCAAAATATAAAATTAATTTTTAACATATTAAAGAAGGAACACAGGATCTCAAAAATCGTCGTTATACTTTTATTTTTGGGAGGCCAGTGGTTCTTTAATAGCCGACAGGCAACAATTTCCTCTGATCATACTCATAAGAACATACTGAAAACGCTATACGTACTTAACTCAATAGGTGACAACTCGTTTTGTAAGCGAGAATTACAGACACCCTAAGTTTATAGTACTTCTCCCTTCGTAAAGGTAACTGACGCGTATCAGTGCAGGAAAAAGTTGACCACCATTTATACCCGAAGGAACCTCCGATATCTTCTTACTAAATAATTTATAACCTTTGAAGGTCCCTCGAAATTCACAGGCACTACTCAGGAGGCTCGAGGTATGTAAGTAAGATATCTAGACATTGATGATAAGAAACGTCAGCAGCTCCTTAGTAATACTTCACAAGAGGCCATAGGTGGTTCTTTAATAGCCGACAGGCGACAATTTTCCCTGATCATGTTTTATTTTAAACATACAAAAATACTATACGTACTTAACTCATTAGGTGACAACTCGTTTTGTAAGCGAGAATTACAGACACCCTGAGTTTACAGTACTTCTCCCACAGTGTGGTACCTGTCGTATTTCTGTGCGGAAAAAAGTCGACCACCCTTTTTATACCCGAAGGAACCTCCGATATCTTCTTACTAAATAATTTATAACCTTTAAAGGTCCCTCGAAATTCATAGGCACTACTCAGGAGGCTCGAGGTAAGTAAGTAAGATATACGTTACATTTATCCAAAAAAGTGTACTTTTGTTTAATTTTTATTTAAATCAATACCTTAAACACTTAACATTGTTAAAAAATAAATATTTTTTTTGTTTCAATTCGCAAATAGCTCTAATGACCAGTAATATTTCTACTCTTCAAACCTTTATACAACATAAATATCAAAAATCACAACAGAAGGTCTAACACTTAAAATTACTAATAACTAATAAATACTTTGAATTTTTGAAATATATTTAAGATCCATAATACAAAGTCCAAAAAAAAAGTAATACATTTTAATTCTTTCATATTGAAAAAAAAACAAGTTAATCGAAACGATTAAAATAACGTTCAAATTCGTCGTGTTGACGTCTATTTTTTGACACTTTGACGGTCATGAATTTAGTAATGGTAAAATAGCGAAAACTGACGCTTTTTTGTCACTTTGAAATGATGTTTTTCCATAAGAAATACATGTAAATCGAAAATTTTTTTTTATCAATTTTTTAATACGTTGAAACGACAAATTTTAACGCTATTTTGACGTTTTGACGTTTCACATTTTGGTACTGTAACGTTCATAAATTTTGTCTCGATAAAATAACATTTTTACTAACAAAATCCTCAAAATTTGCTATTTTTTTTTAAAAAAAGTTTAATATACCGCATTAATATTTTCTAATCCAACCCATCGGTTCGACTTGTTCAGACTTGTTCGAACTTGTCTCTGCACCTGTCGACTAACACGCGAATAGATATAATAAAATTGTGGTGGAGGGAGGAGGGAGGGAGTTCCATTACCGAAAACCACTAAGTTTTTTCATCTAATAAGAGTATTTTAAACTGTTGACATGTAATATTGCGTAATTTTAAAAAGTATTGCATCATTCAGAATAATAAGATAAAATTATAACAATAATCTACAAGAGACACTTACTTTCGATACCACCGGTATATATTCACAAAGTTGATGAGAAAGCAAATTCCTTTTCCACATAAATCAGAGGCTTATCTAAATATTGCAATTTTAGATATGTACCTCATTTTACAATAATTTACTTCAAAATATCTCTTCGCTAGTTCATTTTTTTTACACGAGTTCAAATAAATATAACTCTTATTTTTTATTTTATTTTTAATATAGTGAATATAATTTATTATATGTCACCGATAATTATATAACTTTTGATATGATAACGTTTTAAAAATACGTGTTTTTCAATAAAATTAGTTGATAAGAGTTTCCGGTGTAGGCGAAAATCTAATTAAGGTGACGTCACTTTTAACTTGTCCAGACTTGAATTGTGAAGAATTATATTTAAACTATAAAATAAAAATTTTATTTTAGTATGTGGTATTATGTTGCGGTGTTCAGAGCTCTTTCACTTTGGTAAGTTGAATAATTTTGATTAACTTGTTTTTTTTTCAATATGAAAGAATTAAAATGTATTACTTTTTTTTTGGACTTTGTATTATGGATCTTAAATATATTTCAAAAATTCAAAGTATTTATTAGTTATTAGTAATTTTAAGTGTTAGACCTTCTGTTGTGATTTTTGATATTTATGTTGTATAAAGGTTTGAAGAGTAGAAATATTACTGGTCATTAGAGCTATTTGCGAATTGAAACAAAAAAAATATTTATTTTTTAACAATGTTAAGTGTTTAAGGTATTGATTTAAATAAAAATTAAACAAAAGTACACTTTTTTGGATAAATGTAACGTATATCTTACTTACTTACCTCGAGCCTCCTGAGTAGTGCCTATGAATTTCGAGGGACCTTTAAAGGTTATAAATTATTTAGTAAGAAGATATCGGAGGTTCCTTCGGGTATAAAAAGGGTGGTCGACTTTTTTCCGCACAGAAATACGACAGGTACCACACTGTGGGAGAAGTACTGTAAACTCAGGGTGTCTGTAATTCTCGCTTACAAAACGAGTTGTCACCTAATGAGTTAAGTACGTATAGTATTTTTGTATGTTTAAAATAAAACATGATCAGGGAAAATTGTCGCCTGTCGGCTATTAAAGAACCACCTATGGCCTCTTGTGAAGTATTACTAAGGAGCTGCTGACGTTTCTTATCATCAATGTCTAGATATCTTACTTACATACCTCGAGCCTCCTGAGTAGTGCCTGTGAATTTCGAGGGACCTTCAAAGGTTATAAATTATTTAGTAAGAAGATATCGGAGGTTCCTTCGGGTATAAATGGTGGTCAACTTTTTCCTGCACTGATACGCGTCAGTTACCTTTACGAAGGGAGAAGTACTATAAACTTAGGGTGTCTGTAATTCTCGCTTACAAAACGAGTTGTCACCTATTGAGTTAAGTACGTATAGCGTTTTCAGTATGTTCTTATGAGTATGATCAGAGGAAATTGTTGCCTGTCGGCTATTAAAGAACCACTGGCCTCCCAAAAATAAAAGTATAACGACGATTTTTGAGATCCTGTGTTCCTTCTTTAATATGTTAAAAATTAATTTTATATTTTGCTGTGTAATTTTAGTATATTCCGAATTTAGATATCAACCGTGTTTTCGTAAATTTTTTGAAAATTGGGGACAGTTGTTTTAAATTAATCATATTTAAACTACTTTTCCATTTTTTTTTTCTTTGAAAATTTTAAGCCCGAATTTATAAAATTAAAAACAAAGTCTTCGCGATTCATTCTGAACTAGTCAGTCTTAGTGATCAGACGTGAGTAAGAGCAACATAATTGTTTTGGGTGTTATCGAACTCTCAAAATAAAATATAACTACAATTTTTACTTACTTAGTTATTGAAATCCAGTGTTCGAGTTTTCGGTTTTTACTACGATTAAAAATTAATTTTATATTTTTTCCCGTGTAATTTTGGTACATTCTGATTTTAAATTTCTACTTAAACTTTTCGGAAATTGTTTTCCACTTGCTTATTTTTGGTATTAATCTCTAGTTAGCTTATATTTTTTTTTCTTAAAGAAAATCCCTTTCTTGGAGATTTTAAGCCACGCCCCCTTCCGAATTTATAAAATTAAAAACAAAGTCTTCGCGATTCATTCTGAACTAGTGAGTCTTAGTGATCAGACGTGCGTCTTCAAAAAAATAATTGGTGAGTTAAATTTTTGAAAACTTTGACTTGTTTTGTGTTCATTTTTTTATTGCATTATTAAAATGGAGAAGTTTTTTATAATTAAAGACCGTTTAAAAAAAATCCGTAAATTCGGTCTCCAAGGACGAACTCTAGAATTTAAAATTAAACCAATACCCAAAGATGAAGAACCTGTTGGATGGGTTAAAGAAGCAATAGAAGGAATAATCAAAAAAGGTACGGAAGGAATAAGAGGTAGTGATCAGGTTGGTTTTAGCTTTTGTTCAAAGGATTTTTCGAGAGGATCGGGTTGGTTAGCGTTTAAACGTGCTGACCATGTAACCTACAATGAAATATGGGGAAAAATCTCGTCGATTTACCAATCAAACAGTTGCGGGTTGAATACTGAAACATTTTGTCTAGGTGTTACTACGGTCAAGACTCCGGCAGGTAAAGGAAAAAGAGTAGTCAACTACAACAATTTCGAGGAGGAGTGTGGTCAGAGAAAAGGGATAGTTACTATTAATAACAAAGATAATCTCTGTCTTCCACGCGCACTCGTCGTAGCTATAAGTTACAATGAAAAAGATCCTGAGTACAACAAAATAAGAAAAGACACAGGAAAAATCCAGGAGCAAAGAGCTCACCAGCTGTTGACATCTTCAGGTGTTACCATACCTAACGAGGGTGCTGGTATCCCTGAACTACAAAAGTTTCAAGATTATTTAAAAGATTATAAAATCAAAGTGTATTCATATGGAAGCAAAGGTCGAGATACTATATTCGTTGGACAAATTGATGGTCCCTCATTAAATTTAATTTATCATGAGGGTCATTATAATGTGATTACGTCGCTAACTGCGGCATTTTGTAGCGGTTATTATTGTGAAGACTGTAATGTACCATATGATCACAAAAATGCACACCGTTGTAGAGGAAGTTGTTTTGCTTGCATGCGATCACCTGCATGCCCAAAAAAAAGTATGAAGAAACTATGTGACGATTGTAACCGCTACTTTTACGGTGAGGATTGCTATCAAGCACACTTGTCGAAAGTTTGCACTTTGCTGAAAAGGTGTGAAGAGTGTTTGAAAACAATTAAAAAAGGAAGAGAGCATTACTGTGGAGAAATATTCTGTAAAATATGCAATAAACATCAACCTCCTGGTCATTTGTGTTATATGCAACCAGACAATCGATCTCCAAAAACCAGTAATACTCTCTTTGTGTTCTATGATCTAGAGACGCGTCAAGAAAAGATTGTGTCTGACGGGGTCGTTCAACAGGAACCAAATTTGTGTGTATTTAAACAATGTTGCGACGTATGTTTAACTACTAAAGCCGTAATTTGTAAAAAATGTGGTGTGCGCCTACAAATACTAAGATCCACAGACGTTATATCCCCATTTATACAACACGTTCTCACAATTAGAAAAAAATTTGAAACAGTAGTGGTTATTGCTCACAATGGTGGCGGTTTCGATCATCAGTTTGTTTTGAACCATATTTTGATGAAAACTGATCTGAAGCCGGAATTAATAATGCGAGGAACGAGATTGGTTTTAATGAGTGTGGGAAATGTAAAATTTTTGGATTCTTTAAATTATTTCCCGATGGCTCTAAGTAAACTCCCAAAAGCTTTTGGTCTGGTCGAGTTAAAGAAAGGTTATTTTCCTCACCTATTTAACCGTACAGAAAACGAGAATTATCTAGGATCGATACCTGCTTTAGAGTTTTATGATCCTGATAACTTTAATAATGAAGATAGAGAACAGTTAATTTGTTGGTATAATCAGAAAACTGCCGAAAATTATGTGTTCGATTTTCAGAAAGAGATAATTGAATACTGTATCTCCGATGTACAAATTCTAGCTGGAGCCTGTCTTAAATTCAGAGAGCTAATGTTAAAAGAAGGTAATGTTTGCCCTTTCACGGAAGCAAGCACTCTACCGTCTGCGTGCAATAAAATCTACAGGCGTAACTTTCTTAAACCGGACACGATAGGAATAATCCCGAAAAAAGGGTATAGATGGAGGGATAATCAATCTAAAATAGCTATACAATGGTTAATTTGGGAAGAACATCAAAGGGGAATAATGATACAGCATGCTGCTAGAGCATCTGAAGTTATTGTATCTGGATTAAAAGTTGACGGGTTCTGTGAAGAAACCAACCAAATATTTGAATTTCAAGGGTGTTACTACCATGGCTGTCTTAAATGTTTTATCACTAATAGAAATCAACCTCTTCATGACGATCCATCAGACAGTTTGGAAAACCGTTATGAAAGAACTATAGCGAAGATAGAAAGACTGAGAAATCTAGGTTATGACGTTATTGAAATGTGGGAATGCGGTGTGACGGATGAAATTAAAAAATATACGGAGAACCACCCTCTCCTTAATTACATTCCGCTAAACCCGAGAGACGCATTTATGGGTGGTCGAACAGAAAACATTGTCGAATACTACAAGTGTCAGGAAGGTGAAGTGATTAAATACGTAGACTTTACGTCGCTTTATCCATATGTGAATAAGTATGCAGAGTATCCTGAAGGACATCCCAAAATCTACGTGGGGTCCGAATGCAAATTCGAGAGTACTTTTGGATTTGTAAAATGCAAAATCTTACCGCCCACAAATCTGTTTCACCCCGTTCTTCCGGCACGTATAAACAACAAGTTAATGTTTACGCTTTGCAGAAGCTGTACCGAAGAAAGTATAGCCAAAGAGTGTTCACACTCAATAGACGAGAGAGCTTTAAATGGTACGTGGGTCAGTCTAGAAGTTGAAAAGGCTATAGAAATGGGGTACACAATTTTGGAAATATATGAAATTTGGGATTATGAAAAAAAATCTAAATACAACACCCAAACAAAAACCGGCGGCCTTTTTAATGAGTATATCAGCAAGTTTCTTGGTCTTAAACAAGAAGCGAGTGGTTGGCCTGTAGGTTGCGATACGGAGCAGAAGAAACAACAATATATAAGTGACTACTTTGAAAGAGAAGGTGTAGCGCTTTCCCCTATGAAGATTGAAAAGAATCCCGGTAAAAGACTCTTGGGTAAAAACGTTATCACAAGTTTTTGGGGATATCTAGGTATGCGCGAAAATAAACCTAAAACTTCAATCGTTAATCAGTCATATGAATTATATTCTATGTTAACCAACCCTTCAATAAGCGTTAATACCATACTTCCGGTGAACGATGAGACATTGATAGTTAACTGGGAATTCAAAGAAGAGGTTTACGATATATTACCTACAGTTTCAGTACCTGTTGCAGCGTTTACCACTGCTCATGCAAGACTAAAATTATATAATGAGCTTTTACAACCCCTAGGACAAAGGGTGAAATATTTAGATACTGACTCGTGCCTTTTTACCCTTAAAGAAGGTGAATATGAACCACCTTTAGGTAATTTTTTGGGTGAGCTAACTGACGAATCGGATGGTGGATATATAAAAGAGTTCGTTTCGGGAGGTCCCAAAAATTATGCTTATAGATTGTTCTCTCCTTCTACGGGTAAAGAAAATATAGTATGCAAAGTTAAAGGTATTTCATTAAATTATACCACCTCTAAGGTTGTTAATTTTGAACGAATAAAAGAAATGGTCCTTGAAAATCGCGCACCTGTGCATATTGTTAATAAACGAATACACTGTACTCAGGATCACGAATTATTAACTGTAAACGTTAAAAAGATTTATCGACCAAATTCAACCAAAAGGAAATTTCTAAAAGACCACACGTCGTTACCTTTCGGATATAAAAAATTAAAACAGGTTAAAAGTTTCCAATGATAATGAACTGTTTTGATTCAATTCAATTTCAGGTTAATATTTGTACTCTATACCTTATTATAATGGCTAATTAATGAACTGTCTTGATTAATTTCTAGGTTAATGTTCGTGCTGCCTAGTGGAAACCTTAAAATGGCGAATAAATGAACTATCTTGATTAATTTCCAAAGATATACAGATCACTAAAAAATGTCTACTGATTCATAATTTATTTTTTAAACAAACCAAAAGGTCACTTGTTAATTAGGTACACTCTGTAATTAAAAAACTGAATAAAATGAGTGAGTTGAAATTATTCTTAACTTATTACTAACTGTCTCTCCCTAACTAACATAACTTTTCCCTGGCGAACGAGGTCTGTACCTGCTCGTTGGTGTTCGCTGCATAGGGGAAACCCGAACTAAACAGACCATAAATTCAATATAAAATAATTTTGAAAAAGTCCTAACCTTTAATAGACAACTAATTAAAATACCTTAATCAGTAATTTTTATTCCTTTCGTTTCAAAACATATTATTTTTGGTTACTTTTGAATGTTATTTTTATTTTTTTTGGTTTACAAGTTTTGTTCTAATGTTAATATATATTTTTGCTTTTTAGGATTAGTTATCTATTTTAGAACTCTATAAGTTCTAGTTCTAGTTGCGGGTGTTATAAGATGTTACAATTGATGTTTAAACTTAGTATTTACCAACTAACAGCAAAGGAACGTTAGGTGAAACTTTCTGTATAATAATTGTAGTTATTTGAATGTTTAATTATTTGCTAAAAAGATATCCGAGGTTCCTTCGGGTATAAAAGGGGTGGTCGACTTTTTCCGCACAGAAATACGACAGGTACCACATTGTGGGAGAAGTATTTGAAACTTAGGGTGTCGGTAAGACTCGCCTACAAAACGAGCTGTCACCTATTGAGTTAAGTACGTATAGTATTTTCTGATTAGGGAAATTGTCGCCTGATGGCTATTAAAGAACCGCCTGCAACCTTGGTTGTCTACCTCATTAACAATTTTCTATTTTCGATGTCCGGTTTTGTTTCTAATGGGAAAGCTGACTAGCAAAAGTGGTAGTGGTGGGGGGTGGCCAAATCGTCGTTATACCTACTAATGTAGTTACTACACTTTTATTGTTAACAGTATGCTGTAAATAAATAAATTTATTATTCAACTTTGTTTTCTTTTTGTAAACAACTAGCAACCTGTCTGGGCTTCGCACGTTCTGAGCGACTTCTTTGCTACGCTTCGACGATATTTCTCGTCCGATAACTCATTAGCTATTCATTTTTTTCGTATATTGGAACTGACCCATTATTTTCTTGTAATATGTAAAGGTAAAAAACGGTTATTGTGGGTTAACCTTGTAAGATAGACATATACCTTCACGGATTTTTTGTAGATCTATTTATCCCACTATACATTGTTTTGTTATAACTCAAAATATTTGGCAGCTTATTTTTTTCCGACATGTTGAATTAATATCGTCAATCGTCAGTTTGCACAAAACCTTAATTTATTATACACTAAAACCTTCCTCAGGTATCAATCTCCCTGTTCTAAAAATCCGTCCAGTACTTTTCGAGTTTATCGCGAACAGATAGACGCAGCGGGGGACTTTGTTTTATAATATGTAAGGATTACACGATATTAGACATGTCTAGAATTTACAATCTAAATCTATTTTTTTAATTCTTCTACTAAAGTTTGTGGTCTGTCTGTGTAAACTTTTGATTTTAGTGAAGTGGAGTTAAATGTGTAGTTCTTGGGGACCTCTCTATTGTTCCTCGCCTACTAATTCATATAAAATACAATACTTTATTTGCATACAAAATATAAAACCACATTTTTTTAGCATCGTCAACAAGATTAAGATATTAAGAAAACTATATGTATAATTACATTCTAATTTTTTAAAATTGAGTTAAAAATTACGTTGACATTCTAGTTGAAAACAAGATTTAAATTAAGCTGTGTTGGTAGGTACTCAAATCAACCTCTAGAAATTATTTATTAAATATACTGCTAGATCGATTAACTTTTTTTGAATTTATTTTCATTTACCACTTTATAATGTGAAAGAACCTTATTATAAAATCTAACTGAATTACAAGCAAAGCTTTTATCGGTCAGTGTTAAGCGATGTTGTGATATTGATAATTGGTCTATTGATCGAGTGTTATGCTCATGTGTGTCTCCTAGCAAAATAGGATTTGTTTTATTTCATTTTTAAAAATTGCAATATATGTAGAGCGAAGGAAGAGTTAGTATTTTTTGTTGTTTGAATAAAGGTTTGCATGACTCCATAGGAGGACTTTTTATTACAGCACGTATGGCAGCTTCTTGAATAATGAAATTTTTTTACCAATCCACTGAATTTCCCTATAGTAATATCCCATATAACAACTGGCTCTGAAAAAGTCCCATATAAGCAGTTCTACATACTTCATTTTTAGTGTACCATGATAATTTTCTTATTAAGAATAGGGTGCTTGATAGTTTTTTTGAAAGAATTTCTGTGTTTTTTCCATTCGAGTCTATTATCTATTGTTAAACCTAAAAATTTTGTGTGTATCGTTTCCTGACGCATATTTTTAAGGGTAAATAAAACTTTGACTGTTTTATCAGTATTTAGTAACAGATTGTTACTGGAAAACCATGAGTTTGATAAGTAAGGACTCTAGCTTCAAGAGTTTCTAGATTACCTTTTTCTTTGTAAATAATAGGTAAAATCGTCTGCGGAGTGTACAGAGAGAGTGGGTTTTAAATAGTATGGTAGGTCATTTAGATATAGTATGTAGAGGGTTGGCCCTAGAATCGAGCCTTGGAGTACACCAGCATGAACTTTTTGTATTTCTGAGGCTCTCTTCCCAATTTGAACAAATTGGGTGCGATCTTTTAGATATTGTGTCAAAAAATAGTAACTTTTCCCTCTTATACCATAATATGGGAGTTTGTCTGATAATTTGCTAAGACTGACACAAACGAACGCTTTTGAGAGTTCGCAAATACTTGCTAAAAGCATCTTGGAACGCTCAAAAGCACTGACAATATCAGTTACGAGCTTTGTGGCAGCATGTAGGTATTGTCGAACAACACTTTTTACCCGACTGTCGGAGGGTTATGTTTTCAGCGCGTATCTTGTATCTATGTAATATTCTTCCTTACCTTGTATCTCCAGAACCGCTAAACGGATTTTCACATTTGAGGTATCGTTGGATTTGTCTTAATAGCCCAAGTGTTCTTAGATAGGTGACATTTAAAAAAAATCAAAATGGCGGATGTTTGTCGCCACATTGTGAGGTAATAAAAAAATAAATTGTACCAAGCATATCGAGTGGGGTATCAAAATGAAGGATTTTAAACACAAATTCTAAATATGTATATAAATTTTAGTTTTAATATTAAATAGAACGATAAAAAAAGAAATGAATATTTTTTCTGCATAGCAAATCGGATTTTTTTTTTGTATTTCGATCTAAGTTCCTTGGCAAAATTTGTTTAGTTTCATTAGTAGAACACGGCTTATGAAAATGAAAAACATAATAATAATTGGACATACAAAATGCTACAGCTGATTTCTCATTTACTATGGGAAATCAATTTTTTGATCTATGTTTCTTAGGGAAAGTTGTTCAGTTTCATGAATAGAACACGTGAGTTAAATTAAGTTAATACTTTTCCTAACAACTGTAACGCTAAAAAAATTAGCTTTACTAATAAAAATAATTCAGAACTCATAACTCAAAAATCACGCACAACTTTTTACAAAGCCATCCGATATTGATAATATATTTTTTCTTTGAAAGAGCATACCGCGTGGGCGGTTCCATATCAATTTTAAAGGAAAAGTCCAACCCATTAGGGTAATAAATCTGGGAATATTTAAATATTCCCATACTGATTGTTGTAAAGTAACACCACGTATAAAACCGTTGGCTCCGGTTGTTTTTGTTGAAAATAGTCATTAAGCCATAATAGTCTAGTCGACAAGTTGAAAATGGTATCAAATAGAGATACTACTCTTAAAATTATGTGCGATAGCTCATTGGATCCGGAATGACGTCTAGAAAAATGAGCCAAAAGCGTGTATTAGCACATAAAAAATTGCAAAAGTTATAAACAATTAAAGATGAAAAAAAAAATGGCATTTCGTTTTTTGCCAATATTTAATAAAATATTAATACTTAAGAAATTTCAAAAAAAGATTCTAAAAGAGGAGGAAATTTCCAATAAAAAACTCCAAACTCCTGGAACTCTATCTCCATTATTTATAATTTTAATTTAACGCTGAAAATAGGTCTGCGCGCGACATTTTTAGGTTGCGCGCGTGTAGGTCAAAAGCGAGTACGGCTTATGGTGTGTTCTGAACACTATAAATAATTTATTCCCGTTGGAAATTTTACTTAAAGTTAATTTTCCAACAAGTTAAACAATTGTTAACTAACAAAATTTTCTTGAACTTTTGTCTTAATTGTAAATAAAAAAAATGTTTAAATAATTGCCATAAAAATTTTTCGCTTCCTAGAGCCATTCTTATATACATACTTTACAAGATCACGCCATAAAAATTAAAAAAATATTCATACTTTGTTTATAATAATTTTTGTAGTTAAACAACATTGCTTGGGTTTTTCAGTTTTTGGTTAATTGCAAAAATTATTATAAACAAAGTATGAATATTTTTTTAATTTTTATGGCGTGTAAAGTATGTATATAAGAATGGCTCTACGAAGCGAAAAAATTTTACGGCAATTATTTAAACATTGTTTTTCATTTACAATTAAGACGAAAGTTCAAGAAAATTTTGTTAGTTAACAATTGTTTAACTTGTTAAAAAATTAACTTTAAGTAAAATTTCCAACTGGAATAAATTATTTATAGTGTTCAGAATACACCATAACTTTTTCAAATTAAAAAAAAAATATTCAATACCTTAAATAAATTACTTAATGTGCCGTACTCGCTTTTGACGCCACGCGCGCAACCTAAAAATGTCGAGCGCAAACCTATTTTCAGCGTTAAATTAAAATTATAAATAATGGAGATAGAGTTCCGGGAGTTGGGAGTTTTTTATTGGAAATTTCCTCCTCTTTCAGAATCTTTTTTTGAAATTTCTTAAATATTAATATTTTATTAAATATCGGCAAAAAATGAAATGCCATTTTTTTCAGCTTTAATTGTTTATAACTTTTGCAATTTTTTATGTGCTAATACACGCTTTTGGCACATTTTTCTGGGCGTCATTCCGGATCCAATGAGCTATCGCACATAATTTTAAGAGTAGTATCTCTATTTTGTACCATTTTCAACTTGTCGATTAGACTATAATTGCCTCTGTAGCGCAGTGGTTAAGCGTTCGGCTCAAGTTACGGAGGATCCGGGTTCTAATCCCGGTGACCAACGCACATTGTAAATAAGAATATTTGATTTAAAAACACATAAATATTTTAAAAATCCGACACAGATGTCCTGTAGGACCATTCAAAAAATAATGATTTCTCATGAACTCTTTAGCGAGTTTAGAATAAGCACTCTAAACTAAAAAGACATAAATAAAGAAATAATTAAAAAATAACAAAAAACCCGCCTTCATGGATAGCTACAGCTAAAAATCAATTGAAACGACTGAAACAAGACGGAAATTCAATGACTAGGTATTTAAAAAAAATTCCATGATTAGGTACTTAGAACCAAAAACATGAATTGAAACAGTACCACACCTACGTACCTACGTATTGTACAAATAGAAATATCAGCATGGTAGTCATTCAATTTTTTGCAACATTATAAACAGAATTGCAGTCGGAGGCATGAAAGTGTATGCTATGTTAAATTATTATCCATTTGTGCATGCCTCCGACTGTAATTCTGTTTATAATGTTGCAAAAAATTGAATGACTACCGTGCTGATATTTCTATTTGTACAATACGTAGGTACATAGGTGTGGTACTGTTTCAATTTATGTTTTTAGTTCTAAGTACCTAATCATTGAGTTTTTTTAAATACCTAGTCATTGAATTTCCGTCTTGTTTCAGTCGTTTCAATTGATTTTTAGCTGTAGCTATCCATGCAGGCGGGTTTTTTGTTATTTTTTAATTATTACTTTATTACGTAACGAGTTATGAAAAGACCAATTTTGTTTAACAGTGTGATGTTGCAGCACGAGCGTAGCGAGAGCTGCAAATGAACACGAGTTAAACAAAAAGGCGTTTTATAACGAGTTCCGTACAAGATTTTTTATAATTTTAACGAAATTCCATAATTAAAAAAAATTATAATTATCTAATAATAATTAAAAACAATACATCTAGTTCTCGTGTTTATTTTGCATTGACAGCTTTCTAATGCCAATTCTATTTAACATAGATATAATTAAAAGGTCCTAATAGTTTCTGACTTAAATATTAAGTATACTTATTTAATTTTTTGTTTAAAAATGTTTGCTTATAAATATTTCTTTAATAAAGTTAGTATAAAATAGTTCTTAGTTGTTTATATTTGCTTTATATTTTTCGTAACTTGTTTTGAAATTAAGTTTTCAAAACCAGTTACGTAAAGTTTTACTTTTCAAAACTAGTTATGAAAAGTAATGACTTTCAAAACTGACAGCAGTTTTGAAAAATGTCACTTTACTTGTCAAAATTATAAAATAGTTATTTACCTAACGTGTTTGGGAAGTAGAATTTTTCGCACGAGCACTTTATTTGCAACACGACCAAAGAGAGTGCTGGATTTAGTACGAATGTGAAAAATTCCTTCCCAAAAAAGTTAGTTACAATGTTTTTTGTAACGAATGATTTAAAATTAAACTAAAATTTAAATATAAATTTTATAATTTTTTTTTTATTATTTCTATTATTAATATATGATATACAAATGTCAAATTTAAATTATTTGACATTTTTCATAAATTTCAAAAAATATTAAATTTATCAAAATGATTGAGAGGTAATAGCAGTGATAGCGAAGTTCTTGAAATTAACAAAAAAGCAGGACAAGCATTTAATAGCTTGCTTTTTCAAAAAAGTCGATACGGTTATGAAAAAACTTATAAAAACAATTTTTCTACAACCGTGCGTAAAGTATTACCTTTACGCACGGTTTAAGGTTCGTAAAGTTTAACTTTTTTTCACTAGTGAAAAAAAAAGTTTTTTTTTAACTAGTAAAAAAAAGTAAAATAAGCACTGTTTTGTATAAGATTATGCAAATAATCTTACGTGTCTTATTAGCCGAGCTTGTAAGTGTTAACCTTCTATCCAGATGACTCGGGTTCAATTCCGGGTAAGGAAACTTTTTTTTTTATTATTTAATTGTGTAAATATATTTAATTGTTAAATTATTGCAGTTTAATACACAAAACTAGATATTATATTCAGTAATTTTTAATATGACAGAAATATCAGTTCATGAATAAGGGTAAGTATTTTTATTTAAATGATGACTGATTGACATTTCAATTAATTTATAATTTAAGCATTTCGCGTTTCTACGTACCGGTATTATAAGGTAAGATTAATTTAAAAAATAAATATTTTGTTATCTAAAATATGTTTTAAATATAATATTTTTTTTCGCAGTAAAGCGTAAAAAAAAATCAGGCCTATACTTGTATTTCTTGTAAACAAATTCGGTTGTAGAAAAAATATTGTATGCAACTCGTGCGTAAATGTTCCTTTTTTGACTCATGTGATTGTCGCATTCGCCTGCGGCTCATGCGACAACATTCACATTCGTCAAAAAAGGTCACTTTACGCACTAGTTGCATAAATAACTATTTGGATTGGTTTATGGATCAAATAGTCAAGATTTTGTTGACCAGCAAAGTAGTATAAGCTCTCTCTGGAACATCTATTTAATGCTTAAATTATGTTTATTAACATATAAAAATACTTTTGTTATCAACTGTTTAAAACAAATTACGGTAAAGTAAAAAGCACGAGTGCGTAAAAGTAACTTTTACGCACTCCGGCGATAACTGTAAAATACGCATTTTGTAACGTGAAAACTACCCTTGGCTAGCTCCAGGGTTCGTGGCTTCTTCTGGCTTTCTTTAACTCCCCCCAAACAAATATAAAAGGGCGCCAAATACAGACATACAAATAAAAGAAATGTGAATCAGTGTTAAATTGTTTATTCAAACTTTAATAAAAATTGAATTTGATGTTAAGCCAAGAAAAATTGAAATAAATTGTAATTAATTTAATCTTATCTTTTATGGTTTTCGATGTCTTCTGTCGGAGCCTTAGTTGCAAAAGTAGTAAACTGTATTTCCAATTTGTAGTCCTCGGAACAAACAGTTTTTTGATTGTTTAGACAAAATGGTGGTGACTTCTGGAATATCGGTTTCGATTATGGTAGAGTTGAAATGCTGATTTCAGGAAAAAAAATGGTTGTGTCGAGAAATCACACTCTTCCTAGGACCCTCTTCAAAAGTGGCAGCAGCCCTAATGAAATTAAAAAAAGGCAATCAATCTCCGACCATAAAAATCTTAATTTCGTACACAATCGCTAAAGGTTTTCTCCAAAGTTCGAGAAAAAATTAATTACTTACTATGTTTATATTTTAACTCAATAAAAAACTGATTCTTGACAAGCGATTGTGAACGAAATAATTAAATATTAGTAAAAGAATAAACTTAAATATTAAATAAAATATTCACCAATTTTGGATTTTTACAACTAAAATTAAAATAATTAAATTCTTACTCACCGAAACGAGGGTAGTAGAAAGTGAAGAATCAACTGAATTTAATGAATTCTCAAAATAAAATGAAATTATTTAACGTCGAAACATACGAGCAAATGATCATTCTCCTATCATAACTGATGCGACGCCGCACAAATAACAAGGAAATTCTAAAATTTTATAGTCAAGAGGCCAGGCCACAAATAACGTTTACAACGTTACACCAGGGTAACCTGGCAGAAAAAAAAAGGAATCGAAGGTTCTTTTTTTTTTATTATAAAGAGAAACTACTAAAATTTAAATTAAAAAAAAAATAATAATAATCCAAAACTGATGAATAGGTATAAAAAAAAATACAACATTAGTAAATTAAGTAGGTAACCACAAAAATTGATGTAATTCTTAAATGAAAAAATAAAAAAATTCTCGATAAAAAAATTCAAGAACACGAGACCTTACTACACTTTACCTCTAGGGAAGGAAAAAAAAATAGTTTTGAGAAAACTCGGGAGCAAGCACCCAGTGCGTTAAAGTACGCACCAGACTAAAACGACGTCGGTCCATCCGTATCGGCGAACCGTGGTCGAAGCCCACCGAGTGAGCGGTAACAATGCACACTTCCAAGGGCGACCTCGCGAAAGATGTTAATCGCGTCATGGTTACACACCCTTGGACCTCACACCATACAGTATGCAAAGCCCTCTCACCCAGCAAACGACGAACACAGTCCCCACCCACATCTGGACCTCCGCCGGAAAAATAACAAAAGACAATTTAACGGTAACAAAGATTATGGTACTGCTGGGACTTCCACGGGACGCCCTGCAAGGTCATCTGACTCTGCCAGCAGTAGTGGACCCCCGCATAGTGACAGTTTTCCCTCAGGTCCCTGCCGGCGAGCAATCCACCTCCCACTGACGGAGCGTAACAATGCAGTTCCACTAAAGGCGACTCCCCGTGCAGCCTCAGCACCCACCAAAACCTAAGGCCAAAGAAAAAGAACACGGAAGGACGTTTTGGGCCTAAGCCCGGGACCTGAAGGGACCCAGTGTGATAAAGTCCACACCCAACTAAAAACCTCTGTAGTAGTAAAATCAAAAATCAAATAAACCCCCCCAAAAATTTTGGTCACACAGACCACAATCAGTAAAAAGATAATATTAACTATCCTAATCAATGTAGTCAACAACGATTTGACGCGATGTCAAAAGAACAAAAGATAATTTGTTCACAAAGCAATTGTGAACAAAGCGAGAAAACAAAAATATGTCTCCAAAGTAACCAAAACAAGATAAGACTGACATCAAGAGAATCATTGAATACAAACAAAAAATACTCCAAAAGAGTAATCAAATAAGCCAATGGCCAAAGGACTATTCAATGAACGAGAAAAAAGTTGAAACCAAATATCAATCGAACGAAAATGTGTCCAAACACTAAAAGAAAATCGATTGATATTCAGAACAAAACAAAACTTGACAGTCTTATCGCTGTTTAAATACGACATATAAACGAAGAAAAAGATAATTATTCAACGGTAAAAAAAAGACAAGACATCGCAGAAATAAAGAAATTCAAAAGAAAACACCGATATAGGATAATCAATAAAAGTAAAAACGACGAAATCAATAGGAACAAGAAACTAATACTCAAACGCTAGAAACACTGAAAGGCAATAATTAGTAAGTAAAGAAGAGAAAAAAAAAATTTTTGAAAAAGGAACAAACTAAGAATTCAAAAATACAAATTTTTTTTTTTTTTTTTTACTAACGTGGTGGTGCGGCACAGCGGAACAGCGACAGCCTGTACTCGCAAATAAATGCTATCCCTAAGGTACAGTACTGACCTGAACTCACCAACCCTTATAATTTTTTTTTTTTTAATTAAAAAAATTAAATGACAATCTACGTTAATTTAAAAAGTTGAAATGAATTTTGAAAAAGTTTTAAGAATATAAAAAAAATCTAAGAAATAGAAATTGAAAAGTTAATAAAACTAATGCCTTCAGTGAAGTGACTCCAGTGATCAGAACAAAAGTGATTTCGTCAAATATTATCATCATTTTCACTGTCTGAGCCCTCACTATCAGACAAGTTCTAATCAAAATCAGAAAAATCTTTTTTTAAATCAGATACATGATAATTCCCTAAATCATTGCCCTTAGTATCCCTAACGTTATAAACCAGTTTGGAAATAACTTTGTTCACAATACAAGGAACGTATTTAGGAGCGAATTTAGCCGAAAATTTATCAATCTTAGAAGACAGAACATGATTTCTTTTCCAAAGCTTATCCCCTACATGATATTCAATATCTCTTTTACGAAGATTGTAATAATGCGAGTTCTTATCATAGGCAAGTTTTAATTTCTTGCGAACTTCAACAAATAATTTGGGTAATGATTGAATGTCAATTAAACGACTACTTTTATCGGCAATAGAAACTAAGTTGTTGGCATTATCAGAAATTTTCCCATAATAATCACCGGAAAGAGGAACATTTCTTGCAAAATTTAGGAAGGAAGGGGAATAACCGGTAACTTCATGTTGAGCAGTCCTAATTGCTTGAGCAACGTGATGGATTTTTGAATCCCAGGAGTCATGAGCTTCGTGAATGAAACAACGAATTGCCGTAGTGATACTCTTGTTGGTTCTCTCAGTGTGGTTCGCTTGAGGATGATAAACGGGGTTGTAACGAACATGGACTTTATATTTTTCCATAAGACATTTGAATTCTCGACTAGTAAATTGACTACCGTTGTCAACGGATAAAACCTGAGGAACACCGAATATTAAGAAAACTTGATTTTCTAAGAACTTTAAAATATTATTCGTCGTTGCCTTGGGCATAGGGTGGACTAGACAGAATTTGGAAAACCAATCCGTAACAACCAAAGCATATCTGTTGCCTAGTTTGGATCTAGGGTAACATCCAATAATATCAGCTGAAATCCATTGAAAAGGAAAATTAATATTTTTATAGTTTCCCATCAAGCCAGCCTTCGGAAGGTTAGAGCTTTTGCACGAAGAGCAAATCGCACATCTGCGGATGTAACGATAGATATCCTTTCTCATTTTGAGCCAGTAATACAGTTCCGAAATACGAGAGAAGGTTTTAGAAATACCGAAATGACAACCAGCTTTGCTATCGTGAAAATATTTAAGGAGACTAGCCCCATTACCGGTAGGGACCAGAATTTTCCAATCGGAAAGATTACTCTCGATTGGATTTTTCGAAAATATATTGTAACGGGATAACCGTAAAGGAAGGGACCTTAATTTAAAAGATTGTTGTTGACAGTTGATTTTTAGAAGTTTGTAAAAAAAAATCAACTGACCATTTTAAATAATGTTTCTAGAAAATTCTAGAAACTTCTAAACACACTGACTAGATTAAATAATGTTGTATATAAGGGGATGCATGGGCAGTTAACGTCAGTTCAAGTCAAGTGTTCACAAGAGTTCATTGTATTGTCAAGTAGTTAGACGTTATCCAGCAGAGTTCAGTGTATCTTAACAATTTTGTAAATAAATTGTGTAAAAAGCCCCCATACGTGTTTCAAATTGGTGTCAGGTGTGGGGTGAAGATATAAGAATGCATGGAAAAAAGATAAATGAACTATTGGTGGCTGAGCTCAGAAGAGAGCTTGAAGAATTAGAGATGGAAACTACTGGAAGCAAATCCGTGTTGTTGAGAAGGCTCCGTGAATACTACCTAAATAATAATTTGGACCCTGACGCTGTAGTTCAAAAAGCAAATTCTGAACTAACTCAACAACTTTCCCGGCTGCAAGAAGAGCAAGCTCAACAACTTTCCCGGCTGCAAGAAGAACAAGCTCAACAACTTTCCCGGCTGCAAGAGGAGCTATCAGGACGAATGACGAACCAGCAAGAGGAGCTATCCAGTCAGATGAAGAGCCAGCAAGAGGAGCTATCCAGTCAGATGAAGAGCCAGCGCGAAGATATGTCCCAGCTGTCCCAACGAATGACGAGCCAACAAGAAGATCAAACTCAACAATTCTCCCGGCTGCAAGAGGAGATATCAGGACGAATGACGAACCAGCAAGAGGAGCTATCCAGTCAGATGAAGAGCCAACAAGAGGAGCTTTCCAGTCAGATGAAGAGCCAGCGCGAAGATATGTCCCAGCTATCACAACGGATGTCTACCCTACCAGAAGAGTTGTCCAGTTCCTTCTCCCAGCAAATATCGCATTTGCGCTCCGAAATGTACACTCTTCGTGACGAACAAAATCAGCAAGTGTCCAGCTTGCGAGACGAACAAAATCAGCAAGTGTCCAACTTGCGAGACGAGCAAAACCAGATCAACCAGCAAATGCAGTCCGAGATAAGGAAGCTTCAACAAGAACAGGAAGCTAGCCGACGAAACCAAACCATCCACCACGGCGACGGAGATGCAAGAAGGATGGAAACCTGCCACGCAGACGTCGAACGACAAAGAAGCGAGGAGACGACCCATGTACGAACGACGATGAAACCCCCGACCTTCGACGGGAAGACTTCCTGGCCAAATTACCTGAAACAATTCGACGCAGCGGCCAGAGCTAATGGATGGTCATCCCAGGAGAAAGCATTGTCCCTAACCGTAGCTCTGCGAGGCGAAGCTTTAGACGTCTTGCAATCATTGACACCGGATGAAGCTGACAACTTCGAGTTATTGGTGAATCGTCTAGAGATGCGTTATGGTCAAACTCATCTACAACCGGTGTACCGAATGCAGTTAAAGAGCCGAAAACAGAAAAATGGAGAAACTATCCAGGAATTTGAAGCGGATGTAGCAAGAATGGTACGACTTGCGTATTCAAATGCAGCGGAGGATTTCCTGGAGTGCCTAGCAGTCCAAACCTTCACCGATGGTCTTCGAGACGTCGAATTGCAGCGCGCTGTACGGTTGGCGCGGCCGAAGACTCTTGTGGACGCCTTGACCATTGCCCTGGAGTTTGAGGCGGCGACGGAGGCCTCACGTGGAGTTGCTCGACTAAGGGAAATCACCGGTAACTACGACCATGCCGTTCATTCCGTTAGCGACGTTGAAGCGGTAGTAGAGAGATTAATGAAGTTATCTCCAAAAAGAAGGCGCCAAGTGAGATGCTGGAACTGCGGAGAACTAGGCCATATAAGAAATACTTGCCCCCAAAAAGAAAAATCTTCTGCTGAAGTACCCCAGCAGCAGGAAAACTAGAACGGGTCGACTCCTGGAGGGCGAAATCGACCCCAAACATTCCCGAAGCCCCTCACACCATTAAATTGGCAACTCTGCGACATCACGTGGACAGCTTATATGTAGATGGCCTCATTCATGGGAAGAACTTTAGCATGCTGGTAGACACTGGAGCTACAAAAACTATCGTTCGACCATCCATCATTATGCGAAAGAAGATGTGGCCTACCAGTTGGAGACTGCGTACCGCTACCGAAGATTCTGCTAGAGTCTACGGTGAGATACAGGTGACGCTACAGTTTGGTTCAACCTCTCTTGTTCACTCAGTGCTGGTGGCTGACGTTGATGAAGATGTTGTTCTGGGCATAGATGTTATGCTCCACTGTGGTTTTCATTTGGATCTTCGCCAACGTATCCTTCGTACTGGTAATGAAGAAATATTCCTGCACCGAAAACAAGTTGACAATGCCTCGATTAAGCTAATCGATGATATCGAACTTCCGGCAAGCTGCGAATGTGTCGTCACAGCGCGGTTGGATGGACTGGAGCCAGATGGTGCCCCAGCCATGATAGAGCCGAAGAACCATGACCATGAATTGGGAAAAGGACTCCTTGTGGGTAAGACTCTTGTTAGATCCGCCAAAGAGGTACCCATCCGAGTTATCAACTTGAACGATCATCCAGTTCTTCTCCGAAAGGACACGGAAATGGGAAGTTTAGAACCGGTAATGGCCATAATTCACAAGATAAATGTTACGGAAACAGATGAGACCAACGAAATTGAACAATTAATGACAAAATTAGACCCCTCTTTGTCAAAATTAGAAAAGAAACAGGTAAGAGATCTACTTTACCGTTATAAACCTGTATTTGGTTCTAAAAGTAAACTGGGAAGAACTGATATTGTACAACATAGAATTGACACTGGTGATGCACGTCCGATTCGACAGGTACCCCGAAGGATGCCTCAAGTTAAAAAGGAAGAAGCAGACAGAGCCCTTAAAGAAATGATTCAAAATGGCATAGTCGAACCATCCAGTAGTCCGTGGGCTTCTCCTGTGGTATTAGTGAGAAAGAAAGACGGATCAATGCGGTTTTTTGTCGACTATCGAAAGCTAAATGATGTCACTAAGAAGGACAGTTATCCTCTGCCAAGGATTGATGATGCCCTCGACGCTTTGGCGGGTTCTACTCTGTTTTCTACCTTGGACCTTAAAAGCGGATACTGGCAAGTTAAAATGAATCCTGCAGACAAAGAAAAGACTGCCTTTACCAGTGGATCAGGGTTATGGCAATTCACGGTCCTTCCATTTGGCCTCTGTAATGCTCCTGCGACGTTTGAACGACTAATAGAGAACATCCTGCGGGGTTTGTCATGGGAAACTTGTCCAGTTTATCTAGACGACATCATCATAATGGGTAAGACCTTTAAGGAACATTTATCTAACCTGGAAGAAGTTTTTAAAAGATTACAGAACGCTAATCTAACATTGAATGTTAAGAAATGCCACTTGTTCCAGAGACAGGTCAACTATTTAGGACATAACGTATAAGCCATTCACTTTTTATTTCCATCTCAGTAGGCTCTGTTAGTTACATGAAATTCGCCCAGTATAATACACGTCTGTTCATATTGTTCTGTGGTCTTATTAATTGTAAATACGATGTTGTCACGTCTTCAATAAAAATATGTGTATTCATTACAAATATCTTAAGTAATTAAATCTGCAAACCAAATTTAAAACTTGCCGAAAATAAGTCAATGTATTTAATATTAAATTGAATAGGTACTAAAGTAGATACGTCAGTTTTCGCTGCAAGTAGGTACTATTAATATCCAAGAATGGTCTATTTAAATTCACATGAATTTTGACTGATATTCAAAATAACACATTCCTTTGCACAGAACAGATCCCTGTTTATAGTCAATTATCATATTATATGATTGATCTAGAACGAAAATAGTTATTATCCTATCAAGTGCGGAAAGTTATACTTTCCCGCAAGAGTTAGGATCAATATTTTTTCTACAAGCATAAAAAAGATACTTTATTCATTTTTTAAATTTTATTTTCAACTCCTAACAATGTTACAAAATTTTAATTTGTGACAATTAAAGTTTGTTGTTGCTTTGAGTAACGTTTACAGAGGTGTTTTAATAAATTATGATTTTTTTAAGAACAAACATTTTAAAAATCTCTATTTTTATGCAAAATAATCTTTTTTTTACTATTTGTATGTAGTAGGTACAACAACATTAAAGTAATAATACAATAATTTTCCAAAAGGTTATTGAAGGACATATTCATTTAATAAAAAAAGAGATATTTTCTGAATTAAAATGCGTGCGGAAAAGTGTTGTTTTACGCATGCTTGTAGAAAAATATACTTTTATATTTACATTTTATTACAAATAAATAATATAAGTAAAATTCAAAATGTAGCACATATACATATATTAATAAAAACGTTTAATACAACTTTTAAATTACTCAAGCAATAGTAAAAGATCCTTTTTACAAATGTATAATAAAACTTTTAAATTATTCAAGCAGTGGTAAAAAAAATTATTTCATCAGTTTTGAGTTTAACATAAAAACACAGTACTCAAAGTCTATAGGTATCCATCTTTTTTAAATTCTTCTATTTTACATCCAAATGGCATCGTAGTGTAACATTATTGTATTAGTGGCTGTAGGATAATAAAATTTCACATCCAATGGGTTAATTGAGGAAACTATACTCCAGTAAAAATTTGATTTTCCTGGTCCGCCCCAGGTGGTGTCGCATTTGACTTAAAAATGCTGATGTTTTAATAATGTTCTTTATAACAGAAATTTTTCAGAAAAATTAAGATTTGTTAGACATTTTAAACCGATACAATGAAAAAAATATTTTAATAAATTACATAAAAGCAAATAAAAACAAATACAGATGCAGATTTAGATGTAACATGTAAATGTTGTCGGTGTATTTGTATAATCAATCCTCTTCCATTATTTCACTGGAAGAATCAGAGTCACTAGCAAATCCAAAATCGGAATCGTCAGAATCTGATTCCTCCAATGAAATAATTAAAGGAGGAATATTGTCATGTGAGCAGTTTCCCATGTAAGTAGTCCAATCTGCCAAAATAAGTTCGTCTGTATGTCTACAAAAATTTTGCCACATGTCTGGTGTACATTTAGTCAATGCTTCTGTCCAAGTTTTTTTAACTCTTTCCTGGTCAAGGTAAGTAGATGTAATATGTTTTTTATAATATGTCTTAGTAAACCCCCATGCTAGTTCTATTGGATTGTAGTGACAATGGTATGGTGGTAGTCGAAGTACTTCATGTCCTCGTTGTTTTAAAATTTCATCCACTACATATGTCTTTTCGTCAGTTTTATAAGGTAAGATTATACAGTTGTTTCTTTGTCATTTTTGTGTCAAACCTAATGTTATTGTTAATCAACCATTCCTGCATCATTGCTTTTTTCGCTGAAAAAGAGGGTGGTTTGTTAATTTGAACTGAATGGTATGGCGCGTTGTCCATGACCACCACACATTTTTCTTGAAATACAGATAGAGCAGGAATGAGTTGATTAACAACCCAGTTTTTAAAAAGGTCACCATTCATACTTTTGTGATAGTCAAGGTCTGTATTCGAAGAGTCTAGTAACAAGTCACATCCTTCCAAAAATCCAGTATCAGTCCCTGCGTGTAAAATAGTAAATCGCTTTCCTTCGGATTTTACACGAGCTGGATTACTTTTTAGGTCAGAATCGTGCACCCACTGACGCACTGAACTACCATTTTGATAGATCCATGTTTCATCTAGGTACACGAATCTAACTCTCTCAGCAAGACTTTTTAGTTGTTTATATTTCCGAATGAAAGCGATCTTTCTAATTTTAACGTGTCGTTGTTCACATAAAATATGTCGTCCATTTACTTTTTTAAATTTGTATCCCATTAATTTTATAAGTTTGTATAGTGTCGTACGTCCCCCTTTAAAATCAAAATTTTGTTTAGCATCAGTCAAAAGTTTGTCTAAAGTAAAATGTTCAGTTTTAGCATGGTACATCTAAATCTGTCGCTGTAAGTCTTTTTTTAAAATAAACTTCTCAAATGTATCAGTTTTACATCCTTTATCTGCGACTTTCTCATTATTTTTCAATCCTTCTTTAATAATCTTCCGTATTTTCGATACACTGATCTAAAAAAATTAAGCATTTAGAATGTTTGTCATATTAATTAGATTCAAAAAATATACCTCAGTTACACAACGGTAGTTAAGAGATTTAAAAATATTTAACAAAATTTTAAATTAAATTATAGTTACAAAAATGTATAATTTCGAAATTTAAAATCTGACAACATTGTATATAATTTATTATGATATCTGTCAAAAAAGGTTATGTGTTCTTTTAATAATATAAATTTTATTTAAAAAAGTGATACATATTTATAAATTCACTAGCTTTTGCCCGCGACTTCGTCTGCGTGTAATTCGAATAAAAGCAAGGTCTTTATGTATCAATAACTGGTGCCCGCGACTTCGTGTGCGCAGTATTAGTATTTCGAGTAGCTTATATTAGCGTGAAAAGAACTAACATTATGACATTAAAATTATAACATACATAATTTTTGGGTCGTATTTGAAAAATATAACAGTCTGACAATATTGAGATGTTACATTCGCACTGTAATAACGTAACAATATTGTCAACATAAGAAATACAGTAATTTTTTCAGACTTAAATGACATTTATCGTTATATTTTGGACAATTCACACAATATCTTTATAAATTATAGCCTATATGTTATTCTGATCTATAAGCTACATTACTGTAAAGTTTCATTAAAATCCGTTTAGTAGTTTTTGCGTGAAAGAGGAACAAACATCCATACATCCATCCAAACAAACTTTCGCCTATATAATATTAGTAGGATTATAAAAACCTCTCTCAATTAATCTAATGCAAAATATATAAGTTTATGTTAGCGACTAGCATTGATTTAAAAGAAATACACATAAAATCGTACTTACTTGAAAAACCTCGGCCAATTGATTTAAATAAACACTCTCACAGCTGTTAGCTTGTTTCCTAAACATACCATAACATCTAACGATGCTGTTGTGAATTTCTGTACTTATTTTTTTTGGCATTGTATATTGAATCTAAGAAAGCATCAAATATTTCGTTATTGAATCTTCAACAATTTTACCTTTGACAATGTGCTGTCAATATTTCGACAGTAGGTACCAACCCAACAAATTGAAGTGCCAATCCAAGAAATAAAATGCATAGTCTACTGAGATTGAAATAAGAAGTGAATGAATTATAAGCAAGGATGGCGTTGCTGTTGACCCCGCTAAGATACAAGCCGTTCAGGAATGGCCAATCCCTATCGACAAACATCAGCTCCGGAGTTTCTTGGGTCTTTGTTCCTATTACCGACGATATGTCAAGAATTTTGGAGACATCGCCAAACCCTTGACACGTTTGACAGAACAAGATAAGTCCTTCTGTTGGGATCAGGAATGTCAAAAGGTGTTTGAAATATTGAAGAAACAGCTTACGTCAGCACCTGTTCTTGCTTATCCACTTCCTGATGGTAAGCTTATTCTGGACACCGACGCCAGCAATGTGGGAATTGGAGCCGTCTTGTCACAGCTACAAGACGCTAAGGAAAGAGTGGTTGGTTACTTCAGCAAAACTTTATCGAAAGCTGAAAAGAACTACTGTGTAACTCGGAGGGAACTGTTAGCAGTTGTAAAATCCGTCGAACACTTTTATAAATATCTGTATGGCAGAAAATTCCTGATCAGAACCGACCATGCTAGTTTAAAGTGGCTACTTAGCTTTAGGAACCCAGAAGGACAGATAGCAAGATGGCTCGAAAAACTGCAGGAATATGATGTTGAAATCGAGCACAGACCTGGAACCAGACATCGTAATGCTGATGCACTTTCCAGAAGACCATGTCGACCTGATTGCCCCCATTGTACCCGTATGGAGCAGAACGAGGAAAAACTTGCCTTAGTTAAGGTTGTGCCAGAAGACGAGAGCTCTATACTGGAGGAGCAACAAGAAAACGATCCCGTTCTCAGAAAGATTAGGGAGTGGAAGAGAATGGACCGTCGTCCGTTGTGGGGAGAGATATCCTCATCCTCTCCTGCTTTAAAAGCATACTGGTCCCAATGGAACTCTTTAATTTTGGACGGAGGGCTCGTTCAAAGACTTGTAGAAAATTCCGAGGGCACAGAAACAAGGAAACAAATAGTGGTCCCAAGAAATGCTGTACCGGAAATTTTAAAACAGATGCATAATGATAGTTCCGGAGGACATCTGGGTATTACGAAAACGCTGCAAAAGATCCGAGATAGATTTTACTGGGTAAATTGCACTAATGATGTTAAAGATTGGTGTCGTAAATGCACTACATGTGCTGCCAGTAACGGTCCGCACCGAAAACCGAAGGCGGAAATGCAGCAATACCTGGTTGGAAGTCCTTTTGAAAGAATCGCAGTAGATGTATTGGGGCCACTTCCACAGACCGATGTAGGAAACAAGTACATCTTTGTTGTAATGGACTACTTCACTAAATGGGTTGAAGCATATGCAGTTCCCAATCAGGAAGCCACCACTTTAGCAGATATATTGGTTGAAGAATTCGTAAGCCGATTTGGGGTACCACTAGAATTACATTCAGACCAAGGAAGAAATTTTGAGAGCAAGCTGTTTCAAGAAGTTTGCCAAAGATTAGGCATCCACAAAACGAGAACCACAGCGATGCACCCTCAGTCTGATGGAATGGTGGAACGAATGAACCGGACTATAACCAACTATCTGTCAAAAGTGGTGTCAGATTGTCAGAGGGATTGGGATCGACATATTCCACTATTTCTAATGGCAATTCGATCGGCCATCAACGAATCAACTGGCCAAACGCCTGCGAAGGTCCTGTTCGGTAGAGAAATGAGGCTACCATGTGACTTGGTGTTTGGTTGTAAACCTGGTGAAGAAATGGCACGTGAACAATATGTCGCTGACCTTCAGAATCGAATGGAAAATATACACAACCTGGTGCGTGGAAAACTACAATTATCTAGTGATCGGATGAAGAGGTACTATGACACACGGACAATGGAAAAGAGTTACCAAGTTGGAGATTTAGTCTGGCTCTATAACCCCCGACGGCGTCGAGGTATTTGTCCCAAATTACAAAAGAACTGGGAAGGTCCTTACACCATCAAGAAGAAGATTAACGATGTCATTTATCGGATCGTGAAAATTCCCAGAGGGAAACCCGTCGTGGTCCATCATGATCGTCTGGCGCCTTACCAGGGAAACCACAGTGGAGATGCGCAGCAACTCCAAGAAGATGGTCTGGCTGGCTCAGGGAGTGTGCGGGATTCCGATGTAGGAAATAACATTCCAGGAGGAATGAATCTAAGGAGGGGGCAGTGTAACGGGATAACCGTAAAGGAAGGGACCTTAATTTAAAAGATTGTTGTTGACAGTTGATTTTTAGAAGTTTGTAAAAAAAAATCAACTGACCATTTTAAATAATGTTTCTAGAAAATTCTAGAAACTTCTAAACACACTGACTAGATTAAATAATGTTGTATATAAGGGGATGCATGGGCAGTTAACGTCAGTTCAAGTCAAGTGTTCACAAGAGTTCATTGTATTATCAAGTAGTTAGACGTTATCCAGCAGAGTTCAGTGTATCTTAACAATTTTGTAAATAAATTGTGTAAAATACGTGTTTCAATATGTTTATAGATAATATTGTTGAATATTCTTAGTCGTTACTTGATGAAAATCCATATTCAAAGAATATTAAAATGCTAAAAGTATTGAGATTTTCACAATTTTTATTTAATGTATAACGGGTTTCACTATCTTATAGCTTCTTCAGGTACAATTAAAACTTACAAAGTTATGGTAAAAATAAAATGAAATAATGACATGACATAATGACATAATGATGGTCGAAAGACATTGTATAAATAAACTGAAATAAAACAAATGTACTACAAATTGCAATAAGGACAAAGTTAATAATAATAAATTTTTACTATAGTAGTAATATATACAGGATTAGTACATAGACCTTTATGTAAATAAATTTAATAACGGTGAATTATTTAATTCTGTTTGATCATTCAGTAATGTATCAGAGTGTTTACATTTATTAATTTCTAGACTTTCTAATAAATTTAATTTAAAACCTTTATTTTCTTGGTGTAAAATATCAAAATTATTATTAAAGTTATGGTTTTCAGAAATTAGATGATTTGAGTATGTAGAATCAGTTTTTTTATTAAGGAAGCTTCTATTATGTTCTGTAATACGCTTTTTAAAAGTTCTACCTGTTTGTCCTATATATACTTTATTACAAGAACCACAATTAAGTTTATATACACCCGATTTTTGATCTTTTGAATTTTTAGTTTTATTGTTCTTAATGTATTTCCCTATTGTATTATTGGTTTTATATGAAATCGTAAAATTTTGTTTCTTTAAAAAAGATTTTAATTTAGTACTACTTTTACCTAGATATGTTAAACTTTTGTATTGTTTAGTTTCTTTTATATACGGATAAACTTCTTGGATGGCCTGTTTATAAGCTTTTTTAGAAATAATGTTGTCAATTAATTTGTGGTCGTAGCCATTATTAACTGCTATTTGTTTGATAATCAAATATTCTTTATTATAATTATTTTCAGTTAAAGGTGTATTCAATAATCTATGGATCATACTATTATATGCTGCGTGTTTATGTTGAATTGGATGAATAGAAGTATTGTGGATAGTTATATCTGTATGGGACGGTTTATGAAATATAGAAAATTCATGTTTTTTATTTACTCTATTAATTGTTAAATCCAAGAAGTTTATGCTATTGTCATCTTCTAATTCTATAGTGAAATTAATTTTAGGATGTATATTATTAATGAACTCAAGAAAAGTATTTAATTGTCTGTTTGTACCTGTAAAACATGCAATAATATCATCTACATACCGATACCAATATATGAAATTTGGTGACAGATTATGTTTGTGTATAATATTTTCAATGTTATCCATAAATATTTCGGCTAACAAGGGACTTAAGGGATTTCCCATAATTAAGCCTTCTTTGCAAATATAAACATTGTTATTGAATTCAAAATAATTTTGTTTTAAACAAACTGAAAGTGTTGATAAGATTTCTTCTTTTATTACGGGATTGACAAAATTACTAGTTTAGAAGATTTTCTATTAATTTAATGGTATCTTGAGGAGGTATACTTGGAAATAAATTTTGAACATCAAAAGAAACTAGTTTTGAATTATTTGGTAGTGTTAAATCTTTTATATTATTTATTAACTCACTTGAATTCTTAATGATAAATTTAGGTTCAAATTTGGTATATTGTTTAATAATATCAATCAGTACATATGAAACTTTAACTGCAGGGGCTGTAATATATGATACTATCGGTCGAATTGGGTAATCTTGTTTATGGAGTTTTATTAAGGAATATAAATTAGGTGATTGCGGATTCATGATAATTAATTTAAATAAATCTACAGGATCAAAAATACTACGACAATTATGAACTAATGTTTTAATTTCTTTTTGGAAAATTTCTGTTGGATTTTTTCTACATATTTCATATTTTCCTAAATTAATAAAATTTAAATTTTTTTGTATATATGATTGTTTATTTATGGCTATAACAGTGTTACCTTTATCTGCTCTAGTAAAAACTAATTGATCATTAGTAGATTTATTTTGAATTGATTTTAAAATATTATTGTAAGGATTATAAGTTGGGGTTTGTAACAATTCGTTTTTAATTATATTAGCGGCTTGATGTTTTATTGAAATGTTGTTTGAAGTATTCTTTAATATTATTTCTGTTTCTACACCAAGAATTTCTAAATTATGTGGATTAATATTAGGTTGTATATTGTGTTTAAAACCTTTTTCAATCAACGAAATTTCTTTATTGGTAAAATTAGTATTAGTTAAATTTACAAATCTATCAAAAAATCTGTGGTCTGAGAATTTGTTATTATTATTGTTATTGGAATTAAATTTATTTGAAATCAATTTATCTAATTTAAGTTTTTGTCTAGAATATTTTTTGTGAATTAATAATTGAACTTTTTCTCTGGTATTATAATCTAAAATTGTAAATTCTATATAATGTATTATAATAATATAATTAAAAACGAATTGTTACAAACCCCAACTTATAATCCTTACAATAATATTTTAAAATCAATTCAAAATAAATCTACTAATGATCAATTAGTTTTTACTAGAGCAGATAAAGGTAACACTGTTATAGCCATAAATAAACAATCATATATACAAAAAAATTTAAATTTTATTAATTTAGGAAAATATGAAATATGTAGAAAAAATCCAACAGAAATTTTCCAAAAAGAAATTAAAACATTAGTTCATAATTGTCGTAGTATTTTTGATCCTGTAGATTTATTTAAATTAATTATCATGAATCCGCAATCACCTAATTTATATTCCTTAATAAAACTCCATAAACAAGATTACCCAATTCGACCGATAGTATCATATATTACAGCCCCTGCAGTTAAAGTTTCATATGTACTGATTGATATTATTAAACAATATACCAAATTTGAACCTAAATTTATCATTAAGAATTCAAGTGAGTTAATAAATACTATAAAAGATTTAACACTACCAAATAATTCAAAACTAGTTTCTTTTGATGTTCAAAATTTATTTCCAAGTATACCTTCTCAAGATACCATTAAATTAATAGAAAATCTTCTAACTAGTAATTTTGTCAATCCCGTAATAAAAGAAGAAATCTTATCAACACTTTCAGTTTGTTTAAAACAAAATTATTTTGAATTCAATAACAATGTTTATATTTGCAAAGAAGGCTTAATTATGGGAAATCCCTTAAGTCCCTTGTTAGCCGAAATATTTATGGATAACATTGAAAATATTATACACAAACATAATCTGTCACCAAATTTCATATATTGGTATCGGTATGTAGATGATATTATTGCATGTTTTACAGGTACAAACAGACAATTAAATACTTTTCTTGAGTTCATTAATAATATACATCCTAAAATTAATTTCACTATAGAATTAGAAGATGAAAATAGCATAAACTTCTTGGATTTAACAATTAATAGAGTAAATAAAAAACATGAATTTTCTATATTTCATAAACCGTCCCATACAGATATAACTATCCACAATACTTCTATTCATCCAATTCAACATAAACACGCAGCATATAATAGTATGATCCATAGATTATTGAATACACCTTTAACTGAAAATAATTATAATAAAGAATATTTGATTATCAAACAAATAGCAGTTAATAATGGCTACGACCACAAATTAATTGACAACATTATTTCTAAAAAAGCTTATAAACAGGCCATCTAAGAAGTTTATCCGTACATAAAAGAAACTAAACAATACAAAAGTTTAACATATCTAGGTAAAAGTAGTACTAAATTAAAATCTTTTTTAAAGAAACAAAATTTTACGATTTCATATACATTAAGAACAATAAAACTAAAAATTCAAAAGATCAAAAATCGGGTGTATATAAACTTAGTTGTGGTTCTTGTAATAAAGTATATATAGGACAAACAGGTAGAACTTTTAAAAAGCGTATTACAGAACATAACAGAAGCTTCCTTAATAAAAAAACTGATTCTACATACTCAAATCATCTAATTTCTGAAAACCATAACTTTAATAATAATTTTGATATTTTACACCAAGAAAATAAAGGTTTTAAATTAAATTTATTAGAAAGTCTAGAAATTAATAAATGTAAACACTCTGATACATTACTGAATGATCAAACAGAATTAAATAATTCACCGTTATTAAATTTATTTACATAAAGGTCTATGTACTATTCCTGTATATATTACTACTATAGTAAAAATTTATTATTATTAACTTTGTCCTTATTGCAATTTGTAGTACATTTGTTTTATTTCAGTTTATTTATACAATGTCTTTCGACCATCATTATGTCATTATGTCATGTCATTATTTCATTTTATTTTTACCATAACTTTGTAAGTTTTAATTGTATCTGAAGAAGCTATAAGATAGTGAAACGCGTTATACATTAAATAAAAATTGTGAAAATCTCAATACTTTTAGTATTTTAATATTCTTTGATAATATTGTTATCGACCCGAAATGACGGAAATTTGTCAGGAGAAGTCTGAATTTTCTGGATTAAGGATAAATACCACTTGTCCGGTTTTAAATTTGTCTAGGCTAGCGATATCGGAATTATAAACGCGAGAAAGCGCATCACTCACTACCATGGTAGAACCTTTTCTATGCTTGATGATAAAATCATATTGAGACAATCATAAGGCTAGACGGGCTAAACGACCCGAGGGATTAGACAATTTGTACAGCTATTGAAGAGATGAGTGATCAGTTTCTAAAGTGAAAACAGTACCTTCCACATAACCCCTGAATTTTTCGATTCCAAAAATTGTCCCTAACAGTTCTTTTTCCGTCGTGGAAAGTTTCCTCTCTGCACTAGAAAGGCTACGACTAGCATAAGCAATAGGGTGATCAACACCATCACATTCTTGGTAAAGAATGGCACCCAAACCGGTATCACTCGCATCTGTTTGAATAATGAAGGGAATTGAATAATTAGGGCTGGATAAAATTGGGCTAGAAGTAAGGAGTTGCTTGATTTTCGAAAATGCATTGTCAGCGTCGGGGTTCCAAATTATAGGTTGTCCTTTTTTTCGACCCTTAAGGAGATCGGTAATAGGCGAACAAACCGAAGAAAAGTTTGGGAGAAATCTTCTGTACCAACCAATTAGACCAATAAGTCTCTTAATTTCAGTGGTGTTTTTAGGAATAGGATAATTTAAAATTGCCGTAACCTTATCGGGATCTGTACGCAAACCACACTGATCAACACGAAAGCCTAAATATTTTAGGGAATCTTTACAAAATTCGCACTTATCCATATTTATAGTTAAATTTGCTTCTTTCAATCTAAAGAACAATTTTTCTAGTACCTCTAAATGAAGTTCGAAAGTCGGAGTCGCGATAATGATGTCATCCAAATAACAAAAGCAATAGGGAATGATTGACGGATCCAAGACTCTGTCCATTAATCTTGCCATAGTTTTAGGAGCATTTTTTAAACCAAAACACATAGTCGTGTATTCAAAACTGCCTAAGCCATAGATAGAGAATGCAGTCTTTGGAATAGAAGTCTCTGTTAAGGGAATTTGAAGAAAGGCTTTTTTTAAATCAATAGAGGTAAGGAATCTTGCATCTCGTAACTTATTTAAGATTGAATCAATCTGATGCATAGGGTATGAGTCTGAAACTGTGACAGAATTAAGTTTCCTACTATCCAGAACTTTTCGGTAACCGTTATCACCCTTTTTCGGAACTAAAAAACAAGGAGAAGACCAAGGGGAATTGGAAGGCCTGATAACACCTAAACATAACAACTCTTCAATTTCTTTCTTCAAATGACCTAACATTGAGGGGGATAGAGGGAATTGTCTCTGACAAATAGGTTTGGCATCGCCTGTGTCAATATCGTGGGTTATTAGAGAAGTTCTACCAATTCTGTCAACAGGGGCCAGGTCACTAAATAAGGATTTTACTTTATCTAATTTATTTAACTGAACCTCAGAAAGAGAAGACACGGGTTGAATAGAATTAATAACACACAACGAGGAAAGTATTGAATAAGATAAGGACTCAAAATTTATATCAATCTTAAATAAGTTCAAAAAATCCATTCCAAAGATGAGAGAATGAGCAATCGAAGGAATTATTAAAACCTTTAAGGTATGAGTAACCCCTGATAAAGATAAAGAGAGATAAACAAAACCAATGCTTTGCTGAAGGTTACCATCCGCCGTAGTGACACAAATTGAATTATCATAGATAATAGGAAGTTTTAAGTGAGAAATCATCTGAAAACCTTGATTACCAAGAATACACGCGTTTGAACCACTGTCCAGAAGAGCAAGCATGTTAATTTTTTCTACCAATATATTTAAATACAACCTGTTATCATTCTGTTTTTTAACAAATAAAGGACTGGTTTCCAAGCGAGAGATTGCATTACTGACTTTAGGAGGAGTTCGCAGAGAAGATAAAAAGTTTTTTACAAAAATTAGATAATCTTTCCACTCAGTTAAGGAAGTTACTGGCTTGATCGATGTTCTCGGACATGGGTTCTTGATGAATTTGGAGAATTGTCTGGCTGATTTGCTAAAGAATGACCGGGACGGGTAACCAAATTTCCGTCTCCGGTCTGAAATTCGTTTTTTGAAAACATGGAACGACACCATGAGCAATTAGATCTAATTGTATTCTTTTTCCCGCAACCAAAGCAGAACGGAACCACTCTACGAGCTCTACATTGATTATAAACGTGGCCAAACTTTTCGCAATTCCAGCATTTAACCGGCCTAGAATTCGAAAGTACAGATAAATTCGGTTCCCCTGAATTGGAATTGAAGTTTTTCGAAGAATTAAAGGTAGAAACATTCTTGGCTCTATCGCACCAATTTTGAGATTCCTCAATTTTTTTACAAAGGGTATTTAATTCATCGATTGTTGAAGGAGATTGAAGGGCAAGTTGATTTACAAAGGTCGGAAGTAAATTGCGTCTAATTTTAGATACCCTAGTTTGTTCGTCTGGACAATGATCCATGCGTCTGAAAAGACCCTCCATCGAAGCTATGAAAAGAGCAACACTTTCACCTCTAGTTTGAAATTTATTATTGATAACATTTTCCAAATCAAATTGAAAATTTGAGGGAATAAAGTCGAATTTAAGTTTATCAACCAGATCAGACCAAGAAGAAAATTTATGACGATTATTCATAAACCAGGTTAAACCTTCATCTTTAAATAAATCACAACTACGCAAAAGTAGGTCACTGTCAGAAATTCCCCGAGAAACTCGCAACATGTCAACTTTTTCCAAAAAATCATGAACAGAATTATTACCAGAAAAATAAATATTCCATTTATGAACATCTAAGTTCTTGTGGACAAATGCCGGCGAAGAAATACCAACAGGAGATTCCAGCATCGTTGGAGTGGAAGTGTTGGACTTTTCTTGAACTTCCGCTTCTAATAAAGTTAAGTCATTTTTTAAGACTCGTAAAATGGAAAAATGATCATCCTCAGTGCAAGCAATTCTGTTGATTCTACCCGAAATGTGAATAAGTCTAGAATTAATACGCTTAAAAACAGGAGCAGATTTGTCACCGGTAAATGATTCGATGTCAGGTTTCAAACAAATAATGGAATCTCTAACACCCTGAATGTCTTCATCAAAAGAAAATTTATTAACAATATCACCAAAACTCCTATTCGCATTTTCTTGGGCTAACAATCCAGAAAGAAGTTTCCGTTTAGCATCAACAGTATTGGGAATTTCGACACCCCTAATGGCTAGTTCATAATCTAATTCTTTCGATTTTAAAATTTAAAAATATAAATAAAGAACCTATAATATCCGTCGAAAAATAGAACTCGATAAGATAAAAATTAAACCGAAATATATCAATTCAATAGTGGTTCACCTTGAATCCGTAGATAATAACATCGAACAAAATAAAGTAATGATAAAAAATTAAGTGTTAGTGAAACAATTAATAAAATATTTGAATGTCTGTATTAAATTGATGGAAAATATAAAATTAATTTAATGTGAATGTTTAGGAAAAGTTTCAAAAAACCAGAATACTTTAGTTGGGCGCCAGTTTGTAACGTGAAAACTACCCTTGGCTAGCTCCAGGGTTCGTGGCTTCTTCTGGCTTTCTTTAACTCCCCCCAAACAAATATAAAAGGGCGCCAAATACAGACATACAAATAAAAGAAATGTGAATCAGTGTTAAATTGTTTATTCAAACTTTAATAAAAATTGAATTTGATGTTAAGCCAAGAAAAATTGAAATAAATTGTAATTAATTTAATCTTATCTTTTATGGTTTTCGATGTCTTCTGTCGGAGCCTTAGTTGCAAAAGTAGTAAACTGTATTTCCAATTTGTAGTCCTCGGAACAAACAGTTTTTTGATTGTTTAGACAAAATGGTGGTGACTTCTGGAATATCGGTTTCGATTATGGTAGAGTTGAAATGCTGATTTCAGGAAAAAAAAATGGTTGTGTCGAGAAATCACACTTTTCCTAGGACCCTCTTCAAAAGTGGCAGCAGCCCTAATGAAATTAAAAAAAGGCAATCAATCTCCGACCATAAAAACCTTAATTTCGTACACAATCGCTAAAGGTTTTCTCCAAAGTTCGAGAAAAAATTAATTACTTACTATGTTTATATTTTAACTCAATAAAAAACTGATTCTTGACAAGCGATTATGAACGAAATAATTAAATATTAGTAAAAGAATAAACTTAAATATTAAATAAAATATTCACCAATTTTGGATTTTTACAACTAAAATTAAAATAATTAAATTCTTACTCACCGAAACGAGGCTAGTAGAAAGTGAAGAATCAACTGAATTTAATGAATTCTCAAAATAAAATGAAATTATTTAACGTCGAAACATACGAGCAAATGATCATTCTCCTACCATAACTGATGCGACGCCGCACAAATAACAAGGAAATTCTAAAATTTTATAGTCAAGAGGCCAGGCCACAAATAACGTTTACAACATTACAATTTAAAAGCAATGAGTAGAAAAACCAAATTGGTTATCATTAAGGAGGTTAAATATTTGTTCAAAAAGTCTATTATTAAAAGCTTTTTCGATAGGCTTTGATAATATATTATGTAGGTACTATTGATATAGTGCATTTCACCGATTTTGGCCGATGATAGAAATCATACTTGAAGTAAATTTAGAGTTACATCTCTCTCAGATACAGGCAAGTTAGAAATTTAAATGAGGACGTTTGTTTTTTAATACAACACTTACGTAACTGCATCTTGTTTCACCGGTAGATAAAAAGTATTCAATACGGAAGTCTTGACTTAATTCACATTTCTAGTAATCGTCATGTACGGCTCGTTGTTGAAGGGTTGAATTTAATAATTATTAATGTCATATTTTTGTAGATGTCAAACCACACTGATAGTTTCAGAAACTTACGACCTAATTTAGAAAAAAAAACTGTCCGCCATTGGTAACTTGGATGACAGTTTAATCTTATTTCAGTGGTTTCTAATATCAAATCGGCCAAAAATGATGAAATGGACTATATACCTAGGTCGATAATGTTTTTTATGCACGACCGGGCGGTAAAGTACAGATTGTTACATACATTTAGCGGGCGTAAAGTGCCACTTTAGCGCCCGTGGACTACTTTACCGCCCGCCGGGCGATAAAGTGTAAATGGCGGGCGGTAAAGTAATTTTTTTGTCTTAAATATTGAAATACTTGCAATCATCTAAACTGACAATGAGTCTAAATAAAAATGGCCACCACCTATTTTGACTTTGTTGTTAGGGTAACGACAACATAGGTATATAGATTATTGTTTTAAAATATTATCTCTAGCCTCTGTGCATATTACTTTCAATCAAATTATTTATTTTAAATAACGAATGAATTCAAATTATTAGGTAAATGGTTATACAGGGTAAGTTGTTAATAATATCGAGGTTCGAGATATAAAATTCATGCAAGTTGAAATGGCATTTATATTAAATTGTTCACAAAAAATTAAAAATATCCTTTATAAGTTTTATTATTAAAACAATCGTTGACATTGACAGTTGACATTTGACAGCTGACAGATAATATTTTACATGTGACAGTAGAGATTTGACATTTCAAATTTGGCATTTGACAGTTGGAACTTGACAGTTGACGTTTGATATTTGACAGTTGACATTTGATAGTTGCCATTTGACATTTGATAGTTGCCATTTGACAGTTGACATTTGACAGTTGAAATTTCACAGTTGACATTTGACAGTTGAAATTTCACAGTTGACATTTGACAGTTGATATTTGACATTGGACAGTAGACTTTTGTCAATTGACAGTTAACTTTTTTCAATTGACAGTGCAATTTTTTTTATGAATGATTATTAAATCGGTCGTGCATAAAAGTTTGTATGTATTTCGGGCGTAAACAGCGTTTATGGACCTTACGTGTTAATAGCCCTCGCCTGCGGCTCGGGATCTTATTTACACGTTGCGGTCCATAAACGCCTGTTTTACGCCCTTGATACATAACTAACTATTATATATTGGAAATACTTTTGAGGTCTTCAAATTTTGAGGAAAAGTGACCTCCTAGGAAACATCTATTTAATTGGAACAATAGAATGGGCTACCGAAGCGAGTAGACGCACATTTAAGAGCTCTTTATTTTTGGGTATAGTGATAATGATGAGGAAATATTTATTTCATTATTATCTATTATCTGTATTTTACTTGTAGTCCAAGATATGACGGTAAAATTAATAGAAAACCTTGCAATTTTTTTATAAGCTCAATATACCCTCCACTTCAAAATCTACCCTATGCCAATATGTGCTTTTCCTCTGGGGGTGGTTACCACCCCAACACGGGGGTGGAAAATATTTATCAAAAAAAAACATGGTTATCGATAGAATAGTGAATTTTAAGACAAAAATGTTCTTTAGAGTTTTTTCGAAAAGTCAATACTTTTGTAGTTATGGGTAACTACCTACATATAACTATATATAATCGTATGAAAATAGTAGTAGTACAATATATATTATTAACAATAATATAGTCATTGTCATTAAACTTGAAGGATTCGTTCTATAGGGAAAACACTCTTCTAAATATTGTATCTGCGGAAAGTTTTTAAAGGGAGTGGGCAGTTCTCACATTCGTGTTGGAGATTAAGGGAAAAACAATAGAAAAAAAAACCTTAATCAGAACTACTTGCTGTATATTCAAAGACTCTTTATTTGTGTGAGCCATTCAATGGCATTTTGTGTCAATTCATATAATTCTTGAAAACCGCCAGCAAATCTTGTAAGATGACATTCATTGACTAAATGTTCAATAGTTTCTTCGGCTATATTGCAAGAGCATAATGGGTTTTCTCATAGGCGCCGCCAGGATTATTTTCAGGGAGGTGCATCTGCATCTACACACTATTATTATGATCTAATATACACTCACCGGCACGAAAAACGGGCACCCCTATAATTTTTGTATTAAAATGCCTAAATTTTCTATTTTTCTTATTGTAACCTTTGTCAACGGTAGGCACGCATTGATACATGTTTTTTAAGTATGCTTTCTTCAGAAAATGTTTTAGAAAAGCTTTTATTTCAAGAAAATGACGCCTGTTAACATTAACACAAAGAAAAGAAATTTATTCGCAGTTATACAATTATCGTCATAAACACAAAAATCAATTTAAAAAACCATTATTTATCACTTCTTTGTCTAGTTAATACCTCGTATTACCTCCACGAGCCTGTATAACGGCATTAATTCTTCTAGGCATACTGTTAATGAAGTTGGATACTTCATTCTGTGGTATCGCTTCCCATTCCTCTAAAAGAGCCAATCTGAGCTGATCCAAGGTAAGAAGAGCAGGTACCCGGCTTCGAATTCTTCTACCTAGCATGTCATCCCAAATATGCTCGATTGGATTTAGATCAGGACTGCGCGCTGGCCATGCCATTTGGGTTATACCAACTTCGTTCAAATATTCCGTGACAATGTGGGCGGTATGAGGGCAGGCATTGTCATGCATCAGTATGAAGTTGTCACTAATAAATGGTAAATATGGAACAACTTAATTTTGTAGGATCTCTTTTGTATACCTATCTACAGTCACAGATCCTCTAGGAACCATGTACAATTCTGTTCACGCCTCTGAAGATATTCCAGCCCACACCATAACTGAACCCCCTTGAAAAGTTACTTTAGGGCTAAAAGTGCACTCAGCATATCTTTCACCTTTACTTCTCCAGACTCTTTCGCGACCATCTGGGTATCGTAAGCAAAATCTGGATTCATCGGTAAACAACACCCAGCTCCAGTCGTATGCATTCCAATTTTAATGCTCCCTAGCGAATTGTAATCTGGCTACACGATGTATTCTGGAATGTTCTGGTCCTTTAGCGGGTCTTCGAGATATCAGATTAGCTTCATTTAACCTTCTTCTAACTGTTCGTTCACTAACATTTACGTTTCTGACATGTTCATGGTTATTTCTAATATCTACAGCAGTTGTATGACGATTTCTTAGTGCTGAAGATATCATAAAAGGTCATCTCGATGAGTTGTTCTTCTCTGGGGACCAGTTCCAGGACGTCGAATGTAAGCTCCTGGCGTCTCTATAAAAACGTGTAAATACACGTTGCACGGTAGGTACTGCGTGATGCTCCAAATTTGACTTCTAAGAGCAACAGTAGATGCAACAGTTTCTGCGCTTAAAGACATCTTGAAATTCACACTAATTGACATAAACAAGTAATAAATCATATAACATAACTACACACTTATGTCATCGTGAAAATCACTGAAAATGCATAGCCTACTGGAACCGCTGAAGTAAGTGCAAGATGATAACTTTTACATTATTGAGATTTTCGTACAATACCTAAATTATGTTCAATTTGGGAAGACATTTCTTAAATAAAAATCTGCAGGGTATTCTACTAAACCGATTTCATTGTTGAAAAAACCGAATCAATTAATTCATTTCATAAAAAAATTTCGGGGTGCCCGTTTTTCGTGCCGGTGAGTGTATATAGAATGTAGAATGAGTGTAATGTAAAATTTAAATCGCACAATAGCAACCTCGACGCCTTCAGTTTTTATTTAAACAATAATTTAATAAAAAAATTAAAAAAATATAATTTTCTGGTATTTTCTTTGATAGTAGGGGGGTGCAAGTGCACCCTGCTGCCGGCGCCCATGGGTTTTCTACAACACCCCATTTAAATAAAGTGGAATTAAAGCGTCCATGACCAGTGCGTAGACGTTCAATTTACACCAGATATTTCTAGGATGTTTGAATCCAGGTAGTGGTTTTGTTGGATCTTCTACTAAACCTCGGTTAAAAACGTTCTCACATAAACCAAATTCTTTTCCAATCTACATCGACTGAGAAATGTTCGATACTGTTTACTAATATTCAAAAAAGATTTGTTGATTTTAATATATTATTTTGGTCCTGGAGGTCTTGCCAGATGATGAAGTCTTCATTAAGTTGATATTTCTGCCACAATTTTTTCGCAGCCAGTTTTCTTCGTAAACTTGGTGGAGAAATGTTTGATACAACATTTAACCAAGGGATTGGAGTAAACTTCAACGCACCACTGATGATTCTCATTGTTGTATTTATTTGAGTGTCAATCTTGTGTGTACATGGACATTGTTCATCCAAACTAGGCAGCAGTATTCTGCAACAGAAAAAAACAGAGTAAGAGAGGATGTACGTAATGTATGTGCGTCAGTACCCTTCTTTGTACCAAATAATTTCGAAATAATGTTATTTCTGGTTTTAAGTTTTTGGCGAACTTTCTCAATGTGTTGTCTATATATGTTAAGCTTCTTGTATCCAAAGTTATACCAAATTAAACGGCAAACAAGCATGTATTTAAACGATTTTTCTGGAATAACTCAGAAAATTTACATTTTATCGGGAAAGCTGTCATCTTCTATATATATAATCTATATATATATTATAACATATACCTAAGTGTAAGAATAATACTGTTTTAATTATATAAATTATAAAATATTCCTTACCATGAATTAATTTTGAATTTAAATATAAATATTAAATAGGTAAGAATTAACTTAATTTAATTATTTTCCAATATTATTATTTAAATATGCTACCGGCTATTCTCTTATATCAGGGTCAGAGTTCCAAATATTCAAAAAAAACTGAATAGATTCAAAATCATTCAATATAAAAATTTTCAACTAAATGACTGTAAAACCTCACTATCCTAGACCAATGATGTTCTCTAGGCATAGATTGTATATAAATTTATAACCTTACTAATTCAAAAATGTGACAAACCTCAAGAAACCGTTGTTAAAACCAAATATGCATCAAATATACGAAATGAAATATTCTGACTTTTGTTAATTAACAATTCAAATTAAACTTATCAAATAGTGAATAATAATTTAGTTAACCACGTAAAACAGTTAAATTCAAATGTTCATCAAAGTTATAAAAATCAAACACAGAAAAACTCTTTATTGTAACAAGTGAAAAGTGGTTACCATTTGAATGAAACTTCACTCCTCTTCTGGAAAACCAGGATTCGGGATTCACTTCTCAGGACAATCTACTTTCTTCCCCGGAACAGCAAAGTTTTCAGGACACTTTGTAGAGATCGAACAATAAATTCTTCTTCAATCAAAGGATAAACTGCTACTACATCCACTGGTAAGTGTAATTATGACTTTCTTTCTTATTAAATATTAGTTTAATCTTCATTAACTTAATTAAAATGCAGTTATACCCATATACTGCTCAGCCCACAATTTAAGTATCTATTTCTTCATAAAATATTGTAATTTTCTCTTACCAATTGCTTTCTCTGGTTACCTTGTGATAATATTAATAATTTAAACTGATTTAAAACTTTCTTTTATCAATATTTTCAAAAAAAACTCAAAATTTCAACGGAGCAATTTTTAATACAACTTACATATCAAGAATCCGAAAAACAAGAGAGCTCCATCAAATCAACAAAAAAACAACTGAAAAATTCAACAAACTTAAATCTATGCATCCTTACCACCTAATCGCCTACTAATTCCTTATTTAAATAAAATTACTAACAAAATCTAATTCTTGATTCATTATTACAATTTAAAACAATGATTATTCTTTTTATTTTTATAAAATTTACTAGCACTATAAACTAATATTTTTCTTTTTTTTAGAATACTTCATTTGGAATTTGAACTATTAACAAATTAGAATATGGTTGATAAATTTGTATATTTTAAAAGTAAGTAAAAATTTTAATATTTATTTTAATTATTTGTGATATTTTCATCATTTAATTTTCTTATTTAATTATACCCTTAATTCATTTAAAAATTAATGTTTAATTACTAACGTATTGGCAACTTTATAAGCTTTTAATTATTTACTTTTCCCATTTATTAATTTCATAATTATTGAAACTTTATATAATGTAGATTAAACCATTTTGAATCTTTAAAAAAAAATCTTTGAAATGAATTTGTATTTTTTTTTCTTTCTTATTCTATTTTCTTTTTCCTTTTTTAGGAATTATGAAGAAGATGATGATAATTAGTCCTACTGTTACTGCATTTGCGCTCTGACCCGAAATAAGAAAATTTTTCTTTCTCTATTTGCCATAAGATTTTCATTCTACATTCTTATTTAATATAGCATAGTAACTCATTATCATCTCAATATATATATATATATATATTATAACATATAAGAGTGTGTATGAATAATAATTTGTTTTGATTATATCAATTACTATGTTATAAAATATTCCTTACCATGAATTAATCTTGAATTTAAATATAAATATTAAATAGGTAAGAATTAACTTAATTTAATTATTTTCCAATATTATTTTTTAAATATGCTACCGGCTATTCCCTTATATCAGGGTCAGAGTTCCAAATATTCAACAAAATTAGATTCAAAATCAGTTAATATAAAAATTTTCAATAAAATGACTGTAAAACCACACTATCCTAGACCAATGATGTTTTCTAGGCATGAATTGTATATAAATTTCTAACCTTACTAATTCAAAATGTGACAAACTTCAATAAACCGTTGTTAAACCCAAATATGCATCAAATATATGAAATGAAATATTCTGATTTGTGTTAATAAACAATTCAAATTAAACTTATCAAATAGTGAATAATAATTTAGTTAAATACATAAAACAGTGAAATACCAATGTTCATCAAAGTTATAAAAAAATCAAACACAGAAAACTCTTTATTGTACCAAGTGAAAAGTGTTACCATTTGTATGAAACATCTCTCCTCTTCTGGAAAACCAGGATTCAGGATTCACTTCTCAGGACAATCTACTTTCTTCCCGGAACAGCAAAGATTTCAGGACACTTTGTAGAGATCAAACAATAAATTCTTTTTCAAACCAAAAGATAAACTGCTACTACCTCCTCTGGTAAGTGTAATTATGACTTTCTTTCTTGTTAAATATTAGTTTAATCTTCATTAACTTAATTAAAATGCAGTTATACCATATACTGCTCAACCCCCAATTTAAGTATCTATTTCTTCATAAAATAATGTAATTTTCTCTTACCAATTGCTTTCTCTGGTTACCTTGTGATAATATTAATACTTTAAACTGATTTAAAACTTTCTTTTATCAATATTTTCAAAAAAAACTCAAAATTTCTACGGAGCAATTTTTTAATACAACTTACATTTCAAGAACCAGAAAACAAGAGAGATTCTATCAAATCAACAAAAAAACAACTGAAAAATTCAACAAACCTAAATCTATACATCCTTACCATCTAATCGCCTACTAATTCCTTATTTAAATAAAATTACTAACAAAATCTAAGTCTTGATTCATTATTACAATTTAAAACAATGATTATTCTTTTTATTTTTATAAAATTTACTAGCACTATAAACTAACAATTTTCTCTTTTTCAGAATATTTCATTTGGCATTTGAACTATTAACAAATTAGAATATGGTTGATAAATTTGTATATTTTAAAAGTAAGTAAAAGTTTTAATATTTATTTTAACTATTTGTGATATTTTTATAATTTAATTTTCTTATTTCATTATACCCTTAATTCATTTAAAAATTAATGTTTAATTACTAACGTATTGGCAATTTTATAAGCTTTTAATTATTTACTTTTCCCATTTATCAATTTCATAATTATTGAAACTTTATATAATGTAGATTAAACCATTTTGAATCTTTAAATAAAATCTTTGAAATGAATTTGTAATTTTTTCTTTCTTATTCTGTTTTCTTTTTTCTTTTTTAGGAATTATGAAGAAGATGATGATAATTAATCCCACTGTTACTGCTTTTGTGCTCTGACCCGAAATAAGAAAATTTTCCTTTCTCTATTTTCCATAAGATTTTCATTCTACATTCTTATTTAATATAGCATAGTAACTCATATCATCTCAATATATATATATATATATATATATATATATATATATATATATATATATATATATATATATATAAATGAATGTTTGTCTGTATGTCTGTATGTACTCAATGAACTCAAAAACTACTGGACTGATTATTACAAAAATTGGTATGTATATGTATTTTTCCACGGAGAAGGTTTGTATAATATGCTCATTGATGCCACTCGCCACCAGGTGGCGCTGCAGAGTAGCAACTTCTGTCCCGTTCAACCGATTGTCATGAAAATTGGTATGTTTATGTATTTTTCCACGGAAAAGGTTTGTATTATATGCTCATTGATGCCACTCGCCACTAGGTGGTGCTGCAGAGTAACAACTTCTGTCCTGTTCAACAGTTTGTCATGAAACTTGGTATGTCTATGTATTTTTCCACGGAGAAAATTTGTATAATATGCTCATTGATGACACTCGCCACCAGGTGGCGATGCAGAGTAGCAACTTCTGCCCCGTTCAACCGATTGTCATGAAAATCAGTATGATGGTGTATTTTTAATGGGTAATATGAATATGATATTCGTATTAATGAAGTTACCACCAGATGGCGCTTCCATGTATCAAATTCAATACTGATTGATAGATATCTATACGAATTCGTATAAATATAAGTTCGAAAAATATATTTTTGGTGCGATAAGTAAAACAAAACGTTTGTCTGTATGTCTGTATGTACTCAATGACCTCAAAAACTACTTCACTGATTGTTATGAAAATTGGTATGTATATGTATTTTTTGATGGAAAAGGTTTGTATGATATGCTCATTGATGCCACTCGCCACCAGGTGGCGCTGCAGAGTAGCAACTTCTGTCCCGTTCCACCGATTTTCATGAAAATTGGTATGTATATGTATTTTTCCACGGAGAAGGTTTGTTTAATATGCTCATTGATGCCACTCGCCACCAGGTGGCGCTGCAGAGTAGCAACTTCTGTCCCGTTCAACCGATTGTCATGAAAATTGGTATGTATATGTATTTATCCACGGAGAAGGTTTGTATGATATGCTCATTGATGCCACTCGCCACCAGGTGGCCCTGCAGAGTAGCAACTTCTGCCCTGTTCAACCGATTGTCATGAAAATTGGTATGCATATGTATTTTTCCACAGAGAAGCTTTGTATGATATGCTCATTGATGCCACTCGCCACCAGGTGGCGTTACAGAGTAAAAACGTCTGCCCCGCTCAACCGATTGTGATGAAAATCAGTATGATGATGCATTTTTAGTGGGTAAGATGAATATTATATTAGTATTAATGGAAGTTGCCACCAGATGGCGCTTTCATGTATTAAATTCGATACTGATTAATAGATATAATTTAAGATCGAAAAATATATTGTTTGTGCGATAAGTAAAACAAAACAATAAACTTTCTTTCCTTCCCTATCTCTTCTTCTATATTATTTTTTTAAATTTATTTTAGTTGATGGCGTAGCAACGCGCGCCGGGTACAGCTAGTATAAAATAAAGCTTAGATAAAAAAAGAAAGATTTGATTTTGTATAATTATCGCAAACTTAATATTAACAAAGTTATAACTATCCGAAAGTAGACGTTTATACATCCAACACAAAAATCCAAACATATGGCGTTGAATGCGTTCACTACCCGCAGTTACTTATTTCTGACAGCAGTCCGGCGAAACTAATTTTATTAATTTTTATAATAATTGTATAATAATTTTTCGCAAATTTTCAAATGGTGCAAATTAGAAAATTAAAATTGCAAAATTTTGGTAAAAGGTGCATATCGAAATACATTTTAGGGAGTGAGAAATGAGCTTTTAAATCTGCAAATTTTAAATCAAATTTATCAAAAAAAGTAAGAGGGTGCAAATTATGAAAAATACATTTTTGAAAGGTGCAAATTAAGAGCTTTCATTAGGTATAAACTATTTTTTTTTAAAGAAATTTTTGGGGCTGGAAGAGCGGTGATCCTTACTTGACTTCTCTGGTATTTCATCGACTCTATGCTTCGCGCGTAATTTAAATTTTAAAATTAACACTCATTTGATTTCTTTACAAAACCTAATAACTTTGTTTCAAACACATTTACACATTTTTTCTATCACACTGATTTCAAAAATATTCGCAGAGAAAGTGAATAAAAATAAAAATACGTAATGTCAGTATTATAGTAAACTTATCTGTATATGATGGCCTTGTACATTAAACTTAAACAGTTAGATATACAAAATTAATTTTAATATAATAAATATAAATTGGTTTTTATTAAACAACATTTATAGTAAACAAAAATATAAATTTATATTTATTTATAGTACAATTGTATACTAATATTAATATAAAACTAGTATTACAGTGAAGTTATCTTTATATTTGTAATTAATTTATAATAAACATTTACATGTAGTTTCAAAAAATATAGTGGCCGTTAAAGTAAAAAAAAAAATTTTTAATATAAATATAAATAGGTTTGTATTTAAAAACATTTATTATAAACATAACAGAAATTTTGTAATTATTTATACTAAGATTATATATTTTTAATAAAAAAAAACTAATAAAACTACAAAACGCATCTCTTCTACTTTCCCATGATATTGACAACTATGACAGTTGACATTTTATCTTGTCTATAATTGACTTCATTTTTATTTTAATATTTTCAAGAAGTCTCTTCGTGATTATTTTATTCAAAAAATTTAAAAAAACCGATAAAACGTAAAAATAACAATCAGTAAAAAGGGAGCCAAAATCGTCCACAAGTTCAACGTGGACAAATTTAAGAAGCATTTTATCAATCTAAAAGGCGGGAAATAAGTTCTATCAGTGGTCTTACAGAGGTTTACCACCACTAGCATTTATAGGTGAGTGTTTCAGGTTTAGTTTTGTTGCGATTTTTTGGGATTTAGGTAGTTTTTTTTTATTACAGTGGTTTTTGAATTTTTGATGTAATGAGTTGTGGAGATTTTTGGTTTTTAATGTTTTGAAAAATCTTGAAATCAATATATCTTTGATGGAAGCGAGTAAACGCACATTTAAGATCTCCTTTATTTTTGTCCAAATTGGGTGATATATTATGAAAATTTTAGATCCTGACTTTTCTACTTTTTTCTCAAAATACACGTTAATATTTTTCGTTAAAAGTTGTGTTAAAATAACGAGTATATCATTGTCATTACCTACAATAACGACTGATTTATCAGGTTCATTTTTATTTTGCTGTATAGCTGTTTGTACAATTAAAAGGTCAGCATCCTCATCAGCTACTTTAGTGCGATATCCAGCTTTGTTTAACTCTGGATATAATAATTGGATAAGCTGCTCTTTATTTTTATCAACTGTTAAAAATAATTTTTGCTTTATATTGATCACGGTATTCATATCCAACTTAATTTCTGGAACAGTACAAGAATCATGCTGTTTTTAACATAATGTCTTTGCATATAAGACACATATCCTTAAACAATTTCGGATACTTTTGTAGCAGAACCCCACAAAAAATGTTGCAATAAAAAGCCTTCATCTATCACATGCAAAGTACTTTCTTCTGTTGGAAGTGCTGGAATATTATTGAATAAACTTCAAAAAACAGAGTTTTGACAACAACGAAAGAGGAAATAGAGCTAGTTCAAATTGTAATTTTTCTTTCATATCGTTTCTATTGTTGATGCTTACACAAATCCTCTAGAATATTAGCAGTGGATTCATACAAATTAACTTATTGTCAATTTTTACTTTAGCACTCATAGAAAATATATTAGCAACTTCATCTTTTTTTTTTATTCACTAGTGAAAAAAAGTAAAATAAGCACTGTTTTGTATTCGCTCCGTGCAAAGTCATGGTAGGGGAATTCGAAGTGGACACTAGCGCACGCAGTGGATAACTTTGGTAACAAAGAACGGTGTTTTTAATTTTGACGTTACAAAATACATGTGTGGTTATTAATTTTATGATAATTAAAAAAAAATATATGTAGAAATAGCCATCGAAGTTACTGTGTAGTAAATTGTAAGAACTTGAGTGCAAAAAGTGATTGTAAATTTTATAAATTTCCGACTGCCAAATGGAAATTTAATCAAAAAAAATGTGGATCGCTGCTGTCAGGAGGCAAAAGTAAGTAGTATCCTTACCTTAATTTTAGTACCATTAATGATATTGAAAATAGCTTGTATTCTAATAAGTTAAAGAAAAATAAAACATTCAAATTTATAATTTGTGTTTAAAACTGAGAGAATAATCAAGGGCATTTAATGCTTTATAATTATTTCCTGTAAAAGAATACTTTTTAATTTGATATTTCATTATAAAAAATTATTTGTTATGTCTCAAATAATTAAATCTATTAGTAACATATTATTTTGATAATAGTTTCATATCCTGCTTTATCTGCTTGCTAATTATTTAAAGTTTGATCTACTGTGGCTATAACTTAACCTCTCATTTACGATAGTAGACGCTGCAGTTTTAATACTGAATTTAAATTATTAATTATACTTACTATTCTACGGGAATTTTTACATAATAAAATGCACAAGGTTGATGTTTACTTGTGACAAGGTTTCACGTGCAAAAAAAATTATAACAAAATTTAATTGTGACTGCAAAGCTCTGTATATTTACGTACTAATAACTTAAAAACAGCGTGCTTTAGTTCACAAACACCTTGGCGCTGCAATCACGCACAGAGCCAGCAATTACTTTTATGTGTGTTAGTGGCCGAGGTTGTAAGGTATATAGCTTCTACCCAGATGACTAGGGTTCAATTCCGGGTAAGGAAACTTATTTTTTTTATTATTTAATTGTGTAAATTTGTGTAAATATTAAATAATTGTTAAATTATTGCAGTTTAATACATACAAAACTAGATATTATATTCAGTAATTTTTAATTTGATTTTTAATATGACAGAAATATCAGTTCATGAATAAGGGTAAGTATTTTTATTTAAATGACTGATTGACATTTCAATTAATTTATAATTCAAGCATTTCGCGTTTCTACGTACCGGTAGTTTAAGGTGAGATTAATTTAGAAAATAAATATTTTGTTATCCAAAATATGTTTTAAATATAATATTGTAACGGGGTAACCGTTAAGGAAGGGACCTTAATTTGAAAGATAGTTATTGACAGTTGATTTTTAGAAGTTTCTAAAAATCAACTGACCATTTTAAATAATGTTTCTAGAAAATTCTAGAAACTTCTAAACACACTGACTAGATTAAATAATGTTTCTAGAAAATTCTAGAAAGATCTTAACACACTAACTAGATTAAATAAAGTTGTATATAAGGGGATGCATGGGCAGTTAACGTCAGTTCAAGTTCAAGTATTCACAAGAGTTCATTGTATTGTCAAGTAGTTAGACGTTATCCAGCAGAGTTCAGTGTATCTTAACAATTTTGTAAATAAATTGTGTAAAAGTCCCCATAAGTGTTTCAAATTGGTGTCAGCTGTGGGGTGAAGATACAAGAATGCCTGGAAAAAAAGATAAATGAACTATTGGTGGCTGAGCTCAGAAGAGAGCTCGAAGAATTGGAGTTGGAAACTACTGGAAGCAAATCCGTATTGTTAAGAAGGCTCCGTGAATACTATGTAAATAATCATTTGGACCCTAACGCTGTGGAGTTCGAAGACCCAGTTCAAAAAGCAAATTCTGAACTAGCTCAACAACTTTCCCGGCTGCAAGAAGAACAAACTCAACAACTTTCCCGGCTGCAAGAAGAACAAGCTCAACAACTTTCCCGGCTGCAAGAAGAACAAACTCAACAACTTTCCCAGTTGTCCAGTCAGATAAGCAGCCAGCGCGAAGATATGTCCCAGCTGTCGCAACGAATGACGAACCAACAAGAGGAGCTATCCAGTCAGATGAAGAGCCAGCGCGAAGATCTGTCCCAGCTGTCACAACGAATGACGAACCAGCAAGAGGAGCTATCCAGTCAGATGAAGAGCCAGCAAGAGGAGCTATCCAGTCAGATAAGGAGCCAGCGTGAAGATATGTCCCAGCTGTCACAACGAATGACGAACCAACAAGAGGTGCTATCCAGTCAGATGAAGAGCCAACAAGAGGAGCTATCACAACGGATATCTACCCTATCAGATGAGTTATCCAGTTCGTTCTCCCAGCAAATATCACATCTTCGTGACGAGCAAAATCAGCAACTAGCCAACTTGAATCAGCAAGTAGACAACTTGAATCAGCAAGTGACCAACATACGAGACGAGCAAAATCAGCAAGTTGCCAACTTGCGAGACGAGATCAACCAGCAAATGCAGTCCGAAATAAGGAAGCTTCAACAAGAACAGGAAGCTTGTCGTCGAAACCAGCCCATCCACCACGGCGACGGAGATGCAGAAAGGATGGAGACCTTCCACGTAGACATCGACCGACGAGGAAACGGGGAGGCGACCCAAGTACGAACTACGATGAAAGCCCCAACCTTTGACGGGAAGACTTCCTGGCCAAATTACCTGAAACAATTCGACGCAGCGGCCAGAGCGAATGGATGGTCATCCCAGGAGAAGGCATTGTCCTTAACCGTAGCTCTGCGAGGCGAGGCTTTAGACGTCTTGCAATCATTGACACCGGATGAATCTGACAACTTCGATTTATTGGTGAATCGTCTAGAGATGCGTTATGGTCAAACTTATCTACAACCGGTGTACCGAATGCAGTTAAAGAGCCGAAAGCAGAAGAATGGAGAGACTATCCAGGAATTTGAAGCGGAAGTAGCAAGAATGATAAGACTTGCGTATTCAAATGCAGCGGAGGATTTCCTGGAGTGCCTGGCAGTCCAAACCTTCACCGATGGTCTTCGAGACGTCGAGTTACAGCGCGCTGTACGGTTGGCGCGGCCGAAGACTCTTGTAGACGCCTTGACCATTGCCCTGGAGTTTGAGGCGGCGACGGAGGCCTCACGTGGAGTTGCTCGACTGAGGGAAGTCACCGGTAACTACGACCATGCCGTTCATTCCGTTAGCGACGTCGAAGCGGTAGTAGAGAGGTTAATGAAGTTATCTCCAAAAAGAAGGCGCCCAGTGAGATGCTGGAACTGCGGAGAACTAGGCCATATAAGAAATACTTGCCCCCATAAAGAAAAATCTTCTGCTGAAGTACCCCAGCAGCAGGAAAACTAGAACGGGTCGACTCCTGGAGGGCGAAATCGACCCCAAACATTCCCAAAGCCCCTCACACCATTAAATTGGCAACTCTGCGACATCACGTGGACAGCTTATATGTAGATGGCCTCATTGATGGGAAGAACTTTAGCATGCTGGTAGACACTGGAGCTACGAAAACTATCGTTCGACCATCCATCATTATGCGAAAGAAGATGTGGCCTACCAGTTGGAGACTGCGTACCGCTACCGGGGATTCTGCTAGAGTCTACGGTGAGATACATGTGACGCTACAGTTTGGTTCAACCTCTCTTGTTCACTCGGTCCTGGTGGCTGACGTTGATGAAGATGTTGTTCTGGGCATGGATATTATGCTCCACTCTGGTTTTCATTTGGATCTTCGCCGACGTATCCTTCGTACTGGTAATGAAGAAATATTCCTGCATCGAAAACAAGTTGACCGTGCCTCCATTAAGCTAATCGATGATATCGTACTTCCGGCGAGCTGCGAATGTGTCGTCACAGCGCGGTTGGATGGACTGGAGCCAGATGGTGCCCCAGCCATGATAGAGCCGAAGAACCATGACCATGAATTGGGAAAAGGACTCCTTGTGGGTAAGACTCTTGTTAGATCCGCCAAAGAGGTACCCATCTGAGTTATGAACTTGAACGATTTCCATCTCTTCTCCGAAAGGACACGGAAATGGGAAGTTTAGAACCAGTAACGGCCATAATTCACAAGGTAAACGTTACGGAAACAGATGAGACCAACGAAATTGAACAATTAATGACAAAATTAGATCCCTCTGTCAAAATTAGAAAAGAAACAGGTAAGAGATCTACTTTACCGTTATAAACCTGTATTTAGAACAAAATAAACTTATTATTAAAATGCAATCGGGTTTTAGGAGTAGGCATAGCTGTGAATCAGCTATACAATGTGTTCTATATGATTGGAAATACAAATTTGATAAAAATTGTCCAACATTGGCAGTTTTTATAGATCTGCAAAGAGCATTTGAAACTGTTGATCAAAACCGTTTAGTTAAAAAACTTAAAAGTGTGGGTATAGCAGGAGAAGCTTTAGAATGGTGTATAAATTACCTAAAAAACAGAAAACAAAAGTTAAAAGTAAACAACATGTTATCAGAAGAAATAAACTATAGCAGAGGTGTCCCTCAAGGCAGTATATTAGGTCCCCTGTTTTTCTTAATTTACATCAATGATATTGTTGATTTTAAGGGCCAATGTGTCATTCATCTGTTTGCCGATGATGCCCTTATATACTTTTCATCTTATAATTTAGATGAGTTAGTTACAGTTATTAATGAAACACTAGAAAATATTCACAAATGGTGTTGCAATAATTTATTAAAAATCAATACAAATAAAACTAAATACATGTTGATAACTAATAACTATGGCTATAAACAATTTGTCGATAAACAATATAACATCACAATTGGAGGTAATTCTATACAATTGGTAGAAAAATTCAAGTATTTAGGGGTAATGATTGACAAACGGATGAAATTCACAGACCATGCAAACGCAGTTATCAAGAATATTTCATTTAAATTAAATTTCCTATTTAGAAGTTCGTATGGTCTTTCACAATGGACTAAATGTATTATATATAATACCATCATTCTACCCCACTTCAATTACTGTTCTACAATACTTTTTTTACTAAATCAAAATGAGTTGAACAGACTTCAAAAATTACAAAATAGAGCAATGCGAATAATATTATCTTGTTCAAAATATACTTCCATTAATGTAATGCTTGAAACTTTGAAGTGGATGCCAATCAGAAATTTCTTACTAAGGAATGTATTAATTTTTATTCATAAAATCAAACATGGATTACTTCCGACTTACCTACAGGAAAAGCTTGAATATCAATATAATGTGCACAATTATCAAACACGAAATAGAAATAACTTCTATATTGATAATGTTGTTAAAACTGCAACACAGAACTCACTGTTTTTTAAAGGTCTGGATCATTACAATGCACTTCCAGAGGAAATTAAAACTATAAATTCTGTAACTACTTTCAAGACCCGTGTCACATCTTATTTAACTGAACAGTACTTCTCCAGAAACAATAGCAGCCTTTAGAACTGGTTTTAATTTAATGTGGATATATATATATTTTAACTTATTGTATTTTATATTTTACTGATGAAACTAAAGTCTGTATTTATTGTAATATTAGCATTAGCTAAATAAAGGAATTAATAAATAAATAAAAGTAAATTGGGAAGAACTGATGTTGTACAACATAGAATTGACACTGGTGATGCACGTCCGATTCGACAGGTACCCCGAAGGATGCCTCAAGTTAAGAAGGAAGAAGCAGACAGAGCCCTTAAAGAAATGATTCAAAATGGCATAGTCGAACCATCCAGTAGTCCGTGGGCTTCTCCTGTGGTATTAGTGAGAAAGAAAGAAGGATCAATGCGGTTTTGTGTCGACTATCGAAAGCTAAATGATGTCACTAAGAAGGACAGTTATCCTCTGCCAAGGATTGATGATGCCCTCGACGCTTTGGCGGGTTCTACTTTGTTTTCTACCTTGGACCTTAAAAGTGGATACTGGCAAGTTAAAATAAATCCTGCAGACAAAGAAAATACTGCCTTTACCAGTGGATCAGGGTTGTGGCAATTCACGGTCCTTCCGTTTGGCCTCTGTAATGCTCCTGCGACGTTTGAACGGCTAATGAAGAACATCCTGCGGGGTTTGTCATGGGAAACTTGTCTAGTTTATCTAGACGACATCATCATAATGGGTAAGACCTTTAAGGAACATTTATCTAACCTGGAAGAAGTTTTTAAAAGATTACAGAACGCTAACCTAACATTGAATGTTAAGAAATGCCACTTGTTCCAGAGACAGGTCAACTATTTAGGACATAACGTAAGCAAGAATGGCGTTGCTGTTGACCCCGCTAAGCCGTTCAGGAATGGCCAATCCCTATCGACAAACATCAGCTCCGGAGTTTCTTGGCTCTTTGTTCCTATTACCGACGATATGTCAAGAATTTTGGAGACATCGCCAAACCCTTGACATGTTTGACAGAACAAGATAAGTCCTTCTGTTGGGATCAGGAATGTCAAGAGGCGTTTGAAATATTGAAGAAACAGCTTACGTCAGCACCTGTTCTTGCTAATGCACTTTCTGATGGTAAGCTTATTCTGGACACCGACGCCAGCAATGTGGGAATTGGAGCCGTCTTGTCACAGCTACAAGATGGTAAGGAAAGAGTGGTTGGTTACTTCAGCAAAACTTTATCGAAAGCTGAAAAGAACTACTGTGTAACTCGGAGGGAACTGTTAGCAGTTGTAAATTCCGTCGAACACTTTTATAAATATCTGTATGGCAGAAAATTCCTGATCAGAACAGACCATGCTAGTTTAACGTGGTTACTTAGCTTTAGGAACCCAGAAGAACAGATAGCAAGATGGCTCGAAAAACTGCAGGAATATGATGTTGAAATCGAGCACAGACCTGGAACAAGACATCGTAATGCTGATGCACTTTCCAGAAGACCATGTCGACCAGATTGCCCCCATTGTACCCGTATGGAGCAGAACGAGGAAAAACTTGCCTTGGTTAAGGTTGTGCCAGAAGACGAGAGCTCTATGCTGGAGGAGCAACAAGAAAACGATCCCGTTCTGAGAAAGATTCGGGAGTGGAAGAGAATGGACCGTCGTCCGTTGTGGAGAGAGATATCCTCATCCTCTCCTGCTTTAAAAGCATACTGGTCCCAATGGAACTCTTTAGTTTTGGACGGTGGGCTCGTTAAAAGACTTGTAGAAAATTCCGATGGCACAGAAACCAGGAAACAAATAGTTGTCCCAAGAAATGCTGTACCGGAAATTTTAAAACAAATGCATAATGATAGTTCTGGAGGACATCTGGGTATCACGAAAATGCTGCAAAAGATCCGAGATAGATTTTACTGGGTAAATTGCACTAATGATGTTAAAGATTGGTGTCGTAAATGCACTACATGTGCTGCCAGTAACGGTCCGCACCGAAAACCGAAGGCGGAAATGCAGCAATACCTGGTTGGAAGTCCTTTTGAAAGAATCGCAGTAGATGTATTGGGGCCACTTCCACAGACCGATGCGCGATGTAGGAAACAAGTACATCTTTGTTGTAATGGACTACTTCACTAAATGGGTTGAAGCATATGCAGTTCCCAATCAGGAAGCCACCACTTTAGCAGATATATTGGTTGAAGAATTCGTAAGCCGATTTGGGGTACCACTAGAATTACATTCAGACCAAGAAAGAAATTTTGAGAGCAAGCTGTTTCAAGAAGTTTGCCAAAGATTAGGCATCCACAAAACGAGAACCACAGCGATGCACCCTCAGTCTGATGGAATGGTGGAACGAATGAACCGGACTATAACCAACTATCTGTCAAAAGTGGTGTCAGATTGTCAGAGGGATTGGGATCGACATATTCCACTATTTCTAATGGCAATTCGATCGGCCATCAACGAATCAACTGGCCAAACGCCTGCGAAGGTCCTGTTCGGTAGAGAAATGAGGCTACCATGTGACTTGGTGTTTGGTTGTAAACCTGGTGAAGAAATGGCACGTGAACAATATGTCGCCGACCTTCAGAATCGAATGGAGAATATACACAACCTGGTGCGTGGAAAACTACAATTATCTAGTGATCGGATGAAGAGGTACTATGACACACGGACAATGGAAAAGAGTTACCAAGTTGGAGATTTAGTCTGGCTCTATAACCCCCGACGGCGTCGAGGTATTTGTCCCAAATTACAAAAGAACTGGGAAGGTCCTTACACCATCAAGAAGAAGATTAACGATGTCATTTATCGGATCGTGAAAATTCCCAGAGGGAAACCTGTCGTGGTCCATCATGATCGTTTGGCGCCTTACCAGGGAAACCACAGTGGAGATGCGCAGCAACTCCAAGATGTTTTGGCTGGCGCAGGGAGTGTGCGGGATTCCGATGTAGGAAATAACATTCCAGGAGGAATGAATCTAAGGAGGGGGCAGTGTAACGGGATAACCGTAAAGGAAGGGACCTTAATTTGAAAGATTGTTATTGACAGTTAATTTTTAGAAGTTTCTAAAAATCAACTGACCATTTTAAATAATGTTTCTAGAAAATTCTAGAAACTTCTAAACACACTGACTAGATTAAATAATGTTTCTAGAAAATTCTAGAAAGATCTAAACACACTTAGATTAAATAAAGTTGTATATAAGGGGATGCATGGGCAGTTAACGTCAGTTCAAGTTCAAGTATTCACAAGAGTTCATTGTATTGTCAAGTAGTTGGACGTTATCCAGCAGAGTTCAGTGTATCTTAACAATTTTGTAAATAAATTGTGGGGGGGGGGGGAATTGGAATATTGACTACGAAATTCCCTGAATTTCATTAGCCTAACCACTTATTGATAATATATCTGCATCTGTTATGGAATATTTTTTAATTATTAATTCCTGTTAGATCACATTTCTTTATTTATTATTTACATATATTTATGTTGTTAGTAGTTTAATTTATAATTTAGTTATTTTTTTTTTGTTTTATTTTCTTGATTTTTAGTTTTTTTTTTTTATTTATTATTGTTTCTTTTTTTTAATTATTTTTTTTTATATAATTTTTTTTTTGATTGTTTTTCTCTTTTTTTTTATGTATCTTTTTTCTTAATTATTTTTTTCTTAAGATAGAGATATAGGTACATAATTTTTTTTATTTTTTTTTTATTTTTACAACTTTAGTGAAATCACTCGAATGTGATGATGAAGGATTCTATATATGTATCTATTTTCGCTCATTAATATTTGAGTTAGATTAAAAGGTTTTGTCAAATCTTTGATTGTGACTAATTTATCGATAAATTTTTTATTATTTTCCTGATTTCTGCTACATTCTAAAACTACATGTTCTACTGTTCCTTCATCACCACATTCGCATAATGGTGAGTCTGCTAAATTAATTTTATATAAATGTGATGGAACTAAGGCATGATTAAATCTCATTCTGCATATTATGCGAGTTATTTCTTTTTCCAAATTTTTATCTTTAAACCATGGTTGATTATTAATTTTAGGCTGTATGTTTTGATAAAATTTTCCTTTAGTACAATTTTTATAATTATTTTCCCAAGTAAGGATTATTTGATTTTTTGACAGAGACCATTATGTCTTCAGGAACACATTTGTAAGTGCGTAAAGTGACCTTTTTTGACGAATGTGAATGTTGACAATCACATGAGTCAAAAAAGGAATATTTACGCACGAGTTGCATACAATATTTTTTCTACAACCGAATTTCTTTACAAGAAATACAAGTATAGGCCTGATTTTTTTTTACGCACTACTGCGAAAAAAAATATTATATTTAAAACATATTTTAGATAACAAAATATTTATTTTCTAAATTAATCTTACCTTATAATACCGGTACATAGAAACGCGAAATGCTTGAATTATAAATTAATTGAAATGTCAATCAGTCAGAGCCTACGTATATTTAAATAAAAATACTTACCCTTATTCATGAACTGATATTTCTGTCATATTAAAAATTTCTTAATATAATATCCAGTTTTATATGTATTAAACTGCAATAATTTAACAATTAAATATATTTATACAAATTTACACAATTACATAATAAAAAAAAAGTTTCCCTACCCGGAATTGAACCCGAGTCATCTGGGTAGAAGGTAAACACCTTACAATCTCGGCCAATAACACACGTAAAAATCTTTGCATAATCTTATACAAAACAGTGCTTATTTAACGCGCGAGCATAGCGAGCGCGTTAATGTTCGATATTGTTAATCGCCATTTTAATTCACGAGTTCGTTACAAAACTTTTCCGTCGACCGTACTTTTCAGAAATATCTTTTTTTTGATTTTTCAAATCTATACTCTATACTAATATTATAAAGAGGAAAGGTTTGTTTGTTTGAAATGAATAGGCTCCGAAACTACTGGACCGATTTCAAAAATTCTTTTACCGTTGGCAAGCTACACTATTCCCGAGTGACATAGGCTATGTTTCATTAAAAAAAAAAAATAGGGATCCTTACTAAAATGCCATTAATGTAACCAAAAATGACCTTAAAACCCTTACATCGCGTGCGCTGAGAATACTAGCCTCAAGGTCAAACCTTCCAATTAGTAGGGATCGGTTTTTCTCATGGCCAACCGCCTAAGGCGGGTCGAGCGCCTGAAAATCAATTTATTTTGTTGCCAGAAAATAAAACAACATGTAATATTGTTTACAGGGAAGCGTTGAACCAATATATTTAGTGGCTTTTGTTATTTTTCTTTAATCCCCGTGCAAAGCCGGGGCGGGCTGCTTGTACAAAATAAAGTAAATAATGATATACAATGACAGTTATTACATTACTAACATTGACAGTTAGCATCAAGAGTAGCTACTTGATTTTGAATTTTTTAGTGTGAATATAAAAAGATATATGCATGTTGTCTTGCCTATAATGACAGTTAGAACTAACAATGACAGACAGGCTACTCGATTTTAAATGTTTTAGTAGAAATCGTTGATTAATAGAAAATCATTCATTAATAGGGGTTATTAATAAACGATTTTGAGTGTGTTAAAATTCATTATAAATGAGGCATCTACTAATTTGTTACCTACTAAGATTTCATAAACAGTTTTTTGCCTCGTCTGCATAAAATTCTTCCATGGAATAAAAAGACCTGCTTAACAAAAAGTTTTTTAGCACAAATTTGAGGTTATTTTTAGGAAGTTGACTTAATCTAGTGGGAACACAATTGAATATCTTAATTACATTAATTACATTAATATTCTTTTGTATGTATGTGTCGGTGCATTTTTCGGGAAATAAACTGCTTTTGTGTCTAGTATCATGAGAATGTTGCCTTTTATAGTTTTTAAACAATTCACTATTATTATATACAAACAAATATGACTCATATATGTACAAACTTACTACCTTCATAATCTTCTTTTGCACAAAAATATTTCTACAACTTTCACTTTGATTAATTTTATACAAATTTCTAAGACATCTTTTTTGTAAAACTAAAATTCTATGTACATCAGAGGTGTTTCCCCAAAAGATTATTCCATATCTTATTATAGAGTTAATATAAGCAAAGTATGCAGACAATCCTGCCTCTTCACTGACGTTTTCAGAGATAACCCTTAAGGCATAACAATATTTTGGCATGTTTGTTGCCAGATAGTCTATGTGACACTTCCAATCTAACCTCCTATTAACATAGACGCCAAGAAATAGGATATTTTCCGCTAACTCAAAATTATTACCCTCATATGTTATGCATTTTTTCTGTTAGAAAAGACGAGGGTTTGTGTCTTTTTTATGTTCATAAGCAGGTCATTAGATCTAAGATATCCATTTTTATACAATAACGTTGCAATTTGTTTCAGCAGAAGAAAATTACATAATGAGTGATTCCAAGCAAACAATCAAACCTGAAATTAAACTTGAAATTTTAGACGAATTTGGTAAGAGTAAATTTTATTATTGTAAATACACTGCCGAGCAAAAAATTCAGGTCACTTTAAATAATTTAAGAAATGGCAAATAATCTTAAAAATAAAACTAATAAAACTAATTATGTTGTCTGATTCCATGTTTAAAAGCTACAAAAATGCAGTAAATAAATTCACAATTTGCAAATATAAGGTGATACATTTAATTTTTTAAATTGTTTGCAATTTTTTAAATAATTTAAAGTGACCTAAATTTTTTGCATGGCAGTGTATTTTGTAAGTAAAAAATGCATAAAAAATGTATAAAAATAAAACACAAAAAGTAAGAGGTGTCAAGGGACACCCAGATGGAACGAAGTTCCTTTCGATTAATTAGTGAAGGAATTGTATTAAAAATTGTTTATTACTTTTAAGTTATAAAATAAAAACAGGTTGAAATAAAATATAATACTATTATAGGTACTTACTCATTTTGAGTATTGCTCATCAATCTTATTTTTATTTAAACGCAACAAACTTGACATGTTGCAAAAATTACAAAATCGTGGAATGAGAATAAGTCTTAAAGTAAATCGCTGTACTCCAATTACAACGATGTTAAATTCTTGAAATTGTTTCTGTCTTAAAGATAGAAATCGATTATCACCTGAATATTTTCGTTCGTTTTTTTTTAACAAAAGTGTCCATTCATACAATACCAGAGGTTTAGATGACATACATATATCTAGAATTACTTTTTAATTTAATTTAAAACAGGAATTAACAATTAATACAAAATTTTAAAATATTTTACAGTAACTGACAGTTAAGGTAATTTGACGTACCTAACTAGTCAAGTTAAGAACTACTTTTAAAATGTTTATGAATTTATTTATTTCTAAAAACAGGATGAAATAAAATATAATACTATTATAGGTACTTATTTTTTTCTACAGTATTTTCTTTTTAATATACATTTTCTTTTAATTTAAATTAGTGTCTTTAATTATACTTTTATAAGTATTTATGTATATTAGGGTTTCCTATTTAAATAAAGATCTATCTATCTATGAGAGAGAGAGAGAGAGAGAGACAGACAGACAGAGAAACATGTGTGTGTCGTGTCGTGACAACCTTTGGTATGAATTTTTTCCGCCTAGTCTCCGTCGTACCGCGCGAAAATTCAAGTTTTTGCACATTAAAAAAACGTGCATTAGAAAATGAAGAAGTATTGTCACGCCTGGGGGGTTTGGGAATGTGCCATAGTGTTTAGGGATGAGGGGTAGCTTACTGAAGGCACTTCCCACCCAGGTCGTGGTTATCTAACCCCTGGCTAGGTATCCTGCTGAAGGCAGAAACACTAACCAAGGGGAAGATGAGATAAACAACAGGAAACAAACAACAAATATATTAACAAAGAAACAAGCAATCACAATGAATAATTAAAATATGAATAATGACTAACTAAATACAATGATCTTAACTAATCTTACCAAATAACCTACATGGTGGCATGTCATATTTAGTCACGAAAATAAGTCAAGAGTCACAACGGCCCAGACCCAAGGGTCTGTTTTAGGGACACCCCAAAGGGTGACCCTTACAGACAATCTTAGACTCCGAACTCTCCGTGTCCGACCTCAACAACTTGCTTTTATAGCCAATTCATATTCTACGTGAGAATAAAAATTAAACTATTTAAACACGTGTTGAGATCTAACGCAATGACTTTGACCTGGTAAAATGTAATACAAAACAATACAGTAAAATATAAACTAATAAATTAATATCTAGGGCAAAACTGCCCTCTTATCGTATGTGACAGTATTTAAAAAAATATATATTTTTAATTTCAGGAGAGAACAATCACAAAGGAAATATGGATATTTCTCTAATAAAACAAGAAAATACAGAAATTGTTGGCGAATTGCATTATTTGGATCAGATGGAAATAAGTAATTATTTTTTATATATATTTATTCCTCCAAATCTTTTTTTGTTTTCCTAAAATTTTAAAAAACTTGAAAGTGTTTTTAGTGCGAAATATTTCTTTTACTTTGATTTTATATTGAAAATATTAAAGTTTACCTGACTAATTTTAAATCTATACTTATAATAAATCTGTAGAGAGGTCAATTCTGTACATGAAATATATTTCCAAAATAACTATCAGGGGGTGATTAGGGATCGATACTGATGCCAAAAATGAAATCAGTAAAATTTTTGTCTGTCTGTATAACCGTTATAGAAACAAAAACACTCGACGGATTTTAACGAAACTTGGTACAATTATTTTTCATACTCTTGAGCTGATTATAGGATACTTTACATTACGCTACAATCAATAGGAGCAGAGAAGTGAAGGGAAATGTTGGGAAAACCACTTTTACGGTGTGGGGGGAGAAATTTTTATACAACAATCTATACGTCACGCGAACGACGTGGTTAGATTTTTTGTTGTACGTTTGTCTGCCTATCACATGAAAACTACTGATCCGAATCGAATGCGGTTTTCACAGATGTATTTGTCTTCTTTTAACTTAACGTCTGGTGTATAAAAATTTCTCCTCCCACCCCTTTAACGTGGTGAGGGGAGAAATTTTTATACAACAATTAACACGCCACGCGAACGACGTCGCGGGTACACATAGTTTTTAATAAAAGGCTTACTATTCGAGATATTTACAATTTTTTATAACTCTTTTAAAAAGCCTTTCCACTCAACTAAAATTGTTGGTGCAGCGACACAAATTTAAAACAAAAATGCAATAATTCGGTTGTTTTACAAGATTTTTTGGACATCAAACCCTAAGTCACTTTTTTTGTGCCCGGTCTTATATTTATATTCGATTAGGAGACCGAAACCATGGATTTTAAGTAAACGATTAATTGAGATATCTCTCCTGGGAGAGTGTACAAACAAGAATATTTTAAATGACATTAACGAAAAATTGTTTGTATTATATAATATATAATATTCAATTCAATTCAATTCAATTCTTTATTGATCCATTTAACAGTAAGTTGTTGGACAAGTCAATAGAATATAATACAATATCTATATTATAAGAATATAATACAATACCTATATTATAAAACAATACTTAATAGTATTAATTTAAAATGATAGTTAAAAAACGTAAAAACACAGAGGACAATATTAAAAAATATATAAAAAGTATTATTGTAACAGTAACAAATAAAAAGTACATAAATTAAATAAGTTGACAGTTTTGGGGTGGTGAGGACAGTTGGCACCTAAGAGTAATAATCAAAGTATTCTTGCAAAGAGTAAGGACATATATTTATTAACTCCTGTTTTATTTGGCATTTGAATCGGTTTAGGTTGGGCGATTCTTTCATATTTTGTGGCAGTTTATTATAGAGGGTGCTTCCCAAAATAGTGGGGGATTTAGCACAAATGCTTAAATGGGTAAATGGCGGGCAAAGATTTGTTTTATTTCTTGTATTGTAAGAATGAAAATCGCTATTATGTTTAAGTTGTGATTTGTTTTTATAGATATACAATAAGATTTCCAATACATATATTCCATATAGTGTGAGGATCTTAAATTTTTTAAAATGGGGGCGACAGGATTCTCTGGGAGATATACCTGCAAGGCATCTTATAATCCTCTTTTGAGATATAAAAACCTCATCTACATAGGACGATCCACCCCATACACATATACCATAGAGCAATCTTGAATGAATATCACTATAATATATTTGCGTCAGATGGTGAATCTTTAAAACATTTGAAAGGTTTCTAATTTGATAACATTTTGAGTTCAATATTGCTGCTAAATTCTGGCAATGTGTTTTATAAGAGAGAGTTTCATCAAAAGTAACGCCTAAAAATTTTGTAGAGTTGACTCTGTTTATATCTATACCATTTACATTGATGTCAAAAGATACCTGTTTAGAGTTTTGATACGTGTGAAAATATATATGATTTGTTTTTTCGGTATTAAATAACAATGATTGATTACTAGACCATTGTGAAAATATTTTAAGAGAGTTATCTATTTGAATTTGTAGGATTTCTTCTGAAGAATTAGAGAAGAGAAAAGTTGAGTCGTCAGCATATAAGACTGTAAATGTTTCAGAAAGCAAATCTGGAAGTTCATTTACATATATTGTAAACAATATAGGAGCTAATACGGATCCTTGAGGAACTCCTACATTATTTACTTTTTCTGCTGAAAATGTTTGTTTTCCTGAGTGACTAATTTTAACTAACTGTGACCTATTAATGATATATGAAGCAAACCAATCATTTTGCTTACCCCTGATTCCGTATGAGTTGAGTTTATTTAGTAGAATTTCATGTTGAACACAATCGAAGGCCCTACTAAGGTCACAAAAAATTCCAGTAGGATTCTCACCTCGCTCGATTGACTGAAGTACTTTTTCATAGAACGAAATAACAGCAGTATTAGTAGAATATTTGGCACGAAATCCATGCTGATTTTCAGAAATTATTTGATTTAAGTCCAGGAAATTCATTAATTGTACCAACATCACATATTCAAAAATTTTTGAAAAAGTGGAGACTACTGAGATCGGTCTGTAGTTAGACATATCATGTGGGTCACCCTTTTTAAGTATAGGTGACACTAAAGAGGTTTTTAGTTTTTCCGGGAATTTACCCTCTTCCAGAGAGCTATTAATTATATGAGTTAAAGGTGTTAAAATGTAGGCTGCGATTCTCTTCACTAGTTTACCAGAGAAGTTATCAAAGCCACATGACGATTTATTTTTTATTTTATACTTTATAATCGATAAAACATCCATTTCAGATACTGCCTTCACAAAAAAGCTTTTTAAAGGTGATCTCTTGTTAAAAGATTTAAAATTAGACTTAGGGGTCGAAATTTTATTAATGGTTTTTTGAGGAATAGAGACAAAGAACTCATTGAAAGTATCAGCTATAACTGAAGGATTTTCAATACGTTTATCGTTTTTGTAAATTTGAATATTTTTTATTGTATTACTTTTGCCTTGCAGCTCTTTAATAACATTCCAGGTAGCTTTATTTCTATTAGAAGACTCATTAATTTTATTGTTATAATATTCAGATTTTGTGTTTTGAACAAGTTGTTTATGTTTAGCTTTATCCTGGTAGTACAATGTTTGCAGTTCGGGGAATTTTTTCTTTAAATGATATAAATCTTTTAATTTAGTTGAAGATTGTTTGATTTCATTATTTACCCAGCAGGAGCGATTCACCCTAGCTGAGGTCTTCTCTTTTAGTGGGCAACTAGCATTGAAATAATGAGTGAGAGTGTCATGAAAGTTATTAAACTTTGTGTTAGTGTCATTTTCTAGGTAGACGCTATTCCAAGTTTCTTTAGATAGGTGTGATATCAAATTGTTAATATTAGTTTCTCCCATAGCCCTATATGAATATGAATTTGATTTACATTCATTGTGTATATTAAGTTTTAACAAAAAATTATCGTGATCAGAATTTGTATTAAGGGTTACAATTCCCTCAGTCTCTTCGCAGTTTGTATATATTTGGTCAAGAATATTACTACATGTCTCCGTGATTCGTGTGGGTGTAGAATTCTTTGGATCTAGCCCAAAGGATGCTAGTAACTGTTCCAACTTGATATATTGATTTACGTTCATGGATTTATAATTAAAATCTCCTGAGAGGATTATATTATGCCCTGGTTGAAAAAGTTTGGTTAAAATTAAGTTAATATTATTTAAAAACAAATCAAATTGCCCACTTGGGGATCTGTAGCAAGATAGAATGATATATACTTCATTTTTAAATACCCACTTTAAACCGCATATTTCTATATCCTTCTCAATGCAGAGATGATCCAGAGATAACGGTTCTGTTAAAAGATCCTCCCGGCACCAGATGCCAACACCACCTCGTTGATAAATTGAACGATTAAAGGCGCTAACAAGAGTGTAACCTGGAAAATGAAAAGAATTTACATTATGTATAGATAACCAAGTTTCTGTTAAGCAGACAAAGTTTATGTTAAAATAATCTATATCTGAAATGAGATCATCAATTTTATGTTGAGTAAGTCCTTGAATATTAGACAAAAATATGTCATACTTATTATTTTTTATAGGAGTGTTTTCACAGGTATTTAACCTATCGGCTGTTCCGTTTTCTTGCGAAGCTCTAAAAAACGTTGCAAACGCGTGTTTCTTGGCCATTTTGATGGATCCATGGCAGAAGTAAAGTTTTCTTCAAAGATTTTTACTTTGAAAGAAGAATATAATTCTGGATGCTTCGAATTTAACTGTTCACATGTCATCTCAGGAAAGTGTTGGGACATAATTTGGACTAACTCATCTGCTTTCATACTTGGATCTAATCTGTATAGGTGCAGATATGTATATTTAGGAACCCCTTTTACTTCTTTTCCATTCAGTTTGATGGTGTTATTATTTCCTACAATTGTACGTCGTTTTGTTCTTCGTGGCTGGACTTTGGTCCACTGTTCATTATCACTGTTGGGCTTGGATAAATTAATAATTTCATTACATTTTTGATGTACATTTGCCTCCAGTACAGCAGTTGCTACTTGTTTACTGGAAATTTTAGAATTACTTATATTTATATTTCCGGATACTCTTGAAGAAGTGGCAACATTTAAAAATGAATTGGTATGATTATTTTCTGTTATCGGTTTTTGTCTCGTTTGTCTAGTTGTAGGTTCACTTATCTTTAAAGTTTTTTCCCTGCTATCTGCTTTTTTGACAATATTGCTTATTTGTGACTCACCATTTGTTCCAGAAATGTTTTGAATTAATTTTATTTGGGTATTAAGAAGTTCTATTTTTTCTCGAAGTTCACTTATTATGGTATCTTTTTGTCTTATCACATAAGTAAAAATATTGATATCCACTTTTTTATCAACTGATAGGTTCGTTATTGCACCGAAAAAGTCGTCATCATCGGTATTAACATCATCTTTAGGTGTACAGCATATCACAGCCACATTGTCAACAATTTTTACCTTTTCACAACTTTTAGCACATTTTAGGTGAAATTTATTTTCACAATATATACATTTCAATGCATTAACATCAGTTTTTTTGCATTTAATACAGATATTTTTGGGAGCACTATTTAATACGTCTGAACCGTTGGCTGCCATGTTGCCAATAGAATGGAGGGTAGAAGGAAGGAGAACCGTATTGTATGGGGGACAAGTTGATATGAATTTATAGATTCTAAACAGTGAAGTGTGAAAAATTTAATAGTTTTCGTGACTTGTGAAATATGCAGTATTTAAAATATCAGCAATGTATGTAGTTAAGTAAATATAACCTAAAAAACTCCTGAAATAACGTCTATAATGATTAATAGTATTGTTTTTGAAATATTCTTGCTATAGCGCCATCTTTAATTGTTTCCTTCCGATGGAGACTTTTTAATACACTCCTATGGTTCTCCTTCCTTCTACTCTTCATATTCAATAGTTTAAAAATTTTAGTGTAACATAAAAAGAAAATTGAAGCTAATTAAATATTATTTTTTCCATAGCTAATATTAAAGTGTTGCTATAACAACTGTTTTAAGTAGATAAAGTGACACTTTAACAGCAAGAGTAGATAAAATGTTTTAACTTTTTTTTATTCAATAAAATTTACAAATTCAAACACATTAAGGATTAAAAACAACTGATATTTTACAATTAATATTATTAGAAATATCTATTTTTGGAGCATCACAACTTGTACTCGTTTGCTTAATCACTTGATTCGAGGTACTGGATTTATTTTCAGGTCCGCCAAGTATACACTTGGATACAGCAATCTTATTGCTTATTGACTCTTCAATGTAAGATTCTGCAACGGATGACGATTTCCATCCACCTAAACGTTTAACTTTTACTAGATCAGCTCCAGAATTTGCGAACATAGTAGCTGAAGAACGACGGAAACAATGCCCGTACATTTCTGAATTTTCAAGTTTTAAAAAAATCTGCAACCTTCTTGGGATATTATATTATAGTGTTAATCTCCACCGGTGGGATATTATATTATAGTGTTAATCCCCACCGGTTTAGTAGTGCACTTTTGCTGTCGGTAATTCACAAAAAACTTACTGTGAGGTACGTTTTTGGGGCGCAAGGCAATATACTTTCTCACAATTTCCAAGAAACTCACTCCACTTTTCTTGTCAGTAATACAAAACGACCTATCCTGCTTGGTTTTAGTATCAGATAATGAAACTATTATCACCGATTTTCTATCGTCCACATTAAACACTTCTAATTTGTACAATTCATCGAACTTAGTCGCTTCATGCACACCAAAAATAGCAATAACCTTCATCAACAAATACGACGTCATCAGAAGCTTCTGTCATCTGACTCCAGGATTTTGGACTTTTTAGCTTTGTATCCTTCACTCAAGTTTTTTTAAGGTGGTTAACTTGCTGAATTTAGAAATGTGACAATTTTCATTCACCAACAACATACGCTTCAGCATCGAATAATACGACCATAATGACGATGGCATCACTTTCTTCGACTTTTCAGAAAAATACACCAGAAGTATTTTTTCACTCACGCCATTGATATTCTTAATGCTTTTCCCTTTTTTAAAAGACTGGTATTCTTTCTCATACATCATCCTAGATTTTTGTGGCAACAATAAACTTTCTGCTTCAAACGCTGCATTTTTTACATCTGATGGCAGGTTTTCGTTTTCTTGTGTCAATTCTTTTTCGTCCATTTCGTATTTATTCACTTTGTACACAAAACGCAACAATATTCTCTGCAAAAACCAAAACGTAACATTTGTTGACAGAGTAATTCATATCCCTAGCAACGGAGCAACACAATTGCGATTTTTGTGCCCAAAATTACAATTTTCTTTGAAATTCTATTTTTCACCTGAACTTGAAGTCTTGCTATAAAAAAAAATGTTGTATTGCACACGACGATAAAATCGCGTTATCTTCTCGAGCATAATTAGCGTCTCGACGCTAAAAAACACTCTCGAAGATAAAGTACAAATTTATCGTCTTGTACAATAAATAACTATAGCATTGCTAAATTTGTCAAAATATCATGGACAAAAATCATGTAAATAACCTGTTAACTTATTTATATATTAAACGATTACATTAGTTTATCTTTGATTTCAGTTGAAGAACAGCCCTGCAAAAGTAGTATGTTTAAGAGAGAACCGAAATTAGAATACGAAAATTCGCAACAATTGGTAACAATGGATAATTCTTTAACTAGTAAAAGTGAAATGTTAATTAGCAGTGAAAATGATATGAATCTTGAATTTGACATTAAAAAAGAAGAATTGCACTCCATTCGTGATTTACCGGAATTTCAAGATTTTGACGAAGAATTACATTCAGAGCGAAGCATCAAAAGATATTCCAGGAAACAGAATACAAGTTGTAAAAAGCGTAAGTCTTTGTGTAATTAACACCCACATAAAAAATGTTTAGTATCCTTACAACATAAGGATTTACTGCTTCCTAAAAATATCTTCTTTTGTGAGTTGACGTATAATGTTATTTATAAGAAATCAAAATATTTATTTTCTATGTTGAATTGATTTAGCCGATACTTGGTGTAGATCCATAATATAAAATATTGCCTGAGACTATTTTATCTTCTTGGGGTTGATATTGAGGCCTAAGTTTTGGCTGGTGCTAACTATGGCATTAAGAACCGTCTTTCCTGTTGTCCACAATTAGGACTGTATCGTCCACATACCGTAGATTATTTCATATCCCATTACTTTAATACCTATATTGAGTTCTGCCAGCGGTTTTTGAAATACGTCTTTAGAGATTGGAGCGGTGAGAGTACCATCCTTGTCTGACACCTCTCTGTTTATTAACGCTTGTCTTTTTTCAGTATGTTGTTTCTTTGCAGTATTTAATATGATTTTCCGTAATAACAGACATGCTAATTTAAAAAAAAATCTTTCCACCATCTGCCTCAATTTTCAACTTCTAATTACCAATTATGTTTCGCCGATCGTCACATCACACCAAATTTATAGTATAATGGTATAATAATTTTGACACATGATTCTTTTCTAGTTTGAAATTCAAGACATCCACTTATATAACTCAGTTAATAAACTAGTTCTTTTGCAAACTTTTTTACTGTTATGATCTGGCATTAATTTTCTCCCTGCATTGCTTCGAATAAAATGGCTCAAATCCTTTAATATGAAAAAATAGTAGGTTTAGGAATCTCATGCAGGATGTTTTTCTCTTATGGTCGCGTCGAATGAGGTTAATACTATTTGCAAGTGAACTACAAGTTGACGAAAAAATTCTTTCATTTTTTTTTTGAAATTAGAGTGGAACATTTTTGTTTTATGTTTCTTTACTATTTTTGTAACATAATTCTTTGTTGCCGTTTTTACAGTCATGTCGCTTCCCTTACACTACTGTTGGGAAACAGATTTGGCCTAATGTCATTTTATCTTTATTTTATCTACCCAGTGATGGTTAAAAGGTTTAGAGTTGGACTTACAGGCAATTTCTTTTTCATATTAATATACCCCTTGCATATAAAACGTTTCCCCTATCACTTTCCCAAATGATCAATCCCCGAAAATTACTCGAACGATTATTCTCCCGAACACTAAGTTATAATTACAGACTGTGATTATTAATTATTTATTTATGTACTAATTATTATTATTTTTTATTTTAATCATAATTTAAATCGAGAAACAATGAAAACACATCAAAATTACACATTACATCAATTATTATTATTATTATTATTCTGGGAGCCCAGAGGGGTTTCGTAGCCGTTAAAGAGACAAGGCTCCACCAAAGTTTTTTCTATGTATTTTGACCCCCTGATTACAAATATCAAGGGTGGATTCCCGAAAAATGGTTAGTAAATTTGTTATTAACAAATAATTTGTTACTAATAAAAAAATTGTTTTTTCGCAAAACAAAAAATATTACCGCAATATTTGACTGATTTTAAGCAAAAAAGGTTCCTATGTATTTTTTTATCAGAAGCATAGATTTCAAATTAAAAATTGTTAAACATTCGAAAAATAGCCTTTTTGACATTTTTCAAAATTGCATAACTTTTTATATAATTAATATTTTTCAACTCTGCGATGACTATTTGACACTAAAGTATGAGATGAAACCGGTGGCAATACGAAAATAGAATCTTTTTGTTACTTTTTAAGGCTATAAACAATATACGTTTAATCTCTTGTACCGTACGACGTAGGGTGTATGAAGGGTATACTAAATCCTTAGTTGAAACAATCACTATACCTGGATTTGCATTCACATGGCATTGACGTCATCTGACGTATATGCAAGTAGAACGCGGTAGGAATAAAGCGTAGTTGCCAGGTTTAACTTAGAAAGACTTACCGCGTATTGGTCTACTTGCATATACGTCAAATGACGTCAATGCCAATTTAATGCAAATCCAGGTATAGAAATAATTTTCCTAATTTTACATCCCAACCAAAATCAACTGATCAAGTGAAGAAAAAGAATATTAAGGTACCTGTTAGTGACATCCAGAGGTTTATATCATTAGCCAATGAGCGAAATTATCCATATCAATCATTGTTGCAATATGACTTATCGTATGATATGCTTTATTTGATGAAAATGATTTCATAAAAAAAAACAGCAATAAAAGTCTTTTAACTTGAAAATTGAGAAAAATTCTTCCTTCTCATTTAGAGGAAACATTAAATACTGATGAAACTCATTTGTTAAATAATTGATGTTATGTTATCATCACCTACAATATCATGGAAAGAAATGCAGACATTTGAAGATGTTGCCAAAAAATTTATAAATTTGACACAGTGGATGGCAGCATTTCAAAATATATCTAGAATAGGTCTAATATTTGACAAAGATTAGTAAAAAGAAAATCAATACGCTATATAATAAAATTATTTCTAACATTCCATTACCGAAACAAGAAGAAATATTTTGGAGTAGTTCAGAAAACAAATTGCTGTTGCCAGATTTTATAAAAAAAATTCGCAAAACAAGAAATATTACCGTAATCCTTGAATGATTTTAAACCAAAAAGCTTCTTATGTATTTTTCAAATTAAAAATCCTTAATCATTTGAAAAATAGCATTTTTGACATTTTTCAAATTTGTATAACTTTTTATATAATTAATATTTTTCAACTCTGCGATGACTATTCGACACTTAAGATCATAAAGTATGAGATGAAATCGGTTGCAATACGAAAATGCAATAACTTTATTAGTTTTTAACGGCTACGAAAATCCTCTGGGTTCCCGAACTATATACTATCCGGTAGGATCGAACATGCAACCTTTACCTATAACTGGTTATGACATTTTTCCTATTTCTTCTGAATGTCATTTTCTTGTTTGTGTAATTTATAAATTTCCAAAATCACATGAGAAGTATCTGAAAATAATTAGTTTAGTAAAAATAGTTGAGTGTTTATGTTTCAAGCAAACTATTAAAATGTAAACAAAGAAACAAGAAACGTATGCCTTTCTTTTAACAAACGTTCATTTGTATGTTTTTTTCACAAAAATTGCAGGAAATACCGTTAATTGCAATCGCGTCCATATTTTTTTATTCTTTAATGCACGATTCTTTTGTGATGTAAAGTATCCTATTAGTGTATTAGTAGGTACTACAAAATTTATTAATAAGTGTGGAAATACTTTACTAAAAATTTCAAAATTAGTACCATTGGAAAGCTGATGATAAAAGGAATTTGATTCTAGTGTTATCTAAGTGTAACAATCATTATTTTGTTCCCAAAATTACTGTTTAGTCAACAAATTTTAATAAACAATTTTTTTTTTTTGTTCGTGTTAAGATAAGGTGATTAAAACCAGTTATAATATTTTGTGGAAGTGGCTATTGTTCCAACAACAAGTATTTATCTGTTAAAATGGAATGTGTAACTTGTAAGAAAACAAATGGTGATCCTGTTTTGATGTGTGACAGTTGTCAAAGATCAACACATAGAGAATGTTCGGGACTAAATGCTCGAGAGCTGAATGTAATGGACTTAAAAGGTAAGAGACTATTAAGATTCTACTGTGAGGACTGTCAGATGGGAGTTAGATTAATACCCAAATTACTGGTCAAAATTGATAAATTGGAGTCAGAAATTGAAGCGTTAAAAAATAATCTCCAAAACAATAGCAGTGCTTCTACACCTATAGACAATGAAGATTTGATTAGTGAAATGATGGAGAGGCAAAGACGATCCTCAAATATTATTGTATTTAATGTAAATGAATCAAAACAGAAGTCTAATCAAGAACGGAATGTTGAAGACTGTAATACTATTCAAGACATCTTAAAGGATTTCGATATTGATAAAAGTAAAATTAAATCTTTTAGATTAGGTAAGTTTCTACCATCAAAAATAAGACCAATAAAAGTTATTTTGTCTTCTCCAGAAAATGTTAAACTTGTTTTAAGAAACAAAGATCTTATTGGTGGATCTAGTGTGAAGATTTATTCGGATCAGACAAATGTCCAGAGAGAATATTTAAAAAAAATTCAAACTGAGTTAAAAACTCTTATTGAAAATGGTGAAACTAATAAGACCATTAAATATATTAATGATAAACCAACCATTGTGGACATAACTAAGATTGGCAATAAAAAAAACTGATTGGGAAACCTAATATACCATTTAATTCCGATATAATTTATGTCAATGCTCAAAGTCTAGTTAGTAACTTTGATCAGATACATGAAACCCTTATTTGTTTTAATCCCAAAGTATTGTTATTAAGTGAAACTAGAACAACAACGGATATCGAAAAAAATGAAATAAATATTGAAAATTATAATTGTATTCGCTGTGACTCCCAATCTCGCCATACAGGAGGAATTGTGATGTATGTAAAAAAATGTTATAGTTGCACAGTTGTTAAATCATATGTTTTGGATAAAAATTACTGGTGCACGTTAGTAAAAATAAATTTTTTAACAGTGGTTTGGATAGTAGGATGTCTGTACCATTCACCATCAGGTTCTGATGCCAAATTTATAGAAGATTTTGAAGCCATTTGTGATAATCTTGTTTTTAAAGGGTATAGATTTGTGTTAGTGGGTGATTTTAATTTAAATCTACTTAGCGATAGTTTTTATGTTAACAAAATGAAAAATCTTTTATCAAGCTATGGAATCCAACAAAAAGTTACTAAACCTACACGTATTACTAATAATAGTAAGTCTTTAGTCGATTTTGTATTGACTAATGATGATAGCTGTCATGCTAAAGTGCATGATACTCCAAAAATTAGTGATCATTCTGTAGTTTCTGTTAATTTTGCTAATATTATAAGTAACACTTCAAATAAAGTTATAAAAAAATATAGAAACTACAATGAAAATAACATTTTTAACATACAAAATGATCTGATTGGTTGCAACTGGAATCTTAATTCTAGTGATGTTGAAGTTATTTATAATGAGTTATTTTTAAAATGTAACAGAGTTATTGATAAGGTTGCTCCTATTCAGACATGTAAGTATAACCCCAAGTTACCATGGTTTGATAATGAGGTTTACAATAAAATTAAATTCCGCGATAATGCTTACAAGTTATTCAAGTCATGTGCTGATTCCCAAAAGCAGAATATGTGGAATGAATATAAAAAATGTAGAAATGAGGTAGTTAATGTTTTGAAATCAAAAAAATTTGCGTACTATTTCAATAAAATTGATTGTTTTAAAGATAATCCTAAGGAAATGTGGAAAACTTTAAAAAAACTAGTTAACTTAAAAACCAATGATATTATGGATCATGTAGAATTTATAGACCAAACAGGACAGCAGGTTATCCTCTCTGATAATACGGAAATAGCAAATAAATTTAATGAATACTTTGTTGAAAGTATTTTGGGTATTATTGGAAGTATTGAAACTATCCAATGGTATAACTTAAACAACAATTTATACTTACCATTTCATAATTTTAAGTTACTAACTTTACATGATTTAAAAGTAAAAGTAAATTCGTTAGATAATAAAATTTCTGTCTTCAATATTCTTAATTCAAAAATTATAAAGGGCGTATATGAAACAATAGGGCATATTATTTTAAACTTAATTAATACCTCTCTTGAAACTGGCAAAATTCCATCTCAACTAAAAATTAGTACTGTTGTTCCAATTCCAAAAGTTAATAATACGGTAAAGTCGGAAGAATTTAGGCCTGTTAATACTCTTCCTTCAATTGAAAAGTTATTGGAACTTGTCGTGTATGATCAACTACTCGAACATGTTAATAACAATTCTATCTTAATAATAAACCAGTCTGGGTTCAGAAAAAAGTATTCTTGTGAGTCAGCATTGCAGTTAACAGTGTGCAAATTTAAAAGTGACGTTGAAGAAAATAAGTATGTTGTAAGTGTGTTTTTAGACCTGAAACGTGCATTTGAAACCATTGATAGGGAAATTTTACTAAAAAAACTTCAACAATATGGTATAGGTGGAAAGGTTTATATGTGGTTGAAAGATTATTTGCAAGGTCGTAAACAAAAAGTACGTTTTAACAATCATGAATCATCAGAGATCAACATTGACACAGGGGTTCCACAAGGAAGTGTCCTCGGACCTCTACTTTTTATTCTCTATTTAAACGATGTTGAGCTATTTATTGATTGTGAATTCATTAATCTCTTTGCGGATGACACTTTGCTGGCATGTTCTGATATAAATTTAAATATTGCAATAGAAAAAATGAATAGAATTTTAGAAAAAGTGGGAAAGTACCTCAAAATTAATAAACTAAAATTAAATGTGACTAAAACAAAAGCACTCATATTTACAACTAAGCATAAATACAGGTTAATCAATATTGATGATGTTAATTTAAAAATTTGTGGGGAAAAAATTGAAATAGTCCGAACTATTAAATATTTAGGTATCCAATTGGACCACCTACTTACTTTTGATGAACACTTTAATTATGTCAATAAAAAAATTTTAAAAAAATTATATTTCTTTTCAAGAATTGCAATTAACTTGTCAACGTCATCCAAGATAACTGTTTATAACACTATTATTCAGCCTCACTACGATTATTGTGCCTCCATTCTTCACCTATTTAGTCTAAACAAAATTAATCAACTTCAAAAACTACAAAATCGTGGTATGCGTATAATATTAAAAACAAATCGTTTTACGCCAATTGTCACAATGTTAAATACTCTTCAATGGTTTTCAGTGCACCAAAGGTTGTATTACTTGTCAATTATATTTGTTTTTAAAATAACTCATTCCTTATCTCCGGTATACTTTCAGCAATTTATTCGTTATCATGGAGAAATTCATGATTACGAAACAAGATTTTCGAGTAATATTTATATTAAAAAAGTTAACTATTCGATGTCAAAGGCATCTTTATTATTTAAAGGTTTCCAAGAATATAATGAACTGCCAAAGGACTTGAAGAATTGTAAGTCATTAGAAAGTTTTAAAATTAAATTAAAAAATCTCATTAAAACCTATAAAATGTGATTTGTTTTCTAACGTTATTACTTAAAAATTATTTTCGAAAGTTATAGTTTATGTTTATATCATTTTATTGTTTTTATTTTGGCTATAATTTGGTAATTTATTATTATTGTTAAAATGGTTCTTAAATTATAAAATTATTGTAATTTTGTAATTAATTAATTTAATAGTACCTAATTTTTTTTTTATTTTTTTTATTTTTGTTTAACAGTGCCATAGACAAAATACTGCTGTCTTTACAATGTTAGTTTTTAGTTAATTGGGTGTAATTGTATTAATATTTTTATTCGTTTATATTGTGTATATTCTCATTTTTATGTATATTAGGTTTCCTATTTAATAAAGATCTATCTATCTATCTAAATTCTTTCATTAATTATATTTTTATTTTTATGAAACAATTATTTTAGATAAAAAATATTTATATCTTTTAATATAAAGAAAAAAGTTTCTGAGAAAAAAAATATTTGGTTTTACCAGTTATTCACAAAAATGTAGCTGTTAAAAAAGAACCGTTATTGATTTTTTGTAAAGCAGAAATAGTTTGTTTACATGTTTCTCTAAATATTATTGCGGTTTTAACGCATGTCCTAAAAGTTTTGACACAAAATTCATTGGCTTAAATTTTAAGAAAAACAAAAGTCTCTTTTGGAAACAATATGCTGTTCACTTTCTTTACTGTCAGTTGAAATTTATTTATTTTGAAGGTTCTGCTTTAAGGTGTATAAATCAGAAATAAGAAAACGTATGTACAAGTTGGTTGCGCTTGTACCTAAAGCTGATATCTGTCGAATATTTCAGAATGAAAACATTTCACGTCTGAATCTTCCGAAAAGTAACAGATCACGTGTATTTACTGCACAGAGTTCAGAAAGTTTGGCAAGAACAAAAAAACAGGTTTGGCAGTCAGTGGGACTGCCGGTAGAAGTTGTACTTCTATGCACGCGCCCGTGTTTAAAAATTTATATGAGAATGATTTAGTAAAATCATTATATGCTCTAAGTATGGACCCACTATACTATAAATTCGAACTTCCGTGTTCATTTAATAGGTTAAAATGCAATGTACACTAATGTACAGTCAAAAAAATTCTCATCGTTTAATAAAACTCTCGATCTTTCCAATAGTATGTTAGAAAATATCGCTTATCGATAAAAATCTATAAATATTGCGAAAATATATATCGTGTGTACATAAAACTATAAACTATATAGAATTTAAAGTTAATCAGTGCTGAAACATGTGCAGTGTCAAATATTTTTACTAGCGTATAGTTAGCCATTTTTAAAAGTAAATCTGAGAAAAATTTTGTACAAAATTTGAATGTTCCGTTTATCAAAATACAAACAAAAATGTTAGATTAGAAAAACATGAAAATATAATTATCTTTTGGCCTGATATGCCACCATAAGAAACTTCTTCAACTAAGATATAACTTATGAACAAGATTTTTCTTCTTGCCACATGAATATTTTGTCTTATTTGATTAATATCTTCTGAGTTTATGTTCTTCGCAAAATTATTTGATTGCAATTCTCAAATTATTAATATCAATGGTTTCTAAGCTTGATTACAAATTTCTTTCCTTTTCACACTATTACTTACTGCATTTCTTGCATTTTTTTTTTCAAAACCATGATTGTGTTCTCCTTTGATATCTACTAGTACTTTAGCTGTATATTTAGCGTTACAATATATTTATTGAATTGAATTAGTATTATCTTTGGAAATCTTTAAATTATTCCTTTTTCACTAAACATTACATTCACTAAACTACGAAACAATTAACTACTGTTACCTGCTTAACTTACGTGACAGAATAATAAAATAATCTGTCAAACACAATGTGATACGTCACTATAATACAAAAATATTAGCTCAGACTGTTTTTTGTATATCTCTTTTCAATGTAGTGAATGTTTAAACGGTATTTAAAGGACTTATAGTTATAACTAATAACATGTTGTATATATTTCATCTTTGTTTTTACCGACCAATATCCCTTATATGTGTTTCTGCCTCTCTCTCCCTCTTACTCACACCATTACATATGTAATTATTTTTCCCATTTAACTCCACAAAAATTTCTTCCGCCGAGTGCACGAATAGAAGTACATATAACTTTAAAAAACTGATTGTAATGCCAATACAGATCGTCTAAAAATACGATGTCGTTGGAATTGTGGAGGAATGGTCTTATTGATCGAAAGAGATATTTACAGCGTAGAAGAATGTCCTGACAATGTTAAATACAATTATAAAGCGAAATTTTCAAATAAAATCTTTGTCTGGTGCGCAATTTCTAACAGGGGTGTAACTCGACCTTTATAGGAAGATAAAGATGCGAAGCTCTGAATTCATAGACTTGTATTAATTTCTGCTTTTCCAAATTGCTTTAGTAGTTTATCCACGAACATGATGTTAATGATGATATTGTAAGGGGATAACCGTAAAGGAAGGGGCCTTAATTTGAAAGATTGTTGTTGACAGTTGATTTTTAGTTGTTTGTAAAAAAATCAACTGACCATTTTAAATAATGTTTCTAGAAAATTCTAGAAACTTCTAAACACACTGACTAGATTAAATAATGTTGTATATAAGGGGATGCATGGGCAGTTTAAGTCAGTTCGAGTCAAGTGTTCACAAGAGTTCATTGTATTGTCAAGTAGTTAGACGTTATCCAGCAGAGTTCAGTGTATCTTAACAATTTTGTAAATAAATTGTGTAAAAAGCCCCCATAAGTGTTTCAAATTGGTGTCAGGTGTGGGGTGAAGATACAAGAATGCCTGGAAAAAAGATAAATGAACTATTGGTGGCTGAGCTCAGAAGAGAGCTCGAAGAATTAGAATTGGAAACTACTGGGACCAAATCTGTATTGTTGAATAGGCTCCGTGAATACTACCTAAGTAATAATTTTGACCCTGACGTTGTGGAGTTCGATGACCCGGTTCAAAAAGCAATTTCTGAACTATCGCAACGAATGACGAACCAACAAGAAGAACAAGCTCAACAACTTTCCCGGCAACATGAGGATCTATCCAGTCAGATGAAGAGCCAACAAGAGGAGCTATCACAGCGAATGACGAACCAACAAGAGGAGCTATCCAGTCAGATGAAGAGCCAGCGCGAAGATATGTCCCAGCTGAAAGAGGAGCTATCAGGACGAATGACGAGCCAACAAGAGGAGCTATCCAGTCAGATGAAGAGCCAACAAGAGGAGCTATCACAGCGAATGACGAACCAACAAGAGGAGCTATCCAGTCAGATAAGAAGCCAGCGCGAAGAGGTGTCCCAGCTATCACAACGGATGTCTACCCTACCAGAAGAGTTATCCAGTTCCTTTTCCCAGCAAATATCACACCTTCGTGACGAGCAAAATCAGCAAGTTGCCAACTTGAATCAGCAGGTAGACAACTTGAATCAGCAAGTGGACAACATGAATCAGCAAGTGACCAACATGCGAGACGAGCAAAATCAGCAGGTGACCAACTTCAGAGACGAGATCAACCAGCAAGTGCAGTCCGAGATAGAAAAGCTTAAACATGAACTGGAAGCTTGTCTACAAAACCAAACCATCCACCACGGCGACGGAGATGCAGGAAGGATGGAAACCTGCCACGCAGACGTCGAACGACGAAGAAACGAGGAGACGACCCAGGTGCGAACGACAATGAAACCCCCGACCTTCGACGGGAAGACTTCCTGGCCAAATTACCTGAAACAATTCGACGCAGCGGCCAGAGCTAATGGATGGTCATCCCAGGAGAAAGCATTGTCCCTAACCGTAGCTCTGCGAGGCGAAGCTTTAGACGTCTTGCAATCATTGACACCGGATGAAGCTGACAACTTCGAGTTATTGGTGAATCGTCGTCTAGAGATGCGTTATGGTCAAACTCATCTACAACCGGTGTACCGAATGCAGTTAAAGAGCCGAAAACAGAAAAATGGAGAAACTATCCAGGAATTTGAAGCGGATGTAGCAAGAATGGTACAACTTGCGTATTCAAATGCAGCGGAGGATTTCCTGGAGTGCCTAGCAGTCCAAACCTTCACCGATGGTCTTCAAGACGTCGAGTTGCAGCGCGCTGTACGGTTAGCGTGGCCGAAGACTCTTGTGGACGCCTTGACCATTGCCCTGGAGTTTGAGGCGGCGACGGAGGCCTCACGTGGAGTTGCTCGACTAAGGGAAATCACCGGTAACTACGACCATGCCGTTCATTCCGTTAGCGACGTTGAAGCGGTAGTAGAGAGATTAATGAAGTTATCTCCAAGAAGAAGGCGCCAAGTGAGATGCTGGAACTGCGGAGAACTAGGCCATATAAGAAATACTTGCCCCCAAAAAGAAAAATCTTCTGCTGAAGTACCCCAGCAGCAGGAAAACTAGAACGGGTCGACTCCTGGAGGGCGAAATCGACCCCAAACATTCCCGAAGCCCCTCACACCATTAAATTGGCAACTCTGCGACATCACGTGGACAGCTTATATGTAGATGGCCTCCTTGATCGGAAGAATATTAGCATGCTGGTAGACACTGGAGCTACAAAAACTATCGTCCGACCAACCATCTTTATGCGAAATAAGATGTTGCCTACCAGTTGGAGACTGCGTACCGCTACCGGAGATTCTGCTAGAGTCTACGGTGAGATACAGGTGACGCTACAGTTTGGTTCAACCTCTCTTGTTCACTCAGTGCTGGTGGCTGACGTTGATGAAGATGTTGTTCTGGGCATGGATGTTATGCTCCACTGTGGTTTTCATTTGGATCTTCGCCAACGTATCCTTCGTACTGGTAATGAAGAAATATTCCTGTACCGAAAACAAGTTGACAATGCCTCGATTAAGCTAATCGATGATATCGAACATCCGGCAAGCTGCGAATGTGTCGTCACAGCGCGGTTGGATGGACTGGAGCCAGATGGTGCCCCAGCCATGATAGAGCCGAAGAACCATGACCATGAATTGGGAAAAGGACTCCTTGTGGGTAAGACTCTTGTTAGATCCGCCAAAGAGGTACCCATCCGAGTTATCAACTTGAACGATCATCCAGTTCTTCTCCGAAAGGACAGGGAAATGGGAAGTTTAGAACCAGTAATGGCCATAATTCACAAGATCAATGTTACGGAAACAGATGAGACCAATGAAATTGAACAATTAATGACAAAATTAGACCCCTCTTTGTCAAAATTAGAAAAGAAACAGGTAAGAGATCTACTTTACCGTTATAAACCTGTATTTGGTTCTAAAAGTAAACTGGGAAGAACTGATGTTGTACAACATAGAATTGACACTGGTGATGCACGTCCGATTCGACAGGTACCCCGAAGGATGCCTCAAGTTAAAAAGGAAGAAGCAGACAGAGCCCTTAAAGAAATGATTCAAAATGGCATAGTCGAACCATCCAGTAGTCCGTGGGCTTCTCCTGTGGTATTAGTGAGAAAGAAAGACGGATCAATGCGGTTTTGTGTCGACTATCGAAAGCTAAATGATGTCACTAAGAAGGACAGTTATCCTCTGCCAAGGATTGATGATGCCCTCGACGCTTTGGCGGGTTCTACTCTGTTTTCTACCTTGGACCTTAAAAGCGGATACTGGCAAGTTAAAATGAATCCTGCAGACAAAGAAAAGACTGCCTTTACCAGTGGATCAGGGTTATGGCAATTCACGGTCCTTCCATTTGGCCTCTGTAATGCTCCTGCGACGTTTGAACGACTAATGGAGAACATCCTGCGGGGTTTGTCATGGGAAACTTGTCTAGTTTATCTAGACGACATCATCATAATGGGTAAGACCTTTAAGGAACATTTATCTAACCTGGAACAAGTTTTTAAAAGATTACAGAACGCTAATCTAACATTGAATGTTAAGAAATGCCACTTGTTCCAGAGACAGGTCAACTATTTAGGACATAACGTAAGCAAGGATGACGTTGCTGTTGACCCCGCTAAGATACAAGCCGTTCAGGAATGGCCAATCCCTATCGACAAACATCAGCTCCGGAGTTTCTTGGGTCTTTGTTCCTATTACCGACGATATGTCAAGAATTTTGGAGACATCGCCAAACCCTTGACACGTTTGACAGAACAAGATAAGTCCTTCTGTTGGGATCAGGAATGTCAAAAGGCGTTTGAAATATTGAAGAAACAGCTTACGTAAGCACCTGTTCTTGCTTATCCACTTCCTGATGGTAAGCTTATTCTGGACACCGACGCTAGCAATGTGGGAATTGGAGCCGTCTTGTCACAGCTACAAGACGGTAAGGAAAGAGTGGTTGGTTACTTCAGCAAAACTTTATCGAAAGCTGAAAAGAACTACTGTGTAACTCGGAGGGAACTGTTAGCAGTTGTAAAATCCGTCGAACACTTTTATAAATATCTGTATGGCAGAAAATTCCTGATCAGAACAGACCATGCTAGTTTAAAGTGGCTACTTAGCTTTAGGAACCCAGAAGGACAGATAGCAAGATGGCTCGAAAAACTGCAGGAATATGATGTTAAAATCGAGCACAGACCTGGAACCAGACATCGTAATGCTGATGCACTTTCCAGAAGACCATGTTGACCTGATTGCCCCCATTGTACCCGTATGGAACAGAACGAGGAAAAACTTGCCTTAGTTAAGGTTGTGCCAGGAGACGAGAGCTCTATGCTGGAGGAGCAACAAGAAAACGATCCCGTTCTGAGAAAGATTAGGGAGTGGAAGAGAATGGACCGTCGTCCGTTGTGGAGAGAGATATCCTCATCCTCTCCTGCTTTAAAAGCATACTGGTCCCAATGGAACTCTTTAATTTTGGACGGAGGGCACAGAAACAAGGAAACAAATAGTGGTCCCAAGAAATGCTGTACCGGAAATTTTAAAACAGATGCATAATCATAGTTCTGGAGGACATCTGGGTATCACGAAAACGCTGCAAAAGATCCGATATAGATTTTACTGGGTAAATTGCACTAATGATGTTAAAGATTGGTGTCGTAAATGCACTACATGTGCTGCCAGTAACGGTCCGCACCGAAAACCGAAGGCGGAAATGCAGCAATACCTGGTTGGAAGTCCTTTTGAAAGAATCGCAGTAGATGTATTGGGGCCACTTCCACAGACCGATGTAGGAAACAAGTACATCTTTGTTGTAATGGACTACTTCACTAAATGGGTTGAAGCAAATGCAGTTCCCAATCAGGAAGCCACCACTTTAGCAGATATATTGGTTGAAGAATTCGTAAGCCGATTTGGGGTACCATTAGAATTACATTCAGACCAAGGAAGAAATTTTGAGAGCAAGCTGTTTCAAGAAGTTTGCCAAAGATTAGGCATCCACAAAACGAGAACCACAGCGATGCACCCTCAGTCTGATGGAATGGTGGAACGAATGAACCGGACTATAACCAACTATCTGTCAAAAGTGGTGTCAGATTGTCAGAGGGATTGGGATCGACATATTCCACTATTTCTAATGGCAATTCGATCGGCCATCAACGAATCAACTGGCCAAACGCCTGCGAAGGTCCTGTTCGGTAGAGAAATGAGGCTACCATGTGACTTGGTGTTTGGTTGTAAACCTGGTGAAGAAATGGCACGTAAACAATATGTCACCGACCTTCAGAATCGAATGGAAAATATACACAACCTGGTGCGTGGAAAACTACAATTATCTAGTGATCGGATGAAGAGGTACTATGACACACGGACAATGGAAAAGAGTTACCAAGTTGGAGATTTAGTCTGGCTCTATAACCCCCGACGGCGTCGAGGTATTTGTCCCAAATTACAAAAGAACTGGGAAGTTCCTTACACCATCAAGAAGAAGATTAACGATGTCATTTATCGGATCGTGAAAATTCCCAGAGGGAAACTCGTCGTGGTCCATCATGATCGTTTGGCGCCTTACCAGGGAAACCACAGTGGAGATGCGCAGCAACTCCAAGAAGATGGTTTGGCTGGCTCAGGGAGTGTGCGGGATTCCGATGTAGGAAATAACATTCCAGGAGGAATGAATCTAAGGAGGGGGCAGTGTAACGGGATAACCGTAAAGGAAGGGACCTTTGTTTGAAAGATTGTTGTTGACAGTTGATTTTTAGTTGTTTGTAAAAAAAATCAACTGACCATTTTAAATAATGTTTCTAGAAAATTCTAGAAACTTCTAAACACACTGACTAGATTAAATAATGTTGTATATAAGGGGATGCATGGGCAGTTTAAGTCAGTTCGAGTCAAGTGTTCACAAGAGTTCATTGTATTGTCAAGTAGTTAGACGTTATCCAGCAGAGTTCATTGTATCTTAACAATTTTGTAAATAAATTGTGTAAAAAGCCCCCATAAGTGTTTCAATATTATGTTTTGGCCCGATCTAGCATCATGTCATTATTCAAGAGATATACAAAACTATCTTCGACAACACTTCTTACCTTTCGTAAGCGATTATTTGAGATTTCTCCCATTGGATTTTTTGAAAACTTTGAAATTTTGAAAATTTTAGAAAGTATACAAACAAGAATATATTAAATGACATAAAATTTTGAAATTTTCAAAAAAATCCACTGAGAGAAATCTCAAATAATCGTTTACTAAAGAATCCATGGTTCCGGTCTCCTAACCGAATAAAAATATAAGACAGGGCACTAAAAAAATGACTGAGTTTGATGTTTCAATTGTCGATTTGACAAAGTCTCTTTCTCATTAACGTCATCCTATATGTGCTTAAGGAGAAGGTACGTAAGTGTCACATGTGGCATGAGTTGAATTTAACGACCGTTTCGCGATTTGATGGCTAAGCACCTGTAGCTTAGTTGTTAGAGCGTCAGCGCGTAGAACTGAAGGTTGCGAGTTCGAGTCTTGCTGGGTGCGACATTTTTTCAATTTCTTGTTAATGTCATTTAATATATTCTTGTTTGTATACTTTCTAAAATTTTCAAAAACCTCATACCTTTGTTTTGAAAAACGATAATCCTACAAAGTTGCCGCAAGTTTGTCCAATAGGGCATTTTTCGGCTTTACTGACTAAGAACGCCTATCATGGAGGCTGGAAAGTCCAAAATACGATAGGATTTTACGAAAAACAGATTTTGATATGAATTTCGTCCAGGTCCTTATGATAGGCATCAAAAGAAATTTGCGTCTGATGGTGTATAATGGGCCATTCTTTACTATGTACTTAGTGTTTAAATAAAAAAATCCAATAATTTTTTTGTGCCAAAGCACTAAGGACATACATACGTCTCTGTATTTACTTTTATTACTGCGAACTGTATCATTATTACCATAATGTAAGCTTATCTGTTTTCAGGTTTCCTATCTGCGGCAAAAAAATGGCAACTTCACTTTGGAAAATTCTATGGAACATGTCCGTCTTGTGGAAAATTTTTCTATGATATATCGCTATTTTTAAATCATTTTTATATTTACCACTTTTTACATAATTCTAAAAAATCTGTTAAGTTACGAAGGAATAATTTTGCCAAAAAGCATATTAACCGACAAGATCGTAGTAATTTAAACCAACAGATAAGAATTCATAGTAGACAAAAACGTTTCACACGAAAAAGTGAATTAAATAAACATATTAAAACCCACACTGTCAAAAACTCGTTTAAATGTAAGATTTGTTCAAAATGTTTCACTCAATCCACTGGTTTAAAAAGACATATTAGAATTCACACTGACGAGAAAACTTTTAAATGTAAATTGTGTTCGAAATTTTTCCGAAATTCCTTTAACTTAAAAACTCATATTAGATCTCACACTGGCGAGAAACCTTTTAAATGTAAAATTTGTTCAAAATGTTTTACACATTCTAGTACTTTAAAAGTTCATATTAGAACTCACACTGGTGAGAAACCTTTTAAATGTAAAGTTTGTTCAAAATGTTTCACACATTCCTGTAGTTTAAAAGTTCATATTAGAATTCACACTGACGAGGAACCTTTTAAATGTAAAATTTGTTCGAAATGTTTCCATCGTTCCAGTAACTTAAAAAGACATATTAGAACTCACACTGACGAGAAACCTTTTAAATGTAAAATATGTTCGAAATGTTTTAAACATTCTATTAGTTTAGAAGTTCATATTAGTACTCACACTGACATGAAACCTTATAAATGTAAAATTTGTTCAAAATGTTTCACACATTCCAGTAGTTTAAAAAGTCATATTAGAACTCACACTGACGAAAAACCTTTTAAATGTAACATTTGTTCGAAATGTTTTAAAGAATCTAATAGTTTAAAAACTCATATTAGAACTCACACTGATGAAAAACCTTTCAGATGTGAAATTTGTTCAAAATGTTTCACACATTCCAGTAGTTTAAAAAGTCATATTAGAACTCACACTGACGAGAAACCTTTTGAATGTAAAATTTGTTCGAAATGTTTCTATCGTTCCAGTTACTTAAAAAGTCATATTAGAACTCATACTGACGAGAAACCTTTTAAATGTGAAATCTGTTCTAAATGTTTCAAACATGCTAATAGTTTAAAAAGACATATTAGCACTCACACTGACGAGAAACCTTTTAATTGAAAATATGTTCGAAAGGTTTTACACAATCCGGTACTTATTAGAACTCACACGGACGAAAAACCTTTTTTCTACAAGCATGTGTAAAACAACACTTTCCCGCACGCATTCTAAATCAGAAAATATTTCTTTTCCACACGGAGTGCGGGTAAGGTTTTTTCCCGCACGTATTTTTTTTAATTAATTGAATATGTTTTCCGATAACCTTTTTGACAGATTATTGTATTATTACCTTTATCTTGTTGGACTACATACAAATAGTAAAAAAAATTAAGATTATTTTACATGAAAATAGGGATTTTTAAAATGTTTGTTTTTAAAAAAATCATAATTTATTAAATCACCCCTGTAAACCTTACTCAAAGCAACAACAAACTCACCTGTTTAAGTAGGGTTGTTATAGCTACAGTCGTGTATTTATTGACACTATGAAAGATTTAATGGTCACAATCGGATCTTTTCAAATATCTAAATAATTTTCGAGGTGATTTTGCTTGTAGAAAAAATATGGATCCTAACTCTTGCGGAAATTAACTTTCCCGCACTTAACTGCCTGCCCGAACTCCGCTTCGCGTCGTTCGGGCATCGGCAGTTCGCGTGCGGGAAAGTATCACTTTCCGCACTTGTTAGGATAATAACTATTAAAGGTAAAATTTGTTCGAAATGTTTCACACAATCCAATCATTTAAAAACTCATATTAAAACACATTGACGAAAATCATTTTAAATATAAAATTTGTTTAAAATATTTCAGCAATACTGTCATTTAAATACTCATATTAAAACTCACGAAAAGCTTTTTAAATATAAAATTTTTGATCACAATGTTTCATGACATCTGGTGATTTAAAAATGTTGAAAAAACTTTCAAATGTGAAAGGATTTCGCACAAAATCAATGAAAAAATCATGTTGTCAAAACTTTGGTGAATAAATAGCTATAGATCAAAAGACTTAATGGGTATCAAGCTTAAAAATTGACAATTTTTGAGATATAGACGATTGAAGTTTTACAAAAATGGTGATTTACTGAGCAGATCAGCATTTGATATACTGAGTATCTCTAGATATTTTCCACAATTCCTAGGATAGCATAGGGTTTTTGGGGTCGCCAATTTCGAATCCGGGGTCCATCATGTCAGGTTGAAGGTCATTTAAATTGTCTATTTTAAAGCTTGGTGCCCAATGAGATATTTGTGCTACTTACTTGGAACTATCTAGTCACAAAATTTCAGACAATTTAACGGGAAGTACTTTTATATTGATTTTCTGCGAGATTCTTTGTTTAAAATGTTTTACACAAAAAGGTAAATTAAAATGAAAAATCTATTAAATGTTGTTAATACAGACTTATAGTAAACTTATGTTGTAAATAAATTTATTATTTATCTGCAGTTTTTTTTATAAACAATGATGGTGTATTAGACACTATTGTTTATTAAACCACCGTCTGTATTTAATACATCCTTTCTTCTCCAATTTTTTCGTTTAGGTCTTCATTTATTTTATAAATCTACTTCAACTTCCTTCTTCCTCTTACCTCACTTCACCATGTACTCTTCTTATTAATGTACAGATCAAACGCAACATCTTTATGTTTATTACTTCTCACATTCACTGTTGTTTTTTCGATATTGACCAGGTTTCTAAGTTATATATCAATTATTTTCTGGCACTGACCCTATATATTTATGGCGATTGGTCCTGCAGGTTGATTTTAAATCCATTCGTCTCGTCTGTTGTCATCTACTCATGTTTTGTGATGTAAAACAGGTGAGCTCTTTTATCGGAAACAAGATAAGAAGATTAGGACATCATACCGAGGATATCAGTCTAAAAGCCGAAATTATGACCAAGTTTACCAAAATTAAGGCTTTACAATCAATGAATTTAGTGGAGAAGAAAATTCGCAATGCATTATTTGTTTAAAAGTATTCGGTGCCGATAGCCTCAAACCCAATAAATTGAAAAGGTACCTAGAAACATTGCAGAAGAAATATATCATTAAACTGTGTGAATTTTTCGAGGAAAAACTCAGATCATTTAAAAAAAGACAAATTTTCAGAAAACGCTCCCAGTGAAAGGGAAAGTTTTGTTAGCAACATACAAAGTAGCAGCTAAAGGAAAAAACCCACACAATATAGCAGAGCAACTTATTCTGCCTGCTACCAAAAACATTGCAGAAACAATGTTTTGTGAAAGCTATGCTAAACAATTAAAATTATTCCTTTGTCAAATTGTACAATCTGTCGAAGAATTTCGGATATATCTACTGACATTCAGGAGTAGCTTGAATCTCAGTTAATTGAAAAATTATTTGCTATTCATTTTGATAAAGCAACTGACTCCAATAATGGATCCCATTTAATTTGTTACATGATATTCTTTAAGAGTATTGCAATAACGTATGGGGAATGAAATGTGAACAAGTTTAAATTGCAATTTTTTTCTGATATAATGAAAGCGAAATGAAAAATAAAGTATGCAGGGATTTTGTTTTATTGGTTAACAAGCAAAACTGGATATTAGCTGATTAATAAAACTATTTCATTGTAAAAATGTTTTTAAACGAGTTGCAGCGTCAAAAGTTAATAAATAAATTTTGCGAAGATTCTCCAACTAAAAACAAAAGTGAATTTTTTTATAACTTTGACCAATTAAGTTTTACCAAAATATTCATTTACAAAACAATTGTAGCTTATAGAAGTGAAAAATCATGTGAAAGGCAATCTGGTAGTGGAAAAACATGTGCTTTGCACGATTCTTAAGTGCGCTCCAAATTAACTGGAGGTCACACAGGGAGCTCTGAAGACAGTATAAAGTTGACAAAGAAATTTAAAGAAAAAATGAATACTGACGAAAAAATCCGTTCCAGCTGTTACAGAAAATCAAGAAACTGTCATCGTTAAACGACTACGTCTTCTTTCCCAAGATTTGTTTGCTTCAAATTCAAAGAAATTTTGCATCATGGACGACGAAAGTTATTTTACTATCGAAGGAAATGAATGGACTCCGAAATGTTATTTTAAGCATCCGAATATTAAAACACCTAACGAAGTCAAATTCAAATCAAAAACAAAATACCCAGGGAAAGTTTTATTGTGGATGGCAATAAGTGAACGAGGCATAAGCAATCCAGTATCCATTAAAGGCGGTTTAGCTGTGAATGCCAACGTTTACATTACAAAATGTCTTCCTGTTTTAAAAAAAATTCATTAACGAATTTCACGAAAACGATGAAATAATTTTTTGGCCAGACTTGGCGTCTTCACACTATGCCAAGGCTACACAACTCGCTTTAAGAGATTTGAACATTAACTATGTCCCTAAAGAAAAGAATCTACCAAATGTGTCACAGCTAAGACCGATTGAAACTTTTTGAACGAATTTGTAGAGGAAAATTTATCGCAAAAAATGTTAATTCCTTGATAGCTAAGATCAAAAGAGAACTCCGGCAAATCTTTTGTAGCTAAAGTACATTGTTATTTCTTTATGATGAAAACATTTGGGCTTTATATCTTAGAATATGATTGTTCACATTTCCTTCCCCATACGTTATATAAAGAATTACTGCTTGAAAACTTATTGAAGGAAGAACTACAGCCAAAGAATTATTTAGGATTACAAATAATGCTATTACAGGAAATTTGCAATGAAAAAACTGTGTTGGGATTTGTACTGTCTAGTAAATACAATAGTTTGCAAGTGCTTGTGAAGAAGGAGTCCTCAAATGGTTATGACTTCCTAAGCTTGTAAAGCGTATCTACGAACTGAAAAGTGGAAAAATATAGGTATTTTTGAACGAAGAATGAAATAAGCGTTCGACACGTTATTTTTAATAAAGCTTTCTTATTTGGTAGATATCTTTGAAAAACTTAACTCCAGTGAAAAACTTGAATGTATTTGATTTGAGTGAAATGTTTGAATCTTTTTGTAAAAAAATTCATTTATGGAAAAACAAGATAAAACAAAACTGCTTTGATATGTTTCTCATACAAAATTGTAATGTTAGAGACCATGAAGGGCCATTTGAAAACCTGAGTATGAATTTCCGACGATAATTTGCAGAAGAAGATATCAATTTGTCCAATTGTAATTGTAGACATGGCGGATCTGTAAAAAAACGACCAGATTTGGCTGTTGAAATGGTTGAAAACAACTTAAGGCCGATTCTCACATAGCAGCAAATGCCACTCCATAAAATATTCATCATTTTAAATGGAACAGTTTCCCCATAAGCAGTGCAGTGCGGCAGCAGCGCAGCACGTCAAATTTCAACGCATTCGAGAGCGTTGTATTCGAGTTAAGACCGTCGGTCTGTAAGCCAGCTTGTCTGAGGAGCAGTGACGGTCGAAATTCAAGTTTATATTACCGGTTTTTGCGATCCGATAAACTTAAAAATTGTGTTGTTTGTTTCGATAAATATACAGTTAAAAACCATAAATATAAATCCAAGTGATTTTTAACAAAAAGTTCGAACCACCGCAAATGCCCACAGGGGCACAAAACCCCAACCTAATCGAATACGAGACAGGGTACTCCAAAAGATTAAAACAAAAAGCCGCAGAACTAAATTCAGTGACAAATAAACAATCGAAAACGGTAGACAAAATAAACCTCAAAGCTAAACACCAAATCGAAAAACAAAAGTCAACAGACTATAGTAAAGACAAAATAAAAACAAAAATTTACACAGGGGATTTGCAGCAAAACTCAATAAATCCACCAAAACCGTCGGAAAAAGCAAAAATCTTGTCGGATGTGCAATTAATTAATAAAAAACAAGTGATAAAAGTGACGCAAGAAAACAGGGAGGAAACTCCCCAAATATCAACCGACATGTCGGACAAAAACACCGATTGTGATACTATAAACGAACCAAAATATTTAGAACCGGTTGTAATAATTGAAACTAAAAAATCAGGTGAAAGTTCGAATACTGAAACGAAAAGTACAAAAATTATTAAAAAAGATGCCGATCGACTAAAAAACATAATAAACAAAGAATTTGTGTCGGAGTACGTTAAAAATAATACAGAAGATAAAATTACATACAACAAATCCGATATTCCACAACAAACACAAGACAACATAATCGAGTACTCAGAAACCCATGAAGACATGGAAACCAGTCCTATCAGAGAATCAACAAAAACAATAAGTGACAAACTCACACCAAATAGTCGATTCAGTCTAAGAAAAAACAATGATAATAACAAAGACTTTATAATCCCCAGAAAAACTTCTAACATCAAAAACCTGTTCCAACAGAAAGCGAAAGTCTCGCTAAAGACACAAAATCGTTTCGATCCCTTATCCGATGGGGAACAAGATGAAACCAGTTCCGAAGATGAAAAGAACGAGCCAAATGTTCAAAAACAAAGAAAACAAAAGAAAAAATCGAGTGAAAAAACAAAACAAGCGAAACACACGACCAAAACCAAGTTTTGCCCACCTATTATTTTAGATGGACTGGTAAACGATCACAAAGAATTCACAAAAACAATTAAGAAAGTAGTAAAGGGAGAACTAGTCATAAAGTATACAAACAACTCCACCATACTAAACATAAAAGAAGAAACAGAATACTTGGAGCTACTGGATATACTAAAACAAGAAAAAACAATTCTTCACGTACACGATGACCAAAGATAAGGCACATGCGTTTGTACTAAAAGGCCTAGGGGGAGGAGTTGCGGAAGAAGATATTATAGATGATCTGCAAGAATCATACAATATCGAGACAAAAGAGATATTTTTAATGAACACCAAATTCCGCCCCCTGTACCTCATAACCACAATAGTCCGATAAAGGGAGACTTTAAATTGCTATGAAACCGGAAACCCTCCATTTTTGACCAATTATATGTTTTTATGTGTAAAACACGACTCAATAATTAAAAAACTAAAAACCGATGCGTGGGGTTGTAAAAAGCAATAAAAACTACCCCAAAAACCGCTTTTTCCACATTTCTGCGAAAAATATAATAGTTAGAGAAAAATGTTTCAAATAAAATCGATAGAGCGTAAAATGATCTAAAAAAATTATCTTTATAATTTTTTACGAATTCGCAACAGGAAACGAGATAATTGCATTTTTAAGTTGTCATTAAATATAAAACTTAACGTATGCGCATATTAAATCGGGAAAGGAGAAGTCAAGTAGATCGCCGGCCGAATGTTCCCACTACATTCACATTCTATTTCTTATTCTTTTCCTCAGAGTTTCTTTGTTTCGCCGTGGTTAGATTTTTATTTTACTCGTAATATTTATTGAAATTTAAATCTCGGTCTTACCCATTTTTATTTTTAATGAATAATAACGCATGAATCGTAACAGATCAAATGATTATGATTTAAGACAATTTTTTTGAAAATGTGATGATTTATTTAATAAAAAGAAACACATTTTTATATCATTTCCCATTCGAAAGTTATTCTTGATGAAAAACTTATAAACTTAATTAAAAATAGTTTTTAAAAAAATTGTGAAATAGTAAACTTTCCTGAGCAAATGTTCCATTTCTTTCACATACAGTAGAAATTTTTAAAGTAGCAGTCAATTATCATCATTTTAACATGTATTTTTTATCGTTATTGTTATTTTTAAACTTGTGAACTCAATTAAAAAATGTTATAACTAAATATCTGCTCTATATTGCAAAATAAATTATATTAGAAGAAAAATGTAGAAGACTGTGTGTTTGTATTTAATGCACAGAATGTATTTGCAAATTTATTTATTTTTTTTAGAAATTTTTGAATATTTTATCTCCTATTTTTTTCGTTTTAGTTTCTTTCTTTAGCAGTGCGGGTATATTTAAAAAAAATGTTTCCTACAACAATTGTTTCCTTAACTGTGAATTTCAACGAAAAAATTACATTTTCTTCAGGAAGTGTTGATATATTTATTCCTATTAAGTGCTTTTTTCTGTGTATACATCTATTTTTTAAAAAATGGCCTCTTTAGTTTTACTGAGAATGCTCTCTAATTAACATGCGTCTACGTGTTGAGTATCGAGAATACATTAAGTACTTAGATAAATATTCATTTCTGCTAAAATTTACTAAAAGACCCTTTTATATATTATCTGACTAATCACATATCGTAAATAGCTATTGGGTATTGAATTTAATCCTTGTATACCAATTTAACATTTATTACTTTAAATAATTTTGGGTTTTTCCCTGAGTAAAGAAGTTTAATGATGACTAGATTTATTTAGAATTATGAGTAGGGTTGTTAGGGTTTTTCCTAATTACCTACCTATTAAGTAAATTTATCGATATCATCCCCAAAACTGGAGGGGAAAAGAGTGCTTTAGTGGATTTTGGAAGAGAGAAAAATAGGCATTCTTAAAACGAATACCAGAGAGAAAAGTCTCTGTTAAGAATACCTGTGTTAATTTTATTTAATTATTGTACTTTATTTTATTATTTTACTGAATATAAAATAATAAAAATGGATTTAGTGAAATTGTGTACTCTGTGTGATTTGCCGCTTATAAACAATACTGAAATTATTAATGTAAAGACAAGAGGGCTAAATTCGTTAATTCAAAAAAGTAAATTAAAAAATGATGATAAATTTAAATTATGGGAAGATAAAGAATCATGTGAATTCCACGTTGGTAAGTATAAGACATTATTTTCCTTGTATATTTTAAGTTCATGATTTTTGACGTTTAAATAGTTTAATTTTTGAAAATTACATCTGCAATAAATAAAGTTATAAAGTTTAAAATAATAGTATATTACTTTACGAGTGGAGTAAATTGCATATTACAGCGAGTGTGTTTGGCCCATGAGCGAGCTTGCGAGCGAAGGGGCTAAAGTCTGTCTGAGAAATGTCAAATGTTAGTTTAATTTAATGAAAACTGTAGGTAACCAACATAATAATACAGGTTTTTATTTACTTACTCCAATAGTTTAGTACACGAAGACTAGATACCAGGAGTTTAAACTATGGAGGGTAGAAGTACGTAATGTTAAAAAAATGGTCTCAATTTAGGGGACAGAACTATTGCCGGTAGAGTGCGCTTGTGTTCCTAAGATTTAATTACAATATTTCAAAAGATAAATGAAAATGCACAAAAATTTTCAAATATTAGTTAAAAACTACACAAATTTATAAATTAATTATTTTCAACAGATATTATTTTGATGTTACTCACTTTTGGTGCTTTGAATATACCCACTTTTTTTACACTGTCATCTGCCTTTCGGCCACTAACACAGCCATGAACAGCACAATACTTTCTCATTTCTTTTTATTAATTTCATTACAAGTAATTTTAAATAAATTAATATCAGATATTTAATTTAATTTCGTGAAATTTAAATGTCATAAACATCGGTTCGGGTCTTATAGAGTCAGGGACTCTAGGGTCTTAATGTTCCTCGCGCCGCCAGTGGCAAAAACTAGAACTATGATCTGGCCCGATTATTGAGACCAGAAATATTATGAAAAAGCCTATACCGTGTAGACTCCTGATATCTAGTCTTCGTGGTTTAGTAAATGAAACTATTACACAACTCCTCAATAATTTGACACTTACTGACAGAGTTATAGGTTAAAAAATACGCAATTTACTTATGAGTCGTGGCTAAAGAAATTTTATTTTGTCATATTTAGATACATTTTTGGTGTGTATATTTAATGAAAAAAAAAAATATATATTAGAAATAATTTAATGGTTCATATTTTTCTCTATAATTAAATGTCTTAAAAGGATTTTTAAACTAGTTAGCTGTAAGCAGTTGTTAATTTATTAGTAACAAGGCACAGACAAATACCTATAACTACCTAATGCAAATGTTTTGATATCAGAAAAAAATTTATAACGCAATATAATTTCGGCAAATTTTATCCTAATTAAATTTTTAATACTAGATTTCGCTGCAATGTTTTTAATTTTTCTTTTATGATTTCTTTATATGTAAATTTATATTTTTTTATTATATGACTCTTATTGCTATATTCGATTAAACAGTTTAAAATGTAGTTGATTAAACATTTTCATATTTAAAGTACTTCACGCCAAATTTTAATTTTTAATTATTTAACATGTTTTTATAAACTTTTTTTGTTTTTAAAAATAATCAAAATGTATGTATTTTTTTTACAGAGGGCCAGGCTTAGGGGTAGTCCATGTTATTGCATCGCAGCTAGTACAGCTTATTGTGCACCCTCATTCACAGGTCCTCATTCTCCGTCAAATCCCAGGTTCTTAATGAGCCAAGAGATCCTTTTGACTATGGTTGCCCGTTCTTCCCTTTGATCACCAGTCGGTAGGCCAAGGGATCTCACAAGTAGACCTTGCAGGGCTGGCACATGAATATCACGTGGAAGGCTGTTTCCTCCTCCTCACCGCATTTTCTACATAGGAGGTTTTCAACTTGAATTCGCATCTTATGTAGATGTCCGCGGAATACCCAGTGGCCAACCACTTTCCGCAGGGTCTTCCTCCTCAGCCCAAGGGCATCTGCCGCTATAGCACCAGTAGGTGTCTGCAGCATTCTTTTTGACTGTATTTTACCTTCTGTTCTTTCCCAGCTCTTTCGATGTTCTATGCCCATCCACTGGCGAACAGCTCTTCGTGCTGTGTTGTAAGCAATACCACACGTCGGCTCTGGGCCAATGAGCGGACTTTCAGCTCCTTTGTTTGCCCACTTGTCTGCTCCCTCATTGCCAGCGATACCTTTGTGCCCCGGAACCCAACTAAGGATAACCTTGTTGTACTCTCCCAGGGTTTTCATGGCCTGATGACAGTCCCATACTGCTTTAGAGGTAAAGTCAAAACTGTCAAGTGCCATTAGCGCTGCTCTACTATCCGAGTTTATGTATATGGTGTGGCCTGTCATACCACGCTCCAAACACACTCTTGCACACTCTGATAGGGCAACAACTTCAGCCTGGAAAACAGTAGCCAGTTTACCCAGGCTTACGCAAAACTGCGCCTTGGGTCTGACTCCATATATTCCCGCCCCAGTGCCTGTTGGCTTTTTCGAGCCATCCGTATACCAAGTGATCCCCCTTTTTATAGTGTAACGGGATAACCGTAAAGGAAGGGACCTTAATTTGAAAGATTGTTGTTGACAGTTGATTTTTAGAAGTTTGTAAAAAAATCAACTGACCATTTTAAATAATGTTTCTAGAAAATTCTAGAAACTTCTAAACACACTAACTAGATTAAATAATGTTGTATATAAGGGGATGCACGGACAGTTAACGTCAGTTCGAGTCAAGTGTTCAGAAGAGTTCATTGTATTGTCAAGTAGTTAGACGTTATCCAGCAGAGTTCAGTGTATCTTAACAATTTTGTAAATAAATTGTGTAAAAAGCCCCCATACGTGTTTCAAATTGGTGTCAGGTGTGGGGTGAAGATACAAGAATGCCTGGAAAAAAAGATAAATGAACTATTGGTGGCTGAGCTCAGAAGAGAGCTCGAAGAATTGGAGTTGGAAACTACTGGAAGCAAATCCGTATTGTTAAGAAGGCTCCGTGAATACTATGTAAATAATGATTTGGACCCTGACGCTGTAGAGTTCGAAGACCCAGTTCAAAAAGCAAATTCTGAACTAGCTCAACAACTTTCCCGGCTGCAAGAAGAACAAGCTCAACAACTGTCCCAGCTGTCCCAACGAATGACGAGCCAACAAGAAGAACAAACTCAACAACTTTCCCGGTTGCAAGAAGAACAAGCTCAACAACTTTCCCGGCTGCAAGAGGAGCTATCAGGACGCATGACGAGCCAGCAAGAGGAGCTATCCAGTCAGATGAAAAGCCAGCGCGAAGACATGTCCCAGCTGTCCCAACGAATGACGAGCCAACAAGAAGAACAAACTCAACAACTTTCCCGGCAGCAAGAGGAGCTATCCAGTCAGATAAGAAGCCAGCGCGAAGAGGTGTCCCAGCTATCACAACGGATGTCTACCCTACCAGAAGAGTTATCCAGTTCCTTCTCCCAGCAAATATCACATCTTCGTGACGAGCAAAATCAGCAAGTTGCCAACTTGAATCAGCAAGTAGACAACTTGAATCAGCAAGTGGACAACATGAATCAGCAGGTGACCAACATGCAAGACGAGCAAAACCAGATCAACCAGCAAATGCAGTCCGAGATAAGGAAGCTTCAACAAGAACAGGAAGCTAGCCGCCGAAACCAAACCATCCACCACGGCGACGGAGATGCCAGAAGGATGGAAACCTGCCACGCAGACGTCGAACAACAAAGAAGCGAGGAGACGACCCATGTACGAACGACGATGAAACCCCCGACCTTCGACGGGAAGACTTCCTGGCCAAATTACCTGAAACAATTCGACGCAGCGGCCAGAGCTAATGGATGGTCATCCCAGGAGAAAGCATTGTCCCTAACCGTAGCTCTGCGAGGCGAAGCTTTAGACGTCTTGCAATCATTGACACCGGATGAAGCTGACAACTTCGAGTTATTGGTGAATCGTCGTCTAGAGATGCGTTATGGTCAAACTCATCTACAACCGGTGTACCGAATGCAGTTAAAGAGCCGAAAACAGAAAAATGGAGAAACTATCCAGGAATTTGAAGCGGATGTAGCAAGAATGGTACAACTTGCGTATTCAAATGCAGCGGAGGATTTCCTGGAGTGCCTAGCAGTCCAAACCTTCACCGATGGTCTTCGAGACGTCGAGTTGCAGCGCGCTGTACGGTTAGCGTGGCCGAAGACTCTTGTGGACGCCTTGACCATTGCCCTGGAGTTTGAGGCGGCGACGGAGGCCTCACGTGGAGTTGCTCGACTAAGGGAAATCACCGGTAACTACGACCATGCCGTTCATTCCGTTAGCGACGTTGAAGCGGTAGTAGAGAGATTAATGAAGTTATCTCCAAGAAGAAGGCGCCAAGTGAGATGCTGGAACTGCGGAGAACTAGGCCATATAAGAAATACTTGCCCCCAAAAAGAAAAATCTTCTGCTGAAGTACCCCAGCAGCAGTAAAACTAGAACGGGTCGACTCCTGGAGGGCGAAATCGACCCCAAACATTCCCGAAGCCCCTCACACCGTTAAATTGGCAACTCTGCGACATCACGTGGACAGCTTATATGTAGATGGCCTCCTTGATGGGAAGAATATTAGCATGCTGGTAGACACTGGAGCTACAAAAACTATCGTCCGACCAACCATCATTATGCGAAATAAGATGTTGCCTACCAGTTGGAGACTGCGTACCGCTACCGGAGATTCTGCTAGAGTCTACGGTGAGATACAGGTGACGCTACAGTTTGGTTCAACCTCTCTTGTTCACTCAGTGCTGGTGGCTGACGTTGATGAAGATGTTGTTCTGGGCATGGATGTTATGCTCCACTGTGGTTTTCATTTGGATCTTCGCCAACGTATCCTTCGTACTGGTAATGAAGAAATATTCCTACACCGAAAACAAGTTGACAATGCCTCGATTAAGCTAATCGATGATATCGAACTTTCGGCAAGCTGCGAATGTGTCGTCACAGCGCGGTTGGATGGACTGGAGCCAGATGGTGCCCCAGCCATGATAGAGCCGAAGAACCATGACCATGAATTGGGAAAAGGACTCCTTGTGGGTAAGACTCTTGTTAGATCCGCCAAAGAGGTACCCATCCGAGTTATCAACTTGAACGATCATCCAGTTCTTCTCCGAAAGGACACGGAAATGGGAAGTTTAGAACCAGTAATGGCCATAATTCACAAGATAAATGTTACGGAAACAGATGAGACCAACGAAATTGAACAATTAATGACAAAATTAGACCCCTCTTTGTCAAAATTAGAAAAGAAACAGGTAAGAGATCTACTTTACCGTTATAAACCTGTATTTGGTTCTAAAAGTAAACTAGGAAGAACTGATGTTGTACAACATAGAATTGACACTGGTGATGCACGTCCGATTCGACAGGTACCCCGAAGGATGCCTCAAGTTAAAAAGGAAGAAGCAGACAGAGCCCTTAAAGAAATGATTCAAAATGGCATAGTCGAACCATCCAGTAGTCCGTGGGCTTCTCCTGTGGTATTAGTGAGAAAGAAAGACGGATCAATGCGGTTTTGTGTCGACTATCGAAAGCTAAATGATGTCACTAAGAAGGACAGTTATCCTCTGCCAAGGATTGATGATGCCCTCGACGCTTTGGCGGGTTCTACTCTGTTTTCTACCTTGGACCTTAAAAGCGGATACTGGCAAGTTAAAATGAATCCTGCAGACAAAGAAAAGACTGCCTTTACCAGTGGATCAGGGTTATGGCAATTCACGGTCCTTCCATTTGGCCTCTGTAATGCTCCTGCGACGTTTGAACGACTAATGGAGAACATCCTGCGGGGTTTGTCATGGGAAACTTGTCTAGTTTATCTAGACGACATCATCATAATGGGTAAGACCTTTAAGGAACATTTATCTAACCTGGAAGAAGTTTTTAAAAGATTACAGAACGCTAATCTAACATTGAATGTTAAGAAATGCCACTTGTTCCAGAGACAGGTCAACTATTTAGGACATAACGTAAGCAAGGATGGCGTTGCTGTTGACCCCGCTAAGATACAAGCCGTTCAGGAATGGCCAATCCCTATCGACAAACATCAGCTCCGGAGTTTCTTGGGTCTTTGTTCCTATTACCGACGATATGTCAAGCATTTTGGAGACATCGCCAAACCCTTGACACGTTTGACAGAACAAGATAAGTCCTTCTGTTGGGATCAGGAATGTCAAAAGGCGTTTGAAATATTGAAGAAACAGCTTACGTCAGCACCTGTTCTTGCTTATCCACTTCCTGATGGTAAGCTTATTCTGGACACCGACGCCAGCAATGTGGGAATTGGAGCCGTCCTGTCACAGCTACAAGACGGTAAGGAAAGAGTGGTTGGTTACTTTGTCACGGGTTTATTTTAGCGTTAGTAATAGATTTCAATTTGTAAACAAAATCGTTGGCCTACCTTAAAATTGCAGAATTTATCGAGGCAAAACCGGTTGATATAGGTTATTAATAGTAAAACGCCAACTGTTGATGTATTTCGGTCATAAAATTATTAAGTGGTAGCTAACGTTAGGTTTTGTAAATAAGTTTATTATCATTAATTGTGTGACATTTGAAATCCTTGACAATAGAACGTCTGACCTACTTTTTCGTCGAAAACTTGTATATTGAAGTACGGTAGTTAACGTTTGGACGTATTTATAACTTTATGATTGAAATCAAAAATAAATGAGGAAATTAGGAAATGTTACGATTTTTATTGTTGTCAATATGAATATTTAGATTGGTTGTATCAAATGACCCCTGTTCGTTAGTAAGTTGTTGGCTGAATAAGCTACGGTTTGTCCCAATGGTAGAGGCCATATCTTATTTCGACGTATGTCAAATTATTGTGATCTAAGGGACGTGGGAGATTTTCTTTCTTTTCATTACGAACTTTTGTGTTGAAAGCATCTGAGATTTGTCTTGAGGTTAATTTGTAATCTTCGATCATCGGAGACAATTTAGTTTGGATTTACGAAATTTAACCTCGTTCATTTCCATTGAAAATTGTGTGAGAGAGTTTACTCTGAATTTTGGTGATTTCGGTGGAAGTTACGGCGTAGGCCGGATTATTAATCAAATCTTCATTTGGTAAGTAAAAGTTTCTTTATACATGTGGTTCGTCGATACTCATGGTTTCTTTCTCTCGTTTCTTTGAGTGTAGGTGGTTTAACGAACGAACAGGTGGTATTTTGGTAGTAAGACTGTTCAGACAGAGAATCGTGGTCCGGATTCCTCATCATTGCAGTTAGCAACAAGTTGTCACAAGCTTATCGAGAAAAGAACCCTATTTTTAAATAGGTGAGTTATTTAATTACATTTTTATTAAATTAATGACGCCATATAATCAATCTTGGTTAAATCTCTATTTTATATGTATATTCTTCTTTTGTATCGTCCACAGGTTTTATTTTGTATAACTAGACTCCTTTTTAGTTTTTTACTCTTAAAATTGATTTTTTTTACTATTATTAATTAATTTTATGTAAATTTTGATTTAATTTATTGTTATAATTTTGCTGTGACTAGCAAGTCAAATTTAAGCTTGTTGAGTATATTTCAACCATTAGTTTTGCTTATTAATTATAAATTCAGAGAAGTCAACTTCTAAATATTGTATTATTCATTTAAATTCATTTTTATTCTTTATTGTAGTACAAATTTAAGTTCATGTGTACAAATTGTATTAAAGTTATTAAGTCAAATTAATTCAAGGAGTCATTTGAATCTGTTTAAGCTAATGTTAATGCTAAATTACGATTTTAGGGTTTTTAGTTACCGGCTACAGTTTTTAGTTACCGGCTACAGTTTTTAGTTACCGGCTACATTTTTAGTTACGGGCATAAGTCTTGGATATAGGCTTCTTTTGTAAGTAGGCCTGATACTTGGTTCGAGCATACGTTTTGTGTTTGGTGTAGCCTTTTGGTTTTGGATAAGGCTTGATTTTGGAACCGACCCAAGTATAAGACCAGCCGAGGACTGCGAAAATTTATCAATTAAACAGATAAGCTATATTAGTCTTAAGTCGTAACTAGTTAGTTAAGAGTTAGTTTTTCTTATACCTTTTTTTTCATATTGCGTGTGATCACACATATTTAAAATTCTCTTTTAATATTATTCATTTATGAATTCTTTGTTATATATAAATATTGTTAGCGTTGTCAAGCGCAAAGACTTGACAGTTGTGAAAATTTAAAAAATTGTTCATTAAAGAAGAGTCTAGTTGACATTTTGGTTTTATTTAGCTCGCTTATCGTTATTTTTAGTTGTTGTGAAATTTAATTGGAACCGTTAAATATTCTAAATTTACTTGATTATCTCCAGTGGGTGAAGTAGTGCCTGGAACATCAGGGGTTTCCGATTTTAACCGTCTAAATCGGTGGCGCGACTCACTAGTATTTGTTACTTACCTCTACGGCTGAGCTGGGCACTAATTTGCCAGTAGAGAGACCACTACCGAACTCAGCTGGAGTTGTATTTGCTTTAGTTAAATTTCCTTATTTTTCTAAATTTGATTTTTGTTTTTAAATTCATTAAAATACGTGGCAAATTTTTGGCGCCCAACGTGGGGCATATATTTGTTTAATTGGGCGAGTAATAGTTAGTTTTTTTTTATTGTTTATTAATCGCGTATATAAGTGAGCTAGGTAATAACTGTATTTTTAATATTTATAATCTGGCGATATTAACTTTTGATCACACCAATCGCGGAATAACTTTTATATTGAGTATGGATTTTAATACTTTTGGTAAGTTTATTTAACATTTTCCATCGTTGCTAATTGTTACTGAACCACAATTTGTTGATTATTTGTTGAAAAGGTTGTAGTTGTCACTTATTCGTTTATTGTTGAATTTTGTTGAATTGTCGTTATTTTAATCATATATCATGGAGTATAAAATGGATATTTCATACCTTAAAAAGGACATGTTGGTTCATGAACTTTTAGTCCGTGGGATTTTAGTTGATTCACAGCCAACGGCCGATCAGATGAGGATGGCCCTGCGGCCAATTTTAAAGATGGAGAGAGCGGGTACTTTCACGAGACCCCCATATACAGTAGCAGATGTTAAGGGTGAGTTAGAGTCAATTCGTAGGTTGTTGTCAGAGGAAACGCTGGAAGGTGAAAATATCGATAGGAAATATAATTCTTCGTTGTCGAAACTAGTCCATATCTACCATCGTACCCAACGCATTCCGGAGTCTGGATTAACAATTGAGGAGAAGTCGGAGAGGGGTAGATTGTTGTTGGAGGTGATAGTTGCCCTAGATTCTCTTGATATTGCTGCTAAGCGCAATCCGGAGCCTAGTTATATTGCCCACGATACAGTTGAGGAATCTTCACCTGTTCATTATACTCAAATGAAACCTTTAAATTTAGAAAAATGGAATGTGAAGTTCACCGGGGATGCTAAGTCTTCTGTTTATAATTTCCTGGATAGAGTTCGAGAACTTCAAATAGCTCGTAACATCACTGAGGAACAGTTATTTTCCAGTGCCATAGATCTTTTCTCCGGCAAAGCATTAACCTGGTATAGGGCCAACATTGATAGGTTTAGCGATTGGCAGAGTTTGTCAGAGTTGTTGTTAAGGCACTTTGAACCACCTGATTATCGTGCCAGGCTATTTAAAGAGATTTTAGAGAGGACCCAAGATACATCGGAAGGGATAATCGACTATTTGTCTTGCATGAAAGCGTTGTTTCGGCGTCATGGTAGTCTTGCTCCTGAAGTGCAATTGGATTTGTTGGTTAGGAACCTGTCCCCTTTTTATGTTACTCAATTGCCTGTTGTTCGAACCATTGAGGAGTTAGAGGAAGAGTGTATGAAATTAGAAACGAAGAAGTATAGGGTAGAAAATTATGTGCCACCTTCCCGTAAAAGAAATCAATTTGTCGAACCTGACTTTGCTTTTGTGGAGGTACAACCTATTCGGGAGAACCCCGATCTTCAACAGTCGGGAATAGGTAGAGTTGACACGACTATTAGTAGAGATAATCGTTCTTCCAGTGTACGAATTTGTTGGAATTGTCGAAACCCCGGACACGTCAATAGGAATTGTCCCAACTCTAGGAAGGTTTATTGTTATCGATGTGGTGCCCCTAACGTTACCATTAAGAACTGTCTGAAATGTAAACAGCAGGGAAACGGATCCCGGGAGAATCGTTAGGTCGTGATCTTTTCTCCCAGTGCCATGTTAACACGACCAATTCGTCAGTAAATGTAGTAGACAACTGTACCGTCACCCCTGAAACCACCACCGACAAGTGGTACGCTAGGATGTTATCGAAGGTTCAGGACAACCCCTTAAAGTATCCGTTATGGCGTGTACAAAATGGTGCCCTTTATAAGTTCGTGAAGCCTGGTATTCCTAATTTGTCGCATCTTTCAAACGATTGGAAATTAGTGGTGCCTAAAGACCAACGCGGCCCCATTCTACAACGCTGTCATGATTTACCATCTGCCGGACACGTAGGCGTAAATAAGACCTTTGGGAAAATCAGCCATAACTTTTACTGGCCCAAAATGAAAATTGATGTGTCTAGGTATGTTCGTCGTTGCAAGAGTTGTGCTCAGAATAAAGTTGAGCAAGAAGCACCAGCAGGGTTGATGGGCGATCGTCCTGTAATATCCGAACCCTTCCAGGCAATAAGTCTAGACTGCATTGGACCTCTTCCTAAATCAAAAAAAGGCTACCAGTATATTCTAGTTGTTTCTGATAATTACAGTAAGGCAGTCTTCTTATATCCGTGTCGAACCGCTACTGCCAAAAACTTGACAGAAATTATGGAAGGTTTCTTTTTGTTGTATGGTGCACCCATGACTTTAACTTGCGATAACGGTGTCCAAATGAAATCGAACGAATTCCGGAGATTGTGTGAAAAATATAATATCAGGATGTTCTTTACCGCACATTACAATCCACGCGCAAACCCCACAGAACGGCACAATAGAGTTATTAAGACCATGTTACGTACATTTGTAAAACAAGACAACCACCGGACTTGGGATGAGCATCTTAATGAAATCGGCTGCGCAATCAGGACGACGCCCAGTGAAACTACTAAATATAGTCCATACTTTATTCTTTTTGGTAGGGAACACAAACTCTATGGAACGGATTACGAGGATAAACTTCGGACGGACCCAATCGAAATCAATGATTATGCTAAAAACCGTCGTGAGAGTTTCGCGAAGTTATATCAGCAAGTTCGTCAGCGTATAGAGTCCGCAAGAGTGCAAAATGCAAATCGGTATAATCTGCGACGTAGACCTTTATCTTTTAGTTGTGGGGATAAGGTTTGGAGGAAGAATAAAGTCTTGTCGGATGCTCTGAAATTCTATTCGGCAAAATTAGCGCCAGCGTATCTTGGTCCTTTTGTTGTAAAGCGTAGGTGTGGCTCTTGGTCCTATGAACTCCAGGACGAGTTAGGGAATTCGAAAGGTATTTGGCATGTCCAGGATTTGAAGCCTTATTATGAATCACTCGCTCCAGACGACAATTCCTTGTAGTATGTTTGAATCTTTGGTTGTTTCTCTTTTGTGATTTTCGTTATTTCTCTTAATGTTCTCACGTTTCTGTTTGGTGTTTTGTGTTGTCGGCCTTGTGGCTGGAGGCCTTAGAATTTCACCACCCGAGGATACTCCAGGCGGAGCGGGTAAAAGTCCCCTAACCTTAACACTTTTTGGATTCAGGTTCGTTACTTTGGGTTGTTTTATTGTAATCCCATCTTACCCGTTGTCACTTGAATCCAACCTTTTTAACAATTCCATCGTTGATTTCTTGTTTCGGCCTTGTGGCTGGAGGCCTTAGAATTTCACCACCCGAGGATACTCCAGGCGGAGCGGGTAAAAGTCCCCTAACCTTAACACTTTTTGGATTCAAGTTCGTTACTTAGGGTTGTTTTATTGTAATCCCATCTTACCCGTCGGCACTTGAATCCAACCCTTTCAGCAAGTCCATCGTTGATTTCTACCAACCTTAACACTTTCTGGATCCAAATTTCGTTCTGCCTTAGTAAACTTATCTTTACCATTATCTATATTCAGTTACATCGTTTTCCTGCTTGTTTGGCTTTAGAATGACCTTATGGTTTTGGCTTTATTTGTAGTGGTTCTACGGCACGTTTTGGTGTGGATTTCGAGGCCAAACCTTTTATTTTCCGACCGGGCCATTGGTTGTTGAGTGCCCGGTGGAAAAACCATTTGTTGGGATTTATTGAGGGAATTTTCAGTCTGGTTGGCAGGAACTTAGGTTTTGTAAACTTATGGTATCTTTCGTTATTTGGATTCAAACCTTGTCAACACGACCATCGTTGACTCCATTTGTGCCTTGTGGCTGGAGGCCTAAGAATTTCACCACCCGAGGATACTCCAGGCGGAGCGGGTAAGAGTCCCCTAACCTTAACACTACGGGATTCGGAATTTCCGTTATCTGTTTTCCATCTTATCTTGTTTCTAGTCTCCGAATCCGTATTATCTTACGTTACTTCCATCAGTAATTGTATTGTGTTGCTTCCATCAGCATTTTCTAGTATGCCATCGTCTCTTTCCTCCTCCCAAGTATTTTTTTTTGTGTTTATTGATTACTGCGTTACCCTATTTGTGTCTGGAGCGAGGATTAGGCATACCGTACCTGAATTTGGTACCTTACGAGTTATAGTTTAGGGGTAATGATGTTATCGGGTTTGTGTTTTGGATATTAGTCCAGTTTAGTTTGGATGTTGGTCTGGTTAGTTTTAGTGTCCTTTTTGCGGTAGTGCTAGGAGTACGTTAGGACGATTTATTTTGTTAGTCCCTAGGTTGTTAGGGAATTATGTTAGTTGGGGGGGGTTTCTTTTTTTTTTTTCCTGTGGTTATTAGTCTGGGGTGAACTTTATCACTCTGGGTCCCTTCAGGTCCCGGGCTTCGGCCCAAAATGTCCCTCCGTGTTACTTTGTTTTATGGCCTTAGGCTCCGGTGGGTGCTGGGGCTGCACGGGGTGTCGCCTTAAGTGGAACCGCATTGGTTACGCTCCGTCAGTGGGAGGTGGATTGCTCGCCGGCAGGGACCCGAGGGAAAACTGTCACTATGCGGGGGTTCACTACTGCTGTCAGAGTCAGATGACCTTGCGGGGCCTCCCGTGGAAGTCTCAGCAGTACCGGAATCTTTGATACCTATTAACTGGTTCCCTTTGTTATTCACCGGCGGAGGTCCAGAAGTGGGTGTGGATTGTGCTCGTTGGCTGCTGGGTGAGAGGGCTTTGTACACTGTATGGTGTGAGGTCCAGGGGTGTGTAACCATGACGCGTTTAACATCCTTCGCGAGGTCGCCCCTGGAAGTGTGCATTGCTTCCGCTTACCTAAGTGGACTTCGAGTGCAGTCCGCCGAAATGGAAGGACCAATGTCGTTTTAGTTTGGTGCAGCTTTATTGCACTGGGTGCTGTTGTTCCCGAGTATTACTCAAAATTTTTGTTTTTTGTTTTTTTCTCCTTCTTTGGTTTTTGTGGAGTAGTTAGTTCGTATTTTCTTACGAAATGGTATATGGCGTTTTATTGGTTTTATTGTTAGGCTTGTTGTCCCTTTTATCGTGACTGTTGGCTCATTTAGCACTATTGCGTTATCGTCGAAAATCCTCGGTAGATTTTCTCCTTTCTTAGGGGAGGGGATGTTGTCACGGGTTTATTTTAGCGTTAGTAATAGATTTCAATTTGTAAACAAAATCGTTGGCCTACCTTAAAATTGCAGAATTTATCGAGGCAAAACCGGTTGATATAGGTTATTAATAGTAAAACGCCAACTGTTGATGTATTTCGGTCATAAAATTATTAAGTGGTAGCTAACGTTAGGTTTTGTAAATAAGTTTATTATCATTAATTGTGTGACATTTGAAATCCTTGACAATAGAACGTCTGACCTACTTTTTCGTCGAAAACTTGTATATTGAAGTACGGTAGTTAACGTTTGGACGTATTTATAACTTTATGATTGAAATCAAAAATAAATGAGGAAATTAGGAAATGTTACGATTTTTATTGTTGTCAATATGAATATTTAGATTGGTTGTATCAAATGACCCCTGTTCGTTAGTAAGTTGTTGGCTGAATAAGCTACGGTTTGTCCCAATGGTAGAGGCCATATCTTATTTCGACGTATGTCAAATTATTGTGATCTAAGGGACGTGGGAGATTTTCTTTCTTTTCATTACGAACTTTTGTGTTGAAAGCATCTGAGATTTGTCTTGAGGTTAATTTGTAATCTTCGATCATCGGAGACAATTTAGTTTGGATTTACGAAATTTAACCTCGTTCATTTCCATTGAAAATTGTGTGAGAGAGTTTACTCTGAATTTTGGTGATTTCGGTGGAAGTTACGGCGTAGGCCGGATTATTAATCAAATCTTCATTTGGTAAGTAAAAGTTTCTTTATACATGTGGTTCGTCGATACTCATGGTTTCTTTCTCTCGTTTCTTTGAGTGTAGGTGGTTTAACGAACGAACAGGTGGTATTTTGGTAGTAAGACTGTTCAGACAGAGAATCGTGGTCCGGATTCCTCATCATTGCAGTTAGCAACAAGTTGTCACAAGCTTATCGAGAAAAGAACCCTATTTTTAAATAGGTGAGTTATTTAATTACATTTTTATTAAATTAATGACGCCATATAATCAATCTTGGTTAAATCTCTATTTTATATGTATATTCTTCTTTTGTATCGTCCACAGGTTTTATTTTGTATAACTAGACTCCTTTTTAGTTTTTTACTCTTAAAATTGATTTTTTTTACTATTATTAATTAATTTTATGTAAATTTTGATTTAATTTATTGTTATAATTTTGCTGTGACTAGCAAGTCAAATTTAAGCTTGTTGAGTATATTTCAACCATTAGTTTTGCTTATTAATTATAAATTCAGAGAAGTCAACTTCTAAATATTGTATTATTCATTTAAATTCATTTTTATTCTTTATTGTAGTACAAATTTAAGTTCATGTGTACAAATTGTATTAAAGTTATTAAGTCAAATTAATTCAAGGAGTCATTTGAATCTGTTTAAGCTAATGTTAATGCTAAATTACGATTTTAGGGTTTTTAGTTACCGGCTACAGTTTTTAGTTACCGGCTACAGTTTTTAGTTACCGGCTACATTTTTAGTTACGGGCATAAGTCTTGGATATAGGCTTCTTTTGTAAGTAGGCCTGATACTTGGTTCGAGCATACGTTTTGTGTTTGGTGTAGCCTTTTGGTTTTGGATAAGGCTTGATTTTGGAACCGACCCAAGTATAAGACCAGCCGAGGACTGCGAAAATTTATCAATTAAACAGATAAGCTATATTAGTCTTAAGTCGTAACTAGTTAGTTAAGAGTTAGTTTTTCTTATACCTTTTTTTTCATATTGCGTGTGATCACACATATTTAAAATTCTCTTTTAATATTATTCATTTATGAATTCTTTGTTATATATAAATATTGTTAGCGTTGTCAAGCGCAAAGACTTGACAGTTGTGAAAATTTAAAAAATTGTTCATTAAAGAAGAGTCTAGTTGACATTTTGGTTTTATTTAGCTCGCTTATCGTTATTTTTAGTTGTTGTGAAATTTAATTGGAACCGTTAAATATTCTAAATTTACTTGATTATCTCCAGTGGGTGAAGTAGTGCCTGGAACATCAGGGGTTTCCGATTTTAACCGTCTAAATCGGTGGCGCGACTCACTAGTATTTGTTACTTACCTCTACGGCTGAGCTGGGCACTAATTTGCCAGTAGAGAGACCACTACCGAACTCAGCTGGAGTTGTATTTGCTTTAGTTAAATTTCCTTATTTTTCTAAATTTGATTTTTGTTTTTAAATTCATTAAAATACGTGGCAACTTCAGCAAAACTTTATCGAAAGCTGAAAAGAACTACTGTGTAACTCGGAGGGAACTGTTAGCAGTTGTAAAATCCGTCGAACACTTTTATAAATATCTGTATGGCAGAAAATTCCTGATCAGGACAGACCATGCTAGTTTAAAGTGGTTACTAAGCTTTAGGAACCCAGAAGGACAGATAGCAAGATGGCTCGAAAAACTGCAGGAATATGATGTTGAAATCGAGCACAGACCTGGAACAAGACATCGTAATGCTGATGCACTTTCCAGAAGACCATGTCGACCTGATTGCCCCCATTGTACCCGTATGGAGCAGAACGAGGAAAAACTTGCCCTAGTTAAGGTTGTGCCAGAAGACGAGAGCTCTATGCTGGAGGAGCAACAAGAAAACGATCCCGTTCTGAGAAAGATTAGGGAGTGGAAGAGAATGGACCGTCGTCCGTTGTGGAGAGAGATATCCTCATCCTCTCCTGCTTTAAAAGCATACTGGTCCCAATGGAACTCTTTAATTTTGGACGGAGGGCTCGTTAAAAGACTTGTAGAAAATTCCGAGGGCACAGAAACAAGGAAACAAATAGTGGTCCCAAGAAATGCTGTACCGGAAATTTTAAAACAGATGCATAATGATAGTTCTGGAGGACATCTGGGTATCACGAAAACGCTGCAAAAGATCCGAGATAGATTTTACTGGGTAAATTGCACTAATGATGTTAAAGATTGGTGTCGTAAATGCACTACATGTGCTGCCAGTAACGGTCCGCACCGAAAACCGAAGGCGGAAATGCAGCAATACCTGGTTGGAAGTCCTTTTGAAAGAATCGCAGTAGATATATTGGGTCCACTTCCGCAGAGCGATGTAGGAAACAAGTACATCTTTGTTGTAATGGACTACTTCACTAAATGGGTTGAAGCCTATGCAGTTCCCAATCAGGAAGCCACCACTTTAGCAGATATATTGGTTGAAGAATTCGTAAGCCGATTTGGGGTACCACTAGAATTACACTCAGACCAAGGGAGAAATTTTGAGAGCAAGCTGTTTCAAGAAGTTTGCCAAAGATTAGGCATCCACAAAACGAGAACCACAGCGATGCATCCTCAGTCTGATGGAATGGTGGAACGAATGAACCGGACTATAACCAACTATCTGTCAAAAGTGGTGTCAGATTGTCAGAGGGATTGGGATCGACATATTCCACTATTTCTAATGGCAATTCGATCGGCCATCAACGAATCAACTGGCCAAACGCCTGCGAAGGTCCTGTTCGGTAGAGAAATGAGGCTACCATGTGACTTGGTGTTTGGTTGTAAACCTGGTGAAGAAATGGCACGTGAACAATATGTCACCGACCTTCAGAATCGAATGGAAAATATACACAACCTGGTGCGTGGAAAACTACAATTATCTAGTGATCGGATGAAGAGGTACTATGACACACGGACAATGGAAAAGAGTTACCAAGTTGGAGATTTAGTCTGGCTCTATAACCCCCGACGGCGTCGAGGTATTTGTCCCAAATTACAAAAGAACTGGGAAGGTCCTTACACCATCAAGAAGAAGATTAACGATGTCATTTATCAGATCGTGAAAATTCCCAGAGGGAAACCCGTCGTGGTCCATCACGATCGTTTGGCGCCTTACCAGGGAAACCACAGTGGAGATGCGCAGCAACTCCAAGAAGATGGTTTGGCTGGCTCAGGGAGTGTGCGGGATTCCGATGTAGGAAATAACATTCCAGGAGGAATGAATCTAAGGAGGGGGCAGTGTAACGGGATAACCGTAAAGGAAGGGACCTTAATTTGAAAGATTGTTGTTGACAGTTGATTTTTAGAAGTTTGTAAAAAAATCAACTGACCATTTTAAATAATGTTTCTAGAAAATTCTAGAAACTTCTAAACACACTAACTAGATTAAATAATGTTGTATATAAGGGGATGCACGGACAGTTAACGTCAGTTCGAGTCAAGTGTTCAGAAGAGTTCATTGTATTGTCAAGTAGTTAGACGTTATCCAGCAGAGTTCAGTGTATCTTAACAATTTTGTAAATAAATTGTGTAAAAAGCCCCCATACGTGTTTCAATATATTCAGGTTCACCTTTCTCCCAGGCAGCCCGTTCAATAATATTGACATTGTATGGCTTTTCTAGATCTTTGATCTTCACCATCCTGACTGGTAGCATTTCCAAGGTGTCCATCTGTACAGTGTCCACAATCCTTGTATGCCTACTGGAGGCATTGTACTTCCAGTTGCCACTGCAACCCATTCTGTAGGCTGCCATCCTTGCCTCCCCTTTCACAATAATGTCGAGAGGTGGGAGGTTTAGCACTACTTCCAGGGTTGCAGTTGGAGTACCTCTCATGGCTCCTGTGATGCCAAGACATGCTACTCGCTGGATCTTTTGTAATCTCTTTACAGCGGTAGTTTGCATCACCTTCGTCCACCAGACTATCGAGCCATACACCATCATTGGTCTTGCAACCCTAGTGTATAGCCAGTTAGTCATTTGTGGGCTCAGACCCCATGTCTTCCCAACGGCCCGTCTCATCATCATAAGTGTGGTCTGAGAGCGTTGCGTTATATGTGCCAAATGGCTGTTCCAGGTGAGCTTATCGTCCAGTCTTATTCCTAGGTACTTGAACCCTCTCTTAACCTGGATCTGGTTACCGAAGAGAGTTGGTACCCTAGCGATGTCAACATTCCTCTTCCTTGTAAATGGTACAATTACAGTCTTCATTGGATTGACCCTCAGACCCTCCTGGTTACACCACCTTTCCACTATGAACAATGCCCACTGCATGAGTTCTAGGCAAGTGTTCATAAATTTTCCTCTTATTAGGACACCAATGTCGTCAGCATATCCTTGAGCGTACATTCCCTGTGCAGTGAGCTCAGAAAGGAGGTCATCAACCACTAGATTCCACAGATTCGGTGACAGGACGCCACCCTGTGGACACCCTCTTTGTGCCTTGACCTCCTTTACCGTTCCACACAGAGATGCTTGCGCTCTCCTACTTTCGAGCATGTTACCTATCCACCTCACCACAGTGTTTTCCACATTCCTTGATACCAGCTTTGACACAATAGAGCGAGTACTAGTGATGTCGAAAGCTTGCAAACCAGCGCATGCAAGGCTGTTTCGCATGACTTTCCTTTCTGATAGGCATGTTGGTTCGGGTGCAAAGGACGGCTTAAAAGAACCCTGTCCTTTATATGTCTATCCACTAATTTCTCCATGGTCTTTAGGAGAAAGGATGTAAGGCTAATGGGTCTAAAAGCCTTAGGCACAGCATATGTGTCCCTTCCAGGCTTCGGTATGAATACCACCCTAGAGGTCCTCCATGCTGTTGGTATTACTCCACTGGCTAAGCTGGTCCTGAACAGACGCACCAAGGGGAGTATCAACTGGTCCCCACCTTCCTGCAGGAACACAGGATAGATGCCATCGGTACCAGGAGTTTTAAATGGTTGAAATGCCCTAAGAGCCCATTTAATGCCCGTAAAGGTGATCACAGCCTTAGCGCAATCCCAGTCCCCCTTTATCGTCCGCATCCTAGTCCCTCTCTCCACATCATTTTGGGCTGTGTTCTGCGGTTGTAAGGATCCTGGGAAGTGAGCGCTTAAAAGGCACTCTAGCGTTTCTTCTGGGCCGTCCGTATATGTACCATCCTCTTTATGCATTGTGCCTAAAGGATTGGTTTGACCTCGAGCTAAGACTCGATGGAGCTTTGCACATTCAGGAACACTTTCAATGTTCTGACAGAATTCTCTCCATGACTCTCTCTTAGCTCTCCTTATTGTTTTGTTATATACAGTGAGCACCCTTGAGTAGTTGTCTCAGTTTCCTGTACGCTTTGCAGCATTATACAGTCTGCGAACTTTCCTCCTCAGGGCTTCTATCCCACAGTTCCACCAGCAGGCTTGCCTGCGCGTGTTCTTCACAGTCTCTGGGCAGGTTTCATGGTACGAGCTTAATATGGCCTCGTTCAGAGAATTCGCCATACTCTCCACCCCGTGCCCTTTTATGTCTTTTAGTTGGTTTAGTCTGTCCTTTAGCACCTCCTGGTACTGGTTCCAGTCTGTCCTTCTCACGTTCCTATAGGTCTCTTTTGTACAGATCGAGCCTATAGTAAATTCAATGTAACTGTGATCCGACAACGAATGGTCATCGGATACCTTCCAGTTTGCAACTCTTGTCGCCGCGTAATTGCTAGCCAAAGTTACGTCCAAAACCTCTTCTCCTAGTACTACCCCTCTTCTCTGCCTAAAGGTTGGTTTGGAGCCCTTGTTCAATATAACTAAATTGAATTCAGCTATGAAGCTTAACAAGCACTCACCTCTTTCGTTGATGTCACTGCTTTCCCAGGCCTTGTGGTGGGCGTTTGCGTCACAGCCTAACAACAAGTGTCTCCTTTCCCTGACTCCGTATTCTATCACCATCCTCATTTCTCTGGTCGGTGGTGGTTCCCGGGAGTCATACAGCAGGTATACGGAAGCAAGTAGGATTCTGACGTAACCGTCACCCATCTGCCCGTATATCTCTGCAACGGCACAGTCCCTAGAACAGAGATTAGTGATTTGCAGTGTCTTAATATCTCTACTGACATATATGAAAGCTCTAGGTTTGTCACTGTCAGTATCGTATATTAACTCACCTTGCGCGGTGCTCATCTCCATGATTCTGCCTCCTGCGGTCCATAGCTCCTGAATCAGAGCCACGCCTATGCGGTCGGCCAGGATCTTCTGGCAGAGCGTAGCCGTAGCCGCCCTGCTGTGTTGGAGGTTGATCTGGAGCACCTCAACCATCCTCTACTTAGGGGGATCTTTACTACCATGCAGCCTAAAGGTGACCCTCTCGCAGCCCAGTAATGGGCGCATCGCAAGAGACTTCAGCTTGTAGCCCACGTTGGGCGCCAAATTTATAGCTCTTAATTTACCCTTAGCTAGCTTTTGGTTCGTGGATTCCTTCTGAGTTTATTATTAATTCCCTCCAAACAATTTTTAATGGGCGCTAAGTACAGACATACAAATAAAAGAGTGAAATCAGTTTTAAATGGTTTAATGAAAAAAATTCTATTAGATAGTAATCAATAGTTAGTAATTTTAATAAATTTTCTTAACTTTGTTTGATATGAAGTCTTCTGTCGGAGCTAGCGGTAGCGAGTGTGCTATCTGAAGAACCAATTTGAAGACACCAGGACTAGAGAACTGAAGTATTGTCACGTGCATAAATCGGTGTCAATATATTTAAAAAGGAAAGATATGTGTTTTAACGCGATTGTTAGCCTCTTAACAGGTTATGGTCACCGTTGTTTTGCCTTGACTCGTAGGGAGAGTAGTTCGATTGTTTATATCGATAATGTAGCGGTGCTTTAACTGTTTAAGCTAATAGCGAAAATGTAAAATTAAGTAAACAAGTGCATTGATTTCTTTTGATATTAATAATACATTTAGTTTAAAGAATTCGATTTAATTTTAACATCATTTCGGAAATCAAATTAACATCTAGCAAAGCCGTTTTTGCACAACAGAACACACAATTTCCCCTTCTTTACTCTCAAGTGTCATTGCGAGAAGCGTATGCGTGAATTATCGTGATTTTTGGCTTTCTTTTGCGTTTCAACAGTTGAACGAACAATTTAGTGCTATTACCGAAATAAGCAACGCCATTTTGTGAAGTTGAACGTTCTTATCTGGCAATATTTGGGCCATCCTCACGGGATTTTGAATTTCACTTCAGTATTATAATCTAAGCCTCATTTTTGTTTATTCCTATTGTGGTATTTTTGAGTAGGCGATTAGATTTCTCTATATTTTTTGGGGATATAATTAAATGGTGCTTTTCTCCGGTAAGTTATACCTTATGCATAATTATATAATGCTTTATCTTGATACCGTCATTCGATTATAGAGTGATTACTAAGAGTTCGTTACGAAGAAGCGTGAACAGATTTAGAATCACGAAATTTGCTACAGGGTGTTAGCGAAATAACATCGCAGATTGGCTGCTTAACCCCTAATCATAATATAAAAGGGTAAGTGTTTACCTGTGTTTATTCGATAAAATCACGTAAATTATCATCAATATAATAGCTACACGTACATACCCTAAAAATTGTGTTAAATTTTGGTGTTTTGCTAATATTAGATCTATCGTTTTCTTTTGCGATTAAATTTATTTTGTGTAACTAAATTTATCAGAATCAATAAACCCAATTACTAATTTTAAGTTTTAATGGTTATTATTAATTTTTATACAAACTGTTGTAAATAATTTTGAAATCAGGTGCAGTGATTTTTTTTTATATACGCTTAACCTGTCTTAACTATCATTTAATCTATAACTTTGAATTTAAATATATTTCATTGTGTTGCTTTATTTTATATCGTATTTTTTTTATGTTAATTGGATTTCTAAATTGTAAATTGTATAATGACACACGTACATCTGGTATAATTGATTCATTTACTTATTAATTTCATCAATAATTCTGTTATTGTTTATTATTATGTTTTGTACACCTTTAAATTGTTTTATCAGTAATTTAATCTTTAAAATTGCTTTTTTTTCTCTCTTTATTAAGCAGTGTCGGTATTTGTAACTTTAATATTTCTCTCTTAAATAATTTAGTGTGTAATTTAATTTTCCTTGGATCTGGCTAAACTTGTGGTAGCCTTGTGGACACTTGCAGGCAGTAGTGCAAGATCAGCTCACTACTGGGGAATCCACACCGAGCCTCACCATCATCGGAACAGCAGGCTATTAACGAAAGCCTCACTACCAGATCTGCGGTTAATCAGATAAGCCAAAAATTTAATTTTAAGATTAAGGCATTGTAAGAGACTGACCAAAACCATTGTTTAAGTTGTTGGTCAAATATTGTTTATTTATAGGAGTTATAAATTTTGAATCTTTCATATTGCGCTGGGTGATCACTCATTATTAAAACTGCCAAGGTTCTGGCATTGTTTGTTTATCTAAATTTTCTGATATTATTCGCTAATTTTCTTTATTTGTTTATATATATTGTATAACTTAACTGTTGGGTTTATTATAGTGGGGGTTATTTTCGACAATATAATTGATAGATCTAACTTTGTGTTCTTACTCAGATCATCACCCACTCCCCTAACTAACTATTTTATTAATTTTGCTCATTATCAGGATTCAGAAGAATCAGTTATTTCTCTCCAGTAAGATAGGTCAGTGCCTGGACCATCAGGGGTTTCCGATTTATACCGAAAAATCGGTGGCGCGACTCACATTATTTTTTTTGTATTACCCTCTACGGCTGAGCTGGGCACAAATTTGCCAGTAGAGAAACCACTTACCAATCTTAGCTGGAGTTGTCAACATTTAACTATTTTAAATCTAAATTAAATTCATTTCATTGAAAGTTCGTAGCAGTATTCTTAAAAAAACTGAGTCCACTGGAACAGTAGGTGCGATGAGCAGGAACTTATGTATTCTTACAAATACGGTGGCCGCTGGATGATTGGTTCGAATGACCCTGAACTGGAGATATCGGTGATTTCAAAATGTTGATTAAGTCAAGATTCTCGTCCTTCTGTAGGACCCTTCTAAAGATGGCAAAAGCCCTAATGAATAAAAAATAGCAATCAAACTCCGACCATTTAATCCTTTATTTTGCACACAATCGCTAAAGGTTTCTCCAAAGTTCGAGAAAAAAGTTAATCACTTATTTGTTTATTTATTTTTAACTTAATAAAAAACTGATTCCTGACAAGCGATTGTGAGCGAAAATTTAAATGTTAGTAAAATATAAAATTAGATATCAATTAAAATATTCACCAAATTTTGGATTATTACAAACTAAAATTATAAAATTTAAATTATTACTCATCAAAAAACGAAGGGTGAAGAGAATAAGATAGACAACTAATACTTAACAAATTACCAAATGAAATGAAATAGTTTAGCATTAAATCTCACGACGAAGCCAAAAATTACTCCTACCCAAATCAGATAAGGTAGTCGAGTCGACGCAGGTAACCTGATAATATTAAAATTCAATAGTCGAGAAGCTAGTCCCACAACGAACGTTACAAGCTTCTGCAGGGAGTTTTCGTCAATTATGATGACCAGGAATTGGCCGTCAGGGTTTGAGTTTCCCCCAACGACCGCCCAGTGGTCTGTGTCAAGGCCGTTCTGCAGCTTAAGTCGCAGCATCACGTCCTTCTTGGTTGTTGCCCCCGTTGCCTTCACAAGGTTTCTGGCTGGGGCAAGCTGGAGCGTTATTCCCCCGAAGGGACTTAGCTCCTGGACTTGCTTCTTCAGCCAATCCTTTGTGGCTACGTTGGCACAACCAACCAACAAGGCTCCGCCTTCAAGATGGCAGCTGCTTATCCTGGCGTCTTGGCCACGAATGGCACGCCTGGACAGCTGCCCCTAGATTTTGTTGGCTTCTGCCTCGGTTAACTTCATGTCCGGGTGTTGAGATCTGGCGATGGCCATCTTCTCCACGGACAGTTTCTCCGAATAGGTGGGTGCCGGTGCCGACCCCTCTCCCTCATTCGCCTTTGTTTTTTTCCTTTCGCCCCCGGCATCCTCAGGTGTCAGGTGCCCTCGCCCCCTCTTCTCACCTTGCTTCCTGGAAGCTCCAGTAGAGTCGGCTTTGGGAGTGCTGCCCTCACCCTGCTTTTTCCCAGCACCCTGGTTCCCGGAGGAACCGGCTTCGCTAGGATCAGGGTTTGGGTGCTTAGCAGCCCACGCCAGCCTCCTCTCCTTTCTGGATAGCACCTTTTCGCCCTTGGCTAAGGCCTCCGCTATCCTCTGTCTTCGCATCTCTCCCCTGTAAAATCGTTTTTTCGGTTCCTTTCCGGTTTCTGTGAGTTTGCGGTCATCATCAGATTTGAGTAGACTCTCCTCCTTCATTGGGGACAGATCATCTACGTTTAATTTAGCAATAGGAATGCTCTCGACCTGTCGGTCACATTCTTCTTGCGTGTCAACAATAGTTTGGTTGGTTTTTGTATTTTCCTCAACTTCCATAATGTTCCCACGAGTACCGGGTAACTAAAGTTCCACCTCCCCAGTGACCCGTTTAGAGAGGTAAGGGGTACATACGACTGGGTTCCCCCAGGTTCCCAGAAGGCTCTGTTAATGACACTGAATATTAGGCCCCCAGTGCCACGAGACTCTCAGCACGGATCGCTTAAAACCTTCGTCTAGGGCCCGCAGTATCTAGGCAACTGACCTTCGTGACAGATGCCGAGACATCCAGCATGGGCCTCCAAGTTCAGGCGAACCTGAACCGGTTTTGCCTATGCCGGTACTGGCAGTGCTGCTGCCCACTACCAGGTGTAATTATTAGCCGTAAGATGAGGGAGGGACACCGGGCCCTCTCCCAGCTTGCCGTTGCCCGGGGTGTGCCACTGGGAGGCTATTACATCAGGGTCCTACCGATTCGGGGGGTGGATCCAGAAGCCTAGTAGCGGTCAGCCACTCAAGCCTCTGCATCCATCCCACCTTCACTGCACCACCCCGCCACCCCAAAATGTATGTATTACAATGACATTTTTTTAAAAAATAAAATTGTTCAAACCATCCGGTTTGGCGTCAAATACACCATTTTGATACATGGCATTAAAAAATAAAATTAATTTTTTAGTCTGCCGTAACCGATATCGACTATCGTCTAATAAACCGGTTCTATCAGAAAGATTACCACTATCAAAAATACCTGTATCAATCCAGCGACAGTTACAGGATGAAGCGGAAAGCGGTTCCGATTTTCTTAATCTCTGTTTGATGTGTGGAAAAAAAGCAGTGGTCGTAAAAATCGCACACATGCTTTCTCAAAAAATTATTATTTGGAGCGAATAATAACAACTGCTAATCTGCGCGACGATGACATTTCCAAGGTTGTAATAGAAAGGCTGCAAGGTATCAATTGCCTTATTGCTGTACGGGCTCATTATCATAAGAAATGTCTGCGTCATTTTTTGGAAGCTCCAATTGGACAGCGAAGAGGTCGTGAAGATGATTCCGAAACAAAAAAATTCTCAATCGTGTTTACAAGCATATTGAAGAAAGTGGAGATAAAAAATTTAAACTATCAACTCTACGAGAAGTGATGGGTGAAAATCAAATTTCAAATCGAAGATTATATAGAAAATTACAATCTCGATATGGAAACGATGTTCGCATCAATCAATCTCGAGGTAAGTATAGCATAATTTATTACAAACACAAATCAGCAGAACAACTTTGTGATAATTGGTTCGAAGATACTGAGTCTTTAAGTGTAACTGAAAAAAAAAAACGATTTTGGAAGCTGCTTCTAAAATTCTCCGAACTGAAATAATGGAAAAAAATTATAATACTGAATCTTATCGCGCGCCGGGTAATTTCCTTGATGGTGTGGTAGAAGATATACCAGATTTATTAAACTATTTTCTTGTCGAACCAATTTTACGAAAAAAAAAAAATTCGAAAATAGGTTGACCTTAAAGGCCATCCTTGCAAGTTTTAACCGCAAAGCTATAGTAACGTGACGTATTTTGACGTTTTTGACTTTTTTTGAAATGTTTAAAAAGCCATAACTTTTTAACGCCCTATTCGATTTTGATGTTCAAGATGGCATTCGACGCAGTTTTTTGAGACCTAAAAACGTTACCGAGAGTGCAAAATCGGTTAGTCAAAAAATCTCTAAGGTATTGAAAAAAAAACACTTTTTTGAAATTTTTCGACAACGATATCTCACGAACGAATCAACCGATTTTAATTTGCAAAACGGCATTCGACGTGGCTATTTAAAGTTGAGAGCTGATTAGGTTATGAAATTGATCAATGCAATAGCAAAAAAGATATGCCCAAAAAACATCATTTTTACCAATTGTTTTTTTCGGTTATTTTGAAATTTCTCGAAATCTACCAGCTCGAATCGGTTCAAACTTACAGGGAATCTAAGTTAGATGGAACTCTTTGGAATGCTTTTTATTTCATTCCGATCGGTCAAGCCGTTCAAAAGTTATAAGAGGTTTACATACATCCACACACACACACACACACACATCCACACGTACATACAGACATACAGACACCCTTGTAAAAATAGTCAGGGGAGGTTCCTAAGACCTCAAAACGTTGAGATCCGATGAAAACTCGATTTTCGAAAAACGGGGTGAAACCAATAACTTCCCGATTTTAAAAAAAAATTTAATTTTTTTTAGCGGGAAGTTAAAAATAATTCCTCTGATTTTGTCAAACGTGATAATATTGACCACGCAATAATTTCAAGTATCAAACCTAAATCTTTTAATTCGCACCTTCAGCTTGCAGTCGGTACTTATGTATATAAGAAGAGTGGCTCAAGATTAATTATTGATTTGTTATCAAAATTGGGCGTAACAGCAACATATTATAATATTCAACTATTTGAAGCGTCAACAATGATGGACCACCAAAAATGTGTTATCAACGATGTTTTTGCACAGTACGTATTCAATAATACAGATCACAATGCAAAAACTTTATATGGCAAAAGAACTTTTCACTGTCTGGGAGGTATTGTTGCGTATACTCCAGGAAGTAATGTGACATATGAAGGTTTCTCCAAGAAATGTAAAAACTGCCCTCTACTGCCGAATTGGCAGCGTGTAACTCTATCGAAACCATTCCTTTTCGCAGTACACAAGCTACAGGACTGAAAACAATTGTGTTTGAAGATATTTCGACTTTGAAATCTGAAAAATCAGATCATATTTCACCGCAATATGCCCTGTATTTATGGGGAAAAACTACATTCCCAAATGTTGTCCCAAGTTGGAGAGAATATATGGAAAGCATAAGTCAAGATTTATTTCACGATAATGTCGCACAAATTGTTTGTTTACCATTCATAAATGAACCTGCATCGAAGCATACATCTATTTATACAGCAATAATAAACGCGATGGAAGACTGTAAGCGAAGAAATCAAAAGACTTGCGTAGTGACATTTGATCAGCCATTATTTATTAAAGCTTGCGAAATAGTACTTGGTAATGTAAATATGAATAACGTCGTAGTGCGGCTAGGAGGATTTCACACACTGATGTCGTATTTAGGAGCTATTGGGCACATCATGGATGGAAGTGGATTGGAGGACATGTGGTCAACTGTCTATGCAGAGGAATCGGTTAAAAATATGATGAGTGGTAAAGCATTTTCAAGAGCATTACGTGCTCATATATTGACATACACAGCAATCGGAGTATCTCTAATTCAATGAATAGACGGTGAAATAAACTTAAAAAACAAAAAAGAATGGACTGAATTTTTGCGTGTTAACTTTCAATCGTGGGACACGAAGCCGCCATGCTACAATGAATGCAAAACAAGTAAAGTTTTAAAGGAAATGACGGATTATTTTTCAAAAACATTGAAATCACTTAAATTCAACGGTCCAACTGCACAGTTATTTGTCCAATATTTTGATGTGGTAACAATAGCGCTTCTATTCATAGAAGCTGAGCGCCTTGGCAATTGGAAACTCCATTTACAAAGTGTTAAAAAAATGATACCATATTTTCATGCAGCTGGCCATTATTTATAAGCTAAATCTGCACAAATTTATTTTCAATCAATGGTCCAATTGGAAATGACTATGGATGATGAAGAATTTCGGCGCTTTACTGAAGACGGTGCGTTTACTATTCGACGATCACACAAAGCTTGGGCTGGAATCTGGAGCGACATGACTATAGAGCAAACGCTAAATTGTTATTTTGGTACGGATCTAAAACACGGCAGAGGCGTGAGTCCTGGTGTTGTTGCGCGATATTTAGCATGTATGCCAGTTTTAGTTGCAATCATGGATGGCTTAGAAAATTATTGTGACTTTACATCAAATACCAGTGAACAACATGTTGACTTAACTAAAAGCAGACAAAAAAAGACAATAATGATTTGAAGTCTATGAATAATTGGTTATTGGCACACAAACCTTTTGAATATCGAGATTCTTTAACTTCATTATCAACAGGGCTTGTTGGAAGCGAAAATATCAGTTCTCATGAAGCATTGAAACAAGGACATCTAAGCATGGCTGAGTTTGTTGGCAAAAATGCACAAGACGTTCGTATGAGCTTTAAATATAAGGTAAAACCACTATCAGCTGTTAAGTCAGAAGTACATATTGATACAAAATACTCTAACATTAATTCATTGCTTCTGTTTTAAAGGATTTGTTTACCAACGAAAGACAATGAAGATCTTACCAAAAAATCTTTTAATTATGAGTTGTCGCCATTTCCTTTATCTTTATTTGATTAACAAGGGATGATGCGTAAGAACAAAAAGTCCGACTTATATACTGTTTTCAAGTCAAGTCTGGTATCTGATAGTCTGTTATCTACATTTTCATATGTGATAGATGGGGGTTTTTTGTTACATCAAATAAACTGGCCGCATGGTAAAACCTACCGGTATATTGTGAATAATTTTAATGATAAATCTGTAATAGTATTTGATGGATACAACAATGAGTTTTGTAGAGTAAAATCATATGAGAGATACAGAAGAAAGGAGAAAAATGTCGCTGCTGATGTAGTTTTCGATGTAACCATGCTAATACCTTTGACTCAAACAAAATTTTTATCTAATATATGCAACAAACAAAAATTTGTTGACTTTTTGGTCAAATATCTTCGAAATAAAGGTATAAAAGTTCTCCAAGCTGATGAAGATGCCGATGTTCTGATAGTAAACACTGCAATTGATCTGAATAAGAATGTAAGTACACCAGTAAGTGTGGTAGGAAATGATGTTGATTTATTAGTTTTATTAGTCGGTCTTACACCACCATCAGAAAATATATATTTTTATAAAATTACTTCTAGTAAAAGATATGGTAATACGTTATACTGCACATCTGAAAATAATGAGCTTCAATCATTTATATTGTTCGCGCATGCATTTGCCGGCTGCGACACCACAAGCGCTATTTTCAGTAAAGGCAAAAAAAGTTTATTATTAGATTATTGCAGAAAAATAATATCGTTAAAGAAATTTCGCACGAATTTTATAACCCTAATAATACTGTTGATAGCTTAAATGTAGCAGCGCAGGAATTAATTCTCGTATTATATGGGATTACTGATGACACTTTGACCATTGGGGAAATCCGTTATAAACGTTTTGCTACTATGGTAAGTCAATCTCAGACAGAAGCTCGTCTAGCAAGTTTGCCACCTACATCTTCAGCGTTGCTGCAACATGCGAAACGAGTATTCTACAAAGTACAGAAATGGCGTCGCAATAATTTGCGACCTGAAAAATGGGGCTGGAAACGAGTTAATACGTTAATGGTCCCTATAATGACTACTGATGATATAGCACCTAAAGAATTATTAGAACAGGTAATATGTTTTCACAGCAAAATTAAAAAATGTTTTAATCTAAACAATTTCGAAATTTTTTCAGATGTTTTGAAACTGCATGACTAATTGTGTCAACAAGCGTTGTGGATGTCGAAAGGCTGGGATCCGTTGTTCCAATGTCTGTTCTTATTGCAATGGAATAACTTGTGCCAATGCAGCAGAGATTTCTAGAAGAGCAACAGATATTGGTGACACCGAAATTCTTACCCTTGATGGTGCACAAGAATATTATTGTACTGATGATAATGATGATTATGAGAATATCGAAAATTCAGATAGTAATACAGAGGCACCAGAACATGATCGATTAGAACGAGAAAGACAATATGTTACAATCAGAGATGTATTGTTGAATCATGATTCTGACGAAGAATTATTTAATTATGAAAGCGGAGAAATTGATTTTGAAATGTTTTGATAGCCATTACAATAATTATTTATTTAATTTATTTTTCAATTATCTTATTTAGAATTTTTAAAAATACTTCCTAATCAAATTTAATCGAGATATATTATTGTCTAATATTTTGTATTTTATATGTTGTGTTTAAAACATTATTAATATTCCTTATTATTATCATAAATTTATTATAAAATTATTAATAACTTATATTTATTATAATTTATACTTATTTTTACTGTTGTTAACTTTAATTTATACATATATTGTAAAAATGGCATTACCGTAAATAAAGTATTATTATAACACATTAAAAAGACACATAAATCATAAAACTTAATTTTTTATTTCATATATTTCTAGATCGTCAGTAATGTTTTGTAAACGTTTCAGGACATTTTCCAAAAAAAAAAGTCGAAAAGAGGTTGACGTTAAAGGCCATCCTTGCAACTTCCCGCTAGTTTTAACCGCAAAGCTATAGTAACGTGACGTATTTTGACGTTTTTGACTTTTTTTGAAATGTTTAAAAAGCCATAACTTTTTAACGCCCTATTTGATTTTGATGTTCAAGATGGCATTCGACGCAGTTTTTTGAGACCTAAAAACGTTACCGAGAGTGCAAAATCGGTTAGTCAAAAAATCTCTAAGGTATTGAAAAAAAAACACTTTTTTGAAATTTTTCGACAACGATATCTCACGAACGAATCAACCGATTTTAATTTGCAAAACGGCATTCGACGTGGCTTTTTAAGCTTGAGAGCTGATTAGGTTATGAAATTGATCAATGCAATAGCCAAAAAGATATGCTCAAAAAACATCATTTTTACCAATTGTTTTTTTCGGTTATTTTGAAATTTTTCGAAATCTACCAGCTCGAATCGGTTCAAACTTACAGGGAATCTAAGTTAGATGGAACTCTTTGGAATGCTTTTTATTTCATTTCGATCGGTCAAGCCGTTCAAAAGTTATAAGAGGTTTACATACATCCACACACACATCCACACGTGCATACAGACATACATACACCCTCGTAAAAATAGTCAGGGGAGGTTCCTAAGACCTCAAAACATTGAGATCCGATGAAAACTCGATTTTCGAAAAACGGGGTGAAACCAATAACTTCCCGATTTAAAAAAAAAATTTAATTTTTTTTAGCGGGAAGTTAAAAATTTACTGGTTCGATAGCAGATAAATAAAAAAATATTTATTAGTCGCGTATGCTTCTTCACCATCCAAAACATGCGAAAAAATAAATTTTGTGCATTAAATACAAGTTCATCCATTTCTCTTAACTTTTCTTCTAATATAATTTATTTTGCCATATTAAGCAGATATTTATTTTTAACATTTTTTAATGAACTTTAATAATAAAAATAACGATAAAAAATACATTTTAAAAGGACGATAAAAATTCACTACTATTTTAAAAGTTTATATTTTGTACCGTAATTACAATAAAAAAGATATCCCCATGAAAGTTTACTTTTCAATGAACAATTTTTACTGAAAACAATTTTTAATTAAGTTGATAATTTTAAAAATAGAAATAAAAGATAAAAAATAAATTTTAAACTGGCAATGAAAATTTAGTGATACCTTAAAAATTTAAAATTTTTGTAGTAAATGAAAGAAAGTTTACTTTCCTATTGGCAATTTTTTTAGAAAATATTTTCAATTAAGAATAACTTTCGAATGGGAAATGATATAAGAATGTGTTTCTTTTTATTAAATAAATCATTACATTTTCAAAAAAAATGTCTTAAATCATAATCATTTTATATGTTACCATTCATGCGTTATTATTCATTAAAAATAAAAATGCGCCAGACCGAGATTTAAATTTCAATAAATATTACGAGTACCTAAAATAAAAATCTAACCATGGCGAAACAAAGAAACTCTGAGGAAAAGAATAAGAAATAGAATGTAGTGGGAACATTCGGCCGGCAATCTACTTACTTCCCCTTTCCCCATTTATTATGCGCATACGGTAAGTTTTATATTTAATGACAACTTAAAAATGCAATTATCTCGTTTCCTGTTGCGAATTCGTAAAAAATTATAAAGATAATTTTTTTAGATCATTTTACGCTCTATCGATTTTATTTGAAACATTTTTCTCTAACTATTATATTTTTCGCGGAAATGTGGAAAAAGCGGTTTTTGGGGTAGTTTTTATTGCTTTTTACAACCCCACGCATTGATTTTTAGTTTTTTAATTATTGATTCGTGTTTTACACATAAAAACATATAATTGGTCAAAAATGGAGGGTTTCCGGTTTCATAGCAATTTAAAGTCTCCCTTTATCGGACTACAAGTGCAGACATAACATTAGACTACCTTAATAAAACGCAAGAGTAATTGCAAATACAAGAATTACTTGGGACAATTGCTAGGCCTGGGGAAATGCTACGGCTAACTGTGGTAGGGCCCCAAATTACCTGAAATGTGCCTGACCCCATATAACGAGAGAGTGTACAAAATCAAAAGAAACACCTGCTACTTGTGTAAATTGTACTGGGGATCACCCCGCAAATTCGACTGATTGCCCGGTCTACACACAGAAAATCAAGCTAATTGAAGAAAGAAAAACAGTACATACGAAGAAATTTATTCCGGCACCACCTCCTAAAGAAAATATCTGGGAAAACAGGAGCCAGAAGAAGCAAGACTTTCCAGAACTAAATAGAAGAAAGTCAGCACCTACACAAATAACCACAAACACTACATCAAATGCCACATCAAACACCACACCAACTTGAATTAGCAAGTGGTCAACTTGAACCAGCAAGTAGCCAACATGCGAGACGAGCAGAATCACCAAATATCCAACTTGCGAGACGAGATCAACCAGCAAATGCAGTCCGAAATAAGGAAGCTTCAACAAGAACTGGAAGCTTGTCGCCGAAACCAAATCATCCACCACGGCGACGGAAATGCAGAAAGGAGGGAAACCGGCCACATAGACGTCGAACGACGAGGAAACGGAGAGGCGGCCCAGGTACGAATGACGATAAAACCCCCGACCTTCGACGGGAAGACTTCCTGGTCAAATTACCTGAAACAATTTGACGCAGTGGCCAGAGCGAATGGATGGGCACCCCAGGAGAAGGCATTATTCCTAACGATGGCTCTGCGAGGCGAGGCTTTAGACGTCCTGCATGTATTGACACCGGATGAGGTTGACAATTTTAAGTTATTGGTGAATCGTCTAGAGATGCGTTATGGTCAAAGTCATCTACAACCAGTATACCGAGTGCAGTTGAAAAGTCGGAAGCAGAAAAATGGAGAAACTATCCAGGAGTTCAAGGCAGAAGTGGAAAAAATGGTACGGTTCGCGTATCCAAATGCAGCAGAAGATTTTCTGGAGTGCCTGGCGATCCAAACCTTTACCGATGGTCTTCGAGCCGCCGAGTTGCAACGGGCTGTACGGCTGGCGAGACCGAGATCTCTTGTAAACGCCTTGACCATTGCTCTGGAGTTCGATGCGGCGACGGAGGCCTCACATGGAGCTGCTCGACTGATGGAAGACACTGGTAACTTCGACCATGCCGTTTATGCCGTCAGCAACGTCGAAGCGGTAGTGGAGAGGTTAAAGAAGTTTTCTTCAAAAGGAAGGCGCCCAGTGAGATGCTGGAATTGCGGAGAACTAGGCCACATAAGAAATATTTGCCCCCATTGTACCCGAGTGGAGCAGAACGAGGAAAAAGTCGCCTTAGTTAAGGTTGTGCCAGAAGACGAGAGCTCTATGCTGGAGGAGCAACAAGAAAACGATCCTGTTCTGAGAAAGATTCGGGAGTGGAAGAGAATGGACCGTCGTCCGTTGTGGAGAGAGATATCCTCATCCTCTCCTGCTTTAAAAGCATACTGGTCCCAATGGAACTCTTTAGTTTTGGACGGTGGGCTCGTTAAAAGACTTGTAGAAAATTCCGAGGGCACGGAAACAAGGAAACAAATAGTGGTCCCAAGAAATGCTGTACCGGAAATTTTAAAACAGATGCATAATGATAGTTCTGGAGGACATCTGGGTATCACGAAAACGTTGCAAAAGATCCGAGATAGATTTTACTGGGTAAATTGCACTAATGATGTTAAAGATTGGTGTCGTAAATGCACTACATGTGCTGCCAGTAACGGTCCGCATCGAAAACCGAAGGCGGAAATGCAGCAATACCTGGTTGGAAGTCCGTTTGAAAGAATCGCAGTAGATGTATTGGGGCCACTTCCACAGACCGATGTAGGAAAGAAGTACATCTTTGTTGTAATGAACTACTTCACTAAATGGGTTGAAGCATATGCAGTTCCCAATCAGGAAGCCACCACTTTAGCAGATATATTGGTTGAAGAATTCGTAAGCCGATTTGGGGTACCACTAGAATTACATTCAGACCAAGGAAGAAATTTTGAGAGCAAGCTGTTTCAAGAAGTTTGCCAAAGATTAGGCATCCACAAAACGAGAACCACAGCGATGCACCCTCAGTCTGATGGAATGGTGGAACGAATGAACCGGACTATAACCAACTATCTGTCAAAAGTGGTGTCAGATTGTCAGAGGGATTGGAATCGACATATTTCTAATGGCAATTCGATCGGCCATCAACGAATCAACTGGCCAAACGCCTGCGAAGGTCCTGTTCGGTAGAGAAATGAGGCTACCATGTGACTTGGTGTTCGGTTGTAAACCTGGTGAAGAAATGGCACGTGAACAATATGTCGCCGACCTTCAGAATCGAATGGAGAATATACACAACCTGGTGCGTGGAAAACTACAATTATCTAGTGATCGGATGAAGAGGTACTATGACACACGGACAATGGAAAAGAGTTACCAAGTTGGAGATTTAGTCTGGCTCTATAACCCCCGACGGCGTCGAGGTATTTGTCCAAAATTACAAAAGAACTGGGAAGGTCCTTACACCATCAAGAAGAAGATTAACGATGTCATTTATCGGATCGTGAAAATTCCCAGAGGGAAACCCGTCGTGGTTCATCATGATCGTTTGGCGCCTTACCAGGGAAACCACAGTGGAGATGCGCAGCAACTTCAAGAAGATGGTTTGGCTGGCTCAGGGAGTGTGCGGGATTCCGATGTAGGAAATAACATTCCAGGAGGAATGAATCTAAGGAGGGGGCAGTGTAACGGGATAACCGTAAAGGAAGGAACCTTAATTTGAAAGATTGTTATTGACAGTTGATTTTTAGAAGTTTCTAAAAATCAACTGACCATTTTAAATAATGTTTCTAGAAAATTCTAGGAACTTCTAAACACACTAACTAGATTAAATAAAGTTGTATATAAGGGGATGCATGGGCAGTTAACGTCAGTTCAAGTTCAAGTATTCACAAGAGTTCATTGTATTGTCAAGTAGTTAGACGTTATCCAGCAGAGTTCAGTGTATCTTAACAATTTTGTAAATAAAATTGTGTAAAAAGCCCCCATAAGTGTTTCAATACTAACAGAAACACATCTCAAACCAAACGACAAACTATACATAAAAGGATACAAAACATACAGACATGACAAAATAGACACCGACAGACGACAAGGGGGTGTAGCTCTACTAGTACGACATAACATTAACCATGAAGTACGCCCAAACACGACAGCAAACTGTGAACACATAATAATTGAGCTGGAACAAGAAATTGTTATAATAGGAGCGTACTTAAGTCCGACATACAAACTGACTGAAACAGACATACAAAATTTTTTTGCTGAGGGACGCAAAGTGCTATTGACAAGGGACCTAAATGCAAAACACTACCTAAGGGACGACAACTGTAAAATACCTAACACTAACGGAAATACTCTACTTAAAGCAGCAGATAACGGTAACCTTTGCATTTATCACACAGACGAACCGACATTCTACCCTTTCAATAACACCTCTCCAAGTACTCTGGATTTAGTAATTACGAAAAACATTACAACACAAAACTTACGAACAAAAATAACAATGACCTCGGACCACGTCCCTGTATTATTTGAAATAAACATAAAGCAGGTCAACTCAGGACAACAGAGACAGGTTTTCAACTACAACAATACAAACTGGTTCGACTACCGACGTGAAATAGATAAACACATGACGATAAAAGTAGATGAGCTATACGGACATGGCGCCACTGCTTCCAAATTTCGCCGCTAGATGTCGCCACAGGTGGCGACATCCAGCAGAGTTCAGTGTATCTTAACAATTTTGTAAATAAGTAGATGAGCTATACGGACATGGCGCCACTGCTTCCAAATTTCGCCGCTAGATGTCGCCACAGGTGGCGGCGCTGTAATCTTCTGTTTATTCGAGTGGCCTTTGACATTTGGCGCAAGCAGCCAATTCTTCTTTTTTCAAATGGCCTTTGACATTTGGCACAAGCAGCCAACTCTTCTTTTTCGAATGCCAAAAGGGCATTAACGTTGTATCTCGTAAACGGCCCAACATATTTCGACGTATGACGTATCATTTTAAAGGGGTTGCTGTATAGGGTAAGATGAAGCGTCAAAAAGACCGTATTGATGCTGCCAATAAGGCATTAATGTTGTATCTCGTAAACGGCCCAACGGATTTTGACGTATGACGTATCATTTTAAAGGGGTTGCTGTATAGGGTAAGATGAAGCGTCAAAAAGTCCTTATTGATGAGGTCAAAAGGGCATTAACGTTGTATCTCGTAAACGGCTCAACGGATTTCGACGTATGACGTATCATTGTAAAGGGGTTGCTGTATAGGGTAAGATAAAGCGTCAAAAAGACCATATTGATGAGGCCAAAAGGGCATTATAGCTATATCTCGTAAACGGCCAAACGGATTTTGACGTGTGACGTATTATTTTAAAGGGGTTGCTGTATAGGGTAAGATGAAGCGTCAAAAAGACCGTATTGATGCTGCCAAAAGGGCATTAATGTTGTATCTCGTAAACGGCCCAACGGATTTCGACGTATGACTTATTATTGTAAAGGGGTTGCTGTATAGGGTAAGATGAAGTGGTTGAAATGGTTCGTGACTTGGCTAAAGCGCTACAAATTTAAATTTTTAAATCTATAGGGGGCGCTAGCAGTCAACTGTCAATAGTTTTCGAACATAACTTCACTTTTTTCAAGAGGCAGAACACCTATCGTTAGCGCTGGAGCCCTGGCGCTCTGACAGTTCTTCTTTTTCGAGTGGCCTTTTACGTTTGGCACAAGCTGCCATCGTACCAACTTTACATGCTACCAACTTTACAGTGCTACCAACTTTTGCGTTATAACAATTTAATTAAAAAAATTCCAAGCAGAATTGAACCCGGGTCCCCCCGTATGATAAACAAATACGTTAGCCACTACACCATCACAGGATTTAATAAAATGTGACAAACAATAGTAGAAAAAAATAATAAACAAGTCTTATCGCAATAAAGATAACAGACTTAGAAATATTTTAAATTAGTTTATTCCAAAAGAATTTTATGTTTGACGTATTGTTTTAACGGGTAATGGTGTAGGGTAAGATGAAGCGTCAAATAGTCCTTATTGATAGTGCCAAAAGACATTATAACTATATCTCGTGAATGACACAACGAATTTTCTGTGTTTGCCTAAAATTTTTATGTATACAATAAATTTTTAATCTGAATCTATGGTGTATTATTTTCTTTTTAATATGTTCCGTTGAAACGACCAAAAAAAAAACGTTCAAATTCATCGTGTTGACGTCTATTTTTTGACACTTTGACGTTTATGAATTTAGGAACTATAAAATAGCGAAAACTGACCCAATTTTGACACTTTGAAATTATGTTTTTCCATAAGAAATACATGTAAATCGAAAATTTCTTTTTATCAATTTTTTAATACGTTATTGCGACAAATTTTAACGCTATCTAGACGTTTGGATGTTTCACATTTTGGAACTGTGACGTTCATAAATTTTGTAACGGTAAAATAACATTTTTTGACGCTATAATTATCGATTTTGAAATAAAAGTCATTATTTTTTATAAAAGTTTATTACATTATCTTTATAAAATAAAAAACAATAAAGTTTATAAAATATTAGATTTTTCGAACCAGCTATTATGCGAACTATCGAACCCCAGCCATTTTATTGCCTTTTTTCCTCAGCACTTTTTCACAAAGGTAAACATCAGGATTTTTTCACTTTTGTGGCTCTTCCTCGTAAAATGCTCCTTTAATTGGTGATCCATGTAAATCTTCCAACATGTATGTTACGGGATTAGTTATGTTCACTTTGGTAATTTTAAACAGCTCCGTAGTCCAATTAGGTGTATATCCTTTATCGAATAGATGCTTTGCCTTGCTTATGCGCACCACATCTCCAATTTTATATTTTCGCGGGCCTGCTATTTTCAAATGATTATAATGTTGCTGTAGAATCTCTTTTTTATCGGACTTGTTTACCTGAGACGGCTTTTGACCAATCGTTCTATGTTTGCTTTCGTTGTACTCTTTTGTAATTTTCGGTAACACATCTATCCACCTGTACGTACCGTTTAAGCTAAAATGCTTGTACAATTTCGTTTTCAGCGTTCTAATAACTCTTTCCGCCATACTTGCTTTCATCTTGGTAAATGTACTATAATGATTTATGCCATGTTTCTGCATTAGATTTTGAAATTTTGTGTTGTAAAACTCTTTGCCCTGATCAGATTGAAGATTTTTCGGTTTGCGTTTTCCTATAATATCGGCAAAAGCTTTCGTGATTTCTTCGCCAGTTTTCGATTTCAACGGTCGAGTCCAGAGAAATTTCGAGAAACAGTCAATTACCACTAGAATCATTTTAAACGATCGATTTTGAGTTGCGTAAGAACTCATTTCAGCCAAATCAATTTGCCATAAATCATCCAAACCTTTGATAATAGTTCGTCGTCGAGCATAATTTTTTCGAGCCGGTTTATGCAGCTCATTAACGACTTGAACCTTCTCTTTCGAATACATAACTGCGACTAAATCTAATGTTTAGGGATTTTGTACTAACCGATTCTCCAATGCTTTAATATTTACAACATTACGCAAATTATTTTGATTTATAGTTATTGTATCGGTCAAATCAGCAATGTTTTTTTCCATAGCTAAAATTTTTCCAGAGAGTACATTAACATTTTTCGTTACAGAGTCAGTTCTTTTAAGAATCTCATCGAACAAATCTTGTCGTATATCTGGAATATCCTGATTATATAATTTTATTATTACTTTCTCGATTTTATCTTTTAAGTTTTCTACCGTATTTGTTTGATTTACAGCTAACTGTGCAGAGTTTGCATTAATCGTTGCTATTTGTGATTCTAAACTTTTAAGCGAATTTTTGATGTCTCCTCGTAGGTACTGTTTTGCAGTGACAATTGATTCATCTACATACTTTTTATTAGCCATATGTTTGCTGGCTAACGGAGGATCTCTTGATATAAAAGTGTTTATACCCATCAAGTCATTATTAAATGTAAGGTTCATAGCATTCATGTTTTCAGTCAACGTTTGCAAATAATTATCCATATATTTTTTATTGACGGCATCGCTATCAGTAGTATAGGTAGCGGGGTTCTGTGACCGATGGTAAGCATGCCATCCAGTTCAGAAGACCCGCTATAATCTTCACTCACCTCCACTCACCTGTCCTACAAGAACTTACCTTTGATTTACCTGTAATTTGACCTTTTTCTTTTACCGTACCTTGACTACCCCTCATGACTACCCCAATGTGATTTTAGTCACCCTACCACCCCTAATCAACCCCAGTGCCCAAATAGAACTTAGAATAATTTTGTATGAGAATAAGTGTAGAAAAAAAATTCTGTGTGATGTCTGTTGTGGTATTCGAACCCACAAACTCATGTGTAGAATGTTGACGCCTTAACCAACACGGCTATCATCTGACTTGAAAAATAAAGTTGAAATGTGTTAGATAAATAGCTCCGTCTACGTCATATACGGTTGTTGGTAAGTTAGCAGAGGCGTACTGTTGATTTTTTAGATATTTAGCAGTGCCGTACCTAACAATGAGCCGAGCCTAGCCTCGCCTGAATTTGAAAATTATTTTGGTTTAAGTAAATAAAATATCTATTGGAATCAAATATGTTTTATTTTTTCAATAAATAATGAAATGTATAAAATTATGAATCAATATTAATAAAATTATAAAATCTCTAAATATTTTTTTAAACTATTTTTTAAAAATATTTTTTTTTATAAAGAATAATATTTAAATATATTAATATCATAAAATATATTCCATTTGATCCATGTCCAATAATATTGTGTGTACGCATCAACAAGTAAAGCATATTGGTATTCTTCCTCCATGATTATCCAATCTTCTGGGAAAAAAGGTTGGGCTTGATAAATATTACTCCAAGTATACATATAATTGGTAATTATTTCTCTTTTGATATTGAGTAGAGTTTCCCTCGAAGGAATTGGTAAATTGAAACATGACTTAAACAAAATTTTACTGTTAGATAAATGTTAACTGTATTTCTTTCTTTATTTATTTATTTCTTACTTACGTCTGTGAAATATTTCTATAGAGATGAGTTTAAGAATCAAGATGCATTGTTTCATTACAGTAAAGTGAATTTGGATTTAGGTGAATATCTACAGATATTTCACAGAAGCAAAAATGTTTTTTACAAGAGCTACACCATATTGTTCCATATATTTTTTGATTGTAAGAAGTGTCATCTTCAGAAAGTTTTCGTTTTATTAATACATTATTTCGTCTAATGGATTCTTTACAAAAACAGAAAATTTTAACGCAGTCTCCGCACCATAGACTTCCATAACCATTGTTCTTATTATATAGTAACGGTGTTTTTTGAATCGGAATTATGGTTCTCATCTCTGATTTATAAAGTTTTTTAAATCGTTCTTGATCAATAAAAACATTATTCCATTTAATCTGTTTAATTCAATGTCTGTGTTCTAAAATATAAACACAGAGAGTTTTTTTTTTTTTCTTACAATTTTTTTTTTAATTTGTTCTTACTTCTTTTCACATTACTGCTGATAAAATACCATAGTAGAATAAATAAATCAAAAAAGATTATCATTTTTTTTTTATTTTAATCATGAAATCCCCATGGTAATGTATCAGGTGTAGTATACAAAACGATTCTTTTGTCATCATGAGGATTTAATGCCAATTTATTTTCACGAAGGGTAAAAACATTATGTTTTTTTGATTTGATTATATTTTGATCAACTATGTATTCAGTTTGATAAAACAGACAATTATAATAGTCATCAAACGAAATTAAACGTAATGCTGATGATTGAATACCCTTTGCCTTTTTGATTATACCAAGATTAGATATAAAATTTTGAATATAATTTTGATTAAACCGTTCCAATTCTTTTTCTTTAATTTTTTTGTTTCGGATTTCTTCATCAACTTCTAATTTTATGCAATACATTTTTGATCTTAATCCCACAAATTCCAACATAATTTGACCATGATTTTCATCTTTCATTAATCCTAATACCTTTTTATTTTTTTGTTGGATATCAAAAATATTTTTTTCAGGATAGTCAGATGTATCAAACATATGACTATCATTTTTTATGTGTTGGTATATGTCGTTATCAAAGAATTGGTATATCAGGGAATCTGTATCACAATATAAAAGTTTTGAGTTATTATGAAATTTTGGTATAATGTAATTATAGTGAAAATTGTATAAGAATGTTTTTGAAATATCTAATATTGCCATACCAACAAAAATAGGTTTATTAAATACAATTTTTAATTTTTTCATTTCAATTAAAACCATATCTCTATCAAATACTTCACAACTGTGAAAATTTGGTTGAGATATGTAGTAATTTGCACCAAACCTTCCTTCCCATTTAGTAACCAATTTAACATCTCTATATTTTCTTACGTTTTTAATAGTTTTGCCGAAAGGTGAATTATTCATTAGTTTATAAAATCTTTTTCGAATTCATTTTTGCTTTGTTTTCTCAATTCAGTATTTAAATCTATAAAAATTTTTAACCATTTTGATTGTTTAAATTTTAAAATTCTATGAATTTTGGTTATCTTTACACCCAATTTTACAGCTTGTTGTAGATTCAAATAATGAATTACATATCTTTCTTTTTTATAAAATGTAGTTAATAATTTTGGAATTTCTGTATTTGACACCGGTGGCACTAAATGTTCTGGAAGGAGTGGTAAGTCTTTGTGGCTTTCAAATAAATGTTTAGGGTATTCAATGTCAACTTCTAAAATGTAACCGTAATGATTGTCTTCTGAAATGTTCATAAAGTCTTCGTTATAAATATCTAAATCATCTACCCATTTAAAACCTCCATAAGGTAGGGAACAACACATTGCAGCACCATATAGATTAACTACATCAAAATACATGAGATACGAATCCCTATCATTAGAATTGTATCCATATTTCATGTATTTATTATTTGCTTTAGCATATCTGTTACTGCATTGTGAAATTCCTCCCCTTTTACCCCTTTCAATAAAAAGTGCCATGTCAGATTCATCTTCAGTAAATAGCTCTAATTCTACTTTAGTTATTTTCAACATACTATCAAACGCCAAACCTGGAGCAGTATAATAATGTAAACTGTCCAAGTGATACGTTTTCAAGCATTGATCTCTAAAACTTTCAAAAATATCTGCCAAAAGCAAAACATCCGTTTTTAAATAGAGCTCAGCATACTCTTGTAATGTTTTTATATTAAATGTATTCTATATATTACAAGCATGCTTATAGTCACTATCAGAGACCTCTAAATTTTGAAGTTTACTAAAAAATTTATCACGTGTTGGTAAACAAGTATCCTGCAATTTTTCCCAACAGTTTATATACTCATAAGGAAATATACCTTTTCTTGTTACTAATTGAAATTTTGAATTATCTGGAAAATATTTTTTAACTATTTGTTTCTGACTGTTATCCAAATACGAAGAAAGTTTATTTAGACTACTAGACATAAATCTAAATGAATCTAAAAATCTAAAATTCAATTTGGTATTTTCAATATATTTGGAAAATGAAATATATTTTTTCTACGGTTATTATACAAATGTATTATTTTTTGACAGTAATCTCTAAAGAAATAGGGTACGTTGTTATATCTAATAAAGAAATATCTCATTTCTTTATCTGATAACACAAAATGTTCATTTCTTTATTGTTTTAACTTAATCAAGTATACTGTGATAATTATGTATTCATATATTTGACTAACAGTACAGATTGACAGTAATAAAGTAGTGACAGGTACAACAGATAGTTTTTAATACATTATTTAAATTAGATTGTTATTTAAGTAAAAATGTTAAGTAGTGATAAAAATGAATAAGATTTAACTCCTCCTGAAATAAGAGAAGCGGCAAACGATGCTTGTCAGAATTTGATTCCCGAAATTTCAAAACATAAGTACCAGAATGCATATGAAAGTTTCGTGACATGGCAAAAGAAAAAGGCAACAAATTCCGTTTCAGAAACTGTGCTTTTAGCTTATTTTTCTGAATTAACAAATAAATTTAAGGTATGATAACTGTAAATATTGTAAATAATAGTTAATTTTACTTAAATAATCTAACTTATATCGTTATGTTTTGTTTTGTATTGGATTTATTTTTGAATTATTGTATTATTATGTGGTATAACCGTAGAAAAAGTATAGTGTTTGACTCGCAAGGAATAACTCATTTCCCACTCGTACGATTTGCAGCATTCGCCTGCGGCTCTTGCTGCAAACATCGTACTCGTGGGAAATGAGTATCATTCCTTGCTCGTAAAACAATATACTATTTCCTTATTTAAAGGTAGTAAAGTTATATTACCCTGTATTTCACTACAAAGAGATTTAATTAAAAAATGAGAATCGTAACTAGATAAGTTGTGAAAAATTACAGGGATACTATGAGAATCTTTATAATTTAAATTACATGCATTATGACATGGTCCACGATATTTACCTGTTAAATGACAATGATCTAGACACTTTTTATCACTCAGGAGAAAAGGCTTTTCACAAACAAAACAATTACTTGCATTTGTAAAATGTCTTTTCTCTTCCAAAGTCATTGGTGTTAGAGGTAGAGGATTGTTAAAAATAGTATTAATTTCAATAGCTATTTGTTTTAACTGTCTAACAAACCAAATTATACAATCCTTTCCTGTGTATAAAGCAAATTTTGACAACGAATCATTATATGAACATTTTAAGTAGTAAGCAATGCTAAATGCTTCATGTTTTTGATATTTTTCCGATTTGTCTGTTTTACCAACATCAACGTAATCAGTCAAAATACTTTCTAGGTCTGCATATATAACAAATGGTACTTTTAATTGGTTTTTAAAATTTTTGAATGATAAAATATTTTTCCCTTTCTGAGGTAATAATACTTTAGTGTCGTTTAAAAGTTTACAATCTAAAACATGTTTATTTAAGTTTGACTCTGAAATAAAGTGATTTAATCACCTGTCACAGTACCATTTCTTATTTCTGATATTTCCAACTTGTCTGTTTATTAAACGTCCCAAATTTTTAATTAATGCAAAATGATAAAATATTTTAGGATTATATTCTTCAACAAAATTTTCCAACTGACACGAAAGCATTAATAAGTTAATTTTTATGGAAAAATCATTTTTTGATAAAACTATAGGTAGTACTTCATTATTTAAAACAGTAAAAACATTAATATTTAATTTATTCATTTTTTCAAATTTAGAAATATCTTTCAATTCAATTGGAAAATTAATTCCCTCATACTTTAATACTGTACTAAAATGAGGGTAAGAAGATGTTCGTAAAACATTTTTGTCTTTGGGTGCAGGATGTAATGCAGCAACGATAGCCCAAAGAAAACAAAATACATCGTTATTTTTAATATTAATTACACCTTTGGTTTTCTGTATAAATGGAGGTACATCAACATATGTTGAAATACCAACATTTATAGGATTATATGAATTTATATGAACTTTTAAAAATAGAATTTCAATTAGAGCCCAGCCTGAATCACGCTCTTGAAATTCTTCCATCTTGGTTAAAATTTTATTTGTAATATTAGTAGCATACCATTCAACTAAATCCGTATTCAAATCAATAATATCATTTTTTGTACTGAAATATTTAGTTGAACGTTCTAAATTTTGGGATGGTTTAATAAATATACCAGCTAAAATAACATTTACCTTTAATAATGATTTCACCAATTCTTTTTTAATTCTATGAACAAAAATTTTAAATGCTTTATCGAGAAAAATTTTAGGATCTTTAAATTTCAAGTTCATTATGATTCCCGTTTTAATGCGATTATTAAAACAAGAATCCAAATCCTCCCATACTAATTGCCTCTTTTGTAAACGTTTATTTTTTAAATTAATTTTAAATTGATTTAAGTAATATTTTAATATAGCTAAATTATTTTCAATTTTCACAAAATTACCTAAATTTTTATCTTTGTTTCGAAGACCCCTTTTTAAAACTAATATAACTTTTTTTAAATTTTTAATATGAGTTTGATAATCTTTTTTAAATTTAATTATTCTACTCACCGATTCCACATTAGCTACTACAGCATCTGACATCTGATCGAGTTTGCTTGACATGATCGTTAATAGTTGTTATACTTCGTGGTTGTTACTTTGCACTGATGTCCGGGACATATTCTGTTTTAATTTATAGAACAATAACAAATACGTAAGCAAGTTTTGCTTAGATATACAAAACGGACATGTGATAAGTGATAACCTTTTGCTTAGATACTAAGAATTATCGCAGGTGCATTACACAAAACGTGACTTATCATAGATCAGTTCTATTGGATTGTAGTGACAATGGTATGGTGGTAGTAGAAGTACTTCATGTCCTCGTTGTTTTAAAATTTCATCCACTACATATGTCTTTTCGTCAGTTTTATAAGGTAAGATTATAGAGTACAGTTGTTTCTTTGTCATTTTTGTGTCAAACCTAATGTTATTGTTAATCAACCATTCCTGCATCATTGCTTTTTTCTCTGAAAAAGAGGGTGGTTTGTTTAGTTGAACTGAATGGTATGGCGCGTTGTCCATGCTCACCACACATTTTTCTTGAAATACAGATAGTGCAGGAATGAGTTGATTAACAACCCAGTTTTTAAAAAGGTCACCATTCATACTTTTGTGATAGTCAAGGTCTGTATTCGAAGAGTCTAGTAACAAGTCACATCCTTCCAAAAATCCAGTATCAGTCCCTGCGTGTAAAATAGTAAATCGCTTTCCTTCGGATTTTACACGAGCTGGATTACTTTTTAGGTCAGAATCGTGCACCCACTGACGCACTGAACTACCATTTTGATAGATCCATGTTTCATCTAGGTACACGAATCTAACTCTCTCAGCAAGACTTTTTAGTTGTTTATATTTCCGAATGAAAGCGATCTTTCTAATTTTAACGTGTCGTTGTTCACATAAAATATGTCGTCCATTTACTTTTTTAAATTTGTATCCCATTAATTTTATAAGTTTGTATAGTGTCGTACGTCCCCCTTTAAAATCAAAATTTTGTTTAGCATCAGTCAAAAGTTTGTCTAAAGTAAAATGTTCAGTTTTAGCATGGTACATCTAAATCTGTCGCTGTAAGTCTTTTTTTAAAATAAACTTCTTAAATGTATCAGTTTTACATCCTTTATCTGCGACTTTCTCATTATTTTTCAATCCTTCTTTAATAATCTTCCGTATTTTCAATACACTGATCTAAAAAAATTAAGCATTTAGAATGTTTGTCATATTAATTAGATTCAAAAAATATACCTCAGTTACACAACGGTAGTTAAGAGATTTAAAAATATTTAACAAAATTTTGAATTAAATTATAGTTACAAAAATGTATAATTTCGAAATTTGAAATCTGACAACATTGTATATAATTTATTATGATATCTGTCAAAAAAGGTTATGTGTTCTTTTAATAATATAAATTTTATTTAAAAAAGTGATACATATTTATAAATTTTCATTACAAAAACCTCTCTCAATTAATCTAATGCAAAATATATAAGTTTATGTTAGCGACTAGCATTGATTTAAAAGAAATACACATAAAATCGTACTTACTTGAAAAACCTCGGCCAATTGATTTAAATAAACACTCTCACAGCTGTTAGCTTGTTTCCTAAACATACCATAACATCTAACGATGCTGTTGTGAATTTCTGTACTTATTTTTTTTTTTTGGCATTGTATATTGAATCTAAGAAAGCATCAAATATTTCGTTATTGAATCTTCAACAATTTTACCTTTGACAATGTGCTGTCAATATTTCGACAGTAGGTACCAACCCAACAAATTGAAGTGCCAATCCAAGAAATAAAATGCATAGTCTACTGAGATTGAAATAAGAAGTGAATGAATTATAATATAAAATATGTGTTTTCTTTAGAATGAATGAATCAAGTCAGAATGAATTATAATTGAATATAATGTAAAGTTTGTTTATGATATAATTTGAAAAAGCTGAATTTGCGTTTCTGCTATCTTAGCGGATGTTGCATCTTCTTTCTGTATGATCCTACCAGTGGCGTGGTTATAACTCGTGTTTTATTTATTACCCAACAAATTTTTTACATAAGAAAAAATATAATTTTTTAACTATAAAGAAAATTAAATAAAAAAATTATAATTGAAATATAAATAGTAAACATAAGTCTTTATAAATAAAACCAAGAATATTTCTTTTTATTATGTTCCGTTGAAACGACCAAAATAACGTTCAAATTCGTCGTTTAGACGTCTATTTTTGACACTTTGACGTTCATGAATTTAATAACGAAAAAAACGATGAAAAGTGTCACTTTTTGTCACTTTGAAATGATGTTTTTCCATAAGAAATACATGTAAATCGAAAATTTCTTCTTACCTATTTTTTAAAACGTTGAAACGGCAAATTTTAACGCTATCTTGACGTTTGGACGTTTCAAATTTTAGAACTGTGACGTTCATGAATTTTGTAACGATAAAATTAAACAAGTCTTATCGCAATAAAGATAACAGACTTAGAAATTAAATATCAAAAGCGCGTGACCTTGGTGCATTAACTATTAAAAATATATCAATCTTGAATAAAAAAATCGAGTAATTTAAATTTTTAGAAACCAAATTGTAAATTATAAAACTAAAAAGTTTTTGTAATATATACATTTAAACATCAAATTTTAAATTAAAAACTAAAAAGTTTGTAAAATAACGAAAAATATATCAAACTTTAATAAAACTCAAATAATATACATTTTTAGAAACCAAACTTTATATCATAAAACTAAAAAATTTTGAAGACAACGATAAAATGTACATTTGTTTTTTTTTTTTTTTTTTACATCAATATAATGTTTTCAATTAAAAATTTTCACAATAATATTAAAAAGCTTAGTACGGCAAATCGTTCAGTAAGCGTTAAGAGTTAAATTGTAACCAAATCGTTATCAGAAGGTATATTTTCAAAGTTTGTTCGTTATATCACTAGGCAATAGAGTCGAAAAAACAGATAAACAGCATTCAGTGATAAGTGTTTAAAACATTGTAGGCCATGCGTATTTCATACTTTATTAAAAAATAATTTTCGCTTTTATTTATTTTCAGTATTAGAATTTTCTATTCTGACAAAGAATTCTGTGACTATCAACTTAAAAGTGTTTTAAAAAAATTGTTTTACCTTTACTTTTATAATAAATTGATTTTTTCTAGAGTTTTTAAATATAAATACCTGTAAAATACTTCTTATTATTATGGATGATGCAATAGTTTTTAAAATTACTCAATATTACGAAATTAAGAATAAGAGATTCTGAACAGATCACTCTTTATAGGTTTTCGAAAAGGTCACGTGACATGTAAAATTACGGTTACAATTGAGAAAAATTATTGATGTAAAACTATTTATCAGTCGTTTGATTATTTACTAATTTAAGGTTATCTAATAAGACGGTCGTTATAGAGGGTCCATATTTTGCTACCCTAACGCTCTGTGCTACACACTGCTACGCTCTGCTACGCTCTGCTACGCTCTGCTACGCTCTGCTACGCTCTGCTACGCTCTGCTACGCTCTGCTACGCTCTGCTCTGATGCTATGTTGTTCACTGCTACGCTCTGCTACCGTCTGCTACGTTCTGCTACCGTCTGCTACGCTCTGACGTTAAATGGTTGGGGTTTGATAGTTCGCATAATAGCTGGATTGAAAAATCTAATATTTTATAAACTCTGTTGTTTCTTACTTTGAACATTTTTTACACGTATTCTTATGACAAACAAGATACGTTTTCACAGCTTCCGGGGGCCTTTTTGATTCATAACATCTATTGTTTAAACCATTCAGTCTACAGTCCGACTAAAACTGTCCTTAGAAGCAGAAGCAATTATTTTTACTTAGTTTCAACACAAGTTTTATCAAGTATTAAAAGATGATGACACAAGACAGTGGTTATTGTAGTGAAAACTTACCGTCATATTCTGAGAGTAGTAGTGAAGATTCTATCTATATGGAAGAAGTAAACAGAATTTTAAATTTTTACGAAGACAAAGTAAAACGTGAAAATTATTTGCTGCTACAATCATCTTTCACAATTGAGGGGTATGTTATAACAGTTGGCTTATCTCCTGCAAGAACATTTTCTCCAGCTATTATTTTATCAGAATACTGCAAGCCAAGTAAATTGTCGTTTGGGAAAATGGAATGGCTTGACCTTATTGAATTTTTGAGCAAAAGCACATTTTTTATTGAACCACTATCAACCTACACAGATGAGTATGATCCAGTAACATTTTCCTGTGGAGATTTTTGTACAATACGACAGTTGGTATACGATGATACCAAGTTCATAGAAGTTGAAAAACATGGCGTAAGATATCATCTAACGGAAAAGGATGTAAATGAACTTGTTAGAGTACACCATTGTATCGTAGCTTATCAGATTTCACTTATAGAAAATATTAACTTTAATTGTTATTATAATAATGTTATAGATATTGTAAAAAAAAATTTTGATTATAACTGGTTTAAAGGATTAGATGTATTTTGTGAAATATGTACTGATCCTTTATTATGTAACGCTTTGCGTCAGTATATTTACTTTTATAAACAAAATGTAATAAGAGATTTAGAAAATATGCAATAAACTTTTATTAAACAATAATGACTTTTATTTCAAAATCGATAAATATAGCGTCAAAAAATGTTATTTTATAGAGACAAAATTCATGAACGTCACAGTTCTAAAATTTGAAACGTCCAAACGTCAAGATAGCGTTAAAATTTGCCGTTTCAACGTTTTAAAAAATAGGTAAGAAGAAATTTTCGATTTACATGTATTTCTTATGGAAAAACATCATTTCAAAGTGACAAAAAGTGACACTTTTCATCGTTTTTTTCGTTATTAAATTCATGAACGTCAAAGTGTCAAAAATAGACGTCTAAACGACGAATTTGAACGTTATTTTGGTCGTTTCAACGGAACATAATAAAAAGAAATATTCTTGGTTTTATTTATAAAGACTTATGTTTACTATTTATATTTCAATTATAATTTTTTTATTTAATTTTCTTTATAGTTAAAAAATTATATTTTTTCTTATGTAAAAAATTTGTTGGGTAATAAATAAAACACGAGTTATAGCCACGCCACTGGTAGGATCATACAGAAAGAAGATGCAACATCCGCTAAGATAGCAGAAACGCAAATTCAGCTTTTTCAAATTATATCATAAACAAACTTTACATTATATTCAATTATAATTCATTCTGACTTGATTCATTCATTCTAAAGAAAACACATATTTTATATTATATTATATTTTACACTTGGTTAAATAATAAAAATTATTTTTAAAAAACCTTTTTCGTAAACACAACATTTAAGTCACGTAAAACGTTTTCAAAATTTTTTTTTTTTTTTTTTACATACTTCAATTTTTTCTTTTAGAAACAGTATAATAATAATAATAATAATTAAAGACTGTAACTTCTTGCTAAGTTCAATGTCAAGTTGTTATTCTAAAAGTATTCGATGATTTTGCAAATTCTGCAGAAATTTTCAATATCACGCGATTACGTAACTACAATTGGTTGTTATAGAGATTCTTTAGTACACTGTTAAAAATTTTTATGGTAAAATTACAAAAAATGTATTCCTATTTAATTTCTTAAAGGTAAGAGTAATTAAACACGTAATTAAAAATCAAAACTTTTATTTCAATGTACATTTTGATCTTTTTCAATATTTTGTCCTTCTCCGTCAAGTTCTACTAGTTGATCAAAATCCAATTCAAGTGGTTCAATATAATGAATATTTTGCTTCGATACAGTTCTTCTTACTTCATCAACATCTTCATCTACAAAATTGTATCGATATCGTCGAACCACTCTCTCTACCACCTTGAATTCATCCATGTTTTCCATTTTACTTCTTATGTATTTTATCGGCAGTTGCTGAAACTTTCGTTTTAAAGTTTCAGCTCGTGGCGAATATGACAAGCTTATAAAAACTTTATCGTTTTGAAGTGAGATTTTTTTTACACCATATCTGAATTAAAAAGAACAAATTATAAGTATAAATGAAATTAAAATAATATTTAAAAATTAAAATAAAAAGTAAAAGAAAATATAGAATAATAAACAAAATAAACTTACTTAAACAACTGCTTCATGAAAATGAGCACATCTTTGGGAGGAAAGTTTATCTTGTCCTCTGTAAAAATCACTAGAGTGCATGGAACTGAAGCCATTTTTTAATCACTGTGTATTATTGTTATTCAACTTAAAGCACTGTATGATTTAATAAATTTAGTTTATGCGTTTATATACAAATTTTTTGCTGAAATTGCAGTTTTCGAAAACACATGACGTGGCATCGTACAATTACGGCGGTCAGTCACTGATCACGCGTCCTTGAATTCCATCTTTTGAATGGATCGAGTATAGGCACAACAACAAAGTATTACAGAATTGCAAAATTGCACGTGGTATAAACAACGTCATGCAATAATTTGCTTAGTCACTTATTTTGTATACATTGTGAAATATGTACTAATGCTTTGTATATTTACTTTAGTGGTGTCAAGTGCATATTATAACTAAATTTTAGTCAGCAAAAGCAAAGTCTGTTATCACTCTAACCCTAAAGATTTATGTTTACTATTTTCTTTATAGTTAAAAAAATTATATTTTTTCTTATGTAACTTCTTGCTAAGTTCAATGTCAAGTTGTTATTCTGGAAACCGGTTAGTTGGACCACGAGTACCTGCATAAATCCTTTTTTGAAAAAGGTTAAATTAAGCACATCCTTCAGTTCGACCAGGATAAAATTTTATTTTCTACTCGATTTAATGGGATTCTTTGAAAACAATTACAATATCATTAGAGTAGTAGCAGAGTAGTAATAGAGTTTTAATTTTTATCAAATTTTAATTTTTTTTTTTTTTAAATCCAGCAACGGTCTAGTAAGCATCATTATCCTTTATAAGTATCTAGTTAATTTAGTTTGTTTAAGAAGTGTAACTCCACAAAAAATGGATTTGAGTCAATTTTCTTAAACAATTTTTTGAACTTCAATTTTTAGACCCTCATGAAGCATGAAACTTTTTTTCTAAAGAAATTCATTCAATAATACCCAGTAATCCGAGTCTTTCAAAATTCTACGATTATATCATGGAAACTTATATAGATGCAGAAAAGTAATTTTCACTCAAGTATGTGAGCTTGTACTACAGATAGTATTTACAAGACCACAAACGCGTGTGAATCATTTCATTCTCATTGTAATTCTTATTTTTATAGTTCTCACCCAAGTTTGTTTAATTTTGTAAATATTTTAATAAACTATTAAGCAGAAACATATATTAAAATACATTTCGTAAAATGTTACACCAAAAAACTAAAAAGTGTAACACAGAAAAAAAAAATGGTTTTATTAAATCTAAGATATCAAAATATAGACATGGTCTGTTATCACAAAAAGATTTTATAAAAATTATGTCTTATTATAATTCACATTAATAATAAATAATATGTCAAGTCAATAGTGAATGTTTTAATTCTTAGAATACAACGTTAATCCGCTTGTAGAGCGGTCATGGTCCAGTCCAACTAATAAGTGTACTTAAAACAGATACCTGGCCCGTGGTCGTACTGTCCGACTCCGGTTATTCTGATACTAGTTGATGATTTTGCAAATTCTGTAGAAATTTTCTATATCACACGATTACGTCACTACAATTGGTTGTTATAGAGGTTCTTTAGTACACTGTTAAAAATTTCTATGGTAAAATTACAAAAAGTGTATTCCTATTGAATTTCGCAAAGGTAAGAATTTTTTTTGTGCATTAGAAAATGTCTTTAATTTATACTTCTGGTATACTTATTGTAAAAAATAAAATAATAACAAAAAAAAATGTTGTTTTATTTTATATAAATAAACTGAAAGTATTCAAATTATTCATTTAGTTAAAATATGTACAAGATGAAAATTGTAAAACATGGTACGTCTTTGAAAATTGAAAATAATATTTTTGAAGAAATAAATAAACCAAAGATTTCTAAACACAGAAAACTATTTCCAGCAACAATTGAATGTCTGATAGTAGGACCTTCAAATTGTGGTAAAACTAATGTGATGATTAATTTGTTAGAACATCCGAAAGGATTAAAATTTGAAAATGTCTACGTTTGTTCAAAATCTTTAATACAACCAAAATATAAATATTTAGAAATATTATTATTAAAACCAGTAAAAGGAATTGGATTTTATACATTTAGTGGAAGTGAAAATATAATGCACCCTTCTGACGCTAAACCAAATTCAATTTTTATTTTCGATGATGTATCCTGTGAAAATCAAAATGTAATCAGAGAATATTTCAGTATGGGTCGACATTCTCAGGTAGAACCCTTTTATTTAAGTCAGATTATATGTATTATAAGATTGATAAACAAGTTAATAAACGTAGAATTCCGAATGGATTTTTAAAAAACTTTATTTTGAAAATTACAACTTTAAATTAAGAAAGTAAATTGATTTTTACTTTTAGACTACTCGTTTAACACTAAAAAATATTATAAAATAAAATCTACTTTTAACTGAAACAATTATATTATTCTTAGAAATTGTTCTTATCATTTTATAGGTTTCGCATTTCTGCTTAATCGCTGAATTATGCTCCACCTGCAGGTTCGTAACTAACATTATGATTATATAAAATATTACAAAATCCATTTGAAAGTTATGTTTTGTACAGGTCCAAAGTGTTTTTTAAAAAACTTAAAAAAACTTTATTTTTTTATAATGAATTTCAAAATAAACTAATGTGTTCGACAATAGTTAAATAGAGATTTAATTTTATTATAATAATATTTTACAAAGTTGATTATAAAATGACATCATATTAATGAATAAACAATAAAAGATAAGAAATGTAAGTAAGCGGTTTTATATAATCATGAGTGTTTTTAATATATTTATATAGGTATCACATATATAACTTGAATTAAAATATTTTATCACTTCCTTGAGAGGTCTAAGGTTACCATAACTATCAAAATAAACAACACGTGTTTTATATTTCTTATACGCTGTCCAGTGGCTTCCAGGACCGTCTTTATCATCCAAATTAAGAATACCAGTTTCATAGGTTCGAATTTTTTTCGGTAAAGAGGTTCTCATAAAAACACCTCGAAAATTTGAGATATTCCATAACTTTACATATTTTCCCAAATCTATATTGGTTAAAGTTTTTTGTTTTTCTTTTTAAATTATTTTTGTTTTCTTTTTTGAACCATCTTGTACAACCTCTGAACGTAAAACTTATATTTTAAATGTTGAAAAGTTCTTATTTATAATAAAAGACAGAAAAACTTTAAAAAGACTTTTATTTTATCATAATACAACTAATACAAACAAAATAATACAAGATTTAACTTGTTTTTACACGGTTTTCATCTTGATTGTAGTCATCATCGTCATCACTGAATTTTCGTTTATTGTTGTTGTTGTTCTTGTTTGTTGAAGGAATAGATTCATCCATGTAAATTTTTACTTTTTTATTTACTGCATCGTTTGTTGTATCAACTATTTTTCTTTTGGCACGTAATCTTGTATTTAAATTAATTGGATAATTATCAACATCCATTTTTTCAAGTGCTCTGCGTTTCATTTCTCTGTCCAGGTTTTTATGTAGTTGTTGTTGTTGTTGTTTCACTTGTTTTCTTTTATTGTCACTAAGTATTTGTAAACAATAATTTATACCCAAAGAAGCTTTTTCTAAATGCATTTTTACTTTTTCCAATTCTCTGCAACATTTTTTTTTAACTGTGAAACGATAGTCTGTTGCGTTTAAGCCTAGACCCAATTTAACTTTAGCTTTCATAGCACCTGCAACTCCTAGTGCAGTCATTCTCTCACTAAATTCTGTATTTTTTGATCGAAACTGTTGCATCACCTATCAGCTAAAATTTTATCAGCTTCATGTCGTTTATGTAAATCTTTTTCTTGAGAATAAGCAATATCATGTTCTTTACAAGCTTCATCTAATACATTAATACCAGTGTCACCTCGAGATAAACTTTTTTGTAATTTTGTTCCTGGACCACAAAACTTGTAACCAGGAAGGTGCATTTCAAACGGTAATTTATTTATTTATTACAGAGTTTAACATCTTACTTCTTTAACTGTTGGACAGTAACTATAACCGAAACAGTTGAAAATTAAGTTTAAAAACGATACTTTACTTTTCTTCATTTCTAAATATCCTTTACAGCGACAGCGACAGAAACAGTAATTATAACACTTTCTACAAGCAAGTCCGTCTACCTCATCAAAATTTAACCTATTGAAACATTTGTATTTACAACAATATAGTGTATTGGACATGGTTAAAAAGAAACTAACAAATAATTATTGAAAAACACCTTTGCACCTGGGACATATAAACTGATGACTCATTTATTTTCTATAAATTGTAGAATGTTTAATTCCCAAACTTTTGCGATATAACTCTGCTAAACATTCTATACATACACTGTTTGGTAAATCTGTTTCTCCTTTACATTTAATACAAACAAATATAACACGAATAGGCATATTTTTTAAACCTTCTTTTGTTCTTCTCACTTTAACATTGTGCCGTATAATAAAAAAATATTATGTTACTAACATATATTACCAAATTTTCCAATTAAATAAAAACATTTCATTGCTTCATTTAAATATTATAATAAAAAAATAATTAAAAAAAAAATAAAAACAAAAAATAAAAACTGTATTTTCATTTTAATTTAATTTGTTGTAATTATACTTTAATTTATTTGACTTAGTAAAAAGATTTCATAAGGCGAGGCTAGGCTCGGCTCATTGTTAGGTACGGCACTGCTAAATATCTAAAAAATCAACAGTACGCCTCTGCTAACTTACCAACAACCGTATATGACGTAGACGGAGCTATTTATCTAACACATTTCAACTTTATTTTTCAAGTCAGATGATAGCCGTGTTGGTTAAGGCGTCAACATTCTACACATGAGTTTGTGGGTTCGAATACCACAACAGACATCACACAGAATTTTTTTTCTACACTTATTCTCATACAAAATTATTCTAAGTTCTATTTGGGCACTGGGGTTGATTAGGGGTGGTAGGGTGACTAAAATCACATTGGGGTAGTCATGAGGGGTAGTCAAGGTACGGTAAAAGAAAAAGGTCAAATTACAGGTAAATCAAAGGTAAGTTCTTGTAGGACGGGTGAGTGGAGGTGAGTGAAGATTATAGCGGGTCTTCTGAACTGGATGGCATGCTTACCATCGGTCACAGAACCCCGCTACCTATACTACTGCTATCTGAATCAGGATCTTTAACATTACAAAGTTTTAAATTTTCAAAATCAATATCACCGTTTGCAGTATGGGCTAAGCTTATATCATGTTTAGTACGTCCGAGTTTGTTGACACTCATTGTGGTAATGATGTTTAAACAATAATGCGTGCTTCTTTTAATTCCTCAATAATTGCAACAATTTCATTATCATTCAAAGTATTTCCTGCTTCTTTTGATGCTATTAAAAGCCGAAGCCTGTTAACAAGTTCGTTTGGATCGTCCCAATATTGAAGGTCAATTTTATTATCGTTGTAAACCATTTGCATCCCAGTGCCCGAAGGTTTTCGTAAGTGAGAGGTAGCCAGAGGTTTTATGATATGTGTGTATTTAAATCGTTGTGTTCCTTTAAGGTGTCCTTTAATGTTTTTATGAGGATTTGTTAATTCTAGTATTGTTCCATAACGCTGTAAATCATCATCATTGTAATTTTCAGGTTCATCATTAAAAATTAATTCATATAGACCCGGTGTACCTCTTATCTGTTTGCCTTCTGTAATAATAAATCCATGATTTTTATTAAAGTCGATTTGTTTGCCACCCAGAAACCATTTAAAAGTATGAGCATCGTAAGTAGGACCATAAACCGGGTCTATATTATCTTTTTTCGTCCAATGATCTATAATATATTGAGATGATATTAGTTACTATGTTATATTAAATAAGAATGTAGAAGGAAAATCTAATGGAAAGTAGAGAAAGGAGATTTTCTTATTTCGAGTCAGAGCGCAAATTTAGTAACATTGGGATTGATCATCATCATCTTCTTCATAATTCCTAAAAAAGAAAAAAGAAAATAGAATAATAAGAAAAAAAATATACAAATACATTTCAAAGATTTTTATTTAAAGATAAAAAAATGATTAATCTACATTATATAAAGTTTTGATAATTATGAAATTGATAAATGGGTAAAGTAGATAATTAAAAGTTTATAAAATTGCCAATACGTTAGTAATCAAACATTAATTTTAAATGAATTAGGGGTGTAAGTAAATGAGAAAATTAAATTAAAAAAAAAAAAGACATCAAAAATAGTTAAAATAAATGTTAAAACTTCTACTTACTTTTAAATTATACAAATTTACCAACCATATTCTAATTTATTAATAGTTCAAATGCCAAATGAAATATTCTGAAAAAGAGAAAATTATTAGTTTGTAGTGCTAGTAAATTTCATAAGAATATAAAAAAGAATGATCATTGTTTTAAATTGTAATATTGAATCAAGAATTAGATTTTGTTAATAATTTTATTTGAATAAGAAATTAGTAGGCGATTAGATGGAAAAGATGTATAGATTTAAGTTTGTTGAATTTGTCATTTGTTTTTTTTGTTGATTCTGATAGAATCTCTCTTGTTTTCTGGTTGTTGAAATGGAAGTTGTATTAAAAATTTGCTCCGTAGAAATTTTGAGTTTTTTTTTGAAAGTATTGAGAATAGAAAGTATTAAAACAGTTTAAAGTATAAAGAATATCCCAAGGTAACCAGAGAGAGCAATTGGTAAGAGAAATTTATATGATTTTATGAAGAAATAGATATTTCAATTTATGGGGCTGAGCATTTTATGGTATAACTGTATTTTAATTGAGTTAAAGAAGATTAAATTCATATTTAACAAGAAAGAAAGTCATAATTACACTTACCAAAGAAAATAGTAACCATCCATTGCTTGGTTTTGAAGAGGAAGTGATTATTTGATCTTCATAAAGTTTCCTGAAATCTTTGCTGTATTGGAGGAAGAAAGTAGATTGTCCTAAGAACAGAATCCTGATTCCAGAAGAGGGTGAAGCTTCACACAAATGGTAACAACTTTGCACTCGTTATAATAAAGAGTTTTATATGTGTTTGATTTTTGAAATTTTGATGAACATTTTTATTTCACTGTTTTATGTATTTAACTAAATTATTTTTATTCACTTTTTGTTAAGTTTAATCTAAATTGCTCAGTAACTCAAGTCAGAATACTTCATTTTATATATTTGATGCATGTTTTGGTTTATCAACGGTATCTTTGAAGTTTGACACATTTTGAATTAGAAAGGTTAGAAATTTATATGCAATTCATGCCTGGAAAATATTGTTGGTCTAGGATAGTGCGGTTATACAGTCATTTTATTGCAAATTTGTGTATTCACTGATTTTGAATCTAGTTTGTTTGAATATTTGAACTCTGACCTTGACTTAAGGGAATAGCCGGTAGCATATTTAATTAATCATATTGGAGAATAATTACACTGAGTTAATTCTTACCTATTCACTATTAATATTTAAAATTTAAAATTAATTAAAGGTAAGGAATATTTTATAACATAGTGATTGATATTATCAAAACATATCATTATTATTCATACATGTTATAATATGGATGAACCATTGGGGGATACTGATCCAAGTATTCCTTAATAACCTCTGCTGAATTGTTAAGATCTTTAACAACCTGTTCATCGTCTTCATAGAATACTTCATCATCATCATCACTAGTAGTTTCGGCAACATCTTCGAGTTTTACAAACTCAGGTATACTCAATTGCTCTTTTTGTTTAGGTGATTCATTTTTTTGTTTGGGCGGCTCTTCTTCTTGTTTAGGTGGTTTCTCTTTTTGTTTAGATGGTTCTTTTTTAGGCTCTGGCTCGTTGACTGGTTGAGGATGAGAGATCACTGTTTGGTTTAGAGAAGATTTTACAATTTTGTGTAGTTGTTCCGTCACAGGTTTAAACAATTTATTTAGTGTCTCATTCGTTTCAACTCTACCCAATTGTAACGCTTTATATTTTTTTCGAATCGATCGAGCAATTTCGGCAATTTTTCTCTTACGAACGGCAATGTCAACTGGATTGCACGACATGTTGTTGAATAATGAGGATAACCTTACAATTTTATGTATTTATCGAAACCGATTCGATATCGACCGTTGTTTAAATCAAAGTCTTTTGCAATAACCATTGTCCCATACTTTTCTTGCCAACCTGTCGAACACAACTGTTTGAATTCTTCAAAACTCATATCCGGTGACACGTGTTCATCAAAGACATGTTTCAAATTAATAGCATCTTGTTTAAAAAGTACAATTAGGTTACTGTTATCTCTACAAATTTGTTTGCAGCATTTCGAGTAGGTCTGCGAAAGAAATGCGCTATCTATATCCCGATGTCGACCCATGCTGCAGTATTCTCGAATCTTTTGCTGGTTCTCACATATGACGTCATCAAAAATAAAAATTGAATTTGGTTTAGCATCATTTGGGCTAATTATTTCATCGTTTTCTTTAAACGAAAAATATCCCACTCCTTCAACTTTTGCAGCACTTCGTCCAACAATTTATACTTGGGCTGATACAATGACTTTGAATAAACGTAAACATTTTTAAATTTCGCGCCATGTGGATGAAACAGTAACGATAACATAACGTTTGTTTTACCACACCCACTGGGTCCACAGATTAGCGCCCGAAACGAATTTGGTAGCAATGGTCCATGTTTACTGCCAGCGATTTGACCGTTTCCTTCATCTAAATTTTCAATCGGTAGCGTCTGGTCTTGTTGAATGATCTTCATTGTTTAACATGTTTTTTAATGTTTCAATGTATAAGTAGAGTAGTAATTCTTAAATCATTTCATTTCTCATGTTGGTGTTTGAAGGTGAAGGTGTGCTCAACAGCCTTATCAATAATCTGCCGTTTGAGTTACATTATCCCAGTTACAACTTTTTGGGACCAGGCACCAAATTATATAAAAGACTTGCACGTGGAGATACAGGGGTTAACCTGCTGGACGACGCAGCCAGAGAACACGACATTGCATATTCTAAACATAAAGATTTAGCGGAAAGACATAAAGCAGACGAGATTCTGGAGAATAAAGCGTGGGAAAGAGTAAAGTCCAAGGACGCTTCAGTTGGTGAAAAAGCCGCAGCTTGGTTAACTACCACCGCAATGAAAGCTAAACGTAAACTTGGCATGGGTGTTAGGAAACCTAAATCGTTTAAACGCAATATTATAAGTAAAATACAAAGGGATATAAAAAAAGCTGGTCCTTCGGCTACATTAAAACGAGCAGTCAGTATTGCTCTAAAAGCAGCCAGGGTAGCTGTACAAAATGCTGGTGGAAAAAAACATGTTAAAGTACCTAGGATTATTCCCATCAAACCAAAATCTGGAGGCTTTTTACAGTTAATTCCGTTATTTGTTGGACTAAGTGCACTCGGGGCGTTGTCTGGCGGAGCTGCTGGAATCGCTAAAACTGTGATTGATGCGAAAAATGCACAGAAAAAATTAGAAGAAGAGCAACGACATAACAAAGCTATGGAATCTCTCGGTAAAGGACTATATTTACGAAAAAATGCCAGAGGAGGCTTTGGTCTCTTGAGGAGGCTTTGGTCTCTTTCTAAAGAAGCAAAAAAACTAATTACGCTACCCAATCGAGGATTGTATGATTACGAACTAAAACAATATGCTAAACGTCTAAAAATCCCAAATTTTAGAGGTGCATTTATGCGAGACACATTACCTAAAACCGGTCCTGTTCAACGCGAATGCGCAATCATAAATTTGGATGAAAGCAAAAATCATGGAACTCATTGGGTGGCGTATCGGAAGATTAACAATAACGTTGAATATTTCGATTCATTTGGCAAGTTGAAACCGCTGATAGAACTTGTGCAGTATCTGGGACCTGCAACGAAAATTGTTTACAACCACGATCCTTACCAGACTTTTAATCAAATCAATTGCGGCCATCTTTGTTTAGAATTTCCATACGATGGAGGCAGTTTTGGCGTACATTAATCGTGAAAAGAACCTGATTGACTTTACTGAACAGAAATTGGCTTGTTTTCCTATATGTTATTTGAAAAGGTACGCAAAACCTTGTGAATTATTACAAGTTTGGTGCAAGTTACCGCTTGAATATAGATTGGATTTTGAATTGCGAACCTGCCTGCCCTGCTTTGTTCATCATAATCGTCCTGAATGGACCACCCATGTTGACGGACCTGCGCAATCACAAGGAAATTGCAATATATGTAAACTAGGTTTAGAAAAATGTAATGAGCTTGTAAAAAATTATTTAAATAAATGTTAAAGATATACAATTTTATTTCTTTGTTCAACCTCCAACAGTTATGTTGTTGACGCTAGAGAGTCGTGATTATCAATTTGATTGGATTCCTCCGGTTCCGTTAAGTTTAGATCCAACGAAACAATACAAGTTGGCATTTCTGTTTTTCTTTTCGTACAACAGTATACCGAATGTAGAGAATGGCAGTAATGCTTTTTACTATTACGAAAATAACAATAAAACTAAATTGCAGAAAATAACCTTAAATACTGGTTGCTATGAAATTTCCGATATTGAAGAGACGATTCGAAATTTAATAAATATACCGCTAAATGCAAAGATTGAAGACGTTTTTTCATTGAAGCCCAACAATAATACACTCAAGTGTGAAATATTCAGTAGTCAACATGCAATAAATTTCGAGCGTGAAGACAGTATAGGTAGAATGTTGGGTTTCTCAAAGAGGATTCTGGAACCGAACGTAAGACATAGTTCCGATCTACCTGTGGAAATTGTTAAAGTACGTACGATTCGTTTCGATACAAACATTACCACCGGAGCCTTCTACAACAACAGACCTACTCACACTATCCACGAGTTTGGTATATCCGTAGACCCTGGTTACGCTATCGACGAAATTCCAAAAAATATCACGTACCTATTTGCCGGTGATTGATATACCTGAGATTACAAATATTACTATACTGGCATTGGATCAAAATTCAAGACCCGTAAATTTTCAAGGTGAAAGAAGCATATTGGGTTTGGAGTTGAAAGAATGGGATTAATCTTCAACTATATAGCACCTTCATATTTTCAGAAGCCTGCAGTATTGAACAAGTCGTTAAAGTGTTCAGTAGGACGACTACGACAACAACTTACTAGAGACAACGTTTTATTTTTGAAAGCTCTTGGTTTCAAAGTTATTAACAATAATAATAATAATGAATCAGATACGAACAATTCAAGATCCAATGTTTGATCTCTATCGAGAACCGACTCAGGATAAATCGATTAGAAAATCCGAATACCGATCTTACACACCATTCATCAAATCGTTTAGCTGCAGCCACATTGTAGAATTTAGTGTAAATCAGGTGGACTCATTCTTTGCAATGCATGATACGTTGTTGGCTATTAAAGGAAAATTGGATGTAACTGGTAATGGCGATGTTAGTTTGACACCAAACTTTGGAGCATTTCTCTTCGACTCGTGTACGTATAGCGAAAGTGCAAGAGAGATAGAAACAGTTCGAGATCCTGGAATTGTTAGCACTGTAAGAGCTTTAACATGTTACAATGAAGAAGATTCTCGTCACCTCGCCATTGCTAGTTGGATTTATCCCGTAAGTCCCATTCTCAATCCTGATGATAAATCATTTAGTTTACTGATGCCGCTTAAACACATCTTCAACATTTTTAATTATTACCCAATGGTAACTTGTGGACGACAAACGATTCGATTCGTTCGAGCTCGTAATGATCTCGATAGCGTTATTGTAACAGAGAAACGAGATGCCGGCAACATACCTACTGTTACAACCGTACAGATTATGATTCATTCGATGGAACTGAAAGTTAAACATATTTATCCAAATGATTTTGTTAAAGAACAATTAATGCGATCAATTCAAAGCGATCGTCTAATCGTAATTCCGTTTAGAAAATGGGAACTACATGAACTACCATCCTTGACTACAGGAGCAAAACAAGAAATTCGGGCTGTTAAAACGACATCAGCAATAGAGAAACCTCGATATGTTATTGTATTTTTCCAAACTAATAGGAGAAATCTGAAAATTGCAGATCCTTCTTTATTTGATCACGTAAATCTACAAGGTCTCAGACTCGCATTGAATGGTGAATATTTTCCCAATGAAAGGATGCAACTTGATTTTGACAAAGGCTATTTTGCGCTAGCTCATTACAACTACAGCGAATTCAATTCCAGTTACAACAGAGTATCAATGAAACGACCATTAATGGATTTTCTAGCATTTCGAAATCGTGCTTTGTTTGTTATCGATTGTTCTAAGCAAGAAGAATCGATGAAATCATCGACTGTTGATGTACGACTAAAAATTGATGCTGACACAGGATTTCCCAAAAATACAAGCATATTGTATCATAATTCACGATTGTTTATTGGAGCATTATCCCCTAACGGAAGTAGTTAAAAATATAATATAAACTGCTAACTATTTAGTATTTACTCAGCTTTCAAAGAAGTTTCATCGTCATCATCATGAGAATTGCAGTAGTCGACATCCAAGGATTTATAATCGATGAAGTTTTTTATCCAAAAGAAGTCGCTATTCAGATTGGTGGTATAAAATCGAATTTTTTATTTAAACCACCAAAACCATTTCACGAGTTGACTGCTAAAGACAAGAAAACTACGCGGTATTTGGAAAAATTTTTGCATGGAATACGATACGATTCTGGAGATGTAGATTATTCCGATGTCAATGCAATTTTGGAGAAACACCTACTTGGTAAGTTGATTTGATTTATGTTAGAGGAAATCAAAAAATTGACTTTTGAAAAGCAAAATGCGAAGAACTTGGACTCCATGTATTAATTTATGATGTTGCTAATTATGATGGAACACCCTGTGCAACGAAAAATTTTGAAGCTGTATATTCAGGATGTCCTCACCACGCCAACGGTAAATTTATGTGTGCATATAATAATATTCTTTCTTTGTATAATTGGTTGTATTATACTGTATTACCTAAATGAAGCTATAAAACAAAAATTAGGGTTTTTTATTAAAACACCTTTTACAAGTTTACAAATATTTATTGTTATTATTATTTAAAAATACATTTCATCGCTTCATTCTTCTTTTTGCCTCTTTTGATATAATTTTGAGAATTAATAAGTAAACTCCTACTAACGTTGCCCATTCTATTTGTACGATTTGGCACATTTTCTTTTGCATTGGATCCTCCATAGTAATTTCTAGTTGTTGTTCTAGTTCTGAGTTATCTTTAAAGATTAATTTTAGCTTGTAGTTGAGAGGTGATTCCGTTAAATTCAATGCAAACACCGACAATTTTCCATCATTGACTGTTGACAGACTCATCATTTGCCATGTATTGCACTCTGTTCCGTTTGTGTCTAAACACACACCAATATGTGCAACGTTTTGCGGAAAGTTAACATAAAACATGTTATTTAATATTGCTGTTAAAAGAACAAAATTTGCTTTTAGCAAGGCCATGGTTTTATTCGTCTTGTGGACGTTGATGATGTTGGTAAATATTTTTCAAAAACTTTGTCCCACAAACTTAAATTTTCAATTTTTTTTAACACTTCTTTTTGGTCTTCGTAGACAGAAATCTGTTGGTTTAATTTTCTTATATTTTTACAAAACTCTTCAAGTTTTTGACTGTATTCTCTCGAAGCCATTCTAAAACTAAATATTTTCCATGATATGTTTTATTATTAATAGCGAAAGCAAAGTCTGTTATCACTCTATCACACATCAGTCGATTACGTCGAGTAGTTAAGGACCCACTGTAGCACACTTTGACCTTTGAACCCTTGCCAGCCCAGACAGACTTTACCCCCTCCACTACACCCTTGCAGCAGGGTGCCAACTTCAGGTCGGTCGGTAAGTTAGGGATCTTAGCCAAGACGCAAACCTTTGTGACGTCAGTGGCGCCAACTTCAGGCCGAATAACAACTTGTAGGGAATAAAAATGGCGGAGATAATTGACATAATAATATTTAAAAAAAGCCTTAAGACACTATAAACCTTGTACCCTTCACAATAATATTAAAAAAGCTTATTGCAGTAAATCGTTCAGTAAACGTTAAGAATTAAATTGTAACCAATTCAGAAGGTATATTTTCAAAGTTTGTTCGTTATATCACCAGTCAATAAAGGCGAAAAACATATAAACCGCACTCTGAGATAAAAATTTATAATGATGTATCAACCTGGTCTCGTATAGACCGGTCATCTTGTTAACAGGGTCGCCGAAACTGCTTCGCTGAAAGCATAGCAAGGTCCCTTTCTTACCTATATGACGTAGTCGACCTCGTCCATCCTTGTGGACGCCTGATATGTCTAAAAGAGTTTTGTAGATTTTTTGATCGGCAAGCGTATATTGTGTTGGTTGCTTTGAAAACAGCAGGTCGTAGACACCCTGCGTAGGTTTAAACTTGTGTGAGTCCATCTGAATGATATCTTTATCAAACTCAATTGTTTTATTTCCAAGCGACCATTCTCCCGTAGGCCAGTTGAACTTTGGCCCGTATATTTGATCTGTATTTCCTAAATCTTGAATATATTTTTCAAGATTAATGGTGTTATCGTCATTCGATGTTTGAGTATGTTCCTCCTCTGTTGATTGATTGGACAGTGAGTTATTTTCGTTCACATATTTGGCTATTTCTTTAAGAGGTGTAGTTATTGGTTTAAACGTTGATTCTAGTAGTTCTGTTTCATCAGCTTGCATTCTTTTGAGAGCTTTGTACTTTTCTCTCACAATCGCTGCGAGTTTGTTTACTTGAACCGTTCTGCTTGAAGGCATGTTAACAAATAAATTCGAGAGACTTTGACTTCTTAATTTATACCCTTGTTGTGTACGTTTCTGACTCTCTGTGCTATACACTGCTATGCTCTGCTCTGATGCTCTGCTACGCTCTGCTACACTCTGCTACGCTCTGCTATGATGCTCTGCTACCCTCTGCTACGCTCTGCTATGATGCTCTGCTACACTCTGCTATGATGCTCTGCTACCCTCTCCTACACTCTGCTATGATGCTCTGCTACGCTCTGCTACCCTCTGCTACGCTCTGCTATGATGCTCTGCTACGCTCTGTTCTGATGCTCTGCTACCCTCTGCTACACTCTGCTATGATGCTATGCTACGCTCTGCTATGATGCTCTGCTACCCTCTGCTATGCTCTGCTACGCTCTGTTCTGATGCTCTGCTATGCTCTGCTACGCTCTGCTCTGATGCTCTGCTCTGAAATTTCGTTGAATAACTCTGATTTTATATTGCTCATTGGCCTTGATCCTGAATATTTCAAGTGATTTGAGGAAAATTCCGACCCATTTTTTGGTGTCAGCTTAGCTAAACAACGTCTTCTTTTATTTAATTTAAATAATGATTTAATTATAGTTTATCACGATAAACGCCTGTTAATTCTAATACATGTTTTTAAATATGGTGATCATGTTCAGTAAATTTCTTTGGTTTCTTGTAAAAAGTTAACTCATTTAAACCGGAAGTACTATTAAATTCTTTGTCTCCGACAATAATACATTCGTCATTAAAGCAAAGATCTTTTTCACCTAATCTCTACTTCATCAGTTTCCAGTCATATTCTGGGCCATAAGCTTTATCGATTTTATGTGAACCTTTCCAATACTTCTTATGGTAGGAATTATCAGGTTCTTCAATTGCTTCGATTATGTGATTATTTATCCCCAATGTTCGCTAGTTCCTATCGTCCTTATAAATGATTTATTTTATATGTGTTTCCATATTTATAATTAATAACTAGTTAACGACTGTCTTACGACTACTTACGATTATCTTACAACTGGCTCACGCCTAGTTAACGACTGCCCTACGAATGCGCCCAGATTAATAATGTTTATCGCTTGATATAGATAGCAATAGTTTTTGGATTTAGGTGTCGTTTGCATTACATACTCTGCCTGCCTGTCATTAATGACACTTTTTTATCACGGTGACAGTATAGTATTTTTATTGCAGGCACTTTGAGCCTAGCTACGTTAAACATGTTAGAATAAATTTTTATTGGTTGAGGCCTTTTTTAATATTCAACTTTTTCTTTCGCTACTACACATTAGTTATCTTTATGAAGAGTTTCGGTAAAACGAATCTACAAAAGTTACCAGTAACCTATTATGATAGTATGTATAGCGTAATCATTTAAATTATTTATTATTATTCATTTTTTTTGGCACTCTGTGTTTAGTCTTTAATACGTTTAAAAATTAATTTTATATTTTTCCTACGTAATTTGGTACATTCTGAATTTAGATCCGAGAAACTTTTCGGAAATTGTTACCACTTGTATATTACTGGCATTAAACTAGCTAACATATACTTTTTTCTTAAAGAAATCCCTTTTTTGAAAATTTTAAACCACGCCCCTTTTGAATGTTATAAACTAAAAACTACAAACCTTTTCAATTCATTCTGAACTAGCCAGTCTTAGTGATCAGACGTGTGTCTTCAAAAATAGCTGGTGAGTTAAATTATTAAAAATTTTGGCTATTTTAAGATGGTTTTGGGAATTATCTTTAGAATGCCCCAGGTTGTTACTGCATTGCTAAAGACGAACGTTATCATTTGAATCTTAAAGTAACTTTTTCCTTTATCTCCGTAGATTTTTAAAATATATTCCTAAAATTAAGATGAGTTCTGAATAATTATATTTTAATATACCATAGTATATTTGGGTCATTCTGACCATACCTTGTACGATAGTTATAAATTTGTGTTCTTATTTTTTGTTAAGAAATTTTTGATAATTTTGGTTCCATGTTGCTCTGTTTTTTTTTGCTACTTTTTGTTCAGAAATTACTTTTAATAACTTTTTTGGTTTTTATACTGCTCATTCGCCTTGATCCTGAATATTATTTATCCTAACGTTTTTTTATTTGTCTAAGTTTTATCATAATTTTTTTATAATATGTCTAAACAGTTTTCTTTAATTTTCAGATTTTATAAAAATATTTTGTTGTTTCAGTCTGTATGATACTTTTTCATGTAACTTTAGTGATAAGAATAGATAATTTTGCACACGCCGTTTTTGCGGTTTTTTGTTTATCAAATTTCCTGTTTTTTATTTTATTTCCAACAATCGAGTTGAGTGGATGTGTGTTGTGAATTTTTTAATGCAAGTGTTGTGTGTTTCCAAAATCTTTTGTGGTATGTAGGTAATTCTCTTTTTATTTAAACTTTTTAAAATATTTATTGTTTGATCTCCCTCTCTTTACGGGTACAATTCTAAGTTTTTCTTAAATTGTTGTTATAAAATTTTAGTAATTTTAATATGTGCCTAAATCTTAGTTTTTCTTATAATTTATTTAATATTTTTTAGTTTTATCATTATTTTGTTCCGTTATTTTTTGTGTTTCTTTCATTATATTTAAGGTTTTTTATATTAGAGTTTTATAATTTTCTTATACAGTTTATGATTTTTTAATAATTTTTACTGTGTACTCTTTGATTCTTTTTGTGTTTCTTACTATTTTTTGAAAATCTTTGCTTTTCTTTAATTATTTTTATGAATTTCTTAACATTTTTATTCGTTATTATTATTCTTATTTCATCAGTTTAAATTAGTTCACGTTTTACAACATAACTTTGATCAGTTTATCCTCAGAGGCTCACACCTTCCCAGTTTATTCGTTATTATTGTAAGTTTTATAATTATTTTAAGGTTTTTTATTTTGAATTTCATAATTTTCTTATACAGTTTACGATTTTTAATAATGTTTACTGTTTACTCCTTGATTCTTTTTTGAAAATTCTTTGTTTTTCTTTAATTATTTTTATGAATTTCTTAATATTTTTATTCGGTATTATTCTACGTTTTATAATTGTTTTTAAGGTTTTTTATTTTAAATTTATTTAATTTTCTTATACAGTTTATGACTTTTTAATAATTTTTACTGTTCACTTTTTGATTCTTTTGTTTCTTACTATTTTTTTTTTGAAATTGATTCTTGTTGTGTTTCTTAATATTTTTTTGAAATTCTTCGAATTTGTCCTTGAAGGTCAGAAAATTTATGGGCGCCAGTTTTCCCGTGACATAAATTATATAAACTAGGTTTCCACAAAAAAAAATGCCCTTGCGATAAAGAAGAATTCCCAATTTATATTTTGATTACTATTGATATGAATGAAAATTTAATTTATTGTTTGATGTCCCTTTTGTTAGTCGAGTTTTTCCTGCACTCATACGCGCCAGGTACCGTTACGAAGGGAGAAGTACTATAAACTTAGGGTTTCGGTAAGACGATTCTACAAAGTTCGCAGTAACCTATTAAGTTAAGTATCTATAGCGTTTTCAGTATGTTCTTATGAGCATGATCAGAGGAAATTGTTGCCTGTTAAAGAACCGCCGCTGTTTGACCTTCCCTATTCTTCCTACTTACCCATCCTCTCCAGGCAAAGGTTGCTCACACCTCCACGTGGTCTTTGCTGGATAATTAACTAAGATGAGCAAATATCCTACTCCTATTACCAAATATTAAGAAATCCAACCGAACCTGGTGAGTCATTATTACAATTCGAGGGTTATGAAGTTAACGCCTGTCTGAAGTTGACGCATAATAAGGTAATCATAATTTTTTACGATTTTTATATATTATTTAAATAACATTACGCTTATGTGGCTTAAATCTTTTCGACTCTGGTGATATAACGAACAAACTTTGAAAATATACCTTCTGATAACAATTTGTTACAATTTAACTCTTAACGCTTACTGAACAATTTACTGCAATACGTTTTTAATATTATTTGTAAAGGGTACGAGGGGTATAGTGTCTTAAGGTAATCATAGAATTTTTAAAATATTATTATGTCATTCAGCCTGAAGTTGGCAACACTGTTAGCAAGATGGCCGCCCTATACGATACCAAATTGATACATTATAATTTTTATCTCAGAGTGCGGTTAATATGTTTTTCGACTCTATTGCCTGGTGATATAACGAGCAAAATTTGAAAATATACCTTCTGATAACGATTTGTTACAATTTAACTCTTAACGTTTACTGAACGATTTGTTGCAATAAGCTTTTTAATATTATTGTAAAGGGTACAAGGTTTATAGTGTCTTAAGGCAATTTTTTTAAAATATTATGTCATTCAACCTGAAGTTGGCAACACTGTTAGCAAGATGGCCTACTATTGTCATATACGAGGCCAAGCTTAAGATACGACTTTAATGCCCTTTTGACAATCGAAAATTATTGACAGTTGACTGCTAGCGCCCCCTATAAATTTAAAAATTCAAAATTTGGCGCGCTTTAGCCAAGTTCCGAACCATTTAGTACACATTTCAATTGGGTCGGTAATGCAGATCCCTAACTTACCGACCGACCTGAAGTTGGCACCCTGCTGCAAGGGTGTAGTGGAGGGGGTAAAGTCTGTCTGGGCTGGCAAGGTTTCAAAGGTCAAAGTGTGCTACAGTGGGTCCTTAACTACTACGTCGCACATCGAGAACCTGCTAATGCACCAAGGTCACGCGCTTTTGATATTTTAGAAGATTTGAACACTTCATCTGACCCTATACAGCAACCCCTTTAAAATGATACGTCACACGTCAAAATCCGTTGGGCCGTTTACGAGATATAGCTATAATGCCCTGTTGGCCTTATCAATATGGTCTTTTTGACGCTTTATCTTACCCTATACAGCAACCCCTTTACAATGATACGTCATACGTCGAAATCCGTTGAGCCGTTTACGAGATACAACGTTAATGCCCTTTTGACCTCATCAATAAGGACTTTTTGACGCTTCATCTTACCCTATACAGCAACCCCTTTAAAATGATACGTCATACGTCAAAATCCGTTGGGCCGTTTACGAGATATAGCTATAATGCCCTTTTGACCTTATCAATATGGTCTTTTTGACGCTTCATCTTACCCTATACAGCAACCCCTTTAAAATGATACGTCATACGTCGAAATATGTTGGGCCGTTTACGAGATAAACCGTTAATGCCCTTTTGGCATTCGAAAAAGAAGAGTTGGCTGCTTGTGCCAAATGTCAAAGGCCATTCGAAAAAAGAAGAATTGGCTGCTTGCGCCAAATGTCAAAGGCCACTCGAATAAACAGAAGATTACAGCGCCGCCATCTGTGGCGACATCTAGCGGCGAAATTTGGAAGCAGTGGGGCCATGTCCGTATAGCTCATTTACTGATAAACAATAACATTTGCACCAACGACGAACTGGAAAACGAATTAAACAAATTTATAAACATTATATCAAAAGCACGTGACAAGACAACAACGAAACGAAATTTAACGGTAAAAAGAGACACATTACCGGACACTATAATAGAACAAATAAAATACAAAAACAGAGTACGGAGGAGATGGCAACAATACAGACTAAACGAAGACAGGGAAGAATTAAAAGAACTTGGAAGACAAATAGAAAGACTAATTAAAGAACACAGAAACAGAAAATGGACTGATTTTTTAGAAACTATAAACTCAAATAACAACTCATTGTGGAAACTTACAAGAAAATTGACAAAATCACAGACAAACATACCCACACTACGAGGAACTGACACAACACTCTACAACGACGCACAAAAATGCAACGGCTTAGCGCAGCACTTCGCGTCCTGTTTCAAAAATAACACAAATAAAACTCCAAGACACACGCAAACTGACAAGAAAATGGACGAGTTACGACACAAAAGACCCGCTCAACTTCCCGTAAAAGACTACACATCCCCTAACGAGATTAAAGACATAATTAACAGACTAAAAAACAAAAAAGCACCTGGACCAGACAACCTACACCCAATACTTTTTAAAAACATAACCAAAAAAGCAATAGTTCAACTACATTATATAACTAACGCAATTCTAAAATTACAATACTACCCGACACAACTAAAACAAGCCAACCTGACTCCAATACACAAACAAAGAAAAAATAAACTACTAGTGGAGAGTACTGCCCTATTTCATTACTAAACGTGACAGCAAAGATAGTCGACAAAGTTATACTCAACAGAATAGACAGAACATTAAAACAAAACAAAACAATACCGGACATACAATTTGGCTTCCGAGAAGGCCATAGCACGGTTGCACAAATCATTAATATAGTTAACTACGCAAAAGAAGGGTTCAGAAACAACCAAAGCACCGTGCTAGCGGCCTTTGACATCGAGAAGGCCTTTGACAGTGTTTGGACTAACGGACTGATAAAACAAAATGCACAACAACGATTTTCCAGAATACTTAACTAAGACATTACTGACATATCTAGACAAAAGAACTTTTAAAGTAAAAATCAACAACACTTACTCCGAAAATTACGTGATGGAGATATGATGGAGGTAGGAGACCCACAAGGCTCAGTGCTGTCTCCAACACTCTATAACATACTGATGCATGACATAACAACTGACACAGTTGTTAAGACAGCGCTATACGCAGACGACACATGTACATATAACAAATCGGACATGGCGGAAATAGCCGCCAGAAAGATTGACATACACACTAACAGAAGTTTAATACCCTACTTACGCGACAAAAAACTTAAATTGAACACAAACAAAACAGAACTAATAATACTGACAAAAAAGAAAACAAACAATACAATCTTTAACAAAATAAAAATAGACGGACAAGAAATATAGGACAAAGATAAAATCAAATATTTGGGATTTTATCTGGACAAAAAACTAAACTATAATGCACACATAGACAACAGAATAAACATAACAAGAGGACAAATATTTAAACTATACCCTTTACTTTGCAGGAAAAGTAGTATGACAAAACAGAACAAATTACTAACGTACAAACAAATTATCAGACCAACTCTTACTTACGGATACCAGGTATTCTGTTCTGCAAGTGATTACAAGATTGAAAAACTTCAAAAAATACAGAACAGATGCCTCAGACTTATTCTAGACAAAGAATGGGGTACAATAATAACGGAACTGCATCGTGAATCGAGCATGCCAACTATTAGGGAGTACATAATTAAAAACGCAGACAAATTCCACAGAAGACTACCAAACACTATAAAATACATAACATCTCACAGAACTACAGACAACCCTAATAGGAAGCACGGCTTGATGCATGAGAGACTTCCGTTATTTCAAGAACCCCTTCTCAAATAAACATAACATACGGGACTTCATTAAAATCAACAAAATACAAAGACTGTAGGTGCTGCCCACTCGATTCGTCGAGTCGACTGGAGAATGGAGCGTAGCTCTCCAACTGGTCGAAGAGGGGGATCGCGATGGCAGTACCTACATCCTGACAACAGAAAACACCACAAAACAACACAAAGACAGACATGGTTTTTTACTACTTTTCCATGACATAAACTACAGTAAGACGTACAAACAAACGACAGAAATTAGAAACTTATCTATCTAGCTAAGCATAACAAACAAATCGCCTTATAATGCTCTAAAGCAAGGAGAGGGCGTACCAAGAGAATCTGACAATGATGGGTGTATATTTATACATTTTTACGATTATTTTATTGTATTAGTATTTATATGTACCAGTTTGTAAATATGTTTTTAAAATTTAATAAACGACTTTTAAACTGAAACTGAATCTCGAGAGCGTTGTATGCTGCTCTGTGCCGTGCCGCGCTGCCAAGTGGGTATTAGGAAGCAGCAAACACTGCTGAGTTTTTTTGGAAGTTAGTTTCTTTTCGCGGGTTATGACTGAGGCTAGCCGCAGAAAATTCAGACCAAAAGTTGTCACGACACCAGACACGCATGTTTCTCCGTCTGTCTGCCTCTCCTCTTTCTCTCTGTCTGTTCAAAATTAATACATCATGTAATAAAAATTTTCAAAATGCTTTCCCCAAACAACTTATACTGAACGCATAGAGAAAGCACTTCTTGAATTTTTCAAAATTTTTAAAATGATTGAATTTTTTAAAATTTTCAGTTTTAAAAAATTTAAAAATTTTCAAAATTTTTATAAATTTAAAATTTTCAAAATTTTTCAAATTTTCAGAATTTTCAAATTTTTAGAATTTTCAAATTTTCAAACTTTTCAGTGCTTTCTCTATGCCTTTAGTATAAGATGTCCAAAAATTTATTATAATTCCTTCACTAATTAATCGAAAGAAACTTCGTTTCATCCGGGTGTCCCTCGACACCTCTCACTTTTTTTTATTAAGGATGTCCACGTTGGTATAGACCCAAATACAAATGTACTGAGAACATCTATTGGGGCAGAAGAGACAGTTTATTAATTTAGTGGAAAGGTAAGGATTTCCACAATCTGGAGACACTGGGGATGACGGAGCGATCGAACAGTATAACAGTATAAGGATAGATGGAGTTGGCACGTCGCGTTGCACTGACTTGTCTGGCAAGTGGACGCATTATAGAGCGGAGTTCTTCTGAGCAAAATTCGTTTATGTATCCGTAAAACAAGGAAAGATCAGACACTGCTCTTCGGTGGGACAATGGAGGTGATATTGGTGTCGTTTATTAGTCGAATTGCTCTTCTCTGTATTGCATGAAGGACTCCGAGCCTTGATGGAGCTGTCGAACCCCATACATGTGAGCAATATTCAAGATTAGGTCGTATTTGGGCTTTGTAGCTAAGTTGGATAGAAAGAAATATTTCCGTGCTCTAAACAGAAAGTCTAATTTCTTTCCTGCTGCAGTTGCTATGGATGCAATATGTTCGTTTCAGAGTCCTGGGAGATCGTTATACCAACCACCGTAATGGAGTCGCCGGCTACCAGTGTCTGATCGTTCATTGTAATGGATGAGTCGCATGTTTGCCTCTTGTTGGATAGGCAACATGTCTTTATTTTGGAAGCGTTGAAATTAACAAGATTTTTTCTTCCCCACTCGTCAACAATTCTCAAATCTTGATTTGTGACGGTTATGCGCTTTGCGACAGTGTAGATTGCTATCATCTGCAAAACCGTGTATCCGGGTTATTAGTTGCTTCTAGTAGATCATTAATGTTTAATAGGAATAGAGTAGGAGCTAGAGCCGATCCTTGAGGAACTCCAGCGTTGATATTATAGAGGTTGGAAGAATGTCCATCTACAGCAACTTCGATGTGCCTGTTGGAGAGAAATTTGGATATTCAAAGGTTTTGCGGGAGTCCGTATAAAGGCAGTTTGTATAAAAGAGCTGCATGCCACACTTGATCAAATGCTTTTGAGATGTCTAGCGATACTATTTGAGTTTCCCCATAGCGGTGGAAGGCATCACTCCAGACATGAGTTACATATGCTAGCAGATCGGCTGTTGAGCTTTGTTGGCGAAAACCATATCGCCTGTCACTTAAAAGTTTGTGTGTCTCAAGGTAGCTTAGGATCTCGTGATTGACGTATTTCTGCATAGTTGTACTAATAACAGATAGAAGAGCAATGGGTCTGTAGTTAGAAGGCAGGTTTTTACAGCCTTTCTTGGGGACTGGTTGTACTCGAGCAGTTTTCAGGAAAAATACCAGTATTATATGATAGTTGAAATAGCTTAGTGAAAACTGGAGCACAAGCTTTTAAGAGTAAAGCAGGTATTTCATCAAGGCCGCTTGCTTTGTTGGTATTTAGAGTAGCAAGTACTTCTGCACATGCACGCTTAACCCTAAATATAATATTTTTCATTGTGTGGAATATAAAGTAGTTCCATGTTGTCCGTTGGGTTAAGTGTCGAGTTGGAAGAGAATATTTTGGCAAAGAGTTCTGCCTTTTCTGTGGAGGAAGTAACTATTGAACCGTCATCTGCTGTGAGTGGAGGGAACGAACTATTTGTAAAATTATTATTGGTATGTTTGGCGAGAGTCTAAAAGGACCGGCTTCCATTAGGATTTGACATTACCTTCTCTCTCATTCGAGCGTCAAAGAGACTTTTGGAATTGGAAATAGTGGTGTTGTATCTGTTTCTAGCATTTATATCATCCTGTTTTGTTTCTTCTGATAGATTTTGTATAAATAATTTGTGGGACTTGATCTTAGCTTTCCGATCTGAATTGCAATATTTATTAAACCATGGATTCTGTTTGGCTTTCAAGCGTTTGGTAAAGTGAGGAATGTAAGCTTTCATGCCGCACTGAGAGATTTCAGTTATACTGTTGCAAACTGCCGATGGATCTTTGTTGATAAAGCAGACTGAATTCAAGGGAAAATTTGCAAAGTAGACTCGAAGGCCTTCCCAATCTGCTTTTTTTAAGTTCCAAAAAGTTCTCTTGGCTGGTGCTTCGAATGGGTCTGGTTCGATAGGACTTTTGATTTCTACTACAGCATGATCAGAGTTACCTAGGGGAGACAGAACAAATCTTGATACATATCGGTCAATTGACCGCGGCGAAGAGGAAGGGGGCCCCAGATGCACATGCAGTGCTTCGAGTATATGGAGGTTGAAGACAAAAATAATAACTTGGATATAATATTTTTTTAAATTGAAGTAGGTAATTTGGTTGATATTAAGAACTTTAACCAAGTTTTATAGTTTTGTTAAAATAATGGTACATAGGTATTATACGTATATAGGGTACGCAATCTAACATCAAATCGGATGTTGATATTTTGATTTTTTTCCTTTGTATAGTTAGATATTGTTGGTAAACGCAGAAGTTTTAACGAACAAAAAATGGAAGGCAAAATCGAGAGTTTGATTTTATTTGTTAGTGAGAAGCCAGAAATCTTCGATCTAGGAAACACACATTACCTACAGTAATTGAATAAAGAAAGAAAACATCTGGAATGAAATAGCGAAGGAACTCAATGAAAGCCGTATTTAAGTTTTCATTAAATTATGTATATTTTGTAAGATAAGAAGTTGTAATAATAATATATGTACAGGGTAGCCCAAATTCGAGCCTTTTCATTGGGATATTGAAACAGTACTGGGACAAATGTTTCGCATCCGCTACGCTCGCTATTTCTGCTGCTGCTGCACTGCTTAGATGGAAATGCCTTCATGGCCTTTATACAACAATAATTGAATTATCCTCCTTCTGAAAAAGTAGCGCAACATTGTTAAATATTTAAAAATTAAAAAAACAAGTAAAAAATCACTATTTTCTTCTTTTTTTTGCTTATAACTTTTAAACTATATATTTTGGAAAAAAAAGTTATACATAGAGAAAATGTTTGTTAATAAATTTTCTACAGTTAGAAAGTCCAAAATTTATTACCCGTGTTGCAATATTCCAATAATCATTACATTAGTTTTTTTCAACTCTTTAGCAGGCATTTAGGACCTTTATATATATATATATATATATATATATATATATATCTCTTTATTTAGTAAAAAAACTAATTCATTTACAATACATAATTTTGCAACAAAAAAAAACAAGAAAAAATACAATTATCACAATTTTTAAATATAAATAAATAAAGCTTACATACACAAGTACACTAAAACTAACACACTTATGTAGCCAAAAAGTAATCCTTCAATTTATTTTTAAAAGTATACAAAGATGTGCTGTCCTTTATATCATTTGGCAAGCTGTTATACATAATCACACCACTATTAAAAATTGAATTAAATGTACTATTTTTCCTACATGTTTGTACATAAAAGTTACTCCTGGTTCTAGTCTCATAGTCATGAATTTCATTGTTGTAAGTTAACTTATCCTGTAGATATACAGGTGCTTGACCAATTTTGATTTTAAAAATAAAAATGAGTGTGTAGTACTTAAGGAGTTTTACTATTGGCAACCAATTAAGTGTTTCTAGCATTAAGTTTATGGGGGTGAACCTTGAACACTGCAAAATAATGCGCATAGCACGATTCTGCATTTTTTGCAGTCTATTTGTTTCATTCTGGTTTAACATATATAATATAGTAGAACAATAATTGAAGTGTGGTAAAACTAGTGTATTATATAATGTAAGTTTTGACCACTGACTAAGGTACGGTGAACATCTTCTCAAATAATTAATTTTATATGCTACTGTTTTAATTACTTGGTTAGCATGATCTTTAAAATGTAATTGGTTATCAATTGTTACACCGAGATAAACAAATTTATTAACTCTTTCTATGTCATTGTTCCCTATCCTTATATTTAAGTTCAAATTGTTGCTCAACTCATATTTTTTATCATTTCCCAATATCATCCACTTTGTTTTACTCACATTGACCTTTAATAAATTTGCACAGCAATACTTATATACTTCTTCCAAGGTGTTATTTACTACATCCAAACAATTTTGTAAGCTTTCACAAGCAAAATCTACCAGTGCATCATCGGCAAATAGACGAAACTTACATTCACCCGCAGTCCCTACTATATCATTAATATATATTAAAAAAAGCAATGGTCCTAAAACACTGCCTTGGGGAACACCTACATTATTGTCTATTTTCCCGGAATATATTTGATTTATTTTTAGTTTCTGTTGTCTATTTGTTAAATAATCAATTATCCAGTTCAATGCCATCTCATCAATCCCAACACCCTTAATTTTTCTTATAAGTCTCCCTCTGTCAATTGTCTCGAAAGCTCGTTGTAGGTCCAGGAACACAGCTATAGTAATAAAATCGTTTTCTATGTTGTTTTTCCAATCAAACAGTGCACCTTGTAATGCAGTCTCGCAGCTGTGCTTGCTTCTAAAACCAGATTGATATTCACAAAGCAAACTATTTCCTTCCAAATAACCAACTAATTGCTCATAAATAACTTTTTCCAATATTTTGGCTGTAGCACTTATCATATTTATTGGCCTCAAGTGTATCGCTTTATTGCTATTTGGTACCTTAGGAATAGGAATAATGGTGGACAATTTCATTTCATCAGGTACCCTCCCTTGTTCTATAGAACAGTTAATTAAATTTACTAAAGGATTACATATAAACTGAAAACATTCTTTTAAAAGCTCAACATTAATGTCATCAGCCAAGAAAAAATTACAAGATATAATGAAACAACAAAAAGAAAATCATTTAATTCTATACAATAGATTTCGCATAATAATTTTGCAATCCAATGCAAAAATAAAAATAAACCATTTAAATTGTTAAAAAAAAATACAAATAAAAGATCAATGTAGCTTTCTAATGCCGTCGGCTGAATTTAAATCGATTAATTTTGACAGCCACAATAAATAAGCAATTTTTTGCTTATAAACAATTCGGTGTTTGCATTAGGAATAAATCAATGAAATTCCTTTGTAATCATATAGTAAAATATAAACAATTAAGTCTGAACTCATTGCAAAGCAACAATTCCGTTTATTTTTTAAATAATATGAAATTGAAAGTAAGTTAAAATCGACAAATTCAAATACAAGTCGAAACGCACCCTGATTGGTTGTGAGTGGCGTGACGTCAGAACTCATATCGATGACAGTTTGTTTACATCTGTTTCATGAATTAAAATCTGTTTTGAAATCATTTTATATTTATATGAGTGTGAATCACTTTCTGGTAGTAATTTTATCATAGAATACTGTATTATACCTTGATTGACAAACATATTTCAATTTTATAAGATCAATGTTCAATGTGTTCTGTTGTTATATGTTAATCTGTATCAATTTTAATTTCATAACATCATGTGTTTCATTGTTATGTGTGTACAATTTACATCAATTTTACATGTCTGCTAATGAGTTCAAATCTAAATATCACTGTATTGATTAATTAAGGAACTAGTATTACTATTATTTTGTTTTATACTTTTTATGTGCTGCTGTGTAAGCCATTCTATTTTTGTCTTGTCCTATAACTTCTGTAAGTTCTAAAGGATCAATAAATGGGATTGATTGACTTATTGAAAACCTGTGTTTTGAAACATGTAGACTTCTCTTTTTGTTTATACTTGCCCAATAACTCAAATATTTTGTTTTCTAATGTAATGGTTGTCACAATAGACTTCATTTTTAAAAAGATTCCTTCTAAAACATTTATTTTTACAACTTTTATTGCAAAAAATTTTTAAATTGTTAATTCAAGCACCATCTAGATTAGGTAGGCATAATAAAAAAGTAAAATTTCTTCGAAAATATATTTGTCTGAAATTTTACAAAAAAAAATTCTATGTAATAAGATTTCACAAAAGTATTTTGAATATAACCTAAAATCAATAAATTTTGCTTAAAAATTAGTCTGCATGAGAGTGTATGAAATGAATAAAATTGATATGATCTAGAAGTAAATACGTAGGTACACTTCTCTAAATATACAAAAAATTATCACAAATATACAAACCTAAAAACAAAAATGAAGCAGATAATAAATGGGGATGTGAAAATCATAAGGAATGCATGTTCTTGAGTAATAAACAAACATCATTATTGTTTGTAAATTTTTCTTATGTTTGTTTAATAATAGGACCTTGTAAATTAATTAGGGCACATGCAATCTCTATAACTTGGTCAGTATGCCCTATAAAATTATGATCTATCACTGCATGTGGTTTTAAATACTGAAATTCTCTTAATCTACGAATGACCCTCTCGATATGAATTCTTAAGCTAGCTATTCGTTTGGTCTCACTGAACTAGAAACACTAGGTGGCCTAACTAACTGACAATTTCTGTCATGTAATTGTTTGCCAATATCCTTGAACCCTCTGTCAGCCATCACACTGCATCCATCTGGTAGTAAATCTAAAAATCCACTTTCTTTCACTAACAAAGAATCACTTATTCTTCCACCATACCCCTTCGATATGAAAGTTATGAATCCATCAGGGGTAGACGAAATCAAATACTTCAAAGTGTTACACTTTTTGTACTCTGACCATGTGAGTGCCTGTTTAACTGGATTTGTTGGCTTTTGTATTTGAATTTCCAAGCAATCAATAATTGATTGGACATTGCTATAACGTGCTCTGAATGAGATGGGTAAATAATATTGAATCTTGTCTTTAGATGGCCAAAAAATCAGTCTTCAGATGGGGCACTATTTGTATCAATGATTTTTTGAAAATTTTGGATGCATTAGAAGTGGACATACCAAACATGTCACCCAAGAGGAAAAATTGATGATTTAGTTTGATTTTCATCAATGATAACATTAAATTATCCTTACTGAGTTTACTTTTTGTACTGAGCAAATTAATGATATGTTGAAACCAATGATCAGGAATTCCTGTATATTTCTTTGGTTTCTTCTCTATCAATGACCGAGTAACATTCAATGCTCTCAATTGTTCTTCTTTCTCATCTTGTGGAAAATCAACTCCTACATAATCACTATCAGTGCTTCCAATGAAAGAACTGGTACTCATCGATTCCATCTCTGTATCACTGCTACTACAAGCCTTTTGGGAAAATAATATTTTTCTAACATTAGGGGCAATCTTGATTGGTGAAGTGATGGCATCTTTCAAATGAAAAGATTTCAATGGTATAGTAGCAGTATTTTGCATGCCTTTCCTCATGTTACACAATATCTGCTTGCTACGATAGGTAGGTTTTGCTTGTACCCCTACAGTTCGTGTCTGTGGTGCTTCTTCTGATGGGTTCACAACTGCAGACATCAAAGAGTCTTCTGAAGTATACTGATGACTAGATTCACCCATTTCTGGTAGCTGATAGCTGATACTGGCTGGTAAAGTTACTGGCTCATCTTCATCAGTTATTATTGGCATATTTTGCTGCTTTTCATCAGTTTCTGCTAATACTTCACTGATGAGTTTTTGTCGCTGTCGTTTCACAGGCAATGATCTATCGGAGATAGTACTGGCTCTTTTTCTATCAGGTTGACAGTCAAATATATGTGGTACCACCCCTGGGTTCAGAATAATATTTCCTCCCATCAATTTGTGCCTCATGAAATTCTTCATATCATCTTCCAACTGTAAGATTAAAAACCTTATCATATTTATCTGTCACTATGAACTCGAAAAGTAGATAGACTCACCTTGAAATGATCTTCACAGCAGTAAAACATTGATTTCGACTTCGGCATATCTCTTCTAGCAGCTTTGAACCATTTTTTTTTTTTAGAAAAATCCTGGGGCACACAAAGAAATATCTTTCCTGGAGTACTTACAGAAGTACTCGTACATCCCGGTACAAAACACCACTTATTTTGTGCTTTCTGCATTTGAAAATGTCTTACTAACTTATTTTTATGCAAATCGATCAAAAATAATGAAAACTGACGGATAAAAATTAATATAAAACTTCGCAAAACCTCGCACAAACACTGTTTACATTAGAATAATGGCGCGTCCAGTAACTTCGATATGAGTAGTGACGTATGCCACCCGCCATGTTGGCGCTGGTAGTTTACGCGGTAAATTTATGGATTTGAAATTGAAGGTGGTATAACTCTAGTATAAATTTTTTTTTATTTTTTTTGTTTTTCGTCTAATTGGCTGTTCACCTGTCTTCCTGCGTATTTGTCAAAAAAATGGAAAACACCGAATTAGAATAACTCCGAAAATATTAGGTTTGTTCCAACCACACAGAAAACCGTACATTGTACGACAACAGTCATGCGCATTTCCGTGCATATCCGTGTTCCAACCCACTCGTTATCGTTTTGTGAATCGTGTTATGTACCGTCATTTCAGTACTTGGTAAGGAGTAGAAACTGATTGGATCGAGTTGCGCAGAGTAACTTTTTTAGTCATTTGTTCGTTGATACTTGATAGCTTTAGATGTTGTGGTTATGAACTTTGCGTACGCTGTTAATTTGATCTGTTGTTTCTCTAGATATTTGAACTTTTTGTATTAGTAGTTATTTCTATACAATATTTTAATTTTTATTATTTATTTTGAGAATTTGTTCTATTTCAAGATGAAGATTTATATGAAGCACGTGTCAAAAACCAATATTATTTGGGTAACAATATAAAACTACTGTTTTTTTAAACATTTCTTATTTAATTCAATCAATGGTGCCCAACCTATTTTTCCATTTTTCATAAGAGTCAATTAATAATTTGGTTTGATTTTGGTTCTATTTAAAATCTTATTTTATTTGTTGATCAGATATACTTGGTTTAACAATAAGGTCGTCTAATTCTAAATATACAAAACAATAAATTATTAATAAAATGTATTAAAAGACTAATTAATAATCACCATCCATGTTATCCATAATATTCACAATTATTTTATACCAAATAAATTTACTTGCAGTTAACACAAAAACTGCTTAAAAAATAAGAAACGATCACAATGTGATAACAAAAACGTTCCAACACATTTAGATTACCGGATCGTCATGGAATTGTACAAAGTTAGCAGTTGCGCATTAAATCAGTAAAAGTAATTCTGTAACCGTTGCGAAACGCTACAAAATAACACGGTTGGAACAAACCTATTAATTCTGCATATTTTTTTAAAAATTACTGGAAAAGCCTTTTAAAAGACACTTAGGTATTTAAAAAAAGAACATTTAATTATCTCTTATAGTTTCTAAGATACGTCTTACGTCTTCAAAGTTGACCGATATTTACAAGAAAACCATAAACAATAGGAGAGTAAATCTTGAACGAGCATCTTTGTTTTTCGGAGATCTTTCTAGGTATAATTCTTTATGTCTTTAGAAAGCCGATAACATATATAAAATCAAAAAATAAAATTGTCCTGGCACTTGAAAAATACAAAAAAAAAAAAAACTGAATTCCAAACTTGATAATAGATAGAATAACTGGAGTTTATTCCTTAAGAACGTTTACCATGGTATTTTTGGTGTTTTTATATCTATTATGTAAATGTAAATAATAGTGTCTGAAAAATATGCAACACTATTTACACCAATTTAACAACCTTAATAGTAAAACCAAGAGATGGCGCAACAAATTTATTAAATAGTTATTATGGAGGGTAGAGACCCTCCATATTGTACGTTAATATTTCCAGTGTCTCTGTCTCATCACATCAATCCAACCCCAGCGAATTTTATTTTTTATTATTACTTGTCTGTTTATTGTTTTTAGAGCAGTAATACTCGGCAGCTACAATGTTTTTTTTTTAAGTATTTTTTCTCGCTGAATCCGAATCTGAAACCTGTTTTTCCGTAAAATGATTTGGTAAATTGTTATTTAGAATTTAATTGTTTAAACGATTATATTATAACTAGAAAACTAAGTGAGATACGACATTTTTTTGCATACTTTTTTGATTCTTATAAAAAACGAAAATAAATAGCTTTTAAAAATTAAAATCCGTTTGTTAGAATTCGAGAAAATGCAAATGTAGTAAAAACATATTGCAAAATATCACTCCTAATGTTTTTGATCGCAGATTGTTGATCATAACTCGGGTTCTAATAAAGCTATCATATTTTACGTCCTCTCATTTTGAAGGTAACATTATTAGCTTGAAATTGAAATAATACAAAATTCTCTAACATTGTTTTTAACAAAATTATATCTGCTTAAACGCCAAATATTTACATAAAAATCGTAAAATAATTTGTTTATGGCAAGTTTTCATTAGGTCGGTGGTTGGACCATTTATTATCGAAGGACCAGAAGATCAAAAGTTAGGAATTTGGTTGCCTATTTCGAGTTATGAAAATAATATACGATCACTTACTTTAATGGCTTCCCTGCCGGCCTGCATTGGTTGTTTTCGGTCCAGAATGATGGTAAGGGGCCCCTTTCTTAATGATCCACATTTACGAAGATTTATTAATGGTTTGGAAACACATGGGCACATAAACCCTCAGTTTTTTCACTTTTTGTTCACACACAGTATTTAGACTGGTTGAGAGGAACGGCCATGACACTCACCTTGTTGGCGGTAAGTGGTAACGTCTCTGTCTCATTCATTTTACGTCCTTTTATTTCCGTAAAAATAGGCGCGCACAATTCAAAATCGTAATGTTTTAGGTAGGCAACCAAACGCATCGGGTGACACAAAGTTGGTGGTGGAATTGTAGGAAGTAAAGGTTTATTAATAGGAATTATGTTAGGATGATAATTCAAGAACGAACATTCCGCCCACCAAAATAACGAGGTTATTTTAAACAAAGGTAAAACAAATAATAATGAAGGTGCTCTACAGTTGTAAAGCAAAAAATACAATAGACAAACAAGAAAGAAAAACTTAACTAGGATCGAGTTAATCCTCGTAAGTACACGGTAACGGACATAGCTTAACTAAAGGTCTTTTAAAGGTACCATCTTTAGTTTTGACGGTGGCGACTCTGTAAATGCCATCCCTGCCTGGGTGCAATTCAGCAACACGCGCAAGACGCCAATGAAGAGGGGGAAGGTTTTCATCACGCAGGAGGACTAACTGTCCAACAGATGGTTGGAGAGGATTTTCGCCGGTCCATTTGGATCGTTGATGCAACGTGAGAAGGTACTCTTGGCTCCATCTAGACCAGAAGGATTGGTGCAATTGTTGAATCAATTGCCAACGAGACAACAAAGACAGCTTTGCATGCTGGAGGTCAGGCTCCGGGAAGGAAGTGATGGGTTCCAACGTAAGAAAATGTCCAGGACTTAACACGGTTAAATCATGTGGGTCCGAAGAGACAGGGGTTAAAGGACGTGAGTTTAACAACGCCTCAATATGGGTAACAAGAGTAAAAAACTCCTCATAAGTTAATCGTTGTTGACCAATCACTCGGTATAAATGTTTTTTAACAGACTTAATTCCACTTTCCCAGAGTCCTCCAAAATGTGGAGCACCTGGCGGGTTAAATATCCATTTGATGGATTCTCCAGTAGCAGCGACTTGTAAATATTCCTGCATGATTCTTTCTGCACCGACGAAATTGGTACCACAATCGCTGTATATTTTGGAACAACGACCACGTCTAGCAATAAATCGCCTGAGAGCCGCGAGAAAAGCCTCCGCCGTAAGGTCGTTGACAACTTCCACGTGGATGGCTTTGGTGGAGAAACATACAAATAGGCAGATATAAACCTTATAGGATTTGGCCCCTCGATGCCGACGATGGATGATATGAAATGGGCCACCATAGTCGATACCTACACAACTGAATGGCTTAACAGCGGAAACACGGGAGGAAGGTAAATCAGCCATTCGGGGTTGATAGGGCTTTGGATTGAGACGGAAACAACGATAACATTTGGACAATACGGAGCGTACTGCTCGTCTGGAGGAAATTATCCAAAACTTTTGGAGGATTAAATACATTGTCGTATGGAGACCAGCATGACAGGAGTCTACATGCACCTTGCGGATGATCAAGTCGGTGAGCATATGACGACGAGGAAGCAAAATAGGATATTTCGCATAGAATTGGATAGAAGATTGTCTTAACCTACCTCCGACACGGAGCAATCCGTGTTCATCTTGGAATGGAGCTAGTCTAGCCAACCCTTTTGGTAAACTTTGTTGCGTTTGAATCAACAACAATTCGGAAGCAAATGAAATAGCTTGGACGGATTTTATAATACCGTCTAGCGCAAAGGATAATTCCTGATCGGAAATAGGACCATTGGGAATGGCATCTAGGCCACGAATGGGGCGGAGCATCCTGAAACAGTATGCAACGATTCTTTGAATTTTCCTCAAGTTGGAATATCGTGTAAACAAGGGAGTCAGAATGGCATCTGGTTTTGCAACCAACAAGGCAGTTATCTTATTCTCACTAAGAGGGAGAGAAACATCTGGATTACTGGGTAATTCTCGAGGCCACTGAGAATCTGGTAATAGGAGCCATGGAGGACCCGCCCACCATGTAGAAACCCCGGGAAGTTCATTTGGCTTACAACCTCGCGACGCAATGTCAGCAGGGTTGGAAGAAGTAGGAACATGGCGCCAATGATTGGGAGAAATACGATCCTGAATATGAGATATTCGATTGGCTACAAATGGTTTGTATTGGTTTGGAAAAGAATGGATCCAGCTCAAAACGACGGTAGAATCCGTCCACGCATGAATTGAATCAATAGTAATAGTATCTCGGAAGGTGTTGATAACAAATTCAACTAAGTTGGACAACAGAACTGCGCCGCACAGTTCAAGTCTAGGAATGGATAATGTTTTTATAGGTGCCACTTTGGATTTGGCGATGACAAATTGGGTAAAGGTTTCAGCAGTGTCATTTGTAAGTCGAAAATAAATTACCGCAGAATATCCAGATTCTGAGGCATCACAAAAGGCATGTAATTGACATGTCGTTTGACGATCAATGGACAATCTCCGAGGAATAGCTATATCTGCGACCTGGGGTAGAGATTGAATAAAATGTTCCCAACTGGAGCATATAGTAGGGGGTGCCAATTCATCCCAATCAGAACCTGCGATCCATAGCTTTTGGATAAGCAATTTGGCAAAAAATGTAACAGGACACATGAATCCAATAGGATCATAAATGCGGGCAATTTGGGACAAAATTGATCTTTTCGTACATTTAGAATCATTGGGAATAACCTTGAATACAAAGGAGTCAGCATTTGCATGCCACTGCAATCCTAAAATCTTAAGGGTGTCGGAAATGTCAAAGGAAAGATTATTTTGCTGTCGATGGTCTATGGGAATGGCTTCTAACAACCGGGGAGAATTAGACGACCATTTTCGTAATTCAAAGCAACCACGTTTCAATAAACAAATTAGTTGTCGCTGAAGTTCTAAAGCATCACTTACCGTCTCGGCGCCAGTGATAATATCATCAACATATAATTCTTCTCTCAAGACTTTGGAAGCAAGGGGGAATTCATCTTTATAAATCTCTGCAAGATGTGCAAGACATCGAATAGCCAAAAAGGGTGATGTCGAAACACCATAGGTGACAGTGTTCAATTGGAAGGTTTTGAGAGGTTCTTCTGGTGTGAATCGCCACCAAATCAGTTGATATCGTCTTTGGCTTGGGTGGATTAAAATCTGACGATACATTTGACGGATATCACAAGTGAAGACCAAAGGTTTGGTTCGGAAACGCAACAAAACTGATACTATTTCGTTCTGCAACTTGGGACCAACATAGAGAGTGTCATTTAAGGATAATTGGTTTTGGGCTTTAGCACTGGCGTCAAAAACCACGCGAATTTTGGGATTACCATTCTCAACTTTAAAAACTGGATGGTGGGGGATATAGTAATTATCGTTATCCAATGGCGGAGAGGACAATTCGGACATGTGTCCCGATACTAAATAATCACGCATAAACTCTTGATATAGGGTACATAAGACATGGTCTTTTGTGAGTTTTCTTTCCAATGAAAGAAATCGGCGGTGAGCTACAGTAGCGGAATTTTCAAAAGTGGGAAGTTCAACTTTGAAAGGTAGTGAAACTTGGAAACGACCATTAGGTTCACGAGACACGGTCTTTTGAAAATAAATTTCAACCCTTTCATCCTCGGGGTGTATTTTAATATTCCCAGGAATCTCTTCGACATCCCAGAATTTGGTCAGATTATCTACTGGATAATCATAAACGGATAGGAGAGCCTGAACTGGATTAGATGGTATGATAGTAGGTCCTATCAAAGCCCAACCAAAAATAGTTTCAAAAGCAATCAAGGAAGAATCGTTAATCGATAAGTGGCCGGTGCGCATAATGGCATGGTAAACATCTGCTCCTAGTAATAAATCAATTTGGGAAGACTTATACCAGGTGGGATCTGCCAGAGGGAAATTTGGACCTAACTGGCAAAGATTGGGATCTAATGGAACATTAGGCAACGAAGAACAGATTTTAGGTAAAATTATGGCATCTAAACCAAAATACTTTTGGTCAGAGCGACAGGGTCGTAATTCGCAATGTGCGATACATTTGGGTGAATGGGAAGTGACGGAACCAAGACCAAAAACGGACGACTGATATGGAGAGGTGTTCAATTGAAGTTGATTAACACATTTTTGCAGGATAAAACTGGCTTGGCTACCAGAATCTATTAACGCCCTCAAGGTCTGAGCCTGACCCCATCTGTCCTTAATCTGGACCAAAGCTGTGGCTAATAATGTAGTGGTGGGGAAAGGTGGATCTGCGTTGGAGCACAGACCCAGAACATTAGGATCATGTCTTACTCCATCCGATTCATTAATTACATGAGCAACGACTGCAGGAGCATTTGGAGACGATCGATTGTTGTTGACAACAGGATGATCAGGAAAATGTAATAAAGTGTGGTGAGCTTTGCGACAGGTTTTGCAACGGTAATTCGATGGACATGAGCCTGACTGATGCCCACTTCTAAAACAATTAATACATTTGTTTGCCTTACGAATTGCGTCATATCGATCCCTTGGGCTCATCGCTTGGAAAGGGGGACACATAAAAATTTTATGGTTTTGGGAGCAAATTGCACATACTTCATTATCGATTTTTGGTGTAGAAGACGAAGATTGGGTGGTGTAGGCCATTACACCTTTCGTTTTGCTAGAATCGGATTTAATTATCTTGGAATTAGGTTGGGTGACTTTAGATGAATTGACAGCTTCTAATGCTACACACTGCTTCGTTAGAAAATCCATTAAAATATTGAAAGTTGGAATGATAGATGCATCACAACTGAGCTCAAAACGCTCTCGGGTTTTAGCATCCAGTTTATCAAGTAACATATCGGTAATGGGAAAATCCCAAGAGTCGACATCACAACCTAGGTTTTTAAGGACGGACAAATTTTCATTAAAGGTGTCCACAAGACAACGCAACCTTTTGGGATCGGAACTTGATAAAGGGGGAAAGGTCTTTAATGCACGCCAGTGTGTCACGATGTTTAAACGTTTGTTCGAAAATCTATCAACAAGAGTTTTATAAGCAATAGTATAATTAGCTGAAGATAAAGATATGGATTTTATGAGACGAAACGCATCTCCTGTGAGGGTTGACAACAAATATTGGAATTTGTGCACGTCACTGATGTCAGAACGTTTATGTACTGAATGGTCAAATACATCAATAAACGCCTGCCATTGGGAAGAATCTCCAGAAAATTTTAACAATTCCAGCCTAGGAAGTCTGACTTGATTGGTATCAGAAGGAACAGGAATGACAGATTGATTTAAATTGTCAATTGGAGGTGGACACAGCATTTCGAATCTGTTAATAATTGTTGAATACATGTCATCAACATTTCTTCTAGCTAAATCTTCGGTTTCAAATTCATCATCGGAAGTTAATGACAACACCTCTAAATGAGCTGACTTGAATTCATCATACAAAGACTCTAACAAACGGAATTTTATTTTAAACAAAGTCAATTGGGTTTGGTCATTTATCACTACATCTGACAAGTCATAGGTTTCTTGGATTCTTGACATTGCCAGTTTACGGGTGACTAATAAATGTTTCTTTTTAGAAGCCATGTTTTAAATAGGGATATAAACAATATTCTAAAATGTATTACCAAATTACAACCAGGCAGTTGAAATATGGCGCAAACTCCACAGTATTGATAAGTTTATATGTCAAAAATGATGTTGGAACACAAAGAGGAAAAACACGTAATGGTTTATTGGATATTTTGCAAAAAGGTTTGCAAAACAAACAAAGTTTATGCTGTAAAAATGGTTTTTACAACACAAAGAGGAAAACACGTAATGGTTATTGGGTATTTTGCAAAAAGGTTTGCAAAACAAACAAAGTTTATGTTGTAAAAATGGTTTTACAACACAAAGAGGAAAAACACGTAATGGTTATTGGGTATTTTGCAAAAAGGTTTGCAAAACAAACAAAGTTTATGCTGTAAAAATGGATTTACAACGCAAAGAGGAAAAACACGTAATGGTTATTGGGTATTTTGCAAAAAGGTTTGCAAAACAAACAAAGTTTATGCTGTAAAAATGGATTTACAACGCAAAAAAGAAAAACACGTAATGGTTATTGGGTATTTTGCAAAAGGGTTGCAAAACAAACAAAGTTTATGCTGTAAAAATGGTTTTACAACACAAAGAGGAAAAACTCGTAATGGTTTATTGGATATTTTGCAAAAAGGTTTGCAAAAAAAGACAAATATATATTGGAAATTGGTTATTTGCTAGTAAACTAAAGTTTATGCCGCAAAACTGGTTTTACAACATAAAGAGGAAAGTAAATTGTACAAAGTGGCTCGCAAAATAAGAAAGGGGTATATAAAACTTGGACAATAAGCATGTATCTAACGTAATTTACAAGCATGAACAATGGTAGTAAATGCCTACTAGGATAACTCGATCAAGCATAGTATAAAAAAACTTTTGAACTTCACAAGAAAAGTGAATTATAAAAAAAATCCCAGGACTGTTCTATCTTGGCTCGAAGGATCAAAAAAAAATGGTTGGACCATTTATTATCGAAGGACCAGAAGATCAAAAGTTAGGAATTTGGTTGCCTATTTCGAGTTATGAAAATAATATACGATCACTTACTTTAATGGCTTCCCTGCCGGCCTGCATTGGTTGTTTTCGGTCCAGAATGATGGTAAGGGGCCCCTTTCTTAATGATCCACATTTACGAAGATTTATTAATGGTTTGGAAACACATGGGCACATAAACCCTCAGTTTTTTCACTTTTTGTTCACACACAGTATTTAGACTGGTTGAGAGGAACGGCCATGACACTCACCTTGTTGGCGGTAAGTGGTAACGTCTCTGTCTCATTCATTTTACGTCCTTTTATTTCCGTAAAAATAGGCGCGCACAATTCAAAATCGTAATGTTTTAGGTAGGCAACCAAACGCATCGGGTGACACAAAGTTGGTGGTGGAATTGTAGGAAGTAAAGGTTTATTAATAGGAATTATGTTAGGATGATAATTCAAGAACGAACAGTCGGTATTAAACAGTCTCTAATTTTTTTTCTAATGTATTCTCCGATTGAGGACGAACATTTTAAGATTTTGTTAAATATATATGAGTTATTTCTTTGCTGAGATATAGCAGTTTTAAATCACATAGATGTTTATTCGCGCAAGCAAAGCACGACAAAAGCGCAAATTTTATGTTAGTAAATCTAAAAAAAAAAAAATGAAAATTTATCATTTTTTGCTCCTATTTTCATGTATAATTTGGAAACTTTTGCTCCTAGAGAAAAACTTATAAGAAGTTAAAAGTTTCGTTATTCAATTTTACACAAATTGGAAAGTAAATGTTTCTTGTTAGAAAAATAGCAAAATTAAGTTTATTCTTTAATTGTTTTCAACCCTCTAAACTTGACTTACAACCTTACAACTTTTTTATATGAATGAATATATAAATAAATTCGTTAAGATCGGTCGGATAGTTTTTACATAATAATTTTGCAATCCAGCCTACTGCAAAAAATCGCAAATTTTTAAATTGATACTATGACCTAAACAAGGTTCTTAGATAGTCGCCAATTATTTAAATATAAAGAAAGGATCAAATTTTAAACGCTTTTCGTAAAATTTAAATCGGTACAATAGGAGAGGCTAGATCGTTTTAAAAATATTAAAAATTTTTTAGGCTTATAAACAATTTGAATAAGTTTACGAGCTTTAAACATATTCATTTTAAAATTTATACACTTAAAGAACATTAAAAGATATTAAAATAAAAAGATACATTCGGCTTGTGGGTTGCCGAGATATCGAAGGTCAAACTTGGCATAAATTTATGATAGAGGGCTTGTTTTTAAACAAATACCCTCGTCATGTCAATCACTTTTTATATAAACTATATAAACAGTTTTACCTAATGCACTGCATGGCAACATTTATAAAAAAGACAAAAAAATCCGTTTCCGCATAAAATGTTGCTGAGGGTGGATGGGAGGTGGTGGGGAAAATTCACTCGAAATGTGATTCTGTATGTTCAAAATTATATCCTGTTAACCAATTTTGCTCTTTTTTTTTAATCGATGTCTTGCACTACAAGGATGTCACATATCACATATCATATCTTTAAACATCATTTTTATTTGCTAATTGAAAAATTGGCAATAAACACTTGTATATTAAACAAGTAGGTAATTTATGTATTTTTTTAGCTTGCAATCTACTGCTGTAAATTGTAACTTTATTTTATTAAACAAATATGCATTTATAAACTGTTAATACGTAAATATTTTAAATTTTTAAAAGAAATGCAAACAAATCTTTTTTTTATTTAAAAAAAACTTTATTTTGACTCAATCTCAATTATATTTTTTAAATTCTTTCTTTTCTTCGTCAAAATTTTTTTTTGATTTCAATATCTTCATCCTCGAGTTGTAAATTTAATATGATCTTCTTCATTTGTAGCTTCACCTAGTGTCTCTAGAAAATCTAAGGAATCAATCGACTCCATATACCGTAAATGGATGCAGACTTTGTTTATGTTGATATAGGTAGTCGAAAATTGCTCATTATAAACCAGTTGACCTTGAACGAGAAATATTTCCGGTGTGTTATCACATCACCCCGACTCTCGAAATTTCTTGTTAGTTGTCTGTTTATTGTTTTTCGAGCTGTTGGCAGTAAAGAGAAAATGTCTGAGTTTTTAATTTACGGTTTTATATTTTTTTGTGTTTAGTGTTTAACCGTTATAAGGTGTTATTTAACTACTGTACAACAAATTTTATTTAAATATAAATAATGATTTTGTTCCGTTTTTAAATAAAATACGAGTCTAGTGTTCTTATACAAAACTTTTAATACAATCTGATTAATAGTTTATGTTAACATTTCTTTTTAAATTAAAACCTTTGAAAATGTATTGAGTTTATTAAACAAAATTTTAGGTCTATTTAAAATCATCGTTTCGGATTTCTCAAATGCCTTTTAACTGAGCATTTGTTATTTCAATGTAAAAAAATAAAAACATTTTTTATGGTCCGATCATTTAATTTTTATTATTAAAAGTATTCAATTAAAAAATCATCTAAAAAAATATATAAAACGCTAGGCTGGAATTCGATCCACAAACCCGTACGGAACACGCTGCCGATGTTTAAAAAATAGTTCGAGAGCCCAGAGGGTTTTCGTAGCTGTTAAAGAGAGACGGCTCCCCAAAGTTTTTTCTATGCATTTTGACATCCTGATTACAAATATCAAGAGTGGATTCCCGAGAAATGGTTAGGAAATTTGTTATTAACAAATAATTTAATAATAATAAAAAATTGTTGTTTCGCAAAACAAAAAATATTACCGTAATTCTTGACTGATTTTAAGCAAAAAAGTTAAACATGTATTTTTTCATTAAACGAACCGTTTTCAAATTACAAATTGTTAAACATTTGAAAAATAGCATTTTTGACATTTTTCAAATTTGCATACCTTTTTATATAATTAATATTTTTCAACTCTGCGATGACTATTAGACACTTACGATCATAAAGTGTGAGATGAAACCGGTTGCAATACGAAAATACAATCTTTTTGTTATTATTTTACGTATTTAATCTCCTGCATATTGTTTAAAGCGTTAAAAAGTAATAAAACCTTTGCATTTTTTGTATTGCAACCGATTTCATCTTATACTTTATGATCTTAAGTGTCTAATAGTCATCGCAGAGTTGAAAAATATTAATTATACAAAAAGTTATGCAAGTTTGAAAAATCTCACAAATGCTACTTTTCAAATGATTAAGGATTTTTGATTTGAAAAATACATAAGGTTTTTTGCTAAAAATCCTTCAAGGATTACGGTAAAATTTCTTGTTTTGCGAATTTTTTTTATAAAATCTCGTCACAACAATTTACTTTCTGAACTACTCCAAAATTTTTCTTCTTGTTTCGGTAATTGAGTGTTAGAAATAATTTTTTTATATATAGCGTGTTGATTCTCTTCTTACTCATCTTTGATGTTTTGATGTCTTTATAGATGTTTCAAAATATGAGTCAAATATTAGACCTATTCTAGATATTTTTTGAAATGCTGCCATCCACTGTATCAAATTTATAATTTTTTTTGGCAACATCTTTAAATGTCTGCATTTCTTTCGATGATATTGTAGGTGATGATAACATAACATCAATTATTTAACAAATGAGTTTCATCAGTATATAATGTTTCCTCTAAATGAGAAGGAAGAATTTTTTCCAATTTTTAAGTTAAAAGACTTTCGTTGTTTTTTTTTTCATGAAATCATTTTCATCAAATAAAGCATTATCATACGATAAGTCATATTGCAACAATGATTGTTATGGATAATTTCACTCATTGGCTGATGATGTAAACCTCTGGATGTCACTAACAGGTTCTTTAATTTTTTTTTTCTTCACTTGATCAGTTGATTTTGCTTGGGATGTAAAATTAGGACAATTGTTTCTAGTGATTGTTTTGGATAAGGATTTAGTATACCCTTCATATTACAGCCTGCGTCGAACGTTACAGGAGAGTAAATGCATATTGTTTATAGCGTTAAAAAGTAACAAAAAGATTTTATTTTCATATTGCAACCGGTTTCATCTCATACTTTATGATCTTAAGTCAAATAGGTATCGCAGATTTTAAAATATATTAATTATATAAAAAGTTATGCAAATTTGAAAAATGTTAAAAATGCTATTTTTCAAAAAATAATCTTCTCAAATACCACTCGTCCTGTAATATTTTACTAAATAAATTTTTATTTTTCAGACTCAAACTTTTTTATTTTAGGCAAAACTACTCCAACAAACTAAATATGAATTTGCAATTTGAAAAAATGCATAGGAAGATATTTTGCTTAAAATCAGCATTACAGTGATATTTTTGGTTTGCAAAAAAAGAGTTTTTTGTTAGTAACAAATTATTTGTTAATAACAGATTTCCTAAACATTTCTCGGAAATCCAGCCTTGACATTTGTAATCAGGGGGTCAAAATACATAGAAAAACCTTTGGTGGAGCATTGTCTCTTTAACGGCTACGAAAAACCTCTGAAACCTTCTGGGCTCTCGGACTAAAAGCTAATCGTCAAATTATCAGCGACCGCTCTGCTAGTAGCAAATAATGTCACAGAGGGCGTATTTAAACACGATGGTAATAGATAGTTTTCTTGCAAAATCACTAGATGTCAGGTGCGATTGCATCAAACAGATTTTATCATTGGGTTGTCCTACTATACCCCGTTTCGTCATTCGTTGGAATGATGCGAAGTTGCCAGATTTATCTTAGAAAGACTTACTATCTTTGTCTTATTAACGCGCAATAGAAAGATATTTTTAAGTTAAATGGCAACCGGTGTAAGCCCAGTTCGTTCTGTCATCCAGTGATCGTTCAGTGGCGTGTTTTTAGGTTAGTTGTAAGTTTTTAATAATGTTTAAGGTTTGTATAGATTTTCTTATATTTTAAACTTTAAAAATGGATTCGGGAATTCCAAGTTCTAGTAATACGTCTATTATTAACCAAACGTTAGGTCCGCAAGCACGTGAAATTGTTAAAAACGTATACGATGGAATCCGCGCCAAGTTTAGTGACTTTTCAGTTCGCAAATCGGTTGAATATTGTAGCGATTTGACAAAGATTTCATGTAGGACTATTTATCGAATATTAAAAGAGTTTAAAGAATCAAATGAAAATAAAGAAAATACGGAAAAACGACCAAAATTAAAACCGGGTATAAAAAAAAGAGTGTGCGTGTAACCTTTACGCGCGATTGAAGTAAAACTTGTTGACGTACGTATCGGAAAATAAATATTTAATTACAATTCAATCATATTTATTGCCTATATACTTTACAAAAAAATGAGATGTTATATTTATATTATTCATTAGAAATAGGAATTTGAAAGTTATCATTATTTTTTTTATATATGAAATAATAGGTTTATGATAACTAAAATGTGAAACATAGATTTTACTCTCTAAATACCATTAATGTATTTGAAACCGTTTGAAAATTTCATAAATAAATTTCGAAAATTTAAGCTCCTCCCATAGCTGAAATTACACAGTTACTTCCATCAGAATCTTCCGTTAGAATCTAACGTTAGAGTAACCCCTAGTCGCAACTAAAGAAGTTCTGCTTCAATAATAGGTAAACAATATTAAAAATATACACACCTTACGTTTAGAATGTGTGATTTTGTAGCTGTATCTACCTTATTGTAATACATCACAACACAAGAGCCTTCGATAGTTAGATAACCATTTCATTTTGTATCATTTTATAGCATATTCCATAAAATTTAAAATCCTTAGTTAAGTTTGTTTCCTTCACGTCTACGAAGGATCCTGACTAGTGGTTTTATGGCCTTTATGGCTACCTAACCAATCCTAAAATAAGTATAAGAAAGTGTTAAAATATTTCGAATATTATTATTTTATGAACAAAAACGTGCAACATGCTTCTTTACTCAACGTAAAGATTCCGTATAAACAATTATTTACTATCATAATATGTATGTATATAAACTTACTTAATCAAATCATAATGAATGTGGCTGTCTCGTCATTTTTTCATTTTTGTCATTTTTCTTCAAATCTTTCTGGCGCTTATAATATGCCCTTTGACGTTCACAATTTCTTTTTCTTTTTAGCTCTTTAAGTCTATAAAACGAAAATAGCTAGGTATAAATAATAGGTATAAATAATAAGGTATAAATAGTGTAATTACACACCAAAAATAAAATGTATGCATATAGATTATAGGTACTCACTATTTTCATTCAATATTTTTTCATCACTTTCTTCATTAATAAATCCACTTTGTTTATTCATATTTAATACAAACATTTTATACACAAAAAACTACTAGCCATGTATTTTGGTTGACAAGATAAAAAGCTGTCAATTCATTCAATTACAGATTTAATTTTATTTAATATAGTAGGCAGAATCGCATGAGCGCCGCCAGGATTATTTTCATCTACACACTATTATGATCTAATATATATAGAATGTAGAATGATTTAGACAGCAACCGCGACGCCTTTAGTTTTTATTCAAACAATAATTTAATAAAAAAATTAAAAAATATATAATTTTCTGGTAAATTCAGGTATTTTTTTCCATAGCAGGGGAGTGCAAGCGCACCCTCTTGCACCCTGCTGCCGGCGCCCATAAAAAATCGTGTCAGGTATTTTGTAATTAGGTTTTGTTTCCGGTTTCTGTTATTAGAATGACGTCACGTCCGTTAGAATAACGTTTTTACTCCTAGTCTCGCTAAAGAAGTTTTACTTCAAAAAATTGAGTTTGACGAAGCGACAAAACAAATAATACGCCGCAAAGTACCTACATTCTTTTTACTTTAAAAATGAAATACCTACTGTAACGTTTATTTATTTTCACAGTTTATTATTTAATTTATTTATACAACTAATACACTTAATTTATGTTATAACACAATTTATTTACAATATACTAATTTATATGAACACTGAACATTGATTTATATAAACACTTATTTACTTAGACTCAACTCAAAAACTAAACTAAACCATATTTCAAAATAAAAGTCTATTTATATGTGCTTCATTGCTTCGAGTAATTGCTCGAATATTCGTGAAAGCGTAGATCTTTCTATTAGTCCCATGCATTAAGCTTCTTGTACAATCGGGAACATTCTCCGTCAATGTAACGCGTCGCCTGTTTGTCGGACTCGCCCATATGGCCAACCAGGACAGAGCCGGAGTCGCATTACATTGCCCCCTCCTTAAGAGATAGTTCCTCCTGGAACTAGAGCTGAATGGGAATGATTGTATCTGCAGTCGGATCCTCTTCTACAATTTCCAGTTGTATAAAAAAAACAGGGGACGGTCTTCGTTGTAAACTGGACACTGGGCGAATGGCTGCAAACCAATACCTGGACTTCGGTATCTTGAAAGATTACTTCCACCATGTTTCGAATGACCCTCCAGTCTAACTCCTTACACTCGATCTTTGGCATTGCTATATTCTGTATATTGGACTCCAGTACGTGTTCCCTCAGGCTAAGTAAAGATTCCCATACATCTTGATAAGTGGGTCGGTCGTGATAGGTGTTCTTTGTCACTAGATAGAAGAGGTAACGTGATCCATTTTGGAGTCTCAAAGCTTTTCCGGGGGCTGGCAATTGGCTTTGCAATTCTGATAGTCGACCAAACTTTTTTCGGAAAACGGACGCTAATCCTCGGGCGTCGCTGATACTGGAAGGAATATTATGGACCAACGAGCAGTCATCTGGAAGCGTGAACAGGTCTTGATGTTTCTCAATGGTTTCGCCAAATCTTGCTTTCCCGGTACCCCCATAAGCACCCATAAACTCATCGAAGGCAAAATCAGGAGTCGATTTACATCTTCTTCTTGGTTATGATCTCCTTCAAACGGTGCCAGCCGGTTTCCATGTACCACTTTCGGTTTTCCATTTGGAATCTTACTTATTCGGTATATGACATCATTGATTCTTTTCATGACGATGTATGGACCTTCCCAAGACGTTTGTAGCTTCGGCGAGTAACCCTTCTGTCTTCTTGGGTTATGAAGCCAGACTTTGTCTCCTTCTTCGAAACATCCTTCCGTGGCTTGAGTATCATACCGTTTCTTCATTCTATCACTGGCAATTTGAAGCTGTGAGCGAACCAGTTCATGCATATCGTCCATTTTCCTTCGTAACTGGATCACATAATCTTCTCCAGCTATATCTTCTCCAGGTCGGCATCCAAACTCAAGGTCGCATGGTAGCCTCATCTCTCGTCCGAACAAGACCTTTGCTGGTGTTTGGCCTGTTGTTTCATTGACTGCGGATCGGTAAGCCATCGCGAAGAGCGAAAGGTATTGATCCCAGTCCCGCTGGTGGTTGGACACTACTTTGGACAGATACTTTCCAATGGTCTTATTCATTCTTTCTACCATTCCATCTGATTGTGGATGTAACGCTGTAGTTCTTGTTTTCTTCATTCCTAGAGTATCGCAAATTCCTTGGAAAAGCTGGCTTTCGAAATTTCTACCTTGGGCACTATGGATCTCCAAAGGTACTCCAAATCGACTGATAAACTCTCTTATTAAGACATCTGCAACAGTTGTGGCCTCTTGATTTGGAATGGCGTAGTTTTCTACCCACTTCGTGAAATAATCCATAACGACCAACATGTACTTATTTCCATTCTCAGTCGTCGGAAATGGTCCAGCAATGTCTAAAGCAATCCTCTCGAATGGGCTACCGACGTTGTATTGTTTCATAGGAGCTTTCCTTTTCCGCTGCGGTCCATTACTCGCAGCACAGATGGTACACTTCTTACACCAGCTCTTCACATCATCGGAACTATTCATCCAATAAAACCTTTCCCGTACTCGTTGAAGGGTTTTCTTAACACCGAGATGACCTCCTGATGGACTGTCATGTAACTGTCGGAGTACTTCAGCCACTCTAGTTTTTGGAATAACTAACTGCTTTCTGATTTCTGAACCATCATCATTCTCGAGTATTCGTTTCAATAAGTCTTCTTCCAGGATGAAAGGGTTCCACTGAGCCCAATAGGATTTAAGTACTGGACAGAATTTTGACACTTCTTGCCAAGTAGGTCGTCGATCTTCTCTCTTCCATTGGCGCATTTTCTTTAAAACAGGATCATTTTCTTGTTCCTCTCCAATTTTAGTCGGTGCCCAGTAATCGTTAACTACAGTTGTTCGTAGTATAGCAGTTTCTTTGGATTCTGTCTTGTTGCAATGGGAGCAATCTGCTGGGCACGGTCTTCTGGAAAGAGAATCGGCGTTTCTATGGCTTACTCCAGCTCGATGTTCGATCCTAAAGTCGTACTCTTGTAACCGTTCGATCCACCTGGCAATTTTACCTTCAGGGTGCTTGAATTGCATTAACCATTTAAGGGCTGCATGATCGGTCCGGATTAAAAATTTTCTTCCATAAAGGTATTGATAAAAGTGTTCCATGGACTTCAGAACTGCCAGAAGTTCTCTTCTCGTAACGCAGTAATTCCGCTCAGGTTTAGAGAGCACTTTGCTAAAATACCCCAGAACCCTTTCTTGCCCATCTTGAATCTGAGAAAGAACTCCTCCAATTCCTACATTACTGGCATCGGTATCTAAAATAAATTCCCCCTCTGGTTGTGGGTAGCCCAGTATCGGTGCTGTTGTTAAATGCTTCTTTAGAGTTTCAAAGGCCGTTTGACAGTGGTCATCCCAGCAGAATTCTCTTGCTTCTTCAGTAAGTCGAGTTAATGGCTTAGCAATATCTGCAAACTTCCTTATGAACCTTCGATAGTACGTGCATAACCCAAGAAAACTTCTTATTTGATGTTTATCGGTTGGTTGTGGCCAATGCTTGATGGAAGCAACTTTGTCGTTATCTACAGCCACGCCTTCCTTGCTGACAACATGACCCAGGTACTTAACTTTATTTTGGAATAACTGACATTTCTTGGGGTTCAACATCAGTTGGGCAGCTTGAAGTCTTTTAAAAACATCGTCTAAGTTCTTTAGATGATCTTCAAATGTCTCTCCCAAGACTATGATGTCGTCTAAATAGACCAGACATGTCTTCCAAGATAACCCTCTCAATACATTTTCCATAAGCCTTTCGAATGTCGCAGGAGCATTACATAGTCCAAATGGCATGACATTAAATTGCCATAATCCGGAACCGGTGGTGAAGGCTGTCTTTTCCTTGTCTACTGGGTCCATTTCCACCTGCCAGTAGCCAGATTTCAAGTCTAAGGTAGAAAATAATTTACTTCCAGACAAAGTGTCCAAGGTGTCGTCGATTCGAGGCAGAGGATAACTGTCCTTTTTGGTAACATTGTTCAACTGACGGTAGTCTACACAGAACCTCGTAGTTCCATCCTTTTTCTTAACTAAGACTACCGGAGAGACCCATGGGCTGGTAGAAGGTTCTATCACCCCGTCTTCCTCCATTTCTCGAACAATCCTTTCAGCTTCCTCTCTCTTTGCCTGCGGTAATCTTCTAGCTGTTTGACGAATTGGCTTGGCATCCCCTGTGTCAATTTTATGCTTCACTGTAGAGGTTCTTCCTGTCTTACCTCCTTTTGGCACAAAGATGTTTCGATATTGATGGAGAAAGTCTTTAAATCTTCTTTTCTCTATTCGATTCAGAGATGGACCAGCAACTGCCACCATGTGTTCGAACTTGTCGTTGGAATTATCCGAAGTGGCCGTCTGACGAATTCTGGACGATACTGGTACACAGGTTCCAATTCTGGTATCTTTCTTGATTGTAATAGGGTGATCATTGATGTTTATAATTCGTACCGGAATTTCTCTAGCAGAAGTAACCAATCCTTTTCCGATCAAAATTCCTCCACCGACGTCTTCATCATGGTTCAAAGGTTCCATCATGGCAGGTGTTCCTGCATCAACAGTTCCTTGAAGACGTGCCACTACGATAGTTTCACTTCTACCAGGTATCACAGTATCCTCTTCTAGAGCTGCTGGCACGGTTCTGTCCTCATACGGATGAAGGAATACTTCTTCGGCACCCACTTTAATAACTCTGTTTTTGAAATCCAGCTGGAAACCATGTAAGTTCATTACGTCCATTCCTAATATCACATCTTCCTCGATATCAGCGACAATGACAGTATGCGTGAACTTTTCTGTACCGATTCCTATTTGAACTTGGACTTCCCCATGGATGTTAGCTCTTTCACCTGTGGCGGTCCGCAGCCGTAGCCTTGTTGGTTGAAGTTTCTTGCTGCCACTTATAGTTGTTGGTCGTATAATGGTCCTGGTCGCTCCAGTATCTATCAACAGTGTATACTTTTTACCATTTACTTCACCATCTACATATACACTGTCATCGCGACATTTCAGAGAGGCTATGAGTATGAGAGGGTCTTTTAAAAGGTTACGGGTCGAAGCTGCCCCCTCTAGGCCGACCCGTTCTAGTTTTCCTGTGGAGCTGTTTCTCGACTTGCATTGGCCACTGGACGTTTACATGATTTGATGAAGTGTCCCATTTCGCCACAATTGTAACACACGCGGGGCCTCTTCTTTTTGTTTTCAGCAAAGTTCTTCATCATGTTAACTAATTGGTCCAATTTACTTTCGTCTTCTTCGTCTTTTACAGACCTTACTTTACTGTATCCCCCACAAGCCTTCGAAGCCGCTTCATACTCAAGCGCAGCGGACAAGACATCGACTAAAGTTTTGTGACGGGCTAAACGAAGAGTCTTGTTCATTTCAGGATCACGGAGCCCATCAAGAAATGCTTCTACTGCTAAACATTCTATCATTCCTTCATCAGCTGCAGGATAGGCAAATCTGACCAACCTGGCAATATCTACTTCATATTCCTGAAGGGTCTCTCCTCGCTTCTGTTTTCGTATCTTCAACTGTGACCGGTGCAAATTCTCCAGATGTTCATGACCATATCGCATGTTTAATCAATTCTTAAGTTGTTCAAAGTCATCCGTCTCTTCCACCGGTATAGTCTGAAGAACGTCGCAAGCATCTCCTCTAAGAGCGATCGTGAGATTTACAGCCTTTTCTTTTTCTGACCATCCGTTCGCTCGTGCAGCTGTTTCAAACTGTTTAAGGTAATTTTCCCATGACATTTTTCCATCAAAGGTTGGGGCTTTAATGCGTACCGAACTTTCACTGCTTTCCAGTTTTGGTTTTTGTTCCACTTTACAGCTTGTCTTTTCTTCATCATTTTTCTCTTTTGATTCTTCCACACTAATCCTTTCTCCCTTTCCCATTTCTTCCATTTTTCGTTCAATCTCTTTTATTTTCTCCTCGAATGAAGTCATCTCATTCTTTAGAGAAGACATATCTGATGACATGGATGAAATCTCAGAAGAGACTTTATTTTCTAAAGAAGCAACTTTAGTATCCAAAGATGAAATTTCAGAAGAAACTTTATTTTCCAAAGAAGAAATTTCAGAAGAAACTTTATTTTCCAAAGAAGAAATTTCAGAAGAAACTGTATTTTCCAAAGAAGAAATTTCAGAAGAAACTTTATTTTCCAAAGAAGAAATGTCTGTTTTCAGAGAAGACATGTCTGTTTTCAGAGAAGACATATCGGTAGAAAGAGAAGACATATCGGTAGAAAGAGAAGACATATCGGTAGAAACCTTATTTTCCAAAGAAGATATTTCAGTAGAAATATTTTTTATAGAAGACATCAATGATGAAGTATCGTCAGCAAATAAAAACTCCTCCGGGTCTAATCCTTGATCAACTATCGCTTGTCTAAGTCGCTTCACCAACTCCGACTTCTTTCCTGTAGTGTCCAATTCACGGTCTTCAAGTTCCCGACGCAAGTCTGCCACTTTTAAATCACAAAGTTTTTTCGACATTTTTCTACACTATTTATTTACACTATCCCGCTACTGACATCAATGTAACGTTCATTTATTTTCACAGTTTATTATTTAATTTATTTATACAACTAATACACTTAATTTATGTTATAACACAATTTATTTACAATATACTAATTTATATGAACACTGAACATTGATTTATATAAACACTTATTTACTTAGACTCAACTCAAAAACTAAACTAAACCATATTTCAAAATAAAAGTCTATTTATATGCGCTTCATTGCTTCGAGTAATTGCTCGAATATTCGTGAAAGCGTAGATCTTTCTATTAGTCCCATGCATTAAGCTTCTTGTACAATCGGGAACATTCTCCGTCAATGTAACGCGTCGCCTGTTTGTCGGACTCGCCCATATGGCCAACCAGGACAGAGCCGGAGTCGCATTACACTACGTTAAAAACAATACAAATAGAAATTAATAATGACGACGGTTTACCAAAAATAAGTACTCAAGTTTTGATACGCACCTTACGGGATTTAAATATTTAAAAAGAAATCGTAATAGTGCGTTAATAGAAAGGAATGAGATTGTTTTATGGCGAAGGAAGTATTTGAAAGAAATTGACAACTTTAGACGATCGGGTAAAAAAATTTATTTTTTAGACGAGACGTGGTTAAATGAAGGGATTTAAATGTCGTGAACAGCCAACAAGCTTTTCTTGAGAATTTATCTACGGGCTTAAAATCACCTACTGGAAAGGGTCGCCGATTAATAATAACTCACATCGGAAGTGATACCGGTTTTGTTGAAGGGGGATTAAATATTTTTGAATCGCGGAAAACGGGTGATTACCACGAAGATATGAATGCGGACGTTTTTGAAAATTGGTTTCAGTCTATATTATCCCTTTTAGAACCGGGTTCAATCATTGTTATGGATAATGCGTCCTATCATAGCCGCAAAATGGAAAAAGTTCCATCTTCCAACTGGAAAAAGTTAGAAATTTTTAATTGGCTTAAAACGCGAATTATTAGCAATTGCAAATATTCACAAGAAAAGTTATACAAAATCCGTAATTGACGAAATGGCTAAAGATCGCGGATTTGATGTTCTACGTTTGCCTCCATATCATTGCGAATTTAATCCTATAGAATTAATATGGGCTCAAGTTAAAAATGAAGTAGCCCGAAATAATAAAACTTTTAAAATGACAGATTTAAAAATCCTTTTTCAACACGCGATTAATAACATTACTCCGGAAATGTGGAAAAAATGCATCAAGCATACGAAAACGGTTGAAAAAAAATTCTGGACTTTAGATATGCAAATCGAAACGGCAGTAGAACCTTTAATTATTTCAATCGGTGAAACTACTTCAGATATGAGCGATTCGGATAGTGATGATAACGATTTTTTTACCATATTCGCATAATTATTTATATTTAGAATGATTTATTTTGTGTTATTTATTTTTACGACGAATTTAAATAGATTGATTTTTTTTTTCGTTAGAATGATTTATTTGTTGTTATTTATTTTTACGACGATTTTAAATTGACTGATTATTGTTTTTTATCATTAGAATGATTTATTTTGTGTTATTTATTTTCACGACGAATTTAAATTGATTGAATATTGATTTTTATCGTTAGAATAAAATTATTGTTGGTTATTTATTTTTACTAAGATAAAAGTGGAAAATAGGGCTGTTGGCGAAACAACCACTAAAAATAAAAGTTAACGCACCCTGGTAATACCTTTATGGTGGTGTGGAAAATTACTAATTATTATAAAAAATTTAAATTCCCTTAGTCAATATTACGATTTTATGATATTATTTTAATTGTACTAAAATAGTTATTTATGAAACAGTTCGTGAAGTATGCTTTTTGCGCACGCACGCGATGTTTAGAGCACGAGCGAAGCGAGTGCTATATATCGCGTAAGTGCGCAAAAAGCACTTCACGCACAGTTTCATACAATATTTTATCTACGATAAACAAATAAAAAATAATTACAAATTCAAATTTGAAAATTTAAACTACAAAACTGTCAGAATAACTTTGATTGAAATGTAATGCTCTCATAGCAACACCATGACAACGCGAATGCTAAGGATATTTGATTATATGAAGGTGTGTCAAAAACAGTGCGCAAAAGTAAATCCCATTTAAAATACATTGTTACTTCACGCACACTTTCAATCCTTCACGCACTGCTGTCTATAATGACAGTTTTCACGAACTAAAAATTGATACATAATATGAGGTAAAGTAGATAAAAATATTTATTATCAACTAACAAAGTAACTACGCCACTGGAATCAAGTTCTCATTGGTGGACAGAACGATTTACGCTAACACCGGTTGCCATTTAACTTAAAAATATCTCTTTCTATTGCGCGTTAGTAAGACAAAGATAGTAAGTCTTTCTAAGATAAACCTGGCAACTTTGCATCATCCTATCTTTCATACGCTACCAACGAATGACGAAACGGGGTATAGTTAGTCTTTATACAATGCTTGTACAGATAGCTGAACGTGATTTGGTTTTGGATTTTTTTGTAGGTTGTCGGACGGTGTTTGTCGGTGGTTTACCAGAGAATATGATCGAAGAAATAATAATGGAAATATTCGAAAGATGCGGCGAAATTACGACGTTGCGTTTAAGTAAAAAAAAAATTTTGTCATTTGAGATTTATGTTTGAGAGTTCGGTGGATGCCGCCATATTTTTGTCTGGTTATCGAGTAAGGATTGGTCCAAATAGGGAAGATTGTATGTGGATTATGCACAGGTAATTTTTTTGAAATTTCTACTTGTTTTTCAGTTTTTGTTTTCCACATTTTTGAAGTAAAACTTCTTTACACGCGACTAGGGGTAACTTAGATTTATTTTCTGACGGAACGTTGTAATTCTGACGTCATAATCTGACGGAAGTAACGGTGTGACGTCAGCTATGGGAGGAGCAGAAGTTTATAAATTTTATTATAGTTATCTTGTAATTTTCAAAATTTTCAGAATTTTCAAATTTTTCAAAATTTTCAAATTTTTCAGAATTTTTAAAATTTTTAGAATTTTCAAAATTTTCAAAATGTTAAAGGATGATCAGTATGAATGGGAATGCAGACAAAGACAACTGCAACGGGAACAACGGCACAGAGAAAGAATGGAAGAAGAAAGATTGAGACCACCTTCACCACCCCCAGTTGTCCACTACACTGATCACGAAGCGACATCTGTTGCCGAAAAAATTAAACAAGATGAAACATTCACAAAAGCTGTACAAGTAAGAAAACAAACATCTTTTTTAATCAATTATACAATTAAAACGTAATAGTTGACCGATTTTGTGCAAATTGAGTCAAAATGTTTGATTGTATTGATCGAAAATGGCGGATTAAATATGAAATTTTGACAGATAATGATGGATTTTACTAACATTTAATCCAAAATGGAAGATTGTACTGACATTTGACATTTGATGAAACAATGAAATTTTAACAAAAATGACATTTAAATCAAAATGGCGACTATCAAAAAACATTTGAACCTCGACAAAATGACGTTTGAATCAATATGACGGATTATATAGCTACATTGAAAAAATGACTGAACTAAAAAGGCAGATTAATGACAAAATGGGATTTTATATTTTAGATTGTAATAAGATGGTTGGAACGGGGCGATTGTTACAATATAAATTCGAATAAGGCTGCAGTCTCATTGACCAATCGTGTTCAATTGTGTGCGAACGAGTAAATTTAGAACTAACGTATGAATATGGTGTTGGTCTCACTGCATTTAATCGTGCAGCAACGTCTGACATCAATCGTAATTGAACGGTTGGATTTTAGATTTTAGAACCTGTCCTAAATTTTAGTCAATGCTTGATTGTGATCGACGGTTCGCGCATGCGCATGGAGACAGGAATCAGCATCTGTCATCTTGACATTTTTCATAAATAATTTGAAAAAATTAACATTAGCAATGTGGACTACGGAAGAGATTGAATTAGTTATATTAATGGTTCAACAACACCCAGAAATTTATGATTCGAGCCATATCTGTCGCTTTTTTTCTCCTTTTTTTATTTAATAAATAAAACAAAATATCATTGTCACTTTCAGAAGAAGCCATACTTAGATACTTATTTATATAATATAACGAAACTTGAAACTACTGAAAAGGTTATGTTTATATAAACTATAGAAAAAAACTTAAGCGTGCTTGATTCAGTGAGACTACCCTACAAAATTTTAACCGATTTCGCACGTTTGTAGATGGTTGCTGACGATTGCACGCGATTCAATGGGACTGCGGCCTAACTTTTATTCAATGATACAATCAACGAATTCGCATGTACGTCGATTATTAAATAAAAAAAAAACAATACGAGGAAGAATTACGAAAAGCCAAGGAAATTATGAGAGCGAGAATGCAGGGAATTTTATTACAGTCTAAGTTATTTTTCTTACAAATATTTACTTTTTTAAAACATAACTTTCTTATACACAGAACTCCTGAATTGTTGGAACTGAAAAAGTTGAGAGAACGATTATGTAAAATAAAATTAGAATGGTATATTTTTATTTATAATAATTGAGATTTTATCGCAAAATATTAAAAACTTTTTAAAAGTAAACATCACTTACTGAAAATATCAAAAAACGAAAAAAAATAAAAAATAATAATAGAAAAAGGTGGAAAAACAAAAAAGTGGAAAATTAAAAAAAACAAAAAAAAAGAGTGAAATAAAACTTGAAAAATTTAAAAATTTTGAAAATTTAAAATTTTGAAAATTCTAAAAACTTTGAAAAATTTGGAAATTTTGAAAATTTTGAAAAATTATAAAATTTTGAAAATTTAAGCTTCTCCCATAGCTGAAATCACACCGTTACTTTCGTCAGAATCTTCCTTTAGAATCTGATGTCAGAATTATAACGTTCCGTTAGAAGAGTTACCCCTAGTAGCGCCTAAAGAAGTTTTACATCAATAATAAAAAAAAGTAAAAAAATAAGCTTCAGGGGTAAAACCAATTTTTTTAAAAAATCTCGATTTTCATTATTTCAAAAACCAAAAAAAGATACAAAAATGCGATTTTGATTTTTTGAATATGCGTTTTCAACTGATTCAAAAACATTATGAATTTTCAAAAAATTCCAAAAAACAAGTGAATTACGTAAAAGCCGTTTTTTATCAACTTTTTTGAAAAAACTTGATTTTGATTATTACAAAAACCAAAAACGATACAAAAATGCGATTTTGATTTTTTGAATATGCGTTTTCAACTGATTTAAAAACATTTTGAATTTCCAAAAATTCCAAAAAACAAGTGAATTACGTAAAAACCGTTTTTTATCAATTTTTTTTTAAAAAACTCGATTTTGATTATTACAAAAACAAAAAAAGATACAAAAATGCGGTTTTGATTTTTTGAATATGCGTTTTCAACTGATTCCGCGTTCCTCCACCAAGTCAAGAAGTTTCAGGGGTAAAACCAGGTCCCATTTTTGATTAATAATCGACAATTTTGTTAAATAATAGAATAGAAATATGATAATTTGATATTGTTGAATGCAAGTGTTGGTTACAAAGTATTTCTTTTGTTTTTTTTATATCAAAAATATAATGTTTTTTTTTTATTTTAGGTCGTAAAGCTCTTTCAACACCTTTAACCGTTGTTTTTAAAACGCTCGAGGAGGATATGAACCCGTAATTTTTTCTGTCAGCCATCTGTGATGACTTGTGTCAACTATTTTAAACTGGTTAATTACTTCACCATTGATGCAAAGATAAATAGAACACAGATGTGTTGGCCCCTAACATAAAGTTGGCAACAAGATCCCACATCAGCGCGCCATGCCATGGTCTGTGAAGTTAGCTCTAATTATAAAGTTAGGTTAGGATTTTTTATTGTAAGAGTGATTTTTTTGAAATAAATTTATTGAATTTGTTGTGTTTTTATGGATTATATGACAGTTGATATTTGGAAATGTCAAATTTGACATTTAAATGATAAACTGACAGTAAACTTGACATTTGCAAATATAAACTGTCATATGTAACGTTTCACATTAAATTTACAGTTTGTCTGTAAATTTGACGTTTAAATGATAGCTGACATTGTTGATTGTCAAAAATGACATTTAGATTGACAGTAAATTTGACAGATTAATGGTAAATATGACAAATTGACAGTAAATTTAACAGATTGATAATAATAATTGATAGATATCTTTTTTGGTTTTCGAGATAACAAAATCCAATTTTTCTTTATTTTTTTTTTTGAAAATTTTTAACAATCAAGTGTATCGTTTCTCGAAAATTGGAAATTGCACAAAAATCGTTTTGGTATCAATTTAAAGAAAATGTAATTCTCGATAAAAAAAGTATTCTTGCAATTTTTCGATAAAATGTTTACTTTTCGAGATATTTGAACATAAACCAAAAATTTACAACTTTTTTGTTTAACCCTGTATATCGCGAAAAGTAAAAGTTGAAAAAATTAAATACAGTCTACTCGGGTGTAAATATTTCGAATACGAAACGTTTTAACGAAAATTTTTGAAATTACTTTTTTATCAACAATTAAATTTTATATCAAAAAATATTAAAACAATTATTTTTCGATAATTATTTTGGTAATTGTTTACATTTTCAACCCATCCCCCTAGGGGGTTGGAGTTGCGGGGGGTGTTAAAGGAAGGCTACTCGAGTACATCCCCGTTGAAATTGAGTGGCGGTCACCCTTAGAAAATTTTTTACGAAGGGTTGAATTTTCAAAAATATGGTAAAAATTATTATATTATTTAATATATTATAATATTATCTAACCTAGGTTAGATTAGGTTAGGTTAGGTTAACCTGAGTGGAGGGTTTTTGAGGTTTTTTTTTTTGAGTGCTTTTCAACAAGGTATGTCACAACCATACCACGCATTATGCTTAAAACCCATATTTAAAAAAAAAAAAAAAAAAAAAAAAAACCTCCACTCAGGTTAACCTAACCTAACCTAATCTAGGTTAGATAATATTATAATATATTAAATAATATAATAATTTTTACCATATTTTTGAAAATTCAACCGTAAAAAATTTTCTAAGGGTGACCGCCACTCAATTTCTACGGGGATGTACTTGAGTAGCCTTCCTTTAACACCCCCCGCAACCACAACCCCCTAGGGGGATGGGGTGAAAATGTAAACAATTACCATTATTTTGACAGTTATGACATAAAAACTAAGATCAATTTTGGATTTACAAACTTTTGTTTCACCCTGTATATCTCGAAAAGTATCAGTTTTTTTGAAAAAACTCAAGAATGCTTTTTTGTGTAAAATTTAATTTTCTTTTCATAAATACCAAAACGATTTTTGTGCTATAAATAGTTTTCAAAATATTCCACAAAAACTATAACAACCCGACCTGGTTAACGATATTTTTAAAGAAATCTGTAATTTGCTTACCGACATTTACTAATTTGTCAATTTTTAATTAAACTAGTGAATTTTTGTTAAAAATATCATTTAATTTTGATAATAAAGTATTAACATTAGTTAAAAATGCAATCTTTCCTAAAAAATATACAAGTATGGTCGAAATATAAACTGATAGTTTTTTTTTATATTTAATTTTGAAATCTGCAAATATTTTGACCGTCCTCGTATATTTAAAAAAAAAATCTTAATGCTTTGTTATCAAAATTTGATAATATTTTTACGAAAAAACTAAAAGTTTTGTTTTATCCTGTATATCTCGAAAAGTATCAGTTTTTTTTTAATAATTTTATAAATGCTTTTTTGTGTAAAATTTAATTTCCTTTCCAAAAACACCAAAACAATTTTTGTGCGATAATCAGTTTTCAAAATATTCCAGAAAAACTTACAACCCGACCTAGTAACCGATATTTTTACAGAAATCTGTTATCTGCTTAACGAAAATGAATTTTTATTAAAAATATCATTTATTTTGATAATAAAGTATTAACCAAGGACGTATTACGTTCTTGGTATTAATATTGTATAAAGTCTAGTCTTTATACAAAGATATAATCATATTTTTGCTGGTTTAGTTCCCATTTTCACCACTACAGAATACGATTACGCGTCTTTTAAATTTGTCTATGGTCTAACATGTGAATTAAGTGACATTGGACAGAAAATGGCTGATAATTATTTATTTATTTATTGATACATTTCACAAACACTGAAGAGTTAATTACATGTAAAGGGAGAAAATACTAGTTAAAAAAATAATGATAATACCTATATCTATAGTGCCTTAAACTAGGTACAAGTGAATCTGGCTGGATATTTTATTTATTTATTTATTGCATAAATGGCTGATAATTATTTATTTATTTATTGATACATTTTGTTAGTTTATTATAAAAACACTATTTCAATTAACAAAGGTTTTTATTAACTTCTAGCCATATTGGTATCCAAACCACAACCACCTGTCTGCTGTCAATCCTGTCATCATTGACTTATCAGGCACGTTCGGTTGGTACCAATTGTACTACCTTACATCTCCCTTTTTAAGAACATAAGAAATAAAAACAAATACAAAAAGAGCAATTCCTACAAACTAAAACAGATTATTCAAATCTGGAAGGTGGCTTGGAAAGTCTACCTGAATTAGTAACATTTGTTTTTTTATAAATCTTTCTTTCTACATCAGAAACATCAGTCTCACTACTCTCACTTTCATCTGTAATGATTATTCTAATTTCTTCTTGATCATTACTAGATGCACTGGAATATTCACTATCAGTCTCACTGTCATTATCTGTCATGTTTTCACTTACAACTTCTACCTCTATAACATTACTGTTATCTGCTATATTGTCTAGTTCTATAAAATACCTAATTTCCTGTTGAGATAAATCATGATTCTTAGGGCTATTATTACATATTACTTTCTCTTTTTTTGCAAATGAACACTGATTCTCGTTGTTTACTGATTGAGTTACATTTAATTTTTTAATATACTTACGGTTACGGATTAAAATAGAACCATTATCCATTTGCACTTTATAATCTCTATCTCTAATTTTTTGTACAACTATACCAGAAAACCAGTTGCCGTTTGGTTCTCTTTGAACATAAACTTTTTCATTTACACTAAGTTCGGGTAAGAATTTTTTTCCTTTATTATAATATTTTTCTTGGTGTTGTTGATTTTTTTCGATAACATTTTTATTATATGTAAAACAAATCTTAGGTTTAGATTGATTTTTAGTTACCATTAAATTGGTTCTTAATTTCCTAGACATAAGTAATTCCGCTGGTGAAATATTATCAAAAACAGGGGTGGACCTATAATGAAGTAAGGCCATTTGAATATCTTTTTTATCATCCAGAATTTTTTTAAACATTTTTTTAGCCGTTTGGACATTTCTCTCTGCCATACCATTGGACTGCGCATTAGTTGGTGACGTAATTACATGTTCAAATTCCCATTCTTTACAAAAATTTTCAAATTCTTTTGATCTCAGTTGGGTACCACCATCGTTTACTAGAGTAAGGGGAATTCCATGACGAGAAAAAATTGCTTTAAGATGTTTAATTATTGAACTACTAGTAGTGTTATTATTTAGATCTTCAACCTCAATATATTTCGAATAGTAGTCTACTATTAAAAGATATTTTTTACCATTAAGTTCAAAAATATCACACGATATCTTATTCCAAGGTAGCAGAGGTATATTATGTGACTTTAAGGGTTCTTTAACTTGAGAGTTTGCGTAAGTTAAGCATTGATGACAAAGTGAAATTTTGTCCTTAATGTGTTGAGTCATATTTGGCCAAAATAGAGACTCTTGAGCTAATTTAATGCATTTTTTTATGCCTAAGTGACTATAATGAATTCGATTGAGCATTTCCGATTGTAATGCCTTAGGAACAACTAAACATTTACCCTTAAAAATTAAATTGTCTGAAATGGTTAACTCTGATTTATATGGAGCAAACATTTTAACCGATTCTTTCAATTTTTTATTTGAATTTGGCCATCCATTTAAAATAACCTGTTTTAAGTCTTTCAAAACAGAATCTTGTTCAGTATGAAATTGGAATTCTTTAATTTTTTCAGCTGTAGCATTTAATTCTAATCTAACTAGACAAACTTGACTATCAATATCTTGATCCAAGTCTGTACTTTCACTGCAAGGTAAATATGCACGCGAAAGAGCATCAGCCAAGATCAATTGTTTTCCAGGTTTGTATTTAAGTTCAATATCAAATTTTTGTAGTTGTAGCATCATCCTTTGTAGGCGAGCAGGGCACTTGTTTAATGGTTTTTTGAAAATGGAAATTAAAGGTTGATGGTCAGTTTCTACTGTAATCTGTTGACCATACACATACTGATAAAATTTATCTACTCCAAAACAAATTGCATATAATTCCTTTTCAATTTGTGCATATCTCGTTTGGGTTTCAGTTAATGCTTTCGAGGCATACGCACAAGGAAGGTTATTTTGCATTAAACAAGCTCCCACTCCAGATTTTGAAGCATCTACAGAAAGCGTAATTTTCTCTTTTGGGTTAAAAAATTGTAAAACTGGTTTATTTATCAAAGTTTGTTTTAAATTTAGAAACGCTTCTTCATGCTCTTGTTGCCAAATAAATTCATTATCTTTTTTAATTAATTCACGTAACGGTTTAGTTTTGTCCGAAAAATTTTGAATAAATTTACTAACATAAGTTAACATACCTAATATTCTTTGAATGTCTTGTTTATTTTGTGGTCTTGGTAGCTCTGTGATTGACTTTACTTTATTAGAATCTGGAGCTATACCTGCTGCAGAAATAATATGGCCCATATATTTAATTGTTGACTGCCCCATCTTACATTTTTCTTTATTAAATTTTACATTATTTTTCCTGGCAGTTTCTAAAACCTCTTTTAATCGCGCATCATGCTCCTCTTGGTTTTTTCCCCATACTATTACGTCATCTATATAAATGTCTGCTCCCTCGATGCTACCAAATATGTCTTTAAACTTCTCCTGAAAAATTTCTGGAGCACACTTTATGCCATAGGGGAGTCTTAAAAATTTATACCTTCCATACGGCGTTCCAAAGGCACACAGTTTTGTGCTTTCGTCATCTAGAGGAATCTGATAGAAACCACTGGCTGCGTCGAGAGTGCTAAATAGTTTAGCACCTGTTAAATTGCTGGAAATTTCGTCAAAGGTGGGTATTTTATAAAATTCACGTTTACAAACATCGTTAACATCCTTTGGATCTAAACAGATACGCAGTTTACCATTAGGTTTGCGGACCAGTACCAAAGCATTTAACCAATCAGTTGGGCCTTCAACTTTTTCTATAATTTTTTGCTTAACCAAACTCTCTAAACCTTCCTTTAAAGGTTGCATTAAGGAAAGTGGTACTTTCCTAATTGGTTGAATTGCTGGTTTACTGTTCTCTTCCAATTTAATTGAGCACTTTTGATTAATACACCCTATTCCTTCAAATACATCACCATATGCCTGAATTACTTTGCTATAATTGTTTGAATAATTGTTAGACGAAACAGAATCAATTTTTTTAATTAAATTTAAAGAAATACTAGAGTTAAGACCTATTATTGCTTGAAGGTCACCCTTAACCACAAAAAAATCAACGTCATAACATTTATCATTTTTAAAGCAGGGTAATCTACATTTTCCAATGACTGGCAACTCGTTTTCTGTGTATGATTTTAATTTACTATCAGTATTTTTAATAAGCTTATGTGACAAACCTATATAGTTAAAAGTGTTTAGTGACAAAACATTTGCATCTGCACCAGTATCAATTTTAAATTTAACATTTTTATTATTTATTTCTAATTTTGTTGACCACTCCAAAGTTGTATTATTATTTATATTATTTACATTATTTATAGCTCCTATAAACATAAACTCACCATTCTTGTCTTCCGTAATTGTATTAATATTTTCTACATGTATTTCATTTAATTTGTTTCTGGATTTTTTTTTTATACACTTACTTTCGAAATGATTCTTGGCTTGACAAAAGTTACATTCTTTTCCGTATGCTGGACATCTATTGAGCAGATGAGAAAATCCACATTTTGAACAATCATTTATTTTCTTAGACGTTGTTCCATACTTCTTATTTACAGCATTTATCGATGTACCGTCTGTATCAGCACTGGCTATATCTTTGCTGTTAACTTTCGCACTTTCATAAATAATACATTTTTGAATGATTTCCTCTACTTTAACATCATCACTTTCTTGCAGAAGTTTTTCTCGAATATCGTTATTGGAAATACCACAAATAATCATAGTTTTAGTTAATTCGTCTTGTAGACTACCAAATTTACATTTAACAGCTAACAATTTTAGTTCGGTAACAAATTGTTCAAAAGTTTGATCTAATTTTTGTCTTACTGTAAAAAATTTATATCTTTCGTAGGTCAAATTCTGTTTCGGAAGGAAGTGGTTTTCGAATTTATTCAAAAGAATTTCTAATTTGTTTTTTTCTGACTCAGCAAATGAAAATGTTGTGTAAATACGGAAACCTTCTTCTCCTATATAGTGAAGTACTTGTGCACACTGGATAGCTTCATCCTTTTTATTTATTTCACTTGCAATTAAATAGTTTTCAAATCTGCACCTCCACAGTTTCCAATTTTCACTTATATTGCCGGTCATCACCATTGTGGGAATGCCCCTGTTATCACCCATTTTGTTGTTTTATTTGTTAAATTGTCCGACACTACTATCTTTCCACTTGAACATAAACTCAATTAACTGACTGCGCCATGTTAGTTTATTATAAAAACACTATTTCAATTAACAAAGGTTTTTATTAACTTCTAGCCATATTGGTATCCAAACCACAACCACCTGTCTGCTGTCAATCCTGTCATCATTGACTTATCAGGCACGTTCGGTTGGTACCAATTGTACTACCTTACACATTTCACAAACACTGAAGAGTTAATTACATGTAAAGGGAGAAAATACTAGTTAAAAAAATAATGATAATACCTATATCTATAGTGCCTTAAACTAGGTACAAGTGAATCTGGCTGGATATCGAAAGACAAGAGGTCAACACGAGCAGAAGAAGTCTTTCTAATATGGTTCTAGCTACGCTAGTGCTAGTTGTGTCTCCCATAGATAAAGGAAAAAGGATATATTTTTTATAGTTATTTATTTTTTAATTAGACACTTAAACGAATACTTTTTAAAAAGTAGCGCGCTCTATCGGCAAAAAATCTGTCCCCTAAATTGAGAAATGCCTAAAACCAATCGATTTATTAACCTTTTCATAAAAATCCTGAGAAAATTAGATAATCTTGTTTGAAAAACAAATTATTCACTTTTGTACTTTGGTAATATAATTATTTAAATGAAATGTTGAAAAACAAGAGGCCAATACAAAGAGAAGAAGAAGTTTTGTTACATGGTTTGGTTTGGTTTTGGTCGTTTCCAGAGATAATAATAATATATAATATTAAATCTTTGGTTGCATCTCTCACAGACCATAGTTAATATAATAATATATTATATCTCTGAAATAGTGTTACATTTACAAACAACCCGAAGTGCACCAAGGTTTCAAGCACCAGATTATGTTATGCTTTTAAATGGCTAAAGTGATCGAGTAGTGAAATTGACCATACATAAATTTCACTGTTATTTGTTACAACCAGAAAATTATTAGAAAATGGATTATTTCAGTGATGCATCAAACACGTTAATGGACAATAAAATCGAAAATTATTCTAACGATTTGTTATCCAATATTAAAACCGAAGAACTTCATACTTTCGAAGAATTCGATCTCTGTAAGATCAAAACAGAAAGTTATTTAGAAAACGTTTCTCCAACTAACAGTGAGGTGTTAATGAACAGAAAAAATATAAAACCGGAAAATATTGATTCAAATGAGGTTATGAAAGATAGAAAAAGTGATATTGAAATTAAGACAGAAATTACACAGCGTCCATTTGATTTCCCTGTTTGTAGAAATAATTATGGTGAAAATCGACAACCAGTGCAAAGAATCAAAATGAATTCTAGGAAAAAAAGTAAGCATTTTTTTTTAAATTTATATATATTAACTAGCAGCCCGCCCCGGCTTTGCACGGGGATTAAAGAAAAATAACTAAAGCCATTAAATTTATTGGGTCAACGCTGAAAAAATGATTTTTTTTTAATTTTTAACGCCCCCGCACAGCCCTGTGGGGGTGAAATATCATAAAATTAGTTTTTAGTTAATTCAAACATGCTAAAAAGAATATCCTGGCTAAGTTTTATACCTAAAAGAGCTATAGTTTGAAAATGTGAATTTTTCATTGTTGACACCCCCGCAAAACCCCTTGTGGGTGGAATTTCGTAAAATCCGTTCTTAGCTGACCTCTACATAGCAAAAGTAATATTCCTACCAAATTTCAAGTCTCTAAGTCCTATGTTCCACCCTTTCTCTATACCTTCCTCTTCCTACTACTTTCAAACTCCTTCTTGTTGCTGCCTTTCTATCTATTTATCACCTTTCTGCTGCTCAGCTCTTACTCTATAAATTCCTCTTCCTACAATTTTCCAACTCTCTGCTTTTCTGTATCTTTCAAGTTCTGGTTTGAATTACTGTTTGCTCCTACTTTATTTTTATCTTTCTAATTATTCTTATACTTTTTTATTCACCTTTTAAATAAAATTTCTTTCTATTAAATTTTTTATTAAATGACTTTTCAAAATTACAACTCTTGACAATCTATCATCATAATAATAATAATCCCCATCCATCAAACAATCTCTAAACTAAACAAAAACAAATACAATATAAAAAAAATACTTAATCTATAGTTGATTCAAATAGAAGTGTCATCAAGTGGGCTGGGTACGTGTGAGATCATCTTTAACTTTATTACTAGATTCAATGGAAACAGAACTTTAGTTAGGGAATTATATGTCATTGCGATGTGTCAAAATGTTTATAATATTGAGCATATGTAGCAATCTGATCACAAGCTGGCTAATATTGAGATTCAAATTTCACTAAACGTGGGTACTGCCACTACAAATTTGAATTTTCCAGAGACTACTTGATGACACTTCTATTTGAATCAACTATAGACAACGGATTTAAAAATCATGACCACGTTCCAACATTTCATTGAAAGAACGTGCACCACGAAGAAAAATCCATATCAATTTCCCCCAAATTTGATTTGACTTGGTGAATTACTTCACCTTGCCAAATCAAATTTCCTTTCAGTAGGAAATTTTTCTTCACCATCAGTTGTCAAGCTTTTACTTTAAATATTTCAATTTTAACTTTCATACAAAAATAAATCATTAACATTAAATATTCCACGAATTTCTTCGCTTCCAATAAATTTAACTATATAACTATTTCCCTCATTCTCATTAACAATTTCATATGGTCCCTCAAAAGGAAATTGTAATTTAGCACAAATATTATTTTTTTTTACTTGTTACTCTCAACCTTTAACTATTACTAAATCCCCTTTTTTAAATGTTGTTTTATTTTTCCTTCTCTTTTCCATTCTTTTTACATATTTTTGAGCATTCTTATTTTCCCTTATCCTAACTTCTTCTAATACCTTTTCATATTCAATTCCCCTTTCCCTTATCCATTTCCTTTGTGGATTCTCTCCTTTTAAAATATATACTGGACATTCATTCATTGTAGTATTTGGCACTTCATTCAAATAACATTCTACCTCATTTAATTTTTCTCCCCATTTCCTATTATTTTGATTTACTAAAATTCTTAAATACTTATTTACTTCTTTAATATACCCTTCAGCAGGATTTCCTTTAACTTTTTACAAAATTCCTGTTTTAAATTTTGAAACGCTTCTTCCCTTTCTTTTGTCCATTCCCACTTCTGATCTTTTTTTAATAATTCCATCAACTTTAATTCTTTTTTACTTAGATCTGGTATTAATCTCTTATAATAATTAACAATTCCTAAAAATCCCCTCAATGTCTTTAAATTTGTTGGCCTTTTATACTCTCTAATTCCTTGTATCCTATTCTCATCCATTTCCATTCCCTTTTGATTTATCTTATATCCCAAAAATGTTACCTCTTTTTGAAAAAACCTACATTTATCAATATTTATCTTTAACCCCGCAATATCTAATTCTCTCATTACAATTTCTATATGCTCCATATGATCTTTTTCATTTTTAGAAAATATCAAAATATCATCAACATAATGCAACACAAATTCATCATAATTATCTAAAATTTTATGAACTGCGCGTACTAATGCTGCAGAAGCACTTTGCACGCCAAATGGAACTACACAAAACCTATATACCACCCCATCTATTGAAAACCCTGTATAATCTCTACTTTGTTTGTCTAAAGGAATCAACCAAAAACTATGTTTCAAATCAATTTTAGAAAACCACTCTGATTCACTCAACCTTCCAAAAATCCCATCCACATTCATTGGAGCTTCATATTGTGGAACAGAAAATTTATTAATATTTCTTGCATCCAAACACAACCTTAATTCCCCATTTGATTTTTTAACAACCACTATTGGATTAATAAATCTAGTGTTACTTTTTTCTATAATACCCGCTTCTAACATTTCTTTTACTTGTTTTCCGACATCTTTTCGATATAAATATGGAATTGGATATGTTCTTATTCTAAATGATTCTATATTCTTTACCTCAATCTTATGTGTATATTCTTTAGCTATTCTCATTTCCTTCATTATTAATTTCTTATATTTAATAATTATATTCTTTACCTGTTCTTTAAATTTTTCATTACATATAAATTCAAATTTATTAATTTTCTCATAATCCTGATCTTTTTCCATCAAATTTATTTGTTTTGATTCATTACCCTTATTTTTTCAAAATTCCATTTTATTTTATCATGCTCAATTTCCACCCATTTATTTTCATAATCAATTTTCACATTATATCTATGTAACACATCAGTCCCTATCACTATATCAATTCCTAAATTTTCTACTAATAAAAATTCTATTTCTATATTTTTTTTATTTTCTAATTCTATTGACTTAATAACAGATTTATTTACTTCATATAATTTTTTCCCATTTGCACCTACCAAAGTTATTTTTGGCACAGTTATTAATTTTTCTTTTTTATCTATCAATTTTTTATTTAACAACTAGCTGTTGCCCGCGACGTCGTCTGCGTGTAATTCGAATAAAATCAAGGTCTTTATGTAAGCACACGCCTGAGTAGCTCGCAGATTGCAGAATTTTTTCAGACTTAAATGACATTTATCGTTATATTTTGGACAATTCACACAATATCTTTATAAATTATAGCCTATATGTTATTCTGATCTATAAGCTACATTACTGTAAAGTTTCATTAAAATCCGTTTAGTAGTTTTTGCGTGAAAGAGGAACAAACATCCATACATCCATCCAAACAAACTTTCGCCTATATAATATTAGTAGGATAGGAAGTAGGATGATGCCTCAGAACCTGTATCTATTAAACATAAAATATTATTTGTTCCTAATTTTTCTTGAATATAAATTAACCCATTTTCTCTCTGAAATTCATTATCCTCCCCAAATTTAACAAATTCCTTTGGATGTTCATAAATACATTGTTGTTTATTGTTTTTTGGTAAGTGCCCTATTAAAAATTTACCCTATGTGCTTCTACATTAACGTTTTGTATCACATCTTCTTCATTTATCTGTTGACCCTTTTGAATATTATTTACCATTCTGTTCCTTTCTTCTCCTGATCTTCCTTGATTTCTATTCTGGTTTTCATTCCCTCGACTAAATTGTCCTCTTCTTCCATCGATACCATTTCTCTCATAAATTTGATTCCTATTACCATTCATATTTCCATTTCTTCGATCTCCTCTTTCATAATTCTTATTTTGATTATTATATTCTGCTTCCCTGTTGTTTCCATAATATCTTCCTACATTGTATGTTTCTCGACTTAAATTTTGTTCAATTCTCTGTAAATATTGTTGTAAACTATCTATAGTCTTTATGTTCTGAATTGCTATAGTTTCTGTGATATTATATCGAAAATGTCTTGAAATATATTGTATTATGTCTTCTTCTCTTAACTTTGGGTCTAAATGTATAGCAGTACTGTATAAATATAAAGCATAACTTGAATAATTCATTCCCCCTTCTTGATATTTTCCAAAATATAATTTTTCCCTAAATTTAGATTGAGCAAAATCACCCCAGAAATAACTCAAAAACTTCTCAAATTCTTCCAACACAAATATTTCTTCTTCTTTACTGGCAAACCATATCAGTGCCTGCCCATCTAACATCTCACGCAAGTATTCTCTTATTTCTTCATGGTCTCTACACCATTTTAATTTATTTTTCACCATTCTTATAAAAATTTTTGGATGAGTTTTATTAATATTCCCATTAAATTTATGTTCAATTTTACTTATTATATTATATTATTTTGATTTTTATTTATATTTCTTTTTTCCATTTCTTCTAATAATATTTCACGTTCTTTTTCTTGTACTACCTTTATTTCTTCTACTTTTCCTTCCATCTCACTTATCTTCTTTACTGTATCTTGTTTTATAATCTTTTCTAAGTCATTCAATTTTTTATTTGTATTAGTATTGATTTCTTTGATTTCATCTTTACATTCTTTTATCTCATCTTTACATTCCTTGTTAATAATTGTTTTAATTTTTACTTCTTGTAACTCCTCTATTTCCGTTATTCTCGCTATTATTTCAGTTCTTATTTCTTTCTTTGTTTCTTCCAATTTTTGTTTGTTTATTTCCATTTGTTTCTTTATCTCATTTTTGAATTCTTCTTTTATTTCTTTTTTCATAGAATCCATATTCTTGTTTATTGCTTTAATATCTCTGTTCATGCCTTTTTATTGTATCCATATTTGAATTTATTTCTTCAGTATTTTTGTTATTTGCTTCTATATCTTGTTTTATTTCTTTTTTCATATCTTTTAACATTTCTATTATTTGTTCCTATGATGAATCCCTTCTATCCCCTATCTTACTATCCTGATTACCCTGATTATCCTGACTATCCTGAATACCCTGATTACCCTGACTATCCTGAATACCCTGACTACCCTGACTCTTCTGATTATCAATATTATCCCCTTGTTCTGACATTCTATCTGTAATTTCCTTTCCCCCTCTTAATTTCATATAATATACCTATAATTTATTTAATCTTTTACTCCAGAATCACACACTTTGTTTTTAATAAAGCAAGCTTGACACCTAATAGTAAAGAAAAATCTCTTACCCTCAGTGCCGAAGCAGCCACACGTTCTGGGCGCCAATTGAAATGGATCCTCCTTCCGGAACACCCACTTTCAATAAAATTATCAGTCGTCGATTCCAAAATTTTTAAATTGATTGTCCTAAAATAATTTTTAAAAATTATAAATAAAAAAAAAATTCTTTCGCTTCTGTCTAAATCTTTCTTCTTCCGTTGTTCCACCCTTTCTCTATACCTTCCTCTTCCTACTACTTTCAAACTCCTGCTTGTTGCTGCCTTTCTATCTATTTATCACCTTTCTGCTGCTCAGCTCTTACTCTATACCTTCCTCTTCCTACAATTTTCCAACTCTCTGCTTTTCTGTATCTTTCAAGTTCTGGTTTGTATTACTGTTTGCTCCTACTTTATTTTTATCTTTCTAATTATTCTTATACTTTTTTATTCACCTTTTAAATAAAATTTCTTTCTATTAAATTTTTTATTAAATGACTTTTCAAAATTACAACTCTTGACAATCTATCATCATAATAATAATAATCCCCATCCATCAAACAATCTCTAAACTAAACAAAAACAAATACAATATAAAAAAATACTTAATCTATAGTTGATTCAAATAGAAGTGTCATCAAGTGGGCTGGGTACGTGTGAGATCATCTTTAACTTTATTACTAGATTCAATGGAAACAGAACTTTAGTTAGGGAATCATCATTGCGATGTGTCAAAATGTTTATAATATTGAGCATATGTAGCAATCTGATCACAAGCTGGCTAATATTGAGATTCAAATTTCACTAAACGTGGGTACTGCCACTACAAATTTGAATTTTCCAGAGACCACGTTCCAATATTTCATTGAAAGAACGTGCACCACGAAGAAAAATCCATATCAATATATATATATATTTATTATGGAATGGATTTATTTATTTCTATTCTTTGCTCCAGCTGCTCCTTCTTTTTATTGGGTCTGGGTTCATAATTGTTTTTAATTTAAAACCATATTCATATTATATAACTTTATTTTAACTTTCAAATACAAGTTCAAAATTTTCTAACAGTTCTAAATCTTTCTATACAAAAAGTGATCAAAATTATTTATATCAGTTCCTAGGTAACTTCTTAAAAACAATCCAATAATAAACAAAATCAACAACTATCAACTCTTTCTGAAATAAAATTCTTAAACATCTATATAAAGACAGTTACCTAATATGAAATACAAAAATTTTATCAACTAATCATATCATAACAAAATCCCCCTAAATTTAAAATTTAAAATTTTCCTTTAAGACACATTTTATAATTTTAAATTTATTCTATATTTAATCTTCTATCAGATCATCCCTTACTATTCTACCTTATTTTACAATAATTACTTTCGATTTCTACCCATTTTAATAATTTTACTTTATTTTATTTAATCAATTTCTTCCCGATATTTATAAATATTTTCTATATTGAATATTCCCCTAATTTTATTTGTATAAGGATTTTCTAATTCATAACTATTTATAGCATTTTCAGTTTTCACAATATAAGGTCCTTCATACAACAATTGTAATTTTGCCATCTCATTTTTACTCCTATTTCCTATTTGTAAATTTTTTATAATTACTAAATCTCCTTTATTAAATTTTACAGGTTTTTTTACTCTCTTCTCAATTTTTTTATAATATTTTTCCCATATTCGCATTAATCTTCTTTTTACATTATGTTTTATCTCTTCATAATTCTTTTGATTTTCAAACTCCCATATTCTTTCTGGATTTTCTCCTTTCATTAAATATATTGGTGTTTCTTCTGTACATAAATTTGGACTTTCATTTAAATATTTTTCTACATTCTCTATATAATCCTCCCAATCTTTATGATTTTTATCTTTCAATAATATTCTTAAAAATGTTATTATCTCTCTAATATATCTTTCTGCTGGATTTGCTGCTGGATGTCTTATACTGATTGTTTTAACAATAATCCCTAAATTTTCACACTTTTTTATCCATCTTCCACTTTGAAAATATGTAGCATTATCGACAATAATTTTCTTAGGTTTTCCTACATCTCTTATATAACATTGTAATATTCTATTTATATTCTTATAATTGGTCCTTTTACATGGATATAATTTAACATATTTTGAAAATACATCCACAATTACTAAAATATGTTTATTTTTCTTTTCATTTATTATTAAATTACTAATGAAATCAATTGCTACCACATCTAATGGATTTTCAGATATAATACTTTTCCCTATATTTTTATTTTTCCTATTCTTACATTTAGCTAACTGACATACATTACAACTTCTAGTTATAAATTTTGAAACATTATAAACTTTTTTAAAAAAATAATTTTCTCTAAATAATAACCACAATTTTCTAGATCCAATATGTCCAAATCTAAGATGTAATTCTTTTAATATTTTTATTCCTAAATTTTCCTCAATAACATATAATTCTTGATTACTTAATTTTTTTATATATACTCCATCTTTTAATTCTAAATTATTCTTATCTCTATCTAATAGTTTTTGTTGACTACAAATTACTTCCTGTTTTGAAAATATTCCATCTATATTTTTAAATTTATTTAATCCAATTCTAATAACTCTTTCATTTTTTGAATTACAATTATTTTCTCTTGACAAAGTATCAGCCACTATATTATTTTTACCTTCCACATATTTTATTTCAAAATCATATTCCTGTAATAATAAACTCCATCTATATATTCTATTATTGGAAAATCGATTATTCATAACATTTGTTAAAGCAATATGATCAGTTTCAATGGTAAATTTTCTTCCCAACAAATAAAATCTTAATTTCTGAACACAAAATACAATACTTGCAAATTCTAACTCTGACACACTATAATTTTTTTCATAATTTTTAGTTATTCTAGAAATAAAACATATTGGAACTTCCATATTATGTTGTATCTGAACTAATACTCCTGCTAATCTTTCTTTCGATGCATCTGTTTTTAAAATAAATGGTAAATTATAATCAGGATGATATATTTTTAATTTTCTATTAAATATTTATTTTAATTCATTAAACACTTTTTCTTGTTCATCTGACCATTTCCATTTCACTCCTTTTCTAAGTAATTCCATTAATGGTATTTGTTTATGTGTTAAATCTGGAATTAATTTTTTATAATAATTCAATATTCCTAAAAATCCTCTAACATTTTTTAAACATTTTGGTCTTTCAAATTCCACTATTTTTTTAATTCTTTCTTCATCCATAGTTACTCCATCTTTATCTATTTTATATCCTAAATATATAATTTCCTTTTTATAAAATTTACATTTTTCTATATTTATCTTCATGTCTGCTTTATCTAATTCTTCAATAACTAATTTTATATGTCTAAAATGTTCTTCTTCATTATTTGAAAAAATTAAAATATCATCTACATAATGAACAACAAAATTTTCATATTTATCCAAAATTTTATGTAATGCTCTTACCAAAGCTGCACATGCACTTTGTATTCCAAATGGAACAACTTTAAAATGATATATAACACCATCTACACAAAAACCTGTATATTTTCTACTTTGTTTTTCTAACGGAATTAACCATTATTATATAATCTTCATTATTTTGGTTTTTATTTTCTTTTATCATATTAATAATATTATTTCCTATTTCTATATTTTTTTCTTCATAATTAATAATAACTTTATATTTTTCCATTTCATCTGTTCCCAAAACAATATCGCACTCCATATTCCCAATAATTAAAAATTGCATTCTATATTCATCATTTCCAATTTTCACTTCTTTAAATATAGATTTATTTACTTCACCTAATTTTTTTCCATTTGCACCTATTAATTTTATTTTTGGAATTTTAATAATTTCTTCTTGTGTACAATTTTCGACAATTTCTTCCTTTATTAATGATGCTTCTGATCCTGTATCAATTAAAATTTTATAATTTTTATTTTCTATAATCCCATCTATAAATATTAATCCAATTTTATTATCCTTTATATTTTCGTAATTATTTTCTAATTTTATAAATTCTATCGGATGTTGATATACCGATCTTTTATACTTTAAATTTTGAGAGTGCATATTTAAAAATTTTCATTCATATCCCCATTGTTTTCTTCATCAGGTTGTCTTTCTATTCTGTCTTCTATTCCACTTATTTGGTTTATTCTTCTTTCTTCATTTCTATTATCTCTATTTCCATTATTATTTTCTGAGACTGTATTTTCATATCTATTTTCTCTTATTTCTCTATTATTCCTTGATTGGTATCTTCCATTGTAAACATTTTGAAATCGTCCATTCCCATTACCATTATTCTCATATCTTCTATTTCCATTTCTGTTTTCTTGTTGATATTCATTTCTTTGATTTATTACCATAATTTCGATTCTGATTATTTTGACCTTGTACTTTCCTTCTATTCCATTCTCTCCATTCTATATTTCTCCTATTCATTTGTCTATTTTCTCTTTCATAATTCATATTTTCATTTCTATTTATATTCTGATTATGATTACTTCCTCTTCCTATATTTTCTGAATTTGATCTTTGATCCAATATTTTTAAATTTCTTTCAACTCTTCCCAAATAATGTATAAAACTATCCATTTGATTTATGTTTTGTAAAGCAATAGTTTCTGCTATTTGTGCATCATAATGTCTTGAAATATAAATAACAATTTCTTCTTCTCTCATTCTTGGTTCTAAATATTGAGCCATGTTATATAATTTTAAAGCATAATTTATTAAATTATTACTTATTCTATAATTAAATTTTCCAAAATATAAATTTTCTCTACATATAGCTTGTTGTGATTCTCCCCAATAATGTTTTATAAATTCTCCTTCAAATTCTTCAAAAGTATTGATTCTTACTTCTTTAGTTGCAAACCATAAAGCAGCATTCTCCTTTAACATTCCTTTAATTATTTCTTTCCAATTTTGTTTATTCTTGATTTTAGATATAATTGTATTAACAAATGATTTTGGATGAATAGTCTGAATATTCCCATTAAATTTAATACTTTCATCATGACTTATATTAATACATGATCCTATACTCATTTTATCATTATATTGACTTTGTAATTTTTCTATTCCTTCTAATAAAATTTCACGGTCTTTTTCTTGTACTTCTTTTATTTCTTCTACTTTTTCTTCCATCTCACTTATTTTCTTTATTGTATCCTGTTTTATATTTTTTTCTAATTCACTCAATTTTTTATTAGTATTAATATTGATTTCTTTTATTTCATCTTTATACTCCTTGTTAATAATTGTTTTAATTTTAACTTCTTGTAACTTCTCTACTTCTGTTATTCTTGCTATTATTTCAGTTCTCATTTCTATCTTTGTTTCTTCCAATTTTTCTTTGTTTATTTCCATTTGCTTCTTCATTTCATCTTTAAATACTTCCATATTCTTGTTCATATCTTTTATTTCTTTTTTCATATCTTCTTTTATTTCTGTTTTCATAGAATCCATATTTACATTTATTGCTTCCATATTTTTGTCTTGTTTTTCTTGATTTTCTTGTAAATTCTTTTTCATTGAATTCATATCTTGTTTTATTGCTTCTGTATTTTTGTCTTGTTTTTCTTGATTTTCTTGTAAATTATTTTTCATCGCATTCATATCTTCTTTTAAATTATTATTCATTTTTTCTAATAATTTAAACATTCTTTCCATGTCACTTTCTTCATGTTTGTTACCATTACTTTCAATAATTGCTTCTATAATTGTGGTATTCTCTTTTTCATCTCCCGATTCATTTGTTTCCATAATCTGTATGTCATCATCTTTTTGATGATCTCCTTGTTGCATCTGTAAATCCTGTTTCTTGTTTTGTCTTCTTCTTGTTTCCATTTTATTATTATTTATTATATTTAATTTATTATTATAATATTTAAATTTTACTGTTTATTAGATTTATAATATCGTATAGTATTAATTCACCCCGTATATCAATTTAAACTTTTTATGTCTTATTGACACTGTCAAAAAAAAATTTCAATTTTTATAAAATATGTCTCAAAAATTATGTATCCCCCCTATTTCAAATATAAACAACAAACTAAAAAAACTGTCCCTATATAGAAATTTAAAAATCTTACCCCAGAGTACAATTTTCTACAAATTTCAAAATCTTCCAGCTTGAATGTCACTTGATTTCTTTCTATCGGCTTGTTGTCCTGATTTCTTTTCGTGCCTGGTGTCCTTATTTCTTTTCGTGCCCCACGTTGGTTCGTCAATTTATTATGGAATGGATTTATTTATTTCTATTCTTTGCTCCAGCTGCTCCTTCTTTTTATTGGGTCTGGGTTCATAATTGTTTTTAATTTAAAACCATATTCATATTATATAACTTTATTTTAACTTTAAACTTTCAAATACAAGTTCAAAATTTTCTAACAGTTCTAAATCTTTCTATTCAAAAAGTGATCAAAATTATTTATATCAGTTCCTAGGTAACTTCTTAAAAACAATCCAATAATAAACAAAATCAACAACTATCAACTCTTTCTGAAATAAAATTCTTAAACATCTATATAAAGACAGTTACCTAATATGAAATACAAAAATTTTATCAACCAATCATATCATAACAATATATATATATATATATATATATATATATATATATATATATATATATATATATATATATATATATATATATATACATATATATGATTTCCTCACGCAGTGTAGGAAAATACCATTTAGAAACTTAGGCTTTTATTCGCATAACTTGACGTTAAACAAATATAAATGACAATATATAAATAACTAATACAATAAGTTAACAACATTAAGAACTAGCTAAGAACATAAACAAACTAGATTTTCACTAATAAAATTATATTAGGTACATTCACCCGGCCTAATTTAAAATAAAATCGTCTAAGTAGTTCGGCTTATTCCTATTCCTACAGGGGTGGTGGGGTGGTGCAGTGAAGGGTGGGATGGATGCAGAAGCTTGAGTGGCTGACCGCTACTAGGCCTCTGGATCCACCTCCTGGATCGGCAGGACCCTGGTGATAATAGCCTCCCAGTGGCACACCCCGGGCAACGGCAAGCTGGGAGAGGGCCTGATGTCCCTCCCTCATCTTACGGCAAATAATTACACAAACAACCCTAAGTGAAAGTGTGAGGTACCGTGCTGATGTACTGAATGGCCAACGGGTTAAAGTTGGTCGCGAACGGTCCCCTGGGGGCACCAGGCGAAACCCCCTTGTAAGTAAGCCTTGTCACGGTAATGCAGGGCTCTGCCGTGATGGACATATTTTCCCTAGCTACTCGTGGGACTTTATGGAAGAAGTAACAAAAAAACAAGAAACAACAACAGGAACTACAGAGGAGATGGAAGTCGACCTATCGACTCCAATTGACCTCCCTGTAACATCTGATCAGGAACGAGAGCTCCTCAGTTCTCCAACTCCTGAAAGCAATCCTGAAAGCAGTCCTAGGAAACTAGGAGGTGCAGCCAGGAAGCGACTCAGTCGCCTACTCAAGAGCGGGGTACCTTACCAATCCGCCTTGAACCAAATTCTAGAGCAGCGGAAGCAGGATCAGTCGCAAGAGGTGAAGAATATTCCCTCTGTGGCTGGTTCAAGCAAGCGCTTACGCTCTAATGATGACTCACCCGGACAAGAGGCAAAAAAGCCCTGCTCGGATGAATCAGTTGTAACGTCAGATAAAATTGACTTACAAAAACCCTCTTATGGGCAGGCTGTATCCGGCATCAAGGTGGGAATATTACACCTTGAACATCCGACAACCTCCATAACGACCAACCAACTGGAATCTCTTCAGTACGCTATTATGGCCGCTGTAGAGGATATTCCGGAAGGTGGTCCACAAGTGCAGTTCCAGAGCTGTACATTCCGGCCTGGATGGCTGCAGGTCACCTGTGTAGATCAGGAGAGTGTTTCGTGGTTGACTGGAGTAGTCAATACCCTTCAACCATGGGATGGTGCCTCCCTGAGATGCGTCCTGGGTGACCAACTTCCAAAGCCACACATCTGCGTGGCTTACATACCTGATGAGGGCAGTCGTAGACTAACCTCTGAACAGGTCCTCACTAGGCTGAGGAAAATGAACCATGGTCTGTTAACCTTGGAATGGACTATTCTACACAAGGAAGTTACAGGCCCTGGCCAAACATGGACCTTCGCCATTGATGATAGATCTATGGCCGAGTTGGAGAGGGTGGGTTTTAAACCTTACCTGGGTTTTGGGCAGGTTGTTTTCCGCCCTAAAACCAGATCTTCCTCCCAACAGGCAGCAAAACCAGGTCCCTCGAAAGGATCTGAGAAAATCCATGGCACGGGGCCGAGCGGAAAACTCCCTGCGGCAGTGAGGAGAGCCAAAACTCCTCACAAGTCTAGGGGTAGTGTACCGCCGGCACGTAGCCAAGGCACCAGCCAACCAAAAGCTGGGAAAGCTGGATTTCCCAAGATGAAGACGGCTACCGTCTCCTCTAGGAAACCGGCAAAAGAGACTGGACCTGGTGTCCTGAAATCGAAGACCGTCGTGGCCTCGACAAAGGCACCAAAAAAACCAGCTGGAGCGGCGACGAAAGGTGATCAAACCTCGTCGACGGCACCAAACACAGCCTCATCATTGGCAGGAGCAGATGGTGGCGTCGTAACTGACCCACCGACTGATCCTTCCAATATTTGAAGGAGATACAAGTTTGCCTGCGGCACTTAACACTCTGCCACATTCAATTGTTTACAGGCAAACTTACAGCATGCCAAGGCCGCTTCTTATATCCTTGGCAAAAGGTTCAAGGACGAATTAATCGACCTTGCCTTCCTGCAAGAACCATGGACAGGAAACACAGACCGAGTAACCGGTCTCAGCAATATTCCTGGTGAGGTAATAGTCTGCCCTGGGGTGAAACCTAGAGCATGTCTACTCATCAGGAAAAATATTAATTATTTTTTGCTTACAGGCTTTTGCACTCCAGATGTAGTAGCCATCCAGATGTACTTACCGGAGAAGAATGGTATGACAAACATAGTCGCCTGCTCTGCATACTTCCCAGGAGACGTGGATACTGTACCTCCTCTTGCTATACGGCGATTAATCGACTATAGCAAGAAGAACAGACTTCAGTTAGTCATGGGCTGTGACGCCAATTCACACCATACATCGTGGGGCAGCACGAATATAAATCGCAGAGGTGAGTTACTCTTTGATTATATACTAGGGGAAGGGCTATCTGTTATTAATAAGGGCTCAGAACCAACCTTTGTAACTAGAAACAGATCAGAGGTGTTAGATTTAACTATCAGCTCAAACTTTCTGAGCAATAAGATACAGCATTGGGCTGTATCTACTGAACCTTCGTGTTCAGATCATAGACATATTCAATTCAACATTGAAATAGGCCAGAGGCCAGTAGTGGAATATCGCGACTCAAAAGCTACTGATTGGAGTGGATATAAAAATTCCCTTCAACTTTATATTGAGGACGGTTTCACCACAATTAACAGTTGCGATGGGATAGATACTGCAGCGGAAAAACTTCGCGAAGCAGTGATCTCCTCCTATCATGAAAACTGTCCACTCAAGACTAAAAGAGATAATCGCAACTCTACTTGGTGGAACAAATGCCTAGAAAAGCGAAGAAAAGAAGTTCGACGACTATTTAATCGAGCTAAAGAGTCAGGCAACTGGGAGCTTTATAGAACTACTCTAACAAGTTATAATAAAGAAATCAGAAAGGCAAAGCGGGAGTCTTGGAAAAAGTTCTGTGAGAGTATTTCTGATATACCTCGTAGTACTAGAATTCACAAGATTCTCTCTAAAGAGTCGATTGCTGAGATTGGGTCGATGAAGCGACCTGATGGCACGTTTACGACCTCTAGAAAAGAAACGTTAGAGCTTTTGATTAAAAATCACTTTCCTGGAAGTTTGACTCTGGATAACAATCGACCTCCACTCTTTGAGGGCGCAAGGCGGCCAAAAAAGATCGATTGGGAGGCCGCCAAGGAAGTTATCACAGCACCGGCAGTTGAATGGGCAATCAAATCTTTTCAGCCGTTCAAATCTCCCGGTGAGGATGGAATATTTCCAGCTCTGCTTCAAAACGGACTGGAATTACTTTTACCCATCCTCATTAAACTGTACAGAGCTAGTCTGGCGTGGAATTACATACCACCCAGTTGGTTGACGGCTAGGGTGGTATATATACCGAAAGTGGGCCGCACAGACCCACACCCTAAATCGGTCAGACCAATTAGCCTAACATCTTTCCTGCTTAAAGGACTTGAAAAAGCACTGGATTGCTACATCAGGCGGGTAGCTTTATATAATTCCCCCCTGAGCATCCACCAATATGCTTATCAAACTGGCAAATCAACAGATTTAGCGTTACACAACCTTGTTGAGAAAATCACACAATCCCTTAACAACAAGGAGATTGCGATGGCCATATTTCTTGACATTGAAGGAGCATTTGACAATGCACTACCGACTTCCATTGGTTCAGCTTTGACTGAAAAGGGCATCAAACCAACCATTACCGGTTGGATATATGCCATGCTCACTAATAGGACAGCCACTACATCTCTTCAGGACGAGACCATTAGCTTTAAGGTTTCCAGGGGCTGCCCACAAGGCGGAGTACTATCTCCCCTACTATGGTCACTCTTGATGGATAACCTGCTTAGCGCTCTCGAAAGAAGAGGGGTAGAACTGCAAGCGTATGCAGACGACCTTGTCATTTTGGCAAGGACCAAGTCAGGAAGGGTAGCTTATAATATCCTCCAAAAGACGTTGGACGATGTCCACAGTTGGTGTCAGAGGGAACAGATGTCTGTTAACCCTGGTAAAACTGTAATAGTTCCCTTCACTAGGAAAAGAAAGTTGGAGGATCTTCCACTACTTTCCTACAATGGTGAGGTTATTCCATTTGCAGCGGAGGTAAAATATTTGGGGATTATCCTAGATATGAAACTTACTTGGAACGCCCACTTGGAAAAAGTTATCCATAAGGCCAGACTATCCTTGTGGACATGTCGTAGGATCTGTGGTAAATCTTGGGGCATGGGACCCAAACAAATCTATTGGATATATGTGATGATCGTTAGACCAATGATCACATATGGAGCTATTGCCTGGTGGCCAAAAGCTTTACAGCGAGCGGCCCAAGCAAAGCTCTCTGGTTTACAGAGACAGGCTTGCCTGGCAATTACTGGTGCTTTCAGCTCCACACCGTCAGCAGCCATGGAAATCCTTCTGGACCTACCTCCTCTCCATATATTTTTGGAGAGAGAGGCTAGATGGACAACATACAGAATTGCGCATATTTCTAAATGCACAAATCAGGCTTATACAGAACGAAGCAGAATGCTAGTGGACACTGAAAGTCACAGTATTCTGGGAATGACTTCTGACATAATGCCTCCAACAGTAAACTACGACCTGCCTTATACCGTCCTAATTCCAAATAGAGATGAATGGGTTCTCCGTAAGGATGAACTATTGAGAGCAGACAGCTGTTGGTATACAGACGGTTCAAAAACACCCTCAGGCTCTGGTGCAGGTGTATACGGGCGCAGACCTAGGACAGAAATCTCAACCGCTCTAGGATCCTATGCAACCGTATTTCAGGCGGAAATTTACGCCATTGATTCATGTGTGGAGAGATTGGAGCAGGCCAATCTCATACATAGAACAATAAAAATTTTCTCGGACAGCCAAGCGGCTTTGAAAGCACTTAGCTCTAACCGTGTAACGTCGAAATTGGTACTAGACTGCCAAAAAAGACTCTCCTCAATAGGAGAACTCAATAAAGTATTGCTGGTCTGGATCCCTGGCCATTCTGGCATGGAAGGAAACGAGAAGGCAGACTCTCTTGCAAGGGAGGGTGCCGCACGTGTTTCTATCGGACCAGAACCTACAATTGGCATCGCAATAAGTTTTGCCAAACAAACACTGAATACCTGGACGGCAAGAAGAGCATTAGACTTCTGGCATAATTTACCAGGATTGGTTCATTCAAAGGCTTTCATACATCCTTCGAAGAATGTCTCCAAACAAATGTTAGACTATAGCAGGCATGACCTACGCTGTCTAACAGGCCTTTTAACAGGCCACTGTCATCTGAATCATCATATGCTAAAACTTGGACTGTCGGAAGATCCGACCTGTCGTCTTTGTCTGGAAGATGATGAAACAGCAGAGCATATAATTTGTGCCTGCCCCGCCGCGGCTCGAATCAGGTATCTGATGTTTGGCAGGGATGCTCTCTCGCCCTCGGACCTGAAAAATCATTCACCAAATAAGCTAATCGGCTTTGTTAAGAAGCTGAATTTGTTTGGTGAAATCTGAATAGGTGTGAGCCACAATAGACTCTTGCGAGTCGCAGTGGAGGGCCTTATAGACCCACTCACCATAAACCTAACCTAACCTAACCTAACCTATTCCTACACGATTTTCAGGTCGATGTAGACACATCTTGTAGTTGGCTTGAATTTGAATCAGGTAAATTTACGTTATCAGTTATTTCGGAAATGCTCTGTTCGTTGCTGGAGTCATTTATTTCGTTATCTATATTTTGACGTTCCACTTACTGATCGTCGTTGGTAAATAAACATACGTTCATGGGGAGTGTAATTGACTGCCGTACACAATAGACTTCTTATTGAGTGCAGACTGGTAAGGCAGTTTCCCATTTAGTGATATCTAAGTTTTCAGTGCCAAATTCACTGCTTCCCATATAACCCCATTGTACCTTTCTGCTTGTCCATCTCCTTCTGGGTTATATGGTGTCGTTCTACTTGAAGATATACCTTTAGAGTGCAAATATGTAATAAATTCTTTGGAAGTAAAACTAGTTCCACGATCAAAGTGTATGTAAGCTGGCATTCCAAATAAACAAAACAAATTATTCAGACATTCAATTACCGTTTGGCTAGATGTATTTGAACAAGGAAAAGCCCAAGGAAATCTAGAAAATTCATCAATAATTGTTAACATATACGAGTTTTTTGAAGTACCTAGTGTGAATCGGTCTTTAAAATCAATGTTTAATCTTTCAAATGGAGCTGTTGCTGTTTATCTTCTTGCTTTTTATAAAACCTAGGTTTGATTTCAGCGCAAATTGGACATGCGGTAATAGTTTGTTTTATTTCTTCTAATGAATATGGTAAATTTCGAATTCTAACAAAATGGTATATACGAGAAACTCCAGGATGACATAGATCTGAATGCAGTTGAAATAACTTATTGGTGTTTAGTTTATTGCACATTCTTGATAAAGCATCTGCTGCATCATTAGCCTTTCCTGGACGATAAATTATATCATATATTTAAAACACGAAAGTTTTAATCGCCACCTAAGAATTTTTTCATTTTTAATTTTGCTTGAATGATTTGTATTAAACAAATGAAACTGATTTTTGGTCAGTAATTCACTTAAATTGTCTTCCTAGTAAAGAATGTCTCCACTTCTTAAGTGCTTCAACACAAGCATATGCTTCTTTTTCGATTGCAGAATGTCTTCGTTCAGAATCTGAAAGTGTACGTGAAAATAAAGCAACTGGTCTTCCAGCTTGACTCAGTGTCGCAGCGATAGCAAAGTCAGATGCATCTTTTTCAACAAAAAGAATTTCTTTATCACCGATAGTCCATAGCAGTGAATTTGCTATATCAGTTCTTAAGTTTTCAAAATCAAGTTAAAATTTAAAGGAAATTTCCTGCAATCTATGAGACCTCCAATTTTTGTTGAAAAATTGTTAATCCATTTCGAGTAGTGTAAAAACATTCCAAGTACCCTTTGGAGACTTTTAGAATCTTTCAGAATTGGTAAATCTAATAAAGGTTTAATCTATCTGGATCAGGTTTCATTGTAAAATTTTCAATTGTATATCCTAAAATATTAATAGATTTTTGATTATAATGGCACTTATTTTGATTTAAAGTTAATCCGTATTTTTTAGCAGCATTTAAAAAGTTTTGTAGATTTGAGTCATGGCTTTCTTGATCTTTACCGCAAACTGTTGCATCCATCTAAATAAGAGTATATGCCTTGTAGATTTTCTTTGTTTATAATAGAATCAATAACTCTCTGGAAACATAAGACTCCATTAGTAACTCCAAAAGGAATGCGTCGGAATTGATAAAGGCATCCGTTTGCTTCAAAAGCTGTAAATAGTTTGTCCGATGGTTGAGTTGGTACTTGGTGATAAGCCAACTTTAGGTCAATTGTGCTAAAAATTTGATGTTTTGATATCTTAGAAACGAGTGATTCAATGTTAGGCAAAGGATAAGCATCAAGTGAAGTAAATCTATTGTTTGGAAATAATCGATTACCATACGACGTTTATGATTTTCATTTTTGGTTACCAAAACTTGAGCTCTCCAAGGATGTGCTTTTTTCAATAATTTCTTCTTGAAGTAATTGTTTTATTTCTGCTTTAATAAAATTTTCATCATTTTGAGAAAATTTACGTGATTTACTGGCAATACGTTGACAATTTTTGGTTAAATTGGCAAATAAGAAAGGTGGATCAACTTTAGCTTCCGTTGGACAACATATGGAAAATGGCGATTTTGGTCTTCCAAATATAATAGCTATTATTTGTTCATGTTGTTTAATGATATCATGATCAATTATCAAATCTGTACAGAGATTAGGTAAAACTAAAACTCTTATTTGTTGATATTTTTCTTTCTAAATCTGAAGAGACACCAAACAATAACCTTGAGTTTTTGTTGAACGTGTCATGGATGCCATAGAAACTTCACCATTAGCAGTAAAAATCTTGATTTTAGTTTTAACGGCAAATTCATGATCTAGAAAATTATTCGAGCTTCCAGTGTCTAGTAAAGCTTTTGCATTTATTTTATTGTTACGTCTACTAAAGCTTTCGAAAGTAATTGAGGACTTTTCATTGACGAAGCTATTACAAAGGTAGACATTGAAGTTGATTTAATTAGTATATTTTTGGATTTCATACACATTTTGGCCCAATGTCCGATTTTATGACAATTTTGACAAGTTGCTGCTCTTGTAGGGCACAAAGAGCGCGGATGTCTGAGGTATCCGCAGAAATAGCAAGTCTGGAAAGATTTTATTCGAGCAGCAGCAACAGTGTTGTGATCAGAGAATGTTGCATTGTTTGCATAATTTGATGACGCGTACTTATCTGAATTTTCCAGTTTGTCATTTTTAGATTTATTACTTTCTAAAAAGTTTTTGAATGTTTCGTACCAATGTTTGGATTCTTTATTTGCAGTTGGGGAATCTGGATCAGCTTCAAGCTTTTCTGGTCTAAAGTCTCTTTCCATTTTTTTATTTATGCGAATAAAATTGTAGTAAAATACCTTTTAGAAACTTAGGCTTTTATTCGCATAACTTGACGTTAAACAAATATAATAACTAATACAATAAGTTAACAACATTTTGTAAAAACATAAACAATCTAGATTTTTACTCATAAAATTATAGGTACTACACGCAGGCAATTAAAATTTAATTCAAAAATTTTTAACAAATACTTCTGAATTCTTAACAAACTTTGCGTTTGTAGCAAGCGATTATATCGTACGAATAAATTGTAGTGGTGGTTAAGATAGGTTAACAGATGGTTTCAAATATTTTTTTGAAATTTTAAAAGAAAACAAGATTTGCATATTTTGACTAAATTGTTGTTTATATTTAAAGTACGAACTTTATGAATGTTAATTGTAACGCTATTTCGTTATAATATTGAATGTGTTTCACTTAGGTTAATTAACATTTTTACTAAAAATTGCAATATATGATTTTACATTTTTTAACCATTTAATTTTTTATTATTGATGTTTTACTATATTTTATTTTATAACTGCTATTTATTTGTAGCACTATTACTATTGATATATGCTTATATATTTCAGGTCTCCTATCTGCGACAAAAAAATTGCAAACTCAGTTTAGAAAACTCTATGGAACATGTTCCTCTTGTGGACAATTTTTCTGTGATAAAGTGCTATTTTTAAATCATTTTTATATTTACCACTGTTTAGTTAATTCTAAAAAATCTGTTATCTTGAGAAGGAAAAATTCTGTTACAAAACACGTTAAACTCGAAGAACTTGGTAATTTAAACGAACAGATACGATCTTACAGTGGACAAATATCCACATCTTATAATCTAAAATTACATTCTGAAACTCATTTTGGTGAAAATTTTGTAAGTTGTAAAATTTGTTTAAAACATTTTACAAAACAAAGTAGTTTAAAAAGACATATTAGAACTCACATTGGTGAAAAACCGTTTAAATGTGATATTTGTTCGACATGTTTTAATAGTTCCTGTCATTTAAAAAGGCATATTAGAACTCACACTGGTGAAAAACCTTTCAAATGTGAAATTTGTTCAAAATGTTTCACACAAAAAGGTAGCTTAAAAGAGCATACTATTAGAATTCACTTCGCTAAAAAGTTATTCAAATGTGAAATTTGTTCAAAATATTACCAACAAGAAAAGGATTTGAAAAAGCATATTCAAACTCACACTGGCAAGGAACCTTTTAAATGTAAAATTTGTTTAAAATGTTTCACAATATCCTCTCATTTAAAAAGACATATTAGAACTCACACTGGTGAAAAACCTTTCAGATGCGAAGTCTGTTCAAAATGTTTCACACAAAAAGGTAGCTTAAAAGAGCATACTATTAGAATTCACATCGGTGAAAAGCCATTCAAATGTGAAATTTGTTCTAAATGTTACTCACAAGAAAAAGATTTAAAAAACCATATTCAAATTCACATTGTCGAGAAACGTTTTAAATGTAAAATTTGTTCAAAATGTTTCATACGATCCAGTGAATTAAAACTGCATATTCGAATTCACACTGACCTCTTTAAATGTAAAATCTGTTCAAAATGTTTTAATAAATCCGGTGATTTAAAAAGGCATATTAGAACTCACACTGGCGAAAAACCTTTCAGTTGCGAAATTTGTTCTAAATGTTTCACACAAAATAGTAGCTTAAAAGAGCATATTATTAGAATTCACATCGGTGAAAAGTCATTCAAATGTAAAATTTGTTTAAAATGTTACCCACAAGAAAAGGATTTGAAAAAGCATATTAAAATTCACACTGGCGAGAAACCGTTTAAATGTGAAATTTGTTCAAAATGTTTCCTACGATCCAGTGAATTAAAATTGCATATTCGAATACACACTGGCGAGAAACCTTTTAAGTGTAAAATTTGTTTAAAATGTTTCACACAAAAAGGACATTTAAAACATCATATTAAAACTCACACTGGTGAAAAACCTTTCAGATGTGAAATTTGTTTAAAATGTTTTAGTATATCCGGTGATTTAAAAAAGCATATTCGAATTCATACTGGCGATAAACTTTATAAATGAAAAATTTGTTCAAAGTGTTTCACAGAACAAGATAATTTAAAACGGCATATTAATTCCCACACTGTTGAAAAGTGAAATTTGTTTAAAATGTTTTGGTGATTTAAAAAGGCATATTAGAACTCACACTAAGAAAATACCTTTTAAATGCAGTTAATACTAATTATATGGGACTATTCGGATACAAAACTCCAGTTTGATATATTTACTGGTCTCGGAATTTCTTGTGTCTCATCGTATTATTATTTATGCCGAATCGGATTTGGATAATTTAGTGAATTGTTCGGATGATTTAATATGAATCCTATCGATTTGAAATGGTAGTATCTGTATAAGTAACTGGAAAACATATACATAATTAACTTATAATAGGCTCCTTGACACATAACTAATTTCATACAATAAATGAGTATTTCTTACAGTATTTAGCTTACGAAAACGAAATATATCAATTTTAATAACTAAATGCGTAAGATTAATTTAAAAATTCAATTTAAAAAATGTGTTTAATTTGAATCGCCGAAAACGCTGTCGGCCATGTTGTGACGTCATACAAATTGTAAACAAAACGAGTAATTTGACGTGGTGTTATTACAAGTATAAATATTTCGATAAAAATTCCTTATCACGTTCTTAATTTATTTGCTTTATTGAAAAACAATAATAAATTCATTATGGACGTTGGTTTCACAAAAGCAGACAGCACAAATTTGCCAAAAATTGATACATTAATGGTTCGTACTTTCTTTGCCTTGAATCCAGATTTCTGCTCTGCCGAGCTAAGAAATGTCAAGACTTCTATGTAAGTACAGTGCAGTTGTTAAATAGTAGACATAAAAAGGAAGAATGAGTGTATTTATTCTTTTCAGAAGGGATTCAAATGTACCTACTCATTTATGTCATAAGTACCTATCGTAACCTCTGAATAATGTAACTAACATCTATTTGGATTCCTTGATGTGTTTTTGCATTCTCGGACGATGTAATAACGATAATTACTGTATTTTTTATGGAAATTAGTTGAAATCATGTTTTTAAAGTAAAGTAAACTGGAAAATTGTCCGTGTTTATATGTCAAAAGTTTGATTACAATACGAATGACGTCATAAAATGGCGGACAGCGTTTTCGCACCTACATGAAGAGATGGATTTTAAATTACAGTTTTGTGGTTTCATAGTTGTTGAAAAAATATAGTAATTTTTTTTTTACCTTAGTAGCACAAATATTAACTATTTAGGACCTAGTTTAAAAAAGAGTCAACTAGCCTATTAACAACGCAATTTTCAAATATATTGATAAAACAAAAAAATGCTGTTTCAGTAATCTGGGAAACATTATGATTCAAAGATATTTCTGCTTTCTGCCTCAGTAATTCCCATATTACACGACGATTTTTTTGTAACTACTTATTGTGACTATTGAGAGTTGCCTATATTACAACTATGTATTCGAAAATAATCGGATAGCGGAATATTATTCCGATTATTCCCATCACTAGTTAATTTCCTCTTATAATTAACAGTATACTGTAAATAAATAAATGAATTTATTATTCAACTGCGTTTTTTTAACTTCCGCTAAAAAAATAATTATTTTTTTTAAATCTGGAAGTTTTTGGGTTTTTCCCGTTTTTCGAAAATCCAGTTTTCATCAGATCTTAACGTGTGGAGGTCTTTGAAACCTATGTATGTGTGTATTTGTGTATGTGTGGATGTATGTAAACTTCTTAAAACTTTTGAACGGTTTGACCGATCGGAATGAACAAAAGAAGGTTCCAAAGAGCTCTATCTAACTTAGTTTTAACCGTTAAGGACCCGTAGATTACGAAAAATTTCGAAAAAAACGAAAAAAAAGTTGTGAAAATAAGGTTTTTTGAGTATATATTTTTTTTTGCTATTACATCGATCAATTTTATGACCTAATCAGCTCTCAAGTGTTTTGTTTTAATAACTTAGAGATCTTTCCGCTAATCGATTTTGCACTTCCAAAAACATTTTTAGGTCTCAAAAAACTGCGTTGAATGCAGTTTTGAACATCAAAATAGAATAACGCGTTAAAAAATTACGACTTTTTAAATATTTCAAAAAACTGTTTTTTCAACATGACTTTGAAATTTTGAGACCTCAATTTTGCACTCGGAATAACATTTTTAGAGCTCAAAAAACTGCGCCATTTTAAAAATTAAAATCTGTTAATTTACATCCAATGGATTGTCAACCAATTTGTGTAAAAAATCACTTTGTTTAATGCATACTAGACTTTTGAGCTCAAAGAGCTCAAAAACCGCAAAATACGTCACGTTACTCTAGCTTTGCAGTTAAAATTAGTGGGAAGTTGCAAGGATGACCTTTAAGGTCAACATCTTTTCGAACTTTTTTATAAATAATTACGGGATATTATACACCCAATTGAAATAAATCAAGTGGTGTTAAATGTGTAGTTCTTAAGACCTCTCTATTGTTCCTCGCCTACTAATTCATATTGTAAGAAACATCTATCTAATTGGAACAATAGAATAGGCTGCCGAAGCGAGTAGACGCAAATTTAGTAGCTCTTTTATTTTTGTGTATGGTAATAATAGTGATAGTGGTAAGTAAATATTTATTTGATTATTAACTATTAACTGTATTTTACTTGTTTAGAGTTAATATTTTTATTGGTTTACTTTTACAAATAAGTAAAAATATACAGTATTTTAATATATCCAGACTAGCGCTACCGTCGCAGCTTTGCCTGCACAAGTTTAAAGTTGACAAAATATAATATATAAATTTAATACTTTTTCAAATAACATTATGTTTTATAATTGAAAGTATTTAAAAAGTAATAAAGTAAACTAAAAATACTTTTTTCTCCACAACCATTAATGAATGTAATAACTCCGACTTCATTTTTAATAATAGAAAGTGTTCATTCTCACTCCTGAGATAGAATATTCATTCTGAAACACTTGCTTCTTATGTGTTTTGCATGTATTTCCATTCTATAACTAGTGACGGAATAACATTCTGTAATTGCTCAACAAAAAACATAGATTGCCCTGCGAATTTTAAAACTGTCACTCAGTTTGTCAGTGCGACGTTCTAATTGTTTTGCTACATATTTAAATTTAAATAAACAGAATTATTACATGGTCGTGGAGAAAATACAGTCTGTTACACGGTTAGAATGAAAATTCGATAACTCGTGGTTCCTTTCGCTCGCCACGCTCCCGTTCAGGATTCTCCACTCGTATCGAATTTTTATTCTAACCTTGTTACAGAATATACTATTTTCTCCAACCATCAAAAAATGTTGACATTTTTGTACTATTTTCAGGTTCAAAAGCCATCAATTCCCTTACCGTACAAAAATTTGCTCGTTGCTTAGCAACACTTTTAATCCTAGGATTAAAAACGCTACTTTTAATCCTAGGACTAAAAGTAATTGCATTTGAGCTCTCTAATTGAAATTTGAAGAAAAAACCATTGTCTCTTACAAACTTAGTGAAACAAACTAATTGGGCAACTATATTACACCATAAGAACACTCTCCGCATAGTTTTGCACATTTTTTTCTTTACACCAATCCATGAATCGCTGATATGCAAGTTCATAAACTTGGCGAGATTTGGGTGGCAAAAGATTTAGATATACTGCTTCGGCACTTTCCAATATATCCGCAGGTATATTTTCATTGTGTTCGGGATTCATTTTAAAAGCAGCGTAAAAACTACTACAAAAATTATATGATTAGTACGTCTACTGACGTCTACTTGACAATCAATATTTACCAACAATACCAGATATCCATGACTACCGACTTGCTATCGCTGTTATAATTAATAGGTGTTCAAATTTATTACCAAATTATTAACGATTTTTGAATAAAACTAAATTTATTTTAATTTTGACTTGGTTGGAGAAAAAATAGTATATATCATACGGACTAAAAGTGCCTATTTTTACTTGCAATTTTGCATTCGCTCGGCTGCGCTGCGCTCCGCCTTGCAACTGCCAATATTGCTCGTAAAAAAAATATGCACTTTTAATCCTTATAATATAATATACTAATTCTTATATACTTCATAATTTAGTTCTGTCAGAAACATTATGTAAGTTTTATCATGAGTTTTATATATCATGAGTTATATAAAAGAAATGAATTTTTTTATAAAGCTTTAAATAAAGAGTTTATTGCTACCAAATGGGTAAGGGTGCAGAACTTGTTCCTGTTTGTGCGCAGGTCTGTGCGCATTCACAAATTGATCTGAATTCTGCGCGAGAAATTCAAATTTGCATGCATTGTTGCCAGATCCATTGCATATCTGTAACAATCGGAAACTTGTGAAATACTGAAATACCACAAAATATAGCATTAAAAATACGGTTATACTAATTATCATGTTCTGTCCAATGGGCCTAAATTCACGTGTTAGATAAAAGGTTTTGTAAACAAACATTTTGGTTAGAATTTCTATTTGAAAATACTTTATTTTAAGTAAGTATGTATGTTCAAAACTGTTAAAAGATTAAGTTATTTGGATATTAGTGTTAATTATAGGCCAAGTTGTAATGTAATATTTAAATCAAAGTTAAAAACACAATAATAGATTCTCTAGAAGGCTACAATAGTATTATACGTTACATGGTCGGTAGGTGACGTATTACAGTACGAGTTAGTTTACGGACGAGGCGACGTAGGAGCCGAGTTTGGAAATGAAAACGAGGACTGTAATAACACCTAACGACCATGTATCGTATTATATTTTATTTCATCCTGTTTTTATAAATTAATAAATTCATAAAAATTTTAAAAATAGTTCGTGACTTGACTAGTTACGTCAACTTACCTTAAGCGCCAGTTACTGTCAAATTTTGATTTTATAGTTATTATAGTGTTTTTAAATGCCAAAATTAAAAGTAATCGTCTTCCCTAAAGCAATCAGAGCAGAGTTGCTAGGCAACTCATCACATTACAGTACATGATACCGTAATGTTCTACTTACCGGCGCCAAATTGATTATAGGGAAGTTTATTTACTGGACAGGATGAAATAAAACATTTTAATAGTCTTTTAAAAACAAGAAAAGTTTTAAAGCTGTATTGAATGAATTTATTGTATTAAGATCAGAGATTTATCCATATGTGTATTTGAAAAACGTTACAAAATATTCAGTATACTCTTCAGAGTAAGAAACTCGTTAGAATAGGTTAAAATGTCCGATTTTTACTGTGTGAACCTTCCACAATAGCTTTATGTAATCATTTGGCTTCATACGCCAATCTAATTCCATATTAACCAATATGTACATCGGAAAATATAACGTACTCAAAAGTCTTTAATTGTAATCATTCAATTTATGAATTTAAAAGAAAATTTGGACAAAAAGATGCGGATGATATCTGTTTACTGCACCTTAGTTATAGTAATTGAATTTTAATAATAAGGGTCTACAAAAAAAAAACAAAATAAATGTCACAATGTTTATTGTACAAAAAAAAGTAAAAATAATAAAAACATAACATTTTATTTTCAATATAGTTTATAAATTTTAAGGTTACTCTGTATAAACGTATTAACAAATAATATCATTCATCATTTTTGTACATAGATTAAGACCTTTCAGAATTCATCAAAAGTTTGTTAATTGTTAAACATGATACATTAAAATATGAACTATTTCAACTACAATTCTTATTCTATAAAATATGTATTCTAAAATAACTGAAAGTTTTCTACATTGTATATGACTAATAATATTTATTGTAATTAATATTATACATTTGGGCTCAATAGGCTTGCCTCAGCCCTTCCTGTAAAATAATAATAATAATAATAATATATAAATTTTTTAATACAATTGGACATATCAAAAATTCATGATTTTGTATGTAATATTACTATCAAAACACTTAAAGTAACAGTTAACACCCTAAAATTCTATTAATTAATCTAGAAATGAAAAAACATTTTATAAATTAACACGCACATTTATAATGTACACAAATGGAAACTAAAAAGATAAAAACAAAAAAAATGATTCTTCAATTAAAAAACTAAACAGGATCACAAAAAAAACAGTTTTCTTTACATTTAATAAGTTTATAACTGAGAACACGCATATATTACTATAAATAAATAAAGCATTACACAAATATTGAATAAATTTCAAAATTCTTTGTGCCAAATATAAATATTCCAAAAAATTTAAGTATTTATGAAAAATAATTTCCAAATAAAAAATCCAAAGTAACAAGTTTTTGAAATTTTTTTTCTAAAATCGAAAAGCAGAAAATTTTTATGAAAATTAGAATTTATCTAATGAATATGTATTTAAATATATTTCAAATATATTTTTCCATACTTAAAAATAACAACCTTAGCAAGCCTAGTAAAATGTAGAAAATGATATATTACCTTAAAAAGTCACTAGTAGCACTATCTTAAATTAAAAAACTTAAAAAAATTAAATGTCAATTAACTAAAACTAATAAAAAAGTACACAAGAAAGAAAACACGTCTTGAAGATATGAACATAGAAAATCAAGTAAAAAGGGTGTGGTACATAAAGTTTAAAACAATTTATGAGTATATGATCATCCCTTTTGTTATTGGTCGAAAAACATAGACGTAGACGAGATTATCATATTTTTTAGTTTACTGCCGACTTACTCAGTATATTTAAAAATACATCACGAAGCTATACTTCTTGATGATACACATCTATGGGTGTATTCGTTTAAAATAAATTAAACGCGGGTGATTTAAACCCTATTTAAAAAATATTGTATTAGGTATTTTGTCTTATAAAAATACAACATATTTTTTAATTTTTTTATTATATGTACAATAATATCTACATAAAGTGTTTAAGTATATAATTCTATGCACGTAAAGTAAGTAAAAAGTTTAAGATGAATGTTTAAAACCAATCTGTTTGTATTGTCAGCTAACCTAGACCGAGGCCACAAGGATCTGGGGGAATAACAGCGAGGTTAATTTTATCAAGAAGTTTTAAGTCGTTAAACTATGAGATATTAAAAATACACGATTTTATATTATATATTCAATTTATTATACATAATTTATATTAATATGATCTGTGTCACAATACTAAAGTTTTTTTCGGTATTGATCTATATTTTATTAAATACTAGCGGACCCGGCGAACTTCGCATCGCCTAACACTAATGTTTTTCCATTTTTTTTTATTTTTACGATTAATTTTTTGTATTTTTTATCATATTTTCTCGTTAGTTACCAGTTTTCACTATTATTTATAGTACTTTGTAATTTCTCGGTTAGGTATATTATATATTAACTGCGCCACCTAACGGTGGCGTCATAGTTCTTAGGTAAGTAAGTTTTGCTCTTTTAAATATATGAGATATCAACTGCGCCACCTTACGGTGGCGTCATAGTACTTAGTTATGTAAGAATTACAACTGCGCCACCGTAGGGTAGCGTCATAATGATTAATTTCGTAATAAACGCGTCCGATCGCTGCAAAATTTAAAGTGCTATAGGAAAAATCTCGGCTTCCTATGCGCTATTTATACTATTTATAGGCACGCTTCCGTCGCCCCGGCCGGCCAGTACCACCGCAAGCGCTACGTCCCGCAATTTTAAATCTGTAATATCTTCGAAAATATTCATTTAAATCTTATGCTGTACAGGACCATATAGATCTATGTTAAATTAACAATGTATTTAAGCTATTTAGTTGGATAAGGATTAATGCTGTATTGGTTAAAATCGCTTCGAAAATTAGCCAATATTTGTCGTAAAAAGTAAATGACAAAAAAACTGTTATTGTGGGATATCCATAAGAGATATTTTGATAAATCTCGTAGGGTTCAGCCTGCGTTTGCAATGTAAGCGGAAAAAAATGATAATTAACGACATCACATTAGAAACCTCAAAAATAACAGTATTTCTCCACCATTTAATGGATGTTATTATACACATCAACCTTCCTCTTGAATCACTCTATCTATTAAAAAAACCGCATCAAAATCCGTTACGTAGTTTTAAAGATTTAAGCCTACAAAGGGACATAGGGACAGAGAAAGCGACTTTGTTTTAAACTATGTGGTGATTTTTAGGGTTTAACGATTATTTTGTACTGTTTTACAATTTTTTTACACTTTTTCGTCGATTTTAAGCGAAATTCGATTACATTTTGTGTTTACTAATCGTAAATGTCAACTTCTGTTAACTGACTGGTTTTGGATGGCGTTTTACTTGTCAGCCGAATTGACAGATAATCGATTTTTTTAATATAATTCGTAAAATTAACGACATCACATTAGAAACCTCAAAAATAACAGTATTTCTCCACTATTTAATGGATGTTATTATACATATAAACCTTCCTCTTGAATCACTCTATCTATTAAAAAAAACGCATCAAAATCCGTTTCGTAGTTATAAAGATTTAATCATACAAAGGGAAATAGGGACAGAAAAAGCGACTTTGTTTTATACTATGTATTGATTTCATCGATTCTAATATTTTATGGCCTTCAGAACAATTATATGTAAATTAAAGCTAATTTTTAAAAAATGCAAAGAGACTTAGGACTAAGAGTAGATAATACTACTCGTTTAAAACACTTCAATTTGTCCAAGTAAACAAATTCTAGCCATCGTAAATTTGAACGCGAGAGTTGGCAACAGCGCTCGCCATAGTCAATCTGACATTAAAAGCGCGTTCTGTCTGGGTACAACTTCTGCACCTTTACCAAACTATATTAACTGTTCTTCCATCTGGGGCTAAAATAATTAAACTTGATGGTGAACTTACTCTTGAGTAGGCCACATAAAATTGACCATGGGAAAAACAGCTCTCTTAAATCTATTCCAGCAAATTTTAATGACTTGTTTATGGTCATGGAAAAACATAATTTTATTGGAAATTGAATACGTTTAAATTGAAAGGGATAGTCTGAAGGTGTCATAGGTATGCGAGGAATCAACACAGATTCACCTTTAAATTTACCAGTAATTGTAGCTTCAATTAAATTTCTTTGAAGCGCAGTTACCCTTAAGCGAGTACCATTACATAGTTTTGGTGAGCAGAGATTTCTTAATAACAGTATCGGAGCCCCAATTTTTAATTTAAGTTTATAAGGTGGAAATCCTGCAGGATCAAGTGTATTTAAGAATTCTACGGGGTATTGCACGGCATCATCTAATTGTATTACTCTATCGACTGATTTGTATTCCATTTCTGGTGCTTCAAACGAATTTAATAAAATATTATTTATTTCAACCGCAGTGTCATTTTTTGAAGTCAAAATAGCTCGTTCACATAACCAATCATCTGATTCAAGTCTGAGATTCGAAATATCTGGATATATCTTATTTATCAGATCTTGCAAATGACTTACTACTGTTCCTAACTCATTAAGCAAATCTATCTTTCCTTGAGATTCTGGGTAGACACTATTTCCTATTTCTATCAGCAAATTGGAAAAGAGTCCAGCTGTAATTTCTCCTCTTAAATGAACACGCATATTTTTCCTGAGAGAGAGTTTGACAGTTAGAGGCCACAAATAAGATGTTTTTATGCAGGCATTTACTTCATTAGCTCGAGTTCTTCTTGGGACAACTGGTAACGTCTGACGAAAATCGCCAGCTAAAAAGACGGTAACTCCTCCCATGAGTCTATTGCAACTTTTAATATCCATGACAGAATTATTTAAAGCCTCAAAACCACTTTTATGTGACATTGAGCTTTCATCCCAAACAATTAGTTTGCAGTGTTGTAAAACTTTTGCAATATTGCATTGTTTATTTATACTGCAATACGGAGTTTGGATATTATTAAGATTCAGTGGCAGTTTGAAAGCTGAATGAGCTATTTTTCCTGCTCTAACAAAGTTGCAGCAATACCCGATGAGGCAGCTGCCACAGTAATTCCATGGTTGCTTCTTATTTTTGCCAAAAGTAAATTGATCAGAAATGTTTTGCCAGTTCCTCCTGAAGCATCTAAAAAAAATACTTTTCCAGTATTTAAGTGGATACTATCTAAAACTTGATTATAGACCTCACGTTGTTCGTCTGTTAAAGAAGCTTCACCATATATCACAGTCTCTCTCAAGGCAACAACATCATAGTTGGTCTCTTTTAAGTATTCTCTGTTTTCCAAATTTGTCTCAGATCTATTCGGCTGAGGCAAACCATACTCTGTTAAGTTAGACCCACCTAAAGTTAATACTAAATTTTCTATCATTACCAAGCATTCATTATATATTGCATTTAATTCTACATTTTTTCCCAACTTTTGTTTATAAATTCTGTTTTTTATATCCTGTAAAAAATTATCTTTATACTTTTCCCATAAACTTGATGCATCCGACATATGGCAAAATATCAACATTATTGAAAATAATTGTCTAATTGTATTGGCTGAACGGCTTAACGTAGCTTCTTCCAGAGTGAAATTCCATTGTTTGTCGTCTTCTACAAGACCCAATGCTTTGCAAGCGGATTGAAATGTCGGATATTCAATACCATCTACAGTTTTTAGACGAGAATATAAAATTGGACCTTGTACATGATGTAGGAGAAAGCGTAAATGGTAACATTCTATATTCTGAGGATGAATGGTATATACTCCGCCTAATGCAGAATCCTTTTTAACTCCTGGCCAAACTGTTACATCTTGACATCGTTTTCGTCTAACAAATCTTTTATTTTGCCAAACATAGTAAGCAGGAACTTCAAATTTAAGTAGAGTTTTTGCAAATTCATCAATTTGGCATAATTTAAAGAATGCTAAAAGTGTTATTATTGGCGGATTAGCTAACCGCTCCTTTAAATTTGTAGAATTGAAATACACACGTTGACCATTTTCAAGATGAACGTCAAGATTGGTTACAGCTGTATATCTGTCATGAATTTGAAATCCTAAAATTCTCCAGACCGCTTCTGAACTACTTATATATCGTCCACTTTCAAAAATTTTTACTTCGTCTATCACATTTTGCTTTTCCAAAGCAAAAGTTGCTTGATCATTTCCCTTAGGTAGTAATTTATTTGCAAACATACTTAATAGACTTAACGGAGCATGTTATTTCAATATAATATGAGCATTAAAAGTTCGCAATAAAACAGGGTTGTAAGGCACTACCCATCTATTATCTAAATCGACTGAATTAACGTTGATTGAGAAACTACCATCGTCTAATGAACACCTTCTATATTTTGGATAGCCATCCTGACCTCTAAGAGTTTCTTTAATAAACGAAACAGGCTAACGCTTGTTATTTAAACTACCACATGGTCCGTGTAACATATTATTTGCTTTTACAATACTGTAAAGTAATGGATCTTTTTCAGGGTTTGGAATTTCAGCACATACATATTTATCTATCTCACTGGCTGAAATGCCATTTTCTAACCACAGTAGTATATGTGCATGGGGCAAACCTCTTTTTTGCCATTCTATCGAGCACATATGACATTTAACTTTTCCGAATAGCTGCCCTTTTACCAATAAATTCATCAATTCCTTCACTTTAAGATTGAATACTCTTGCAATTAGGTCGTGACGGTGATGATACTTTTGTCCAGTAAAACTTGATTCTTGAATTTCTTTCCATTTTGGGTTGCAAGTGAAAGTAATGAATAAATCAAAGCTTCCATAATGCCGTACATAAGTCATATCATCTTGAGCTCGTTCTTGCATATATCGAGGACCCTCCGTAAAAGAAAATGGAAGTACAAGTATTCTTCCTAGTTGATCAGCTTGAACGTCTTGTCTTCCTACAGCGTCTTTGAGATGCATATAATTATCTGCCCTAAGCCTCTGTTGGTTATATTTTATGTAATTGAATTTTTCTGTTTCTATTTTGGCATACATATCAACTAAGTACTGATTGAATAGTGCTCCATAATGCAATAAATATTTACTTTCTCCTTCTCTTAACATAATTTTATATTGTAACGGGATAACCGTAAAGGAAGGGACCTTAATTTGAAAGATTGTTGTTGACAGTTGATTTTTAGAAGTTTGTAAAAAAATCAACTGACCATTTTAAATAATGTTTATAAAAAATTCTAGAAACTTCTAAACACACTGACTAGATTAAATAATGTTGTATATAAGGGGATGCATGGGCAGTTTAAGTCAGTTCGAGTCAAGTGTTCACAAGAGTTCATTGTATTGTCAAGTAGTTAGACGTTATCCAGCAGAGTTCAGTGTATCTTAACAATTTTGTAAATAAATTGTGTAAAAAGCCCCCATAAGTGTTTCAAATTGGTGTCAGGTGTGGGGTGAAGATATAAGAATGCCTGGAAAAAAGATAAATGAACTATTGGTGGCAGAGCTCAGAAGAGAGCTCGAAGAATTAGAATTGGAAACTACTGGGACCAAATCTGTATTGTTGAATAGGCTCCGTGAATACTACCTAAGTAATAATTTGGACCCTGACGTTGTGGAGTTCGATGACCCGGTTCAAAAAGCAATTTCTGAACTATCGCAACGAATGACGAATCAACAAGAAGAACAAGCTCAACAACTTTCCCGGCAACATGAGGAGCTATCCAGTCAGATGAAGAGCCAGCGCGAAGATATGTCCCAGCTGAAAGAGGAGCTATCAGGACGAATGACGAGCCAACATGAGGAGCTATCCAGTCAGATGAAGAGCCAACGCGAAGATATGTCCCAGCTGAAAGAGGAGCTATCAGGACGAATGACGAGCCAGCAAGAGGAGCTATCCAGTCAGATGAGAAACCAGCGCGAAGATATGTCCCAGCTATCACAACGGATGTCTACCCTATCAGATGAGTTATCCAGTTCGTTCTCCCAGCAGATATCACATCTTCGGGACGAGCAAAATCAGCAAGTAGCCAACTTGCGAGAGGAGCAAAATCAGCAGGTGGCCAACTTCAGAGACGAGATCAACCAGCAAGTGCAGTCCGAGATAGAAAAGCTTAAACATGAACTGGAAGCTTGTCTACAAAACCAAACCATCCACCACGGCGACGGAGATGCAGGAAGGATGGAAACCTGCCACGCAGACGTCGAACGACGAAGAAACGAGGAGACGACCCAGGTGCGAACGACAATGAAACCCCCTACCTTCGACGGGAAGACTTCCTGGCCAAATTACCTGAAACAATTCGACGCAGCGGCCAGAGCTAATGGATGGTCGTCCCAGGAGAAAGCATTGTCCCTAACCGTAGCTCTGCGAGGCGAAGCTTTAGACGTCTTGCAATCATTGACACCGGATGAAGCTGACAACTTCGAGTTATTGGTGAATCGTCTAGAGATGCGTTATGGTCAAACTCATCTACAACCGGTGTACCGAATGCAGTTAAAGAGCCGAAAACAGAAAAATGAAGAAACTATCCAGGAATTTGGAGCGGATGTAGCAAGAATGGTACGACTTGCGTATTCAAATGCAGCGGAGGATTTCCTGGAGTGCCTAGCAGTCCAAACCTTCACCGATGGTCTTCAAGACGTCGAGTTGCAGCGCGCTGTACGGTTGGCGCTGCCGAAGACTCTTGTGGACGCCTTGACCATTGCCCTGGAGTTTGAGGCGGCGACGGAGGCCTCACGTGGAGTTGCTCGACTAAGGGAAATCACCGGTAACTACGACCATGCCGTTCATTCCGTTAGCGACGTTGAAGCGGTAGTAGAGAGATTAATGAAGTTATCTCCAAGAAGAAGGCGCCAAGTGAGATGCTGGAACTGCGGAGAACTAGGCCATATAAGAAATACTTGCCCCCAAAAAGAAAAATCTTCTGCTGAAGTACCCCAGCAGCAGGAAAACTAGAACGGGTCGACTCCTGGAGGGCGAAATCGACCCCAAACATTCCCGAAGCCCCTCACACCATTAAATTGGCAACTCTGCGACATCACGTGGACAGCTTATATGTAGATGGCCTCCTTGATGGGAAGAATATTAGCATGCTGGTAGACACTGGAGCTACAAACACTATCGTCCGACCAACCATCATTATGCGAAATAAGATGTTGCCTACCAGTTGGAGACTGCGTACCGCTACCGGAGATTCTGCTAGAGTCTACGGTGAGATACAGGTGACGCTACAGTTTGGTTCAACCTCTCTTGTTCACTCAGTGCTGGTGGCTGACGTTGATGAAGATGTTGTTCTGGGCATGGATGTTATGCTCCACTGTGGTTTTCATTTGGATCTTCGCCAACGTATCCTTCGTACTGGTAATGAAGAAATATTTCTGCACCGAAAACAAGTTGACAATGCCTCGATTAAGCTAATCGATGATATCGAACTTCCGGCAAGCTGCGAATGTGTCGTCACAGCGCGGTTGGATGGACTGGAGCCAGATGGTGCCCCAGCCATGATAGAGCCGAAGAACCATGACCATGAATTGGGAAAAGGACTCCTTGTGGGTAAGACTCTTGTTAGATCCGCCAAAGAGGTACCCATCCGAGTTATCAACTTGAACGATCATCCAGTTCTTCTCCGAAAGGACACGGAAATGGGAAGTTTAGAACCAGTAATGGCCATAATTCACAAGATAAATGTTACGGAAACAGATGAGACCAATGAAATTGAACAATTAATGACAAAATTAGACCCCTCTTTGTCAAAATTAGAAAAGAAACAGGTAAGAGATCTACTTTACCGTTATAAACCTGTATTTGGTTCTAAAAGTAAACTGGGAAGAACTGATGTTGTACAACATAGAATTGACACTGGTGATGCACGTCCGATTCGACAGGTACCCCGAAGGATGCCTCAAGTTAAAAAGGAAGAAGCAGACAGAGCCCTTAAAGAAATGATTCAAAATGGCATAGTCGAACCATCCAGTAGTCCGTGGGCTTCTCCTGTGGTATTAGTGAGAAAGAAAGACGGATCAATGCGGTTTTGTGTCGACTATCGAAAGCTAAATGATGTCACTAAGAAGGACAGTTATCCTCTGCCAAGGATTGATGATGCCCTCGACGCTTTGGCGGGTTCTACTCTGTTTTCTACCTTGGACCTTAAAAGCGGATACTGGCAAGTTAAAATGAATCCTGCAGACAAAGAAAAGACTGCCTTTACCAGTGGATCAGGGTTATGGCAATTCACGGTCCTTCCATTTGGCCTCTGTAATGCTCCTGCGACGTTTGAACGACTAATGGAGAACATCCTGCGGGGTTTGTCATGGGAAACTTGTCTAGTTTATCTAGACGACATCATCATAATGGGTAAGACCTGTAAGGAACATTTATCTAACATGGAAGAAGTTTTTAAAAGATTACAGAACGCTAATCTAACATTGAATGTTAAGAAATGCCACTTGTTCCAGAGACAGGTCAACTATTTAGGACATAACGTAAGCAAGGATGGCGTTGCTGTTGACCCCGCTAAGATACAAGCCGTTCAGGAATGGCCAATCCGTATCGACAAACATCAGCTCCGGAGTTTCTTGGGTCTTTGTTCCTATTACCGACGATATGTCAAGAATTTTGGAGACATCGCCAAACCCTTGACACGTTTGACAGAACAAGATAAGTCCTTCTGTTGGGATCAGGAATGTCAAAAGGCGTTTGAAATATTGAAGAAACAGCTTACGTCAGCACCTGTTCTTGCTTATCCACTTCCTGATGGTAAGCTTATTCTGGACACCGACGCCAGCAATGTGGGAATTGGAGCCGTCTTGTCACAGCTACAAGACGGTAAGGAAAGAGTGGTTGGTTACTTTAGCAAAACTTTATCGAAAGCTGAAAAGAACTACTGTGTAACTCGGAGGGAACTGTTAGCAGTTGTAAAATCCGTCGAACACTTTTATAAATATCTGTATGGCAGAAAATTCCTGATCAGAACAGACCATGCTAGTTTAAAGTGGCTACTTAGCTTTAGGAACCCAGAAGGACAGATAGCAAGATGGCTCGAAAAACTGCAGGAATATGATGCTGAAATCGAGCACAGACCTGGAACCAGACATCGTAATGCTGATGCACTTTCCAGAAGACCATGTCGACCTGATTGCCCCCATTGTACCCGTATGGAGCAGAACGAGGAAAAACTTGCCTTAGTTAAGGTTGTGCCAGGAGACGAGAGCTCTATGCTGGAGGAGCAACAAGAAAACGATCCCGTTCTGAGAAAGATTAGGGAGTGGAAGAGAATGGACCGTCGTCCGTTGTGGAGAGAGATATCCTCATCCTCTCCTGCTTTAAAAGCATACTGGTCCCAATGGAACTCTTTAATTTTGGACGGAGGGCTCGTTAAAAGACTTGTAGAAAATTCCGAGGGCACAGAAACAAGGAAACAAATAGTGGTCCCAAGAAATGCTGTACCGGAAATTTTAAAACAGATGCATAATGATAGTTCTGGAGGACATCTGGGTATCACGAAAACGCTGCAAAAGATCCGAGATAGATTTTACTGGGTAAATTGCACTAATGATGTTAAAGATTGGTGTCGTAAATGCACTACATGTGCTGCCAGTAACGGTCCGCACCGAAAACCGAAGGCGGAAATGCAGCAATACCGGGTTGGAAGTCCTTTTGAAAGAATCGCAGTAGATGTATTGGGGCCACTTCCACAGACCGATGTAGGAAACAAGTACATCTTTGTTGTAATGGACTACTTCACTAAATGGGTTGAAGCATATGCAGTTCCCAATCAGGAAGCTACCACTTTAGCAGATATATTGGTTGAAGAATTCGTAAGCCGATTTGGGGTACCATTAGAATTACATTCAGACCAAGGAAGAAATTTTGAGAGCAAGGTGTTTCAAGAAGTTTGCCAAAGATTAGGCATCCACAAAACGAGAACCACTGCGATGCACCCTCAGTCTGATGGAATGGTGGAACGAATGAACCGGACTATAACCAACTATCTGTCAAAAGTGGTGTCAGATTGTCAGAGGGATTGGGATCGACATATTCCACTATTTCTAATGGCAATTCGATCGGCCATCAACGAATCAACTGGCCAAACGCCTGCGAAGGTCCTGTTCGGTAGAGAAATGAGGCTACCATGTGACTTGGTGTTTGGTTGTAAACCTGGTGAAGAAATGGCACGTGAACAATATGTCACCGACCTTCAGAATCGAATGGAAAATATACACAACCTGGTGCGTGGAAAACTACAATTATCTAGTGATCGGATGAAGAGGTACTATGACACACGGACAATGGAAAAGAGTTACCAAGTTGGAGATTTAGTCTGGCTCTATAACCCCCGACGGCGTCGAGGTATTTGTCCCAAATTACAAAAGAACTGGGAAGGTCCTTACACCATCAGGAAGAAGATTAACGATGTCATTTATCGGATCGTGAAAATTCCCAGAGGGAAACCCGTCGTGGTCCATCATGATCGTTTGGCGCCTTACCAGGGAAACCACAGTGGACATGCGCAGCAACTCCAAGAAGATGGTTTGGCTGGCTCAGGGAGTGTGCGGGATTCCGATGTAGGAAATAACATTCCAGGAGAAATGAATCTAAGGAGGGGGCAGTGTAACGGGATAACCGTAAAGGAAGGGACCTTAATTTGAAAGATTGTTGTTGACAGTTGATTTTTAGAAGTTTGTAAAAAAATCAACTGACCATTTTAAATAATGTTTATAAAAAATTCTAGAAACTTCTAAACACACTGACTAGATTAAATAATGTTGTATATAAGGGGATGCATGGGCAGTTTAAGTCAGTTCGAGTCAAGTGTTCACAAGAGTTCATTGTATTGTCAAGTAGTTAGACGTTATCCAGCAGAGTTCAGTGTATCTTAACAATTTTGTAAATAAATTGTGTAAAAAGCCCCCATAAGTGTTTCAATATGCATAAAACTGGCTGCAGATACCATTTTATTCATTGCATGTTTCGTTTTAGAATCACACTGTTTGATATCTATAGAATATCCATCTTCGCCTCGACAAAACATAAGTGGATACTGCAGTGCATCATAATCTCGATGAAGTTCACTAATGCGTCGCAGTTGATTATTGTGGCTTTGTAAAACTATATCCCGCTTTTCAAACTTTTGTCCAACTATTACCAAAGCCACTTCACCCACTGATTGGGCATTATAGCGACCTTTGTGACCATTGTCAGGCTTTCTATCAGCATGTATAACAACTTGAAAATTGTCACAGTTTTGTGGAGCCTTGTCAATAGCTGTTTTTAAGTCTTTTATATATACATTTTCTCTGTGAAGCATTGTCTGAAGTTGCTTGACCAACACCAGGACAGTTGGAGCATCTTTCTTATCTTCTCCAACAAAATATATTTGCAAAAATTCAGCCCTTTGGTTACTATTTGGAATTAAACTACCGTGTAAATGATAAACTTGTCCTTGAACTTTAAATGTTGGCATGAAACCATTTGATGATGAAAATATTGGAATAATCGTGTATAAAACACATATAGTACTTACATTAAAAACCTCAGAGATCTTTTGTAAATATCCATCTTCTGAAATTCTCTGGTCTTTCCTAAACATGTAATAGCATCTCGGTATGCATTTTTTTGTCTCTACACAATTTTTTTTCGGCATATTTAATTTCTTAAATACAATTGACAATTATATTTATGCTATTTGTTGTCAAGCTTGTCAGTGAAAAATTCTGAATTTTGTAAACAATAAATCAAATTAAACTTATCAAAAGATGTGCAAACAACTTATATAAATAGTGAAACAGTGTACAAGTGATATCAAATGTTCATAATCTACAGAAGAATGAAACACAGGAATGTTCTTTATTTAAAAAAAAAAAATGGAAATAGATACCGTGTTTTGAAGTTTTGCTATTCCCTCTGGACAATCGAAAGCACAGGATATCACTTCCTATTGGAATCCAACCATTTCCCAGGAACATCAATGATATACGGACACTTTATAAATGTAGACGACTAAATTTGCTTTTCCTCCGGAAATAACTTGATCTTGCATCAAATGGTGAGTAAATTATTGCTTTCTTTCTTATCATAAACCAGTTTTACTTTAATTATATTACTCAGGAAGCATTCATACGACTAATCTGCTCTGCACTCCATAACTAACATTTATTTCCCATTTATATGAAGTTTAATTCTTACCAGTAGTTATCAGAAGTGGTCTTGTGGCTTTATTAACACCTTTTACTACTTTTGGACGTTCTTTTATAAGTATTTAAGTAAAAAAATCGAAATTTTAATAGAGCAAATTTTATTACATGCTATCGCTTCAAAAGCCAAAAAACAAGAGAGATATTCAGCGAATCAACAATTTAACAACTGAATCCCCAAACAATCTTACACTATCCATTAACATGCGATATTCGCCTACTAAATTATTAATCAAATAAAATTACAAAAATCTTATACCTAATTCCTTATTTACATTTAAATATAATAGAAATTCTTTTTTACAATTTACTAAACTTTTAATGAGTTATTAAATTCATAAAATCTTTCTCCTATAAATTCTTTATCAAATCAAATTACTAAAAAAAAATCTAATACTCAACTAATTATTTACATTTAATACAATACTTATTCTTTTAAAATCTGCTGTACTTTAAATGAATTGTTAATTTTTATCATATCTTATCTACAATATAATCTAATATCTTTCTATTTTCAGAATTTTTCATTTGGAAATTATACTAATAATAAATCATAATATGTCTTGAGAACAAACATTGTCTATTCTAAAAGTAAGTACACCCTTTTTCTTTTATTTTCTTATATGAGTTCTAATATTTTATACTAAGATTTATGTAAAACTTTACATTGATGTCTTAACACTTGGTTCTTTTTTATTTCATTTTGTCTTAGTTTTTTTAAAATCGGTTTTGATTACCAAGGTATCATAAAATTTATACACTTTTTCAATAGCTATTCTCCTTATCTATTTGATACATGATTATTAGAATTTTATATATTATTGATAAATTATATTAATTTTGTTCTTTGAATTTTTTTTTTTTTTTATATGTACTTGTGTATTTTAATTTTTAAGTTTATCTTATTTTTTTCTTTTTTAGGTATTGAGAAGAAGACGACGATTATAAATTATCCCAAATTAACTCATTTGCACTCTGCCTTGGAATGAGAATATAATTTCTTTTTCTCGATTTTTATAATTTTCTTTGTATTTACTTAATTTGAAATAGCATAGTAACATATATCATCTCAAATCCCCCAATTAAAATTTTTGAATCAATCATATTTTCATATTTCAAGAAGTTTGCCAAAGATTAGGCATCCACAAAACGAGAACCACTGCGATGCACCCTCAGTCTGATGGAATGGTGGAACGAATGAACCGGACTATAACCAACTATCTGTCAAAAGTGGTGTCAGATTGTCAGAGGGATTGGGATCGACATATTCCACTATTTCTAATGGCAATTCGATCGGCCATCAACGAATCAACTGGCCAAACGCCTGCGAAGGTCCTGTTCGGTAGAGAAATGAGGCTACCATGTGACTTGGTGTTTGGTTGTAAACCTGGTGAAGAAAAGAAGACGATTATAAATTATCCCAAATTAACTCATTTGCACTCTGCCTTGGAATGAGAATATAATTTCCTTTTCTCGATTTTTATAATTTTCTTTGTATTTACTTAATTTGAAATAGCATAGTAACATATATCATCTCAAAATATATATATATATATATATATATATACAGTGTGTCCAATTAAGTCGGCATCATATGGGAAACTTTTTTATTCTTAGTTTTACGAAAAAAATTTATTCTTTATAAAAAGTTGTGCATGGTCTAAAACTTAAAATACAAACATCAGATATCAGTTTTTTAAATATACCTTATCATGCTTCTAATTTTCTTCCAACTTAATTTATCATTCATAAAATGGATTTTGGGCATATTTATTTTAGTGCATTTGTCTTTAATTAATTTAAATTTCAAAGCAACTAGTCCAGAGAATATATTTTCATATGAAACGGAGTCAAAATGATTATTCTTTAGAAATAAGTAATAGATTTTTTTATTTGCTCGTTGTAGACAATAATATATGTCGTTTGGTTTGAAATTGTATTCTGAATTGTGTAATTCTTCTCTTTTTAAGATAAAACCCTTTTGATAGGTTTCAGTAAATTCGAGGTCTGATGAAGAAAAAATGCAAACATTATCTGTACATGTGGATAAATTTTCGTTAACTTCGTTTATGTTATTATTTATAATTATAGAGGTTTGGAATTTTCTTAGAAAATCTGTATAACACATTTCTTGAGTATCATGAAATTTATTTAATTGGATAGAACAAACGGGAATTTGGATTTGATTTGTGGATATCATATAGTTAGGATCGCGAATTTCTTCTTGGGTTGAAAGTTCAGTTAAGTTAGATATGGGAATAGCTGTTTGATTCTGGGATTCAAGGGGATTTATAATAGATTCAGGCAAAATTCGACTTAAACAATCAGCATTTGTATTAAGTTTACCTGGTTTATATACGATTTTAAAATCGTATTCTTGTAAAGCAAGTCGCCAACGGGTTAATCGAGATCCAGGGTCCTTAACGTTAAAAAGCCATACTAGGGGCCTATGGTCTGTAATGATGGTAAAGGTTTTCCCATACAAGTAGGGGCGAAAATGTTTAACACTCCATACTATTGCAAGGAGCTCCTTCTCAGTAACACTATAATTACCTTCAGCATGATTTAGTGTTCTACTTGCGTAGGAAATTGGTAGATCTCGGGGAATTTCACCTTGACTTAGGATAGAACCAATGGCGTAATTACTTGCGTCAGTTGTAAGAATAAATTCTTTAGAGAAATCAGGAAACTGAAGTAAGGGGCTTGAACAGACGATGGTTTTTAATTCGTCAAAAGATTTTTGTTGGAGGCTAGTCTAGTGAAAAGGTTCATTTTTTCAAAGAAGTTTAGTTAAAGGTTTTGTTAACGAACTGAAATTTGGTATAAAACGTCTATTATATCCGGCTAGACCGAGAAAACTTTTAATATCTTTTGGATTCTTGGGAATAGGAAAATTGGAAACGGCTTCAGTTTTCTTCTCATCGGGTCGGACGCCATCTTCGCTAATGACGTGTCCTAAATAGACAACTTCTTTTCTTAGGAATTCACACTTGTCTGGTTGAATTTTAAGGTTAAAATCTCGTAGTCTCTGAAAAACTTCTGTCAACCGTTTGTTGTGATTTTTCAAGTTATCGGCGAATACTACAATGTCGTCTAAATATAAAAAACATTTGGTACCTTGTATACCACTTTGAACGTTATTCATCAAGCGTTGAAAGGTTGCAGGTGCATTTTTCAATCCGAATGGCATTCTTTTGAATTGGTAGTGGCCATCGGGGGTTGAAAACGCTGTTTTGGCTGCATCTTCTGGAGACATTGGGATCTGATGAAACCCAGATGTTAAGTCAATTAATGAAAAATATTTGTTGGGAAGTGGAAATGAGTCACCTATGGTTATCTCGTTGAGTTTTCGATAGTCAATTACAATTCTCCATTTTTGTTGTCCTGAAGCGTCTAGTTTCTTGGGAACAATCCAAAGGGGTACATTCCAAGGAGAAATTGAAGTTTCAATTATATTTTGATTTAACATTTTAGACATTTGATTTTTTACTTCTGATTTATGAACTTCTGGGTAACGATATGTTTTACAAGTTATTGGTTTGTTTGATGTCGTTTTGATTTCGTGCATGACTGCGTTAGTAGTTGATAGATTATCTCCTTCTAGATAAAATATTTGATTGAAATCGTGGCAGAGGTTGGTTATAGAGGTTCGTTCTTCTTCATTGAGGTGTTCGAGGCGTAATAATTTGGAAATTTTGTCTAGTCTATCAGAATTGGAATTTTCGTTTGAGTTAGTATTTGAAATCTGGAGGATATTTTTATGAAAATTTGCAATTTCAATTGGATCTACATTAACACGTATTTTATTGATCTTAACTGATTTTTCTGATGTATTGAGGATGCTTGTTAATGCGAAATTATTATCTATTTTAACCAAACTTGGACATAAGTATACACCTTCTAAAATAGAGGTGTGTTGAATAATGCCTTCGGTTAGAGCAGATTCATTAATAATTTCAACTTTAATAATCGTTTCAGATCTTGGTTTAAGCATGTATACATTTGAATTAGAAATACTTTTATTTTCCTTGATATTTTGAGTGTGATAGTTATTTTCTATATGATGTAAGGGAATCTGGATTTGGTCAATTTCTAAGAGATTGTCAGTAGTAATACCCCTAGGGCCTTGATAATACCGAGATAATTTTGTCATAGAGGATGCTGAAAGCGTGTTGCTTGATAATAGCCCGAGGCCGCAGGCCGAGGGCTATTATCTTGGAGCAACACGCTTGAAGGATCCTCTACGACAAAATTTTGAGTATTTATCAAGGCCTGAGGGGTATTCGATAAGATAATTTTTTACTTTGTAGATTTCAAAAAATTGTCAATCTGACGTTTAATAATTTTCAACAAAATTTATTATTTTTAATCTATCAACTATTATTCATTTTTAAACAAATTTACAGTTGTGAAAAGTACAATTGGTAAATGTTAAGTTGGAGGAAGAGTTTGCTGAAGTTGACGGATTGTTAAGGATCCTCTACGACAAAATATTTTCCATACATATTTTTTTGATTTTATTGTATTTTTTGGAGTATTATTGGATATAATATCATTAATTGCATCGTTAGTTGCAACACCAAATCTTTGCGACATTTTCAAGCCAGCTGTCAGTTTGACCTTTAATTAATTTTTAATCAAATACTCGATGATCTTTGATGAAAACACCAAACTGAAAACACCACATGTAGAGTGTTGTCGCTGTAATCCAGAGGTGATTGGATGGAATTTGACATATGACTCAAAATTGAATAATTTGATTGGTTACTATATTCAGTAAAAAATTATCATAAAATAATAAATTTTGTTGAAAATTATTAAACGTCAGATTGACAATTTTTTGAAATCTACAAAGTAAAAAATTATCTTATCGAATACCCCTCAGGCCTTGATAAATACTCAAAATTTTGTCGTAGAGGATCCTTCAAGCTTGTTGCTCCAAGATAATAGCCCTCGGCCTGCGGCCTCGGGCTATTATCAAGCAACACGCTTTCAGCATCCTCTATGACAAAATTATCTCGGTATTATCAAGGCCCTAGGGGTATTACTACTGATAATTTATATGACATTTAAATTGTTTTAAAAAATCGTTTTCTATAATTCCGTCAAAATGAATAGGAAATGTATCTGGGACGACGTGAAAAATATGAGAGAAACTATTATTATTGATAATTATGTCGAAATTTACATAGCACAAGGTTTTTTTGAGGAAAGTTAGTATAATCGATGTCTTTTAGTGTTATAGAATTATCTTCGTGAATTTGAGTATCGCCCTTGAGTTTAGAAAGCTTGATTAGGAAATGTCGGCACCACTGTCGATCAAAAAGGAATTATTTGAATTTATTAATTGATTTATGCTTAAATTTACAAATGTGGTTACTGCAGTATTTATAGTTGAAATTCGGCCTGTAAAACTTGAGCGTTTCTCGTCTCGACCGGTTGGCGAGAAACTTGAGAGTTTAAATTTTGTGTTGGTTCGTTATCGCGTGAATTAGAATAATTCTTCCTATTATTATTAAATTGCCTTTTTCTGCATTCTGTTATGGTATGACCCTTATTTTTACAGTAATTGCAGAATTTTATGAAATGATTTCGATTATAGGAGTTATTACTGAAATTCGGGTTCCTTTCAAAACTGGTACTTGATTGGTTCGAATTAGAGGAATTTGTAGGGTTTGAATTATTTGAATTTTGAGGTTGATAGTGATTAGACTTTTGAATATGTCTAATTTGATTCGATTTGTTATATCTACAATTGAAAGAAGTATGTCCCGGTTTATTACAATAATTACAATGTTTCACACTGGAATTGTGAATGTTTTGATATTTATAAATTTCATTACGTGATTTTATTTCCTGTTCTTCCTGAAGAGCAATTGCTATAGCTTTTTCCAACGTCGAGGGCCTTTGAGATTTTACTAAAAGTGAAATGTCTGATCTTAAACCTGTTAAGAATAAACTTAAGGTTTGTTCCTTTAATAAATTTATACAGGCGTCCCTCGAATCTTTGGAAAGGCTAGGATCTAATGAGTTAATTAATTTTATATAACAGTTTTCAATTTTTGAGGAGTAAGCCATAACTGTTTCATTGGAATTTTGCTTGCATGAGTTTAGCTCTAATTGCCATTGACCCATGATTCGTTTCTCAGAATAGGCGTCTAAAAGGTGTTGCTTTAGACTTTGCCAATCTGGGAAGTCGCGATTTCTGGTAATAGCTCTAGCATTATCAGTTAGTTTTGTCTCGATAATTGAAAGTAGAATTGGTTTATGTTCGGATTTAACTAATGAATAGGCTTTATCATAGTTGTCTAGAAACTCATACAGTTTGGATTTACTTCCATCAAATTTAACTAGTAAAGAAGAAGCTAAGTCTAAACTAAGCATGGTAGAATTCGAATTTTCTGATTTAATATTTGAATATTCTTTTATGTTGTCGGTACCTTCGTTCAATGAATTTAGATTTGGATATAATGGCATAATGACTAATGACTTACACAACTACGATAGCTGCTCCAAGTCCCATTTCCAGCGATGTCCTTCTTTACGGTAACGGATACTTCCCCAGCAAGGCTTGTACGGTTTGAAGATCCTTCTATCCCAAAATAACTACCTGTTATTACTTTTGGAATCCCACTTCTGACACCAAATTTTTGTAATGGACTTCCGAAACCTTGGAACTGGATTATGGCAGCAATTAAAATTGTGGTTTCAACTTAATTACACTTTATTTCTGCACTTAATAATATTACAACTTTGAATTAATTATAACTTCGAAAGGATGAAAAATACTTATTTTAATAAAAAAAGACCTTTCGGATCTGGTATTGAGAAATTAAGTTACTTGTTAGAGTTCGAATCTTGTACTGACTAATACGTAAACTATTGTTAATTAATATAACTATATTTTAATGATAACAAAGATAGTAAATTTACCAAGAAACGTGGGGATTTTCTGTTTTGACATTTATCTGTTTTGACCCTTAATTATTTACATAAATAGTTATTAACTTGCTTACAAAAAATTTCAGAATACTTATACTTCATTTAAAAACTAGGAGGAGTGATTTGAAAAGCCAGACTTACAGCCAAATAAGTTACTAGAAAATTTACAAGGCGGCAAATTTAAATACATTTCTTTCATTTAAATAAAATTGAAAATAAATGTTTATGGACACTTTATATATGGTCTAAGATGGTCACAAAGTAAACTTACAATAATTATATTAAAAAAAGAAATCAATTAACAAAAGTCACCATTATAAATATTTCACACTTTGAAAACAACCTATAAATGTCACAAATTACACGAAGCGTTAAAAACAGCGATGTATTCCAAGATTGTATTGGTTAAAAATATCACGTGTTTAAGTTCATTTTTATTGGTTATGTTTGTCGTGTGTCATTTGAAGTAGTTATTGGCGCGAATAGTTACACAGATATAGTTGTTATATTCCAATATACGTTTATTCTGCACAAAATGTCTGTTTTTTTTTATATATAAGTATCTTTATTATTAAAGCTTTTCTTGTAACTTGTGTAGTAAAATATTTAGTACACAATTTAATTTAAATAAGCATTGCCGAGTTAAGCATGGTATGAAAAAACAAGAACATTCCTACGCTGGAATTGAATATAAATATTTGTGCTTGGACTGCGATTGCAGTTTTAAAATTAGCAATGATCTTGTTTTTCATTTACAAAACGAACATTCGTTGAAAATTGAACATGAAGAAAAAGTTTTTAATACTTTAGAAGGTAAGTTTGGCTATGGTTATTTTGTAACATTGATAACCCTGTTGGGAAATCAACTTTACATTGGTCAAAGAAAAAATTGAATAAATGCAAAATGTCTAGCTCCAGTCGGATTTCTCAAGGCGCTGGTCCTTTTGATGATAGCAGATTTTCTTAGGATAGGAATTTGTTAGTTTTGTTAGGCGCCAAAGGGTTTTCTTCTTTGTATTAATAGAAATATTTAAAAACAAAGAAATTTATAATTATTTTCAAAATTGAAGAAAACACTTAAAAGAAGTATTTTGAAAACATGAAAAACATTTATTACTAAAATAATAAGAAGATTGAGTTTAATATATTCTTTTAGCAAAGAAAAAAATTACTACAAAATCAAAAAATGTTTTTTAGATATTATCCTTACTCAAATTACAAGAAAGTAATTATCTCAAAATATAAAGAAAACCATTAGTAACCTCAAGATATGTTAATATTAATCAAAAGATAGAATTAAAATTTCACACAGTTTATTGTAATTAAGATAACCGGTAAATATATAAAAAAATCTGTGACAATTATATGAAAAATTTTAAACCTAAACCATAAGTAATATAATTACAAACAGGTACCTTTTTTTTAAAGAAATTCCCCGAAAACAAGTATGGCCAAAAATTAAAATTAAATATATATAGTTACTCAAACATGTGCACATTTGGTTTCCAAAGGTAGGTTTTGGAAATATTACTCAACTCCTGTCGATTAAGTAGACCCAAGGGCCAGCCTACAGCATCGTCATTATATCTTCAAAAGTCGAGGAGAGTTCGTCAGTGCAGTTAACAACTTCTAGGTTGTGTTATGTTATATTTCTAACGGCTACTTCAAGAGAAACATTGATTGTAACTAATCCAATGTGTTAAAATTGCAATCCAATGTGACTAAACGATGTTATATTCGCAAGACAAGCTTTCATCGAAGACACTTTTTTTAATGAAGTTATTTGTCTTGTGAAGTCATATTCAAAAATTATAGAATAAAAAAATTGCTTGATAAATATCTCAAAATTAATAGATAATTACCTAAATTTTACATCAGTATTAAAATACAAATGTTTGTTTACATATAAATTAACAAAATTTGTAATGTTTCAATTACAATTATAATTATACACTATTATTTAAATTATAAATACCTGTTAAATCAAAAAATTGATGACAAAAGGTAAAATGCAATGCATACAAAAAACATCATCTAAAGTATCACTTCAGTTGTAACAATCATAATAATAATCATCAAAAGCAGTATTTAAAAAAATTATAAGGTGTGCTATAACACATCCCATTTCTTCAAAAAAAAATTTATTGAATTTATGTATATAAAAAACAAAATATTAAGAAAATATAAGTTTCCTCTTAACATAGTAACACAAAGAAACCAATAAAAAATTTAAAATCTGTGTACACTCCAAAGATTCAGCAACTATTCTCACATAGGTATGTAAATACCGTCCTAAAAATGTGAGCCAATAGATCCGAACTTACACAAACCTAAACATACTCAGTATTACTAAGAAAGTCCTGAAAGTAAGATAGAAAATTCAAGAGAAAACTCGATATTTAATGCAAGGAAAAAATTCAAAAACACGAAACCTTACTACACTTTACCTCTAGGGAAGAAAGAAAACAAATTGTTTTGGGCCTAAGCCCGGGACCTGAAGGGACCCATGTAAAGCAAGTAAAATTACCATGGGTTTTGAAGAAACCCAGGTAGTTAAACCGTCACAAGACGACGTGACTAGATTTTTCTACAAGGTACTAGCCAACCTAAAAGGTGGAACGAATTCCTCAAAAAGCAAGTGAAATTACCATGGGTTTTGAAGAAACCCAGGTAGTTAAACCGTCATAAGACGAAGTGACTGGATTTTTACAAGTGGTACCAGCCAACCCAATGGAACGGTCAACACTGAAGTTTCTCCACGCTGGGCAGGGGATGCGAGGAGCTCAGTGAAGACGGGTGGTCTCGGCATAACCAGCGGTTCGTCGAATCAATATGATGGCATGTCAACCATTTCAAAAAAAAAATAATAAAAAAATAAAAAGGTAAATATAAAAAAAAAATATAGGGACTTGACCAAGGGAGTTCCGAAAATTAAGCTTCCCCGGGAACATGTTTCTCCATTTGGCAGACAACGCCCAGTCGGGAAGAGAGAGAGAATTTAAAGCCAAAGAGGTTAAGACAAAAAAACATTTTGAAAAAGTGGCAATAACAAAAAGAACAAAAAAATATAGTCACGATCGGTAAGAGAGTCCCCCCACTCTAAAAAAATTTGGTCGCAATGACCAGCACCTCTAGGGTACCAAAAAAGTCATAATCGGTATTGCTAACATTTAAGTAGCATTCAGTCACAATCGGTAAAAAATTATTAACTGTTGGCAAACTGTTGACGATATATCTGCAATTTTTATTTCTCCAAATAAATAAACATATTCATAACAATCATGTTTCACACCAATTATGATCAATAAAGATATTTCCGCAATATTAAGGCAATCTGTAACATCCAACAGATATAAAATGCATATTGCAGACTTTAAATGGTAATCACTTTACCATCCTTTTCAAAGATAAGATAAATTGTATATAACATATATATACACCCACCAAGATAATTAAGATAAAAAGATAAATTCGAGATACATAACCAAGCATCCCAGATACTGAAAGAAAAATTATAAGGTGTCCAAAAATTTCAAAAAATTACATACCACCTAAAAGTAGCTGAAAATTATTTTTTGAAGAAGAAAAAAATTTCCATTCTGTCTTTAAGATACAGACCAGATACAGCATATGCTAATGTAATAACTATACTTTTAGACAGAATGAATAAACCTAACCCCTTATAAATTTCTATATAAACTTGTCTACAATCTTAAACAAGTACTAAATATCACAACGTCATTCCTGAGACATTTTTGATATTTCAAACGATAAAAAATTATTGATTGTGAAACTTTAATATTTTAAGAGACAATAAAAATTCCTTAGATATTGAGAAATAAAATTATAAATTTAAAATATATCAAATAAGTAACAAAGTTATAATTGCAGATATATTTCCATTTGTTAATTTTTTTTTTTTTAAATTACCAACATGATAATAATGATAAATGATGTATAATGACCAAAAAGCAAGGGACAAGAACATAGAAAGTGAACATTAGAATTCAACAAAAAAATGACAAAACATTGCTCTATTAAATAGCACCCTTTTAGCGTCCAATACTCGTTCAATCTCAATTGAGAATCTATGTCACATGTGTTTTTTATAATAAAAAGATATGATTTTTATTCGTCGTCACTCGTGTAAGTAGGGTCCTTATTGTTAGGAAGACCGTCATCTAATCTATCATTACTATTTTCCTCATCATTATTATTTTCCGGTAAATTTGTGTCAACATCTGAAAAATCTCGTTTGAGATCTGAAATATGAAAATTTCCTAAATCATTTCCTTCGTAATCTTTCAAATTATATACTAATTTAGATAAAACTTTATTAACAACACACGGTATATATTTAGGAGCGAATTTAGCAGCGAAATTATTTACTTTTGAAGAAAGTGCATAATTTCTTTTCCATAATCTATCTCCTACGTGAAATTCAACATCTCGTTTCCTCAAATTATAATATTTTTCGTTTCTTAAATATGCTTCTTTTAATTTTTTCCTAACATCGATATATAATTTAGGTACATTTTGTATATCTTGTATTAATTGAGACTTTTCTCCTATTGAAATAATATTAGTATTTTCTGAAATTTTCCCATAATAATCTCCTGAGATAGGTACATTTCTTGCAAAAGTTAAAAAAGCGGGAGAGTAACCCGTAACTTCATGAGTTGCGGTACGAATAGCTTGCGCTACCTGATGAATGTATAAATCCCAATCTCTATGATTTTCGTGAATATAACAACGAAGTGCAGTAACTATTACTTTATTAGTTCTTTCGGTATGATTTACTTGAGGGTGATAATTAGGGTTATAAAAAATTTTTTGGACTTTATATTTTTTCATTAGATTTTTAAATTCTTTACTAATAAATTGAGAACCATTATCACATGACATAACTTGAGGAACACCGAAGACCAAAAAAACATTATTTTCCAAGAATTTAACAATGCTAGAGGAAGTAGCATTCGGCATAGGATGTACAAAACAAAATTTTGTAAACCAGTCAGTTACCACTAATGCATAACGATTACCCTGTTTGGACCTTGGATAACAACCAATAATATCTGCACTTAACCATTGAAACGGAAAATTAATATCCTTATATGAACCCATCACCCCAGCTTTAGGTAGATTCGTACTTTTACAAGAAGAACAAATTTTACATTTTTGTACATAACGATACACATCTTGACGAAGTTTAGGCCAATAATATAATTCAGTTATTCTAGAAATTGTCTTAGAAATGCCTAAATGTCCACTAGTTACATCATCATGACATGTTTTTAAAACGTCTTTACGATTACTGGAAGGAACAACAATTTTCCAATCATGTAAATTACTTTCAATAGGAATATTCGAAAAAACATGTTTATAAATTATATTATTTTCTATTTTAAAAGATGGATATTTATGCGGATTTTTAGAGATTTTATTAATCATAGATTTATACCAATTATCTGGTTTAAAAACTGAAACATCCAAAACAGAAACTTCATTTACAGATCTACTAAGAGCATCGCTCACTAACATAGTGGAACCTTTTCGATGTTTAATGACAAAATCAAATTGAGCTAACCTCAAAGCTAAGCGAGCAAGTTTTCCACTAGGATTAGATAACTTGTGAAGGTATTGTAAGGAAGAATGGTCGGTTTCCAGAGTAAAAACTGTTCCCTCTACATAACATCTAAATTTTTCAATGCCAAAAATGACACCTAGAAGTTCTTTTTCAGTCGTAGAAATTTTCCTTTCCGATTTTGATAATGCCCGACTGGCATAAGCAATGGGATGATCAATTCCATCACATTCCTGATATAAAATTGCACCTAAACCAGTGTCACTAGCATCGGTTTGAATTATGAAAGGTTTTGTGTAATCAGGACTTGCTAAAATCGGAGCAGAAGTAAGAAGAGACTTAATTTTTGAAAAAGCTTCGTCAGCCTCAGACGTCCATTCTATAGGTTGACCTTTCTTTCTACCATGTAAAAGATCTGTGATTGGAGAACATATAGCAGAAAAGTTTTTCAGAAACCTGCGATACCAACCAACTAATCCAATTAATCTTTTAATTTCTGTCGTGTTTTTAGGTACAGGATAATTCAAAATAGCGTCTATTTTGTCCTGAGAGGTACGTAAACCATCTTTATCAATTGTAAAACCAAGATAGTTAAGTGAATCTTTGCAAAATTCACACTTTTCCTCATTTATTGTTAAACCAGCTTCTTTTAATTTATGATATAATTTTTCTAGAATTTTTAAGTGAAGTTCAAAAGTAGGGGTTGCAATAATAATATCGTCAAGGTAGCAGAAACAATAAGGGGCAATGGAAGGATCGATAATCCTATCCATTAGACGAGCCATAGTTCTAGGAGCGTTCTTGAGACCAAAACACATTCTAGTGTATTCAAAAGAACCTAGACCATAAACTGAAAAAGCAGTTTTTTTTCTCGAAGATTTGTTTAATGGAATTTGTAGAAAAGCTTTACGCAAATCTATTGAAGAAAGATACTTCGCATCACGAAGTTTACTAATAACTTCATCCACAGAATGCATCGGATACGAATCACTAACTGTGATCGAATTAAGTTTTCTTCCGTCAAAACAAACCCTGTATTCTCCATTTTTCTTGTTTACCAACCACAAAGGCGAGTTCCATGGCGACGTTGTTTCTTGAATAATATTAAGTTTTAACATGTCTTGAATCTCTTTTTTGAGATGAGACTGCATTGTCGGACTTAACGGATATTGTTTTTGACAAATGGGTTTAGCATTCCCTGTATCGATATCATGTTCTATTAAATGAGTCTTGCCAATTGAATCTTTCGGGGAAATGTCATGAAAAAGTCTAACTACCCTGTTTAAATCATTTCTTTGTTTTCCAGACAATTTAGATATTGGTTGAATTGAATTCACCACACAAAGGGAAGATAACATTGAATAAGAGAGATTATGAAAATTTACATCAATTTCAAATAATTTAAGAAAATCCATGCCTAAAATTAATGAATGAGCGATAGAAGGTATAATCATGATTTGAAGTTCTTTAGTTATATTATTAAGAGTAATAGGTGCATTAATGAATCCTACAATATTTTGTGATTTACCATCAGCTGTTGTTATACTGGAAAAAGCTTCTTGTATAGGAATATTTAAAGATTTTAATATATGACAACCAGGTCCACCTAATACACAAGAGTTACTACCACTATCAACAAGTGCTAAAAATTCTATATTATTAATTTTAATATTTAGGTATGGTCTATTGTCATTACATTTTTTTACAAATAATGGACTTAAATTTGAATTAGATTTATTTTTATCGCTCTTGTTACATCCCAAAATTAAATTATTTCCCTCGGAAATTATATTTTTTGCAGTTAAATTCGTTAAACTTTTATTATTAAGTGTATTAGAATTAATACATTTACTAGAATTATCTTTTAGGAAATTTTTTACAAAGTGTAGATATTCATCCCACTCTGTACGAGACGTAAAATTAATTAATTTTTCTTTTTGGAGTTGTTTGATTTTTTGTTTGGATGATTGTCTGGCATTCTTTGTGTATTTTGACCAGAAACAGATGCCAGATTTTCCTGTCCAGTCCTTTCTATGTTTTTTGAGCACATATTACAATTATTTTTAGTAATATCCTTTTTCCCACATCCAAAACAAAAAATATTTCTAGGAAATCTACAAGTAATATATTTATGTCCTTGTTTTGAACAATTCCAACAGATAGTATTAATATTAGAAGATAAATTTGACCTATTATTATTTGCTTGTCTAAAAATATTGTCATCATTATTATAAAAAGTTCTATTGCTCCTATTAAAATTATTATATTTAGTGAAACCACTATTTCTATTAAAATTACTGTACCTATTTGGGGAATTATTAACATTTGTTCTAAATTTGCTATTATAATTTCCTTCGTTATTATTAGCTGACTGTCCTAAGGAACAAAAATTAGAAGTTTGAGGAATTGGTAAACCCTCTAAAGAAAAATTATTATTTGCAATCGAAGAAAGATTAAATCTTTCTGACCATAATTTAGATTCCTCAATTCTTTTACATAACGTGCTAAGTTCTTCTATTGTTTGAGGTGAATGTAATGCTAACTGTGAGATATAAAATGGCAATAAATTACGTCTAATTCTCGTTACTCTATTTTGTTCACTGGGAACAACATCTAGTCGTTTAAAAAGATTTTCCATACCTGCTATATATAGATTTGCTGGTTCATTTACAGCCTGCATTTTATTATTTATTTCAAGTTCTAAATTAAATTGATAATTGCATGGTAAAAAATCAGCTTTTAGTTTAGTTACTAATTCTGGCCATGAATTTACTTTATTTTTAATTGACAAAAACCATGTTAAAGCAGAATCTTTGAAAAATTCAAAGCATTTAATGAATAGTTCTGCATCCGAAACACCACGAGAAACTTTTAACAATTCAATCTGAGATAAAAAATCATGAAGTGAATTTGAACCATCAAAGTGAATGTTCCATTTATGTATATCATTTTGTTTAACAGAAAAATTACTTTGTGACGACTGCAAAACAGGACTACTTGTACTAATAGGGTCAGGAACTTTATCAGCTAAATCTGCTTCCAAGTTTAGAATACTAATTTTTAAATCTTTTTGTTGTTTAGTATGTTTTGTTTCTATGACGTTAAGTCTATGTACCCTACCATTAACATGTAAAAGTCTAGAACATATTCTTTTATAAGCTAAATCTACTTTAGTACCAGAAAAAGTATTGATTTCATTTTTTATTTCAGAGAGAGATTTATTAATTTCTACTAAGTCATCTTCAAAAACAATATTATTTACTGGTGCTTCAAAAGATCTATCAGAAGATTGTTGTGCCATTAATCCCCTAAAAACTTTACGCATTTCATCCACAGTCTTTGGTATTTCACAACCATATAACTTAAGTTCATACTTTAGTTCATAATCTTTTAAATAGTTGGCTTGCATTTTTATTTGTTAATAGCAAGAATCGAAAAAATTAAAAAAATTAAGTCTAACTCGAAAAAATTATTCAACAAATAGTAATAAATAATTCAAAAGTATCAAAGTTGATTGCAAAGTCAACTCCTAAGTGTTTGCAAAATTATGTTAATTATTAAATGTCGAACCAAATCCTCTTAAGTCAAAATTATTTCTATTTATAGCAATAAACGTTAAACAAATAAATTAACGAAGTAACGACGGCATAAATAAATTTCTATCAATATCTGATAAATAAATAAGTTATTTTAACCATTTACATTTAATCTTTTGTCACCAGCAAAAAATTATCTAAAGAGATAAGATAAGACTTTCGCATACAGCAAATTTCACTAGTTAGATTCATAAAATATACTTTTATTTAAATATAACAAATCCCAAATCCTTCAAAAATCTTTATTCATCACTTTTTGTTGGGCGCCATTTTGTAACATTGATAACCCTGTTGGGAAATCAACTTTACATTGGTCAAAGAAAAAATTGAATAAATGCAAAATGTCTAGCTCCAGTCGGATTTCTCAAGGCGCTGGTCCTTTTGATGATAGCAGATTTTCTTAGGATAGGAATTTGTTAGTTTTGTTAGGCGCCAAAGGGTTTTCTTCTTTGTATTAATAGAAATATTTAAAAACAAAGAAATTTATAATTATTTTCAAAATTGAAGAAAACACTTAAAAGAAGTATTTTGAAAACATGAAAAACATTTATTACTAAAATAATAAGAAGATTGAGTTTAATATATTCTTTTAGCAAAGAAAAAAATTACTACAAAATCAAAAAATGTTTTTTAGATATTATCCTTACTCAAATTACAAGAAAGTAATTATCTCAAAATATAAAGAAAACCATTAGTAACCTCAAGATATGTTAATATTAATCAAAAGATAGAATTAAAATTTCACACAGTTTATTGTAATTAAGATAACCGGTAAATATATAAAAAAATCTGTGACAATTATATGAAAAATTTTAAACCTAAACCATAAGTAATATAATTACAAACAGGTACCTTTTTTTTAAAGAAATTCCCCGAAAACAAGTATGGCCAAAAATTAAAATTAAATATATATAGTTACTCAAACATGTGCACATTTGGTTTCCAAAGGTAGGTTTTGGAAATATTACTCAACTCCTGTCGATTAAGTAGACCCAAGGGCCAGCCTACAGCATCGTCATTATATCTTCAAAAGTCGAGGAGAGTTCGAGAGTTCGTCAGTGCAGTTAACAACTTCTAGGTTGTGTTATGTTATATTTCTAACGGCTACTTCAAGAGAAACATTGATTGTAACTAATCCAATGTGTTAAAATTGCAATCCAATGTGACTAAACGATGTTATATTCGCAAGACAAGCTTTCATCGAAGACACTGAATTTTAAATGAATGTTAAAATTTTAAAACGCTGAACGAACTGAATAATTCTAGAATTCTCCCTTCCACCTGACCGTCAGCCGTTATTTAGACAAGCGCAATTTGCCTAATTGAAAATAAGAAATATTTGAGTCCCCAACGACTTTACTAAATAAAAATAACATCATAATGTTACAATTTTAAACTTGATATATAGGTATATATGTATGTGTACTATATAAACTTGTAGAATTTAAATCTTGGAAAGCTCAAATAGAAGTAAAAGAAAAATCAAGCTATGTCGTTTACGAAGGAAAGAAAAAATTAGGGTCAGGTGATGAAGTTCAATATTTACGATGTTGTAGAAGTGGTATGTACATGCATGTATAAAAATGGTTAAAACCTCTATACTCTGGATCATTTTTGTTGCAGGAAATAAAAGTAATAATTTGAGAACCAAGTGTTAATGATCGAAAACGAAACATAAAAACTCAAGGGTCATCTAAATTAAATTTTGCTTGTATAAGTAAAATCACTTTAAGGAAACATGATAATATATATTATGTTAATAGGATTATGTCACACTATGGTCATTCAAATGAGATACAACATATAAGGATAGGGAAACTTGAGAAACAACAATTAGCATCAAAATTATTAGAAGGCGTATCAACTGTAAAGTACGTTTTACAAAGTACAATAGAATATTTTTTTCTTTATTTTAACTTTACAAATTAACATTATTTCTTTTTATTTTTAGAATATTGGATGATATTCGGGACACTATTGGTAACAATAATTTAAATAGGATTGATCTTGTTACCAAACAGGATTTGGAAAATATAAAAAGGAGTTACAACATCAGTCAACGAGATGGGGTAAAACATAAAAACGATGCTATTAGTATAGAGTTATGGGTGGAGGAATGTAAACAGGCTTCAAATAATCCTATTCTATTATATAAACCACAAGGTCAATCATATGGCAATTTTTTGGAGTCCGATTTTTGTCTTATTTTTATGAACGAAGTTCAAGCATCATTGCTTTCTCAATTCGGAAAGAATATTATAGCAATAGATAGCACCCATGGCCTTAACAATTATGATTTTGAGATGACTACTCTTATGGTAACTGATGAGTTCAATGAAGGGTTTCCTGTTGCTATAATGTTCAGTAATAGAAAGGATACTTTTATTAATGAAATATTTTTTGAAGCAATAAGGCAAAAGGTCGGAATTATTTTATGTCAATCATTTATGAGTGATCTGTGTGAAACATTTTATAATGCTTGGGTTAAGATTATGGGTACTTCACAGCATCAACTCTATTGTTCTTGGCATGTGGATCGTGCATGGCGCACTAATTTAAATAAAATTATTAATATCGAAAAAAGAAAATCAGTGTATAAGACATTAAAAGTTCTTCAAAAAACGACAGACACATCCACATTCTATGAACAGTTAACTAGAGCTATAAATTATATGCTAGACGATCCAGACACCAGAAAATTTGGAGAGTATTTTTCAAGTTATTATTCCCTTAATTATTTAAAATGGGCGTATTGCTTTCGCCAGAACTGTGGAATAAATACAAATATGAAATTGGAAAGTATGCATAAAGTAATCAAATATTTTTATTTAAATGGAAAACATGTAAAAAGATTAGATAAGGGTTTGCATGCTACTATGAAATATATTCGAGATAAAATTGTAGATAGGATGATTAAGCATACTAAGGGTAAACAAAGTAGTCAAAGAACTGAAAATTTTAAAAGGCATAGAGTAGCGCTTTGTTCATCATTTAATTTACAATTTGATAGAACTAATGAATGTTGGTCTGTTGTATCAAATGAAAACGAACATATTGTGAAAAAAACGGATATATTAGAAAAGTGCTGTAAATTAGACTGCGATTACTGCAGCATTTGTGTTCATATGTACAGTTGTAGTTGTCCAGATTTCTTTATCAATAGTATAATTTGTAAACGTATTCATTTTGTTGCTGTCAATAGTCCATCATCAATAGTTCAGCAAGTTCCAGATAAAAATGAGAATTCAACTGTTACAAATGAAATAATAGAGTTTTTTAATAAAACTAATAAAAGTTTGGTTTGTGACAGGAAGAACAGGCTACTAAAAGAAATAGCAGATTTAACTATGCTTGTAAATAATAATGATATTGATACTTTAAGTGATACTAATTTTCAACATTTACTATCAAACATAAATGTTTGCAAAAATTTAATTCAACTCGAATCTGTTTCTCAACAAGAACCACGTTTTAATGATGTTATGGACGTTTCAGCATGTAAAAATGTAGTCAAACAAAAAAGATTTTTCTCTACAAAAAAAAAGAAAAAGGTGAATTCAGATTCAAAAAATTTAAAAAATCCAAATTTAGTAGAATATTCTAATATTTCAAACATACTAAACGGGGAATTGTCTTATATATCAAAAGATAGAAACGAAGATCATAGTTATATATAATTCACCATTTTCTATTGTTTTATTTGGTTTGTGTATGTTTTTATCTTGTTTGTGTATGTTTTTATCTTGTTTGTGTATGTTTTTATCTTGTTTTTGTATGTTTTTATCTTGTTTGTTATAAATATTTATGTACATACACCAGGTGATTCTTATACCTTATACATATTTTTTTCATATGTTACACAGCAAAACTTATCTGAATCACCCGGTATACATTAACAGATTGGTTAGCTTAATTGGTGGTTGGTAATTAGTACTTACGTTAATTTTAAAAATTAATATATTTTTCGTTCTTTTAATGTTTTAGATTCTATAATGGAACACACGTAAAAAAATAATTACCAATTATTAAGTGGCATCGATGTACTTTATAAGATCGGCTTGTGTGTCCGTTTGCGCTTGAACTCTTGAAAGGAAAGTCACAGACTTATGAAGTTTGGTATATAGAATTCTCATATCATGGGAAACAATCCTTGGCTTTGGTCCAAATCGGATAACCGTAACGGTAAAATTCGAAAGGTTTTCCAAAACTCGTGTATATAATATATATTTTGAACGAAAGGTCATAAAAATGCTTATGAAATTTAGTATACTTATAAAATTTTCCTATGATGGTAAAGAACCCTATTGATTTTAGTTTTAATCGGATGACTCTAACGGTAAAATTGTAACGGTTTCCGAAACTTGTGTATATAAGGAACATTTTCTTTGTTTGTGTGCGTTATAACTCTTCAATGGAATATCACATGGTTATAAAATTAAGTATATAGAATTCTTAAATTATGGCGAAAAACCCTATTAATTTTAGTTAGGATTGATTGACCCGAACGGTAAAATTTGAGCGGTTTCCGAAACTCGTGTATAACAAATATTTCCTTTATTTGTGTGCGCTATAACTCTAACGGAATATCGTGGGTTGATGAAATTTGGTGTATAGAATCAGCATATCATGATAAAGAACCTTATTAGTTTGGTCCAGATCGAATATACGTAACGGTAAAATATGAACGGTTTTCCGAAACTCGTTTATATCATATATATTTATAAATTCGATAGTATGTATATAATTAATGAATATATTTCCTGACCGTTTAAATTAATTTAAATGTAATAATTACTGGGGTTCGGTCAATAATTTATTAAAAAAAATTTTTAACACTACATATGTTTCGGCACTATACCATTTTCAAGTAAATTGAATGTATTATTATGTTTTTAATATAACTAATTTATAAACATTTTAGACACTTGAAAATGGTATAATGCCGAAACATATGTAGTGTTAAAAATTTTTTTTAATAAATTATTGACGAACCCCAGTAATTATTACATTTAAAATAGTATGTATATACTTTCTTACTTCTTACATAGACTTTGTTACTTATATGTATTTCAATAAATAACTTTTTTAAACTGTTTTTTATTTAATTTCATTGGTGGTTGTTATTTTTGCTCTAAAGCTACTGCTAGTGCCACTCAAGTTATGAAAAAATATTTTAATACTACATTATTACTGAAATTTATTTAAAAAAAGAAATTAGAAAAAACTTACATTTCATATTTCATGTAATTTTATACGATTTTAAAATACCCTCTTTTTGGTTCCAACCAATCATAACACGACGACCACGTGATTAGTTCTAACCAATACAATTGTTTAAATTTGATTTAAACAATTGTTCAGTTTTTGAATTTATTTTCTATTTTTTCATTCTTTGCATTATTTTTTATTTGGTTTTATGTCGCCCGCCACTGCAGGTAAAAAAAAGCCTAATTTGTTACTACGGCGAGAATGATTGATACAAAAAGTCAGTTCTCTCTGACAGTTTTTTTGATTTTCAAACATAAGTAGAATTTTGATATTATATTCATTTTCGGTGTTCTCATCCCAGTTATTTTCAAATTAGAGAATCTAGAATCTCTCCAACAGTAAACACTTGGCGTTCCAGTTCATCCTATCATTTGTTCAGAATTTGATAAATTAAGAATCTCGTCAAAAGTAAAAAGAAGTTGGGTGGCGACGTTGGCGTTCCAGTTGGCGTTCATTTCTTGGATTTGGTAAAGTAAAAACATTTTTTCTTATATAAACGATTGGTGGAACTCTATCAAAAATTTAATATAGTGTGTTTATTGCAAAATTGTAATTACGTTTTAGAAAATTAAGGAAACATGTATAGAAACTGTAGCGTTTAATTGTTTTTATAGTTAATTTAATAAACCACATTAAATATTTACAATTTAAATTTATTGATCAATCCAGTGGCGTGGTAATATTTTTCAGTAACATCTTTTTCAGGGTCTATCTAAAGTATAGTCCTGAGCTCTCTTATGTTGTGCAAAAGTAAAAGTCTCTTTTAGCAACATAAATTGGTCCTTCGAGCCGGATATAAAACTCACTTGTTTTTAAAGAAAAATTCTTTATTGTTAACCGCTACAGTTTCTTATTTGTATACCAAATGACTAGTTAATTCTCTTGAATTTAGATCAAGTAAATATTTTTCAGCTAAGTAAATAGCTCATTGTTGTATCTTGTTTAATGCCAAGTGAATTTTTCTTCTTAAAACTATTTAAAAGTGCTTGAGTGCGGATACTAAGATTTTCATTGGTGGATAAAGGATATAATAAATTTTCTTCTCTCATTAACAAACTGACATTTTCGCGGAATTTTTTATACGCTCTAATCACTAAGATTTTATAGTGACAAATTTGTTCTATATTTTAAGTTTAATTGTTAATATTTAGCATTTAAAGGAGCTTCGTCAAAATATACGGTTTTCGTTGGGTAAACTATTTATATTTAAACCAATAGTATTTTCTATAAAGTAAATTTTAATATTTCACAATGCCTTATAGCGAGAATAACGATAAGGATATTCTTGAACATGCAAAACTAAATAAAAGGATTGCAAAATCAAATCTTACAAAACTTGAAAATTGGTATGGAGTCAAAGGCTGATTCTGAAGTTAGTGTTACACTGCTTGAGCTAAAAATTGACCAACTTTCTAAGATTTATGATAAGTTTTCAGTAGCTCTAGAATTACTTGAAGATGAGTCTTCAAGTGTAAGTACTCAGGACGAAAGCGATATTTTTGACGAACGCTATTGCGAGTTAATGTCCAATCTTAAGGCCAAGGTTTCACGACTTAATAAAAAGTCAGAGATAATATCAGAGGAAACACAGAAGTTTTCAATCTCACCAAAAGTTCAGTTACCAGAAATTAAAATTCCCACATTTTCTGGCAACCCAACGGACTGGGTGCCATTTTTTCAACTTTTCGAAGCAATAATTTTGAATAATAACAGTTTACCTGAGGTTCAAAAATTTGTTTATTTAAAATCATTTCTCCGGGATGAGCCATTAAAGTTAATTCAAAATATATCAGTTTCAAATCATAATTTTCAAGTAGCGTTAGATATTTTGAAAAAACGTTATGATAATAAAAATGTTCTTGCAAACACCTTAATAGCCAATATTTTGGACATTAATTCTGTATCAAAGGGTACAGCCGATCAATTGAGAGATTTCCACACCAACGTTACAAAGAATTTAGAAGCACTAAAAAATTTAAATTTAACTTCCAGACAGATGTTAGATATGTTTCTTATTTATTCACTGGAACGTAAATTAGATTATGCAACAAAACGTAACTTCGAATTTGAAAAAGACACGTCGCAATACCCCACTCTTGATACATTTCTGGAAAGTATCGATAAACGATGCAGTGGACTGGAAGGTCTTAAATCTGTAGAAAGTCATACTTCTCAAAATAAAAATTCTCCAAAGTTTTCTTTAACTACAAATGTTTCAACTAATTTAAAGTCACATGTGCAAGTTCAAGGACAGTGTATCTTTTGTCATGATTCCCACAAAATTTATAGCTGCGATAAGTTTCGAAATCTTCCTCATAACAAAAAATACAATTTTATAAAATCCAAACAACTCTGTGTAAATTGCTTTGGCAATCACGTAATAGCAAATTGCGCTAGTAAACATCTCTGTTCTGTATGTAATAAAAAACATCACACAATTTTACACGATAATAATCTCGCAAATAATAAATCAAATTATTCCACACCTCGTTATAATTCAAGTTTTTCTAACTTTGAACGTTCTAGAAACAATATGCATGATAATGGTGCCATTTCCCTTACACCCAACGTTTCGAACGATGAAACTATCAATAATCCACAAGAACAAATTCCTCAACACGCTAATGTTCTTTCTGCTATTAATAAATCCAGTTCACATATTCTTTTAGGAACTTCCCAGGTATGTATGTATAGTTCTGATGGACATAAAATTATGGCAAAAGCAGTTTTAGATCCCGGAAGTCAACACTCGTTTGTAACTTCAAATCTTATTAAAAAATTAGGATATACTACCTATGTCAATAAATTAAATATTTCAGGAATTGGAAGCAGTTCCACCTTCTCGAATAGTATGGTTAATTTAGTAGTTCAATCGAACCTAAATAAATTTAAAATAAAGTTGTCTTGTTCAGTTTTAAGTAACATCACCTCAAACCTTCCACAAGTTTTAATTGATCATAATAAAATTAAAATTCCATCTCATATAACATTAGCCGATGAAACCTATTTTTCTCCTTCTCCAATTGACATTCTTATTGGTGCGGATTATTATTATGATTTGCTACTTGATGGTATTATCAGGTTGGGTAAGACATTACCAGTTTTAATTTCAACTCGGTTGGGCTGGATAGTCGTAGGCCACGCTCCACAGAGCTTTAGAAATTATATCTGTCCAATTTCAGGTATAGTTACTTCAAATCGTAATTCTTTTCAACAATTTTCAAATGAAGTTCCATGCACAGTAGCATTATGTTCACAAATAAATAATTTTGATAACTTAGAATCATTAGTCGAAAAATTTTGGACTTTAGAAACAATATCTGATTCAAATTCTTCGTTATCAATTGAGAATAAATTTATTTCAACAACGCGTCAATTGGAAGATGGTTCATTTCAAGTTGATTTACCTTTAAAATCTCCTTGTGAGAACTTAAAATTGGGTCGATCATTGCCTGTTGCTAAACTTCGGTTTTTAAATCTTGAGAAAAAATTTCAAAAGGATTCAGAATTCTTTTTAGAATATAAACGGTTTATTGATGAATATGTACAACTTGGTCATGGTCGTTATGTACCTCTTTCAGAATATAATGAATATTCTCAATTAAAATATTTCTTGCCTCACCATGCTGTACTGAGACAAGATGCTGTCACAACCAAATTGCGCGTCGTATTCGATGCATCATGTAAAACAGACTCTGGTTTGTCACTAAATGATGTTATGTATAAAGGGTTTCAAGTACAACCCAATCTATTTGATATTCTTCTTCGCTTTCGCTCATTTAAATATGTTTTAGTTGGAGACATAGTAAAAATGTATCGGTGTATCAAAGTAAACCCAAATCAGGCATTTCTTCAAAATAATCTCTGGAGAGAGAATCCAGAAAATCCTCTACAATGTATAGAGTTAACAACTCTAACTTATGGTACAAATTGTGCACCTTTTCTAGCAACTAGAGTTCTCAATAAAATCGCTAAGGATAACAAAACCAAATATCCTTTAGCTACTAAAAGTCTTCTATTACAAACTTATGTGGATGATACACTGTCAGGGGCTAATTCGTTGGAGGAGTTGCAGCAGTTATTCATTGAACTCAATTCTCTTTTAAATCCTTGTGGATTTTATCTTCACAAATGGCATTCAAATATTAAAAATTCGTTCAACGAATTTTCCCTCGCCAGCTTTTCTGAAATTGATTTAAATAAAGACGACGCTATCAGCAAAGTTCTTGGTCTAAAATGGAACATTCAAGAAGATTGTTTTATAATTTCAGTTCCAAAATTTGAATTTTTTGGTCCCCCTACCAAACGAAAAATCCTTTCTTGTATTTCACAATGTTGGGACCCGTTAGGTTTCGTAGCACCCGTAGTAGTTTTGGGTAAACTGATTATTAAGGCTACTTGGAATTTGAAAATTTACTGGGATACTGAAATCTGTGATGAATTTATAATTAGTGAATGGAATAAATTCATAAAAAATATATCATTACTCAAATCGCTCAAAATACCAAGATATTTTTTAAATAAAGACGACGCTATCAGCAAAGTTCTTGGTCTAAAATGGAACATTCAAGAAGATTGTTTTATAATTTCAGTTCCAAAATTTGAATTTTTTGGTCCCCCTACCAAACGAAAAATCCTTTCTTGTATTTCACAATGTTGGGACCCGTTAGGTTTCGTAGCACCCGTAGTAGTTTTGGGTAAACTGATTATTAAGGCTACTTGGAATTTGAAAATTTACTGGGATACTGAAATCTGTGATGAATTTATAATTAGTGAATGGAATAAATTCATAAAAAATATATCATTACTCAAATCGCTCAAAATACCAAGATATTTTTTCAGTGAAAAGGTTATTTCTTCAGTTCATCTTCACGGATTTTCTGATGCAAGTTCAAAAGCTTATGCAGCTTGTGTTTATCTTCGAACTGTCTATTCTGATGGAACTGTTTCTTCCTGTCTAGCTACAGCCAAATCTAGAATTGCTCCACAAAAGGTTATTTCAATTCCAAGGTTGGAACTGTCGGCAATGCTTTTATTAGTAGAATTGGTAGGCGCATTTCTTACTGTGTTCAAAGACACTGTAACATTTTTTGAAATTCATCTCTACTCAGATTCTGAAATAGCCCTTTATTGGATTAGTTCCCCATCACATCGGTGGACTACGTGGTGTTGGCACTTTATTAAATCGCAGGATAATCCAGCAGATCTTCCATCAAGAGGAGTTCAACCATATGAATTGTTAAATTCTCCCTTGTGGTGGCGCGGTCCATCATTTCCGTTTCAAGTTGAAAAGGAAGTTCAGGCTGCTTGTCAAGAAGCAAGAAAAGTTACACTTCTTGCCAGGTTTCAACAAGATTCTAATAATTTTTGGGATCCATTTTTTGAAAATTTTTCTGAATTTAATAAATGTCAACGAGTTTTGGCGTATGTTATTAGGTTCATAAATAATTTGCATCCTTCAAAAGAGAAACTCAGTGGTCCTCTATCTGTGTTTGAATTAGAAAAATCAGTGCTTATTATGATCAAATCTCTTCAGCAGAAACACTTTGCTAGAGAAATTTTTGAGCTAAAAAATAAAAAATTATTGTCCAATAAAGGAATACTCGGTTTGCAACCATTCTTAAGTGAAAAAGACGGTTTGCTGAGAGTGGGCGGTCGTTTAACTCATTCAGATCTTGATTTTAATCAAAAATATCCGATCTTACTTCCTTCAAAAAATCATTTAGTATCTCTAATTCTTAAACATGAGCATATTCGTCTTGGACATGGAGGTGCTCAAACTCTATTGTCGAATGTTCGACTCAAATATTGGCCTCTTAATGGACTAAGAGAAGTAAAGAAGATAATACATCATTGTCTCACTTGTTTTCGTTTGAAACCTATTTCTTATAATCAAATTATGGCTGATTTACCTAAGGTTAGAGTGACTCCAGACAGGCCATTTAACCGAGTGGGTATTGACTATGCAGGTCCTGTGTGTTTAAAATCATCAGCTTTACGTAAGGCCCCTCTCATTAAATCATACATTGCCGTGTTCGTTTGCATGGTAACCAAAGCCATTCATTTAGAACTGGTAACTAGTCTTTCCACTGATGCTTTTATATTAGCCTTAAAGAGATTTCTCTAGAAGAGGTAATCCCTCCTACATTTTTAGTGACAATGGCAGTAATTTTTCTGGTGCTCGAAATCAACTTTACGATCTGCATACATTTCTAGTAAAAAATTGTACAAATCATTTTATTTCTGATTTTTGCTCAGCAAATAAAATAGATTTCAAGTTTATCCCTCCAAATGCACCGCACTGGGGTGGAATTTGGGAAGCGGCAGTAAAGAGCGTAAAATTTCACTTAGTTCGTCTGATAGGTAATGCGAATTTAACTTTTGAATTATTGTATACTATATTAACTCAGATAGAGGCGATTCTTAATTCTCGGCCAATTTGCAGTCTTTCTAATGATCCAAACGACCTTCAGAGTCTTACTCCTGGCCATTTTTTAATAGGAAGGTCTCTTACTTCGTATCCGGAAAGGGATACCTTATCAATTCCTGAAAACCGTTTGTCTCTATGGCAAAAAATTTCTCAGATTCAGCAGTCTTTTTGGAAAAGATGGTCTATTGAATACTTAAATTTACTTCAAAACCGTCCTAAATGGTTCACTTCATCACGAAATCTCGCTGTGAATGATTTAGTTATCCTAAAAGAGGATAATACTAAACCTTTACAATGGCCTTTGGCTAGAATAGTGGAGGTATATCCTGGTCCGGATAATAAGATACGTGTTATTAAAGTAAAAACCTCCTCGGGAGAATACATGCGACCAGTCACCAAGGTGTGTCCATTACCCTTTGAAAGAAAGTTTAATAATTGACTTGATCGCCACTAAAACAAAATAATTTATACATTTTCTCATTATTATTTGTTATTGCTGAATAGTTTTTGTTTTATTTAACAATTATTAGGTACCTATATTTTATATTTTATTCACTTCCTCAGTATTTGAAAGCAAGATGCTTTCAACGCGGGGCAGTATGTTTAAATTTGATTTAAACAATTGTTCAGTTTTTGAATTTATTTTCTATTTTTTCATTCTTTGCATTATTTTTTATTTGGTTTTATGTCGCCCGCCACTGCAGGTAAAAAAAAGCCTAATTTGTTACTACGGCGAGAATGATTGATACAAAAAGTCAGTTCTCTCTGACAGTTTTTTTGATTTTCAAACATAAGTAGAATTTTGATATTATATTCATTTTCGGTGTTCTCATCCCAGTTATTTTCAAATTAGAGAATCTAGAATCTCTCCAACAGTAAACACTTGGCGTTCCAGTTCATTCCTATCATTTGTTCAGAATTTGATAAATTAAGAATCTCGTCAAAAGTAAAAAGAAGTTGGGTGGCGACGTTGGCGTTCCAGTTGGCGTTCATTTCTTGGATTTGGTAAAGTAAAAACATTTTTTCTTATATAAACGATTGGTGGAACTCTATCAAAAATTTAATATAGTGTGTTTATTGCAAAATTGTAATTACGTTTTAGAAAATTAAGGAAACATGTATAGAAACTGTAGCGTTTAATTGTTTTTATAGTTAATTTAATAAACCACATTAAATATTTACAATTTAAATTTATTGATCAATCCAGTGGCGTGGTAATATTTTTCAGTAACATCTTTTTCAGGGTCTATCTAAAGTATAGTCCTGAGCTCTCTTATGTTGTGCAAAAGTAAAAGTCTCTTTTAGCAACAACAATCTTGGAATGTATCGCTGTTTTTAACGCTTCGTCAAATTACTTGATAAATGTAAGTGGCAAATTTTTATAGTGTAAACTTGCCTCCAAATTAACCAATACACAAACGCGAGTGTTGCCAACTTAAATTCAAATCGCTCCTCCTAGTTTTTAAATAAGGTATAGTTATATTAAATATTTGTTCAGACTTCAGTCTCCAAGTTCCTTGATATTATTGTTTATTTTATATAGGGTGGTTACTAGGTACCTACATTACAGTATATAAAAGTAAAAAAAAATATTAAATCACCCTCGTTGTAGTTCAGCTAGAAAACAGTATAGTGCAAGGCCATAATGGAAGTTCCAACGTACTAAGATGAAGTTAGCTTTAAAATTTGTTAATATGACAGTGTTTGTTTTGTTTGTTAATTATTAATTATCTCTGAAATAGTGTTACATTTGCAAACAACCCGAAGTACACCAAAGTTTTAAATCCCCAGATTATGTTACTTTTTTAAATGGAGTGATTGAGTAGTAAAAGTGACCATACAGTTTGACATTAATTTCACTGTTGTTTGTTACAACCAGAAACTTATCAGAAAATGGATTTGGTATCCAATATTAAAAGCGAAGAAATTGATACTGAAGAATGTAAACTCGAATTCGATCTCTGTAATACCACAACGGAAAGTTATGTAGAAAAAGTTTCTTCAGCTAAAAGTAATGTGTTAATGAACAGAGAATATATAAAACCGGAAAATTTTGATTTAAATGAGGGTACGGAAGAAAGAAAAAGTGATATCGAAATGAAGACAGAAATTATACATCGTCCATTTGATTTCCCTGTTTGTAGAAATGATTTTGGTGAAAATCGACAAATCAACATGGATTCTAGGAAAAAACGTAAGTTAAGATACGCTAAATGGTTTCAAATATTTCTTCAAATAAAATTTTACTTACATTTGGATAAATTGTAGTTTACGGTAATTGGTGCTATTTTCATGAAATGTTTTATCAACATTCTAGAGATGATAGTTCAAACAATACTATAATACAATTAGGAAAAAAGTGATGAAATTTGAATTTTTATATTTAGAGTACGTACTTTTGAACATTAATTGTAACGCTATTTCGTTATAAATATTGCATAAAATTTTAGAGTTAGGTTAATTAACACTTTTACCTAAAATTATAATATATGGTTTAACATGTTTGACTTTTTCCGTGATTTCCGGATTAACCCTTTTTTTGCACTTTTAATAAATTTAAACAAAATTCGGTTTTAGGTTTCCCGTGGTTGGTTTAAAAGTTACTGGTTTGGTTCAATTTGGTTTTCTTGAAATGCCAAAATAGTTTGTTTAAAACTCCTTCCACACGATACAATTTAATTGACAATTACTTAGATTGTCGATTAAATTGGCTCACAACCTGATTGCTCGTCCACACATACCAATCTAATAAGTAAATTTTAATTTTATCTGTTTGCTAGATATTTTGTATGGATTTCATTTTTCATTCGGGACCCTTCAGAGACTTATAATCTGTGCTTCAGAGCTTGCAGCCTTCTCCATCGAATTATAAAACGATGTCACGTCAAAACAAAAAAAATGTGAGCTGTCACGGGACGACTGGCAGATGTGAAACATCAACATTATTTTGTAAAAGTATATGCAGTATTCAATAAAAAGAGAGTGTGCGTGTAACCTTTACGCGCGTTTAAAGTAAACATTTTGAAAATTTTAAAATATTTTGAAAAATTTGAAAATTTTTAAAAGTTTGAAAATTTTGAAAATTCTAAAAATTTTGAAAATACCTTTTCCGTGGAAAAATATATATAAATTGTTATGATTTTCCTTTTCTTTGGCTCCGGCTTATTCTGGGTCTGGGTTCTATATCTTCTTTAATTCTTCTGCTTATTCAATTCAAACCAATATTCATTCAATATTTTATATTAACTTTACTTTAAATACATTTTATAAATTGTCTATCTTTCAACTAAATTATATCATGTCATTTAAATTTCAAAATTCATCATCTCTATGGCATTTCACCGCTTTATATACATTAAAAAAAATAATAGTCACTGGTCTATGTCGTCACACTATACAGTAAGATATCTTATTTACATAATAGACACAGTGATACCATAACAAATCCCCACAATTAAAAAAATTAAAATTTTCTCCAAAGACTTTTAATTTTTTTATTTTATTATTTTTTTATAACCTTTTTATTCAGTTTTCCTTTACATTTTGTTTTAAACAACTTATAACAGTTTTATTTATTTTCTTCCATAATTTTAATCTTAATTTTAATTTTATTTTAATCTTATTTACTTTTATTTAACCAGGCTGAGGTATACGCCTTACTAAAGGCTGTCGACCACGCCCGAGGCCGTGGCTGGAGAGGGGAGAGGATAACTTTCTTCTCAGACAGCCAGGCTGCACTGCTGGCCTTAAAACAATTTCGGGTTAGTTCCAAGCTGATCTGGGAGTGCATACAAAACCTCAATGAACTGGCTAGACAAAACAGTGTCTTCTTGGAATGGATACCAGGGCATAAAGGTTTTGAAGGAAATGAAACCGCGGATCTTCTGACCAAGAAGGGAGCGGATACACGATTTACTGGTCCAGAACCTGTATTGGGACTGCCTAGGGCCTGTGTAAGGACCAAAGTCAGGAACTGGGTCTGGGAAGAGTCGACCAAACACTGGAGTAACACTGTAGGGCTAAGGCACTCGAAGCTGATGCTCAAAGGCTACTCCAAAAAACTCACGTCTGACATACTGGATCTAGACAGGAGTCAGATCAGAGTACTAGTGGGCCTGCTCACCGGGCATGGACCATTCAGACTACACCTTCGGAGAATGGGGATTCTGACACAGGAACCCACCTTGTGCCGACTGTGTGACATGGACGATGAGACGGCAACTCACATTCTATTCGAGTGTGAGGCCTTGGACTATAAACGGTTCCTCATCTTCGGTCACACGAATCCTGAATCCTATCACCACCTTGAGGAGCTGGTCACAGGACTCAAATCTCTTATAAAGGGAACTGCCCTGTGGCAACATTGACTCAAGGAATTTAGGACAACTGGATTCTAGCCTTCCTGAGGATCAGCGGGATGCTGATTTTCAGCTGAACAAACTAATTTCAGTTTTATATTTAATTTTATTAATATAATAATATACTTCATTTTTATATTTCTTTTCATCAACTTCATATATTTCAATTTCATATTTTGCTTCTTTATTTTTGTAATATTTATCTTTATCATTCTTCTTATTATAGTCATATTCATCATTTAATTTTAATCTCATATTTTCATATTCTTTTTTCATTTTGTCTTTATAAGTAACATATCCTTTATAATCATTATTTTTATTTTTTTCTTCTTGTACATTGTCTTCATGACAAATAAATTCTTCATATTTTCCCGTTGGTTTATTTCTATTTTCATTTATATTTGTATCAGAATCTACCTCCTTAATTCCATGTTTTAATTGGTCTACTTCTTTTTGTATTTTAATATTTTCTTCTTTAAAAATATTCTTCATTTCATTTATAATATCTACTTTCATATTGTTAATATCTAATTTAATGCCTTCTATATTTTCTTTTAAAATCTTTAACTCTTCCTTATCTTCTTTTCTATAATTTTCTTGTTTTCTATTATTTTCATCAAATTTTTCATCCATTTTCTTTTCCATTTTTCTACTATTTTCATCCATTTGACTATTATTTTCATCTAATTTTTCATCAATTTTCTTTTCCATTTTTTTACTATTTTCATCCATTTTATTTTCCATTTTTTCCAAAAATTTAAACATTCTCTCCATCTCTGTTTCTTGATGTGGTTTTGAAATAGTCGCATCTCCTATTACATCTACTTGTACAACCTGAATTGTTGTGTTTTCTTCTCCTTCTGAAAATCCATCATTTTCCCTTATACCCATATTTTCTGTTATTTCATCTACATCCTGTCTTATAACATCATTACTTTGTGTTTCATCTTCTCTTCTTCTATTTCTTCTATTTTGTCTTGTATCCATTTTATTTAAGTATTTTTAATTATTTTATATTTAATTTAAAATGTCAATTTGTTATATTTATTTAATTTATATATTGATATTCAAAAACTTAATAATTTTAATTTTAAAATTAATGTTTAGTTTTCAATTAAATTCTCCCCACAAATCACTGCCTCTATTATACAAATGCAAATATCTTACGTATCTGTCAGTCCTGTCTGTCAAAGTCCTTGTCTTCTCTCTTAATCTTCCGTTTTCCGGGTTTTCTCGTTCTTGTAGTGGGTCTTGTAGTGGATCTTGTAGAGGTTCTTGTAGTGGGTCTTGTAGTGGATCTTGTAGTGGGTCTTGTAGTGGTTCTTGTAGTGGGTCTTGTAGTGGATCTTGCAGTGGGTCTTTCTTGTAGTGGTTCTTGTAATGCGCCCCACGTTGGTTCGACAAAAATTTGTTATGATTCTCCTTTTCTTTGGCTCCGCCTTATTCTGGGTCTGGGTTCTATATCTTCTTTAATTCTTCTGCTTATTTGATTCAAACCAATATTCATTCAATTCAATATTTTATATTAACTTTACTTCAAATACATTTTATAAATTTTCTATCTTTCAACTAAATTATATCATGTCATTTAAATTTCAAAATTCATAATCTCTATGGCATTTCACCGCTTTATATACATTAAAAAAAAATAATAGTCACTGGTCTATGTCGTCACACTATACAGTAAGATATCTTATTTACATAATAGACACAGTGATACCATAACAATATATACCAATTTTCATAATAATCGGTCCAAGTAGTATTTGAGTTCATCGATAACATAAAGACAAACATTCATTTTTATAGAATAGATAGTATGCGGAGTCGTGTTAGGTTTTTGCGTCACCGTCGCCACGCCAGAAATCTGATTTACGTGCGGCTATAGATGTTTCACATACAAATTTGTTGATTATTTACTTTTTATATTTATTTACCTAAATATTATAAGATAATATGCACTTTTAAGTCTATATTTCAATTTTTAATATTTTTACACATCAGTAAAAATATTAAAAATTAAAATATGAGCTTTAAAAGTGTATTTCTATATGAAACAATTCATACCCTGTCCCGCAAAATTTTTGAATCGATAAGCTTCTTCCCTCTGTTGTTGGCGCGCCACCGTCGCTCAAAACATGAGACCAATTTCATATAAGGTATCAGTACATCTCTTTATTATATATTATCTCTGCAAGTTAGGTTTTTTAGGTCATACGTCACCGTCGCCATGCCAGAAACCTGATGTACGTGCGGCTATAGATGTTTCACATCAAAATTAAAATATGAGCTTTAAAAGTGTATTTCTATATGAAACAACTCATACCCTGTCCCGCCAAATTTTTGAATCGATAAGCTTCTTCCCTCTATTGTGCGTGCCACCGTCGCTTAAAACATAAGACCAATTTCATATAAGGTATCAGCACATCTCTTTATTATATATTATCTCTGCGTGTTAGGTTTTTTACGTCATACGTCACCGTATGTTTCACATCAAAAATTGGATTTATTCTAGCACTTACTACAAATATAAACGAGAAGAAACACACGAGAAAGTTGTGAAAACAATGACTATTGAATTTAGTAATGTGAATATTGTTAGGGAATTTTATTTGAATGGATTTCAAAACTTTTAAAGAAATGTTAAATTTAATAAAATCATATATATTAAAGCAATATTAGTAATTAAATAGTTATTTACCTAACGTGTTTATGAAGTAGAATGTTTCGCATGAGCAGCACAACCGAAGGGAGTGCTGCATTTAGTGCGAATGCAAAAAATTTCTTCCCGAAAATGTTTATTGTAACGAATAATTTAAAATTAAACTAAAATTTATTTATGAATTTTATAATTTCTTTTTCTATTAATATAATATACGAAAGTCAAATTTAAATTATTTGACATTTTCCCAAATTTTAGAAAATATTACATTTATTTATTTATTTATTTATTATATTTGCTTTTTCAAAAAAGTCGAGACCGTTATGAAAAAACTTAAATTTTGGATTGGTTTATGGATCAAAAAGTCAAGAATATTAATGCATGTAGTATAAAAGCTCTCTCTGGAGCATTTATTTAATGCCCAAATTATGTTTATTAACATATAAAAACACTTTTCTTGTAAACTGTTTAAAACAAATTACGGTAAAGTAAAAAGCACGAGTGCGTAAATAGTACATTACGTAACGAGTGCGGAAAGCAAGTCAAATTGTCTCTTAAATTATATCGTGTGGAAGGGGTTAAAAGGTTATTCATGTTTTACTATATTTTATTTTATTACTGCAATTTATTTGTAGCATTATCTCTATTGATATGTGCTTATATATTTCAGGTTTCCTATCTGCGACAAAAAAAAGGCAAACTGACTTTGGAAAACTCTGTGGAACATGTTTCTCTTGTGGAAAAATTTTCTATGATAAAGTGCTATTTTTAAATCATTTTTACATTTATCACTTTTTAGCTAATTGTACAAAATCTGTCATTTTTAGAAGGGACAATTCTGCTACAAAACACATTAAACAGATGCGAATTCACACTGGACAAAAACTTTTTAAATGCAAAGTTTGTTTTAAATGTTACACCACATCTTATAATCTAAAAATACATTATCAAACTCATTTTGGTAAAAATTCTGTGAGGTGTGAAATTTGTTTAAAACATTTTACTCAACAAAGTAGTTTAAAAAAACATATTAGAACTCACACTGACGAAAATCCTTTTAAATGTAAAATTTGTTCAAAATGTTTCTCACAAAAAGGCAGCTTAAAAGAACATACTATTAGAAATCATATCGGTGAAAAGTTATTCAAATGTAAAATTTGTTCAAAATGTTTCACAATATCATCTCATTTAAAAAGGCATATTAGAACTCACACTGGCGAAAAACCTTTTAGATGTGAAATTTGTTCAAAATGTTTCACACAAAAAAGTAACTTAAAAGAACATACTATTAGAACTCACATCGGTGAAAAATCATTCAAATGTAAAATTTGTTTAAAATGTTACTCACAAGAAAAGGATTTAAAAAATCATATTAAAATTCACAGTGGCGTAAAACCTTTGAGATGTGAAATTTGTTCAAAATGTTTCATACAATCTAGTAATTTAAAAAAGCATATTAGAACTCACACTGACGAAAAACCTTTTAAATGTAAAATTTGTTTAAAATGTTTCACACAAAACGAACATTTAAAACACCATATTAAAACTCACACTGGTGAAAAACCTTTCACATGTGAAATTTGTTCAAAATGTTTCACACAAGAAAAGGGTTTGAAAAATCATATTAAAATTCACACTGGCGAGAAACGTTTTAAATGTGAAATTTGTTTAAAATGTTTCATACGATCCGGTGAATTAAAACAGCATATACAAATTCACAATGGCGAAAAACCTTTTAAATGTGAAATTTGTTCAAAATGTTTCACACAAAACGGACATTTAAAACATCATATTAAAACTCACACTGGTGAAAAACCTTTCAGATGTGAAATTTGTTCAAAATGTTTTACACAAGAAAAGGTTTTGAAAAATCATATTAAAATTCACACTGGCGAGAAACCTTTTAAATGTGAAATTTGTTCAAAATGTTTCATACGATCCAGCGAATTAAAACAGCATATTCGAACTCACACTGGCGAAAAACCTTTTAAATGTAAAATTTGTTCAAAATGTTTCACACGAAACGTAAATTTAAAATTACATATTAAAACTCACACTGGTGAAAAATCTTTCAAATGTAAAATTTGTTTAAAATGTTTCTCACAAAAAAGTATTTTAAAAGAACACACTATTAGAACCCACATCGGTGAAAACTCATTCAAATGTGAAATTTGTTCAAAATGTTACCTACAAGAAAAGGATTTGAAAAAGCACATTCAAATTCATACTGCCGAGAAACCTTTTAAATGTGAAATTTGTTCAAAGTGTTTCACAATATCCTTTCTTTTAAAAAAGCATATTAGAACTCACACTGGCGAAAAACCTTTCAGATGTGAAATTTGTTCAAAATGTTTCACACAAAAAAGTAGCTTAAAAGAACATACTATTAGAACTCACATCAGTGAAAAGTCATTCAAATGTGAAATTTGTTTAAAATGTTACCCACATGAAAAGGATTTGAAAAATCATATTAAACTTCACACTAGTGAGAAACCTTTTAAATGCGAATTTTGTTTAAAATGTTTCATACGATTCAGTGAATTAAAACAGCATATTCGAACTCACACTGGCGAAAAACCTTTTAAATGTAAAATATGTTCAAAATGTTTCACACAAAACGGACATTTAAAACATCACATTAAAACTCACACTGGTTAATAACCTTTTAGTTCTGAAATGTGTTTTAAGTAAATGTTTGATTACATCCGCTGATTTAAAAAAACATTATTCGAATTCACACTGGTGGAAAATTTTTAAGATGTGAATTTTGTTTAGAGTACTTTTTGATATTCACTTTTACCCATCCACGGTTGTAAAATCGGATTTTTCATATTCAACTGAAAGGCCATAAACTGAACCTCTTAAATAAATATAATCATTCTAAATTGGTTTTAAATGACCAACTAGATTTTTAACAAATTCACCCTTAGATAGATAGATATTTTTTGGGTTGGCTGTTAGCCTATATCACTGGGACCTTTGCAAATCTATTGGGAACACCCATTATCTGTGGAATAGGATTAGAGCACCTTGTCCAGCTCTGCCCTCTTAATGAAACTTAATAGCCTTGACAGTGGCCACTCCGCATCACTTGGAGCAGCCGATTTCTCCTCTCCCAGTAATAAATACCGCGTCCTTGCAAGGCCTTCACATTGGCATAGGACATGAAATGCAGTTTCCTCTTCCTCTTGGCAGTATCGACAAATGTCTTCATCTGCTAAGTTTAGCTGACTCATGTGTTCAAATTCACCCTTACTTAATCTCTTTACCTCAGTGGGGAGTTTCTAATTTGGTAAATATAATTTGAAAATAACTATAAATACTAGACTTTCATTATATTAGTTTAGTAGGTAATTATTTTACATCTGATGAAGATATTTTATATCGAAAAATGTTATGTAAGTTTGTGAAATAAAAGTGAATATCAAAAAGTACTCCTCGTGTGATTAAATGATATTAAGAGATATTCATTCAAGTAAAAGCCACCTCCATTCAATATTCAACATTAAAATGCTTCCCATTTCAACATAAGTTAAAAGAGCATAATTATTATAATAGGTCTATCAAGCTGGCAGTGAAAAGTCGGCAGAAACCATCGAAACATGAATGGGAATTTGTAGCTAAATAGTTGCTAATTAGTTGCTAAAATCACGATTTTGTAGCTTTATTCAGTTCCACAAAAAACAAATTACTGCTATCTTTACAACAAGCTAGCAGTAAAATGATAGGACTGGTCCAGAAAAAAATGGACTAATGCGTGTGAATTTGTTGCTAATTTGTTGCTCAAAACCAGCACAGGAAAAAATTCGAAAAACCCTAGAATCAGCTAGAAATTGTTAATAATAACTACCAACCAGTGTCCCTGCTATCGTAATATACAGTTTGTATTGACACATTGATGTTATGGATTTTGTTGCTGGTCGCAGATGTCATCAGCAGAGCCCAGAGAGCCAGCAACAAAATAAAAATTAAAAATCGGCCCAATCGGGTGACCGGTAACTAACTCCTAGTGTCCATGCTGTCGTGACACGCAGTTTTTATTGACGAAACTCTGTTATGGATTTTGTTGCTGGTTGTGAAAAGCATCAGCAGAGCCCAGAGAGCCAGCAACAAAATAAAAATTAAAAATCGGCCCACCCGGGTGACCATTAACTGACTCCTAGTGTCCATACTATCAGTACACGCAGTTCTTTTTGACAAAACTCTGTTATGGATTTTGTTGCTGGTAGGAGATGTCACCAGCAGAGCCCACAGAGCCAGCAACAAAATAGAAATGAAAAATCGGTCCAACCGGGTAACTTTAAAATGTGAAAGAACCTTATTATAAAATCTAACTGAATTACAAGCAAAGCTTTTATCGGTGAGTGTTAGGCGATGTTGTGGTATTGCTAATTGGTCTCTTGATCGAGTGTTATGCTCATGTGTGTCTCCTAGCAAAATAGGATTTGTTTTATTTCATTTTTAAAAATTGCAATATATGTAGAGCGAAGGAAGAGTTAGTATTTTTTGTTGTTTGAATAAAGGTTTGCATGACTCCATAGGAGGACTTTTTATTACAGCACGTATGGCAGCTTTTTGAATAATGAAATTTTTTTACCAATCCACTGAATTTCCCTATAGTAATATCCTATATGACAACTGGCTTTGAAAAAGTCCCATATAAGCAGTTCTACATACTTCATTTGTAGTGTACCATGATAATTTTCTTATTAAGAATTGGGTGCTTGATAGTTTTTTTGGAAGATTTTCTATGTGTTTTTTCCATTCGAGTCTATTATCTATTGTTAAACCTAAAAATTTTGTGTGTATCGTTTCCTGACGCATATTGTTAAGGGTAAATAAAACTTTGACTGTTTTATCAGTATTCAGTAACAGATTGTTACTGGAAAATTATGAGTTTGATAAGGTAAGGACTCTAGCCTCAAGAGTTTCTAGATTAACTTTTTATTTGTCACAATGATAATAGGTAAAATCGTCTGCGTACTATACAGAGAGAGTGGGTTTTAAATAGTATGGTAGGTCATTTAGATATAGCATGCAGAGGGTTGGCCCTAGAACCGAGCCTTGGAGTACACCAGCATGAACTTTTTGTATTTCTGCGGCTCTATTCCCAATTTGAACAAATTGGGTGCGATCTTTTAGATATTGTGTTAAAAAATAGTAACTTTTCCTTATACCATAATATGGGAGTTTGTCTGATAATTTGCTAAGACTGACACAAACGAACGCTTTTGAGAGTTCGCAAATACTTGCTAAAAGCATCTAGGAATGCTCAAAAACACTGACAATATCAGTTACGAGCTTTGTGGCAGCATGTATTGTTGAACAACACTTTTTAAATAGTTATTTACCTAACGTGTTTGGGAAGTAAAATTTTTCGCACGAGCACTTTATTTGCAACACGACCGAAGAGAGTGCTGGATTTAGTACGAATGCGAAAAATTCGTTCCCAAAAAAGTTAGTTACAATGTTTTTTGTAACGAATAATTTAAAATTAAACTAAAATTTAAATATAAATTTTATAATTTTTTTCTATTATTTCTATTATTCATATGATATACAAATGTCAAATTTAAATTATTTGACATTTTTCATAAATTTTAAAAAATATTAAATTTATCAAAATGATTGAGAGTAATAGCAGTGATAGCGAAGTTCTTGAAATTAACAAAAAAGCATGACAAGCAATTAATAGCTTGCTTTTTCAAAAAAGTCGATACCGTTATGAAAAAACTTATAAAAACAATTTTGGATTGATTTATGGATCAAATAGTCAAGAATATTAATAAAATTGTTATGCTAGCGTATTTTGTTGACCAGCAAAGTAGTATAAACTCTCTCTGGAACATCTATTTAATGCTTAAATTATGTTTATATATATATATATATATATATATATATATATATATATATATTATGATGTAGTGTTTCACGGATGGTAGAATGAACAGTAGTGGTGTTCCGGGTTTCAATCCGTTGGTTGTTTGTGTCTTCACGACGTTTCGCCAACATCTCAGCTGATTTTTATTTTTTTTTTCTCTTCCTGTATCTAAATTTATTTGTCCTACTTTGGAAATAATATTTAATGTCAATAAAAAAATTTTTAAATCATAAGATTGTCAAGAAGAATTCATATATGAATAATCTTTCCCAAATTTTGCTGATTTTCTGTTTTATATTAATCTCAACGTAGTAAGTTTAATAATATACATTTATATTTTTTCTGTTTTCCATTATATTCCATTTTGTTTATTTGTAGATTCCTTGAAAAAGAAATAAAATAAATTTCGAAAGCTTGGAAATTATATAAGAGTTTTTCTTAATAAGTGACTGCAATCCCCAAAAAAAAAAAAAAATTTCAAATTGTTTATAATATTTGATCAGTCAAGATATATCATTTTTTTAAATATATATATATATATATTTCTGCCACAATTTTTTCGCAGCTAGTATTCTTCGTAAACTTGGTGGAGGAATGTTTGATAGAACAGGTAAAACTACGGGATTGGAGTAGACTTCAACGCACTACTGATGATTCTCATTGTTGTATTTATTTGAGTGTCAATCTTGTGTACATGGACACTGTTCATCCAAACTGGGCAGCAGTATTCTGCAACAGAAAAAAACAGAGCAAGAGAGGATGTACGTAATGTATGTGCGTCAGTACCCCAATTTGTACCAGATAATTTCGAAATAATGTTATTTCTGGTTTTAAGTTTTTGGCGAACTTTCTCAATGTGTTATCCAAAGTTATACCAAATTAAACGGCAAACAAGCCTGTATTTAAACGATTTTTCTGGAATAACTCAGAAAATTTACATTTTATCGGGAAAGCTGTCATAATATAAAATAAAGCTTAGATAAAAAAAGAAAGATTTGATTTTGTATAATTATCGCAAACTTAATATTAACAAAGTTATGACTATCCGAAAGTAGACGTTTATACATCCAATACAAAAATCCAAACATATGACGTTGAATGAGTTCACTACCCGCAGTTACTTATTTCTGACATCAGTCCGAAACTAATTTTATTAATTTTTATAATAATTGTTACCTACCGTTTTTCGCAAATTTTACGATGGTGCAAATTAGAAAATTAAAATTGCAAATTTTTGGTAAAAGGTGCATATCGAAATACACTTTAGGGAGTGAGAAATGAGCACTTAAATCTGGTTTAAGTAAATCAAATTTATCAAAAAAAGTAGGAGGGTGCAAATTATGAAAAATAAATTTTTGAAAGGTGCAAATTAAGATCTTTCATTAGGTATAAACTACTTTTTTTAAAGAAATTTTTGGGGCTGGAAGAGCGGTGGTCCCATAGACAAATATGGTGGTCCTTACTTGGCTTCTCTCGTATTTCATCGTCTCTATGCTTCGCGCGTAATTTAAATTTTGAAATTAACACTCATTTGATTTCTTTACAAAACTTGATAACTTTGTTTCAAACACATTTACACATTTTTTCTATCACACTGATTTCAAAAATATTCGCAGAGAAAGTGAATAAAAATAAAAATACGTAATGTCAGTATTATAGTGAACTTATCTGTATATGATGGCCTTGTACCTTAAACTAAAACAGTTATACAAAATTAGAATAGAATAGAATAGAATTACTTTATTTGCATAATTACACATACAGTGCTTTGCATCGTCAAAGCAGAAATAATTACATTAATTTAAAGTATAAAACTTAAGTATGTAATAACAACAATGTTCAAAGAAAAATCAAAATCACCAACAACATCTTAATAGTACCTATAGAAAGAGTAACATTTATCTATTTTGATCCCTCCGACATCCCAAGCAACCCCAAAGAGCGACAGAGAACACAGATGGCCAACAATTAAGTTGACCATAGGCATCCCCATATCCCCCCCAAAAGCCCCGAGACCACAAAAGGAACGAAACAGACAACACAGCCACACATACAAAACTTTGATTAAAAGGTATTTAACATATTACAACATAAAAGATGTAATCAAAAACACATTAAAATTCAATCTTAAAAAAGTCATCACATTTATATAAACAAGAGTTAAGTAGAATCTTTTTTACAGTAGTTTTAAAGTTAATGATAGGGAGTTCTTTAATCTCACTTGGGAGCTTGTTGTAAAAAGAAACGGCCATATTTAGGTATGATTTGTGCGTTAAAGACAAATGATGTTGAGGTTGTAGCAACAAATCACCCTTTCGAGTATCGATTATGTCGACTGCCTACAGGCGTAAAGCTTACAAAATTATTTTTGACATATAAGAGACATTGTAAAATATAAAGTCCAGGCAGGGACATTATACCATACTCTAAAAATAATGGTTTACAACTATCGATGTTCTTTGCTCCAGCAATTATCCTCACAGCCTTCTTTTGAAGTAAGAAAACTTTCTGGCAGTCGGCTGAGTTACCCCAAAACATGAGACCGTAACACAATAGGGATTGAAAAAGTCCCATGTAGGCAAGCCGCACAATATGCTTTGGTAAAAATTCTGAGAGCCTTCTGAGCAGATATAAAACAGACGATAACTTATCACAAAGTTTTTTAGTATGGCATTTCCAATTTAACTTTGAGTCCAAGAGAACACCTAAAAAATATTTATGTTCTTCAGGATTAAAAACATCCTTTAAAGAAAAATTTAGAATGTAGGTCTTATCGCGGTTTAGAGAAAGGTTATTGTTTGCAAAATATATCTGTAAATTACTGAGGGTGTCATTGATCACTGCATTCAGGCTCTCAGGACAAACACCTTGCTTAAAAAGCGTGGTATCGTCAGCGTACTGCACAGAATGTACCAGCGGGAAACTAACTTGCAGGTCATTGACATATATAATGAACAGCAGTGGTCCCAAGACGGAGCCTTGGGGAACCCCTGCTGTTACAGATCGCGCTGAAGATCTCATTCCACCACAATCAACAATTTGACTTCTTTCACTGAGGTATGAATGAATAAGATCCCAAGCATTGCCACGGACACCATAGTAAAAAAGTTTTTTTAACAATATCTGATGAGACACACAGTCAAAGGCCTTTGACAAATCACAAAAAATTGCTGATAGGGTTTCCCCCTTTTCAAAGGCCTCAACTATGCGTCTTACCAAACCGTCAATAGCATGAATTGTAGAACACCCTTTTCGAAACCCAAATTGTGTGTCAACCAACAATTTGTTTTTTGCCAAAAATGTTGTTAAACGGTTATTAAGGGCAATTTCAATCAGTTTTGAAAAAATAGGGACATTAGAAATGGGTCTGAAGTTACCAGGGTCATTGCGGTCACCCTTTTTATAAATGTGTAAAACTCTGCTAAGCTTTAATTTTTTTGGAAAATTACCTAGTAAAAAACAGTTATTAATTAAAATTGACAATGGATAACTTATACCTGACTAAGCTGTTTTAAAATTTTGTTACTTATACCATATATGTCCACAGCCGTGCTATTACTAAGATTTCGTAAAATTTCCATTACTTCGGGTGCATCCACTGGACTAAGAAAGAGTGAGTGAGGATTGTTGTAATGTGCTGACACAGCCAAGGCAGGGTCCATAGTAGAGCTTCTGTCAAGGTTTCCTAAAACAGTGTCTGAAATGCTAACAAAGAAATCATTAAACTCTTCTGATGTAAGATTACTAGTAGAAATTTTGTTGGAGGAATTATTTATTATTTTCCATATGGTTTTAGGCTTATTTACACTACTTTCAATTTTATCAGAATAAAATTGAGACTTGGCTTCAAGAATTTTCTGTTTGTAATTTTTCCTTTCAAGTTTTATCAGCTCACTTAAGTCTACATTTTTATTGCGGTTGTTGAAAGCAGCTAAAAAATTCAAGTTTTCCCTATATTTTTTTAAGTCTGCCCCAAACCATTTTTTGTGTTCATTGCTAACATGAACTGTCTTAGATTTGAGTGGGAAACAATTTTCATATATATCCATAAATACACAAAAAAAAATTTCAAAAAGTTTGTCAATATCATCAAATTCAAATAAACTTGAGTCTAGACCAATCTACGTTTAATAAACACTCAATACATTGCGAGACTCTGTTGGAACAGATTAATTTATTTATATTAATTTTAATATAATAAATATAAATTGGTTTTTATTAAACAACATTTATAGTAAACAAAAATATAAATTTATATTTATTTATAGTACAATTGTATACTATTATTAATATAAAACTAGTATTATAGTGAAGTTATCTTTATATAGTGGCCGTTAAAGTACAAAAAAACGATTTTTAATATAAATATAAATAGGTTTGTATTTAAAAACATTTATTATAAACATAATAGAAGTTTTGTAATTATTTATACTAAGATTATATATTTTTAATAAAAAAAAAACTAATAAAACCACAAAACGTATCTCTTCTACTTTTCCATGATATTGACAACTATGACAGTTGACATTTTGTCTTGTCTATAATAATCATAATAATAGACTTCATTTTTATTTAATTATTTTCAGGAAGTATCTTTCTGATTATTTTATTCAAAAAGTTTAAAAAAACTGCTAAAACGAAAAAATAACCATCAGTAAAAAGGGGGCCAAAATCGTCCACAAGTTTAATGTGGAGAAATTTAAGAAGCATTTTATCAATCTAAAAGGCGGGAAATAAGTTCTATCAGTGGTCTTACAGAGGTTCACCACCATCAGCATTGATAGGTGAGTGTTTCAGGTTTAGTTTTGTGGTTATATTGCGATTTTTTTGGGATTTAGGTAGATTTTTTTTATTACAGTGGTTTTTGAATTTTTGATGTACTGAGTTGTGGAGATTTTTGGTTTTTAATGTTTTGAAAAATCTTGAATCAATATATCTTTGATAGAAGCGAGTAAAGGCACATTTAAGATCTCCTTTATTTTTGTCTAAATTGGGTGATATAATTCTAAATTGGGTGATATATATTATGAAAATTGTAGATCCTGATTTTTCTACTTTTTTCTCATAATACACGTTAATATTTTTCTTTGAAAGTTATGTTAAAATAACGAGTAAATCAGTGCAATTACCTACAATAACTACTGATTTATCAGGTTCATTTTTATTTTGCTGTATAGCTGTTCTACAATTAAAAGGTCAGCGTCCTCATCAGCTACTTTAGTGCGATATCCAGCTTTGTTAAACTCTGAGATATAATAATTGGATAAGCTGCTCTTTATTTTTATCAACTGTTAAAAATAATTTTTGCTTTATATTGATCACAGTATTCATATCCAACTTAATTTCTGGAACAGTACAAGAACCATGCTGTTTTTAACATAATGTCTTTGCATATAAGACACATATCCTTAAACAATAATTTCGGATAATTTTGTAGCAGAACCCCACAAAAAATGTTGCAATAAAAAGCCTTCATCTATCACATGCAAAGTACTTTCTTCTGTTGGAAGTGCTGGAATATTATTGAATAAACTTCAAAAAACATACTTTTGACAACAAAGAAAGAGGAAATAGGTAGAGCTAGTTCAAATTATAATTTTTCTTTCATATCGTTTCTATTGTTGATGCTTACACAAATCCTTTAGAATATCAGCAGTGGATTTATACAAATAAACTTATTATCAATTTTTACTTTAGCACTCATAGAAAATATATTAGCAACTTCATCTTTTTTTTTGCTGTAACAGCAGCATAATTTAGACCAAATATTTTATTTTGTATGGCTCATGTATATATCTCAAAAACCCAAAAATGTTACGAAAACGCGATTTATTAAATTTGTTTACAAATTTTACACTGATTTAAATTTCCAAAATATAACAAAAACAATCGAAATATCAAAATTATGATTTTTTTAAAATTTCCAAAAAGCACGATGTCAATATCTCAAAATTATTTAATTAAATTTTATAATTTATTTTTCTATTAACAGTTGGTAACAATAACATGTTATACTTATTTCAAATTTAAATTATTTGACATTTTTCACAATTTCTAAAAAAATATAAAATTTATCAAAATGATTGAGAGTGATAGCGAAGTTTTTAAAATTAAAAAAAATGCAGAACAAGCAATTATTAGCTTGCTTCCTTAAAAAAGTCGAGACCGTTATGAAAAAAGTACAGAATATTAATGAAAATGTTATGCTAGCGTATTTTGTTAAACCAGCAAATAGTATTATTAACATATAAAAACATAGATATAAAATATTCCAAATTAATTGCTTATATAAAAAGGTTGAGCGAGCATTATAAACCAAAGAAATCAGCAGTTTTGGATGATGATCAAATAAGTACATTAACAACCTTGGTTTAACATAACCTAAGTGTTAGAAACCTTTGTAACTTTTGTTGCCAACTGTTTAAACAAAAAGAAATTTTTACGCACTTTGGCGATAACTGTAAAATACGCATTTAAAAGCAATGAGTACAAAAAAGTATATTACGTAACAAGAGTGGTAAGTAGGATATTACGTACGTGTGGAAAAGTTAATTACACGAATACGCAATACCTCTTACCACTCGAGTTACGTACTATGCTTTATCTACGGCTCAATATTTTAATTTAAATTCTATATATTTGACATCCCAAAAAAATATATGACGTACGTACTGTACTGCATCTACTCCTTTGACAGTAAATGTAATTTATACTCATTGTCACCATGCAGGGTAAGTAAGCTATAACGCACAGTTGTGCGTAATGAAACGTCATTCTAACATGACGTTTGATTACGCACAACTGTGCGTTATAGCTTACTTACCCTGCATGGTGACAATGAGTATAAATAACATTTACTGTCAAAGGAGTACATAAATGTATTTATGGTTGCCTACTCCTCTCGGAGTGCTGTGTAAGTGTCATTGGAACCACTGCCTGTGTTACGATTACGCACCCGTAATATTAGATAATAAAAGAAAACGGTTCTATCAACTGTCAACTAATGACATAAACTAACAAACTAACTAATATTTAATTTATTGAGTATTGCACATTGTCCAGTTTATAACTGTATTTAGTTATTATTTCTTTATTGTTATTACAGTGTTGTTTTGTGTTTCCCACATTTAGAGGTTTGTTTCCTTTTCCGAAGAATTGAGTTTCTCGTATGTTTTACGATCCGGACGCGATTTAAACGTAGCTATTTCCGAGACTAATAATTGTAATGCTGCTCACGGTCCAATCAAGAATCAAGTCGTTATGACTCAAGAAATGATCCACTCTAACCTTACAACTAATCTAAATACGAATAATATTGATGTGAATGCTAACTTCTGAAGATACACATCACAGTTTTCTGATAAGCTCAACGAAAACGTTAATACTTTTAGATAGATAGATAATTCTTTATTAATTCCAAAGTTACAAATTACCCTGCGGGTGTGGAACGATGTCAGGACAATCCTTATTAATCTAAACTATATTATTAATATAATAGACTGAGATCCCGGGGCCCCCAGATCTTCTTTATTTTCTAACTCTCAAAATTATGAGAAATGTGTGGGGTAATGTATGCTTAAGCACCTATGCATACCCACTAACTTGATTAGCCGGCCCTTTTACAGGTAACAGGTAAGAAAGGTACATAAAAATATGGCTTACTTTCCTTAAATTCTAACAGCTGGTTTTTGGATATGTTTTACAAAATATTGTACGAAATCATAATCCAATATTGCCAGACACCTCTTGTGGGCGGTAACTCCCACCAGACGCTTTAAATTTGCATAAAAAAATTCTTTCTTATTTTCTTACTTCCAATTTTTATATATATATTGCTTCTCAAAATACCAACAAAGCAAGCTCCTGAACTAGCACCAGTTTTCACTAAGTTATTTCAAGTATTATATGATACTGGCATTTTTCCAGAATCCTGGAAAACTGCTCGAGCACAACCAGTCCCCAAGAAAGGTTTCAATACTCTGCCTTCTAACAAAGAACCATAGGTCAACAGCCGATCTGCTAGCATATGTAACTTATGTTTGGAATACTGCCATGGGGAGACTCAAACAGTATCTGCATTTGATTAAGTGTAGCATGCAGTTTTCCTGAACAAACTGCCTTCATACGGACTCTCGCCAAACCTTTGCAAATGGATATCCAACAGGCACATCCAAGTTACCGTAGTTGGACATTCCACCAATCTCTACAAAATCAACGCCATAGTTCCCCAAGGTTCGGCTCTAGCTCCTACTGTATTCCTTTTAAACATTAATGATCTAATAGAAGCCACTAATAACTCGATACACGGTTTTATAGGTGATAGCAACCTACAGAGTAGCAAATCGCACAACTGTCCCATACCCCCAGATATTCTGGAAGAGTACAGAAGATCCACAACGGTTTCTCTAAATCAAGGTTTGAGAATTGTAGACGAGTGGGAAAGAAAGTATGTATGGGGATCGGCGGCTTCTTCAAGAGAAGAACAGTTCGACTAATAAACGACACCAGTATCACTTTATATACAATAAAGTTGCAATTTGTTTCAGCAGAAGAAAATTACATAATGAGTGATTCCAAGCAAATAATCAAACCTGAAATTAAACTGGAACATGTTGAAATTTTAGACGAATTCGGTAAGAGTAAATTTTATTATTGTAAATATTTTGTAAGTAAATAATGCATAAAAAATGTTTAAAAGTTACAAATAAAACACAAAAAGTGAGAGGTGCCAAGGGACACCCAGATGGAACGAAGTTCGTTTTGATTAATTAGTGAAGGAATTGTAATAAAAAATGTTTATTTATTTTAAGTTATAAAATAAAAACAGGTTGAAATAAAATATAATACTATTATAGGTACTTACTCATTTTGAGTATTGCTCATCAATCTTATTTTTATTTAATCGCAACAAACTTGACATGTTGCAAAAATTACAAAATCGTGGAATGAGAATAAGTCTTAAAGGAAATCGCCGTACTCCAATTACAACGATGTTAAATTCTTGAAATTGTTTCTGTCTTAAAGATAGAAATCGATTATCACCTGAATATTTTCAACAGTTCGTTTTTTTTAACAAAAGTGTCCATTCATACAATACCAGAGGTTTAGATGACATACATATACCTAGAATTACTTTTTAATTTAATTTAAAACAGGAATTAACAATTAATACAAAATTTTAAAATATTTTACAGTAACTTACAGTTAAGGTAATTTGACGTATCTAACTAGTCAAGTTAAGAACTACTTTTAAAATGTTTATGAATTTATTTATTTATAAAAACAGGATGAAATAAAATATAATACTATTATAGGTACTTATTTTTTTCTACAGTATTTTCTTTTTAATGTACATTTTCTTTTAATTTAAATTAGTGTCTTTTTAATTATACTTTTATTAGTATTTATGTATATTAGGGTTTCCTATTTAAATAAAGATGTATCCATCTATGAGAGAGAGAGAGAGAGAGAGAGACAGAGAAACATGCGTGTGTCGTGTCGTGACAACTTTTGGTATGAATTTTTTCCGCCTAGTCTCCGTCGTACCGCGCGAAAAGGAACTACGTTCCAAAAATTAAAATTTTTGCACCTTAAAAAAACGTGCATTAAAAAATGAAGAAGTATTAATTTTAAAAAATATATATTTTTAATTTCAGTAGAGAACAATCAAAAAGGAAATATGGATATTTCTCTAATAAAACAAGAAAGTACAGAAATTGTTGGCGAATTGCATTATTTCGATCAGATGGAAATAAGTAATTATTTTTTATATATATTTATTCCTCCAAATCTTTTTTTGTTTTCCTAAAATTTTAAAAAACTTGAAAATGTTTTTAGTGCGAAATATTTCTTTTACTTTGATTTTATATTAAAAATATTAAAGTTTACCTCTTGAGCTGTTATAGGATACTTTACATTACGCTACAATCAATAGAAGCAGAGCAGTGAAGGGAAATGTTGGGAAAACCACTTTTACAGTGTGGGAGGAGAAATTTTTATACAACAATCTATACGTCACGCGAACGACGTCGTGGGTACATCGATATAGAACCCAAAAATGTGGTTAGATTTTTTGTTGTACGTCTGTCTATCTATCACATGAAAACTACTGATCCGAATGGAATGCGGTTTTCACAGATGTATTTGTCTTCTTTTAACTCAACATCTGGTGTATAAAAATTTCTCCTCCCACCCCTTTAACGTGGTGAGGGGAGAAATTTTTATTCAACAATTAACACGCCACGCGAACGACGTCGCGGGTACACATAGTTTTTAATAAAACGTTTACTATTCGAGATATTTACAATTTTTTATAACTGTTTTAAAAAGCCTTTCCACCCAACTAAAATTATTGGTGCAGCGACACAAATTAAGAAAAAAAATGCAATAATTCGGTTGTTGTACAAAATTTTTTGGACATCAAACCCTAAGTCACTTTTTTTGTGCCCTGTCTTATATTTATATTCGATTAGGAGATCGAAACCATGGATTTTAAGTAAACGATTAATTGAGAAAAAGTATACAAACAAGAATATTTTAAATGACATTAACGAAAAATTGTTTGTATTATATTATAACATAATATTTAATAGAATGGAGGGTAGAAGGAAGGAGAACCGTATTGTATGGAGGACAAGTTGATATGAATTTATAGATTTTATACAGTGAAGTGTGGAAAATTTAATAGTTTTCGTGACTTGTGAAATATGCAGTATTTAAAATATCAGCAATGTATGAAGTCATATTATGTAGTTAAGTAAATATAACTCCTGAAATAACGTCTATAATGATTAATAGTATTGTTTTTGAAATATTCTTGCTATAGCGCCACCTTAAATTGTTTCCTTCCGATGAAGACTTTTTAATACATTCAGATGATTCTCCTTCCTTCTACTCTCCATATTCAATAGTTTAAAAATTCTAGTGTAACATAAAAAGCAAATTGAAGCTAATTAAATATTATTTTTTCCATAGCTAATATTAAATTGTTGCTATAACAACTGTTTTGAGTAGATAAAGTGACACTTTAACAGCAAGAGTAGATAAAATGTTTTAACTTTTTTTTATTCAATAAAATTTACAAATTAAAACACATTAAGGATTAAAAACAACTGAAATTTTACAATTAACATTATTAGAAATATTTATTTTTGGAGCATCACAACTTGTACTCGTTTGCTTAATCACTTGATTCGAGGTACTGGATTGATTTTCAGGTCCGCCAAGTATACACTTGGATACAGCAATCTTATTACTTATTCACTCTTCAATATAAGATTCTGCAACGGATGACGATTTCCATCCACCTAAGCTTTTAACTTTTACTAGATCAGCTCCAGAATTTGTGAACATAGTAGCTGAAGAACGACGGAAACAATGCCCCGTGTACATTTCTGAATTTGCAAGTTTCAAAAAATCTGCAACCTTTTTGGGATATTATATTATAGTGTTAATCCCAACCGGTTGAGTAGTGCACTTTTGCTGTGAGGTACGTTTTTTGGGCGCAAGGCAATATACTTTCTCACAATTTCCAAGAAACTCACTCCACTTTTCTTGTCAGTAATACAAAACGACCTATCCTGCTTGATTTTAGTATCAGATAATGAAACGATTATCACCGATTTTCTATCGTCCACATTAAACTCTTCTAATTTGTACAATTCATCGAACTTAGTCGCTTCATACACACCAAAAATAGCAATAACCTTCATCAACAAATACGACGTCATCAGGAGCTTCTGTCATCTGACTCCAGGATTTTGGACTTTTTAGCTTTGCATCCTCCACTCAAGTTTTTAGTAAGGTGGTTAACTTGCTGAATTTAGAAATGTCACAATTTTCATTCACCAACAACGTACGCTTCAGCATCGAATAATACGACCATAATGACGATGGCATCGCTTTCTTCGACTTTTCAGAAAAATACACCAGAAGTATTTTTTCACTCATGCCATTGATATTCTTAATGATTTTCCACTTTTTAAAAGACTGGTATTCTTTCTCATACATCATCCTAGATTTTTGTGGCAACAATAAACTTTCTGCTTCCAACGCTGCATTTTCTACATCTGATGGCAGGTTTTCCTTTTCTTGTGTCAATTCTTTTTCGTCCATTTCGTATTTATTCACTTTGTACACAAAACGGAACAATATTCAAAAACCAAAAGGTAACATTTGTTGACAGAGTAATTCATATCCCTAGCAACGGAGCAACACAATTGCGATTTTTGTGCCCAAAATTACAATTTTCTTTGAAATTCTATTTTTCACCTGAACTTGAAGTCTTGCTATAGAAAAAAATGTTGTATTGCACACGACGACAAAATCGCATTATCTTCTCGAGCATAATTAGCGTCTCGACGCTAAAAAAAACGCTCTCGAAGATAAAGTATAGTCGTTGCAATAAAATTTCCGATGCACGTCATAAACGTATAAAAGTAAACGTTGCCAAGTTGCTACAATATTCGAGGATATGAAGGAACATTTTATTAAAACCTAATGTTTAATCTGAACTTTATTATAAATAATTAATTCATTAACCTACTAGTTGTACTCGCAACGTCGTTCGCGTGGCGTGTGATTGTATTGTTGTATAAAAATTTCTTACCCCACCCCATATAAGGAATAGGAGAGAAATTTTTATACACCAGATGTTAAGTTGAAAGAAGACAAATACGTCTTTGAAAACTGCATATGAATCGGATCAGTAGTTTTCATGTGATGCGCGCACAAACATATACATTCCTACAGTTTTATTATATGTATAGATTTGTATAATTTTAGATGCTTTCGAAAGAAGATCTTTCAATAAAAATAAATACAATAAAAATAAACAATAAGTAAAGTTTTATTCTGAATAAGAATCACTATCGCTATCATTATTAAAATCAATAATTACGGGTAAAATATCCTCCCGTTCAAAAATAACTTCACGGTCCCACCATTTTTGAATTGTTTTTTCAGTATGACTGATACAATTAGACCAGATTTGGGGGGTTATAGTCTGTAGTGCTTCCCTCCACATACTTAAACAATTTTGAATTGAGTTACCTTTCCTGCCAATGTGGCGGTTATAATAATTCTTGGCAATGCCCCATATCATTTCAATTGGGTTAAATGTACAATGATAAGGAGGTAACCGAATAACTGCATGGCCATATTGTTCTGCAAGCTGATCTATTTTATAAATTTTTGGCGGTTTATTTCTTGAAACTATGTTTAATAAATCTTGTTGGTACGCATTCTGATCAAACTGAATGTTGGTTGTCGTCAGCCAATCCTGAATTTCATGTTTTGTTCAGGAACTATTGGGCGTTTTAAAAAGTAACGTGCTGTGATAGGAAGCGTTGTCCATAACAATCATTGAAGGCTCAGTTAAATTCATAAGTAATTGATTCTCGAACCATTTTAAAAAAATTTTTTCATTCATTTTCCCATGATAGTCGTTATTGTTGCTATTTGATGAAAACACCAGTTCTGCCCCATCAATGAAACCATTTTCGTTACCAGCATGAAGAATAATAAATCTTTTTCCATCAACTTTTGTAGTTTTTACGCTCCTTTTGTCGTTATTTTGCCAAGAGCGGTTTACAGTGCCATTTTGAAAAATCCATGTTTCATCCAGATAAACAAGTTTATAGAGAGACAGATTTTTTGTACTTGTGTATAAATTTAAAAAACAAAATCTTTTACTGGAAACATGAGGAATTTCCATGAGACCTCGCCTGGGATCATCTTTCTTCCATTTAAATCCTATATTGGTTAACATTGTATACAATGGCATTTCTCGTTGCGTTAAAGTTTTATGTAATTTAGCAAGAGTTACTTGTTGTTTCTTCTCATACATATCATAAATGACACCAGGAATGTAGTCAGAATTAAAAATTTCGGTTACAGGTTTGGGATGTGGTCGCCTTTTTGGAGGAGAATTTAAAATACGGTTATTCTTTATTGCCTGGGAAATTGAGCTTACGGTGGAAATGTTCAAATCCAACGCCGCTGCTACACGCTCTCTAACTGCATTTATTGGTAACATAGGGCCACCATTATCTCGTTCTTCTTCAAAATATCTTATAAGAGACCCCACTTATTCTTTTGTACGGCTATTTAAATGCTTAGGCATTTTAAAAATCAAAAAATATTTACTTATTACACAAAAATAAAAGTTTTGACAGTTTGACAGTTCAATTATACATGTTATAAAAATCAATATTGATGTGGCAACTGTTCCTTACGTATAGCAGTTACCCACTTAAATTTTGAAAAGAAACAAATATGACTAACAGCAATGATTTCTTTGTTCAGTTTTTTAAACAAATTTCGTTATTGATGACGTGCAACGGAAATTTCGTTGCAACGACTATACAAATTTATCGTCTTGTACAATAAATAACTATGACATTGCTAAATTTGTCAAAATATCATGGACAAAAATCATGTAAATAATCTGTTAACTTATTTATATATTAAACGATTACATTAGTTTATCTTTGATTTCAGTTGAAGAACAGCCCTGCAAAAGTAGTATGTTTAAGAGAGAACCGAAATTAGAATACGAAAATTCGCAACAATTGGTAACAATGGATAATTCTTTAACTGGTAAAAGTGAAATGTTAATTAGCAGTGAAAATGATATGAATCTTGAATTTGACATTAAAAAAGAAGAATTGCACTCCATTTGTGATTTACCGGAATTTCAAGATTTTGACGAAGAATTACATTCAGAGCGAAGCATCAAAAGATATTCCAGGAAACAGAATACAAGTTGTAAAAAGCGTAAGTCTTTGTGTAATTAACGCCCACATAGAAAATGTTTAGTATCCTTACAACATAAGGATTTACTGCTTCCTAAAAATATCTTCTTTTGTGAGTTGACGTATAATGTTATTTATAAGAAGTCAAAATATTTATTTTCTATGTTGAATTGATTTAGCCGATACTTGGTGTAGATCCATAATATAAAATATTGCCTGAGACTATTTTATCTTCTTGGGGTTGATATTGAGGCCCAAGTTTTGGCTGGTGTTAATTATGGCATTAAGAACCGTCTTTCCTGTTGTCCACAATTAGGACTGTATCGTCCACATACCATAGATTATTCACATATCCCATTACTTTAATGCCTATATTGAGTTCTGCCAGCGGGTTTTGAAATACGTCTTTAGAGAGTGGAGCGGTGAGAGTACACATCCTTGTCTGACACCTCTCTGTTTATTAACGCTTGTCCTTTTTTCAGTATGTTGTTTCTTTGCAGGTAAGGAATCTTGTTCTAAATATTTAATATGATTTTCCGTAATAACATACATGCTAATTTAAAAAAAAATTCAGTCCACCATCTGCCTCAATTTTCACCTTCTAATTACCATTATGTTTCGCCGATCGTAACATCACACCAAATTTATGGTATAATAATTTTGACAGATACATGATTCTTTTCTACTTTGAAATTCAAGACATCCACTTATATAACTCATTTAATAAACTGGTTCTTTTGCAAACTTTTTTACTGTTATGATCTTGCATTAATTTTTGTCCCTGCATTGCTTCGAATAAAATGGCTCAAATCCTTTAATATGAAAAAATAGTAGGTTGAGGAATCTCATGCAGGAATTTTTTCTCTTATGGTCGCGTCTAATGAGGTTAATACTATTTGCAAGTGAACTACAAGTTGACGAAAAAATTCTTTCATTTTTTTTGAAATTAGAGTGGAACATTTTTGTTTTATGTTTCTTTACTATTTTTGTAACATAATTCTTTGTTGCCGTTTTTACAGTCATGTCGCTTCCCTTATACTACTGTTTGGAAACAGATTTGGCATAATGTCATTTTATCTTTATTTAATCTACCCAGTGAAGGTTAAAAGGTTTAGAGTTGGACTTACAGGCAATTTCTTTTTCATATTAATATACCCCTTGCATATAAAACGTTTCCCCTATCACTTTCCCAAATGATCAATCCCCGAAAATTACTCGAACGATCATTCTCCCGAACACTAAGTTATAATTACAGACTGTGATAGGTAATTATTTATTTATTTATGTATTAATTATTATTATTTCTTTTTTTACTCATAATTTAAATCGAAAAACAATGAAAACACATTAAAATTACACATTACATCATTTTACTACATCAAAAATTTCCGAAAATTTTGTCCATTTAACGGTAAATAAAATTCAAAACTGTAATGTGTATTTCATATGTATTTTCATTGATACAATATTATTCTGGGAGCCCAGAGGGGTTTCGTAGCCGTTAAAGAGACACGGCTCCACAAAAGTTTTTTCTATGTATTTTGACCCCCTGATTACAAATATCAAGGGTGGATTTCCGAGAAATGGTTAGGAAATTTGTTATTAACAAATAATTTGTCATTACAATCCAATAGAACTAGCATTTACTAAGACATATTATAATAAACATATAACATCTACTTATCTTGACCAGGATAGAGTTAAAAAAACGTGGACAGAAGCATTGACTAAATGTACACCAGACATGTGGCGAAATTTTTGTAGACATACAGACGAACTTATTTTTGCAGATTGGACTATATACAGGGGAAACTGCTCACATGACAATATTCCTTCTTTAATTATTTCATTGGAGGAATCAGATTCTGACGATTCCAATTTTGGATTTGATAGTGACTCTGATTCTTCCAGTGAAATAATGGAAGAGGATTGATCATACAAACACACCGACAACATTTACACGTTACATCTGCATCTGTATTTGTTTTTATTTGCTTTTATGTAATTTATTAAAATATTTTTTCATTGTATCGGTTTGAAAAATTTCTGTTATAAAGAACATTATCAAAACATGTGCATATATAAATATATAAGTCAAATGCGACTCCACTTGGAGCGGACCAGGAAAATCAAATTTGTACTGGAGTAGTTTTCTTAATTAACCCATTGGATGTGAAATTTTATTACCCTACAGCCACTATTACAATAATGTCACACTACGACGCCATTTAGATGTAAAATAGTAGACTTGAAAAAAGATGGATATAAAATTTGAGTACTGTGTTTTTATGTCAAACTCAAAAATGATTAAATAATTTTTTTTTACCACTGCTTGAATAATTTAAAAGCTTTATTATACATTTGTAAAAATGATTTTTTTACTTTTGCTTGATTAATTTAAAAGTTGTATTAAACGTTTTTAGTTGATATATGTATATGTGCTACATTTTGAATTGTACTTATTTATTTGTAATAAAATGTAAATATAAAAGTATATTTTTCGTTATAGACCAATAAAATAATAATTGAGTATAAACAGGGACCTGTTCTGTGTAAAAGTATGTGTTATTTTGAGTATCAGTCAAAATTCATGTGAATTCAAATAGACCATTCTTGAATATTAATACTACTTGCAGCGAAAAGTGACGCATCTACTTTAGTATTCAATTTAATAATAAATATATTGACTTATTTCCTGCAAGTTTTAAATTTGGTTTGCAAACTAAATTACTTAAGATATTTGTACTAAATACACATATTTTTATTGAGGACGTGACAACATCGTACTTACAATTAACAAGACCACAGAACAGTAAACTCAGACGTGTATTATACAGGGCGAATTTCATGTTACTAACAGAGCCTACTGAGATAGGAATAAAAAGTGAACGGATTATAAGTTGAATTTAACGACCGTTTCGCGATTTGATGGCTAAGCACCTATAGCTTAGTTGTTGTTAGAGCGTCGGCGCGTAGAGCTGAAGGTTGCGAGTTCGAGTCTCGCTGGGTGCGACATTTTTTCAATTTCTTGTTAATGTCATTTAATATATTCTTGTTTGTATACTTTCTAAAATTTTCAAAAACCTCATACTTTTGTTTTGAAAAACGATAATCTTACAAAGTTGCCGCAGGATTGTCCAATAAGGCATTTTTCGGTTTTACTGACTAAGAACGCCTATCATGGAGGCTGGAAAGTCCAAAATACGATTAGTGGAGTGCCTGGAGCATTCAAAACGTTAAAACCTCGGATTAGAGTTATAGTGAATGAATTTATTAACGATTCAACGTTTATTTATATCTAGCAGGCTATCTTTTTATTTATTCACGTTGGTATTGGTTTTTGTCATGTTGCCGTTTGAAAGTTACCAAGTCACTGCAAATCACAAACTGACAAGTTTGACAACAAATATCATAAATATAATGGTTAAATGCATTAAAAAAATTAATATACGGAAAAAAAAATGTGTAGAGACAGAAAAATGAATACAAAGATGATATTACATGTTTAGAAAAGAACAGAAAGTTTCAGAAGAGGAAATTATATAAGATCTCTTAGGTTTTTAATGTAAGTAGTAATTGTGTTTGTATACAAGATTATTCCAATATTTTCATATTTCGTGTTTCTTTTTTAGGTTAGTGTTAAATATAAACGAAGAATCTTAAAAAAAGATTTAGTTAATGGTAAAGAAGCGGCAAATAAAAGGAAGAAAGATAAAGCAGATACATTTAAGAACTTCATTTAAAAAAAATTGCAGCGGCAGATTTGGACGTACAATTATAAAAACGAATATTTTACTTCAGATAAACTTTTGACTGACGCAAAACAAAACTGAGATTTAAACGGTAAACGAACTTATTTATACAAAATTAATGATATATAAACTTAAAACCGTGTACTGACGACAAATTTTAAGTGAGCGAAGAATAGCAAAATCTCTTTCCTTCAGAAATTTATGAAATTAAAAAAGTGCAATGAAATCATCAGATCATATTAGACTCTTCAAATAGCCCTAAATTTAGCAAACGGATTTAGTTTATATAATCTCCACCAGGCTAACAATATCTCGAACAGTAGAGGTGTATATCTTGATTTAATATTCTCCAATATGTCAGATCTTGTTGTGGAGGAAGTGATTGATCCACTTCTGAATAATAGTATGCATCACACTGCAGTTAGTTTTGAGTTAATCATGAATTCTAGACGTTACATTAAATATGAAGAATACTTTTACGATTTTCGTAACGGAGATTACATTGGGCTTAATAACCTCATTGCAAATATTAACTGGAATTCAACTTTGGATAAAACAGATATTAATTTGGCAGTTGCACAGTTTTATGACATACTTTACTATGGTATTAATCTTTTTATACCAATAAAAAAATTTATTTCAACAAATTTCCCTCACTGGTTTAATTTAGAACTCCGGAAAGCTATTATTGATAAGAAAAAAATGCATAGATTATTTAAAGCTAGTGGGGATATCGAATATTATAATGATTTTTGTACATTACGTGCGCGTTGCTCGCAACTTAAAAATGAATGTTATAACAATTATATTGCAAAAACGAAAAACAATTTAATAAACAATCCTAAATATTTTTGACTCATTTTAGAAATAAATCTAATCAATTTAAGCTCCCAACTGTTATGCACTTTGAGAACAATTCATCGAGAAGTACTAATGACGTTGTTAATTTATTTGCATCTTATTTCTCTACAGTATACAGTAAGGATATGGTTATGCAAGCTCCAGATTATCAATATTTACAAAATCAGGTCAATATAAATCTTTATTCTGTAACAAAGGCAGAAATAATTGACCATTTGAGTCATGCACCATATAAATTATCACATGGACCTGACGGTTTTCCTTTATTTGCGCTAAAACAATGTCTATTTACATTAGCTATACCACTTCAACTTTTGTTTAATCTATCACTGAAATCTGGAATCTTTCCCGATTTCTGGAAAAATAGTTTTCTGACGCCAATTTATAAGACGGGAGCACGTGATAATGTTGTTAAATACCGGGCTGTTTGTATCCAATCTGAAATACCTAAACTTTTAGATTGTTTGATAACAAAAAAATTATCATGGGATACATTGAGTTGTATAAATAATAAACAACATGGTTTTATGCCAAAAAGGAGTACAACTACCAATCTTCTGTTATATGAGAACTTTATAATAAACGAGTGTGAGCAGCGAAATCAAGTAGATTCAGTATACACAGATTTTACTAAAGCATTTGATCGTGTAAATCATAAATTACTGCTAGCTAAGTTAAAGGCCTTGGGAGTTGACGGCTGCATACTTCAATGGATAAATAGTTTCCTTTCTGACCGAATTCAGTTCGTGAAATATTCTGGAGCAGTGTCTTCAGCTATAAATGTCACGTCTGGTGTTCCGCAAGGATCACACCTAGGACCGCTTTTATTTAATTTATTTGTCAATGATATTACAGAAATTATCTCCAACAGTAATTATTTAATGTTTGCGGATGATCTGAAATTATTTAGAGTTGTGAATAACAACATCGACGCTGCTCTATTACAGAAAGATCTTGACAACTTAGCAAGGTGGTGCGACATTAATTTACTTAAATTAAATCCATCCAAATGTAAGCAAATCAGTTTTTCAAGAAGCAGTAATGCTATGAATTTCATTTATAAACTTAAAGGAATTACCATCGATAAAGTTGAAAGCATAAGAGATCTAGGCGTTATATTTGATTGCAAATTAACATTTAAGCCTCATATCGCTAATATTACATCAGCTGCATTCAAAGTACTTGGATATATAAATAGAAATTCGTCTGAGTTCTCAGTTTATACTTATAAGACCTTGTATTGTTCTCTGGTAAGAAGCATACTAGAATACAACACTTTAGTTTGGAATCCTTTCTATGATACTGATAGGCAATCAATTGAAAATGTTCAATCAAAATTTCTTAGGCAATGTGCATTTAGAATGGGTTTTGGTTATGACTACCATCGTAATGTCATTCTAAACGAACTTAACCTTCTCTCTCTTAAACAGAGAAGAGTTAAACTTGAATTATGCTTCTTACACAAATTGATTAATAGAGGTCTAGATTGTCCAGATTTACTCCTGCTGATAAACTTTAATTTAAATCGCAGAACCAGAATTTCCGAGGTTTTCAAAATACCGTTTCATCAGTCAAATTTTGGACAGAATGAACCTATTACTAGGTTACTTCGGACAGCTAATGATCTATGTAGGAGTGTCGACTTTTTTGATACATCAATGAACAACTTTAAAATCCAAATAGTGAATGAATTAAATATGTATGAATGAGGGGATTTGCATAGGGGACTTTTATAATTCATTTATTTTTTAGTTTACCTATAATTATAAGGTCACATTTATTTTGTTGATTTGTAAAATGGTTTATCCGTAAATAAATAAATAAATAAATAAATAAATACTGACATTGACTATCACAAAACTATAAATGGTGATTTTTTCAAAAACTGGATTGTTAATTAACTTATTCCTGCTTTATTTAATTTTCCAGAGAAATGTGTAGTAAACATGGATAATGCTTCATTTCATTCTGTACAACAAAACAGACCACCTACATTTTCAGCAACAAAATAGATATTACAGAGATAATTAAGCAGCAATAACATCGAATTTGATAAAAAAATGAAAAAAAAAGACAATTATACTTACAAAATACAGAAGCAACGATAAGACATAAATATGAAGTAGATGAAATATTAAACTAACATAGACATGATTTACTTCGATTACCTCTATTTTGCATTTTTATATTCGGACAAAACTTGTACAGAAGCTTTAAGACAATGTAAACCAGACATGTAAAAAAAAAATTGTAGACACAGAAGAAATTATTTTGACTGATTGGACTTATTACATGAAAAACTGTTCACTTGACAACATTTTACCTTTGATACTGGAGGTGAATTGAAAATACTTAACGAATAGATGAACGTGACAATAGTTTTAACCAAATCTGTTACTCCAATTTTTGTTGTTTATATGTTTTTTTTAATGTTGTATGTTTCATTTTTTTTACTTTGCTTATTTTACCGTTAGGGTATCTGCTTTTCTGCTGAATTATTGCACTGTAGCTATTGAACACATATTAAACGGATTTCCATTATTTGAAGCATAACATTTTGTTCTGCTTATCAAAATAGCTGAAACCAATTGGTATGTCATAATACCGCACTACCTGGAAAGCCCCACGAAAATGAAGACTTTTTTGTAAATGTTTTTATTATTTGCTTTCATTTAATTAAGTACTATTATTTTGTAAATGCATTCATTATATCTAAATATATATTTTTAAATTGACGATTTTCGTTTTTTGTGAAAGTACTAATTTTTAATGATTTTATGGAGCTGAAATGGAGTACACAATTATTATTTTATATATTGTCACTAACACTATGATTTTATTGAGGACGTGACAACAGCGCATTTACAACTGAGAATAAGATTAAATATACAGGGCGAAATTCATCACCCTAACAAGGCCTACTTTAATAAAAATAAGCTTTGAATGGTGTATATATAATCGACGTGGGGTTTTGTTTTTTATACTATAAATTACAATGTTTACCCAAAATTTTTTTGTGCACTCAATTTTTTCATTGTTTAAACAAATTATTATGAAAAATTATTTTTTGAGCATATAATTTTACTTTAAATAGTAATTTTTTTCATTTATACGTTAAATTTCACCTGAATAGAAATAGACATCTTTCGAGAATACCTGTGTATAAAAATAGCAGTAGCGATTTCGAACAGGTAATAAAACTTGTAGGGGAGAGCAAAGCGGCAGCTGCTATGTAGCGCCTATCCGAGCGCGAGCGCCTAGATGTGAAATCCTTCCGAATTTTTTTGTAACTCCGTCGGGTCCATTTTATACTATTGTTACGTTCAAGGGTTCAAATAAAATCACTGCTGAACGAAAATATCTAATTTATTTACACACACTACAAACTAAACGAATTATAACTATATAACTAAACTGACTATAACACACTACCCACTAATTTATGTACAACAATTAACTCCGATTTATATTCACTTATTTATTTGCACTTCGCAGCTCGTAGATCGCTCAATATTTAGACTGTAACTCTAAAACTTTAAACTTCCTCGTGGTTCGCGGCTCTCAGCTTTATATACCTGTTCACCGCTTTCCAGAACATCCTTCGGTAACGATTCTAGAAAGTCTTGCAGGCGCCGCGTATAATCGAAGGGATCTCTCGAATATTCTGTTTCGAGAATTTGTCACCGCGTTGTTTACCTGGAGTGCTGTCAGGGCGACAGGGGCGTACTAAGGGAGTCTCGCTCGTTACACTGCCCCCTCCTTAAGACGTTCGATCCCCGAACACCTTGGTTGGTATGTCTGAACCTACAGGCATCTCCCTTTCTGCAGCTCCCTTGCTTTTCGAAATAGCAATCCACAGTCTTATCCTTCATTGTGTTTCCGCTCGGGTTGAAAATGCACACGAGTATCTCTATTCCTGTCTTATGGAAAAGCACCTCGAGCATGTTCCGGACGACTCTCCAGTTGAGTTGGTCTAGACCACAACCCAACTTAGGCACGGCCAGCTTCTTCACTTCCAACCTGGTGAGTTCGTCTCTTAGGTTCAGCAGGGTATTCCACATACTTCTATAGCTGGGCTTGTGATCGGAAAACCTCTTAGTCACCATGTAGAAGAGGTGACGATGACTGTCAGTGAGACTTAGAATTTTTCCGGGATGGGGCTGTTGTCTGGAGAGCTCAGATACACGGCCAAACTTCTTCCTGAAGACTAATGCTATCCCCCTGTACATACGCAGATCTTCGGCGACACAATGGGCTAGGGAATAATCTCCAGGCACAGAGAAGAGGTCCTGCTGCTGCTCGGTGGTAACTCCGAATCGTGCCTTCCCACTTCCACCATAGTTCTCCATGAACTGGTCAAAACTCATCTCAACATGCTCTGGGCTGGTCGTCCTTCTCAGATGGGTCTCGTCTTGTTCGTCGTAGTCCGCCTCGTATTTCACCAACCGATTTACATGGACCACGCGCCTCTTGCCCCTTGGTAGTTTTTGTATACGGTACACTACATCATTGATCCTCTTTACCACTCTGTATGGACCCTCCCAATTCCTCTGTAGCTTAGGTGATAATCCTCTCTTCTTCTGGGGGTTGTACAGCCAGACCAAATCTCCAACGTTGAAACCACCTTCTGTAGCTTTGCTGTCATAGCGGGTCTTCATTCGGTCACTAGCAGTTTGTATGTTTTGTCGGACCTTCTCATGAATGTAGTGTAGCCTGCCCCTCAATGTGCTCACGTAGTCCTCACCAGCTATCTCTGTTCCGGGCTTACATCCAAACTCTAGGTCACAGGGTAATCTTATTTCCCGGCCGAACATGACACAAGCTGGTGTCTCTCTAGTAGACTCTTGCACGGCTGATCTGTAGGCCATGGTGAACAGATGAAGGTACCGGTCCCAGTCTCTTTGATAGTCAGAGACCACTTTAGTCAAATATTTTCCCACAGTTTTATTCATTCTTTCGACTAGGCCATCTGACTGTGGGTGAAGAGGCGTTGTCCTGGTCTTCTTGACTCCGAGTATTTCACAAATGCTCTGGAATAGGCCAGACTCAAAATTCCGTCCCTGATCGGAATGTAGCTCCAGTGGCACTCCAAACCGACTAAACATCTCTTTTATCAGCACATCTGCCACTGTCGAGGCCTCTTGGTTTGGGATGGCATGTGCTTCAACCCATTTGGTAAAGTAATCCGACGCCACCAATATGTACTTGTTCCCATCGTCGGTCTCTGGGAATGGGCCTGCAATGTCTATAGCAACTCTTTCCATAGGACTGCCTACGTTATACTGATTCATTGGCGCTCGTCGTTTTCCTCTTGGGCCATTCGTTGAAGCACAAAGTCTACATTTTCGACACCAGTCCTTGACTTTTTCTTTGCAGTTGACCCAGTAAAAACGTTCTCTGACCTTTTCCAACGTTTTCTTGATGCCGAAGTGTCCACCGAAGGTTCCATTATGAAGTTTCTCCAATACTTCTGTCGTCCGACTCCGGGGAATTATCAGCTGAGTCCTAGCTGCAGTACCCTCGTCATTCTCGACGGACCTCTTCAACAATCCATCCTCTAAAATGATGGAGTCCCACTGCGCCCAATAGGACTTGACCCTAGGACTCAGGTGACTCACTTCTTCCCATCTTGGCCTCTGTCCTTTTGCTTTCCAGTCAAGCAACATCTTTAGTTCGGTGTCACCTTCTTGGTCTCGCTTCAGGGATTCTGGCAGCCAATCTAGATCCACGACGGTTGTTCTTAAACAGAATTCCTTCTCTTCTGCTTTGCTGCAGTGTTTGCAGTCGGAAGGACAAGGTCTCCTAGATAATGCGTCAGCGTTGCCATGTGACTTTCCGGCCCGGTGTTTCACAGAAAAATGATATTCCTGCAGCCTCTCTATCCATCTCGCAACCTGACCTTCTGGGTTCTTGAATTGTAGAAGCCACTTTAGAGCAGCATGATCTGTTCTTAGAAGGAATTCGCGACCATACAAGTATTTATAGAAATGTTCCTGCGGCGAGAAGTTCTCTCCTCGTAACACAATAGTTACGCTCAGGCTTCGACAGGACCTTGCTGAAATATCCTATAACTTTCTCTTGGCCATTCTGAATGTGGGATAATATGCCTCCTATGGCCGTGTTGCTTGCGTCCGTGTCCAATATAAACCTTCCACTGGTCTGAGGATACCTTAATATAGGAGCTGTTGTTAGTGCTTGCTTCAGTCGATTGAAAGCATCCTCGCATTCGGTATCCCATTTGAAGTCCCTTCCATCTTCCGTCAGTCTTGTTAGAGGCTTCGCGATGTCAGCGAATCCAAAGACGAACTTCCTGTAGTATGTGCACAAGCCAAGAAAACTCCTTACTTGGCGCTTGTTCTGTGGTACTGGCCATTCTCGTACAACCTTGACTTTGTCTGGGTCAGCACTAATGCCATCTGCAGATACTACATGTCCTAGATATTTCACTTCTTTCCTGAAGAGGTGGCATTTCTATGGACTGAGTCTTAAATTTGCAGTGCGTAGCCTCTCAAGGACGTCTCTTAAATTCTCCAGGTGTTCGTCGAATGTCCGGCCAAATACTATGACATCGTCCAAATAAACTAGGCACGTCTTCCATGACAATCCTCGAAGAATGGTTTCCATTAATCGCTCGAAAGTTGCAGGTGCGTTACAGAGACCAAATGGCATTACTGTGAACTGCCACAATCCTGTCCCAATAGTAAAAGCTGTTTTCTCTTTGTCTTTGGGATCCAATTCCACCTGCCAATATCCACTCTTTAAATCCAGCGTGAAGAACCATTTCGAGCCAGAAAGCGTGTCCAAAGTGTCGTCAATCCTTGGAATGGGGTAGCAATCCTTCTTGGTGAATTCGTTCAGACGACGATAGTCGACACAAAATCTGGTGCTGCCATCTTTCTTCTTCACCAAAACCACAGGTGATGACCAAGGACTATCAGATTGCTCTATTATTCCTTGTTCGTGCATGTCCTTGATTATATTTTCTGCTTCTTCTCTCTTTGCTATGGGAAGCCTTCGCGGTTGTTGGCGAATGGGATCTGAACTTCCGGTATTGATAGAATGCTTCACAACATTCGTCCTACCCATCTGAGTGTTGTCCATAGCAAAAACGTCACTGTATTCATGAATCAGTTTCTTCACCTTGCTAATATGTTCTGGTGCAAGTTCTGTGCAGGAAGAAGCCAATGTCTCAAATAATTTTTCCGAACTCTTCTCGCTTCTTGGTAGCGGGTTCTTCACATCCTGAACGCTTCCTGTCACACAAAACACAGAACAGCTTTCTCCCAGCATCGTACCTTTCTTTAAGATCACAGGGTACATGTTGGTGTTCAACATTCTCACAGGAACTTCGTTTCCGCCTCTCACCAAGGTTTTTCCGACTAGCAGTCCTTTCCCGAGGTTACTCTCACTGGCTGGTTCGATGAGTCTTATACAGCCATCTCGAAGGTCTCTATCTAAATACCCCTTCACTACGGTTTCCGCCTGTCCACGTAGGTGAACATCTTCGCTGAGTAAGACTCGAGTCGTGATATCTTCACATCCCAGGAATGGAATTTCCAGACTTCCGATCCTCAGGACATCGTTTCTCATATCCATCTGGAAGCCTTAACCCTTAATGACATCCATTCCCAAGATGACTTCCTCCATAATATCTGCCACCAGCACCTCATGTTCGAGAGACCTGTCCCCAATGTTGATGACGATCCTCTTCTTTCCATGTGTTGGCACGTCTTCTCCAGTTGCAGTCCGTAAACGAACCATCGCTGGTAAGGTTTTTCCATTTCCTTCAACTACACTCGGCTTAACTATAGTTCGGGTTGCGCCAGTGTCGACTAACATTTTTACGGACCTCCCATTAATTTTACCGTCGACATAAACACTTGAAGAGATGGCCTGAATTATAACTTCAGGGGCATTGTCGTGGCGGGTCGGTTTATGCCAACCCGCTTTAGTTTTCCTGTTCTTGGCGTTGTGGTTTAACCGGCTTCTTGCAGTTACGCCGAATGTGTCCTCTTTCGCCGCAGTTCCAGCATCTTGGTCCACCATTACGTTTCTCCTGGAGAACTCGGCGAACTACTTCTTCAATTATCTCGTCGCAGACTGGCGTATCATCAAGCTGTCTCACTTTGCTCTGTCCTCTGTGCGAAGCTTGTTTAGCAGCTTCAAATTCTAGGGCATGGGCCAGGGCGTCATCTAGAGTTTTGGGCCGGGCCAACCGCAACGTCTGCTGAGTCTCCGTGTCTCTCAACCCATCGACGAAGGTCTGGACAGCAAGTTGTTCTAGGAAGCTGTCTGGTGCTGAAGGATAGGCCAGCCTTACCAACCTTGCTATGTCTGCTTCGAATTCCTGCAAGGTTTCTGCGCTCTTCTGATGGCGACTCTTGATTTGTGCGTAATACACTTGTTGTAGATGTGCATCACCATATCTCATTCGCAGTCTACTTGTCAGAGTCTTATAATCACCTTGTTGACTTACAGGAATGGTCTGAAGGATATTCAGTGCGTCATGCAACAATTAAGGCAGTTGCTTTCTATTCATCGTCCCAGCAGTTGGCGTTGGCTGCTGCTTCAAATTGTTTCTGATATGTGCTCCAGGGTGTTTTGCCATCAAAAGTTGGAGGTTTGATCTTTGTTTGCCCTGGCTCACCCCGTTCTCCCGGCTTAACAGAACAATATTTGCTGAAGTTCTTACTCAATCGCTCTTCCATGGTTTTTACCTGTTCTTCCAATTTTACCTGCATTTCTTCCTCCATATTAATCAATCTGCCTTCAATGTTTCCAACCCTGTCTTCAAATTTTCCAATTTTATCGTTCACGTTCCCCTGTTGGTCTTTTACGTTTCCCATTTCGTCTTTTACGCTTCCAATTTCGTCTTTTACGCTTCCAATCTTATTTTCCAGTTTGGAGTAATTATTCTTTAACTCATTTTCAATCAATGTCAAATTATCTCCCATTTTCTTAGTGTTTTCTTCCATTTTATTCTCCATTTTCTGGGTATTCTCATCCATTATCTGTCTAGTATTTTCTTCCATTTTATTCTCCATTTTCTGGGTGTTTTCTTCCATCTTATTCTCCATTTTCTTGGTGTTTTCTTCCATTTTATTCTCCATTTTCTGGGTCATTTGTTCAAGGGCTTGCTTGAAAAATTCCATTGTCGCCTGATCCATTTTATTCGTCTGTGATCTCGTTACTGGCATACAAAATATTCAATAATGAAGTCCACAATTTAAATTAACACAGCAGTTTAATTGACCCCTGTGGTATAAAATATAAAAACACTAAACCTTTAGGAAGGTTTTAATGAACAAATTCTGACATTAATTGACAAAACTTAAATATAAATAATTTGTATAACAACAAGTAACAAAGTATAAGTAACAAGTATACTAAATTACACTACATTCTCCCGGCCTTTAGAAGTGAAAATAATCGGGTAATTTTCTACTCCGAGTCGATCTTCTAAGTGCCGGTGTAACATCAGAACATTTAGATTCCTGGAATTCAGAAGTAGTCTTAGGCGCCGTAGGTTCGGGAATTTCAATAACTTCGTTATTTTCTTCAGCATTAACAATTGGCTCAGAGAAAGATGCCTCATTTGTTTTTGTAACATCTCCAGCTGGAGCTAAATGTCTTAAAGAAATAGTAGATTCTCTACCATATGCAAGTCTGACATAAGCATAATGGGGGTTAGCTTCTAGCAATTCGGCCTGTTCCACTTCAGGCTCATATTTGTTTTGTCTATTGAATTTTCTTATTAGTATAGGACCAGGAGAGCTTAGCCATGTTGGAAGAGATATACCGCTAGAAGACCGTCTGGGATGTATAAACATCCTTTCATGCGGTGAGACATTGGTTGCAGTGCATAGTAAAGATCTGATTGAATGTAATGCGTGTGGTAGTACTATTTCCCATTGATTTAATTTTAAATTATTGGATCGAATGCCAAGATGAATGGTTTTCCAAATTATATCATTATACCTCTTTACCTGCCCATTTCCTCTAGGGTTATACGGAGTTGAGCGACTAGTTGCTATTCCAACAGAAGTAAGAAAAGATTTGATTTCTTTTGACATAAAAGATGAACCTTGATCAGAATGAATATAAGAAGGAGTTCCAAAAAGAAAAAATAAATTTTTAAGATGTTTAATCACTTCTGATGACGAAGTATTAGAACACGGAAAGGCGAAAGGAAATCTTGAAAATTCATCAATTACAGTGAGCATATAGGGCTTCCCAGTGCAAGTTGGGAGAGGTCCCTTAAAATCTAAATTTAAACGTTCAAATGGACTTGTAGCTTTTATTAAATTGCCCTCATGTTTAGTAAAACGAGGTTTTATTTCTGAACAAATTTGACATGAAGAGGTCATTTCTCGAATTTCATTTAATGTTACAGGAATATTTTTAATTTTTACCCAATGATACATGCGAGATATTCCAGGATGAAATAATGATTTATGTAGATCGTACAGATCAATTTTTGGTTGTGTTGAAAAACAGGCCCTAGAAATTGCGCCCGCCGCGATATTTAAAGATCCTGGGCGATATATAATATCATACTGAAAAGGAGACAATTTCAAACGCCACCTCAGGATTTTATCATTTTTTACTTTTCCATGACTCTTATTATTTAACATAAAAGATACAGATTTCTGATCTGTTATTAATTGAAATGGTTTTCCAATTAACAAATGTCTCCATTTACGTATAGACTCAACTATGGCATACGCTTCTTTCTCAACAGATGAGTGATTCTTTTCACTGCCAGTAAGAGTTCGCGAAAAGAAAGCTACTGGTCTGCCACCTTGACTCAATGTTGCTGCAATTGCAAATTCAGAGGCATCTGTTTCTACTACAAGTATTTCAGAATTGTTTATTGTAACGATCATTGAAGAAGCTATATCTTGTTTAAGAGAATTGAAAGTTCGTATTGCCTCCTCTGACAAAGGAAAACTAGAAGAGTGAGCAAGAGGACGAATCTTGTCCGAAAATCGAGAGATCCATCTAGAATAATGAGCAAATAACCCCAAAGTCCTCCTTAAAGAAGGAAGGTCCTTTGGTTCAGGAAGATCTAAAAGAGGTCGAAGACGATCAGGATCGGGTCTGATTGTCCCGTCTTTGATAGTATGTCCTAAGAGACTTATTTCATCAACAGAAAATTTCGATTTTTGTTGATTTATAGTTAGGTGGTATTTTTTTGCAACTTCTAAAAATGTATTTAAATTGATATCGTGCTCTTCTTGATTACTACCACAGATAGTTATATCATCTAAATAAGCAAAAGTATCGCTAAGGTTTTCAGTAGTAATTATTTTATCAATTACTCTTTGAAAGGCTGCTACACCATTAGTAACTCCAAAGGGAATTCGTTTAAATTGATATAACCTTCCACATGCCTCAAATGCTGTATAACATTTATCAGATTCTTTGATTGGAATTTGATGATATGCGCTTCGCAGATCTATAGCACTAAATATCCGATACTGACTTACTTTATTAATAATATCCTCTATGCGAGGAAGTGGAAATGCGTCAAGAAGTGTAAATTTGTTTATGGTTTGAGAATAGTCCACCACCATACGTTTTCTATGGTTATCATTACTGGTAACCAAAACTTGAGCTCTCCAAGGAGATTTACTTTCCTCAATTATATCATTTTTAAGTAAATTACTAATTTCAATTTTTATAAATTCTAAATCATCTTCAGAATATCTTCGAGATTTAATAGCTATTGGATGACAATTTGAAGTAAGATTTTCAAAGAGAGAAGCTTTTGGTACATTAGCAACAGCTAAATTACAAATATATAATGGACTTCTTTTTCCATTAAAATTTAATTTTAAGTATGAATGCTTATTTAGAATGTCATGACCTATTATAATATCAGCGCACAATCCACTTATTACTGAAATTTTAAAACTTTTATGAATTTCATTTAATACATTTAAATCTACGATACAGTATCCTATAATTTGAGTACACAAAAAGGTAGAAGCCATAGAAACACTGCCTTTTGATGGAAACATAGCAAGAGATTTTTCTTTAACAAATTCTAAATTAATGTAACTATCTGAACTACCTGTATCTATTAAAGCATCTACTTTAATTCCATTAACTTCAATTTGAATGATAGCTTTAGTTAATTTAGGATGGATAGTAGCAATAATGGGATTATCAGACACTAAAGAAGCCGATTGATGTTCTTTAATTTTAGCCTTAGAGTTAGATGACTTACACACTACTCCCCAATGCCCAGACTTTTTGCATGTATTGCAGATGGAATTTCTCGCCGGGCATCTTTCTCTAGCATGATAATTTTGACCACAAAAGAAGCATTTTCTTCGGTTAGGAATTGCATTAAGTTGTGAATCGTCTCCTACAGAACCTAAGTTGAGGCTAGAATTCACTGTAGGATTCAAAGGTACAGAATTCGAAGTTGATCCACCATAAGATACAGATTGCTCTTGAGCAGCTTCTATGGATTTTGCTTTGCTGACAGCTTCTTGAAGAGTCAGCATACTATTTTCTAGGAGCCTTTGTCTAATTGTTCCAGAAGATAATCCTCTTATAAATGAATCACGAATATACTCATTTTTATATTGGTCAGCAGTGACATCTTTAAATGAACAATTTTTACCTAATGTTTTCAGAGCTTGTAAGTATTGATCAATATTTTCACCCAAGTTTTGCTTACGTGTTGCTAACATGTGTCTAGCATATATTTCATTCAGTTTCTTGTCATAAATTTCTTTAAGTAATTTGATTGCTGCATCAAAGTTTTCACATTCTGCAATTAAATCGTATACTGCTGGTGAAATGTGATTTATTAGAAGACTTAGTTTCTTATTTTCTTGTTCATCGGGAATGTTAGCAGATTCAATAAAGTTTTCAAAAGTCTGAAACCAATGTTTCCATTCCAATGGTGCGGTATGACTTTTAGGATCTTCATTAAAACGTTCTGGTCTCAGAAGCCGATCCATTTTTCTAATTTGTTCATTAAATTTTGTGGTATAAAATATAAAAACACTAAACCTTTAGGAAGGTTTTAATGAACAAATTCTGACATTAATTGACAAAACTTAAATATAAATAATTTGTATAACAACAAGTAACAAAGTATAAGTAACAAGTATACTAAATTACACTACAACCCCACACCTGACACCAATTGTTACGTTAAAGGGTTCAAATAAAATCACTGCTGAACGAAAATGTCTAATTTATTTACACACACTACAAACTAAACGAATTATAACTATATAACTAAACTGACTATAACACACTACCCACTAATTTATGTACAACAATTAACTCCGATTTATATTCACTTATTTATTTGCACTTCGCAGCTCGTAGATCGCTCAATATTTAGACTGTAACTCTAAAACTTTAAACTTCCTCGTGGTTCGCGGCTCTCAGCTTTATATACCTGTTCACCGCTTTCCAGAACATCCTTCGGTAACGATTCTAGAAAGTCTTGCAGGCGCCACGTATAATCGAAGGGATCTCTCGAATATTCTGTTTCGAGAATTTGTCACCGCGTTGTTTACCTGGAGTGCTGTCAGGGCGACAGGGGCGTACTAAGGGAGTCTCGCTCGTTACACTATAATTCTTTCATATTTTGTAGATACATTTGTGAAGCCTTCGCATAGGAAAAATGCCCTGATGCATGAAATAATGGAATAATTAGCTCAATACTATATAAATGTAAATTCCTATCTCCCATACGATCCGCAGCAATGAAGTCCTTCAATATAGTAACCATTCGAAAATAAGTAATCCATAGTTTTCACGCTTTATTTTTATTTTTAAGCTCCAGTGACTTATTTTTAAAAAATTTAGTAAGCGTTTGAAATCCATGGTTTCCAGTTATTTCTGTATAGTTGAACATTTCAAAAATCATAGAGTTATCATCATCACTTATTACATTTGCAAAATTGGTATTGTGTTCCATAAGATTTTCAAAAACCAATTGTGATAAAGCTTGCTGTAATAAAGTATGAGCACGTACTGCTATATATAATGGATCCAATGTAAGATATTAGAGTATGAAACGAGCCTAGCCTCCACTTGTCAGACCAGCCAGAGTAACGCGACGTGCCAACTCAATCCACCCTTATACTGTTTATTGCCCGACATCGAGAACGGATCGATTCGATCGTTCCTTCATCCCCAGGGTCTCCAGATTGTGAAACTCCTCCCACGTCTTCCCCACTCGTCCCAACTTGCAGGCTTTTAAATGCCAAATTAATAAATTGTCTCTTCTGCCGCAATAGATATTCTCGGTACATTTGTATTTAGGTCTATACCTACGAGGACATCCTTAAAAAAAATACACAGCAGAAGCAATATCCCGTGCATTCATGTATAGAGGTTGATCGAACGTTAAAATGCATGTTCTCATATCCAATTCTTTAGCATTATCTACTGAACTTTTTATTGTTGTTTAAATTGTGTGATAGGTAATCCCTTGAAGCTGCGTTAATGAAAGGCAAAAAAATTTTCGTTGACACATCAAAATCATGGGCATTAGTTAATAAATTCATAAATCCATTCCATCCGGAAAATTTGTTATTATTTTTGAACTTTAAATACGTCCACAAAATATTTAATTGTCCATTTGTAATAAATTTCTTGATATCCGGTTTAACTTCTGGTAACTTCATTATTATCTTTGATAATCCTATACCTGCAGAAGCTGGATATATTTGCAGAGGGATATTTCCGTGTTTAAAAAATTCAGATTCAGGTGGAGGTGTCTTCAAGCGCTTGATAGGTCGTCGAGGTTGTATGTTGTATACTATCACTTGGAGTAACTATTTCAATGCTTCCTATATAATGGAACGTTCCTTTACAATCAATAGTGTTAATATTAAAATCAGAATTATCATGCACAAATTCAACTGCTGGAGCTGTGAAAGTTGCTGAATGTAATAAATGATGATGATAACTCTATGATTTTTGAAATGTTCAACTATACAGAAATAACTAGGAAATCATGGATTTCAAATGCTTGCTTAAATTTTTGAAAATTAGTTACTGGAGCTTGAAAATAAAAATAAAACGTCAAAACTATGGATTACTTATTTTCGAATGGTTACTACATTGAAGGACTTCATTGCTGAGATTGGGAGATTGGAATTTACATTTATATAGTATTGAGCTAATGATTCCATTATTTCATGCATCAGGGCATTTTCCCTATGCGAAGGCTTCACAAATTTATCTACAGGATATGGACCCGACAGAGTTTAAAAAACTTTCGGAAGAATATTTCACATCTAGGCGCTCGGATAGACGCTACATAGCAGCTGCCGCTTTGCTCTCCCCTCCAAGTTTTATTACCTGTTCGAAATCGCTACTGTTATTTTTATACACAGGTATTCTCAAAAGATGTTCCTCTATGTCTATTCAGGTGAAATTTAACGTATAAATGAAAAAAAAAACAATTTAAAGTAAATTTATATGCTCAAAAATTAATTTTTTATAATAATTTGTTTAAACAATGAAAAAATTGAATGCACAAAAAAATTTTGGGTAAACATTGTAATTTATAGTATAAAAAACAAAACCCCACGTCGATTATATAAATTCATTCACTATAACTCTAATCCGAGGTAAAATCCTCCAGGCACTCCACTAGATACGATTTTACGAAAAACAGATTTTGATCTGAATTTCGTCCAGGTCCTTTTGAAAGGTATCAAAGGTAATTTGCGTCTGATTGTGTATAATCGGCCATTCTAGATAATTATTACTAGTTAGTGTTTAAATAAAAAAATCCAATAATTTTTTTGTGCTAAAGCATTTAGGACATACGTCTCCGTATTTACTTTTATTACTGCTAATTGTATCATTATCATAATATGAGCTTATATGTTTTCAGGTTCCCTATCTGCGGCAAAAAATGGCAACTTCAGTTTGGAAAATTCTATGGAACATGTCCGTCTTGTGGAAAATTTTTCTATGATATATTGCTATTTTTAAATCATTTTTATATTTACCACTTTTTACATAATTCTAAAAAATCTGTTAAGTTACGAAGGAATAATTTTGCCAAAAAGCATATTAACCGACAAGATCGTAGTAATTTAAACCAACAGATAAGAATTCATAGTGGACAAAAACGTTTCACACGAAAAAATGATTTAAAAAAACATATTAAAACCCACACTGTCAAAAACTCGTTTAAATGTAAGATTTGTTCAAAATGTTTCACTCAATCCACTGGTTTAAAAAGACATATTAGAACTCACACTGACGAGAAAACTTTAAAATGTAAATTATGTTCGAAATGTTTCCGAACTTCCTTTAACTTAAAGACTCATATTAGATCTCACACTGGCGAGAGACCTTTTAAATGTAAAATTTGTTCAAAATGTTTTACACATTCTAGTACTTTAAAAGTTCATATTAGAACTCACACTGGTGAGAAACCTTTTAAATGTAAAATTTGTTCAAAATGTTTCACACATTCCTTTAGTTTAAAAGTTCATATTAGAACTCACACTGACGAGAAACCTTTTAAATGTAAAATTTGTTCTTCAAGTTTCATTCGTTCCAGTTACTTAAAAATACATATTAGAAGACACACTGACGAGAAACCTTTTAAATGTAAAATATGTTCGAAATGTTTTAAACATTCCATTAGTTTAAAAATTCATATTAGCACTCACACTGACATGAAACCTTTTAAATGTAAAATTTGTTCAAAATGTTTCACACATTCCAGTAGTTTAAAAAGTCATATTAGAACTCACACTGACGAGAAACCTTTTAAATGTAACATTTGTTCGAAATGTTTTAAAGAAACTAATAGATTAAAAACTCATATTAGAGTTCACACTGGTGAGAAACCTTTTGAATGTAAAATTTGTTCGAAATGTTTCATTCGTTCCAGTTACTTAAAAAGTCATATTAGAACTCACACTGACGAGAAACCTTTTAAATGTGAAATCTGTTCTAAATGTTTCAAACATGCTAATAGTTTAAAAAGACATATTAGCACTCACACTAAAGAGAAACCTTTTAATTGAAAATATGTTCGAAAGGTTTTACACAATCCGGTACTTATTAGAACTCACACGGACGAAATCCTTTTAAAGGTAAAATTTGTTCGAAATGTTTCACACAATCCAATCATTTAAAAATTCATATTAAAACACATTGACGAAAATAATTTTAAGGTGATTTAAGAATGTTGAAAAAACTTTCAAATGTGAAAGGATTTCGCACAAAATCAATGAAAAAATCATGTTGTTAAAACTTTGGTGAATAAATAGCTATAGAACAAAAGACTTAATCGGCATCAAGCTTAAAAATTGACTATTTTTGAGATATAGACGATTGAAGTGTTACAAAAATGGTGATTTACTGAGCAGGTCAGCATTTGATATACTGAGTATCTCTAGATATTTTCCACAATTCCTAGGTTAGCATAGGGTTTTTGGGGTCGCCAATTTCGAATCCGGGGTCTATCACGTCAGGTTGAAGGTCATTTAAATTGTCTATTTTAAAGCTTGGTGCCCAATGAGATATTTGTGCTACTTACTTGGAACTATCTAGTCACAAAATTTCAGACAATTTAACTGGAAGTACTTTTATATTGATTTTCTGCGAGATTCTTTGTTTAAAAAGGTAAATTAAAATGAAAAATCTATTAAATGTTGTTAATACACACTTATAGTAAATTAATGTTGTAAATAAATTTATAATTTATCTGCAGGTTTTTTTTAGAAACACTGATGGTGTATTAGACACTATTGTTTATTAAACCACCGTCTGTATTTAATACATCCTTTCTTCTCCAATTTTTTCGTTTAGGTCTTCATTTATTTTCAACTTCCTTCTTCCTCTTACCTCACTTCACCTTTTACTCTTCTTATTAATGTACAGATCAAACGCAACATCTTTATGTTTATTACTTCTCACATTCACTGTTGTTTTTTCGATATTGACCAGATTTCTAAGTTATATATCAATTATTTTCTGGCACTGACCCTATATATTTATGGCGATTGGTCATGCAAATTGATTTTAAATCCATTCGTCTCGTCTGTTGTCATCTACTCATGTTTTGTGATGTAAAACAGGTGAGCTCTTTTATCGGAAACAAGATAAGAAGATTAGGACATCATACTGAGGATATCAGTCTAAAAGCCGAAATTATGACCAAGTTTACCTAAATTAAGGCTTTACAATCATTGAATTTAGTGGAGAAGAAAAACCGCAATGCAATATTTTTTTTAAAAGTATTCGCTGCCGATAGCCTCAAACCCAATAAATTGAAAAGGTACCTAGAAACATTGCAGAATAAATATATCATTAAACCGTGTGAATTTTTCGAGGAAAAACTCAGATCATTTAAAAAAAGACAAATTTTCAGAAAACGCTCCCAGTGAAAGAGAAAGCTTTGTTAGCAACATACAAAGTAGCAGCTAAAGGAAAAAACCCACACAATATTATAGCAGAGCAACTTATTCTGCCCGCTACCAAAAACATTGCAGAAACAATGTTTTGTGAAAGCTATGCTAAACAATTAAAAATATTCCTTTGTCAAATTATACAATCTGTCGAAGAATTTCGGATATATCTACTGACATTCAGGAGCAGCTTGAATCTCAGTTAATTGGAAAATTATTTGCTATTCATTTTGATAAAGCAACTGACTCCAATAATGGATCACATTTAATTTGTTACATGATATTCTTTAAGAGAAATAACGTAAGGGGAATGAAATGTGAACAAGTTTAAATTGCAAATTTGGTAATTGTTTACATTTTCACCCCATCCCCCTAGGGGGTTGGGGTTGCGGGGGGTGTTAAAGGAAGGCTACTCGAGTACATCCCCGTTGAAATTGAGTGGCGGTCACCCTTAGAAAATTTTTTACGAAGGGTTGAATTTTCAAAAATATGGTAAAAATTATTATATTATTTAATATATTATAATATTATCTAACCTAGGTTAGAGTAGGTTAACCTGAGTAGAGGGTTTTTGAGGTTTTTTTTTTTTTTTTTTTTTTTTTTTTCCACAAGGTATGTCACAACCATACCACGCATTATGCTTAAAACCCATATTTAAAGAAAAAAAAAACCTCAAAAACCCTCCACTCAGGTTAACCTAACCTAATCTAACCTAGGTTAGATAATATTATAATATATTAAATAATATAATAATTTTTACCATATTTTGGAAAATTCAACCCTTCGTAAAAAATTTTCTAAGGGTGACCGCCACTCAATTTCAACGGGGATGTACTCGAGTAGCCTTCCTTTAACACCCCCCGCAACCCCAACCCCCTAGGGGGATGGGGTGAAAATGTAAACAATTACCGCAAATTTTTTCTGATATAATAAAAGCGAAATGAAAAATAAAGTATGCAGGGATTTTATTTGTTCTATTGGTTAACAAGCAAAACTGGATATTAGCTGATTAATAAAACTATTTCATTGTAAAAATGTCTTTAAACGAGTTGCAGCGTCAAAAGTTAATATATAAATTTTGCGAAGATTCTCCAACTAAAAACAAAAGTGAAATTTTTTATAACTTTGACCAATTAAGTTTTACCAAAATATTCATTTACAGTACAATTGTAGCTTATAGAAGTGGAAAATCATGTGAAAGGCAATCTGGTAGTGGAAAAACATGTGCTTTGCAGGATTCTAAATTGCGCTCCAAATTAAGGGCTGAAACTGGAGGTCACACAGGGAGCTCGGAAGAAAGAATAAACTTGACAAAGAAATTTTAAAGAAATGAATATTGACATATTGACGAAAAAATCCGTTCCAGCTGTTACAGAAAATCAAGAAGCTGCCATCGTTAAACGACTACGTCTTCTTCCCCAAGATTTGTTAGCTTCAAATTCAAAGAAAGTTTGCATCATGGACGACGAAAGTTATTTTACCATCGAAGGGAATGAATGGACTCCGAAATGTTATTTAAAGCATCCGAATATTAAAACACCTAACGAAGTCAAATTCAAATCAAAAACAAAATACCCAGGGAAAGTTTTATTGTGGATGGCAATAAGTGAACGAGGCATAAGCGATCCTGTATCCATTAAAGGCGGTTTAGCTGTGAATGCCAACGTTTACATTACAAAATGTCTTCCTGTTTTACAAAAATTCATTAACGAATTTCACGAAAACGATGAAATAATTTTTTGGCCAGACTTGGCGTCTTCACACTATGCCAAGGCTACACAACTCGCTTTAAGAGATTTGAACATTAACTATGTCCCCAAAGAAAAGAATCCACCAAATGTGTCACAGCTAAGACCGATTGAAACTTTTTGGGCGAATTTGTAGAGGAAAATTTATGGAAGAGGCTATAGAGCAAAAAATGTTAATTCCTTGATAGCTAAGATAAAAAGAGAACTCCGGCAAATTGTAATGTTAAAGACCATAAAGTGCCATTTGGAAAACCTGAATATGAATTTCCGACGATACTTTACAGAAGAAGATATCAATTTGTCCAATTGTAATTGTAGACCAGGCGGATATGTAAAAAAAACGACCAGATTTGGCTGTCGAAATGGTTGAAAACAACTTAAGGCCGATTCTCACATAGCAGCAAATGCCGCTCCATAAAATATTCATCATTTTAAATGGAACAGTTTCCCCATACGCAGTGCGGCAGCAGCGCAGCACGTCAAATTTCAACGCATTCGAGAGCCTTGTATGCTGCTCTGTGCCGTGACGCGCTGCCAAGTGGATATTAGGAAGCAGCAAACACTGCTGAGTTTTTTTGGAACGTAGTTTCTTTTCGCGGGTTATGACTGTGGCTAGCCGGAAAAAATTCAAACCAAAAGTTGTCACGACACAACACCACACGCATGTTTCTCTGCCTATCTCTCTCTCTCTCTCTCTCTCTCTCTCTCTCTGTTGTTCAAAAGCATGTAATCATGTAATAAAAATTTTCAAAATGTTTTCCCAAAACATCTTATACTGAACGCATAGAGAAAGCACTTCTTGAATTTTTAAAAATTTTTAGAAATTTAAAATTTTCAAAATATTTTAAATTTTCAAATTTTCAAAATTTTCAGAATTTTCAAAATTTTTAGAATTTTCAAATTTTCGAAATTTTCAGAATTTTTAAATTTTCAAAAATTTAATCATTTTGAAAATTTTGAAAAATTCAAGAGTGCTTTCTCTATGCGTTCAGTATAAGATGTCCAAAAATTTATTATAATTCCTTCACTAATTAATCGAAAGAAACTTCGTTCCATCCGGGTTTCCCTTGACACCTCTCACTTTTTTTTATTAAGGATGTCCTCGTTGGTATTGACCTAAATACAAATGTACTGAGAACATCTATTGGGGCAGTAATGCAATATGTTCGTTTCAGAGTCCTGGGAGATCGTTATACCAACCAGCGTAATGGAGTCGCCGGCTACCAGTGTCTGACCGTTCATTGTAATGGATGAGTCGCATGTTTGCCTCTTGTTATTTTGGAAGCGTTGAAATTAACAAGATTTTTTCTTCCCCACTCGTCAACAATTCTCAAATATTGATTGAGAGAAGCCGTTGTGGATCTTCTGTCCTCTTCCAGAATATCTAGAGATTTGGGACGGTTGTGCGCTTTGCTACAGTGTAGATTGCTATCATCTGCAAAACCGTGTATCGGGTTATTAGTTGCTTAGTAGATCATTAAGGTGTAATAGGAATAGAGTAGGGGCTAGAGCCGATCCTTGAGGAACTCCAGCGTTGATCTTATAAGAGGTTGGAAGAATGTCCATCTATGGCAACTTCGATGTGCCTGTTGGAGAGAAATTTGGATATCCAAAGGTTTTGCGGGAGTCCGTATAAAGGCAGTTTGTTCAAAAGAGCTACATGCCACACTTGATCAAATGCTTTTGAGATGTCTAGCGATACTATTTGAGTTTCCCCATAGCGGTGGAAGGCATCACTCCAGACATGAGTTACATATGCTAGCAGATCGACTGTTGAGCTTTGTTGGCGAAAACCATATCGCTTGTCACTTAAAAGGTTGTGTGTCGCAAGGTAGCTTAGGATCTCGTGATTGACGTATTTCTCCATAGTTGTACTAATAACAGATAGAAGAGCAATGGGTCTGTAGTTAGAAGGCAGGTTTTTACAGCCTTTCTTGAGGACTGGTTGTACCTGAGCAGTTTTCAGGATTCTGGAAAAATACCAGTATTATATGATAGTTGAAATAGCTTAGTGAAAACTGGCGCTAGTTCAGGAGCACAAGCTTTTAAGAGTACAGCAGGTATTTCATCAAGGCCGCTTGCTTTGTTGGTATTTAGAGTAGCAAGTACTTTCTGCACATGCACGCTTAACCCTAAATATAATATTTTTATTGTGTGGGGAGCCCGTGGAATAAAAGGTAGTTCCATGTTGTTCGTTGGGTTAAGTGTCGAGTTGGAAGAGAATATTTTGGCAAAGAGTTCTGCCTTTTCTGTGGAGGACGTAACTATTGAGCCGTCATCTGCTGTGAGTGGAGGGAACGAACTGTTTGTAAAATTATTCCAAAAGGTCTATTCTAATTTAAGGTTCTATTTTATTAAGAAGAAAAACAGTTGAAATAAAAAAAAATTTAAAAAGTTTTTCAACATAAAAGTAAGTTAACTTCATAAGCAATTAACCGAGATAATTGAAAAAAAAACACATGAATATAGAAATTCTTTCCGGTTCGCCGAGTGTCGTGGGCCTAAATCCGCCAATGCTTAATTTTGTTTGTGTTGAAACTCTTTGAGGGAATTATGTACCAGTAACGTCCATGTATTGTGAACAGTGAAACATTGTATATAGACGCGTTATAATGTACTCTTTATAATTTATTTGCCATAAGTATATTTTTAACACACGGTTGCAACATTTTATTTTTTTGGTTTAAAAATCTCTTGAGATGATCTCAATGTTGCAAAAATATTCACATTAATAAAAACCTTAGTAGACATTGATTTAAACCCTAATATCTTCTACATCTTGGAAAGAACTGCTAAAATCCGCTAAAAATTGAATTTACTTCGTACTGGAAAAAACAACTGATACTAACAAACGGTTTAAAATTAAAAAGTAAAAATATAACAATCAATTTAGATCTTTTTTTTTTGGCCTTGGAAAATAATCCCATTTAGCCACGATTATATTTATATCAATTAATTATTTTTTAATTTGTTTTAATTTAGATTCTAATCAGCAGCATTCTCTCTCTCTCTCATACATGGCCCTACAATGCAACAAAGAAAAGATGAGATGAGGTACAGCGGGATAAACAGGGGTACAAAACTTCACGCTAAGGTGCCCTTCGTAGCGACTTAAAGTACACAAACAAGACAGGCAACGGAAAGTAAGGTAATTACACATACGGAAAGACAATAGGTTTACAAGACTTTTTCACATTTCAAACGTACATTCAGATTTTTCTTTTACAACATTTTAAAAACTCCCACAAAATATTACAATTTTTAAATTTCTACGTGCCAGGTAGAGCAATGAAATATAATTCTGAGGCAAGGTTGTATGTTCATTTAGTAAAGAATTAATCAAATAATTCGTAGCCACCCTATTGTGAGCACAACCAAACATCCAGTGATTTAAATCATCATAATCTCCATTACAATCACAAAATGCAGTATCACTTAATTTGACTTTAGATAAATAAGAGCGAACTGTTGCATGACCTACAAGGCATCTAAAATACATGAGATTAATTGACCTGTTTTGGTGCCATCTCTCATCTAATGAAGAAACAGGTAGGATTGGATGAATCTTGCAATATGAATTGTTGCTCCTGTTACAAAAGCGCAACCATTCTATTTCCCAATTTTGTTTTAAGACTTCCTTCCTTTCTGCAACAGTATCTCTCCATGGTAACCAATTAAATTCTGCACCAGATGAGATGGCTTCTTTAGCCAATTGGTCAACTTTTTCATTTCCAGGAATGTTGGAATGTCCTTTAACACACATAAAGTAGATCGAGATCTTTTTTTCTTTCAATTGTAATAGCTCCTCAAGAATTTTGACAATAAGGCTATTTGTATGGATATGTTTTGTGGCATTTCTTAGAGAGAGTAGTGCAGATTGAGAGTCTGACATAATGACAAACTCATTAAATTTTAAAGTGTTCTTGTTAATAAAAACTAAAGCCTGATGGATGGCTAGTAATTCTGCGGTGAAAATTGAACAATTGGAGTGTAATTTAAACTTAAAAGATTGATTATTGTTTTTAATGTACACCGCACATCCAACTCCACTTGGAGATTTCGATCCGTCTGTAAAGATTTTACAGGGGTTATTGAACTGTTCTAAATACTTCTGTACCACAGCTGAGCACCTTGATGGTACTTCAAACTTGGGGATAAAAACATTACATTTGGAAAACGATATCTTAAAATCAGAATTAAAAAAACATCGATCACTTATAATGTCAGAAATATGTGAGACGTTGGGAAAACCAATGGCTAGGGTAGGAGAATTCTTGTTTTGCCACCATTTATCAGTTAAATTGGAAGTAGACAGATATGAAATTTTTTGAAGAAGAGAGTCAATTTTATTTGCTTTGCATTTAAGAACAAATTTTTCAGGCAGAAAAACGCGTCTAAGATGTAAAGGAGGTTCACTACATTCACCCAATAAGGTATCTGTTGGCGTAAATTTTAAGGCTCCTAAGACTAGTCGTAATGCCTTGAATTGAACTCGATCTAATTTGATGAGACGTGATTTGGTTGCTGACCCATATAAGAAACATCCATAATCTAAAATAGATCTCGTGTAGGCTCTATAGAATAGCAAGTTCATTTTGGGATCGACTCCCCAACCATGTCTGTTAACAACCTTTAATAAATTGAGGCTTTTTTCACATTTAATAAGACACTTATTGATGTGTTCATTCCAGGTTAGTTTCGAATCCAATGTCATACCCAAATATGTATAGTTATTTTGAACCGGTATTATAATATCGGAAAGTTGCACTCTATCTATATCTGGTAAACGGTGTCTAGTGAAAAATACGACTGCAGATTTGTTGGCTGTCAGTTCAAATCCTTGTTTATAGAAATGGGTCTTACTAAAATTCATAATGGTATCCAGGGAATCGATACACCCTTGATATGAACGTTTTGAAATATAAAAACAGAAATCGTCTACATACTGTAATAGGTTACAATCCCTTATAGCAGGGTGTAGGTCTAGTGTATATAAGTTAAACAAAAAGGGGCTTAACACCGATCCTTGTGGTAATCCTCGATTCACAGTTCTAGGACCAAGAATTCTGTTGTTACAACGAATAAAAACTTTTCTATTTACAAACAAATTGACTAGTACTTCTACACATTTTGATGGAATACCAATTTTCAAAAGTTTATTAAAAAGGAGGCTAAGTACTACACTATCGTATGCTCCAGAAATATCTACAAATAAGGCTGCCAGGTAATCATTTTTTGAAAAGGACAATTGAATATCAGTTGTTAAGTGTGAAACGCATTCCATTGTGCCTATTTTCTTGCGAGAACAAAATTGTGAGTCTGGAAGAATATTATTACTTTCACACCACCATTCTAATCTACTCTTCATAATTCTTTCGAAGGTCTTTAACAGGCAAGAAGTGAGTGAAATAGGTCTTAGGTTTGTGGCGTCATTTGGTTTGGGAATAGGAATAATTAAAGATTGTTTTAACGCATCACAGTTTTCCCCTTTAATTAATATGTTGTAATATATTTTGCATAAAAACTGTAAGGCGTAATCGGATAAATTTTGCAACATTAGATAATTAATTCCGTCCAGTCCTGGGGCAGACTTTTTAGAAGATTTGATATTTGCTTTAAGTTCGTCAAGCTTGATAGGAGATAACAAGAAGTGTGGTTCAATGTCTTCTTCTGAAAAACTTAGGAGATCAGAAACATAATCCGGGGCTATTTTATTAAATACTTTTTCTATTAAGCTTTCATTATTAAGATAAGATGCTCTAGGTTTCTGAATTTTATTTACCCTACGCCATATATCAGAGGGATGAGTTTGCCTGTTTAGGCTAGAACAAAATGTCACCCAACTTGATTTAGCCTTTTCCTTAAATGTTCGTTTGCATATTGCATCTTGTCTTTTATATTCTATAAAGTTAGATAATGTTGACTTAACCCTGTACGCTTTAAATGCATTTTTCCTTGAGGATGAGACAGCTGAACATTCTGGGTCCCACCAGAGCAGAGATTTTACAATTTTAGTCGAAAATGGTTTTTTTACTTTTAGAGATATGTTGGCGGCAGACTCTATGGATTCTATTAAAAATTGACACATGCTATTAGTGGAATCAAAAAAAACTGGTGCAGAATTAAGAGAAGTGTCAACACTAGTTCGATATAGTTCCCAGTTAGCATCTTTCATGGACCATTTAGAAATAGGCTCTATAATGTGATCTTCACTTACTAAACTGTTGAATGTTATTATGATGGGAAAGTGGTCTGAACCGTAGGTGTCCGGCAAAACAGACCATGAGAACAAGGAACAGAAATTTGACGATAGGATTGTAAGATCGACAGCAGATTTTAGTTGACCTGGACGAGATATTCTAGTAGGAGATCCATCATTAACAATGACTGCGTTATTAAATGAATCTAGTGCCTCAACAAGGATATTACCGTCATTTGAACATATTTCAGAGCCCCAGAGACCATGGTGGGAATTAAAATCTCCACCAATAATAAAATCATTTTTTATTTGGGAAAAAAGATTTATGTAATCTTTTGCACATACTTGTATACCGGAAGGTTTATATATGCTTAGGACTGAGATGGGTTTGTCATTAATATGTATATTAATACCACAAACCTCAATTTTTTGGTTAAAATTCGTAATAAATTCAATGGTATCATACTTAATATGATTTGATACAAATATGGCGACACCGCCTATCCATCGTTTCTATTTTTGGTGATTACATTAAAATTTTTAAATCTTGAAATTTCAGTTGATTTGTACCATGTTTCAGACAATAATGCAATATCAAAATTTTCCTCTACAAGTAGTTGTGTTAGGGATAGTTTATTAGCATTTACAGATCTTATATTCCACTGGATAATTTTTAACTTATTGTTAGCAATTGATTAGGGAAAAATACTATCAAAAATGTTTTTAATTTTAGAATCAATTTCAGAATTAATAAACTCGCGAGATGTACGGTCAGCTTCTGATGTTTTAATAAAATTACTACAAATTTGTTCAACCATGATCTTTAGCTTAGCACTAAGTTGATTTACAAATTTATCAAATTCACTCTCAGGTTCTTTATCAGCAAGATTGAAAACTGGTCCTGAACAAAAGCTGCTACTATATTCCCTACGTATAGGTGGAAAGTTAGGAACTGTATCACTGTTTTTACGTTTTTTGGGAGGAGGACTTTTAGAAGTACTTGGTAAAGTACATGTGTTGGTAAAGTACATGTGTTCACGAGAGTAAGTCGTTGTTTAGCAGAGCTCCGTTAAAAATCGGTTAATTCGGTGGTTTTTGTTGGAATTAATAGCCAAAAATTTGTCAAAGTGTGCAATTAATGGTGTGTTAATGATTAAGATTTATAAATACAAAAAAACGCTGTGGTAAAAAGTTTTATTACGAGCTTATAGCTTGGTTCGCAAATTGTGACTATTCCTACCTGTTCAATAAAGTAGTGGTCATGTCGTCGAATAAAGGAAAAACCCTAAGAAGTAATTCCGCAAACTCTGATGAAAATGGTGTTAGTGAAGCTACTGAAAAGCTTATTACCCAGATATGTTCTAATTTTTCCCAACAAATACAGGAGGCGATGGATTTAAGATTTTTAAAATTTGAAAAAAAGCTAAACGAAGTGTCTGATGGTATTAAAATGCTACAAACTAAAGTTGCGTCGAATCAATCTGCTATTGAAAAACTGGAGGCCAACTCAGATAATGGTCAACAATTTTTAAAGAGAAATACTCTTCGTATTAATGGAGTACCAGAAGTCAATGGAGAAAATACTGTAAACATATTACTACAGTTTATAAATAACCAGTTAAAAGTGGCTTGTACCTTACAGGATATTGATTCAGCATTCCGAATTGGTAAAATAACTAATGGTCATTCCAACAAATCCCGAGTTATTTTGGTAACTTTTACTCGAAATATTATGCGCAGTGAAGTTTATAATGCAAAAAAATTGCTAAAAAATACAGGATTTTCAATATATGAAGATCTGACATCACGTAGATATAAAATTTTAATGTCGGCCAAAAAGCAGTTTGGACAAAATAAAGCATGGTCTTCGGGTGGTAAAGTATGGGTAAACCGCAATGGTGAGAATAATAAAACGTTGGCCCCTGAATTTCAGAACTTGCGTAATTGACATTATTGCCAGAATTAGATCGGTATTTTTTTTTATATATTTTTTGCTATCTAAAAAGCCATGTAGAATGTGTATTTTGACTTTTTTTTCCTCTTCTGTACTTTGTTTTATAAGTGCAAAATTACATTAAAATTATTCTTTTCAAATATTAGTGCAGCAATTTTATCGATGTGGTAGACCTATAGATCTGTTTTAAATAGATATTTATGTTTTTTTTTGCTTTTAGTGTTTCCATTATTATAGGTAGGTTTATATATTTTTTTATATTCTTTTTTTTCTGATGAAGGCTTTGTTGTTTATTATTATTATTAGAATGCCTGTTACTTTGTCAAATGGTATTAAAAACAATTTTAAATAATTGTAGGTATATTTTACGCTAACATTTAGTTTAATTAATCGAGCTCTGTACGACCAGTACGACTGATTTCTACATTTGTACATCGCATTCAACTTTAGCGGAACTTTTATCTTCTATTTACTGTAAATTTTCTTTGTTTTTTTTTTATATTTTACGCGCTATATAATGAAAGTGGGACATTTAAATATAAGGTCTATGTATACAGGGTATAACGAGTTTGTACATATTGTTTTAGAACATGATTTTGATTTAATCATGTTATCTGAAACTTGGCTTGCGGGTGGTGTGGATCAAGTGGGGTTTGTTAATCCAGGATACTCTTTTTTTCACAAGGATAGGGTGGGTAGGGGCGGTGGAGTTGCAGCTTTTGTTAAAAATGATTTTTCGCCTCAGCTGTTTGACTTAGACTTTGATACTGGTTCACTTGAATATTTATTGTTAAAAGTTAAAATAGCAAATCTAACTATTGTATTTGGAGTGTTTTACCGTCCACCACATACCAATTTAAATAATACCGTTAATGATTTTGATAATATTTTATCTTTTATTTGTCCAACAGTAGATGAGATAATTTGTATGGGAGACTTAAACGTTGATTTTTTAAATTTAGATAATCCTGTTATTTCGTGTTTTGAGTCATACAATTTATATCAAATTCTAAACGAGCCTACGAGAATAACCGGCAGTACAAGTAAACTACTAGATCCTATTTTTGTTAGCAATAAAGAAATAGTTGTAAACAGTGGTACTATTTTTACTGATAATATTTCGGATCACCTATTGACATTTTGTAACTTAAATATTAGTAAACCTAAAGTACCACCCAAAATTATTAAATTTCGTTCTTTTAATACGTTTAACCTAACAGATTTCCTTACAGACCTAAAAAAACATACTTGGGATATTATTCTCTATGAAAATAATATAGACAACAAAATAGTTTTGTTTAATAATTTTATTTTAGACAGTTTTGAGAGGCATGCCCCACTTAAAGAAGTGAGAGTAACGAAACCAAAAGCACCCTGGCTGACAGAGAATTTGAAACTTTTTATTAAACAAAGAAAAGTAGCTCTACAAAAATTTAAAAGAACTCGTTCAAATGAAGACTGGCTATATTATAAACAATTAAGGAACTTTACTGTTAGTATGGTAAGAAAGGAAAAATAAAAAAAGTGTGAGGTGTCAAGGGACACCCGGATGAAACGAAGTTCCTTTCGATTAATTAGTGAAGAAATTAGTAATTATTTGTAAACACAACAGAGTGTTTATACATACATAAGCATTTATTATTGTCTGTATAAAATCTCTACTTACCTAACAGTTCGTTTCCTTTAACAAAAGTGTCCATTTATACAATACCAGAGCTTTAGATAACACATCTTTTTAGAATTACATTTTATAATTTAAAACAGGAATTAACAATTCAATACAAAATTTTAAAATTAAAATATTTGACAGTAACTGACAGTTAAGGTAATTTGACGTAGGTACCTAAATAGTCAAGTTACGAACTATTTTTAAAATGTTTATGAATTTATTAATTTATAAAAACAGGATGAAATAAAATGTAATACTATTATAGTTAATTATTATTTTTTCTACAGTATTTTCTTTTTAATGTACATTTTCTTTGAATTTAAAATAGTGTCTTTTTAATTGTAATATATCTATCTCTGAGAGAGAGGGAGAAAGAGTTATTTATTTTTTGGTCTGTGAGAGAGAGAAACATGCGTGTGTCGTGTCATAGTGTCGTGACAACTTTTGGTATGAATTTTTTTTGGCTAGCTCCTAGCGTCAGTCGTAACTGTTCGTAACGCGCGAAAGGGAACTTCGTTCCAAAAGTCTTACCTTGATGTTCTGTCGAGGGAAAATAATTCTCGTAAAACATGGGCTACACTCAAAAACATGAACGTCCGATCATGCACTTCTGTTGAAATTCCAGAAAACTTGTCAAATGTTGATGATTTAAATACATTCTTTTCGCAATTTTTACAACAAGAGTCTGATGTGGTGTGCCAAAATAAAATTAACTTTTACTCTAATAATATATTTAATACTAATAATCAATTTTCGCTGACTCTCGCGACGGTTGATGATGTGCACAATATACTTCAAAATATTAAAACTAATGCTACAGGAGTTGATGGTATATCTAGTCGTATGTTAAAATACTGCAGCCCTTTTATAGATAAGTATATTGTGCACATCATAAACTGTTGTATTGAAGCTAATTACTTTCCACAGTTATGGAAAATCTCTTTTGGAATACCTTTAGCAAAAAATTCTCATCCAAAAACATTTGAAGATCTTAGAATTATTAGTATCTTACCAGCCATATCTAAAATTTTTGAGAAGATTCTTTATTTGCAGATTTATACTTTTGTTACTTCCGTAAATATTTTACCTGCGTGCCAAAATGGTTTTCGTAAAGGGTATAGTACAGCCGTGGCATTAGCAAATGTCACTGATGACATTATTAGTGCCAGAGACAGAAATGAGAACTGCGTGCTTGTGCTGCTGGACTTCTCGAAGGCCTTTGATACTATCAATCATAAACTATTATGTGCAAAATTAAAATACTATGGATTTAGTGAGCAATCATCTAGCCTTATAAATTCCTATCTATTCTCCAGGATTTCTCATCAAAATCAACTTTCAGCCGAGGGTAATATATCATCAGGAGTACCACAAGGATCTATTCTGGGACCTCTTTTATTTCTTATTTATACTTCTGATATCTTAAATTCATTAACTTACTGTAAAATACAGGCTTATGCGGATGACACCCAATTATATTTTAATTTCGGTAGTGACGATTACATTCAGGCAACACAATATGTGAATAGTGACCTAAATACACTAGCTCAACTTTCTCACGGACCTAATTTAAAATTAAATGTATCTAAATCGTTTGCGTTGCTCTTTGGAAATCGAAATAATATAGATTTTCTATAACGTAACCTTAAACTTCTATTAAATAACGAACCTTTGAATTTTGTTTCGTCGGCTAAAAATCTAGGCATAATTTTGGATACTCTTCTGAGATACACAGAGTATATAAAAAAACTTCTTCAAAGTTCATTTCTCCATCTTAAAATACTTTATAGTAATAGACATATTTTAAATTATCAGCTTAAAAAAATGCTCAGCGAATCTCTGGTATTATCAAGATTTAATTATTGCCATTTTATTTATGGTAATTGTGTTGACATGTTTGATAAAAATCGGATTCAGAAAGTTCAAAACTCCTGTTCGAGATTTGTTAATAATCTGAGAAAGTATGACCACGTCTCCCATACGTTTCGTAATATGGGCTGGCTTAATATGGAAAACCGCCACTTACTTCACCTTGGAACTTTCGTTTTTAAAATATTACATGGTGATAACTCTCCCTCATCTATTTTCACAAAATTTGTTCCTAGATCTAAAATTCATTCACTGAATAATCTAAATATCCGTGAATGTAATAAACTGACAATGCCACACCACCGTACGGCTTTGTTTCAAAGGAGCTTTACGTATAATGCTATCCAATTTTATAACTCCTTGCATACGCATTTTTATAATTTAAACGTGAAACAATTTAAATTTCATTATAAAAAGTTTCTTTTGCTAAACAAACAACCATAATTATTAACTCGCAGTCTTAATATACTGTTTCTTTTTTCTTTTTTCCTTTCATTTTTTCTTTATATTTTTAATCTTTTTATTTCAACTGGTTATGCCCTGTGTAAGTATAGACAAACGTTATTTTTAGATAATGTAATAATAATGTAATATTTTGTTTATGCTGGTATAGAAGGTTAAGTAGAATAGCAATCATGCTAGACTTCGCCTTCCTTAGCAGCCTATTTATATAAAAAATACTTAATTATTATTTGATATTTCCTAATAAAGACGATTATTATTATTATTATTATTATTATTATTATTTAATGAGGATTGTTTATTGGTTTCAGAAGAATTAGAAAAATTGAATGAAATATGTTGAGATCTGGGAGGTTTTAGGGAAGGGAATTCTATATCTGAATTCATCAGGGGGGCAAATCGGTTTTTTTGAACAATGCTCGTGTAAGCAGGATTATCTATTATTTTCTCAGCTTCCTTAAAGCTCATGTTTAAATTAGCCATAGCTTCTTTAGTCCTTTTTTGTTTTTTATATTCGGGACAGTCTTTAAATGTGGAAGAATGACTTGTATTTTTACAGTAAACACAGTAGGAATTACAATTATTTGGACACAGGTCAGAGTTTTCCTCTGATCCGCAGTTTCTGCATCGTTTTTTAGCTTTGCATTGAGAAGCTGAATGACCGTACCTAAGACATTGAAGGCATTGCATAACCGGACTAACATAAGTTTCAACAGGGCACCTAACTTTATTTATATAAATGAATTGGGGAATGTGCTTTCCTACAAAAGAAACTATGATCATTTGCCTGGGAATTCTCTCTGATATATCATTTTTTTGAACAAGTCGAGTCATGCGTTGAACTTTTTTAATAGGTATTGTTAAAACTATGGATCGACTTTTATTTCCAATTATTTTATTAATCAAAATAAATACAACGTTGATATAACTCAAAATAAAACTTAAATAAAACTCTGATTATTACATTTAACAAGTGCCATTAGTAACCTTCATTATACAACTTCTCTACTAACAATACTGACACCTGTCTACATCTAGTTCCTATATTACAAGCTGTCAAGAGGACAACCTATTAAAATAAAAGTAACTAAATAATAACTAAATAATTCAAAAATCATTATATTTTAACACACCTCCTTGATTTTTGAATTTCAAACTAATAAAAAAAAAGATTCTTTAACTGCCACTTAAGTCTAAACATACTATATCAAATTAAGCATAGATCGAAATTTCTGAAATTTTTCTTTTCCCAATGGCTTAGTCAATACATCGGCTAATTGATTTTCGGTGCTAATTTTAATTACATCTATAATACATTTTTTTTGATAGTCATTAACAAAATGATAACTTATGTCAATATGTTTTGAATTTTTAGAAAATTTACCATTCTTTGCCAAACATATAGCACCGGTATTATCCTCATAGATTTTGATTCCACCAATTTTCTTATAACCAAGTTCATCTAAAATTCCTTTAATAGGTAGAACTTCTTCAACACAATCAGCTAAGGCATAAAATTCTGCGTGAGTAGAAGCACGTGAAACAATTTTTTGTTTTTGCGATTGCCAAAATATGGGATTTCCAAATACACGTATTATTATTCCAGTAGTTGATTTCCTATCAACTATATCTGAAGCCCAATCAGCATCTACAAAAGCGTCTATTTCTTCCGTTGAATTAGCCGCATAAACTAATTTTATTGACCGTGTAAAATATAAATATTTTAAAACTCGCAAAACATATTTAAAATGTGTTTGATTATAGCTATTTTGAAATCGACTTAAATAATTTACTGCAAATGATATATCTGGTCTTGTTCCACTACTAACATATAAAAGAGCACCAATTAAATTTCTATATTTTAAATTATTTTCACAATATTCTGCTGGCTCCAATTTTAGATTTATTTCCATAGGAGTATTTACAGATTTTGATTCATGAACATGATATTTTTCTGCTAAACTTTCAATGTATCCCTTTTGGCTTAAACTAATTTTGTTTTCTTCTCGTTTATAATCAATCTCAATTCCTAAATATTGATTAATTCTTCCTAAATCCTTCATATTAAACCTTTGACCCAATAAATGTTTAACGTCTTTAATTTGTTTAAAATTATAACCAAATATTAGTAAATCATCTACATATAATATGACGTATATATTACTTTCATTTCTATCTTTCATATATAAACAATAATCATACGCTGAACGTTTAAATCCTATACTTAACATATAATCATGAAAACATTCGTACCAATCACGTGGACTTTCTCTCAGACCATACAACGACTTCTTTAACAAGCATACTTTATTTTTATCAATCAAATAACCATCTGGAGGATAAATATAAACTTCTGATTTAATATTACCATTTAAGAAAGCAGTTTGGACATCCATTTGTTGTATGTCCCATCCTTTAGTACAGGTTATGGATAATAACAATTTTACAGTACACATTCTTGCTACAGGAGAGTATGATTCTTCATCTTCATGATAAAGTTGTTGAAAGCCTTTAGCTAGAACTCTAGCTTTAAACTTTCCGTTCGATTTAATTTTGTAAATCCATTTTACATCTATAATCCGTTTATTTTCAGGTTTATCCACAATTTCCCATGTATTATTTTCTTCCAAACTTTTAATTTCATCATTCATAGCTTCTTTCCAATTTCTGGAATCTAAACAACTTACCGCGTCTTCGTAATTTTCTGGAGCTAGAACATTAGTATAGTTAACGTAAACTACATGATCATCAAATTTCTTAGGTAACTTAATTTCCCGCTTTGGACGTTCTATTTCATTCACATTTTCTGAGTTGTTGATATTATTTCCCTCTTCCATTGATTCTTCTTCATTTTCTTTATTTATGTTTAATTCCTCCTCATTTTGTATTGTAATACATTTTGTATCCTTCTCAATAAATTGTACATTTCTACTTACAATAATTTTATTTTCGACCAGTATTTTGTATCCAACATCAGTATAACCAACCAAGATTCCTTTCACTGCCTTAGGATTAATTTTTGAACCTCGACATTCCTCTGGAATTTTTACAAACGCTTTACTTCCATATAATCGTTAATTGGATATATTCGGTTTCCGGTTAAAAAATATTTCATATGGAGTTTTTCTAATTTTTGTGTTTGCCATCAAACGATTTCCTAAATAAACTGCTGTATTTACACATTCAGGCCAAAAACATTTATCAATTTTTGCTTCATCCATTAAGCATCTGGCACGATTCATTACGGTCCTATTAAATCTTTCTGCAACACCATTTAATTCGTGGGTATAAGGTGGACTCGGTCGTAGATATATTCCTTCTTTTTTAGCAAATGAGTAAAACTCTTTATTAATATATTCTCTTCCATTGTCGCAGCGAATTTCTTTAATCTTCTTCCCGGTTTGATTTTCCATCAATTTAACGTATTGCATAAAATATTCAAAAACTTCACTTTTCTGTTTAATACAATAAACAACAGCAATTTTGCTAAAATCATCGATAAAACTAACAAAATACCTTTCTCCTTGATAACCTGTTTGTGTGATTGGACCGTGTACGTCTGTATGAATAATTTCTAATATTTCGTTTGCTCTAGTTCTGTTATTTTCAAATTTCAAATTTGTCATCTTGTTTGTTAAGCAAATTTCACATTTAATATAATCATTTCCAATGTTTTTAGGCAAACCATGAGCTAATTGTAAGTTACACATGTAAGATAAATCTTTAAAATTTGTATGACCCAAAATCCTATGCAATTTTTCTTTACTCGACATTTCCGTTATACTAGAATATGAAATCAATTGATTATTTAAACAGTTAGAAACGTTACTTACTAATTCATAAAGTTTATTTTTCTTGACTGCTGTGGCAATTAAATCACCTTCACAATTTTTAATTTTAGCAATATTTTTCTCAAAAGTAATTGAATTATTCATATCTGTAATGCAAGAGAGACTTAACAAATTATGTTTCATATTTGGTACAAAGTAAACATTTTTAATTTCTGTCTGAACAAATTTAGCTCCATTATATAAATAAACTTTAATATTCCCTACCTTTTCTGATTTTAAAGAGAAACCATCACCTACTTTTACATTTATAGACCTATCTAGATTTGTTACACTTGAAAAGTACTTATCTGTATTTATAATGTGATCTGAACAACCACTATCCAATAGCCACTTTATATTTCCTTCTTCTTCCTCCTTTGATTCGGTTTCAGTACTCATAACCTCTACATGGAATGTATAAGATTTATCTTCTTCCACTGACGATTGCCCAGCAACATAATTTCTACTTCTATTACCTTGGTACCTTGGATATTCAACATTTGGATTTCTACTTCTACAATACTTCTGGATATGCCCAACTTTGTTACATTTGAAGCATTTTTTAATTGCATTTTGATGATTATTCTGATTATTATAATTATATCTTGCAGTTGTTTGTTGTGAATTATTTCTCCAACCTTTGTAATTTTTTGTATTTTTCACAACATTGAATACTTGAGAATTTCCTTTTATACCATTATTACATTCACGCTTTTGAAATTCTATCATTAATTTTGATTTCACATATTCAGTTGTTTTTTCATTTTTAGGTAATGCATCGACTATAAACTATATGAGATAAGCTCTCGGGAAGTGTTAGTAATAAATAATTTAACTTGTCATCTTCACTTATATCTTCACCTGCATTTTTAAGTTCATTTAACAGTTTTTCAAATTCGTTAAAAAATATCGTAGGGTTATCTGTTTCATTCATTTTTAAATCCAACAATCTTCTTTTACATAATAATTTCATGGCACTGTTTTTCACTAGATATATTTCATCTAATTTTTTAATCATACTTTTGGCCGTCGTTTGATTTATGATTAATTCCAGTTGTGTGTTCGTAACACTATTTACAATATAATTTTTAGCTTTAATTTCTTTTTTACCCCAATTGACTTCTGTAATTGTTGTCGGTCTTTCTTCGTTTAAAATAACTTCATTACAATCTTTCATTTCAAGAAAGAGCATAAGTCTAAATCTCCATTTATCATAACTAGTTCCATCAAACATACTTAGAATAAAATCATCTTTTCTATCCGCCATTTTTCTTCACGTTTCTTCAACTTGACCTTCGCTTTCTTTTTTTAACTCTTTATACTTCCAAATTATAAACCACGCTCTGCTACCATGTTAAAACTATGGATCGACTTTTATTTCCAATTATTTTATTAATCAAAATAAATACAACGTTGATATAACTCAAAATAAAACTTAAATAAAACATTATTACATTTAACAAGTGCCATTAGTAACCTTCATTATACAACTTCTCTACTAACAATACTGACACTTGTCTACATCTAGTTCCTATATTACAAGCTGTCAAGAGGACAACCTATTAAAATAAAAGTAACTAAATAATAACTAAATAATTCAAAAATCATTATATTTTAACAGGTATATCTGATTTTATAATATTCAGAAGGGTATCTTCCGAAAAGGAAGTGTCAACAGTTCGCACAAGACCACGTTTTTCAATTAAATAATTTGGAATATATGCCACAAGATTATTGTCTTTGAAAAATTGTTCTTCTACTAACTTATTTGCGCTAGAGCTTGAAGTTAACTCAATTTTTACTCGATTTCTACCTACACTATTAATTTCTTTTATATATTTTTCATAGTTTGAAAGAGTTAATAATTTTTTTCCCAATTTCATTGGATGCAAACGGCCGATATTTAATTCATTATGTTCTACAAAAATATAATACGGTCCTGAATCCATAGGACCAAAACGATTGCTAAAATTGACCAAGCGTCGATTGTTTGTTTGCGATAAATTAAGTGATAAGTTTTTATTTATATTAGTATCATTCAAGTTTTTTGTTAATAAATTACTGGAACTACTAAGATTTTTATTTGAATCAATAGAATTTTGTACGCCTTCCATTTTATCATCTTCCAAATAAATAACCTCTTGAACAAGTATATTAGATCTCTTACATGGTGTAGAAATAATATGCGGCGGATTACCACCGCCGCCTCCTTCTTCTGGGCCTCCGGACATCTGCCTAACAGAGCCGGGGCAAAAAGTAAAAAAGAAAAAGTTGTACTTACAGTACTGCAGTTAAAAAAGAAATAAAAACTAAACTAATAACACTAAATAATAGATAATTAAGAAAATAACTATTAAAATAGTTAATACACCTAAGGAGCTCGTCCGCACCACTCGATAGTTCGAACCGGAATCAATTTAGATCTTACTGAACAAGTTAATCAGTTAGTTGAGTGTTGTAGAATTCTGTACTAAAGAACGCCGACTTCGTAGGTCAGATAAAATTTGCTCCATGGCTTTACAAAATCCAAATGATTTAATTTTAAAAAGTGTATCAGGTAATATAGAAATATGTAAATTAAATGATTTAATTAGGATATACAAATTTTAATACTATAAAGCACAAATTGGCCACAACTCATTTAACTCTAAGGATCTCTGGAAAGTTATTAACAAAATTAGTATTAAAGGAAAAAAAAAATCCATTATATTAATTTAATAAAAGATTCTCAGAATATGTTACTGACAAAGTTAAGATAGCAAATGAATTTATAATATTCTAATTGTAAGTACATTTAGTAAACGATTATTTGAAATATCTCTCATGGAATTTTTTGAACATTTTGACATTTTTTAGAAAGTATACAAACAAGAATACATAGGTATATTAAATGTCATTAAAGAGAAATTGAAAAATGTAGCATCCTGCAGGACTCCAACCCTTAACCTTTGGCTTTACGCGCCAACGCTTAAACAACTAAGCTATGAATACTTAACCATCAATTCGTTTTTCGGTCATTAAACTCAACTCATGTCACATGTGACATTTGTTCACTTTCTCCCTAAACATCAAACTCTAAGTCAGTTTTTTGTGCCCTGTCTTCTACTTTTTCACGGTATCGGAACCATGAATTTTTTAGTAGATGATTATTTGAGGTAGCTCTCATGGGATTTTTTGAAAATATTGAGATTTTTAAAATTTTTCAGAAAGTATACAACATATATCCTATCAAATGACATTAAGGAGAAATTAAAAACATGTCTCTCTCTCATTAATTTTATATGTGCTTAGGGTGCAAGTGAGTAAGTGTCACATGTGACATGAGTTGAATTTAACTACCAAAAAACAAATTGATGGCTAAGGATTCATAGCTTAATGTTAGAGTGTTGGCGTGTGAAGCCAAAGGTTGCGGGTTCGAGTGCTAATGGATGCTATTCTTCGTCTAGAAGATGTTCAATTTTCGCATTAAAATACATTCTTTAAAATCTATTTCTGAATACCTAACTTATTCCTTTTCTTTTTTTTAAATCTTTCGGAATGAGTTTTTTGGTTCGGAGGATTTTTATGAAGCCCTTTCTCTAGCTCAGTATTCTTCAGTGTCTTAACTCTTTCTGAATTTTGTTTATTCCAACAGTTGTCTGGAAGATGACATCTTTTTCTATACACTAATTTCTGACATATTGGATATAGTTGTCTTTGTTAGGTACATATCCTAGAAAATCCTAGTTTTTGTTCAAATTTTCTTATTGATTTAGTCTCTTGTTTGATGAAGTTTTCCATTTTGTTCATCATAGGTTCATATTGTCAAATTTTATTTATTAATTGTTTAGCCGTTTTAATTTACTCTTTGTCTATTTTTTCTTGAATAAAAATTGGTGATCCAATTATAATTATCCAACAGACATGGCGAATAAACTTACAATCAATCTGCAAGAATAAGCTGTCCAGAATTTCAAATATTTAGGGTTTGTGCTAAAAAAAGAATGGAGGGTTAAAGAGTGAGATAAATCATAGGATTAAGTGAGGATGGGTGAACTGGAGAAGAAGAAGAAGTTTTGTGTAACAGGAATATGTTACATGACTGAAAGGTAAATTGTACAAGAAATTTGTCAGATCATCGTTGATCTATCACTCGTCAATAACGAAAAAGCAGAGATGAAGATGTTGCGTTGGATGCGTAGATTAACGAGGAGAGATAGAGAAAGAGTGGGACAGTACAGCAAGAAAATCCAGAAAAATAGGTTTAGTAAATTCAAACATGCTATAAAGAATATCCTGGCTAAGTTTTATACCTAATAGAGCTATAGTTTGAACATGTGAATTTTTCATTGTTGACACCCCCGCAAAACCCCTTGTGGGTGGAATTTCGTAAAATCCGTTCTTAGCTGACCTCTACATAGCAAAAGTAATATTCCTACCAAATTTCAAGTCTCTAAGTCCTATGGTTCCCGAGATATCGTGATGAGTGAGTATATAAGTGGAAATCTCCTACATATATATAGAAGATTACCAAAATGGCTATAAAAAAATAGGGGTTGGTGATAAAAAAGTAAAAATTTAGGGTTGTATGTATTTTTCAATGCCACATGATAAAAAAATAAAAACAAAAATTTTCGTCCAAAAATTAAAAAAAAATAAAATAAGGGTGAACAACCCTTATTACTTAGGGGTATGAAAAATAAGTGTCATAATTATCCAACAGACATGGCGAATAAACTTACAATCAATCTGCAAGAATAAGCTGTCCAGAATTTCAAATATTTAGGGTTTGTGCTAAAAAAAGAATGGAGGGTTAAAGAGTGAGATAAATCATAGGATTAAGTGAGGATGGGTGAACTGGAGAAGAAGAAGAAGTTTTGTGTAACAGGAATATGTTACATGACTGAAAGGTAAATTGTACAAGAAATTTGTCAGATCATCGTTGATCTATCACTCGTCAATAACGAAAAAGCAGAGATGAAGATGTTGCGTTGGATGCGTAGATTAACGAGGAGAGATAGAGAAAGAGTGGGACAGTACAGCAAGAAAATCCAGAAAAATAGGTTGAGATGATTGGTCATGTAGAGAGGAGAGATGAGAGTTATGTGAGTAAAACAGTAGATGGATGTAAGATTAGAGGTAACAGATGACAGGATGAGTTAAGATGGTTTTTTATAATAAATGAAGACCTAAAAGAAAAATTGGAGACAGATGAAAACGAATAAACGGAAGGCTAACGTCGACCTTGTTATGTTATTTCCATTTTTTGTTAATTGTTTACCTTACCTTTAGTATTGACCTATTTTTGATATAAATTATAATTACCATTTATGTTAATTAATGTTACTTATGAAAAATAATTAAAAGATGTCATATAATTTACCAAAAACTCTTTAATTACAAATTAATATATCACAATTTTGGCGACGAGGATAAACGACGTTAATTATACTGTTACGAATCCGGACCTGTTGCCCAGCCTGATGAGTGAGGTGTCGTTATTAATTCTCGGAATTCGAGTCTATTCTAGTTTGTCTCTTAACGAAATCGAACTTCTATGAGCTGTTATGGCATCGTGGTGCTTCGAGAGTTTTCTCTCCAGAATGTACCTGCATGGATGTTTCTGGAAGGATCTAATACTATAAAAAGGGACGGATGCGGACGGTAGAATAAATTGTATTTGTACTAGCTGGCGATAAAGTGCGAATTATTATACGAGATATTTTAACGACGCTATTTTTATAATTGTACTAGCTGACCCCGCGGACTTCGTACCGCATAAAACTGATGTATTTTTTGGTTTTTTCAAATTTTTACGATTTAATTTTTTCAATTTTTTTTTGGTTTTATCGTTTTTATCATATTTTCTCGTAAATTTTCAGCTGTATACTATTTTTTTATTATATTTTGTAATTTATCGATTAAATATATTAGGTAGCAACTGCGACACCTTACGTCATATTATTTAATTTAGCAAGAATTTGTTGAAATATATGAGATATATGCGAAATAAACATTAAGTAAGAATTGCTTGTTTAAAAATATGTGATATTAACTGCTCCACCTCACGGTGGCACCATTGTACTTTATTAAGTCGTAATTGCTAGTTTAAATACATAAGATATTAACTGCGCCACCTCACGGTGGCATACTCAGGCTTGGAACTTCATTACTGAACCGCTAGGTGGCGTTGAAGACGCTAGTTTTTGTGATTTTTTTAATTAAAAGATACGAATTTTTTAAATATTTAACGCCCCCGCTCAACCCTCTGGGGGTGGAAAATCATAAAAATTAGTTATTAGTGAATTCAAACATGCCAAAAGAAATATTCTGGCCAAGTTTCAGAGTTCTAAAAGCTATGAGTGGGAAAAAATATTTTTTTTTAATTTTTAACGCCCCCGCACAGCCCTCTGGGGGTGAAATATCATAAAATTATTTTTTAGTAAATTCAAACATGCTATAAAGAATATCCTGGCTAAGTTTTATACCTAATAGAGCTATAGTTTGAACATGTGAATTTTTCATTGTTGACACCCCCGCAAAACCCCTTGTGGGTGGAATTTCGTAAAATCCGTTCTTAGCTGACCTCTACATAGCAAAAGTAATATTCCTACCAAATTTCAAGTCTCTAAGTCCTATGGTTCCCGAGATATCGTGATGAGTGAGTATATACGTGGAAATCTCCTATATATATATAGAAGATTACCAAAATGGCTATAAAAAAATAGGGGTTGGTGATAAAAAAGTAAAAATTTAGGGTTGTATGTATTTTTCAATGCCACATGATAAAAAAATAAAAACAAAAATTTTCGTCCAAAAATTAAAAAAAAAAAAAATTAAGGGTGAACAACCCTTATTACTTAGGGGTATGAAAAATAGATGTCAGAAGTTGCTACTCTGTAGCGCCACCCGGTGGTGAGTGGCATCAATGAGCATATTATGTAAACCGATTGATCAGCCGGGGATGAACAATGTTTAAATTACCAAAATGGCTATAAAAAAATAGGGGTTGGTGATAAAAAAGTAAAAATTTAGGGTTGTATGTATTTTTCATACCACATGATAAAAAAATAAAAACAAAAAATTTCGTCCAAGAATTAAAAAAAAAATTTAAGGGTTAACAACCCTTATTACTTAGGGGTATGAAAAATAGATGTTGGCCGATTCTCAGACCTACTCAATATGCTTACAAAATTTCATGAGAATCGGTCGAGCCGTTTCGGAGGAGTATAAGTTCTAACACCATGACACGAGAATTTTATATATTAGATTGTATTAAAGTTGTGTAAATTAGTTAAAGAAATTTGTTATTTGTTTATTGTGTTTACTAATAAATTGTTAAGTTTGTCTGCTGTTATCACTTATCCCGATAGATAGATAGATAGATATATATTTTTTGGGTTGGCTGTTAGCCTATATCACTGCGACCTTTGCAGATCTATTGTGAACACCCATTATCTGTGGAATAGGATTAGAGCACCTTGTCCAGCTCTGCCCTCTTAATGAGACTTAATAGTCTTGACAGTGGCCACTCCGCATAACTTGGAGCAGCCGGTTTCTCCTCTCCCAGTAATAGATATCGCGTCCTTGCAAGGCCTTCACATTGGCATAGGACATGAAATGCAGTTTCCTCTTCCTCTTGGCAGTATCGACAAATGTCTTCATCTGCTAAGTTTAGCTGACTCATTTCGCCTTTGTGATTGCAGCTCTGCAGTAAACTTCGCCGAGTATCCCTTTATGAAGAGTTTGGCTTGTCGCTTGCCCGGTGATTTTTCCCACCACTCCTGGGCTTTTTCTAGCCTCCATTTCTCAATGGCTGCCTTTCTGAATGTATTAGCAACTCCGCCGAATGGTTCCGGGCCAATCATTGGAGTGTTAGCTCCCGCACGGGCCAATTCATCAGCCTTCTCACTGCCCGGAAACCCTGAGTGTCCTGGTATCCATGCCAGTGTCAGAGAATTTTGACTAGCGGCATGTGTCAGGGCCCCAACGCAGTCCCACACCAGCTGTGAGCTTATTTGTGCTGAGACTATCGCCTTTAGAGCTCTTGGCTGTCCGAGTATATAACCACGGTTTTACCCGTTATACCCTGACTTACGATCTCCGTTGCACAGTGTTGTATGGCCATTACTTCAGCCTGAAACACTGTGGCGTACGCACCTAGACTTGGTTGGACTTCTGTCCTGTGTCCTCTACTATATATACCTGACCCTGTGCCCTTCTGAGTCTTTGAGCCATCGGTATACCAGATGGACTCCCCTTGGATGGGGGGGCCATTCTTCCATGAGTCCTTTTTCAGTATTTCTACTCGAAAGTTTCTCGCAAAGTTATACCTGGGGACTATCCTGTACTGAGGCATACTCATTATTTGATCCGCCTTAACCCTATCATATAACTCTGCTTGCTTTTTTCCTTTTAATGAGGTAATGGGAGCCTGGCCTTGTAGCAGCCTGTGAGCAGTTGCCATAGCCTCGCCCTGTATGTAGATGTGCAATGGTGGTAGGTTGAGCAGAACCTGTAGTGCGTCCGTTGGGGTGGTCCCCATGGCACCTGTAACATTCAGGCATGCCTGCCTTTGAATGCTTTCCAGCTTCCTGATCGCCCTGGACTGCTACGTTCTACTCCACCACACCACCAAACCGTAGGTTAACATTGGCCTAATGACTTGTGTATACAACCAAAGGTTCATTTTGGGGTTTAGGCCCCAGTTCTTGCCACACAATTGGCTACACCTGCCAAGGGCTATTTTAGCTGTGCGTGTGACCTTTTGAATGTGTTGCTTCCATGATAGCCTCTGGTCAAATACCATACCCAGGTAGTTGGCCTCTGTGGCCATTGGAACCAGCACGTTATTGAGCGTTATTGATTTTAAGCCTTGTAACGCTCTTTTATTAGTGAATGGGACAATTGATGCTTTTTGTAGATTGAATGTTAGTCCTTCATCCTTGCAATCCTTGTACACCATATTCATTGCGGACTGCATCCGCTCTGAGACTGTACCCAGAAACTTCCCCTGAATGATTTTGGCCATATCATCTGCGAAGCCTAGGCAGTAAAGGCCTTCATTGAGGAGTTTTTTAAGGAGGTCATCCACAAGTGCTGACCACAGTAGAGGTGACAGTACCCCTCCCTGAGGACAGCCCCTTCCCACTGTTGCCTCAATGGACGCCTCACCTAACTTGGACACTACGATCCTATTCGTTAGGTTGGCATACACCCATTGGCATATTAGTGGGGGGACTCCCCTCCTTGAAAGTGCGTCGGTTACTGACTCGGGTCCCACATTACTGAAGGCTTCTTCAATGTCAATAAACGCCGCTAGGGCTACTTTTTTGTCCTCAATTGACTTTGACAATAGCCTGTTCAAGTCATCCAGCGCTAGGTCTGTGGATTTTCCCGGCTGGTATGCATATTGACGATCACTTAATGAGTTCTCCGTTAAGATTTCGTCCCTTATATATCTATCGACCAGTTTTTCCAGCGTTTTTGCTACGAATGACGATAGACTTATTGGTCTGTATGACTTGGTCGTTTGGTCCGTCATCCTTCCCACTTTAGGGAGATATAAGACTTTCACCTTTTGCCAAACAGATGGTATAATTCTATAGGCCAAACAAGCCTTAAAGATTTTACACAGTTGTGTTATAATTACATCCAGCCTTTTCTGGAGTAGGGCTGGGTATATTCCATCCGGTCATGGTGTTTTGAATGGACGGAATGTGCTGATAGCCCATTTGACTTTTGCAGGTCTGCTTATTTCGGTAGCTAGCTTCCAGTCATCCCTTGAGGGCCTTACCGGCCTTTGACCGTGGCCTGCGCTATCCGATCCCGCTTCCATAAACCGTGAGCCAGGAAAGTGTGCTAATGTTAGCATTCTTAATCTTTCCTCCAACGTTTTGGTGTATGATCCGTCCTCCTTTTTGAGGAGGACGACCTCTTTCGCTGTACCATCCTTAGCCAGGACCTTGTGGATTCTTGAACATGCGGGGGTCGTTTGGACTTCCTCGCAGAACCTCCTCCAGGAGTCTCTTTTGGCTTTTCGGATTTCTTTATTGTACAGCGTTAACTTTTGTCTGTACTCTTTCCAGTTATGAACGGTTTTGGCCTTGTTAAACAGCCTTCTCACCTGAGCCCTAAGCTTCTGTATGTGTTCGTTCCACCAGGGAGTGTTTCTCGTGTACTTTCTTGTCTGTTCCGGGCAGTTTTCACGATAAGCCGACCCAATAGCCTTGCTTACCCTGTCCACCTCCCAGTCCAAACTGTACACATCTCTTATTGACACCATTCTGTCCTCGAGATTTTCATTGAGGGAATTTACTTAGTCCTCCCAATTCGTTCTCCGTGGATTTCTGAACGTAGTCTCAATAATTTTAGGGGTGACAATATTAAACCTTACATGCCTGTGACCCGACCCAGACGGCTCGTCCGAGACATGCCAGTTTCCAATCTTGTCGTAGATGTTATTTGTGCAGAGGGTCATATCGAGGACCTCCCTGTGCGTAACTGTTACAAACGTTGGCTTATTGCCTCTTTTTAATATCTGTAAACTGTTACTAAGTTTAAATTGTAATAGATACTCACCTCTAGGGTTGACGTCCGTACTACCCCACGATATGTGATGAGCATTGGCGTCGGCCCCCACGATCAACGGTAGGTTTTCCCTCCGGCTGTAGCTAATGATGTCCATTAGGTGGCCTGGAGGACATACCTTGCCCTCTCCAGGAAAGTACGCCGAGCAGACCATTAGCCTTCTGATGCCTTCTTCCGTGGATATTGACAGTATGGCTGCAACAAAATCCCCAGTGCATAGCACCGGAATCAGCTTACATCCAACTGCCTTAGAAAACAATATACAGGCACGGGGCTTTATAGCCTTCGTGTCATATATCAACTAGCCATGGCTCCTGCAGGAGGGCTACCTCCACGCCTTCTCTCTCAAATCTCCGACACACTATGGCCGATGCAGCCTTTGCATGTTGGAGATTTGCCTGCAGGATCCTGACTGTACCTACGTCTTTATAAGGATCCATACGAGTCCCACGAGAAGCTAGGGAAGAGATGGTCCACCTGGTCAGAGCCCCGCAAAACCAGGTAAGGCTAATTACAAGGGGTTTTCGCCCGGTGCCCCCAGGAGACCGTTCAGTATATTGGCACGGTACCTCACACCTTCACTTGGGGTTGTTTGTGTAATTATTAGCCGTAAAATGAGGGAGGGACATACGGCCCTCTCCCAGCTTGCCATTGCCCGGGGTGTGCCTCTGGGAGGCTATTACACCAGGGTCCTGCCGATTCGGGAGGTGGATCCAGAAGCCTAGTAGCGACCGGCCACTCAAGCTTCTGCATCCATCCCACCCTTCACTGCACCACCGAACCTACGAAGGAAAAATTATAACAATACAATATTTACAAAAGAATTGAAGAATCCATTCAAATGTCTACGGAACTTACATCGCTAGTTGAAACATTAATTTTAATAATTAAAGTGCTTCAACAACAACAAGTTACTACAACAAATGATGTAAAAGAAACATTATAAATTTTGAACCCTTTGACAAATGTTCAGAAAATTTTGAAAGTTATTGCCAGCGTTTAGAAAACTTTTTCTAAATTGAAAGGTTTGGATCAAAATGATAGTGCTAGTAAAGATGCTAAAGTAATGGTTTTAATTAACTGCCTATACAATTAATATTACAACTTAGGTACTATCAAGCTTTACATCTCCAGACTTACCGAGTACAAAAACACACGATGAACTTATAAGTTTTCTAACGAATCATTTGTCACCAAAAGAAGATATTCTCGTGCAACATAGAATTTTTAAAAGGACTCAAGCACCTGGTGAGTCCATTTCATTATTTTTAGCTGCTCTGAAAAAACGTATTAAAACTTGCGATATTAAAATAGATTGCAAGCATCATTAATGCAATACTTGTAATAAATCAATCATCAATACGGTTTTGAAGGCACAGTTTCTTCGTAGTTTATCTGATGATGAAATTCGAGGGAGAATATTAATAGAGGCCTACATCATTGCAAAATCTATGTAAAATTCAAAATATCGATACAGACATAGAAACAGATTTAGAGGACTTAGACGATTTTTCAATTAATCATAGTGTAACGGGATAACCGATTAAGAAAAAGACCTTTACGTGAAAGACTATTTTCAGGTTATTTTTTCTAGAATGTTCTCTCTCTTTCAAGTTCGATTTATGGAGGGTTACCTCTACCCTCCATAGTTCGATTTATGTTTCGCGTTCATTCCACAATGTTCTTTTGTTTTATATAAGGGGATGTATAGATAGTTAAGGGAAGTTCAAATAATAGTTCATTGCATTGTCAGTTTAAACGATAACCAGCAGAGTTCTGTGTATCTTTACAATTTTGTGAATAAATTGTGTTAAAGTCCCCATAAGTGTTTCAAATTGGTGTCAGGTGTGGGTGAAGATACAAGAATGCCTGGAAAGAAGATAAATGAACTATTGGTGGCTGAGCTTAGAAGAGAGCTCGAAGAATTGGAGTTGGAGACTACTGGGACCAAATCTGTATTGTTGAATAGGCTCCGTGAATATTACCTAAGTAGGTATTAGGGCGGTTCCGCCTGACAGACACAGCCAGCCAGCCAGACTTTACCCCCGCCACTACACCCTTGCAGCAGGGTGCCAACTTCAGGTCGGTCGGTAAGTTAGGGATCTTAGCCAAGACGCAAACCTTTGTAACGTCAGCGTCGCCATCTTCACGCCTATTTCAAAATAATAAACTTTTAATATTGTTTTAAAAATCTTTTCTTGGCCTGTAAAATTAAATTATAACCAATTCGTTATCAGAAGGTATATTTTCAAAGTTTGTGCGTTATAGCACTAGACAATAGAGTCGAAAAACATGTAAACCGCACTCTGAGATAAATGTTTATATAAAACATTTAACTTTTTATAATAAATTTTAACGTAATTAGGTCACGTGACATGTAAAGAACAATATCAGCTTTTTGATTTATGTAACAGATTATTTTAAAAGAATTAAAATTAAAAAATTAAATAAAAAAAGATGACGTAGTCTAGATAAGAACTTATTGAGAAATTATGCCTAAAGGAGTGTATCTTTTTAGAAGTTAATTAAGAAATAATGTAGGAAACAAATCAAGTTTTTTAAAAAAACCAAAATTTACCAAAATAATAGAAAAAAGACAAAAATTCTACCTTTTATTTATCATAAATAATTATACATTTTACTAATTAATAAATTAAAAAACAGTTCGAAAAGTGTTCTGTGGATTCCTTTGGGGTTCCCTTGGTTAACAGGTTGTCACAGTAGCATACCTAGAACTGAAAGTGGTTTTATGAGCAAAACTCAGTATGTATATTTTCAGGTAAAAATAGCATATGTATGTGAGACAATAAATTGAAACTGGTGCATTAACTAACTAAAATTGTACTATATAATTCGGTACAAAGCATTAAAGCAGTTAGTTAAATATATATAATGTAATTATTAATAAAATTCAAGAAACAGTAATTAATGCAATTTTCTTCTCTTCTTCTCCTCTATCCAGATGTATAAGTGGCTAAGACAATAAATATCTTTATATATAACCAAAGTATTTGTATTTACAATACGATACACATCCAAATTTTTTTATTTTTAATTATGAATAACATTGTTGATAGGTCTAATGCTATTGTTAAAGATATTTTTAAAGCATATAAAGAGTTAATCTCCAGTTTTTCGCATAGCAAAAATAGAAAGATTAAGGAATTTAGGGTATGAAGTTATTGAGATGTGGGAATGTAATCCCCGAAAAATAATGATCTCCCAACTATTAAAGAGGAAGTTGAAAGTACAGATTTCAAAATAATGAAAGAACTATTACATAGTGTTAACGATTTACTTTAACAGCAATTTAACAGACTTCTATTCATCCTCTTTAAGCCTTAAAGAATGGACTGCCAACTTTTTGTAGTTAGTATTGAAAATAAATGTAATAAATACATACAAATGTTTAAGCATATTTGTTGCTAATAGAGGGTGTAGAAACAAAAAGTGGCGGTTCAATAACTTCTACCAAAGTTTGTTAACATACAAATTAATTATTGGTAAACAACCTATCATAGGCATGGTTGTAAAAGAAAAACATAATGAACGAAGATTTTATGTTTCTTCTCGATCACGAACAAACCCCTGCCAGCTCAAACAATGCCAATTTCATATTCACGAGACACAAGTGTTATATTTTAATAGCATATAAGTATGGTTGCAAAGCTGAAACTTAAAGGAATTGACGGAAGGGCACCACTAGGAGTTGAGCCTGCGGCTTAATTTGACTCAACACGGGAAATCTCACCAGGAGTGGAGAAAACCCCGTTACATAGACATTGTATCACTTTATCCAACAGTACAATATTACGACTGCTACCCCGTTAAAAAGTCGAGTGGTTATGTGTTGTGAATTTTTTAATGCAGGTGTTGTGTGTTTCAACCGTATTTCTTTGTCCAAATCCAATAAAAATGACCGATTACCAGGAAAGGGAGTTTTATGATCAATTCCAAGTCGAAAATCAGAACTGTTATGAAACTGATATGGATCCTGGGTTTTTAATGTTAAGGAAGAACTCTTCTCCATCTTAAATCAAATTTCCATTAATGTTTATGCTTTAGAATTAAATACCGTGAAAAATAAATCGTTTTACAATATTTACCCTGCACTTTGTGAAATTTCTTCGGATAGTCTGTTAATCAAAATTTTACGTCAATATATGTATTATTATATGGATAACGTATTGTATGATTTACAAAATTAATTATAGATATTTTGTACAAAAAATAAGTTTTATTGATAAATTTTAAATTTAAACTGGTTCTCGTCTGATCATGAAGAATGAACAGAAAACACTGCTAGAACCTTCCATGTAGAATGAACAACAAATGTATGTTTGTGAATTGCGTAAGTGTTGTGTGTTTCCAAAAATATTCATCCAAAGTTTTTCAACAGACTGCTCTAATACGGTCAAACAACAACCATACCAAACTGAATGCATTGGTTCTCGTCATGAGATGAATCTTGAGTGTGACATCAAAAAGAATTATATGAAATATCAGTTGATTCTGATGTACTAATAACTCGAGTGGATGTTTTTAAAGGAAAAATTAAAAATAGAGGAAGAGTTTTATGATCAATTCCAAGTCGAAAATCAGAACTGTTGTGAAACTGATATGGATCCTGGGTTTTTAATGTTAAGGAAGAACTCTTCCCCCATCTTAAATGGTATATCAGTTAATGTTTACGCTTTAGAATTAAATACCATGAAAGATAAATCGTTTTACAATATTTACCCTGCACTTTTTTCTAAGGAATTGAAAATCGTAGAATGCGATATATTATTACTCCTACGGTGTTGAAAGAGAAAGCGGTCGATGATTATTTCTCTACAAACAGCATGAATGAAAGTTTTCACCCAAATTGTCAAGATGGTATAAATGCTTGAAATAGCAGGATTTTTGCCAAATTTTTATTATTAATCAATAATTTTTTATAATTATTAATTAAGATTAATACAATATATGCTTATTTAAAATAGGCGCGATTTTTACCAGTGTGTATCAACATATGATCAATGATTTTTTATAATTATCAATTAAGATTAATACAATATATGCTTATTTAAAATAGGCGCGATTTTTACTAGTGTGTATCAACATATGATCAATGATTTTTTATAATTATCAATTAAGATTAATACAATATATGCTTATTTAAAATGGGCGCGATTTTTACCAGTGTGTATCAACATATGATCAATGATTTTTCCAGTGTGTATTAACATATGATTATTGGATTTTTCCAGTTTGTATTAGCATATGTTTATTTAAAGTTGAACAGAACTCATATCCAATCTTAAGCATAAAGATCCTGGAACATTTCTGAAAGATTGTAAAGCAATCTTTAAATGAAGAATTCAAAACGCTCTCAAGAAAGATGATTCAGTTAAAGTTAACATGGTGTTTTGTGGAGAATTCGAAATTGCTTATGGTGAGAAGACAGATAATGAGTATAAATATTTTACAACATCAAACTCTGCTATATACAAAACAACTAATATAGATAACCGGTTTAATGAAAACGTTTCGGATCCTATTCTAAAAGAACTCGAAGAATTCCAGGAACGTGACGAACATTTTTTATAACCAAACACATAAATAGCTAATTTGTATCGCTTAATTATGACAAATGTGTACAATTTTATTCAGTGACCCTGTACAATACCTTTGAGGAAGAGTGTGCAAAAAGAAACGGTATTGTTACAATCAACAACAAAGATAATCTCTGTTTCCCCCGTGCTATCGTTGTTGCAATAGCTAACAAAGAAAAAGATCCTGAGTACCAAAAAAAAAATAAGAAAAGACACAGGAAAAATCCAGGAGCAAAGAGCTCACCAGGAAAAGAAACCTCTAAATTAGTAGCATTAGATTTATTAATTGACAAAAATAAACTTAAGGGGCAAGATAGTAGGATGGAAAATATTAGGATTGGTAAGGAGCTGAGGTTGGGACAATGGTTTCCCCCGTATGGTATTGGGAGATAAATCAAGGCTTGCGTGGGCAGGGGCGCATCCCTGAAGTAGATCTGTCATCTATCGGGAACATAAATGAGTATCTACCCGCTACCCTGCGAATATTACTCCGTTGGTGTTGAAAGTGCTAAAGAAATTGTCAAGATGGCAAAAATGCGTGTACTCAATGGTGACGAAATTAAGAGAATTAAAACTGACTCTTCTATTTTTTCTACAAACAATATATCAGAAAAAAAAATTAAAATATGCCAATGATGAGATTGATCAAATAGGCCAAGATGTATACACTAAACATTACAGACAGTATTGGAATGCTGCACAGATTCTTTTAAATATTATGCAAGATTTTAATGAAATTCTTTATTGACAATTATACAAAATTAATGACATCAATCAATAACAAAATTATATTATGAAAACAAAACAAAACAAACTATTAACTACATTGATCTTTCAACACCCCTGCTCAATGTATTTAATAAAACAATCCTAACTCTTCTCTAAATTTCTGTAACTTTTGAATATCCAAAGGTTTTGTAAAAATGTCAGCAATCATATTTTCACTACAACAGTATTCAAAATTAATTTTGTTATTTTCTTTTAATTCTTTCACAAAATGAAATTTTGTTTCGATATGTTTCGTTCTGTTAGTTAAAGTTTCATTTTGTACCAATTTCAAAAAACCTTGATTATCTTCATATATAATAATTTGATCTAAAAACAAATTGAAATCATTTATTAGTAATTTTTTTATCCAAATTGCTTCTTGACAAGCTTCACACAATGCTATAAATTCTGCTTCGGTTGATGATAAAGACACACATTCTTGTTTTTTGCTTCTCCAACTAATAGAACTACCTTTATATTTAAATACATATCCAGAATTAGATTTTCTGTCATTCTTATCTCCTCCTCAGTCTGCATCAACATATCCTAAGAGTACTGATTCATTTACAATTTGATTTCCAAGATATAGTTTTAAAGTGTTTGTTCCATTTAAATATCGCAATATACGTTTCACTTCAGTCCAATCTTGATGTGTAGGTTTAGAAATTTTTCTGCTTAGAATTGAAGTACTTACTGCTATATCAGGTCGTGTATTAACAGCTAAATATAAAAGAGATCCTATAACTTGCCTGTATACTTCGTTTGATTCCAAATACTTATTTTCATCTTGATTTTTATAATATCCCACGCTAATTGGTAATTTTGAAGATTTTGCATCTTTCACTCCATATACATTTAAAATTTTATCAATATAAGGTTCTTGGTTTAATGTAAATAAACCTTGTGAATTTCTTTTAATTTTAATTCCCAAGTAATATCTTATATCACCCAAGGAATTAAGTTGAAATTTTTCATTGAGTTTCACAGATATCACGTTTATATCATCTTCATTTTTACTTGCCATAACTATATCATCTACAAAAACCAATAAATATATTAAAATTAAATTAAAATCATATACATATAAACAAGTATCATTTTCTCCTCTTTTGAAACCAATATTTTTCAAAGTTTCAACCAACGTTATGTTCCACATTCTTGCTGCTTGTTTAAGACCGTATATACTTTTCTGTAATTTACAAACTAACTCAGTACTTCTTTTAACAAAACCTTCGGGCTGCTTCATGTAAATTTCATCATTTAGGTTTCCATTTAAAAACGCTGTTTTTACATCAAAATGTTTGACATTCATATTTTCCATTCCAGCTATTGTTAATAGAATTCTAAAAGTTGTTTGTTTCATAACAGGGGCAAAAACTTTATCGTAATCATGTCCAAATTTTTGTGAATATCCTTGTGCAACTAATCTTGCTTTGTATTAGACAACCTTTCCACATTGATTACATTTGGTTTTAAAAACCCATTTACTACCAATTAAATTTTTATTTTCAGGTAATTTAGTTAAAATCCAAGTTTCATGCTCATTCACAGATTCTATTTCATTATTCATAGCTTCTATCCATTTATCCTTATCCTTTCGAGTTAATATTTCTTTATAAGTTTTAGGTTCATTAGATTCACGTACACTATTTTCTTCTGATCTTGTTTCGCCATATCTAATTGGTGGTATACCTTTATTTATCCTTTTTGAGCACCTTAGTTCAGTTGGTTTACCTATTTCTTTATCAATTTCTTTTTGTTCCTCTGATCTTTCTACATTTGTAATTTTATCTTCTTTAAAATTAATTTCAATTTCTTCTTCGGTTGTTGGTTCAACACGTTCAATATCTACGTCTGTACTATGTTGATTCATAAAACCTTCATGATCAGTTTCAACAAATCGTACATCTCTACTAATTACAATTTTATTATTAACTTTGTCCAATAATCTATAAGCTTTAGATCCTTCTTCGTAACCTACCAAGTAGTATTTGTTAGCTTTACTGTCTAATTTTGTTCTTCTTTCTTTGGGTATTAAGGAATAAACTACTGATCCAAATATTCTTATATGGCTTAGCTTAGGATGAGTTTGGTACATCATATAATAAGGAGTTTCTCCTGTTGCGACAGTTATTAACCGATTTTGCAGATAATTTGCAGTGTTTATCGCTTCAGCCCAATATAATTTTTCAAAATTTGCATCTAATAGCATACATCGAGCCATTTCTACTAATTGGCGATTTTTCCTTTCTGCGACACCATTTTGCTGTGGACAGTAAGGAGCTGTATATTGATAACGAATACCTTCACCTTTCAAAAATTGTTGCATTTCTTTAGATACATATTCTCCGCCTCTATCCGATCTAATACACTTCGGTTTCTTACCAAAATAATTTTCATTTCCCTTACATATTCTTTGATTTTATCACCGGCTTCAGATTTTTGTTTTAGAAAATATACTTTGGTGAATCTACTGTAGTCATCAATTAGTGTCATAAAATATTTCCGTCCAGAAGGTGTAACATTTTCCATTGGTCCACAAATATCTGTATGGATTAAATCTAAAATATTAGAAGATTTATTCTTTGAATATTTTGGAAAATTTGACTTCGACATTTTACCTTTGACACATTTGTCACAAATTAAACTTTTATTACAATTTTTTAAATTAATTCCATATAAAGATTTCTTACTTAACATTTCTTTGACTGATTTTGGATCCTTGTGTCCAAATCTCCTATGCCAAGTATGTATACATGCATTACAATCAGAATCCCAAACTGAATAAGCGTATTCAGATATCTTCAATTTATATAAATGTTCTTCTGGCAAGGCAATAGCAAATAGTTCATTTAATTTCTTTATTTCACATGAGTTTCAGTTAAAATCTACTGTAAATCCTTCTTGCACCATTCTTCTCACTGACAAAAGGTTGCTCTGTAATTGAGGAACATAAAGTACATTATTTAATTCTAAATTTACTTCATTATTATCTATGTTACATTTTAATATTCCATTACCAATACCACTTGCTTTAATTTTCTTACCATCAGCAAGATGTACTTCACTATGTATAGTTGAAAGTCTTTTAAAGAATTCTGGATTATTTGTTATATGAGAAGTGCACCCAGAGTCTACATACCATGCATTTTTGGTTTTAAATTCTTGTGACTTCATCATGAAACATTCGAAACTTTCATTACTATTAACTTCTTCAGAATCTTCTTGTATTTGATTCACTCTAGAATAACCTTTATTTTTCTTTTTTAAAAAATAACAATCTTTCTTTAAATGACCTGACTTTTTACAATAATTACAAATTAATTGAAATTTTGACTTATTGACATTTTTAACCTTTAAAACTGCATCTGTACTGTCTGCTTTACTTGAGGATTCTTGCCGTGTTCTATGTTCTTGAAGTAATTTTTCTTTTACCATTTCTAAAGTTAGATCCTTTTCTTCTCTACTTTCTAAAGTCGTTACTAATGTATCATAGCTATCAGGTAAACTGCTTAATAAAAAAGCTACTGAAAGTTGATCTGCTATCTTCTCTCCCATTGTATCAAGTGGGTGAATTAATTCCATCATTGTTGTGATGTGTTCTTCCATATTACCATTTTCGGCTAGTTTCATTCTACACATTCGTTTAAATAAGAATACTTTTGTTGTTAAATTTGGTTTTTCATAGTAATTCTTTAAACAGTCCCAAATTTCTTTTGCGGTATTTGCATTTCTTACGTGTGTTATTTGATTATCTTCTAATAGTAGACCAATAGTTGCTCTTGCTTTTCTATCATTTGTTGACCATGTTTCTGTTACTGGTTCTGGTCTTGGTTTTGATATAACGTCCCATAAATCATCTTTTATCAAAAGCATTTTAGGCGGCGCTATAGACGGTGGCCCATTAAGATATCAATTTGAGACATAGGTACCTCGTTTGAAAGCTTATGATGAGTGCTTTTCAACAAGGTATGTCACAACCATACCACGCATTATGCTTAAAACCCATATTTAAAAAAAAAAAAACCTCAAAAAACCCTCCACTCAGGTTAACCTAACCTAACCTAATCTAACCTAGGTTAGATTAGGTTATATTTTGGATAGGTTATGTCAATGTACCCTACTTTAACATTGTAATTTCACGAAATTACTCTACAAAATTTCATCAATATCTGAGGATTAGAATGTGTGGTATGGTTGTGATATACCTTGTTGAAAAGCACTCATCATAAGCTTTCAAACGAGGTATGTCTCAACTTGATATCTAAATGGGCCACCGTCTATAGTTGTGCCGCATTTTAGTTTCATACTTCCATGTGGCATAATTCTTTCCATTAAGTTTTGAAATTAAAATTTTTGCATCGGTCATTTTTCTGAGTTTATTTTACTGGTTTAAATATTTTACTATCTCAGAAAACTCTACAATACTGGGCCCATAACCTATTGGAATGCTGCACAGATTCTTTTAATTATTATGCAAGATTTTAATGAAATTCTTTATTGACAATTATACAAAATTAATGACATCAATCAATAACAAAATTATATTATAAAAACAAAACAAAACAAACTATTAACTACATTGATGTTTCAACAGACAGGTCTAGTGCTACTGTAAAAGAGGTGTCTGAAACATATAAAGCGTTTACCTCTAATTAATAAGTGTAAATTAATATTCTGAAAATTCTCAGACAAAATATTAACACATAAAAGAAGTATGGTTTTAAAAAATATTAGAAGAGAAAAACAGTCGATGATTATTTCGCTGCATTTGAGTGACGAACAGGAGTCATAACTAAACTTAAACATAAAGGCATAATAGAACGTTCTAAAACTAAATTTTGGTGTTTAGTCTTATTGGATTTCAAGAAAGCAGGCATATTTTCTAACCCAACGGGGGTAACAACTCAACCAAATGTATTAAAAACATAGAAAAACGGTTGGTGTGACGACCATTTTATCAACTAGTAATATTTGATATAAAGTAAAAAAATATACATACCAATCTGTTGTTGTAGATTCTTAAATAAAACGAAATAACGAAAACTAAACGTCTTAGTTACAAAACAGTAGCTTTTATACTCCTTATCAATTGTTGAAAAATGCTCCATAATTTTCCCAGACCACAACTTTGTAAGGAGGATATGTTAACAGGAAATAGATATGGGTGCGGTCTATCACAAAACCCCATGCAGCAACGCTGGAGACGGTTTTACTAAAAATATTTTTATAAAAGTTATTACGTAAAATAAATTAGAAAAAATATTAATTTTAATTCTATCACCCCCGATAGATAACAAAGCCCAGGTTCTCGTCCCGTCTATCGTTACTTTTAACATTTAAACAACTAAGAGACTTAGATGTCAAAGATAATAATAGTATACCTAATACTATTATGACGTTTTACAGAGTCTTTGAAAATCAAAGAACATATAGACCGTTTACTAAGAACCAACAACTACTTCCCTGGCTATATGCCACGACGGACATTGAATTACAGTTCAAAGTTAAACGGGGTTAGTATATCTGCAAGATAGAACTAACCATTTTAGTTTGCAATTCGATAGGATATCACTTGTAGACCGGTTTCGACGTTTTTTGCGTCTCATCAGTACAAGGCAGATATCTAGTTGCTCTTAGAGCTTCTGGATGGATATCTGCCTTGTACTGATGAGACGCAAAAAACGTCGAAACCGGTCTACAAGTGATATCCTATCGAATTGCAAACTAAAATGGTTAGTTCTATCTTGCAGATATACTAACCCCGTTTAACTTTGAACTGTAATTCAATGTCCGTCGTGGCATATAGCCAGGGAAGTAGTTGTTGGTTCTTAGTAAACGGTCTATATGTTCTTTGATTTTCAAAGACTCTGTAAAACGTCGTAATAGTATTAGGTATTGTCACATACGATGAGAGGGCAGTTTGCCCTACATATTAATTTATTAGTTTATATTTTACTATATTGTTTTGTATTACATTTTACCAGGTCAAAGTCATTGCGTTAGATCTCAACACGTGTTTAAATAGTTTAATTTTTATTCTCACGTAGAATATGAATTGGCTATAAAAGTGCGTCGTTGAGGTCGTACTCGAGGAGTTCGGAGTCTAAGGTTGTCTGTAAGGGTCACCCTTCGGGGTGTCCCTAAAACAGACCCTTAGGTCTGGCCGTTGTGACTCTTGACTTATTTTCGTGAGTAAGTGTGACATGCCACCATGTAGTTTATTTGGTAAGATTAGTTAAGATTTGTATTTAGTTATTCGTTATTCATATTTTAATTATTCATTGTTATTGCATGTTTATTTGTTAATATATTTGTTGTTTGTTTCCTGTTGTTTATCTCATCTTCCCCTTGGTTAGTTTTCTGCCTTCAGCAGGATACCTAGCCATGGGTAGATAACCACGACCTGGGTGGGAAGTGCCTTCAGTAAGCTACCCCTCATCCCAAAACATTATGGCACATCCCTAGAACCCTCCAGGCGTGACATGGTGGAGGTGCCGTTGGCCGATCCCTTATAACTAATTCTTCCTAATCAGTTTATTTTTAAATATTTGTAGCAATTTTTTTGCCCCATGTCACTGGCGTGAAATGGTGGAGGCGCCGTTCTCTGATCCCTGAACTGATTCTTCCTAATCAGTTTAGTTTTAAATATTTGTATCAATTTTTTTTATAGCAATTTTTTGCCCCATGTCGCTGACGTGACATTGTGGTGGTGCCGTTAGCTGTTCCTATGAACTGTTTCTTCCTAAACAGTATCATCAATTAATTTTCTTAAATTTCCTCCTAAACTGTTCGATAGGAATTTTAAAGCGAATTATCTTGTGTTTTTATTTGATTTTTGAACTTATTTACAGTATTTGTTCTTTTGCACAATGTTGAGATACTTTTATACATATTTATCTTGAAGAGTTTAAAGATTGTTTTTTCAGTTTTTTATGAAGCTTTTTCGTGTGTATATTATTTTTTTAAATTTGACGGTGGAATAATTGATTTATTTAGGATGATGACCTGAGTGCAGATTTAGCATTTTTTTATTGTATGTATGTTGAAATACGAGATGTTTAAGTATAGGTAGGTCACTTATTATGTGTTATTTTCACGGTCAATCGTATAAAGGTTTAATAATGTATACAATATGTATTGTTGATAAACAATAAACTGTCTTCAAGTAAAAAATGTAAAGTGTTATTTTCTATCTTTTTCCAGTTTCTTTAGTGCAATAATAAATATTCATAAATATACCCCATCCATATCTATGTTATGATCTATACTAAGTAAGAATAGGTTTTTTCTGGTTTTAAGGATCTTTTTTTTATTATTTGTTTTGGTATATATATATATAGGTTACAGATATGGTCATGGTCAAATGTTTTATTCTATTTATTTCTTTGTCAGCTCTAGTTGTACATTTAATTCCGAAATAACAAAACTGCACACACAGCAATAATTCAAGTTCAGATTATTGACATTGAACCTTTCCTTTTTAAATTTATTATTTATCTTCATGGATTGAGATGTCAATATTTTTGTTAATTTAATTAGGTAGTATATTCTGTATTTTCTAGTATTTTTTTTTAATATGTCGTAAACTAGGAAACAGACACCAAATATTCGGTATAGTCATTTTTTTTTAAATTTAAAGTAATAAAGGTGGCATGTCAAGAGTAAGTAAGAGTACAACGGACCAGAAACTTCGAAACTCCAAAACATGGTCGTTTTTTCTACATTGTAGAGATTATAAAATTATTTTTTATTGTAATATAGAATCTATAACATTGGGTATAAATTTTATTGAACTCGTTTGAATATTGTTATATATATTTTTTTTAATCTTTATTAGTTTGGTATGTAAGGTTTCTATGGTATTACTTAAAAGGATTTGGTTATTGTGCTAGTAAAATAGGTAGTTATTATAGAGATCAAGATCTAGAAAGAAGCGGAAGGGAAAACAATTTATTTTTTTGATTATTTAATATTTTTGTTTTTAGAAAAAGGATAGAATCAAAAAGTTTTAAGGTAGTATTTGACTTCATATTTTAGGTATTTAGTTTCCTTTTTTAGATTTACGAAGTTCTGCTGAAAGACAGCGGAAAATTGAGTGTGCAGGAAGCACGGAAAAGTTTTTTTTTTTAAGCAAAGCACCAAGATGAGTAGTCGAGGGTTCCTGCTAGTGTTTTTTTTATATAATTGTTTCTGTTGAGGGTCAGCAGAAAAGTTTGTGTGCAAAGTGTACACAGAGATTTGGTGTTGATGATTATGGTCTCTGCTAAAGGAGAGCAAAAATGTTTTAAGTGCACATGAAGCACAAATTATAGGTGATAATATCACCAAGAAATGCAGATGATGGTTCCTGCTAATGGTATTCGATGAGATTTTTTAGGTATAATGATGTCTCCTGAGGGACAGCAGATAAGTTGGTGTGCATGGTGCACACAGTTATATATTTGAGTTTTATAATGTCTGTTGGGAGATAGCAGGCGAGTATATGCGCAGTGCGCATATAGTATTGTATATTTGGGGCGAGAGGTTTGCCCAAGAGTTTTATACGCCATGGTCCCACAAAGAGGACTGGGACAATATGTGAAAATATAAATATAACACTCACTGACGAGTGTTCAAAAAAAAGGGAGACTAATGTGGTAAGGTGTTCGTATAGGAAGTCAAATACCGGTATCGGTATAAGTTTTGAGTTTAATGTAAAGAATAATAATTCCCTAATGCCCTTTCTAGACAAATTCTAATAGTAGTTGTTTTTGTATGTTTTAGGACCGAGTTATTGTTTTGATGTTTAAATGTTTAACGTTTTCCCCACATTTACTCAAGGAAGGCGCGATCCAGGAGATGCTTGCTCGGTACCAGAATTCTAGAGAGAAAGGGTCCTTCATCCTGAGTATGGTATCGGTCTTGTCTCAACAAATAAGGAAGGTCTCCGTCGAGGTATGGAAATAGTTAGCGTCGATACTCCTATCGCAATAATAGCAGATCTTCCCAATGGATGGTAGCCATAAGTGGGAAGACTGTAGTTAAATGGTTTAAATGTATTAAAGGTGGATGAAGTAATGTAGTATTGTCTGATGTTGACCTCGAGAGATGGAGCTATAGACAATAGTTGGTTTTTAAAGAAGTTGCAGACCAATATACCAAAAAGGGATCCGTCTAGCCAGCAGTGGACCTGGCGGTTTCTAGACGAGGGCAAGACAGGACATTCTCCGAGAAGAGCGAATTTTGATAGAAGTGTGGCGGATTTTAAATTTTGTAAAACTCAGTCCTATACATACACCCCTGTAAGCCAGAGCCGAGCAAAGCCAGGGGCTGGCTTTAAGGAAAGGGGGGCATGTCACATACGATGAGAGGGCAGTTTGCCCTACATATTAATTTATTAGTTTATATTTTACTATATTGTTTTGTATTACATTTTACCAGGTCAAAGTCATTGCGTTAGATCTCAACACGTGTTTAAATAGTTTAATTTTTATTCTCACGTAGAATATGAATTGGCTATAAAAGTGCGTCGTTGAGGTCGTACTCGAGGAGTTCGGAGTCTAAGGTTGTCTGTAAGGGTCACCCTTCGGGGTGTCCCTAAAACAGACCCTTAGGTCTGGCCGTTGTGACTCTTGACTTATTTTCGTGAGTAAGTGTGACATGCCACCATGTAGTTTATTTGGTAAGATTAGTTAAGATTTGTATTTAGTTATTCGTTATTCATATTTTAATTATTCATTGTTATTGCATGTTTATTTGTTAATATATTTGTTGTTTGTTTCCTGTTGTTTATCTCATCTTCCCCTTGGTTAGTTTTCTGCCTTCAGCAGGATACCTAGCCATGGGTAGATAACCACGACCTGGGTGGGAAGTGCCTTCAGTAAGCTACCCCTCATCCCAAAACATTATGGCACATCCCTAGAACCCTCCAGGCGTGACAGTATACTATTATTATCTTTGACATCTATTTGATAAACGTTTTACTGAAATGACAATTGATTAGCAGGAAACTGCAATCAAGTAGTTAACCCTACAAAGCCGAGAGGTTTTTTGTCAAATAGAATTTCAGTTTGCAATTAGTTATGGAGATGTCGCTATTATCGCACTTTTAACATTTTCTTTACCAAAGATAATGTATTTGTGTGATTTCAGACATATCTCCAATCTAGTTGCTCTTAGAGCTTCTGGATGGATATCTGCCCTGTACTGATGAGACGCAAAAAACGTCGAAACCGGTCTACAAGTTATATCCTATCGAATTGCAAACTAAAATGGTTAGTTCTATCTTGCAGATATACTAACCCCGTTTAACTTTGAACTGTAATTCAATGTCCGTCGTGGCATATAGCCAGGGAAGTAGTTGTTGGTTCTTAGTAAACGGTCTATATGTTCTTTGATTTTCAAAGACTCTGTAAAACGTCATAATAGTATTAGGCAGGGTGAAAAAATAAGGTGGTCTAACTACTGCATTTCACAATGCTTTAAGCAGTGTCACAAAGTTTGGTCCTTCTATATCTTTAATATAGATGTCACCCTATGGCCGGATCCTATGCTGTTGCATGCAGGGTTGTCTACCTGCGTCTGGAAGTGTGATAAAATTGATTAGAATCATAACCTCACTAATTACTATAATATCTACATACTTCATCTCTACCAGCACAAATTATGTCTACCAGTAGAATATTGTTAGTCAAATGGTTAAGTATTGTACTGTTCCAACTTGTGGTGTAACCTAGAGGAACAATATAGATAAATTGTCGTTCTTTGGTGCACCAAAAGTTCAAAAGGTGGAATGGGAAAGCATTATTAACTGTACATTAAAAGGAAATGCTCGCGTTTGTGAAAAACATTTTTTACAAAATGATATTATAAGACGTGTTAAACGAAAATATAATGGTTCAGTAATTTTGGATGTAAGTACATTGTTTATAATATTATAAAAATATTATCAGTAGTTAAATTCATATTTAAAATTTTTACTATGCAGTATACATTTAAAGGCAAGAAGTTAAAGAGAGGAGCCCTCTCAAAATGTGATAATAGTAAAAACATTGATATAATTAAAGATGAGATTGATTGTGGAAGTATAAAAGTAGAGAAAACAGATACAGAACATCAAACTTTTAAAGTATGTAATTATCATCATAAGATCCGAGTCATAAACAAAATAAAGATAACTTTTTTGAGCTAAAATATCTACTAAAATATACCAATTTTTTATATAATAAAATAAGATTGAATAAGTATTTAATTCTTTTAAATTTTAGAAAATGTATGAATTTATCAAGTGGTTGGAAGATTAGCAAAAAGAGATTGATGAGAAAATTGCAGTAAATGAGAAGGCGAAAAAAGAAACGTTTGCTAACGAGACGAGGAGGCAGAAACAGACACACGGGGGAATTGTAAAAAAATTTCGTTTCGACAAGGAGAAAATAAAACGGATAGAGGCAGAATATAGTACAAAAAGAAAAAAATAGATAGGCAATTCCTAAGTAGCACAACTGCAGAAGGATTTAGGGTGACATTGCATTCCACTATTGAATTAAGGAAAGTTTTATTAAACACATGCAATTGAAAATTTGACCAAAAAATTTGAAAATTTAACCAAGACTGTTTGGAGGTAAAGTCGAGTACGTCATTAATAGAACAACGTCCTAAATTAACTTTTGAGGACTTTACAAAAGCATTTGATAAAAAAATCTCCCTCGTATGGGAAAGATCAGTTACGAAAACTAGAAGAAAAATTGGAAAATTACGTCGAAGAATGAAGCTGGGACCTGGATAAAATAATTAAATTTGTTTATTAATTCCTCCAGCTGTATAGTTAAATTAATAAATGGGAGACTTTCCAAACAAATTATTTAATTTATAAACTACATTTGAATATTCGTATCGATAATTCAATATTTTAAATTATATAATATATTTAGTAGCATATGTTACAAATATTTTTTTATATACTTATAAGCAAAAGAAAATAAGTTTTATTTTAAAATCATTTTGGCATTTTAGTATAAATTATTTTTATTATTATGCACGGACCGCAACAGGTAGAGCCATCTATCAATCATTTAATGAAAGGGTAAACAATTTGACATAGCCAAACAAATTGTTAGAACACCTTATTTTTTCACCCTGGTATTAGGTATACTATTATTATCTTTGACATCTATTTGATAAACGTTTTACTGAAATGACAATTGATTAGCAGGAAACTGCAATCAAGTAGTTAACTAAGAGACTTTTTTCCTACCCTTTTATAAAAAAATTGTATTAAAATTCTTACCTTAAATAGGAAATAGAGCATTAGTACTTGAAGGTGTAAAAACCGTAGCAGTCGTACTATGCTCGAAGTATCCTTCATCCTCAAAATTTACAACCTCAACTTGATCTTCGTTGATGTGAAAATTTATCACGTAAAACACTACCCCATCAATACAGAATTGTAATTGTAATAAATCTCCGATCCCGTAGTTATTACCTAAACACATTTCGGCACTAAAGAAGAGATTGTTGATTACAAAATCTGCATAGACAGCATCTATTCCTTGATACAATTCTAAAAAGTTTACATTTAAATTAACATTCTGAAAATTCTCAGACAAAATATTAATACGAAACAGAAATTCACACTCAGCCATCCTTACATAAATACAAAACAGAACTGAAAAGTCAACCATCGTTACATAGATACAAAACGGAACTGAGAAGCTTGATAGTAAAACTTTGCGGTTACTCTTTTCATGATATGATAAACGTATAAGTATTTAAGTAACTAGGTATCCTAAAAAACTTATAAAAAAACCTGTGCAAGGAAATTTAAAAAAAATAATGTGGGATTGTGCGTACCAGTGTGTAGCAGTGCGTAGCAGAGCGTCTCATAGCAGAGGGTAGCAGAGCGTAGCAGAGCATCATAGCAGAGCGTAGCAAAGGGTAGCAGAGCATCATAGCAGAGGGTAGCAGAGCATCATAGCAGAGCGTAGCAGAGGGTAGCAGAGCGTAGCAGAGCATTATAACAGAGCGTAGCAGAGCATTATTACAGAGTGTAGCAGAGCATAGCAGTGTATAGCACAGAGAGTCAGAAACGTACACAACAAGGGTATAAATCAAGAAGTCAAAGTCGAGAATTCATTTGTTAACATGCCTTCAAGCAGAACGGTTCAAGTAAACAAACTCGCAGCGATTGTGAGAGAAAAGTACAAAGCTCTCAAAAGAATGCAAGCTGATGAAACAGAACTACTAGAATCAACGTTTAAACCAATAACTACACCTCTTAAAGAAATAGCCAAATATGTGAACGAAAAAGTCTCTAAAACAGAACTCAACGAAAATGACTCACTGTCCAATCAATCAACAGACGAGGAACATAATCAAATATCTTATGAAAATAACATCATTAATCTTGAAAAATATATTCAAGATTTAGGAAATACAGATCAAATATACGGGCCAAAGTTCAACTGGCCTACGGGAGAATGGTCGCTTGGAAATAAAACAATTGAGTTTGATAAAGATATCATTCAGATGGACTCACACAAGTTTAAACCTACACAGGGTGTCTACGACCTGCTTTTTTCAAAGCAACCAACACAATATACGCTTGCCGATCAAAAAATCTACAAAGCTCTTTTAGACATATCAGGCGTCCACAACGATGGACGAGGACGACTACGTCATCAATCTCATTCGTCAAAATACGAAAAAATTATTAAACCAATGTACCTAGATAAAATCAGAAAAATGTCACAGACCCTACACGGAATTGACAAAACACATGCCCAAGACGTACAGGAAAGAAGCCATATATCCGAGAATAGTCAAACACGTACCCAAGATATATCAGACAAGCAATCTCAGTGTAAAAGAAGACATAAGGTTCAAGACATACAGTCAAAGAAAATTCGTACTGATTTCTCTACAAGTGACACAAAGGGCGTGGTAGACAAACAGCTACTGGATGAAATATGGACCCTCTATAACGAACATGACGACCCAAACTTTCTTGTAGAAGGACTTAAAATTTTATCAAAAAACAATGTCTTAAATGGAAAAGAAGCAGAATTAATTGCAAACGAATTGCGGTATCTAGAGATTATTTACTAATTAAATACTTTACTATAAAAATCTAAGTTTATCTCAAAAAAACTAACTATCAATAAAAAATATGTTATTTTATTTTTTTTTAGCAAATAAAAATAAAAATGAATTTACCTCGTTTATTATCTACATAACCCCAAAGACTTACTCATTATCTTTATCTTAAAACAGCGATGACGTAATTTCCTATTCTTGTTAATTTCGCCAGGATTTTACCGAACTTTTTCCTGAAGCGGACCAACGCCCTAAATTTTATCATTTTCTGAAAAAAAATGATCATCGATTTTCGAAAAATAGATTTTGTTTTGTTCTAATAATTAATTATAAAATTAAATACTATTATTATTTTAAATAAACTCGCTTTAAATTTTTATCACAACACGAAAACCTCAACTCGAAAATATAGATAATTTACAACAGGGATTTCGTAAAATGACTAATTGTAGTGTTTTATCTATTCCTAAAAATGAAGAACCTGTAGGCTGGGTCAAGGATGCTATCGAGGGTATTATAGCAAAAGGGGTAGAAGATGTAGACCCCTCTGACCAAGTGGGGTTTACATTTTGTTCCAAAGATTTTGCTAGAGGTGAGGGTTGGTTGAATTTTAAAAGAGCAGATAAGGTAACGTACAATGAACTTTGGGATAAAATTTCTTCTATTTATCATTCGAATAGCTGTGGTTTAAACACCGAAACATTTTGTCTTAGTGTTACTACAGTCAAGATGCGTCGAGGAACAGGTACACCTAGAGGTCGCAACTACAATAACTTTAACGAGGAATGTACCAAGCGGAGAGGCATAGTGGTAATTAATAATGAAGACAATTTGTGTCTTCCTCGAACACTCGTCGTTGCTATGGCCTACATCAACAAGGATCCGTTATATACCAAAGTGCGAAAAGATACTGGGAAACTACAAACCAAAAGAGCTACAGAGTTGCTAAAAGGTTCTGGTGTTGTCATTCCTTCTGAGGGAGCACGTATCCCTGAATTAAAGAAATTACAGGAACACCTTAAAGATTATAAGATCGTGGTGTATAAGTATGGCTCAAAAGGTGGAGACGTTGTTTTTAGTGGTGAAAACGATGGTCCTTCTTTAAACTTGCTCTACCATGAGGGACATTACAACACTATAACCTCACTTACAGCGGCCTTCTGTTGTAGTTATTACTGTGAGGAGTGCCACCAACCTTTTAACACTAAAAACGAGCATCGATGTGGAGGAACCTGCCCTGGGTGTCAGCGTACACCGGCTTGCCCTAAAGATGTATTAAAGAAGAGGTGTGATGATTGCAACCGAAACTTTTACGGTGAGGAGTGTTTTAAAATACACTTGCCAAACATTTGCAGTAAAATCAGAAAATGCTCTGAGTGTTTTAAAACAGTAAAGCAGGAAAGAGAGCACCACTGCGGTGAAATTTTTGCAAGATTTGTTATAAACACCAATCAGCTGGTCATTTGTGTTATATTCAATTAGACAAGCGATCTCCAAAAACTTCTGATATTCTCTTTATTTTTTACGATCTAGAGACACGTCAGGAAAAGAATAACGCTGACGGTTCTCTTCTACACGAACCCAATCTTTGCGTATTTCGGCAGTGTTGTGATGCATGTATTGGTTCGAATAGTAAAATTTGTAACAAATGTGGGGTAAAATTGCAGATACTAAGATTTAATGTTATTGAACGGTTAGTGGAGTTTATTTTGAATCAACGAAAGTTGTTCAAGAAAGTTGTTGTTCTTGCACACAATGGAGGCGGCTTTGACCACCAGTTTATACTAAATCATGTTTTGATGAAAACAGACCTTACTCCTGAACTTGTAATGCGGGGGAAAAAATTAATTTTAATGACAATTGGTAATGTTAAATTTCTTGATAGTCTAAACTATTTTCCTATGCCTCTCTCTTCTCTTCCTAAGGCTTTTGGTTTGACAGAATTGAAAAAGGGTTATTTTCCAACCTGTTTAACAGAATGGAAAATCAAAATTATATAGGACCGTTACCTGCTTTGACTTTTTACGACCCTGATAATTTAAAGGAGGATGCACGTAAAAAATTAATTAAATGGCATGCAGAAAGGGTGTCTGAGAATTACGTTTTTGATTTTCAGAAAGAGATTGAAGAATATTGTACATCTGATGTTGATATTCTCACAAATGCATGTCTGAAATTTCGTCAACAACTTCTGGCAACATCTAACGTTTGCCCCTTCACAGAAGCTAGTACTATAGCGTCAGCCTGTAACAAGGTATTTAGGCGTAATTTTCTACAACCTAATACAATAGGATTGATACCCAAAGGAGGGTATAGATGGCGTGAAAATCAATCTAAAATAGCTCTACAGTGGCTGTTGTGGGAAGAACGAGAAAGAGGTATTGTAATACATCATGCAGGCAGAGGTTCGGAAGCTCTTGTCGGAGGATGTAAAGTTGACGGACTTTTTGAGAAGACAGTATTTGAATTTCAAGGGTGTTTTTATCACGGTTGTACTAGATGTTTTACACATAATCGTACACAACCGTTACACGATGACCCAACAGACTGTCTGGAAAACAGGTATGAAAGAACCATAGCCAAAATGATAAGATTAAGGAATTTAGGATACGAGGTGGTGGAAATGTGGGAATGTGATTTTCGTAAACAAATGAGAAAAAACATTAAACAATACACAGAAAATCATCCTTGTTTAAAAAATCTACCTTTAAATCCTCGAGACTCTTTATATGGTGGAAGAACAGGTAATTCCGTGGAATATTGTAAATCCAAGGAAGAAGAAAAGATCAAGTATGTAGATGTTTGCTCACTTTACCCTTGGGTGTGCAAATACGGAAAATTTCCTGTTGGCCACCCAAAAGTCTTTGTAGGTGATGATTGTCGTGATGTTGACATTTCCTCGCTGTCTGGGTTGATTAAATGTAAAGTATTGCCTCCCACCAATCTCTATCACCCTGTTCTTCCCGCTAAGATGAACAACAAATGCATGTTTACACTATGCCGAAAGTGTGGTGAAGACTTTATTAAAGATGAGTTTACGCATTCTGCGGAGGAGAGGCCCTTAACAGGGACGTGGGTGATAGAAGAAGTTGTAAAAGCTGTTAAAAAAGGTTACACTCTGATGGGCACGTATGAGATTTGGTCGTACGATACTATTCAGTTGTCACAAAATCAAAAGGGTCTGTTCTCAGATATGATGAATAAATTCATCAAAATAAAACAACAAGCGTCAGGATGGCCAAAACAGTGCATAACGAAAGAAGAAAAAAATCAATATATCGATGCATTTTTGCAAAGGGAAGATGTTTTATTGGAGTTTGGCAAGATTACGGAAAACCCTGGACTTCGTTGTCTCGCTAAATTAATGTTAAATTTATTCTGGGGTAAGTTCGCTTAGCGTGAAAATTTGCCCAAAACAAGTATTGTACGAACTAGTCAGGAATTTTACACTATGATGGCAAACCCTGCTATATATGTTAACACCATTCTTCCTGTTAATGAGGAGACGTTAATCGTAACGTGGGAGTATAAGGAAGAAGCTTACAATCTTTCTCCTACGGTTAATGTGGTCTTAGCAGCCTACGTTACAGCTCTAGCTAGACTACACCTTGACCTTCCGACAGGTGATTGTATTGGTGATTTATCCGATGAATTGGGTGGTGGTTATATTACAGAGTTCGTTTCTGGAGGGCCCAAAAACTATGGTTACAAATATACCCCTTTATCTGGAGAGGAAAAGAATGTATGTAAAGTTAAAGGTATTTCCTTAAACTACACGACAAGCCGTATAGTTAATTTTGAAAAAATTAAGGAAATGATATTGAAAAAATCAGTTCCTATTAGTATCACATGCAAGAAAATTACGCGAACGAAGGAGCACGATGTGGTCACTAGAAATTTTGAAAAAATTTATAAACCTCTTTCTATGAAGAGGAAGTTTTTAGATGACGGCACCTCTGTTCCTTACGGATATAAAAAACAAAAATTAGAATAATTTCTAGTGTTAGGTAGCCCATGAGAAATGGAGCCTTGATTTTTTAGTTTTAAGACATAAGAGCCTTGAATTTTAGTTTTTAAGAATTACTGTTTAATGATTCGAAGTAGCTAATGAGAAAAAAAAATAAACTAAAAGCTCATCCTGATAATCTAAAAGATGTTCAGATAAGACCAATAAAAGATATCTGTTACGGACCACCTATTGATATGAATTTAACTAAAAAAAGATGTCCGACAGATCACTAAAAGATGTCTATTGAGCCACACTCCATTTTTTAAAATATTAAGACTAAAAAAAGATGTTTTGAACAACCACAAAAAGATACCAACGTAATGGTCACAAAAAGATGTTGTTTCGAAACCAAAAAAAGATGCACCGAAAAAAATAGAAAAATGTGCTTAAAAAATATATTGCTGTCTAATGCTTTTGAGGTAGCCAATGATAATTGGAGCCTTAAAGTGGTTTTATAGGGCTATTGGCGAAGCTTTCCACTAAAAAAAAGGTAACGCGCCATGGTAATACCTCTTAGGTGGTGTGGAAATGTACCGACAAACTAAATTCCCTACTTAAACTACTATATACAACTAAAATAATAAAAATTAAACTTTTTACCTGTATTTAATCAGTCTTCCTGCATTGATGAGAATTTTTTCTTGAAATATTTTATTTTTCTGGTTTTCTCCTTATCATTAAATTGGTCTGCATTTTTCAAAAAGGTGGCGTCTTTCAGTAAGCCTGGTACCTATTTATTCAGTTTCCTTTTTTCAAACATATCTAAAAATAACAGACCGTAATTTAATAAGTATTAAAATCTCAATTGCTGCGTAAATATGAACATATTTCTTTTTAATTTCTTAAAATTAATTACAAATAATGTAAAATTTTAAGATCTACATATACAAAATTGCTAATCCCTAAGATTTTATTAAATATTTAAAGCTTACCTGGTTTTTATTTATTTGCAAAACATTTTAACTAGAAAACAAGACAGAACACAGAACAATTATGAAATGATATTTCGTAATGAAATGAAATGAAAAAAAATTATTTCCACGCTGATAAGGCGGAACTCGCGTTTCCTGCTTGATAAATTTCTCTAACGGCTAAACCATATAGATATATCTATGGGCTAAACATAATATTTTATTTTTTTTTATTTTAAAAGTGTAAAATACAATTTTTTTATTTTACAAATATCATTAGGGGTAAAGCTAAATAAACTGAACTTTGGACTATGGACTTTTTTGCGGTTTTTATCTAATAGGTAAATATATATAGGTAGCTTACAAAGAAAAATTACATCATTCACTTAGTAGCCAGCTATGAGGGTGGTTTACTTTTTTATGTTATTGTGTTTTGTAGCAGCGGAGGATGCTGAAGATAATGAAATTAAAAATTTTTTGTTGAAATATAAATATGTAGCAGATGAAAATTTTACCGATTACACAGAATTTTTAGTCAAATTTCAGGAAAGATATAATTTATCGGCCGATGGAAAGCCGAATCACGAAACTTTGGAATTAATGCGTAGAATAGATGCAGAAGCTGAAATTAAAATTTTTTTATTGAACTATAAATACACAACAAATGAATCTCTTACCGATTACACAGAAGCTTTAGCTAAATTTCAGGAAAAATATAATTTACCAGTAGATGGAAAGCCTAATCACGAAACTTTAAAATTAATTCATAGATCGCGAAGATTTGAAAAATTATTTACCAAAAGAAATAAATCAGACAATTTAATTGGAATATGTTTAATGTGCCATGCCCTAATACCGCTTTACTATCTCAACTTAAAACAATGTTGTCAAAACTAATATCATATTATCAATAAAAAATATAAAGAAATTCTGAGTATTATTTATATACCCATATCATTAAAGTAAAACTTATATTGTTCTTTACATGTCACGTGACCTAATTACGTTAAAATTTATTATAAAAAGTAAAATGATTTTATATAAACTCTTATTTTTCGACTCTATTGACTGCTGATATAACGAACAAACTTTAAAAATATACCTTCTGGTAGCGTTTACTGAACAATTTACTGTAATAAGTTTTTAATATTATTTGTGAAGGGTACAAGGGGGTATAGTGTCTTAAGGCAATTTTTTTTAAAAATATTATTACCTATGTCATTCAGCCTGAAGTTGGCAACACTGTTAGCAAGATGGCCGGCCTATACGAGGCCAGGTTGATACATCATTATCAATTTTTTATCTCAGAGTGCGGTTATAGTTATTTATGATATGAGTGTTAAAAGTGAGGTTTTATTTTGTGAGTGAAAACGTTTGTGAAATGAGCGGAGCGAATTGAACAATTTCACGAACAAAATAAAATCACTTTTAACACAAATACCATACAATGTTTTTTGTACAACTTCCCTATTTTGATAATGAAACGAGCGAATTTGCAATGACAATAAACCAAACCGTGTTAAAAGTAAACAAAACCGTGTTAAAAGTAAACTTGTTTACATGGCAACGTGTTAAAAGTATTTTTAACACGCTGCTATGTAAACAATCGTTTTTAACATTGTTTGCTATCATTAAAAGTGTCACTTTTAATGACAGTTGTACAAAAATACGTTTTTCGCCTCTATTGTCTGGTGATATAGCAAACAAACTTTGAAAATATACCTTCTGATAACGAATTGGTTATAATTTAATTTTACGGTTCAAAGGAATTTTTTTAAATATTAATAAAGTTTATTATTTTGAAAACGATCTGAAGTTGGCGACACTGACGTCACAAAGGTTTGCGTCTTGGCTAAGATCCCTAACTTACCGACCGACCTGAAGTTGGCACCCTGCTGCAAGGGTGTAGTGGCGGGGGTAAAGTCTGCGTGGCTGGCTGTGTCTGTCTGGCGGAACCGCCCTAATACCTACTACAATAATAATTTGGACCCTGACGTTGTGGAGTTCGATGACCCGGTTCAAAAATCGCTATCCCAGTTGTCCAATCAGATGAGCAGCCAGCGCGAAGATATGTCTCAGCTATCACAACGATTGGCGAGCCAACAAGAAGAACAAACTCAACAACTTTCCCGTCTGCAAGAAGAACAAACGCAACAACTTTCCCGTCTGCAAGAGGTATCAGAACGAATCACGCGCCAACAAGAGGAGCTCTCACAACGGATGTCTACCCTATCAGAAGAGTTATCCACTTCGTTCTCTCAGCAAGTATCGCATTTGCGCTCCGAAATGTGTACTCTTCGGGACGAGCAAAATCAGCAAGTGGCCAACTTAAATCAGCAAACTGCCAACTTGCGAGTGAAGATCAACCAGCAAATGCAGTCCGAAATAAGGAAGCTTTAACAAGAACAGGAAGCTTGTCGTCGACATCAAACCATCCACCACGGCGACGGAGATGCAGAGAGGACAGAAACCTGCCACGTAGACGTCGAACGACGAGGAAACGGAGAGGCCACCCAGGTACGAATGACGATAAAACCCCCGACCTTCGACGGGAAGACTTCCTGGCCAAATTACCTTAAACAGTTTGATGCAGCAGCCAAAGCAAATGGATGGTCATCACAGGAGAAGGCATTGTCCCTAACCATAGCTCTGAGAGGCGAAGCTTTAGACGTCCTGTATTCATTGACTCCGGATGAAGCTGACAATTTAGAGTTATTGGTGAATCGTCTAGAGATGCGTTATGGCCAAACTCATCTACAACCGGTGTATCGAATGCAGTTAAAGAGCCGAAAGCAGAAGAATGGGGAGACTATCCAGGAGTTTGAGGCAGAAGTGGCAAGAATGGTAAGGTTTGCGTATCCAACTGCAGCGGAGGATTTCCTGGAACCTGGCGGTCCAAACATTCACCGATGGTCTTCGAGACTTCGAGTTGCAGCGGGCTGTACGGTTGGCGCGGCCGAAGTCTCTTGTAGACGCCTTAACCATTGCCCTGGAGTTTGATGCGGCAACGGAGGCCTCACGTGGAGTTGCTCGACTAAGGGAAGTCACCGGTAACCACGACCATGCCGTTCATTCCGTTAGCGACGTCGAAGCGGTAGTGGAGAGGTTAATGAAATTGTCTCCAAGAAGAAGACGCCCAGTGAGGTGTTGGAACTGCGGAGAACTAGGTCATGTAAGAAATGCTTGCCCCCAAAAAGAAAAATCCTCTGCTGAAGTCCCTCAGCAGCAGGAAAACTAGACCGGGTCGACTCCTGGAGGGCGACATCGACCCCAAAGATTCCCGAAGCCCCTAACACCATTAAATTGGCAACTCTGCGACATCACGTGGACAGCTTGTATGTAGATGGACTCATTGATGGGAAGAACTTTAGCATGCTGGTAGACACTGGAGCTACAAAAACTATCGTCCGACCATCCATCATTATGCAAAAGAAGATGTTACCTACCAGTTGGAGACTGCGTACCGCTACCGGAGAATCTGCTAGAGTCTACGGTGAGATACAGGCGACGCTACAGTTTGGTTCAACCTCTCTTGTCCACTCGGTGCTGGTGGCTGACGCTGATGAAGATGTTGTTCTGGGCATGGATGTTATGCTCCACTGTGGTTTTCATTTGGATCTTCGACGACGTACCATCCAGTAGTCCGTGGGCTTCTCCTGTGGTATAAGTGTGAAAGAAAGACGGATCAATGCGGTTTTGTGTCGACTATCGAAAGCTTAATGATGTCACTAAGAAAGACAGTTATCCTCTGCCAAGGATTGATGATGCCCTCGACGCATTGGCAGGTTCCACTTTGTTTTCTACCTTGGACCTTAAAAGCGGATACTGGCAGGTTAAAATGAATCCTGCAGACAAAGAAAAGACTGCATTTACCAGTGGATCAGGGCTATGGCAATTCACGGTCCTTCCGTTTGGCCTCTGTAATGCTCATGCGACGTTTGAACGGCTAATGGAAAACATCCTTCGGGGTTTGTCGTGGGAAACTTGTCTAGTTTATCTGGATGACATCATCATAATGGGCAAGACCTTTAAGGAACATTTATCCAACCTAGAAGAAGTCTTTAAAAGATTACAGAAAGCTAATCTAACATTGAATGTTAAGAAATGCCACTTGTTCCAGAGACAGGTTAACTATTTAGGACATAACGTAAGCAAGGATGGCGTTGCTGTAGACCCCGCTAAGATTCAAGCCGTTCAAGAATGGCCTATCCCTATCGACAAACATCAGCTGCGAAGTTTCTTGGGTCTTTGTTCCTATTACCGATGGTATGTCAAGAATTTTGGAGACATAGCCAAACCCTTGACTCGTTTGACAGAACAAGACAAGTCCTTCTGTTGGGATGAGGAATGTCAAAAGGCGTTTGAACTATTAAAGAAACAGCTGACGTCTGCCCCTATTCTTGCTTATCCACTTCTTGACGGTAAGCTTATTCTGGATACCGACGCCAGCAATGTGGGAATTGGAGCCGTCTTGTCACTGCTACAAGATGGTAAAGAAAGAGTAGTTGGATACTTCAGCAAAACTTTATCGAAAGCTGAAAAGAACTACTGTGTGACTCGGTGGGAACTCTTGGCAGTTGTAAAATCCGTCGAGCACTTTTATAAATATCTGTATGGCAGAAGATTCCTAATTAGAACAGACCATGCCAGTTTAAAGTGGCTACTTAGCTTTAGAAACCCAGAAGGACAGATAGCAAGATGGCTCGAAAAACTGCAGGAATATGATATTGAAATCGAGCACAGACCTGGAGCAAGACATCGTAATGCTGATGCACTTTCTAGAAGGCCATGTCGACCTGATTGCCCCAAATGTACCCGCATGGAGCAGAACGAGGAAAAACTTGCATTAGTTAAGGTTGTGCCAGAAGAAGAGAGTTATATGCTGAAGGAGCAGCAAGTAAACGATCCCGTTCTGAAAAAGATTCGGGAATGGAAGAGAATGGACCGTCGTCTGTTGTGGAGAGAGATATCCTTATCCTCTCCTGCTTTAAAAGCATATTGGGCACAATGGAATTCTTTAATTTTGGACGATGGGCTCCTTCAAAGACTTGTAGAAAATTCCGAGGGCACAGAGACAAGGAAACAAACAGTGGTCCCAAGAATTGCTGTACCAGAAATTTTAAAACAGATACATAATGATAGTTCTGGAGGACATCTGGGTATCACGAAAACGCTGCAAAAGGTCCGAGATAGATTTTACTGGGTAAACTGCACTAACGATGTTAAAGATTGGTGCCGAAAATGTACCACCTGTGCTGCCAGTAATGGTTCGCATCGAAAACCGAAGGCGGAAATGCAGCAATACCTAGTCGGAAGTCCTTTTGAAAGAATCGCAGTAGATGTATTGGGGCCACTTCCACAAAGCGATGTAGGAAATAAGTACATCTTTGTTGTAATGGACTACTTCACTAAATGGGTTGAAGCCTACGCAGTTCCCAATCAGGAAGCCACCACTTTGGCAGGTATATTAGTTGAAGAATTCATAAGCCGTTTTGGAGTACCAATAGAATTACATTCAGACCAAGGGAGAAATTTTAAGAGCAAGCTGTTTCAAGAAGTTTGCCAAAGATTAGGCATCCACAAAACGAGAACCACAGCGATGCACCCTCAGTCTGATGGAATGGTGGAACGAATGAATCGGACCATAACCAACTACCTGTCAAAAGTGGTGTCAGAGTGTCAGAGGGATTGGGATCGACATATTCCGCTATTTCTAATGGCCATTCGATTGGCCATTAACGAATCAACAGGCCAAACGCCTGCGAAGGCCCTGTTCGGTAGAGAAATGAGGCTACCATGTGACTTGGTGTTTGGCTGTAAACCTGGTGAAGTGGCCCGTGAAGAATATGTCACCGATCTTCAAAATCGAATGGAGAATATACACAACTTGGTGCGTGGGAAACTTAAATTATCTAGTGATCGGATGAAGAGGTACCATGACACGCGGACAAATAAAAAAGAGTTACCAAGTGGGGGATTTAGTCTGGCTCTATAACCCCCGTCGGCGTCAAGGCATTTGCCCCAAATTACAGAAAAACTGGGAAGGTCCATAGACCATCAAGAAAAAGATTAATGATGTCATATATCGGATCGTGAAAATCCCCAGAGGGAAACCCGTCGTGGTGCATCATGATCGGTTGGCGCCTTACCAGAGAAACCACAGTGGAGATGTGCAGCAGCTCCAAGAATATGGTTTAGCTGGTTCAAGGAATGTGCGGGATTTAGACAATAACATTCCGGGATAATCGATTAAGAAAAGGGCCTTTACGTGAAAGACTATTTTCTGGTTATTTGTTTTAGAATGTTCTCTCTCTTTCTAGTATATAATTAAGTTCGATTTATGTTTTGCATTCATTCCAGAATGTTCTTTTGTTTTATATAAGGGGATGTATAGATAATTAAGGGAAGTTCAAATAATAGTTCATTGTATTGTCAGTTTAAACGATAACCAGCAGAGTTTTGTGTATCTTTACAATTTTGTAAATAAATTGTGTTAAAGTCCCCATAAGTGTTTCAATATTATTGACTACCTAATACTATCTACTGAAACATCTGTCTATGAACCAAAAATGATAATTTTAACTATGGAGAATTTAATAAAAACGATGGGGTTGTGGTCTATTTAAAAAAAAACTCTGAACGTTTCTTATACAAATATTTTGATTGAATATTGTAAAACCCAACAAATAAATATATGTATTGAAAAACATAAAAGTATAATTATAACTAGTTTATATAGATCTCCATTAGCTATTAAAGACAGTTTTGTAAATGAACTCGGGCGCTACTTGGATCTCACAAAACAAAACAAGTTTTATCTCATCTTCTAGTAGGTGATATAAACATAAAAATTAACCAAACAAGTGAAACTGCACATAACTATCTAAATCTATTAATTTAATACAATTTTATATCAATGATTAACAGAAATACAAGACTAATGCCTGATGGTACTGGTAACTGTCTGGATCACATTTTTATGAAAAGTAATATTACGAATTTAGAAAAAGAATGTTTATCAATGGTGTTTGAAAACAACATCACTGATCATAGGACTACAATACTGGGTTTACCTATTCAAGCAATACAAAAACTAGATATTGTGTCAAATAAAAACATATATTATACAAATTATAGAAACTTAAGAAACGATCTAAATAATTACAAGTGGAATAATTTTTATGGCATTACAGATGTTAACAGTCTAGTAAGTGAGTTTATCTCACTATTGAGAGAATTACTAACAAAAAATACTCTCACTAAAAAATCAATTGTCTGTAAAGTCGGTTTACTGACGATAGTTGAACGTGACAACGTCATAAGAAAATATTTAATTTTAAAGTGATAACTCCTTATGGGAGGGTAAACTGATTTGTAACGTAACGCGAACCGAGATGACTTCATTCGAGGAGAAAATAAAAGAGATTGAACGAAAAATGGAAGAAATGGGAAAGGGAGAAAGGATTAGTGTGGAAGAATCAAAAGAGAAAAATGATGAAGAAAAGACAAGCTGTAAAGTGGAACAAAAACCAAAACTGGAAAGCAGTGAAAGTTCGGTCCGCATTAAAGCCCCAACCTTTGATGGAAAAATGTCATGGGAAAATTACCTTAAACAGTTTGAAACAGCTGCACGAGCGAACGGATGGTCAGAAAAAGAAAAGGCTGTAAATCTCACGATCGCTCTTAGAGGAGATGCTTGCGACGTTCTTCAGACTATACCGGTGGAAGAGACGGATGACTTTGAACAACTTAAGAAGAGATTAAACATGCGATATGGTCATGAACATCTGGAGAATTTGTACCGGTCACAGTTGAAGATACAAAAACAGAAGCGATAAGAGACCCTTCAGGAATATGAAGTAGATATTGCCAGGTTGGTCAGATTCGCCTATCCTGCAGCTGATAAAGGAATGATAGAATGTTTAGCAGTAGAAGAATTTCTTGATGGGCTCCGTGATCCTGAAATGAACAAGACTCTTCGTTTAGCCCGTCACAAAACTTTAGTCGATGTCTTGTCCGCTGCGCTTGAGTATGAAGCGGCTTCAAAGGCTTGTGGAGGATACAGTAAAGTAAGGTCTGTAAAAGACGAAGAAGACGAAAATAAATTGGACCAATTAGTTAACATGATGAAGAACTTTGCTGAAAACAAAAAGGAAGAGGCCCCGCGTGTGTTACAATTGTGGCGAAATGGGACATTTTATCAAATCATGTAAACGTCCAGTGGCCAATGCAAATCGAGAAACAACTCCACAGGAAAAAGACCCTCTCATACTCATAGCATCTCTGAAATGTCGCGATGACAGTGTATATGTAGATGGTGAAGTAAATGGTAAAAAGTATACACTGTTGATAGATACTGGAGCGACCAGGACCATTATACGACCAACAACTATAAGTAGCAGCAAGAAACTTCAACCAACAAGGCTACGGCTGCGGACCGCCACAGGTGAAAGAGCTAACATCCATGGGGAAGTCCAAGTTCAAATAGGAATCGGTACAGAAAAGTTCGCGCATACTGTCATTGTCGCTGATATCGAGGAAGATGTGATATTAGGAATGGACGTGATGAACTTACATGGTTTCCAGCTGGATTTCAAAAACAGAGTTATTAAAGTGGGTGCCGAAGAAGTATTCCTTCATCCGTATGAGGACAGAACCGTGCCAGCAGCTCTAGAAGAGGATACTGTGATACCTGGTAGAAGTGAAACTATCGTAGTGGCACGTCTTCAAGGAACTGTTGATGCAGGAACACCTGCCATGATGGAACCTTTGAACCATGATGAAGACGTCGGTCGAGGAATTTTGATCGGAAAAGGATTGGTCACTTCTGCTAGAGAAATTCCGGTACGAATTATAAACATCAATGATCACCCTATTACAATCAAGAAAGACACCAGAATTGGAACCTGTGTACCAGTATCGTCCATAATTCGTCAGACGGCCACTTCGGATAATTCCAACGACAAGTTCGAACACATGGTGGCAGTTGCTGGTCCATCTCTGAATCGAATAGAGAAAAGAAGAGTTAAAGACTTTCTCCATCAATATCGGAACATTTTTGTGCCAAAAGGAGGTAAGACAGGAAGAACCTCTACAGTGAAGCATAAAATTGACACAGAGGATGCCAAGCCAATTCGTCAAACAGCTAGAAGATTACCGCAGGCAAAGAGAGAGGAAGCTGAAAGGATTGTTCGAGAAATGGAGGAAGACGGGGTGATAGAACCTTCTACCAGCCCATGGGTCTCTCCGGTAGTCTTGGTTAAGAAAAAGGATGGAACTACGAGGTTCTGTGTAGACTACCGTCAGTTGAACAATGTTACCAAAAAGGACAGTTATCCTCTGCCTCGAATCGACGACACTTTGGCTGGAAGTAAATTATTCTCTACCTTAGACTTGAAATCTGGCTACTGGCAGGTAGAAATGGACCCAGTAGACAAGGAAAAGACAGCCTTTACCACCGGTTCCGGACTATGGCAATTTAATGTTATGCCATTCGGACTATGTAATGCTCCTGCGACATTTGAAAGGCTTATGGAAAATGTATTGAGAGGGTTATCTTGGAAGACATGTCTGGTCTATTTAGACGACATCATAGTCTTGGGAGAGACATTTGAAAATCATCTAAAGAACTTAGACGATGTTTTAAAAAGACTTCAAGCTGCCCAACTGATGTTGAACCCCAAGAAATGTCAGTTATTCCAAAATAAAGTTAAGTACCTGGGTCATGTTGTCAGCAAGGAAGGCGTGGCTGTAGATAACGACAAAGTTGCTTCCATCAAGCATTGGCCACAACCAACCGATAAACATCAAATAAGAAGTTTTCTTGGGCTATGCACGTACTATCGAAGGTTCATAAGGAAGTTTGCAGATATTGCTAAGCCATTAACACGACTTACTGAAGAAGCAAGAGAATTCTGCTGGGATGACCACTGTCAAACGGCCTTTGAAACTCTAAAGAAGCATTTAACAACAGCACCGATACTGGGCTACCCACAACCAGAGGGGGAATTTATTTTAGATACCGATGCCAGTAATGTAGGAATTGGAGGAGTTCTTTCTCAGATTCAAGATGGGCAAGAAAGGGTTCTGGGGTATTTTAGTAAAGTGCTCTCTAAACCTGAGCGGAATTACTGCGTTACGAGAAGAGAACTTCTGGCAGTTGTGAAGTCCGTGTGTAACGATAACACAGAAACACCGCGTCATCGTGTGTGTTCCCACTTCCCACCATCCGTTGGAGATGCGCAGCCAAGACACGACACATCGTCCAAATTCGCGCAGACACATTCAGTGAGTGGGAGCGCCGTCAACTGATATAAAAGGGCGATGTCGTCGCTGTAGAAGGCAGTTCGACTGAGAGTACTGATCTTAGAAGAACTCCAACCTGGGCTCTGGGTATTGACCAGTAGCCACCGACCTTCCCTGCCTTTGCAGCCGAGTATTGATCGGCTGTACCGTCCCGATCCTTGGGTATTGACCAAGGATTATCCTACCCGGCAACTGAGTATTGATCAGTTGCACCGTTCCGATCCTTGGGTATTGACCAAGGGTTGTCCTACCCCGTAACCGAGTATTGATCGGTTACACCGTTCCGATCCTTGGGTATTGACCAAGGGTTGTCCTACCCCGTGACCGAGTATTGATCGGTTATACCGTTCCGATCCTTGGGTATTGACCAAGGGTTGTCCTACCCCGCATCCGAGTATTGATCGGTTGGAACCTACCCTAACTATCCGATACTGACCGTAATCTATAATTTATTTATTTATTTACAGGGAGATTCATCCGAGGACCGAAGGGGTCGCAGATCAGTTTTGTTTCTTTCTTGCAGAATTAATATTTTATTTTTATTTTTATTGTATATAGTTTATTAACGAAATAAATCTTTATTTAAATCGAAACCGAATTTTACTGAGTCTGGTGTCTGAAAGAGCTACCCGTTACAAATTGGCGCCCGAGCAAAAAGAAAAAAGGTAGAAAGATGCCGCTTAACCCAGACACCCACTCAGTAAGCGGTGCCGCGACAGGTACGTCGTGGATTTACCGACTAAGTAAGGAAGAGCTGCAAAACGAAGCCATAAAAGTCGGCTTAGATAGCAAAGGAACCGTCGATGAACTGAGATTAAGGCTAAGGGATTTTTTCAAGGATCGCGGAGAACAAACCGGAACGATCCCAAAAACTAAACCACGCAAGGAATCAGAATCCGACGAACTGCCTCAGGCAATTTCTCTCCTAAGGAGGGAAATACATAATTTAACATTGCCTAAGCAATCGTCGCAGGCAGAGTCGCTAAACCAAATACGGAAATGGAATGCACATTTCGATAAGAGACACACCGACTCAGTAGGGTTTATGGAAAAGATAGACGAGCTTAGCACAGCCTATGAAATACCGAAACAAGATTTGCTTAAGGCATTGCCGGAAATGTTAGGGGACAATGCGTTGTTATGGTACCGAAACAATATCAAGTCTTGGAAAACGTGGACAGATTTTAGCGAAGATTTTAAAAGAACTTTCTACCCAAGAGGATATTTGTTACAATTAGAGGAACAAATTAGGAACAGGAAGCAGAAACAAGATGAACCGGCAGAAAATTACATAACGGATATAAGAACACTGATGAGACGGGAAGGTTCATTAAATGAAAACCAAGAACTAGAACGAATATTCAAAAATATGCTACCCGACTACAAGTTGTATATTAGGCGGCAAGACTTTGAAAATTTAAGGGAGCTGCAAGACTTGGCCCAAGAATTTGAAGCCATAGAGGAAGAAAAGAGACGAGATACCCGAAACCTTTCCAGAAACCTAGAATTTACCACACCGGAAAAATATGACGCTAAAACAATATGTTTTAGATGTAAGAAGCCTGGACATACTCGGAGAAATTGCAGGAATCCAAGGATGGCGTTTATAGCACCGAATGCTGCATAAGGCGCCAGGGAAACGAGTAATAGACTGGAGAAATAAGGAGTCGTCCCGGTCTGTAAATCAAATTTCGACTCCATGTACCCTCGCCACTACAAATCCCACAACGAGAGACATCCGACATTTTGTATCACTAAAAATTGGAAACCGGACTTTTAAAGCATTAATTGATACAGGCACTATTAAAAATTATGCCGGAGGAAAAATTGCAGACGCATTCCAGCAACATCTAGAAAACTACACAGGCAGGACTAAATTAGCAAATGGTTCCTTTACGGCAATAAATAAGAAGTTAACCATCAAATATGAGATCTACGATCAACAAGCAATGGAAACATTTTTAATAATGCCTGGTTTAACGGAAGACGCTATAATAGGAGTTGAATTTCTGACGAAACATTCTATCGAACTAAAATTCGGCAAAGAAACGATAGGACAAGAAAACCAGCGTCACGAAGAAGAATGCAACACGTTAAAGGACACAACCGAGAGTAATACATTAGAACAATTTTTAAAAAGAGAGCTGAGAAAATCCGAAAACGTAAAAGGACCGACACACCTAATAAAACATGAGATAAAATTGACGAAAAACTGCAGCCCGGTTAAACAACCGTACAGACGCCACAATCCCGCGATGCTAGAAATTATCAACCAAGAAGTAGACAAGATGTTAAATGAAGGAACCATAGAACCCTCTACGAGTGGTTGGAGCTCACCAATTGTACTGGTGAAGAAAAAAGATAACTCATACCGATTCTGTATCGACTTTCGAAAAGTCAATGAGCTATCAGCAAAAGATGCTTATCCGCTACCTAGAATATCTGAAATTCTAGATAGACTTAAAGAAGCTAACTTTATTTCTACTCTCGATTTGAAACAGGGTTACTTCCAGATACCTTTAGAAGAATCAAGCCGCCCAATAACTGCTTTTAGCGTACCCGGAAAAGGCCATTACCAATTTAAAATTACCCCATTTGGACTGCACTCCGCCGGAGCAACTTTTCAACGTCTTTTAGACAAGGTAATTCCTCCCGAAATAGAGTTTGCATTCGCATACTTAGACGACATCGTTGTTATATCAAAAACACATGAAGAACACCTGAAACACTTGCAAGAAGTGTTCCGAAGGATACGAGAAGCAAACTTGCAGCTGAATTTTGACAAATGTACATTTTGTCAGCCGGAGCTAAGATATTTGGGGCATATCGTCGGTAGAGAAGGTATAAAGACCGACCCGGAGAAAACAAGCGCGATTACTGAGCTCGCAGCACCGAAAAATGTACGACAGCTCCGCCGTTTTCTAGGAATTACTTCATGGTATCGTCGGTTTATGGAAAAATATTCCACGATAGCAGGACCGTTAAACATGCTTTTGAAGAAGAATGTAAGGTGGAAATGGACCGATAAACAAGAAGCTGCATTTAAGCAACTTAAAACAAAACTGACTTCAGCACCTGTATTAACTTGTCCTGATTTTACCAAGACATTCTACCTGCAAACAGATGCATCAAACTGCGGCCTGGGAGTTGCTTTAACTCAAAAAGAAGACGGTCAGGATAAGGTTATCGCATACGCTAGTCGTACTCTTACACCCGCCGAAACAAGATACTCCACAACTGAAAAAGAATGTTTGTCAATAGTATACGGCATAAAACAAATGAGGCCATATATCGAAGGATACAAGTTTAAAGTAATTTCGGATCACCAATCCTTAAAATGGCTGAAAAACCTCAAAAATCCTTCAGGCCGTTTAGCCAGATGGAATTTAGAACTGCAACAATACGACTTCGAGATTATATACAGAAAAGGGGTCCTCAACAAAGTAGCGGACGCATTATCTCGACAACCGCAAGAAACAAGCAGCGACGAACCCGAACTAGAGCTGTTAGCATCAGCATTAGAAACCTGTGCATGGTACGATAAACTGTACGAAGAGGTACTTAGACAACCGGATAGATTTCCTGATTTCCAAATAACCAATGGAAGGCTTTACAAGCATATTTGGAGTAGCCGAAATTTAGCGGATCCGGAATTCAACAACCCTTGGAAATTATGCGTACCAGGATATAGAAGAGAAGAAATATTGTTAGAAAATCATGATAGAAACACAGCGGGTCATTTAGGAATTGCTAAGACCATTTGTCGAATAGCACAAAATACTATTGGCCAAAGATGTTTAAGCAAATAGCCGACTACGTCAGGAAATGTACAAAATGTCTCCAGTATAAACCGTCACAAATGCAACCAGCAGGAAAGATGCAACCGTCCACTGTGGAAAAGCCTTGGCATACTGTCTCGATAGATTTAATGGGACCATTTCCAAGATCCACAGCAGGAAACATCTTCTTGATAGTTATTCAAGACCGTTTTACAAAATGGGTCGTAGCCCAACCGATAAAGAAGGCAACTACAAAGCCAATCATAGATGTTCTTCGCTCGAAAATATTTATGCAGTTTGGCATTCCTAAAAAAATTATCTCGGATAACGGTACACAATTCACAAGCAATAGTTTTAAAAGCTTCCTAAACTCCTATGGCGTAAACCACGTACTCACTCCACCCTACTCGCCGCAATGTAATCCAGTGGAGCGCACCAACAAAGTGCTAAAAACCATGATAGCTACATATGTGGAAGATAACCATAAAGAGTGGGACAAGTTCATTCCAGAATTCTGTTACGCCATAAACTCGTCACGACACGATACAACAGGATTTTCTCCGGCCCTTCTCAACTTCGGACGAGAATTAGATTCAGCAGACGGAACACCATTCCAGAATACGAAGGAATATGCAGATAACTTGGATAAATTGGAGTCGTTAAGAGAATTGGCAAGGGTGCATACGGAACATGCTGTCGAAGAACAAAGAAAACATTACGATCTGAGACGAAGAGACTGGCGGCCTCACCCAGGAGATCAAGTCATGAAAAAGGAACATCATATATCCTCGGCTGCCGATGCTTTCGCTAGCAAGCTGGCACCGAAATACTCAGGACCATACACCGTAACAGCAGTAGTGTCACCTGTAATAGTAAAGATAAAACTTCTGGGCAGAGACAACCGAAAGCAGATAACGGCGCATGTCAAAGATCTGAAACCATGCGAAGTGGGAGACATCTTAGACTAATAACTATCCCCTCCTTAGAGAAAATCGTATAAAACGAGGATCGTTTTAAAGCAGAAACCAGTCGCAAATCGAAATGGAAGATATCCTAGAGATACCACTCGAGATGTCCCCACTCGGAACACCAGTGAGAACAGACAGACCACCCGTCACACCTGGTAAGGAGGCCGAGAGGATCATAAAAAAATTTCAGACGCTATTTGGCACACCATCTTCACCTAAAAGGCGACAACGTCGCGACGATACGCCGGTAGGAGCCGAGGCAGCAGCAATGACGACTCCAGGAGAAGCGCAGCCAGGGAGGATGTCTGACCTCAGCCAGATAGTGCCAAAAGAGCTAGTCGCCAAAGGCACAAAGAAATATCGGATAACGTGCAACAATGGCCGTAAGATAAAGATAAGGACCAGCGGAATTACACCACTGTAGATGTTTTTAGGGTAAGTCATCATTTGCAAAAAAAAATGTATGCTACATTTTTTTTTTGAAAGAAAGGGGGGTGTAACGATAACACAGAAACACCGCGTCATCGTGTGTGTTCCCACCATCCGTTGGAGATGCGCAGCCAAGACACGACACATCGTCCAAATTCGCGCAGACACATTCAGTGAGTGGGAGCGCCGTCAACTGATATAAAAGGGCGATGTCGTCGCTGTAGAAGGCAGTTCGACTGAGAGTACTGATCTTAGAAGAACTCCAACCTGGGCTCTGGGTATTGACCAGTAGCCACCGACCTTCCCTGCCTTTGCAGCCGAGTATTGATCGGCTGTACCGTCCCGATCCTTGGGTATTGACCAAGGATTATCCTACCCGGCAACTGAGTATTGATCAGTTGCACCGTTCCGATCCTTGGGTATTGACCAAGGGTTGTCCTACCCCGTAACCGAGTATTGATCGGTTACACCGTTCCGATCCTTGGGTATTGACCAAGGGTTGTCCTACCCCGTGACCGAGTATTGATCGGTTATACCGTTCCGATCCTTGGGTATTGACCAAGGGTTGTCCTACCCCGCATCCGAGTATTGATCGGTTGGAACCTACCCTAACTATCCGATACTGACCGTAATCTATAATTTATTTATTTATTTACAGGGAGATTCATCCGAGGACCGAAGGGGTCGCAGATCAGTTTTGTTTCTTTCTTGCAGAATTAATATTTTATTTTTATTTTTATTGTATATAGTTTATTAACGAAATAAATCTTTATTTAAATCGAAACCGAATTTTACTGAGTCTGGTGTCTGAAAGAGCTACCCGTTACACGTGGAACACTTCTATCAATACCTTTATGGAAGAAAATTTTTAATCCGGACCGATCATGCAGCCCTTAAATGGTTAATGCAATTCAAGCACCCTGAAGGTCAAATTGCCAGGTGGATCGAACGGTTACAAGAGTACGACTTTAGGATCGAACATCGAGCTGGAGTAAGCCATAGAAACACCGATTCTCTTTCCAGAAGACCGTGCCCAGCAGATTGCTCCCATTGCAACAAGACAGAATCCAAAGAAACTGCTATACTACGAACAACTGTAGTTAACGATTACTGGGCACCGACTAAAATTGGAGAGGAACAAGAAAATGATCCTGTTTTAAAGAAAATGCGCCAATGGAAGAGAGAAGATCGACGACCTACTTGGCAAGAAGTGTCAAAATTCTGTCCAGTACTTAAATCCTATTGGGCTCAGTGGAACTCTTTCATCCTGGAAGAAGACTTATTGAAACGAGTACTCGAGAATGATGATGGTTCAGAAATCAGAAAGCAGTTAGTTATTCCAAAAACTAGAGTGGCTGAAGTACTCCGACAGTTACATGACAGTCCATCAGGAGGTCATCTCGGTGTTAAGAAAACCCTTCAACGAGTACGGGAAAGGTTTTATTGGATGAATAGTTCCGATGATGTGAAGAGCTGGTGTAAGAAGTGTACCATCTGTGCTGCGAGTAATGGACCGCAGCGGAAAAGGAAAGCTCCTATAAAACAATACAACGTCGGTAGCCCATTCGAGAGGATTGCTTTAGACATTGCTGGACCATTTCCGACGACTGAGAATGGAAATAAGTACATGTTGGTCGTTATGGATTATTTCACGAAGTGGGTAGAAGTCTACGCCATTCCAAATCAAGAGGCCACAACTGTTGCAGATGTCTTAATAAGAGAGTTTATCAGTCGATTTGGAGTACCCTTGGAGATCCATAGTGACCAAGGTAGAAATTTCGAAAGCCAGCTTTTCCAAGGAATTTGCGATACTCTAGGAATGAAGAAAACAAGAACTACAGCGTTACATCCACAATCAGATGGAATGGTAGAAAGAATGAATAAGACCATTGGAAAGTATCTGTCCAAAGTAGTGTCCAACCACCAGCGGGACTGGGATCAATACCTTTCGCTCTTCGCGATGGCTTACCGATCCGCAGTCAATGAAACAACAGGCCAAACACCAGCAAAGGTCTTGTTCGGACGAGAGATGAGGCTACCATGCGACCTTGAGTTTGGATGCCGACCTGGAGGAGATATAGCTGGAGAAGATTATGTGATCCAGTTACGAAGGAAAATGGACGATATGCATGAACTGGTTCGCTCACTCCTTCAAATTGCCAGTGATAGAATGAAGAAACGGTATGATACTCAAGCCACGGAAGGATGTTTCGAAGAAGGAGACAAAGTCTGGCTTCATAACCCAAGAAGACAGAAGGGTTACTCGCCGAAGCTACAAACGTCTTGGGAAGGTCCATACATCGTCATGAAAAGAATCAATGATGTCATATACCGAATAAGTAAGATTCCAAATGGAAAACCGAAAGTGGTATATGGAAACCGGCTGGCACCGTTTGAAGGAGATCATAACCAAGAAGAAGATGTAAATCGACTCCAAGAGACTCCTGATTTTGCCTTCGATGAGTTTATGGGTGCTTATGGGGGTACCGGGAAAGCAAGATTTGGCGTAACCATTGAGAAACATCAAGACCTGTTCACGCTTCCAGATGACTGCTCGTTGGTCCATAATATTCCTGCCAGTATCAGCGACGCCCGAGGATAAGCGTCCGTTTTCCGAAAAAAGTTTGGTCGACTATCAGAACTGCAAAGCCAATTGCCAGCCCCCGGAAAAGCTTTGAGACTCCAAGATGGATCACGTTACCTCTTCTATCTAGTGACAAAGAACACCTATCACGACCGACCCACTTATCAAGATGTATGGGAATCTTTACTTAGCCTGAGGGAACACGTACTGGAGTCCAATATACAGAATATAGCAATGCCAAAGATCGAGTGTAAGGAGTTAGACTGGAGGGTCATTCGAAACATGGTGGAAGTAATCTTTCAAGATACCGAAGTCCAAGTATTGGTTTGCAGCCATTCGCCCAGTGTCCAGTTTACAACGAAGACCGTCCCCTGTTTTTTTATACAACTGGAAATTGTAGAAGAGGATCCGACTGCAGATACAATCATTCCCATTCAGCTCTAGTTCCAGGAGGAACTATCTCTTAAGGAGGGGGCAATGTAATGCGACTCCGGCTCTGTCCTGGTTGGCCATATGGGCGAGTCCGACAAACATGCGACGCGTTACATTGACGGAGAATGTTCCCGATTGTACAAGAAGCTTAATGCATGGGACTAATAGAAAGATCTACGCTTTCACGAATATTCGAGCAATTACTCGAAGCAATGAAGCGCATATAAATAGACTTTTATTTTGAAATATAGTTTAGTTTAGTTTTTGAGTTGAATATAAGTAAATAAGTGTTTATATAAATCAATGTTCAGTGTTCATATAAATTAGTATATTGTAAATAAATTGTGTTATAACAAAAATTAAGTGTATTAGTTGTATAAATAAATTAAATAATAAACTGTGAAAATAAATAAACGTTACATTAATATTTATAATTAGAGTTTTCCTTAAATCAGTGCTGCTTTTAAATGATTCTGGAGTTTTTCTTTATTAAAGTTATTATAAAATAGTTCTTAATTGTTTATATTTGCTCTATATTTTTCGTACCTTGTTTTGAAATTAAGTTTTCAAAACCGGTTACGTAAAGTACTGACTTTCAAAACTGACAGCAATTTTGAAAAATGTCACTTTACTTGTCAAAATTTAAAAAATATATTTTATACTCAATAAAAGATTTTATTAATAAATAACTTTTTCATATTAATGTATATAAAATTTAAGTAATAAGCAAAGTTTTTCTCAAGTTAAACAATTTCAATATTAAATAGTTCAACTTGGATTAGTCCCGAGACGCACACGTTTTTTTTTTTAATTTTTCATTTGTCATTTTTTATTTTTCGTTTGTCAAAAAATAAAACAATTAACGTAAGCAATGGATTACAGCAGGTATTGTAAATTCTGTAAATAAAAGAAATAGATTATATCATATTGCTAAACTAGACCCACAAAATAAGCAGAAAAAAAGTAACTACCTTAAGTACAAAAGTAAACTAAAATCATTGATAAGAAATGCAAAATATAATATAATATCTGAAAATTAGTTTGGATTCAGAGAAGGCTTTTCAACAAATGATGCTATAGGAAATCTTGTTTAAGAGTTTACAAAATGCTTGGAAGTAAATAAACCTGTACGTTTTTCTTGATCTTGCCAAGGCCTTTGATAATGTGAGTCATACACAGTTGTTAGAGACTTTGGATGCTGCAGGTATTCGTGGGAAATCTAAAGCATTATTTGCTGACTATTTGTCAAATCGAAGACAAGTGGCAAAGATAAATAAGACATTTAGGAAAGAAAAAATAATAAACTAAGGTTTAACACAAGGAATCTTGTTCACATTATACATCAATAATATTCTCACATCAACCTCAAGTGGAAAATTATTTAGTTTTGCAGATGACACTGCAGTTTTTATATAGCGACAGCGATTGGGACAGCTTAAAAATTAACGTAGAAAAAGAATTGTCTAATATTTTTGATTGGTTCAAACATAAATTACTAACAGTAAATTATGAAAAAACGTTTTTTTGTCATTTTTAAATAATTCTAGATGTCTCATATCATATCAGTGTTTAACGATAAAAGTTAATACAAAAGATATATTGTTGAAATCTAATAGTAGATTTAAATATTTAGGAGTTACTCTGGATCCACATTTAAGATGGGACATACATATTGAAAATTTAACTAAATTACTTAGGCAACTTTTATATCGTTTCGAATATTTAAAAAAATGTATTGACCAAACACCTGCCAAACACACTTAAAAATACTGTACTATTCTTTAGTTGAATCAAGACTTCGCTATGCTATACTGAGTTAGAGCGGTGCTGCATTTTGCCACCTAGAACAACTTGATGTGATCTAAAAACGCATTCTAAAATAATTTTAAATATAGTACCCACTTATCCATCTACTACGTTATTTTTCGAATCTGGTATACTGGACCTAAGACAAAGTCATTCTGTATACTTATAAAAATAAAAACATACTAGAAAAAATATATAACACAAGATATAGAGAAAATGATAAAGTAAGAATTGCATTACTACAAAAAAATATTAGTTTACGTTGTTATACTCACCTTTCGCGAAAAATTTACAACTACTTGCCTGAAATTTACAAAAAATATTTACATAAAATAAACTCTATCAATATTGAAACACTTACGGAGACTTTTACACAATTTTTTTACAAAATTGTTAAGATACACAGAACTCTGCTGGATAACGTCTAACTACTTGACAATACAATGAACTCTTGTTAATACTTGAACTTAAACTGACGTTAACGGCCCATGCATCCCCTTATATACAACTTTATTTAATCTAGTTAGTGTGTTTAGATCTTTCTAGAAACATTATTTAATCTAGTCAGTGTGTTTAGAAGTTTCTAGAATTTTCTAGAAACATTATTTAAAATGGTCAGTTGATTTTTAGAAACTTCTGCATCAGCATTACGATGTCTTGTTCCAGGTCTGTGCTCGATTTCAACATCATATTCCTGCAGTTTTTCGAGCCATCTTGCTATCTGTCCTTCTGGGTTCCTAAAGCTAAGTAACCACTTTAAACTAGCATGGTCTGTTCTGATCAGGAATTTTCTGCCATACAGATATTTATAAAAGTGTTCGACGGATTTTACAACTGCTAACAGTTCCGTCCGTGTTACACAGTAGTTCTTTTTAGCTTTCGATAAAGTTTTGCTGAAGTAACCAACCACTCTTTCCCTACCATCTTGTAGCTGTGACAAGACGGCTCCAATTCCCACATTGCTGGCGTCGGTGTCCAGAATAAGCTTACCATCAGGAAGTGGATAAGCAAGAACAGGTGCTGACGTAAGCTGTTTCTTCAATATTTCAAACGCCTCTTGACATTCATGATCCCAACAGAAGGACTTATCTTGTTCTGTCAAACGTGTCAAGGGTTTGGCGATGTCTCCAAAATTCTTGACATATCGTCGGTAATAGGAACAAAGACCCAAGAAACTCCGAAGCTGTTGTTTGTCGATAGGGATTGGCCATTCCTGAACGGCTTGTATCTTAGCGGGGTCAACAGCAACGCCATCCTTGCTTACGTTATGTCCTAAATAGTTGACCTGTCTCTGGAACAAGTGGCATTTCTTAACATTCAATGTTAGATTAGCGTTCTGTAATCTTTTAAAGACTTCTTCCAGGTTAGATAAATGTTCCTTAAAGGTCTTGCCCACTATGATGATGTCGTCTAGATAAACTAGACAAGTTTCCCATGACAAACCCCGCAGGATGTTCTCCATTAGTCGTTCAAACGTCGCAGGAGCATTACAGAGGCCAAACGGAAGGACCGTGAATTGCCACAACCCTGATCCACTGGTAAAGGCAGTCTTTTCTTTGTCTGCAGGATTCATTTTAACTTGCCAGTATCCGCTTTTAAGGTCCAAAGTAGAAAACAAAGTAGAACCCGCCAAAGCGTCGAGGGCATCATCAATCCTTGGCAGAGGATAACTGTCCTTCTTAGTGACATCATTTAGCTTTCGATAGTCGACACAAAACCGCATTGATCCGTCTTTCTTTCGCACTTATACCACAGGAGAAGCCCACGGACTACTGGATGGTTCGACTATGCCATTTTGAATCATTTCTTTAAGGGCTCTGTCCGCTTCTTGTTTCTTAACTTGAGGCATCCTTCGGGGTACCTGTCGAATTGGACGTGCATCACCAGTGTCAATTCTATGTTGTACAACATCAGTTCTTCCCAGTTTACTTTTAGAACCAAATACAGGTTTATAACGGTAAAGTAGATCTCTTACCTGTTTCTTTTCTAATTTTGACAAAGAGGGATCTAATTTTGTCATTAATTGTTCAATTCCGTTGGTCTCATCTGTTTCCGTAACGTTTATCTTGTGAATTATGGCCGTTACTGGTTCTAAACTTCCCATTTCCGTGTCCTTTCGGAGAAGAACTGGATGATCGTTCAAGTTCATAACTCGGATGGGTACACCTTTGGCGGATCTAACAATAGTCTTACCCACAAGGAGTCCTTTTCCCAATTCATGGTCATGGTTCTTCGCTCTATCATGGCTGGGGCACTATCTGGCTCCAGTCCATCCAACCGCGCTGTGACGACACATTCGCAGCTCGCCGGAAGTTCGATATCATCGATTAGCTTAATCGAGGCATGGTCAACTTGTTTTCGGTGCAGGAATATTTCTTCATTACCAGTACGAAGGATACGTCGGCGAAGATCCAAATGAAAACCACAGTGGAGCATAACATCCATGCCCAGAACAACATCTTCATCAACGTCAGCCACTAGCACCGAGTGAACAAGAGAGGTTGAACCAAACTGTAGCGTCGCTTGTATTTCACCGTAGACTCTAGCAGATTCTCCGGTAGCGGTACGCAGTCTCCAACTGGTAGGCCACATCTTCTTTCGCATAATGATGGTCGAACGATAGTTTTCATAGCTCCAGTGTCTACCAGCTTGCTAAAGTTCTTCCCATCAATGAGGCCATCTACATATAAGCTGTCCACGTGATGTCGCAGAGTTGCCAATTTAATGGTGTGAGGGGCTTCGGGAATGTTTGGAGTCGATTTCGCCCTCCAGGAGTCGACCCGTTCTAGTTTTCCTGCTGCTGGGGTACTTCAGCAGAAGATTTTTCTTTTTGGGGGCAAGTATTTCTTATATGGCCTAGTTCTCCGCAGTTCCAGCATCTCACTGGGCGCCTTCTTTTTGGAGATACCTTCATTAACCTCTCTACTACCGCTTCGACGTCGCTAACGGAATGAACGGCATGGTCGTAGTTACCGGTGACTTCCCTTAGTCGAGCAACTCCACGTGAGGACTCCGTCGCCGCCTCAAACTCCAGGGCAATGGTCAAGGCGTCCAAAAGGGTCTTCGGCCGCGCCAACCGTACAGCGCGCTGCAACTCGACGTCTCGAAGACCATCGGTGAAGGTTTGGACTGCTAGGCACTCCAGGAAATCCTTCGCTGCATTGGAATACGCAAGCCGTACCATTCTTGCCACTTCCGCCTCAAACTCTTGGATAGTCTCTCCATTTTTCTGCTTTCGGCTCTTTAACTGCATTCGGTACACCGGTTGTAGATGAGTTTGACCATAACGCATCTCTAGACGATTCACCAATAACTCGAAGTTGTCAGCTTCATCCGGTGTCAATGATTGCAAGACGTCTAAAGCTTCGCCTCGTAGAGCTACGGTTAGGGACAATGCCTTCTCCTGGGATGACCATCCATTAGCTCTGGCCGCTGCGTTGAATTGTTTCAGGTAATTTGGCCAGGAAGTCTTCCCGTCGAAGGTCGGGGGTTTCATCGTCGTTCGTACCTGGGTAGTCTCCCCATTTCCTCGTCGGTCGATGTCTACGTGGCAGGTTTGCGTCCTTTATGCATCTCCGTCTCCGTGGTGGATGGTTTGGTTTCGGCGACAAGCTTCAAGTTCTTGTTTAAGCTTTTCTATCTCGGACTGCATTAGCTGGTTGTCGTCTTGCATGTTGACCACTTGCTGATTAAAGTTGTCCGCTCGCTGATTCAAGTTATCAATTTGCTGATTCAAGTTTGTCACTTGCTGATTTTGCTCGTCTCGCAAGTTGGTCACCAGCTGATTTTGCTCATCACGAAGAGTGCACATTTCGGAGCGCAAATGCGATATTTGCTGGGAGAAGGAACTGGATAACTCTTCTGATAGGGTGGACATCCGTTGTGACAGCTGGGACATATCTTCGCGCTGGCTGCTTATCTGGCTGGACAACTGGGTCAGTTGTTGTGACTGTTCGTCTTGTTGGCTCGTCATTCGTTGCGACAGCTGGGACATATCTTTGTGCTGGCTGCTTATCTGGCTGGACAACTGGGACAGTTGTTGCGTCTGTTCCTCTTGCTGGTTCGTCATTCTTTGTGATAGCTGGGAGAGTTGTTGCGATAGTTCAGAATTTGCTTTTTGAACTGGGTCTTCAAACTCCACAGCGTCAGGGTCCAAATTATTATTTACGTAGTATTCACGGAGCCTTCTCAATACGGATTTGCTCCCAGTAGTTTCCAACTCTAATTCTTCAAGCTCTCTTCTGAGCTCTGCCACCAATAGTTCATTTATCTTTTTTCCAGGCATTCTTGTATCTTCACCCCACACCTGACACCAATTTGAAACACTTATGGGGACTTTTACACAATTTATTTACAAAATTGTTAAGATACACAGAACTCTGCTGGATAACGTCTAACTACTTGACAATACAATGAACTCTTGTTAATACTTGAACTTAAATTGACGTTAACGGCCCATGCATCCCCTTATATACAACTTTATTTAATCTAGTTAGTGTGTTTAGATCTTTCTAGAATTTTCTAGAAACATTATTTAATCTAGTCGGTGTGTTTAGAAGTTTCTAACATTTTCTAGAAACATTATTTAAAATGGTCAGTTGATTTTTAGAAACTTCTAAAAATCAACTGTCAATAACAATCTTTCAAATTAAGGTCCCTTCCTTTACGGTTATCCCGTTACAATATGATAAGAGACATATTTGAAAAATACATAATTTTATTAGGAAGAGATGATACTAAAAAACTAATAGAAATACAATCCACCTGACTATAGGTTATTATTTATTTTAAGTTTTGCTGCGTCGCCGTAGTGGGAGACGGGCGATTCGTTTTCGTCGACAGCAAATTACTTCCGTTCGTTCACTTTCTTACAGTTTCTTCAACTAAACAGAAACAATATCTAATATTTGTGCCCTTCGATAATAAATAAGTAATTCTTAGCTTCAGTATAAATTTTATTTTTATTAAATTATCCAAATTGCGGTGAATTTGTTATCTTAAAATTTTACACTTAATTTCAAGTACATTCGCTATCGTAAAAGTCAGTTTTTTGTAATCATAAAATAAATAAACATGTGAGTATAATAAAAATTTTCTCGATGATACGGAGAACCAGATAGCGAATATATTTGATTGTAAATTATTAAAGGTTGGAGTTTTGATTATAATTTCATTATTAGGGTTATTGCCAAATCCAGAAGGGCCCTCAGTCATTTTGTAGCAGACCTGAAGAAGTCGTCGCAAAAAGAAAAACCAACCATACCGAGATAGTTTATTAGGAAGATTTTTTAAGAAAAGGCCGTACCGTCCCTGAATTGATGAATGAAAGAAAAGCTGAGGAGAATTGGTCAAGCTCCACCGTAATAGAATTCTGGAATACGAGATAAGAGAATTAATTAATTATTTTTTTTAAACAATTTTTTCTAACTTTAAGAATTCAAAAATTTTAAAACTATGAAAATTTTGAAAAATTCAAGAAGTGCTTTCTGTATGCGTTCAGTATAAGTAGTTCGGGGAAACCACAGAGAGAGAGAGAAATGATATTATTCTGTTTCACTGCACCTACGTGTAATACAACGTAACACGTAACGCATAACGCTTTCACTCGATTTTACTATTTTTTTTTCATACCAGGCGCCTGATATATCGTTTCTTAAGGAGTAAACTCCAAAAACCAATACACAAACAAGTGTCTTATTTAAAGGGGGAGAATTGTTATGGATTTCCAATTTTTGTTATTTGTTAAACTTGACTTTAGTATTGACGTATTTTTAAGATAACTTTTCATTGATGAATTAATATATCACAGACCTCAACCAGGCTTGGGATAAGGTTAAGAGAAACAAAATATGCCAACTTGTGCTATAGTTTAATAAACAATAGTCTACTATCCTGTGATTGTTTATAAAAAAAAACACTTATTTATTTATTTTTATGTATTTATTTATTTATTTATTTAAATTACTGGATAAGGATATATACCAATACTATTAGACTATATTTAAGTATTAACAATTAAACAGATTATACATTTTGAAAGAATATACAATATTAAAGTCTTACTGAGGTACTCATTTGAAAGAGGATTTAATATGGTCTATGCTAGTGTTCAGGATGTCATCAGGTTTAATACAAGAAGAGTTTGAGATTATCTGATATAGTGAAGAAGATTTATATAATATACAATAGTTCTATGTGTTGGAATAAAGTAAAGATGTTGAATACGAGAACATATACGTGGAACATCGATGTTAAGCATAGATGTTATTACCGGACAATTAAGATGTTGATTGATCAGCTCATTTATCAGTTTAATCTTTGATTGCAACACTCGACAATCGTCAAGAGATTGAACATTAAAAAATAAATTTAAATAGTCAGGATATTAGAGATAATGAACGGTAATAAAAGCGACCATATCATTGATAAAGTGTACAAAAATAAAAGTCCCAAGACAGACCCTTGCGGGACACCAGAAGTTTGATACGAATTACCCATTACTGAACGTATCGCACTCTGTCGGACAGATAAGATCTCAGAGTGGAAATAAGGAACAGATCAACCCCAAAGTAATAAATTAATGACAGTTGAACGACCAGAAAAATCCATGTTGTTCTGGGGTTACTACACTATGAAGATTAAATGAAAGGTAGTTATAAATAATGGTTTCAAATACTTTTGAAAAATTTCAAAGAATTGTGATTGGTCTAAAATTTGATATTTTACTTTTATTTTATTTCTTGAAAACGGCAGATTCTGACTAGTTTCCATTGTTCAGGAAAAGTTTGTGTTTTTAAAATCAAGTTAAAGATAAAGCATAACGGAGAGGTAAATCAATTTTTCGAGTCAAAAAATCGATATTTTTTACGATATGTGGTACTAGATCGATTCATTGGATCGATGCATCACCCATTAAAATCGACATTCGATTTTTTTGTTTTTGTATAAACCATACAATTAGTTGAAGGTAACCGTATTACTCAAAAACTCGCGATATGGCGCTGGTTTAAACTCCTTCGCTTTACTTTGCTTTAAAAACAAGAAGTTACGTTTATAACAGTACAAAATTTTCTATTAAACTCAAAAAATTGAATTTTGATAAATTTTTTGTTTTCAAAAAATCCACATCTCGTTTTTATTAAATTTTCTGTGGAAAACTATTTATTTCGCTCTTTTAGTTTTTTTTTTAATTTTTTGAAAATTTCAAAATGAAATTTGAATATGGATATAATTTCCATTTAAAAACCGAAAACCGCATTTTGGTATTATTTTTTCTTTCCGAGATATCAAAAATCCGAAAAAAAGCACGAGAGTATTTTCAAAAGGTTTATGAATCAGAACAAAATTCTCTACCAAACCTCAAAAAACTGCATTTTTATATCTTTATTGGTTTTCGAGACATTCACATCTTTTTTTTCAAATTTTCTGTGAATAACTGTATATCTCGTTTTTTGGCATTTTTTAAAATTTTTAAAAATTTCAAAATGCAATTTAAATGTTTATAAAATTTACATTTAAAAACCAAAAACCGCATTTTGCTGTCATTTTTCGTTTCCGAAATATCAAAACCCAAAAAAAGCTCGAGTGTTTTTTGAAAAATCGCCATAATTCGCTCAATTTAAAGATTTTGGAAAAATTCAAAAAGGTTTAGATCAGAACAAAATTTTCAATCAAACTATTTAAAAATTCGAACTTTAATATCTTTGTTGGTTTTCGAAATATCTTCAACTCCGTTTTTTTTATCAAATTTTCCATTTTTAAAAAATCTGTTCAAAATAGTGTTTCATCAATCCATTTTTCACCATTTTTAAAATTTTTTTCGGATTTTTAACTATTTTTTACATCTATTAACGATGTCTAGCGAATTTTTACAATTATTAACAATTTTTTACCATCTCAACAATTTCTCACGATTTTCAACAACTTTTCACAATTTTCAACGGTTTTTTAGAATTAATAACGATTATTTAAATATTTTCAATGATTTTTCAACAATTTTACCATTGTAAAAGCAAATTCAACAAAATATTGATTTTTTCGACCTCGATTTTCGATCGATTCATCGGGTCGCCATTCGAATTGATTTAAAAATCGATCTTTTTTTTGAAAGAATCGCCATCCTTACTTGATAGCTTTTAAGGTAATAAGAACCTCCATTTCAGAAATAGAAGTTAACGTAATAATATTATTTAAACTATTTACACAATTGGTCAACTCTTTATGTTGGGGCCCTCTCATGGTACACCATCCAGCATCATTCTATCACTGATAGATCCACAACCACTCCACAGAGCATTTAAAAATGTCCAAAAAAAGCTACGATTATTTTTTATATTAAAGCTAGTTGAACTCGCAACGTCGTTCGCATGGCGTCTGATTGTTGTATAAAAATTTCTTTCCTCGCCCCGTTAAAGGGGTGGGGTGAGAAAGTTTTATACACTAGATGTTAAGTTGAAAGAAGACAAATACGTCTTTGAAAACCGCATTCGAATAGGATCAGTAATTTTCATGTGATGCGCGCACAAACATTTACATTTCTACAGTTTTATTATAATAGATGTGTATAGAATTTTTCTATCATATAGAAAGTAGATGGACTTAAACTGATCATAAAATAAGTCCAGTTTAGCAGAAGTTACAGATGTAGGAATGTATATACCTATTAAAAACGTATAGCTGATATTTACTAGAGAGAAGAGTGTTTTTATTAATTTCAAATGAAAAAGACTATTTTCAAATAAAATTCAAAGCCCACCTACTTTTCAGCATGAGGCAAAGATCCTAATCCAATATATAGCTATTCACTTTTAAGAAGAACATCATCCCAACTCCAACTCTCCACAAATTAGCGAGGAGAGAAGACAATTTTTTTCATATTTATTTGTATATTTTGTTTTTAATTATCATGTATATATATATATATATATATATATATATATATATATATATATTGAGATGATATATGTTACTATGCTATTTCAAATTAAGTAAATATAAAGAAAATTATAAAAATCGAGAAAAGGAAATTATATTCTCATTCCAAGGCAGAGTGCAAATGAGTTAATTTGGGATAATTTATAATCGTCGTCTTCTTCTCAATACCTAAAAAAGAAAAAAATAAGATAAAATTAAAAATTAAAATACACAAGTATATATAAAAAAAAAAAATTCAAAGAACAAAATTAATATAATTTATCAATAATATATAAAATTCTAATAATCATGTATCAAATAGATAAGGATAATAGCTATTGAAAAAGTGTATAAATTTGATGATACCTTGGTAATCAATACCGATTTAAAAAAAAAAACTAAGACAAAATGAAATAAAAAAGAACCAAGTGTTAAGACATCAATGTAAAGTTTTACATAAATCTTAGTATAAAATATTAGAACTCATATAAGAAAATAAAAGAAAAGGGGTGTACTTACTTTTAGAATAGACAGTGTTTGTTCTCAAGACAAATTATGATTTATTATTAGTATAATTTCAAAATGAAAAATTCTGAAAATAGAAAGATATTAGATTATATTGTAAATAAGATATTATAAAAATTAACAATTCATTTAAAGTACAGCAGATTTTAAAAGAATAAGTATTGTATTAAATGTAAATAATTAGTTGAGTATTAGATTTTTTTTTAGTAATTTGATTTGATAAAGAATTTGTAGGAAAAAGATTTTATGAAATTAATAACTCATTAAAGGTTTAGTAAATTGTAAAAAAGAATTTCTATTATATTTAAATGTAAATAAGGAATTAGGTATAAGATTTTTGTAATTTTATTTGATTAGTAATTTAGTAGGCGAATATCGCATGTTAATGGATAGTGTAAGATTGTTTGGGGATTCAGTTGTTAAATTGTTGATTCGCTGAATCTCTCTCTTGTTTTTTGGCTTTTGAAGCGATAGCATGTAATAAAATTTGCTCTATTAAAATTTCGATTTTTTTACTTAAATACTTATAAAAGAACGTCCAAAAGTAGTAAAAGGTGTTAATAAAGCCACAAGACCACTTCTGATAACTACTGGTAAGAATTAAACTTCATATAAATGGGAAATAAATGTTAGTTATGGAGTGCAGAGCAGATTAGTCGTATGAATGCTTCCTGAGTAATATAATTAAAGTAAAACTGGTTTATGATAAGAAAGAAAGCAATAATTTACTCACCATTTGATGCAAGATCAAGTTATTTCCGGAGGAAAAGCAAATTTAGCCGTCTACATTTATAAAGTGTCCGTATATCATTGATGTTCCTGCGAAATGGTTGGATTCCAATAGGAAGTGATATCCTGTGCTTTCGATTGTCCAGAGGGAATAGCAAAACTTCAAAACACGGTATCTATTTCCAATTTTTTTTTAAAATAAAGAACATTCCTGTGTTTCATTCTTCTGTAGATTATGAACATTTGATATCACTTGTACACTGTTTCACTATTTATATAAGTTGTTTGCACATTTTTTGATAAGTTTAATTTGATTTATTGTTTACAAAATTCAGAATTTTTCATAACCCTCAATTTAACGAGATTTTAATTTGAAGGTAATGTGTCTTTGCGCACAAAACAATAAGAAAAAGTGAAGTTAAGATCAAATCGAAATGGTAGTACAAAATTGCAATTTGGTATAAAATTGTTGAATTTTATTATATTTGTTTTTGAAATTTTCAGTATTAGTTAAATTTGAATATATTTATTAGTGGAGATTTTTTTTTGTGAACTCGCACCTTGAGAGAGAGAATAGCTAAGAATTTATATTAAAATAACAATCATTAAATAAAAGAAATTAAGTTGAAATATACCTTATCTACATTTACATCAATATTAAAATAAATATTATCAAGGTATATTATAAATATTGGCGCCCAACGTGGGGCTCTAAACAATCAAAATTAGAGCCTATTCAATAATTAAAACTTGAGAATTTGTTAAAATTTTTTTCATTATTTCGCTCTAAATAATCAAAACTAGAGCCTTTTAAAATAATAAATATTTGAAAAATTTTCGCATATCAAAACAAAACTCTAGAAAACTTGATTTGGTAATTTTTTTTTATTTTTATTTGTTTGTGTGAATCTGGGTTATTTATAACTAATAATAATAAACAGGTATGTGCTTGTAAAATATTTATTGGTATAAAGGTACTCATATAAGAATTTGCACATTATTTGTATTTATCTGAGAATTTGAACTGTAAGTATGGATAAAAAAATTAGATTGAGAGATGGTAAGGTAGTCGGAGAGGATAGTGAGAGTAGTGATGGAGGAGAGATTGAGATGGAAAGTGTGGCGGTACAAGTACATGAAGAGAAAGTATTGGGAGCAGGAGATTATCGAGTGGAAGAGCTGATTCAAACAGGACAGACACAAGAAGAAGCAGAGACAGAAGAAGGAGACAATTTGGTAGAGATAGGGGGAGAACAGGATCGAACCATGGTTGAAATAGAGACAGAGGAAACTGCTGGTGAAAATGAACAAGAAGAACAAACGGTACAAGAAAGACCAAAAGAAGAAACCAGACCTGATATGAATGGTATACTTCAATTCCTTATGATAAAATTTGAACATATAGATAAGAAATTTGAAGAGTCTAATAAAAGCAGAAAAGAAGATTTTGAGCATATAGATAAGAAATTTGAAGAAAATAATAAAAAATTGGATAAGACAAACAAAAATTTGGAAGAAATTAAAGCAGATAATAATATATTTAAAAAAGAAATTAGCAGTATTAGAGAAGATAATTTGAAGATAAGGGAAGAAGTTAAAATTATGAAAAAGGAATTTGACAAGAAAATTGAACAGCAAAAAAAGGAAATAAGGACTGAAATACAGGATACTGGAGTAAAAATTAGGGGGGAAATTGAAAAAGTTTTGGAAATTAGAGTAACAGAAGTAGGAAAATCAATTAAAGAAAATTTACCTGAAGAAATTGAGCGAGAAGCCAACAAACAAACAGCAATTATGAAAAAAGAAATAAGATAAATACGGATCCAAGAGCAAATTAATGAAGAGGTAGTGGACAATTTAAAAATTAATTTAGGAAAAGAATTTGAAAGACTAGAGGGAGAAGTAGAAAAACAAAAAGGAGTTTGCAGTAAGAATCAGGAATTAACTAGTTTTAACTTAAGTAAGGAAATTGAGGATATGCAAAAGAAGCTACAAGAAGTTATGGAGAATAATGTTAGAGGAAATATATTGGGAGTTCTTCCCAATATGATGTCACACTACAACAATGCAGGAATTAAATTTGATGGAAACATAAACCACATTCATCCAAAAGTATTTGTCAATATAGTGAAAAGTAAAACAAAATATACTAGTGATTTCTCGGAACAAAAATTGGTAATACGTAATATGTTAACAGGACATCCTTTACTTTGGTTTTGCAATAAAGAAAACCAAATTTTTTCGATGAAAGATTTCGAAGAGCAATTTTGTAAATATTTCTGGGGAGAAATACAACAGTCGACGTTTAGGGAAAAATTGTATTTTGGAAAGTTTGACTACAAAAAAGGAAGAAATTATAATGCATATGCAATGCAACTTTATAATAATGCGCAATATCTAGAACCTGAAATGAGAGAAGAAGAAAAAGTATTATATGTGTCGAGACAATACAACCATGAAGTGACTGAGACGATAGCTATACACAACATTAAAACCATGGAACATCTCTCAAATTACTTACAAAGACTAGAACGCAGTTTAATGAGTGAAAGTAGAAATGATGGGAATGAACGATTTAATGATCGGAATAGGTATGAAAACAGGAATTCTGGTGGTAATAGATTTAATGATAGGAATAGAGAAGTAAATAGGAATAATAGTAATGATAGATTTAATAATAGGAACAGGGAATTTAATAGGGGATATAGTGATTTTAATAGGAATGATAATAGAAATGGTAGAAATTGGGAAAATAGGAATTTTGATAGGAGAAATAGGGATGTTTCAAATAACAATAATTATGATAGGAATAGGGGGTCAGGAAATAGATGGAACAGAAACAGTGATAATAATGGCAGAAATGAGGTTAATCGCAATGTAGGGAACCAGAATAATGAATGGCGAGATAGAGGTGAGAATAGTCGACAGGTGAATGTTATGAGTGCAAATCAGAGTGATGTGCTGGTCCAGGCCAGGAACAGAACGTGGATTTTGCCTAAGTCGCTTCCACGTGCGTAATATCATCTACTCTTCTAGGTATGAACATCCTAGGGTATTTCTTGTTAATGATGATGAAATTAAAACCAATGAACTTAGGAGGTTAATTTTTATAGAGGGGGTTTTTCAAAATATTAAATGCCAAATTATGATAGATACTGGTTCAGAGGTTACTTTAATTAGTCAAAAAGTAGTGTCACAAGTTAAACAAGATGATATTATGATGATAAAAACAAATAAATTATCATTAGTGGGAGCGAATAATAAAAAATTATATGATACCAACAACATGATTATGGGAGAAATACTAATAGGTATTAAAAAATATAAAATCCAAATGTTACTTATTCAAAATTTAAATTATGACATTATATTAGGTTCAGATGAATTGAATAATCACAAGGTAGTAATAGATTATGAAGAAGAATGTTTGAAATGGGAACAACAGAGAATACCATTTACCTTAGGAAATAATGCAAATCAGGAAGCTGATCCGAATAGACAGTATAATAATATTGCCAAGGTAGATTATAATGAGTTAGAAGGAAACTGTGGACAATATCAAAAAGAAGTGGAAATGTTGTGTAAAAAGTATTGTAAACTATTTAATGAAGAAACGTGTATAGCATCAAATTATACCCACAAGTTGAAGATGAGCAAGGATATTAAGAATTTTAAGATTAAGACTTATCCAATTCCGTATAAGTTGAAGGATGAAGTATATCAGGAATTAAGCAAAATGATGAAAGATGGAATTATAGAGAGGTCTGATTCACCGTATATAAATGCAATTACGTGTGTTAGAAAAAAGTCAGGGGAAATAAGATTATGTTTGGATGCTAGGAATATAAATACTTACACAGTAAAACAATATGAAAGTCCCATGAATGTAGAGGGAATATTTGGCCGAATAACAAAGGCTAAAATATACTCAAAATTAGATCTTAAACACAGTTTCTGGCTAATTCCTTTAGAAAAAAGTAGTAGACAATACACAGCTTTTATGGTGGATGGAATTGTATACCAATTTTGTGTTGTACCCTATGGATTACAAAGTTCTTGTGCAGCATTAGTTAAAACGTTACATACAATATTAAATAAACATGAATCATTTATACTACATTATATTGATGATATTTTGGTGTATTCAGAAAATGAAGAAATACATAAAGAACATTTGGAAATAACTTTAAAGGAACTGGAAACAGCAGGTTTGAAATTAAATGTGGAAAAATGTAAATTTTACCAACAAGAAATTAAATATTTAGGATATGTTTTAAATACTACAGGGGTAAGCATGGATCCAGAAAGAGTACAAGCGATTTTGAATTATCAAACACCCAGGAATTTAAAAACATTAAGAGGATTCCTTGGAATTTTAAACTACTACAAGAGATTGATTCCGGATTTATCGAGCAAAGAAGTTCCTTTGATTGAACTACTTAAAAAGGATGTTAAATGGAAATGGACACCAGAACGAGAACAAGCTTTCAAAGAACTGAAGCAAATTTTCACCAATAACTTAAAAGTATATCATCCACAGTATGATAAACCTTTCGTACTTAGAACTGATGCATCTATAGATAGATTAGCAGGAGTGCTGATACAAATTCAGGAAGAAGGAGAAGTGCCCATTAGTTTTGTTTCAAGAGTTACGAAAAATAGTGAAAAAAAAAAAACTGTAACGGAATTGGAAATGGCGAGTGTTGTGTTTTGTATAACAAAATTAAGATTTTTCTTACTAGGGGCTAGATTTGTAGTAGAAAGCGATCACAATGCATTGACTGCAATGTTGAAAAATCGATATGCAAATAATAGGGTACACAGATGGCTATTATTACTGCAAGAATATGATTTTGAAATTAAATACATACCTGGAAAGAACAACATCATAGCGGATGCATTAAGTAGAGAAGTAGAAGAGCAAGGGGATCATACAAAATTTAAAATTGGGATTAATAAGTTATTGAACAAAAAGGGGTTGTACAGTTTAGAAAGCATTATTCGAGATCAGGCATATTTAAGTGAAGTAGAAAAGAGAAGAACTTTTGTAGTAGATAATATCATATATAAGAAGCTAGAAAACTGGGATGCCTATGTAATAACAACAGATTATGCTAAAGACATTTTATTCAATTTACATCAGGAATATGGACATATTGGGGTGAGGAAGTTATGGATGTTATTTAGAGAGAATTTTTATGCAAAGAACGATTTAACTAAAACCAAAGAAATCTGCAAAGCTTGTACAATGTGCCAATTGGCAAAAGAAAAAAATTATCATAACATTAATACAAATAGACCAATAATCACTCAAAGACCTTTAGAAATAGTAGCTATGGATTTCATAAGCAACCTAGTGCCAAGTATCCAGGGAAAGAAACATATTTTGGTAATGGTGGATGTGTTTACCAAATATGTGCAGCTATATCCATGCCCAAGAACTAATACTAAACTAGTAATTAAATGTTTAAAGAATTTCATACAAGTACATGGAAAACCAGAAAGAATCATCTTAGACCATGCTACCTATTTTGAGAATAATAAATTTTTGTCAGCTTGTCAGCAATTTGACATAAACGTAAATTTTATAAGTATAAGAAATCCTTCTTCAAATCCAGCAGAGAGATACATTAAAGAAATTATAAAATACTTAAGAATTTTATGTAGCCAAGACCACGAATTATGGGAATATAACTTGGAAGAAGTTCAGAGATATGTGAATGAAACTCCGCATGGAATTACAAAAGAATGTCCGGAATTGTTATTTAAAGGAAGAGCACCGAAAAGGAATTGGGAGGTAGTTAGAAATCAAGAGATGGATGAGATTTTAGAAAAGGTCAACAAAAATTTGAAAAGAAATGCTGATAGATATATTAAAAGACAGGAACAGAAATTTAAAAATAAAACTAAATTCAAAAAGGGGGACTTGGTTATCATTAGAGCATTACAAGTGGCAAACAAAAGGGAAAATCAATGTGCTAAATTATTAATGCCATTTGAGGGACCATATTTGGTTGACAATGAGAATGCACAAAACAGTTATAGGTTGGTTTGTCCGAATACGGGTAGGTTAAGAGGAATTTTTAATATTAAGGATGTATACAAGTTTACACCTGCAGAAGGGTAGATGATATTTAGAACAATTTTGTAAATAGATGTTATGTTGTAAATAGTAATTTTAGGTGTATATAGTTTTTTTTTGTTTTTTTTTTGATAGGGGGATGTTTAAAGAATAAACATTAAGAAAATCCAGTGAAGTGTTAAATCCTTAGAATTTAAATTGATATGAATAAACAGTTTGAATATTTTGCATAAAAGTTTTTTTTCCAAGAGATGATCTTGGAGAAATTAATTTGTCTTGGTATTCTTTGTACATGAATAATTATTTACAAGCAAGTACATAATATATAAACAGATTATAATATGAAATATAGAACAAAGAAATTTGTATAAAATTTATTAAAATATAATCGGACATAGAAAAATAAAAGAAGAAAAATTATATGAAACAAAGTATTTAACAGTTATAAATGTGGAAAATTTGGAATAGAAATTATAATTTTTTAATCAAATATGAAAATATGATTGATTCAAAAATTTTAATTGGGGGATTTGAGATGATATATGTTACTATGCTATTTCAAATTAAGTAAATATAAAGAAAATTATAAAAATCGAGAAAAGGAAATTATATTCTCATTCCAAGGCAGAGTGCAAATGAGTTAATTTGGGATAATTTATAATCGTCGTCTTCTTCTCAATACCTAAAAAAGAAAAAAATAAGATAAAATTAAAAATTAAAATACACAAGTATATATAAAAAAAAAAAAAAATTCAAAGAACAAAATTAATATAATTTATCAATAATATATAAAATTCTAATAATCATGTATCAAATAGATAAGGAGAATAGCTATTGAAAAAGTGTATAAATTTGATGATACCTTGGTAATCAATACCGATTTAAAAAAAAAACTAAGACAAAATGAAATAAAAAAGAACCAAGTGTTAAGACATCAATGTAAAGTTTTACATAAATCTTAGTATAAAATATTAGAACTCATATAAGAAAATAAAAGAAAAGGGGTGTACTTACTTTTAGAATAGACAGTGTTTGTTCTCAAGACATATTATGATTTATTATTAGTATAATTTCCAAATGAAAAATTCTGAAAATAGAAAGATATTAGATTATATTGTAGATAAGATATTATAAAAATTAACAATTCATTTAAAGTACAGCAGATTTTAAAAGAATAAGTATTGTATTAAATGTAAATAATTAGTTGAGTATTAGATTTTTTTTTAGTAATTTGATTTGATAAAGAATTTGTAGGAAAAAGATTTTATGAAATTAATAACTCATTAAAAGTTTAGTAAATTGTAAAAAAGAATTTTTATTATATTTAAATGTAAATAAGGAATTAGGTATAAGGTTTTTGTAATTTTATTTGATTAGTAATTTAGTAGGCGAATATCGCATGTTAATGGATAGTGTAAGATTGTTTGGGGATTCAGTTGTTAAATTGTTGATTCGCTGAATCTCTCTCTTGTTTTTTGGCTTTTGAAGCGATAGCATGTAATAAAATTTGCTCTATTAAAATTTCGATTTTTTTACTTAAATACTTATAAAAGAACGTCCAAAAGTAGTAAAAGGTGTTAATAAAGCCACAAGACCACTTCTGATAACTACTGGTAAGAATTAAACTTCATATAAATGGGAAATAAATGTTAGTTATGGAGTGCAGAGCAGATTAGTCGTATGAATGCTTCCTGAGTAATATAATTAAAGTAAAACTGGTTTATGATAAGAAAGAAAGCAATAATTTACTCACCATTTGATGCAAGATCAAGTTATTTCCGGAGGAAAAGCAAATTTAGCCGTCTACATTTATAAAGTGTCCGTATATCATTGATGTTCCTGGGAAATGGTTGGATTCCAATAGGAAGTGATATCCTGTGCTTTCGATTGTCCAGAGGGAATAGCAAAACTTCAAAACACGGTATCTATTTCCAATTTTTTTTTAAAATAAAGAACATTCCTGTGTTTCATTCTTCTGTAGATTATGAACATTTGATATCACTTGTACACTGTTTCACTATTTATATAAGTTGTTTGCACATCTTTTGATAAGTTTAATTTGATTTATTGTTTACAAAATTCAGAATTTTTCATAACCCTCAATTTAACGAGATTTTAATTTGAAGGTAATGTGTCTTTGCGCACAAAACAATAAGAAAAAGTGAGGTTAAGATCAAATCGAAATGGTAGTACAAAATTGCAATTTGGTATAAGATTGTTGAATTTTATTATATTTGTTTTTGAAATTTTCAGTATTAGTTAAATTTGAATATATTTATTAGTGGAGATTTTTTTTTGAACTCGCACCTTGAGAGAGAGAATAGCTAAGAATTTATATTAAAATAACAATCATTAAATAAAAGAAATTAAGTTGAAATATACCTTATCTACATTTACATCAATATTAAAATAAATATTATCAAGGTATATTATAATACATATATATATTGAGATGATATGAGTTACTATGCTATATTAAATAAGTACATAGAAAGAAAATTAACGGAAATAGAGAAAGGAAAATATTCTTATTCCAAGGCAGAGTGCAAATGTAGTAAATTTGGTATAATTTATCATCATCTTCTTCACAATTCCTAAAAAAGAAAAAGAAAACAAAATAAGAAATTAAAATATACAAGCACATCTAAGAGATATTTATTCTAAAGATTCAATATAGTTTAATCTATAATATATAAAAATTTTATGATCATGTATTAAATAGATAATCAGAGTAAATATTTAAAAAGTGTATAAATTTTACGATACATTGGTAATTAAAAACAATTTTAAATAAATTAAGATAAAATAAAATAAGAAAATTAAATGTTAAAACATAAATGTAAAACATTACATAAATTTTATTATAAATTATTAGAAATCATAGAAGAAATATAAAAAAATTTTACTTACTTTCAAAATATACAATGTTTATTTTAAAACCATATTGTAATTTGTTATTAGTCTAATTTCCAAATAAAAATTTCTGAAAATAGAAAGGTATTAGATTATATTATAGATAAGATATTATAAAATTAACAATTCATCAAAAGTATAGCAAATTTTAAAAGAATGATTATTGTACTAAATGTAAATAAGGAATTAAGCATTAGATTTTTATTAATTTTATTTGACAAATAATTAGTAGGCGAATAGGTAATATGATTGTATAGTTTAAGTTTGTTTGGAGATTCAGTTGTTAAGTTGTTGATTTCTGAATCGCTCTCTTGTTTTTCGACCTTCTGAGGGGAAGGATGTAAAAAGTTTTGATGAAGATTTTTGTAAAAATTATGATGTTAAAAGAAAGTTAAAAGGAGATTAGTAAGATTTATATTATCAATAATTAGTTAAGAAGTTTGTAGAAGATATTTACTCTCTTGTTTTCGACCTTTTGAAGGGATAAGATGTAATAAAGTTTGCTCCGTTAAAATTTAGATTTTTTATTTTCAAAATACTTATAAAAGAAAGTTTAAAAGTAGTCAAAAGTGTTAACAAAACTACAAGGAAGTTCCTGATAGCATCTGGTAAGAAGTAAAGTTTATTTTTACGAAGAAATAAATGTTAGAAATTGTATGCTGAGCAGTTCATTGATATAAATGCTTCCTAAATTAATTTAACGGAAGTAAAACCAGTTTCTAATAAGAAAGAAAATTATTAGTTTACTTACCATTTGATGCAAGAGCTGTTTGTATCCTGATTAGAAGAAGTTTTATTAGTCAAGATCTCTAAAGTGTCCGTATATCATTGCTGTCCTGGGAAATGGTGGATTCTAATTGAAAAGGAGATCCTGAGCCTTAGCTGTCCAAAGAGAATACAAGATCTTCATAACACGGTATCAATTTCCAATTTTTAAAAATAAAGAACTTTCCTGTGTTTGATTTTTTTACGTATTTAATGAACATTTGATTTCACTTGTACACTGTTTAAATAAGTTATTTTTCATTATTAGATAAGTTTAATTTGATTAATTAGTTACAAAATTCAGAATTTTTCATAACACTTGATTTAACTACATTTGGTTTTTGAAAATAGTGTGTAGAAGTTCACAACACTATAAGAAAAAGTAAGGTTAAGGTTAAGATAGAAGCATCGTGCAGAAAACATAATTTGGTATATGATTGTTGAATTTTATAATCGTTTTTTGTTGAAATTTTCAATATTAGTTGAATTTGAATCTATTTATTATTTGAAATTTGTGAACTCTGACCCTAAGAAAGAGAATAGCCAGGAGCATATTTTAAAATAATAATATTTGAAATAAAAGAAATTAATTTGAGGCTTACCTTCTTCACATTTATATTAAAATTTAAAAAATTCAAGGTAAGGATTACTTTATAGCATGGTAACTTATAGAATACTATAGTCGAGAGTTACATATGTTATAAATTTTGGCGCCCAACGTGGGGCTCTAAATAATTAAAATAGAGCCTATTCAAATCATAAAAACTTGAGAATTTTATTAAAAAAATTTTTTTTTTCATTATTTCGCTCTAAATAATTAAAACTAGAGCCTTTTAAATAATCAATATTTGAGAAATTTTCGCATATCAAAACAAAACTCTAGAATACTTGGTTTGGTAATTTTTTGGTTTATTTTTATTTGTTTGTGTGATTCTGGATTATTCATAACTAATAATAATAAACAGGTATTTGCTTGTAAATTATTTATTGGTATAAAGGTATTTATATAAAAATTTGCACATTATTTGTATTTATCTGGGATTTAAATTGTAAGTATGGATAGAAAAATGTGATTGAGAGATGGTAAGGTAGTAGGAGAGGATAGTGAGAGTAGTCATGGAGGAGAGATTGAGGTTGAGAGTGTGGCGGTACAAGTACATGAAGAGAGAGTGTTAGGAGCAGGAGATTATCGAGTGGAAGAGCTGATTCAAACAGGACAGACACAGGAAGAAGCAGAGACAGAAGAAGGAGATAATTTAATGGAGATAGGGGGAGAGCAGGATCGAACTATGGTTGAAATAGAGACAGAGGCAACTGCTGGTGGAAATGAACGAGAAGAACAAGTGGTACAAGAAAGACCAAAAGAGAAAAAACAATCGGAAATGGAGAGCTTACTTCAATTCCTTATGAATAAATTCGATCAACAAAAAGAAGAAATTAAAGATATTAAAGAAACTATAAACAAAAATATGAATAAGAAATTTGATCAGCAGGATAAAAAATTGGATGAGACTAATAAAAGACTTGATCAGCAAGATAAGAAATTGGATCAACAAAAGGAAGATATAACTAAGATTTTTAGAAGTGAAATTAATAGAATAAAAGAAGATAACAAGATATTTAGAAGTGAAATGAACAATATAAAAGAGGGCAATTTGAAGATAAGAGAAGAAGATATGAAAGAAGATATAAAAAAGGAAGATGTGAATAACAAACTAGAAGAAAATAATGAAGGATTAGATGAAGTAAAAGAAGATATGAATAATAAACCAGAGGAAAACAATAAAGAATTGGATGAGACTAATGAAAGATTGAATAAAATCACAGAAGATATAAAAGAAAATATAAATAAGGAATTTGAAGAGAAATTGGAAGAGAATAATGAAAAATTGGATGAAAGGAAGGAAGATATTATGAAAGAGTTGGATAAGAAGTTTGAAGAAATGAATAAAAGTATTATGATGACTATGGATAAAAATATTATGAATAGGAATGAAACAATTGAAGAGAAATTTGAAAAGAAGAATAAAAAATTGGATGAGACTAAAGAAAGATTTGAAGAAATAAAAGAAGACATGAGGGAACATATAAATATGGAATTAGAAGGAAAATTTCAAGAGAATAATGATAAAATGGATCAAACAAATAAAAGATTGGAGGAAATAAAAGAAAATACTAAGATATTTAGAAGAGAAATTAATAATATAAAACAAGAGGATTTGAAGAGCACAGAGAAGGATACAAATAAAATAGATGGTGAAAGAGAGAAGATAATTAAGAAATTTGTAAATGAATATAAAGCAAGACAACTAGAAAAGTGTGAAAATAAAATAATTCAAAAAGATGAGTACAATGATGTATTGCTAGGTGATAATGATAAACAAAATAAGACAGAACAAGTAGAAGAAATTCAGATAATAATTCACTACGAAACAGTTAACGACAGGGAAAAATGTTACATTTGTAAATACAAAGAAAGGGGGAAGAATTGTAAATTTAAAGAAAGTCGTAGGTATATAGAGAAATATCAAGAAAGGGGGAAGAAATTTAAATCTATAATAGGTATTAGGTATATTTGGAATTATCAGGAAAGGGGTAAGGTGTTTAGATTTATTAGAAGGTTAGATGTATAAGAAAATATATTAAATAAGAGGGAAAAAGTTTAAAAGTAGAAAAATAAATTATATTTGAATGAATGTTAGAAAGGGGGAAGGAATTTGAGATTAAAAGAATTTTAGAAATAAAAAAAAAATTTATAAAGATGTTAGGTAGATGATATTTAAAACAATTTTGTAAATAAATATTATGTTGTAAATAGTAGTTTTAGGTGTACATAGTTTTTTTTTAAAGATAGGGTGGTGTTTATAGAATAAACATTAAAGCAATTCAGTTAAATTTTATATCATTAGAATTAAAATTGGTATGAATAAACAGTCTGAATGTTTATAATAAAAGATATTTCCAGGAGATGATATGAGATAAATTAATTTTTTTGTGTTTATTGGACATGAATAATTATTTGCAAGCAAGTACATAATATATAAACAGATTATAATATGAAATGTAGAACAAAGAAATTTGTATAAAATTTATTAAAATAAAATAGGACATAATAAAGATATAAACTATAAAGCAAAGTTACTTGACAGTTATAGAGTTATTAAATTGGGAATAGAAATTATAATTTTTTAATCAAATATGAACATATGATTGATTCAAAAATTTTAATTGGGGGATTTGAGATGATATGAGTTACTATGCTATATTAAATAAGTACATAGAAAGAAAATTAATAGAAATAGAGAAAGAAAAATATTCTTATTCCAAGGCAGAGTGCAAATGTAGTAAATTTGGTATAATTTATCATCATCTTCTTCACAATTCCTAGAAAAGAAAAATAAAACAAAATAAGAAATTAAAATATACAAGCACATCTAAGAGATATTTATTCTAAAGATTCAATATAGTTTAATCTATAATATATAAAATTTTAATGATCATGTATTAAATAGATAATCAGAGTAAATATTTAAAAAGTGTATAAATTTTACGATACATTGGTAATTAAAAAAAATTTTAAATAAATTAAGATAAAATAAAATAAGAAAATTAAATGTTAAAACATAAATGTAAAACATTACATAAATTTTATTATAAATTATTAGAAATCATAGAAGAAATATAAAAAAAGTTTACTTACTTTCAAAATATACAATGTTTGTTTTCAAACCATATTGTAATTTGTTATTAGTCTAATTTCCAAATGAAAAGTTCTGAAAATAGAAAGGTATTAGATTATATTATAGATAAGATATTATAAAATTAACAATTCATCAAAAGTATAGCAAATTTTAAAAGAATGATTATTGTACTAAATGTAAATAAGGAATTAAGCATTAGATTTTTATTAATTTTATTTGACAAATAATTAGTAGGCGAATAGGTAATATGATTGTATAGTTTAAGTTTGTTTGGAGATTCAGTTGTTAAGTTGTTGATTTCTGAATCGCTCTCTTGTTTTTCGACCTTCTGAGGGGAAGGATGTAAAAAGTTTTGATGAAGATTTTTGTAAAAATTATGATGTTAAAAGAAAGTTAAAAGGAGATTAGTAAGATTTATATTATCAATAATTAGTTAAGAAGTTTGTAGAAGATATTTACTCTCTTGTTTTCGACCTTTTGAAGGGATAAGATGTAATAAAGTTTGCTCCGTTAAAATTTAGATTTTTTTTTTCAAAATACTTAAAAAAGAAAGTTTAAAAGTAGTCAAAAGTGTTAACAAAACTACAAGGAAGTTCCTGATAGCATCTGGTAAGAAGTAAAGTTTATTTTTACGAAGAAATAAATGTTAGAAATTGTATGCTGAGCAGTTCATTGATATAAATGCTTCCTGAATTAATTTAACGAAAGTACAACCAGTTTCTAATAAGAAAGAAAATTATTAGTTTACTTACCATTTGATGCAAGAGCTGTTTGTATCCTGATTAGAAGAAGTTTTATTAGTCAAGATCTCTAAAGTGTCCGTATATCATTGCTGTCCTGGCAAATGGTGGATTCTAATTGAAAAGGAGATCCTGAGCCTTAGCTGTCCAAAGAGAATACAAGATCTTCATAACACGGTATCAATTTCCAATTTTTAAAAATAAAGAACTTTCCTGTGTTTGATTTTTTTACGTATTTAATGAACATTTGATTTCACTTGTACACTGTTTCACTGTTTAAATAAGTTATTTTTCATTATTAGATAAGTTTAATTTGATTAATTAGTTACAAAATTCAGAATTTTTCATAACACTTGATTTAACTACATTTGGTTTTTGAAAATAGTGTGTAGAAGTTCACAACACTATAAGAAAAAGTAAGGTTAAGGTTAAGATAGAAGCATCGTGCAGAAAACATAATTTGGTATATGATTGTTGAATTTTATAATCGTTTTTGTTGAAATTTTCAATATTAGTTGAATTTGAATCTATTTATTATTTGAAATTTGTGAACTCTGACTCTAAGAAAGAGAATAGCCAGGAGCATATTTTAAAATAATAATATTTGAAATAAAAGAAATTAATTTGAGTCTTACCATCTTCACATTTATATTAAAATTTAAAAAATTCAAGGTAAGGATTACTTTATAGCATGGTAACTTATAGAATACTATAGTCGAGAGTTACATATGTTATAATATATATATATATATATATATATATATATATATATATATATATATATACAAAACGGGAAAATTATTGGGCATGTACGCAAAAAGGATCAATAAGGCCACGAGTAGGAATGGTAACCGCAGACATGCATGTTTCTGGCTCATTAGCCGTCATCAGTGTGGCATAACCAAGTAGGGTATTGCATTTGGCTAGCAAAAGTGTTGGGTACTTGGGAGCAAAGGATGTTGGGGAAACATGTGTAAAGAAACATAAAAACACAAAAACAACGAAAGCTCACACAGGAGTCCTATCGCCATTTTGTGCTTTCGGCCAGCTGTGCCAATGGGTTTTCGGCTAGCAACCAGCGTCGCAACGTTGGCGAAACGGACTCATTGTGTTTGAGTCGTTCTAAGCCCAGAATATGAAATAAACAAAGTGCCAAGAAAATGCGTATTAATATAAACAAAACGGGAAAATTATTGGGCATGTACGCAAAAAGGATCAATAAGGCCACGAGTAGGAATGGTAACCGCAGACATGCATGTTTCTGGCTCATTAGCCGTCATCAGTGCGGCATAACCAAGTAGGGTATTGCATTTGGCTAGCAAAAGTGTTGGGTACTTGGGAGCAAAGGATGTTGGGGAAACATGTGTAAAGAAACATAAAAACACAAAAACAACGAAAGCTCACACAGGAGTCCTATCGACTGATGACGGCTAATGAGCCAGAAACATGCATGTCTGCGGTTACCATTCCTACTCGTGGCCTTATTGATCCTTTTTGCGTACATGCCCAATAATTTTCCCGTTTTGTTTATATTAATACGCATTTTCTTGGCACTTTGTTTATTTCATATTCTGGGCTTAGAACGACTCAAACACAATGAGTCCGTTTCGCCAACGTTGCGACGCTGGTTGCTAGCCGAAAACCCATTGGCACAGCTGGCCGAAAGCACAAAATGGCGATAGGACTCCTGTGTGAGCTTTCGTTGTTTTTGTGTTTTTATGTTTCTTTACACATGTTTCCCCAACATCCTTTGCTCCCAAGTACCCAACACTTTTGCTAGCCAAATGCAATACCCTACTTGGTTATGCCGCACTGATGACGGCTAATGAGCCAGAAACATGCATGTCTGCGGTTACCATTCCTACTCGTGGCCTTATTGATCCTTTTTGCGTACATGCCCAATAATTTTCCCGTTTTGTTTATATTAATACGCATTTTCTTGGCACTTTGTTTATATATATATATATATATATATATATATATATATATATATATATAAGAAAAAATGATTTTTCTTGGGGTTGCGGTCCAAAGGCCTCTAGTGATTAAAACACTATTAAAGGTGTACTCTTTTATTAAAAGTCAAGCTTTCGAAACCGTTTGGTTTCTTTCTCAAGACAACTAAAATGTGAACAAAATATTACACAACATTGAACAAAATATAAAATTTTAACTTACTAATAGTTGAGAATTGTAAGAATAAAACCTTAAAACACGAAGAATAATGAAAAATTTTTTAAAAGATTTTTTTTGTATAATTATAGTCAAAATTTTTTTGATTGATGTAAATTAGATATCGATTGTCACATTCAATTGTAAAATTTTTTTGATTGAAAAATAAAAAATAATACTTCTAATACAATAAATAAAAAAAGTGATATTAAAGATCTTAGTAATATATATAGTTATTTGATACAATTATTTAACCAGTAAATCTTTAATATTATTTTTTTTTTTTTTTTTTTTTTTTTTTTTTCAAAATTATTTTATCCCCCTTTTTATTTTTTATTTTTCAATCAAAAAAAATTTTACAATTGAATGTGACAATCGATATCTAATTTACATCAATCAAAAAAATTTTGACTATAATTATACAAAAAAAATCTTTTAAAAAATTTTTCATTATTCTTCGTGTTTTAAGGTTTTATTCTTACAATTCTCAACTATTAGTAAGTTAAAATTTTATATTTTGTTCAATGTTGTGTAATATTTTGTTCACATTTTAGTTGTCTTGAGAAAGAAACCAAACGGTTTCGAAAGCTTGACTTTTAATAAAAGAGTACACCTTTAATAGTGTTTTAATCACTAGAGGCCTTTGGACCGCAACCCCAAGAAAAATCATTTTTTCTTTTATACTATCCGGTCAAAAATAATTATAAATCTATATATATATATATATAATAATTTTTGAACCTTACTTTATATTTAATTTATTTAAGTTTCTTGGGTATGAGGTTCTTAATAATTGTTATTACAAATAAATAATAAAAAATATTTTATTTCATTTCTTGGTGATAATGGATACCAACCCAGATTAATAGAATCAATATTTAAAAAAAGAATAGACAAACATAAAAATCCAAGTACACAACAACACACAGTAACAACCACCACAAACAAAAAATATTTACCATTACCATACAATCCACAGTTGTCCGAAAATTTGGGAAAACTTTTAAAAAAACATGATTTCACAGTTTGTCACAAGGGGTACAATCTTATGAAAAAACATTTCACAAAGCTCAAAAGTAAGATACCAGATATGAAACGAACATACGAGGTTCCGTGCAATGACTGCCCATCTGTATATATTGGACAAAGTGCGCAATATCTAAATAATAGGTTAAACGGTCACCGGTATAATAAAAAAAAATACAACAGCACTTAAAAAACATAAAAATAGCCACCAGCACCAGTTTAAATTTGATAAAACCAGAATTTTAAGAACAGAACCACATAGAAGAAAACGTGAATTCATTGAAATGATTTGCACTAAAAACAACCCTGCAGCTATAAATGATAGTTCCGACATCTCTACGCTAAACAAGGTTTACTACAATATAATAAAGTAATGGAATAAAAAAAAAAAAAAAAAAAACGAAATGCGTTCTTCAAAATGGTCCACTCTGTATGAACATTTCATTCAATAGAATCATAATAAAATTAAATACCATCGTTGTCAGTAGTGTATCGTCTTAGTTTGTTTTAAATTCTTCTATTGTAATGTGTTGTAGGTACAGTTTTTGTCTTTGGTAAGTTTTTAAACAATTTTTTATATATATACCTGTATATACACTTGATGTCTCTGTATGTTCTTTTAGTATAACCAATTGATAAAGGTCACAATGGTGACCGAAATGTTTTGGAGAAAGAAATGAAATAAAATATTTTTTATTATTTATTTGTAATAACAATTATTAAGAACCTCATACCCAAGAAACTTAAATAAATTGTATATATTGTTATGATTTTCTATATTCACACAATTGTCTTTTTAGACTCCTCAGGTGGGGTTCCTCTCTTATCATTTACTAAAAAGTCCATTTCATTTTTAACAACGTTTAATATATAAATATTTTTAATTTTTAATATAACAAATTTATACAATACAAATTTCATGACATTCATTACGTCAAATACTTATTACTATTTAATTTAGATTAAATTTTGCCCACTTTTTCTAAAAAACCTTAATAATTATTTCTATTATATAAATACTACCACTTATCTTAATAAATTAAGCTTATCTTAGTCTATATTTCCAATTTATGCAAATTTTTCATTATTTGATCCTTTCTATCTCTCCATTTGATTTTTTATTTAATTTGTCCATACCATTATTCCATTTATTTCTATTTATTTATTACTTTAGTTTTATTTTACTTATATTGATTCAAATTCATTTTCCAAAATATCTTTTTATGACTTTTTTTTTAAATTCCAAAATCTCTGACATCCCAATCAATAATAATCTCAATCCCCTTAGAAACGTAGCAACCAACTTTTTTTATGATTCCTTGATAATTTGCATAAATTGATCTTATTAAAATTCTTATCTAATTAGTCTTAAATACATTTACATTATACACAAAGACCAACTATTTTGAACCATAACAATATATATATATATATATATATATATATATATATATATATATATATATATATATATATATATATATATGTTTTATTAAAATGTTATATTTTAATTGTCATAATTTAAATTAAGTTTTATAATTCTTTGTCGTCAAATATTATTTTATCGGCCCAATTATTTAACCAAATTGTAAGTTTGTCGTCTGTTATGTCTATATTATTTGGTGGGTATGTTTTATTTATTGATCTTAGTTGTTCTGTTAATGTTTGTTTTGCTAATTGTCGGTCTGGATGTCAGCAGTTTTCTATTATGTGTTCGTATGTTTCTGTTATATTGCATGTATCACAATTGTCTTGTATGTCTTTTAAGTTAAATCGTCTGTAATATTCTTTATAGTTACCATGTCCTGTTAGTAATTGTATTGCTTTCCATGTAAATTGTGGTGTATGTAATTTAGGTATTTTGTAGTAATTGTAAATTTTTCTTCCTTTGTCTGTGTTATTCCAAATGTTTTGCCAAAGTCTCATAATTTCTGTTTGTTTGTTGTTTTTTTTTGGTGTCTTTTTTTAATAAGATTATTTCATCAGTATTGTCATTATTATGTCTATTATTTGCTGTTTCGTGTGCTTTTTTTATTCCTTCTGCATTTCTGTTTATTTATTTTTTATATTAATTCGTATATTTTGTTTATAATTATCGTTTATAATATTTTTAATTTGTATGTTAATTTTATTTCTTTTATTATCTTTTAGTAATATGTCATATGCGTTTTGTGAATCTGTGTGAATTGTAATGTTTTTTGTCTGTTATTTTGTAATTGTATGCCTTTAAGTATGCCTCAAAGTTCTAATTGATTTATGTCATAGTTAGTTTGTATTTTTTCGTTTTTTGTAGTCCAAGTATTTTCGTCAAAATTGCCCAACCTATAGTCTTTGAATTTTGTTTAATACTTGCGTCTGTATAAATTTGTATCTCGTTATTTTGTTCATTTTGGTTCATTTTAATTGTATATGAAGGATGTGGTCGTTCGATTGTTTTGATTGTCAGTTTAGTATAAATGTCTTTGTATTGTATGTAAGTATTCCAATTAGCTCCAGCATCTGCTTGTAGTGGTGAGATACCACTAAGAATGTGTAATGCTGTTGTTGGAGCAGTTCGATATGCTTTGGGTATAGCTAATAGGAATAGTCTTTCAGTCGCGTTCAGTTGTTTAATTATTCTAGTGTCTTTATGATATTTACCAGTATGTATTTTATCTGATTTATATTAATAGAAGAAAACGTTTGGAAAACAGAATTTCTTAATCGCCCACAGACAGTTAAACCTGCCAACTTGCAGTTAAATCATAAATTTATTTACAGCATTCTGTTACTTCTATATGTGTATTAATTAAATTTAATAGGTTTTTCGTCAATATGAGTTCTAATATGTCGCTTTAAGTGGCTTATTTGTGTGAAACATTTTGAACAAATAACACATCTGAAAGGTTTTTCACCAGTGTGAGTTCTAATGTGTCTTTTTAACTGACCGGATTCTATAAAACACTTTGAACAAATTTCACATCTGAAAGGTTTTTCACCAGTGTGAGTCCTAATATGCCTTTTTAAATTACTGGATCCCATAAAACCTTTTAAGCAAATTTCACATTTCAAACGGTTCTCGTCAGTATGAATTCTAATATGTTTTTTTAAATCACTTTGTTGTATGAAACATTTTGAACAAATTTCACATTTGAAAGGTTTATCTCCAGTGTGAGTTATAATATGCCTTTTTAAATGACCGAATTGTATGAAACATTTTGAACAAACTTTACATTTAAAAGGTTTCTCGCCAGTGTGGGTCCTAATATGCTGTTTTAAGTTAGTTTGTCCTTTAAAACATTTTGAACAAATTTTACATTTAAAAGATTTCTTGTCAGTGTGAGTTCTAATATGCTGTTTTAAGTTAGTTTGTCCTGTAAAACATTTTGAACAAATTTTACATTTAAAAGGCTTTTCACTAGTGTGTGTTCTAATAATATGCTCTTTTAAACAAATATTTTGTGTAAAACATTTTAAACAAATTTCACATCTAAAAGGTTTTTCACCAGTGTGAGTTCTAATATGCGTTTTTAAATGACCAGATTGTGTGAAACATTTTGAACAAATTTTACATTTAAAAGGTTTTTCGCCAGTGTGAGTTCTAATATGCCGTTTTAATAAACCCGATGCTATGAAACATTTTGAACAAATTTTACATTTAAAAGGCTTTTCACTAGTGTGAGTTCAAATAATATGGTCTTTTAAACTACCATTTTGTGTGAAACATTTTGAACAAATTTCACATCTGAAAGGTTTTTCACCAGTGTGAGTTCCAATATGCTTCTTTAAAAGACTGGATTGTGTAAAACTTTTAAAACAAATATCACATTTAAAAGGTTTTTCACCAGTGTGAGTTCTAATATGCATTTTTAAATGACTGGATCGCATAAAACATTTTGAGCAAATTTCACATTTAAAAGGTTTATCAGCAGTGTGTATTTTAATATGACGTTTTAGGTTATTTTGTTCTGGGAAACAACTGTAACTGAACAAAATACCTTTACCACAAAGGCATTAGCAAACAACACAATCAAGATAAATCCTACTACTCCAGACTCCTACAGAAAATTAATCCAACACGTACGCAAAGAAGAGATAGTCCATCACACGTATCAGATAAAGCAAGAAAGAGCGTACAGAATAGTAATTAGAGACCTACACCATTCAGTGCCACTAGACGATATCAAAACTGAACTAAAGGAAAAAGGGCACAATGTAAGAAACATCATTAATATTAGACATAGGGTCAGTAAGGAACCTCTTCCGATGTTCTTTATCGATCTAGAACCTGCAAATAGTAACAAAGAAATCTACAAAATAGAATATCTACTATCGTGCAAAATCAGAATTGAACCACCACGTCACAAAAACAATATTGTACAATGTACAAGGTGTCAAGAGTATAACCACTCAAAATCTTACTGTATGCGCCCGTACAAATGTGTTAAATGCGGTGGATCGCATGATACCGAAACATGCACTAAGCCTAAAAATACACCTGCTAAATGTGCCCTTTGTCAAAACAATCATCCAGCAAATTACAAAGGCTGCTCAGTCTACCAAGATCTAATAAAATCAAGAAATAAAACAAACTTAAATAAATCCGCACAAAACCAGATCCAACAAAATCATGTTCAACCAATTGAACAGTCACATAACCAACAAGGAACTCAAAATATGCCTTCTTACTCACAGGTTCTCAAAAATAATGTAATGCCTACTCAAGCAAACGATAATAGCACTGATATAACTGAGACACTGACAACCTTCCTTAACGAATTTAAAAACATGTTTTCACAGTTGATCAACCAAAATAGTATGATCCTCACTATGCTAACCACAGTTATTAATAAGTTAACAAATTAATGGTTACTTCAGTTAGAATTGCAGCATGGAACGCAAACGGTATTAACAACCATATCCAAGAAATCATTTTATTCCTAAATCTAAACAAAATTGACATTATGCTGATATCGGAAAGCCACTCCACAGATAGAACTTTCGTTAAAATACCTTACTATAATATATATTTTACTAACCATCCTGATGGAACTGCACATGCAGGCACTGCACTTATCATCAGATCGGCTCTAAAACATCACAACCTTCAGTCATATTCAACAAATAAAATTCAGTGTACAAGTGTTAAAGTTGAAGCCCTAAAAAGACCAATGACATTTACAGCAATATACAGCCCACCCAAGCACGGTATAAACCAAGAAGAATATGATGACTTATTTAAAACGCTTAATACTAATTTTTTGATAGCAGGAGACTGGAATGCCAAACATACTGCATGGGGATCTAGGCTAATTACACCAAAAGGCAGAAACTTATTGAAATGTGTGCAGCAACACCAACTGAATATATTGTCAACGGGTGAGCCAACCTACTGGCCAACTGACACAAATAAAACCCCGGACTTGCTAGACTTTGCCCTAACAAAAGGAATATCTGATATTTACAGTGATATTGAATCAAGCTTTGATCTAAGCTCAGATCATAGTCCTGTCATCATAACTATGAGCACTAGACCAATTTGGAAAAAACCACCACTGAGGTTATGCAATAAGAAAACTGACTGGATAAAATTTCAACAAAATGTAAATGAAAATATTAGATTGGACTGGCGACTAAAAACCAGATGTGATGTTGAGGAGGTAGTCCAACATATAACAACTGTGATACAACAAGCTGCTTGGCATGCCACACCAACTAACCACAAAACCACAGATGCTAAACATAACATCCCTCTTCATATAAAAGAACTCGTCATCGAAAAACGTAGAGCACGACAGAGGTGGCAAAACAGTAGAAACCCAGTAGATAAAACACACCTTAATACTCTTACTCGAAATCTTCGTAAAGCTATTCAAGGAGCTAGAAATGATTCCTTCTCAATGTACCTAACAAATTTGACCCCTGAAGATCATTCCTTGTGGAAAGCAACGAAGAAAATAAAAAGACCAATTGTAGCTGTTCCACCGATAAGGAAAACTGATGGTGCTTGGGCGCGATCAAACTGTGAAAAGGCCAATACATTTGCAGAATTCCTTAGTACAGTACTTTCTACTCCACATGAAGACAATGTTGAAGATGATAGTGTAAAAAAATTCATAGAAGCACCATGTCAATTGTCACCTCCATTGAAAACATTCTCTCCTACTGAAGTGAAAAGAGAAATAAAATACCCCAAGTTGCACAAAGCACCCGGATTCGACCTCATAGTTGCAGAAGTCTTAAAGAAGCTTCCTAGAAAAGCAGTTGTTCTGATGACTACAATATTCAATAGTATGTTGAGATTATGCTACTATCCTGGTCAGTGGAAACACGCATACATACTAATGATTAATAAGCCTGGAAAACCAAAAACTGAAGCAAGTTCATATCGACCAATAAGCCTTCTTCCAATAATGTCAAAAGTCTTCGAACGACTTATTTTAAACAGGATTGAAGACGTAATTCCTATCGAAGACCTTATCCCCAATTATCAATTTGGGTTTAGGAAGGAACATTCAACAATTCAGCAGTGTCACAGAATAGTAAATAAAATTAAGCAAAGTTTTGAAAATAAAGAAATGTGTACTGCAGTGTTTCTGGACGTTCAACAAGCCTTCGATAGGGTATGGCATAAGGGTCTACTTTATAAGATCAAACAACATCTACCTGATCAACTATATTTAATTTTAAAATCATATTTAGAAGACAGGCACTTTCAAGTAAAACATGAAGACGAACTCTCAACTTGCCATCAAATCAAATCTGGAGTATCTCAAGGCAGTGTCCTGGGCCCTTTCTTATTTTTATTATTCACAGCCGATATACCAACAACTGATGAGACAGACTTAGCAACCTTCGCTGATGACACAGCAATCCTAGCATCTGATATTGATCCTGTAAGAGCTTCCAACAACTTACAAAACCATATAAACATTTTGCAGTCCTGGTTAAAAAAATGGAAAATAAAAGTAAATACCAATAAGTCCTGCCAAATTACCTTCACTACTAAAAGGAGTATCTGCCCACAAGTTACCATTAACAATGCTCTCATACCTATGAAGAATGAAGTCAAATATCTTGGACTCCACCTAGACCAGAAATTGACATGGTGCACACACATCAAATTGAAAAGAAAACAACTTGATTTAACAGTTAAAAATATGTATTGGCTAATAAACAGAAAATCACAGCTATCACTAGAAAATAAAATTTTAATATATAAAACTATGTTAACACCAATCTGGACATATGGTATTGAACTTTGGGGATGTAGCAAGCCATCAAATACCAAAATTCAGCAGTCCTTTCAGTCCAAAACTCTTCGAATGTTGATAAATGCTCCATGGTATGTAACAAATACAACAATACACAATGACCTGCAAATACCATTCTTCAGAGATGTCATCGAAACCCATTCCATAAAATATAGAAATCGATGTACTGACCATAACAACGAACTTATCAATGACCTTTTCACCCTGCCATTGGAGGATAGAAGACTTAAAAGAGTATGGCCAGAAGATCTTTAAAGTGAAATCCAGAGAACCGTTATTGGACGGTGCCTGACTCAAAACATTTAGTCAATTTCAGATCATTTACTTATTACTCCTTATGTAGTAGATTGTAAATTTGCAATAAATAAATAAAAAAAAAAAAAAAAATTTTGAACAAATGTTACATTTGGTAGGTTTTTTACTACTGTGGGTTCTAATATGCCTTTTTAAATGTTTGGATTGTGTAAAACATTTTAAACAAATTTCACAGTTAAAGGATTTTTGTTTACTATGAGTTCTCATCTGTTGCTTTAAATTACCCAAATCGTGTAGGTTGATGTGTTTTGTAGCAGCATTATTCCTTCTCAAATTAGCACTTTTTTTACAATTAACAACAAAGTGGTTAATATAAAAATGGTTTAAAAATAGTAATTTATCACAGAAAAATCGTCCACAACAGAAACATGTTTCATGGAATTTCCCAAAGTGAGGTTGCCATTTTCTGGTCGAAGATTGGAAACCTAAAATATATAGACTCATTTCAATAATAATAATGCTCCAAATAAAAAGCAGTAATAAAATAAAATCAATAATTTTTAAACAAACATGTAAACATGGTACGAAACCAAAAGCCAAAATAAAGATAATAAATATTTTTTATGTAAAATAATATAAAAGTGTAGGAGTGTAATTGTCTTTGTGTCTATCCTCTTGCAATCCTGCGATAGATTTAAAAAGTAATGAATGGAAAAAACAATATTGCACATTACTCGACATTAATTTAAACACGTAAATACAGAAGGTTTGTTTTAACAGACCAAAGAATCGTTCTAGAACCGTCTGGTAAATGTACAGTAGACGAAATCTCGATACCTTTACTGAGTTGTTTCGAAACGGTTTTTTGGTTTGCTAGAACTGACCTAGAGAATGCAGGTTCAATTCTTGTCGGATAAATTCAATTTTTTATTAATTTTACGTTATTTCTTGTTTTTTTTTTAATTTTAAATTTAAAAATTCCAGTTAGAGATAATTAAATGATAATTCAGTTATACTTGGGATTTTTTTGTGATTTGAATGTCGGATTTTTCAATTTTTTGTAAAATTCAAAAAATGGTAATAAATCAGTAATTTTTGGAAATTTTTGAAAATTTTAAATCTCCTTTGTATTCAAAATTTGTACTTATATTGTGAAAACCGCGTTTTAATATCATTTTTGGTTTTTTAGACATGATAATGTCGAAATTTTGAAAAACCAAAAATAGTGATAATTTAGTTATTATTGCGGATTTTCAAAATTTCAAATCGCATTTGTTTGTATTCAAAATTTTTAATTAAACAATGAAAACCGCATTTCGATATCATTTTTGGTTTTTAAGAAATGAATATGTCGAATTTTTGAAGTTTTTGGAATTCCAAAAAATAGTGACAAATTAACTATTTTTGGAAATTTTTCAAAATTTCAAATCGCATTTATTTGTATTCAAAATTTATATTTAAACTGTGAAAACTTCGTTTCAATATCATTTTTGGTTTTCTAGATATGAAAATGTCAAAATTTTGAAAATTGGAAAAACCAAAAATAGTGATAATTAAGTTATTTTTGCGATTTTTAAAAATTTCAAGTCGCATTTGTTTGTATTTAAAATTTGTATTTAAACTGTCAAAACCTCGTTTCGATATCATTTTTGGTTTTCCAGATATGGATATGTCGAAATTTTAATAATTGGAAAAACCAAAAATAGTGATAATTCAGGTATTTTTGCGCATTTTTCAAAATTACAAGTCGCATTTGTTTGTATTCAAAATTTGTACCTAAATTAAGGCCTAAACTGTGAAAACTGCGTTTTAATATGATTTTTGGTTTTCCAGATATGAATATGTCGAAATTTTGAAAATTGGAAAAACCAAAAATAGTGATAATTCAGTTATTTTTGCGGATTTTTCAAAATTTCATGTCGCATTTGTTTGTATTTAAAATTTGTAATTAAACAGTCAAAACCGCGTTTTGATATCATTTTCGGTTTTTAAGATATGAATATGTCGGGTTTTTGAAGTGTTTGGAAAATCCAAAAAATAGTGACAAATTAATTATTTTAGGAAATTTTTCAAAATTTCAAATCGCATTTGTTTGTATTCAAAATTTGTACTTAAACTGTGAAAACCGCTTTTCAATATTATTTTTGGTTTTCCAGATATGGATATGTCAAATTTTGAAAATTGGAAAAACCAAAAATAGTGATAATTCAGTTATTTTTGCGGATTTTTCAAAATTTCATGTCGCATTTGTTTGTATTTAAAATTTGTAATTAAACAGTCAAAACCGCGTTTTGATATCATTTTCGGTTTTTAAGATATGAATATGTCGGGTTTTTGAAGTGTTTGGAAAATCCAAAAAATAGTGACAAATTAATTATTTTAGGAAATTTTTCAAAATTTCAAATCGCATTTGTTTGTATTCAAAATTTGTACTTAAACTGTGAAAACCGCTTTTCAATATTATTTTTGGTTTTCCAGATATGGATATGTCAAATTTTGAAAATTGGAAAAACCAAAAATAGTGATAATTCAGTTATTTTTGCGGATTTTTCAAAATTTCATGTAGCATTTTTTTGTATTCAAAATTTGTAATTAAACAGTCAAAACCGCGTTTTGGTATCATTTTCGGTTTTTAAGATATGAATATGTCGGGTTTTTAAAGTTTTGGAAAATTTAAAAAATAGTGACGAGTTATCAATTATTTTTGGAAATTTTTCAAAATTTCAAGTCGCCTTTGTTTGTATTCAAAATTTATAATTAAACAGTGAAAACTGCGTTTTGATTTGATTGATTTTTAAGATATGGATATGTCGGATTTTCGAAGTTTTTGGAAAATCCAAAAAATAGTGACAAATTAACTATTTTTGGGAATTTTTCAAAATTTCAAATCGCATTTGTTTGTATTCAAAATTTGTATTTAAACTGTGAAAACTTCGTTTCGATATCATTTTTGGTTTTCTAGATATGAAAATGTCAAAATTTTAAAAATTGGAAAAACCAAAAATAGTGATAATTCAGTTATTTTTGCGATTTTTAAAAATTTCAAGTCGCATTTGTTTGTATTCAAAATTTGAAATTAAACAGTGAAAACCGCGTTTAGACATCATTTTTGGTTTTACAAAATTCCAAAAATTGTAGTGCGTTGTTCTTTGAATTTCTTACTTATTCATTTACTAATAACTAGGTCACTATGTTTTTGTTAACGGTGCAATTAAAGCTAAATCTGTAAACATTATTGTTGATAATTGTTATGTTCGAAATACAAGGTGTAATCATTTCTTTTTGCAAAAATCATTATTAATTGAACAATAGACGAAAGTGAAACTCAGATTAACTTTAATTTCTTCCCCGCATAAATCATACGATGAAATCCGTGTTTTGATATCATTTTTGATTTTTGAGATATAAATATTTTTGTAAATTGAAAAAACCAAAAATAGTGATATTTAAGTTAATAAATTTGGATTTATCAAATTTCAAAACGCATTTGTTTGCAATCAAATGGTCAAAATCGCATGTTGGTTTTCAAATTTGAAAATTTCGTATTATATAATATGGTTAAAATCTAAAAAATATTATCTATACGTTTCTGGTATTTATTTATTTTTATTTATTAAAAATTAATCATACGGATATAGTTTTTTAATTTAAACAATAAATTGTAATATCGTGGATGCATACAAGCACATGCTGTGATTTCAAAGAATTTAACCATTATTTTTTACATCTTCCTATTGTAAATTTATTTAAAATACGTTAATTTAATTTTTCAAGTTTTTAGTGTTTTTAATTTTAATTACATTAATTTTTTTTCTCTTTTCCTTTGCTTACTCTGCTGTCATTTCACATACTTAAATTTGAATGATAAGTAAACGAGATTCGGAAAACCGTTAAAATTTTATCGTTAGGCCGATCGCATACTTACAAGACATATGTTTGCAACATGTCTGCGACATGTCGCATCAACACAGTTGAGCACCAATGTAGGAAACAAAACTCCGTAGTTCGCACATCAGTCTACATTATGTCATCTGATGATGATGTGGAGTAGAAAGTAAGCCACTGTAGCACACTTTGACCTTTGAACCCTTGCCAACCACCCGGACTACCCCACCACTACACCATTGCAGCAGGGTGCCAACTTCAGGTCGGTCGGTAAGTTAGGGATCGTAAGACGCAAACCTTTGTGACGTTAGTGTCGCCAACTTCAGGCCGAATAACAACTTGTAGGGAATAAAAATGGCGGAGATAATTGACATAATAATTTTTTTTTTTAAATTGCCTTAAGACACTATAAACCTTGTACCCTTCACAATAATATTAAAAAGCTTATTGCAAAAAATCGTTCAGTAAGCGTTAAGAATTAAATTGTAATATCTAACAAACCCAAGATCCATATCAGTTTCATAACAGTTCTGATTTTCGACTTGTAATTGATCATAAAAACCACAAAACCTCTTAAAAAGAGAAGGCGATCGAGAATTGCCTACATACCACATAAGATTTTGGAAACACTCCACAACGACCTCATGTTCCTTCGTTTGCGCTATTTGTCTACAAACGATACTTATGGGTTCAGATTTTTCAAGAATCATTTCTTTTATTTTATTAAAATTTATTATTTGACTTGCGGCGTAATTAAGCGAAATACCCTTCACTTTGCATACTATATTGTCTTTATTTAAACACAGTCTACAACTTTTTTTTCATGCTCATTATTTCTTATCTATATAACTAATAAAAATCACATTGACGTAAAGTTTTGATTACAGACTATCCGTAGAAATTTCACAAAGTGCTGGGTAAATATTGTAAAACGATGGAATTGATCATAAAACTCCTCCTCTATTTTTTAATTTTCCTTTAAAAACATCCACTCGAGAAGAAAATTAATTTGTGTGTTAACAAACTTTGGAAACACGCAACACCTGCATTAAACACGCAACACCTGCATTAAAAAATTCACAACACATATCGACATATCCACTCGACTTTTTATATTCTTGGGTAGCAAAAACTTAATAGATAAACAGAAACCAATTTTTAGTTATTCAGATCGACAAATATTTAAACCGTCCCAAGAAATTTTTTAGTCCTTAAAGATTACCTTAGAAGTTATTGAACCGCCACTATTTGTTTCTACGCTCTCTATTAGCAACAAATATGCTTAAGGTAGGTTCTAGCTGTTTTTTCTGGGCATTCTACGTATTCGTATTTAATAGAAGAACTTTCGGTTTTATCCTGTTTATGAAAGTTTTCATTCATATAAATGTCTGAATTATCAGATAAAGTACCTAATAACATACGGCATACGACTTGCATTGTTCCCAACATCTTCTACAACAGAAGACTCAATTTAACAATTTTTGATTCTGTTTGCATTGGTAATGTAAGTATATTCCATGATATAGAAGTGGTTTCTATATCGTCTATTAATTTTAAATCTAGTACATTTAAATCAATTTCTGATTCATCTATTTCGTAATTCTCAGAATCTACTGAAATGTCATATAGTTCTTCTATATATAGACGCTTGGGACATGGTTTATCTTCTAGATTATTATAGAAGGATTCGATACGAGGCAGAGAAGTTTCAATGAAACGATCAAAACTATCAATGTAATCATATGACATTACTCCCTTCTTCGTTAAATTTAGGAAAACTTTAGAATTTAATGTTTTTGTGTTACTGTACGAAAAGACTTTTTTATGTAATTTTAAGCTAGTTTTGTTGTGTACGCAGACTTTTTTTGACTAACTGTACATATAAAAAATTTCATAAACTTACGTTTTTTCCTAGAACACATTCTGATTGTTTGTACTGTGTGTCGATTTTTACCAAAACCATGGATATCATTTCTATAAACAGGGAAATCAAATGAATGCTGTGTAATTTCTTTCTTAATTTTGATATCACTTTTTGTTTCTTGAATACTCTCATTTGAATCAACATTTTCGGTTTTTATATTTTCTCTACTGTTTAACACATCACTTTTAGTTACAGAAACTTTTTCTACACAACTGTCCGTTTTGATTTTACACAGATCGAATTGATGTAAGTTCTCGAATGCGAGTTTAGTTTCTTCAACATCAATTTCTTCGGTTTTAATATTGGATAACAAATCTTTAGAATTACTTTCGAATTTAGTGTGCATTAATATATTTGATGCATCTTTGAACATATCCATTTTCTAACACGTTTCTGGTTGTAACAAAGAACAGTGAAATTAAGTATGGTCAATTTCCCTACGGGGTCACTTTCTATTTAATTAATATGACAATATTATATGACGGCTTAACACTTGGAACTTGGGTGCACGTTAAGCTGTTTATAAAAATAAATCCAACACTCAGAGATAATCTATTATATATATATATATATATATATATATATATATATATATATATATATATATATATATATATATATATATATAAACACAAGGTGCCAAGATAACGCGTATTAATAATAAAACAAAGTGGGATAACGGGCATGTAACGCAACAAGGATCATAGGTTACAAGTAGGAATGGTAACCGCAGACATGCATGTTTCTGGCTCGTTAGCCGTCATCAGTGCGGCATAACCAAGTAGGGTATTGCACTTGGCTAGCAAGAGTGTTGGGTACTTGGGAGCAAAGGATGGTAGGGAAACATGTGTCAAAAAACACAAAACAACGAACGCTCACACAGGAGTCCTATCGCCATTTTGTGTGCTTTCGGCCAGCTGAGCCCACATTTAGGGGCTAACAACCAGCGTCGCCACGTTGGCGAAACGGACTCATTGTGTTTGAGTCGTTCTAAGCCCAGGATGTGAAACAAAAACAAGGTGCCAAGATAACGCGTATTAATAATAAAACAAAGTGGGATAACGGGCATGTAACGCAACAAGGATCATAGGTTACAAGTAGGAATGGTAACCGCAGACATGCATGTTTCTGGCTCGTTAGCCGTCATCAGTGCGGCATAACCAAGTAGGGTATTGCACTTGGCTAGCAAGAGTGTTGGGTACTTGGGAGCAAAGGATGGTAGGGAAACATGTGTCAAAAAACACAAAACAACGAACGCTCACACAGGAGTCATATCGCCATTTTGTGTGCTTTCGGCCAGCTGAGCCCACATTTAGGGGCTAACAACCAGCGTCGCCACGTTGGCGAAACGGACTCATTGTGTTTGAGTCGTTCTAAGCCCAGGATGTGAAACAAAAACAAGGTGCCAAGATAACGCGTATTAATAATAAAACAAAGTGGGATAACGGGCATGTAACGCAACAAGGATCATAGGTTACAAGTAGGAATGGTAACTGCAGACATGCATGTTTCTGGCTCGTTAGCCGTCATCAGTACGGCATAACCAAGTAGGGTATTGCACTTGGCTAGCAAGAGTGTTGGGTACTTGGGAGCAAAGGATGGTAGGGAAACATGTGTCAAAAAACACAAAACAACGAACGCTCACACAGGAGTCCTATCGCCATTTTGTGTGCTTTCGGCCAGCTGAGCCCACATTTAGGGGCTAACAACCAGCGTCGCCACGTTGGCGAAACGGACTCATTGTGTTTGAGTCGTTCTAAGCCCAGGATGTGAAACAAAAACAAGGTGCCAAGATAACGCGCATTAATAATAAAACAAAGTGGGATAACGGGCATGTACGCAAAAAGGATCATAGGGTCACGAGTAGGAATGGTAACCGCAGACATGCATGTTTCTGGCTCGTTAGCCGTCATCAGTGCGGCATAACCAAGTAAGGTATTGCACTTGGCTAGCAAAAGTGTTGGGTACTTGGGAGCAAAGGATGGTAGGGAAACATGTGTCTAAAAAAAACAAAACACAAACAACGAACGCTCACACAAGAGTCCTATCGCCATTTGTGCCTTCGGCTAGCTGTGCCCACATTTTGGGGCTACGACCAGCGTCGCCACGTTGGCGAAACGGACTCATTGTGCTTGAGTCGTTCCAAGCCCAGGATGTGAAACACAAAGGATGCCAAGTATGCGTACTTATGATAAACAAAAGGGGTAAATTAACTTTTGCTAGCCAAGTGCAATACCTTACTTGGTTATGCCGCACTGATGACGGCTAACGAGCCAGAAACATGCATGTCTGCGGTTACCATTCCTACTCGTGACCCTATGATCCTTTTTGCGTACATGCCCGTTAATTTACCCCTTTTGTTTATCATAAGTACGCATACTTGGCATCCTTTGTGTTTCACATCCTGGGCTTGGAACGACTCAAGCACAATGAGTCCGTTTCGCCAACGTGGCGACGCTGGTCGTAGCCCCAAAATGTGGGCACAGCTAGCCGAAGGCACAAATGGCGATAGGACTCTTGTGTGAGCGTTCGTTGTTTGTGTTTTTTTTTTTTAGACACATGTTTCCCTACCATCCTTTGCTCCCAAGTACCCAACACTTTTGCTAGCCAAGTGCAATACCTTACTTGGTTATGCCGCACTGATGACGGCTAACGAGCTAGAAACATGCATGTCTGCGGTTACCATTCCTACTCGTGACCCTATGATCCTTTTTGCGTACATGCCCGTTAATTTACCCCTTTTGTTTATCATAAGTACGCATACTTGGCATCCTTTGTGTTTCACATCCTGGGCTTGGAACGACTCAAGCACAATGAGTCCGTTTCGCCAACGTGGCGACGCTGGTCGTAGCCCCAAAATGTGGGCACAGCTAGCCGAAGGCACAAATGGCGATAGGACTCTTGTGTGAGCGTTCGTTGTTTGTGTTGTTTTTTTTTTTTTAGACACATGTTTCCCTACCATCCTTTGCTCCCAAGTACCCAACACTTTTGCTAGCCAAGTGCAATACCTTACTTGGTTATGCCGCACTGATGACGGCTAACGAGCCAGAAACATGCATGTCTGCGGTTACCATTCCTACTCGTGACCCTATGATCCTTTTTGCGTACATGCCCGTTAATTTACCCCTTTTGTTTATCATAAGTACGCATACTTGGCATCCTTTGTGTTTCACATCCTGGGCTTGGAACGACTCAAGCACAATGAGTCCGTTTCGCCAACGTGGCGACGCTGGTCGTAGCCCCAAAATGTGGGCACAGCTAGCCGAAGGCACAAATGGCGATAGGACTCTTGTGTGAGCGTTCGTTGTTTGTGTTTTTTTTGTTTTTTTTTTTAGACACATGTTTCCCTACCATCCTTTGCTCCCAAGTACCCAACACTTTTGCTAGCCAAGTGCAATACCTTACTTGGTTATGCCGCACTGATGACGGCTAACGAGCCAGAAACATGCATGTCTGCGGTTACCATTCCTACTCGTGACCCTATGATCCTTTTTGCGTACATGCCCGTTAATTTACCCCTTTTGTTTATCATAAGTACGCATACTTGGCATCCTTTGTGTTTCACATCCTGGGCTTGGAACGACTCAAGCACAATGAGTCCGTTTCGCCAACGTGGCGACGCTGGTCGTAGCCCCAAAATGTGGGCACAGCTAGCCGAAGGCACAAATGGCGATAGGACTCTTGTGTGAGCGTTCGTTGTTTGTGTTTTTTTTTTTTTTAGACACATGTTTCCCTACCATCCTTTGCTCCCAAGTACCCAACACTTTTGCTAGCCAAGTGCAATACCTTACTTGGTTATGCCGCACTGATGACGGCTAACGAGCCAGAAACATGCATGTCTGCGGTTACCATTCCTACTCGTGACCCTATGATCCTTTTTGCGTACATGCCCGTTAATTTACCCCTTTTGTTTATCATAAGTACGCATACTTGGCATCCTTTGTGTTTCACATCCTGGGCTTGGAACGACTCAAGCACAATGAGTCCGTTTCGCCAACGTGGCGACGCTGGTCGTAGCCCCAAAATGTGGGCACAGCTAGCCGAAGGCACAAATGGCGATAGGACTCTTGTGTGAGCGTTCGTTGTTTGTGTTTTTTTTTTTAGACACATGTTTCCCTACCATCCTTTGCTCCCAAGTACCCAACACTTTTGCTAGCCAAGTGCAATACCTTACTTGGTTATGCCGCACTGATGACGGCTAACGAGCCAGAAACATGCATGTCTGCGGTTACCATTCCTACTCGTGACCCTATGATCCTTTTTGCGTACATGCCCGTTAATTTACCCCTTTTGCTTATCATAAGTACGCATACTTGGCATCCTTTGTGTTTCACATCCTGGGCTTGGAACGACTCAAGCACAATTAGTCCGTTTCGCCAACGTGGCGACGCTGGTCGTAGCCCCAAAATGTGGGCACAGCTAGCCGAAGGCACAAATGGCGATAGGACTCTTGTGTGAGCGTTCGTTGTTTGTGTTTTTTTTTTTTAGACACATGTTTCCCTACCATCCTTTGCTCCCAAGTACCCAACACTTTTGCTAGCCAAGTGCAATACCTTACTTGGTTATGCCGCACTGATGACGGCTAACGAGCCAGAAACATGCATGTCTGCGGTTACCATTCCTACTCGTGACCCTATGATCCTTTTTGCGTACATGCCCGTTAATTTACCCCTTTTGTTTATCATAAGTACGCATACTTGGCATCCTTTGTGTTTCACATCCTGGGCTTGGAACGACTCAAGCACAATGAGTCCGTTTCGCCAACGTGGCGACGCTGGTCGTAGCCCCAAAATGTGGGCACAGCTAGCCGAAGGCACAAATGGCGATAGGACTCTTATGTGAGCGTTCGTTGTTTGTGTTTTTTTTTTTTTAGACACATGTTTCCCTACCATCCTTTGCTCCCAAGTACCCAACACTTTTGCTAGCCAAGTGAAATACCTTACTTGGTTATGCCGCACTGATGACGGCTAACGAGCCAGAAACATGCATGTCTGCGGTTACCATTCCTACTCGTGACCCTATGATCCTTTTTGCGTACATGCCCGTTAATTTACCCCTTTTGTTTATCATAAGTACGCATACTTGGCATCCTTTGTGTTTCACATCCTGGGCTTGGAACGACTCAAGCACAATGAGTCCGTTTCGCCAACGTGGCGACGCTGGTCGTAGCCCCAAAATGTGGGCACAGCTAGCCGAAGGCACAAATGGCGATAGGACTCTTGTGTGAGCGTTCGTTGTTTGTGTTTTTTTTTTTTTTTTTTTTAGACACATGTTTCCCTACCATCCTTTGCTCCCAAGTATCCAACACTTTTGCTAGCCAAGTGCAATACCTTACTTGGTTATGCCGCACTGATGACGGCTAACGAGCCAGAAACATGCATGTCTGCGGTTACCATTCCTACTCGTGACCCTATGATCCTTTTTGCGTACATGCCCGTTAATTTACCCCTTTTGTTTATCATAAGTACGCATACTTGGCATCCTTTGTATATATATATATATATATATATATATATATATATATATATATATATATATATATATATAAAACAAAGTGGGATAACGGGCATGTAACGCAACAAGGATCATAGGTTACAAGTAGGAATGGTAACCGCAGACATGCATGTTTCTGGCTCGTTAGCCGTCATCAGTGCGGCATAACCAAGTAGGGTATTGCACTTGGCTAGCAAGAGTGTTGGGTACTTGGGAGCAAAGGATGGTAGGAAAACATGTGTCAAAAAACACAAAACAACGAACGCTCACACAGGAGTCCTATCGCCATTTTGTGTGCTTTCGGCCAGCTGAGCCCACATTTAGGGGCTAACAACCAGCGTCGCCACGTTGGCGAAACGGACTCATTGTGTTTGAGTCGTTCTAAGCCCAGGATGTGAAACAAAAACAAGGTGCCAAGATAACGCGTATTAATAATAAAACAAAGTGGAATAACGGGCATGTAACGCAACAAGGATCATAGGTTACAAGTAGGAATGGTAACCGCAGACATGCATGTTTCTGGCTCGTTAGCCGTCATCAGTGCGGCATAACCAAGTAGGGTATTGCACTTGGCTAGCAAGAGTGTTGGGTACTTGGGAGCAAAGGATGGTAGGGAAACATGTGTCAAAAAACACAAAACAACGAACGCTCACACAGGAGTCATATCGCCATTTTGTGTGCTTTCGGCCAGCTGAGCCCACATTTAGGGGCTAACAACCAGCGTCGCCACGTTGGCGAAACGGACTCATTGTGTTTGAGTCGTTCTAAGCCCAGGATGTGAAACAAAAACAAGGTGCCAAGATAACGCGTATTAATAATAAAACAAAGTGGGATAACGGGCATGTAACGCAACAAGGATCATAGGTTACAAGTAGGAATGGTAACTGCAGACATGCATGTTTCTGGCTCGTTAGCCGTCATCAGTACGGCATAACCAAGTAGGGTATTGCACTTGGCTAGCAAGAGTGTTGGGTACTTGGGAGCAAAGGATGGTAGGGAAACATGTGTCAAAAAACACAAAACAACGAACGCTCACACAGGAGTCCTATCGCCATTTTGTGTGCTTTCGGCCAGCTGAGCCCACATTTAGGGGCTAACAACCAGCGTCGCCACGTTGGCGAAACGGACTCATTGTGTTTGAGTCGTTCTAAGCCCAGGATGTGAAACAAAAACAAGGTGCCAAGATAACGCGCATTAATAATAAAACAAAGTGGGATAACGGGCATGTAACGCAACAAGGATCATAGGTTACAAGTAGGAATGGTAACCGCAGACATGCATGTTTCTGGCTCGTTAGCCGTCATCAGTGCGGCATAACCAAGTAGGGTATTGCACTTGGCTAGCAAGAGTGTTGGGTACTTGGGAGCAAAGGATGGTAGGGAAACATGTGTCAAAAAACACAAAACAACGAACGCTCACACAGGAGTCCTATCGCCATTTTGTGTGCTTTCGGCCAGCTGAGCCCACATTTAGGGGCTAACAACCAGCGTCGCCACGTTGGCGAAACGGACTCATTGTGTTTGAGTCGTTCTAAGCCCAGGATGTGAAACAAAAACAAGGTGCCAAGATAACGCGTATTAATAATAAAACAAAGTGGGATAACGGGCATGTAACGCAACGCACTTTGTTTTATTATTAATACGCGTTATCTTGGCACCTTGTTTTTGTTTCACATCCTGGGCTTAGAACGACTCAAACACAATGAGTCCGTTTCGCCAACGTGGCGACGCTGGTTGTTAGCCCCTAAATGTGGGCTCAGCTGGCCGAAAGCACACAAAATGGCGATAGGACTCCTGTGTGAGCGTTCGTTGTTTTGTGTTTTTTGACACATGTTTCCCTACCATCCTTTGCTCCCAAGTACCCAACACTCTTGCTAGCCAAGTGCAATACCCTACTTGGTTATGCCGCACTGATGACGGCTAACGAGCCAGAAACATGCATGTCTGCGGTTACCATTCCTACTTGTAACCTATGATCCTTGTTGCGTTACATGCCCGTTATCCCACTTTGTTTTATTATTAATACGCGTTATCTTGGCACCTTGTTTTTGTTTCACATCCTGGGCTTAGAACGACTCAAACACAATGAGTCCGTTTCGCCAACGTGGCGACGCTGGTTGTTAGCCCCTAAATGTGGGCTCAGCTGGCCGAAAGCACACAAAATGGCGATAGGACTCCTGTGTGAGCGTTCGTTGTTTTGTGTTTTTTGACACATGTTTCCCTACCATCCTTTGCTCCCAAGTACCCAACACTCTTGCTAGCCAAGTGCAATACCCTACTTGGTTATGCCGCACTGATGACGGCTAACGAGCCAGAAACATGCATGTCTGCGGTTACCATTCCTACTTGTAACCTATGATCCTTGTTGCGTTACATGCCCGTTATCCCACTTTGTTTTATTATTAATACGCGTTATCTTGGCACCTTGTTTTTGTTTCACATCCTGGGCTTAGAACGACTCAAACACAATGAGTCCGTTTCGCCAACGTGGCGACGCTGGTTGTTAGCCCCTAAATGTGGGCTCAGCTGGCCGAAAGCACACAAAATGGCGATAGGACTCCTGTGTGAGCGTTCGTTGTTTTGTGTTTTTTGACACATGTTTCCCTACCATCCTTTGCTCCCAAGTACCCAACACTCTTGCTAGCCAAGTGCAATACCCTACTTGGTTATGCCGCACTGATGACGGCTAACGAGCCAGAAACATGCATGTCTGCGGTTACCATTCCTACTTGTAACCTATGATCCTTGTTGCGTTACATGCCCGTTATCCCACTTTGTTTTATATATATATATATATATATATATATATATACAAAGGATGCCTAGTATGCGTACTTATGATAAACAAAAGGGGTAAATTAACGGGCATGTACGCAAAAAGGATCATAGGGTCACGAGTAGGAATGGTAACCGCAGACATGCATGTTTCTGGCTCGTTAGCCGTCATCAGTGCGGCATAACCAAGTAAGGTATTGCACTTGGCTAGCAAAAGTGTTGGGTACTTGGGAGCAAAGGATGGTAGGGAAACATGTGTCTAAAAAAAAAAAACACAAACAACGAACGCTCACACAAGAGTCCTATCGCCATTTGTGCCTTCGGCTAGCTGTGCCCACATTTTGGGGCTACGACCAGCGTCGCCACGTTGGCGAAACGGACTCATTGTGCTTGAGTCGTTCCAAGCCCAGGATGTGAAACACAAAGGATGCCAAGTATGCGTACTTATGATAAACAAAAGGGGTAAATTAACGGGCATGTACGCAAAAAGGATCATAGGGTCACGAGTAGGAATGGTAACCGCAGACATGCATGTTTCTGGCTCGTTAGCCATCATCAGTGCGGCATAACCAAGTAAGGTATTGCACTTGGCTAGCAAAAGTGTTGGGTACTTGGGAGCAAAGGATGGTAGGGAAACATGTGTCTAAAAAAAAAAAAAACACAAACAACGAACGCTCACACAAGAGTCCTATCGCCATTTGTGCCTTCGGCTAGCTGTGCCCACATTTTGGGGCTACGACCAGCGTCGCCACGTTGGCGAAACGGACTCATTGTGCTTGAGTCGTTCCAAGCCCAGGATGTGAAACACAAAGGATGCGTACTTATGATAAACAAAAGGGGTAAATTAACGGGCATGTACGCAAAAAGGATCATAGGGTCACGAGTAGGAATGGTAACCGCAGACATGCATGTTTCTGGCTCGTTAGCCGTCATCAGTGCGGCATAACCAAGTAAGGTATTGCACTTGGCTAGCAAAAGTGTTGGGTACTTGGGAGCAAAGGATGGTAGGGAAACATGTGTCTAAAAAAAAAAAAACACAAACAACGAACGCTCACACAAGAGTCCTATCGCCATTTGTGCCTTCGGCTAGCTGTGCCCACATTTTGGGGCTACGACCAGCGTCGCCACGTTGGCGAAACGGACTCATTGTGCTTGAGTCGTTCCAAGCCCAGGATGTGAAACACAAAGGATGCCAAGTATGCGTACTTATGATAAACAAAAGGGGTAAATTAACGGGCATGTACGCAAAAAGGATCATAGGGTCACGAGTAGGAATGGTAACCGCAGACATGCATGTTTCTGGCTCGTTAGCCGTCATCAGTGCGGCATAACCAAGTAAGGTATTGCACTTGGCTAGCAAAAGTGTTGGGTACTTGGGAGCAAAGGATGGTAGGGAAACATGTGTCTAAAAAAAAAAAAAAAAAAAAACACAAACAACGAACGCTCACACAAGAGTCCTATCGCCATTTGTGCCTTCGGCTTGCTGTGCCCACATTTTGGGGCTACGACCAGCGTCGCCACGTTGGCGAAACGGACTCATTGTGCTTGAGTCGTTCCAAGCCCAGGATGTGAAACACAAAGGATGCCAAGTATGCGTACTTATGATAAACAAAAGGGGTAAATTAACGGGCATGTACGCAAAAAGGATCATAGGGTCACGAGTAGGAATGGTAACCGCAGACATGCATGTTTCTGGCTCGTTAGCCGTCATCAGTACGGCATAACCAAGTAAGGTATTGCACTTGGCTAGCAAAAGTGTTGGGTACTTGGGAGCAAAGGATGGTAGGGAAACATGTGTCTAAAAAAAAAACACAAACAACGAACGCTCACACAAGAGTCCTATCGCCATTTGTGCCTTCGGCTAGCTGTGCCCACATTTTGGGGCTACGACCAGCGTCGCCACGTTGGCGAAACGGACTCATTGTGCTTGAGTCGTTCCAAGCCCAGGATGTGAAACACAAAGGATGCCAAGTATGCGTACTTATGATAAACAAAAGGGGTAAATTAACTTTTGCTAGCCAAGTGCAATACCTTACTTGGTTATGCCGCACTGATGACGGCTAACGAGCCAGAAACATGCATGTCTGCGGTTACCATTCCTACTCGTGACCCTATGATCCTTTTTGCGTACATGCCCGTTAATTTACCCCTTTTGTTTATCATAAGTACGCATACTTGGCATCCTTTGTGTTTCACATCCTGGGCTTGGAACGACTCAAGCACAATGAGTCCGTTTCGCCAACGTGGCGACGCTGGTCGTAGCCCCAAAATGTGGGCACAGCTAGCCGAAGGCACAAATGGCGATAGGACTCTTGTGTGAGCGTTCGTTGTTTGTGTTTTTTTTTTTTTTAGACACATGTTTCCCTACCATCCTTTGCTCCCAAGTACCCAACACTTTTGCTAGCCAAGTGCAATACCTTACTTGGTTATGCCGCACTGATGACGGCTAACGAGCCAGAAACATGCATGTCTGCGGTTACCATTCCTACTCGTGACCCTATGATCCTTTTTGCGTACATGCCCGTTAATTTACCCCTTTTGTTTATCATAAGTACGCATACTTGGCATCCTTTGTGTTTCACATCCTGGGCTTGGAACGACTCAAGCACAATGAGTCCGTTTCGCCAACGTGGCGACGCTGGTCGTAGCCCCAAAATGTGGGCACAGCTAGCCGAAGGCACAAATGGCGATAGGACTCTTGTGTGAGCGTTCGTTGTTTGTGTTGTTTTTTTTTTTAGACACATGTTTCCCTACCATCCTTTGCTCCCAAGTACCCAACACTTTTGCTAGCCAAGTGCAATACCTTACTTGGTTATGCCGCACTGATGACGGCTAACGAGCCAGAAACATGCATGTCTGCGGTTACCATTCCTACTCGTGACCCTATGATCCTTTTTGCGTACATGCCCGTTAATTTACCCCTTTTGTTTATCATAAGTACGCATACTTGGCATCCTTTGTGTTTCACATCCTGGGCTTGGAACGACTCAAGCACAATGAGTCCGTTTCGCCAACGTGGCGACGCTGGTCGTAGCCCCAAAATGTGGGCACAGCTAGCCGAAGGCACAAATGGCGATAGGACTCTTGTGTGAGCGTTCGTTGTTTGTGTTTTTTTTTTTTTAGACACATGTTTCCCTACCATCCTTTGCTCCCAAGTACCCAACACTTTTGCTAGCCAAGTGCAATACCTTACTTGGTTATGCCGCACTGATGACGGCTAACGAGCCAGAAACATGCATGTCTGCGGTTACCATTCCTACTCGTGACCCTATGATCCTTTTTGCGTACATGCCCGTTAATTTACCTCTTTTGTATATATATATATATATATATATATATATATATATATATAAATGAAACCCGTTTTTCCTGGTCATGGCATCACGCGTGAATGGCTGGACCGATTTTACTAATTCTTTTTGCCAATTGTTTATTTGTTATTATTAGGAGAAGGTTCTTACGGAAGAAAATATTAAGAAAATCTCTCAGAAATATTGAAAAATAGACATTTAATTTTGCATATTTTAAAAAAACGCGCGTAACGAATGGCAATGTCATTCACAGCCATAGACTATATTGAAAGAGCATCGTTTGTTCGGAAACGTAGTTACTTAATTAAATAAACCTTAAATTAACCCTACACCCTACTCCCTTTCAGGTAGAGTGGTGCGCACATAGATAATATGTAATAAAGAGATGTACTGATAGCGTATATAAAATTGGTTACATGTTTTGAGCGACGGTGGCGCGCCAACGATAGGGGAAAGAAGCTCATCGATTCAAAAAATTGGTATAAATACTGTTTCATATAGAAATACACTTTTAAAGGCTTAAAAGTACATATCTATATATATATATATATATATATATATATATATATATATATATAGATAGATATCAGTACATCTCTTTATTACATATTATCTATGTGCGCACCACTCTACCTGAAAGGGAGTAGGGTGTAGGGTTAATTTAAGGTTTATTTAATTAAGTAACCACGTTTCCGAACAAACGATGCTCTTTCAATATAGTCTATGGCTGTGAATGACATTGACATTCGTTACGCGCGTTTTTTTAAAATATGCAAAATTAAATGTCTATTTTTCAATATTTCTGAGAGATTTTCTTAATATTTTCTTCCGTAAGAACCTTCTCCTAATAATAACAAATACAACACAAAAAGAATTAGTAAAATCGGTCCAGCCATTCACGCGTGATGCCATGACCAGGAAAAACGGGTTTCATTTATATATATATATATATATATATATATACAAAAGGGGTAAATTAACGGGCATGTACGCAAAAAGGATCATAGGGTCACGAGTAGGAATGGTAACCGCAGACATGCATGTTTCTGGCTCGTTAGCCGTCATCAGTGCGGCATAACCAAGTAAGGTATTGCACTTGGCTAGCAAAAGTGTTGGGTACTTGGGAGCAAAGGATGGTAGGGAAACATGTGTCTAAAAAAAAAAAAACACAAACAACGAACGCTCACACAAGAGTCCTATCGCCATTTGTGCCTTCGGCTAGCTGTGCCTACATTTTGGGGCTACGACCAGCGTCGCCACGTTGGCGAAACGGACTCATTGTGCTTGAGTCGTTCCAAGCCCAGGATGTGAAACACAAAGGATGCCAAGTATGCGTACTTATGATAAACAAAAGGGGTAAATTAACGGGCATGTACGCAAAAAGGATCATAGGGTCACGAGTAGGAATGGTAACCGCAGACATGCATGTTTCTGGCTCGTTAGCCGTCATCAGTGCGGCATAACCAAGTAAGGTATTGCACTTGGCTAGCAAAAGTGTTGGGTACTTGGGAGCAAAGGATGGTAGGGAAACATGTGTCTAAAAAAAAAAACAAAAAAAACACAAACAACGAACGCTCACACAAGAGTCCTATCGCCATTTGTGCCTTCGGCTAGCTGTGCCCACATTTTGGGGCTACGACCAGCGTCGCCACGTTGGCGAAACGGACTCATTGTGCTTGAGTCGTTCCAAGCCCAGGATGTGAAACACAAAGGATGCCAAGTATGCGTACTTATGATAAACAAAAGGGGTAAATTAACGGGCATGTACGCAAAAAGGATCATAGGGTCACGAGTAGGAATGGTAACCGCAGACATGCATGTTTCTGGCTCGTTAGCCGTCATCAGTGCGGCATAACCAAGTAAGGTATTGCACTTGGCTAGCAAAAGTGTTGGGTACTTGGGAGCAAAGGATGGTAGGGAAACATGTGTCTAAAAAAAAAAACACAAACAACGAACGCTCACACAAGAGTCCTATCGCCATTTGTGCCTTCGGCTTGCTGTGCCCACATTTTGGGGCTACGACCAGCGTCGCCACGTTGGCGAAACGGACTCATTGTGCTTGAGTCGTTCCAAGCCCAGGATGTGAAACACAAAGGATGCCAAGTATGCGTACTTATGATAAACAAAAGGGGTAAATTAACGGGCATGTACGCAAAAAGGATCATAGGGTCACGAGTAGGAATGGTAACCGCAGACATGCATGTTTATGGCTCGTTAGCCGTCATCAGTGCAGCATAACCAAGTAAGGTATTGCACTTGGCTAGCAAAAGTGTTGGGTACTTGGGAGCAAAGGATGGTAGGGAAACATGTGTCTTAAAAAAAAAAAACAAAAAAAACACAAACAACGAACGCTCACACAAGAGTCCTATCGCCATTTGTGCCTTCGGCTAGCTGTGCCCACATTTTGGGGCTACGACCAGCGTCGCCACGTTGGCGAAACGGACTCATTGTGCTTGAGTCGTTTCAAGCCCAGGATGTGAAACACAAAGGATGCCAAGTATGCTTACTTATGATAAACAAAAGGGGTAAATTAACGGGCATGTACGCAAAAAGGATCATAGGGTCACGAGTGAGAATGGTAACCGCAGACATGCATGTTTCTGGCTCGTTAGCCGTCATCAGTGCGGCATAACCAAGTAAGGTATTGCACTTGGCTAGCAAAAGTGTTGGGTACTTGGGAGCAAAGGATGGTAGGGAAACATGTGTCTAAAAAAAAAAACACAAACAACGAACGCTCACACAAGAGTCCTATCGCCATTTGTGCCTTCGGCTAGCTGTGCCCACATTTTGGGGCTACGACCAGCGTCGCTACGTTGGCGAAACGGACTCATTGTGCTTGAGTCGTTCCAAGCCCAGGATGTGAAACACAAAGGATGCCAAGTATGCGTACTTATGATAAACAAAAGGGGTAAATTAACGGGCATGTACGCAAAAAGGATCATAGGGTCACGAGTAGGAATGGTAACCGCAGACATGCATCTTTCTGGCTCGTTAGCCGTCATCAGTGCGGCATAACCAAGTAAGGTATTGCACTTGGCTAGCAAAAGTGTTGGGTACTTGGGAGCAAAGGATGGTAGGGAAACATGTGTGTAAAAAAAAAAAAAAAAACACAAACAACGAACGCTCACACAAGAGTCCTATCGCCATTTGTGCCTTCGGCTAGCTGTGCCCACATTTTGGGGCTACGACCAGCGTCGCCACGTTGGCGAAACGGACTCATTGTGCTTGAGTCGTTTCAAGCCCAGGATGTGAAACACAAAGGATGCCAAGTATGCTTACTTATGATAAACAAAAGGGGTAAATTAACGGGCATGTACGCAAAAAGGATCATAGGGTCACGAGTAGGAATGGTAACCGCAGACATGCATGTTTCTGGCTCGTTAGCCGTCATCAGTGCGGCATAACCAAGTAAGGTATTGCACTTGGCTAGCAAAAGTGTTGGGTACTTGGGAGCAAAGGATGGTAGGGAAACATGTGTCTAAAAAAAACAAAACACAAACAACGAACGCTCACACAAGAGTCCTATCGCCATTTGTGCCTTCGGCTAGCTGTGCCCACATTTTGGGGCTACGACCAGCGTCGCCACGTTGGCGAAACGGACTCATTGTGCTTGAGTCGTTCCAAGCCCAGGATGTGAAACACAAAGGATGCCAAGTATGCGTACTTATGATAAACAAAAGGGGTAAATTAACTTTTGCTAGCCAAGTGCAATACCTTACTTGGTTATGCCGCACTGATGACGGCTAACGAGCCAGAAACATGCATGTCTGCGGTTACCATTCCTACTCGTGACCCTATGATCCTTTTTGCGTACATGCCCGTTAATTTACCCCTTTTGTTTATCATAAGTACGCATACTTGGCATCCTTTGTGTTTCACATCCTGGGCTTGGAACGACTCAAGCACAATGAGTCCGTTTCGCCAACGTGGCGACGCTGGTCGTAGCCCCAAAATGTGGGCACAGCTAGCCGAAGGCACAAATGGCGATAGGACTCTTGTGTGAGCGTTCGTTGTTTGTGTTTTTTTTTTTTAGACACATGTTTCCCTACCATCCTTTGCTCCCAAGTACCCAACACTTTTGCTAGCCAAGTGCAATACCTTACTTGGTTATGCCGCACTGATGACGGCTAACGAGCTAGAAACATGCATGTCTGCGGTTACCATTCCTACTCGTGACCCTATGATCCTTTTTGCGTACATGCCCGTTAATTTACCCCTTTTGTTTATCATAAGTACGCATACTTGGCATCCTTTGTGTTTCACATCCTGGGCTTGGAACGACTCAAGCACAATGAGTCCGTTTCGCCAACGTGGCGACGCTGGTCGTAGCCCCAAAATGTGGGCACAGCTAGCCGAAGGCACAAATGGCGATAGGACTCTTGTGTGAGCGTTCGTTGTTTGTGTTGTTTTTTTTTTTTTAGACACATGTTTCCCTACCATCCTTTGCTCCCAAGTACCCAACACTTTTGCTAGCCAAGTGCAATACCTTACTTGGTTATGCCGCACTGATGACGGCTAACGAGCCAGAAACATGCATGTCTGCGGTTACCATTCCTACTCGTGACCCTATGATCCTTTTTGCGTACATGCCCGTTAATTTACCCCTTTTGTTTATCATAAGTACGCATACTTGGCATCCTTTGTGTTTCACATCCTGGGCTTGGAACGACTCAAGCACAATGAGTCCGTTTCGCCAACGTGGCGACGCTGGTCGTAGCCCCAAAATGTGGGCACAGCTAGCCGAAGGCACAAATGGCGATAGGACTCTTGTGTGAGCGTTCGTTGTTTGTGTTTTTTTTGTTTTTTTTTTTAGACACATGTTTCCCTACCATCCTTTGCTCCCAAGTACCCAACACTTTTGCTAGCCAAGTGCAATACCTTACTTGGTTATGCCGCACTGATGACGGCTAACGAGCCAGAAACATGCATGTCTGCGGTTACCATTCCTACTCGTGACCCTATGATCCTTTTTGCGTACATGCCCGTTAATTTACCCCTTTTGTTTATCATAAGTACGCATACTTGGCATCCTTTGTGTTTCACATCCTGGGCTTGGAACGACTCAAGCACAATGAGTCCGTTTCGCCAACGTGGCGACGCTGGTCGTAGCCCCAAAATGTGGGCACAGCTAGCCGAAGGCACAAATGGCGATAGGACTCTTGTGTGAGCGTTCGTTGTTTGTGTTTTTTTTTTTTTTAGACACATGTTTCCCTACCATCCTTTGCTCCCAAGTACCCAACACTTTTGCTAGCCAAGTGCAATACCTTACTTGGTTATGCCGCACTGATGACGGCTAACGAGCCAGAAACATGCATGTCTGCGGTTACCATTCCTACTCGTGACCCTATGATCCTTTTTGCGTACATGCCCGTTAATTTACCCCTTTTGTATATATATATATATATATATATAAATGAAACCCGTTTTTCCTGGTCATGGCATCACGCGTGAATGGCTGGACCGATTTTACCTATTCTTTTTGTGTTGTATTTGTTATTATTAGGAGAAGGTTCTTACGGAAGAAAATATTAAGAAAATCTCTCAGAAATATTGAAAAATAGACATTTAATTTTGCATATTTTAAAAAAACGCGCGTAACGAATGGCAATGTCATTCACAGCCATAGACTATATTGAAAGAGCATCGTTTGTTCGGAAACGTAGTTACTTAATTAAATAAACCTTAAATTAACCCTACACCCTACTCCCTTTCAGGTAGAGTGGTGCGCACATAGATAATATGTAATAAAGAGATGTACTGATAGCGTATATAAAATTGGTTACATGTTTTGAGCGACGGTGGCGCGCCAACGATAGGGGAAAGAAGCTCATCGACTCAAAAAATTGGTATAAATACTGTTTCATATAGAAATACACTTTTAAAGGCTTAAAAGTACATATCTATATATATATATATATATATATATATATATATATATATATATATATATATATATATATATATATATATATATATAGATATGTACTTTTAAGCCTTTAAAAGTGTATTTCTATATGAAACAGTATTTATACCAATTTTTTGAATCGATGAGCTTCTTTCCCCTATCGTTGGCGCGCCACCGTCGCTCAAAACATGTAACCAATTTTATATACGCTATCAGTACATCTCTTTATTACATATTATCTATGTGCGCACCACTCTACCTGAAAGGGAGTAGGGTGTAGGGTTAATTTAAGGTTTATTTAATTAAGTAACTACGTTTCCGAACAAACGATGCTCTTTCAATATAGTCTATGGCTGTGAATGACATTGCCATTCGTTACGCGCGTTTTTTTAAAATATGCAAAATTAAATGTCTATTTTTCAATATTTCTGAGAGATTTTCTTAATATTTTCTTCCGTAAGAACCTTCTCCTAATAATAACAAATACAACACAAAAAGAATAGGTAAAATCGGTCCAGCCATTCACGCGTGATGCCATGACCAGGAAAAACGGGTTTCATTTATATATATATATATATATATATATACAAAAGGGGTAAATTAACGGGCATGTACGCAAAAAGGATCATAGGGTCACGAGTAGGAATGGTAACCGCAGACATGCATGTTTCTGGCTCGTTAGCCGTCATCAGTGCGGCATAACCAAGTAAGGTATTGCACTTGGCTAGCAAAAGTGTTGGGTACTTGGGAGCAAAGGATGGTAGGGAAACATGTGTCTAAAAAAAAAAAAAACACAAACAACGAACGCTCACACAAGAGTCCTATCGCCATTTGTGCCTTCGGCTAGCTGTGCCCACATTTTGGGGCTACGACCAGCGTCGCCACGTTGGCGAAACGGACTCATTGTGCTTGAGTCGTTCCAAGCCCAGGATGTGAAACACAAAGGATGCCAAGTATGCGTACTTATGATAAACAAAAGGGGTAAATTAACGGGCATGTACGCAAAAAGGATCATAGGGTCACGAGTAGGAATGGTAACCGCAGACATGCATGTTTCTGGCTCGTTAGCCGTCATCAGTGCGGCATAACCAAGTAAGGTATTGCACTTGGCTAGCAAAAGTGTTGGGTACTTGGGAGCAAAGGATGGTAGGGAAACATGTGTCTAAAAAAAAAAACAAAAAAAACACAAACAACGAACGCTCACACAAGAGTCCTATCGCCATTTGTGCCTTCGGCTAGCTGTGCCCACATTTTGGGGCTACGACCAGCGTCGCCACGTTGGCGAAACGGACTCATTGTGCTTGAGTCGTTCCAAGCCCAGGATGTGAAACACAAAGGATGCCAAGTATGCGTACTTATGATAAACAAAAGGGGTAAATTAACGGGCATGTACGCAAAAAGGATCATAGGGTCACGAGTAGGAATGGTAACCGCAGACATGCATGTTTCTGGCTCGTTAGCCGTCATCAGTGCGGCATAACCAAGTAAGGTATTGCACTTGGCTAGCAAAAGTGTTGGGTACTTGGGAGCAAAGGATGGTAGGGAAACATGTGTCTAAAAAAAAAAAAACAACACAAACAACGAACGCTCACACAAGAGTCCTATCGCCATTTGTGCCTTCGGCTAGCTGTGCCCACATTTTGGGGCTACGACCAGCGTCGCCACGTTGGCGAAACGGACTCATTGTGCTTGAGTCGTTCCAAGCCCAGGATGTGAAACACAAAGGATGCCAAGTATGCGTACTTATGATAAACAAAAGGGGTAAATTAACTTTTGCTAGCCAAGTGCAATACCTTACTTGGTTATGCCGCACTGATGACGGCTAACGAGCCAGAAACATGCATGTCTGCGGTTACCATTCCTACTCGTGACCCTATGATCCTTTTTGCGTACATGCCCGTTAATTTACCCCTTTTGTTTATCATATATATATATATATATATATATATATATATATATATATATATATATATATATATATATATATATATATATATAGATAGATATCAGTACATCTCTTTATTACATATTATCTATGTGCGCACCACTCTACCTGAAAGGGAGTAGGGTGTAGGGTTAATTTAAGGTTTATTTAATTAAGTAACCACGTTTCCGAACAAACGATGCTCTTTCAATATAGTCTATGGCTGTGAATGACATTGACATTCGTTACGCGCGTTTTTTTAAAATATGCAAAATTAAATGTCTATTTTTCAATATTTCTGAGAGATTTTCTTAATATTTTCTTCCGTAAGAACCTTCTCCTAATAATAACAAATACAACACAAAAAGAATTAGTAAAATCGGTCCAGCCATTCACGCGTGATGCCATGACCAGGAAAAACGGGTTTCATTTATATATATATATATATATATATATATATATATATATATATATATATATATATATATATATTACTATTATTATATATATATATATATATATATATATATATAGATAGATTATCTCTGAGTGTTGGATTTATTTTTATAAACAGCTTAACGTGCACCCAAGTTCCAAGTGTTAAGCCGTAGATTGTCATATTAATTAAATAGAAAGTGACCCCGTAGGGAAATTGACCATACTTAATTTCACTGTTCTTTGTTACAACCAGAAACGTGTTAGAAAATGGATATGTTCAAAGATGCATCAAATATATTAATGCACACTAAAATTGAAAGTAATTCTAAAGATTTGTTATCCAATATTAAAACTGAAGAAATTGATGTTGAAGAAACTAAACTCGCATTCGAGAACTTACATCAATTCGATCTGTGTAAAATCAAAACGGACAGTTGTGTAGAAAAAGTTTCTGTAACTAAAAGTGATGTGTTAAACAGTAGAGAAAATATAAAAACCGAAAATGTTGATTCAAATGAGGGTATTCAAGAAACAAAAAGTGATATCAAAATTAAGAAAGAAATTACACAGCATTCATTTGATTTCCCTGTTTATAGAAATGATATCCATGGTTTTGGTAAAAATCGACACACAGTACAAACAATCAGAATGTGTTCTAGGAAAAAACGTAAGTTTATGAAATTTTTTATATGTACAGTTAGTCAAAAAAAGTCTGCGTACACCACAAAACTAGCTTAAAATTACATAAAAAAGTCTTTTCGTACAGTAACACAAAAACATTAAATTCTAAAGTTTTCCTAAATTTAACGAAGAAGGGAGTAATGTCATATGATTACATTGATAGTTTTGATCGTTTCATTGAAACTTCTCTGCCTCGTATCGAATCCTTCTATAATAATCTAGAAGATAAACCATGTCCCAAGCGTCTATATATAGAAGAACTATATGACATTTCAGTAGATTCTGAGAATTACGAAATAGATGAATCAGAAATTGATTTAAATGTACTAGATTTAAAATTAATAGACGATATAGAAACCACTTCTATATCATGGAATATACCTACATTACCAATGCAAACAGAATCAAAAATTGTTAAATTGAGTCTTCTGTTGTAGAAGATGTTGGGAACAATGCAAGTCGTATGCCGTATGTTATTAGGTACTTTATCTGATAATTCAGACATTTATATGAATGAAAACTTTCATAAACAGGATAAAACCGAAAGTTCTTCTATTAAATACGAATACGTAGAATGCCCAGAAAAAACAGCTAGAACCTACCTTAAGCATATTTGTTGCTAATAGAGAGCGTAGAAACAAATAGTGGCGGTTCAATAACTTCTAAGGTAATCTTTAAGGACTAAAAAATTTCTTGGGACGGTTTAAATATTTGTCGATCTGAATAACTAAAAATTGGTTTCTGTTTATCTATTAAGTTTTTGCTACCCAAGAATATAAAAAGTCGAGTGGATATGTCGATATGTGTTGTGAATTTTTTAATGCAGGTGTTGCGTGTTTCCAAAGTTTGTTAACACATATATATATATATATATATATATATATATATATATATATAAACAAAGTGCCAAGAAAATGCGTATTATTATAAACAAAAGGGGAAAATTATTGGGCATGTACGCAAAAAGGATCATAGGATTACGAGTAAGAATGGTAACCGCAGACATGCATGTTTCTGGCTCATTAGCCGTCATCAGTGCGGCATAACCAAGTAGGGTATTGCACTTGGCTAGCAAAAGTGTTGGGTACTTGGGAGCAAAGGATGTTGGGGAAACATGTGTAAAGAAACATAAAAACACAAAAACAACGAAAGCACAAAATGGCGATAGGACTCCTGTGTGAGCTTTCGTTGTTTTTGTGTTTTTATGTTTCTTTACACATGTTTCCCCAACATCCTTTGCTCCCAAGTACCCAACACTTTTGCTAGCCAAGTGCAATACCCTACTTGGTTATGCCGCACTGATGACGGCTAATGAGCCAGAAACATGCATGTCTGCGGTTACCATTCTTACTCGTAATCCTATGATCCTTTTTGCGTACATGCCCAATAATTTTCCCCTTTTGTTTATATATATATATATATATATATATATTATTTTTTCAAATAACAGGCTTAGGAAACGTCTGGGTTGGGCAATTGATGGAAAAACGCCAGTAGTAGGAACTTTATTCTTAAATTGCGAAATTTTCGGTTAGTTTTTAACCTTCATCAGCGCCTAACGGGAATTACAATAATAATATTAAAAGGGTGTAATAATGTTAAAAATTAAAACTTACAAAAAAATATGTTCTTGTTACACCTCATATATGAGAACAACCCTTGCATAAAACATGACCAACGTGGGTTGTTAAAATATAAAACATAAAACAGGTCCAATTATAAAACCAATTCAAAGATAAAATATTAAAATGTTAAATAAAATTAAACAAAACACAACAGTTAACAATTACGACCACACAAATAACAAAATTTTTTGATATACTGGCTAAATGTCTTATAGAGTAAAAGACGGAACATTGACTCTGTCAAGTAAGTCATCTATCAACAAATAAATATTTAAATAAAAACATAACCTATTTGTTGTTGTTAAAATGATTGGTTTTCGTCATATTTTGGCACAAAAGAAAGGTGTAGATCGAACTCAACCCTTCCACATCCTTTTTAAAGTTCATAGACTCGGGAGACGAATGGATGTAACACATTTCAATGAAGTTCCTTTTAAACTGGTTAGTTGCTTCTTCTAAGATACTGACGCTATCGTAATCGATATTATGTGTACTGGAACATACATGCTGACTCAAGGCAGTTGCAGTTGGTTTTTTAACTGTATCACTTTTGTGTAGAGCGATCCGTTTAGCCAGTTTTTGAGATGTTTGCCCTATGTACACTTTCGGACAATCACTGCACTTAATCGAATACACTACATTGGATTTTAATAACGTAGGAGTTTTATCTTTAATGTAAGTGAAGTATTTACCAAGTCGATTAATAACTGAATTCGCTATAATAATATTATACTTTCGTAGAATGCTGGATATTTGTGGTGTTAGATTCTCAATGAAGGGCAATTTTGCATAATGTAACTCCACAGGATTTTCCGCTGGGTGTTCTTCTGGAAAATGAGGACGCGGTGGTGGTTTATCAAATAGAAGTTTGTTAAGTAATTTCTTTGGATAGTGATTTGTTCTTAGAATATCATATAACATTCTTAGATTTTTTTCTGTATAGAAAGGATGGCAAATTCTCTGTATCCTGTTTTTTAGTCCCAGGATTATATTTACCTTCTGTTCATAGGGATGGTAAGAGTGAAAGGGTATGTATCTTCCAGAATAAGTCTTCTTTCTATACCAATCAAGCCTAATAATGTTATCTTCATGTCTAACCACTCGTGTATCCAAAAAGGGAACTCCTCCATCAGTTTCAGTTTCGTAAGTAAACTTTAGGTTGGTGTTGTATGAGTTAAAAATATCTAATGTATATTGGATTTTCTTTTCAGGTACAGCACATATCAGATCGTCGACGTACTGATAAATAAAGGGAAACTGGAAATCGACCTTTTGTTTGCAGTAATGGAGTAAGGAGTTCATAACTAACTCTGCTAAAGTTGGTGAGATAGCACCTCCCATTGGGGCTCCTTTGACTTGTAAATAAAATTGGTTGTTAAAAGAAAAGTAAGTTTCCTAAGCCTGTTATTTGAAAAAATAATAAAAATTATACGTCGTTATAGTAATTTAATATATATATATATATATATATATATATATATATATATGTTATGATGTAGTGTTTCACGGATGGTAGAATGAACAGTAGTGGTGTTCCGGGTTTCAATCCGTTGGTTGTTTGTGTCTTCACGACGTTTCGCCAACATCTCAGCTGGCATTTTCAAGTGATGCTTCCTTTGCGGCTGCTAAACTTGGAATGAGCTGCGTGGTCCTGTGCTGCTGCTTTTATACGTGTCGGCGGCGGCGCAGATTATATCGCTGTTCTCTAATTGGTGGGGGGTGCGGTTCAGGTGTTGACGTTTCCTCCACCAAAGGTCGTTGACCGCGCCGATTGTTTCCTGACTGCATTTGGGCCTGGATGGGTACGGCTGTCCTTGTTGCGTGTGTGTTTCTTATTGGTTCTGCCCGTGTCTGTGTATTCTCCAAGGATTTTTGTACTTCTCGGGTAATTGGATTAGATTGTCTTTTGAGGAGACTTTTCCAAGTGTTGGAGATGTTTTGTGCATCGTCTCTTTTGTTGAGGCTGTTGGTTCTCTCTATTTCGAGGGCTTCTCTGACTATGCGGGTTCTGTAGTGTTTGATAGGTGCAATCTGTTTTGTTTCTGGGAAGTTTATTGTGTGGCCCGTTTCCTGGTGGTGTTGAAAAAGGGCTGATGTCGTTTGCTTATTTCTGATGTTGTTCTGGTGTTCCTGTACTCTGGCTGAGATTCTTCTATTTGTTTGTCCGATGTATTCTTTGTCGCAGTTACTGCACGGGATGCTGTATACGCCTTGGTTTTCTAAAGGTATTTTGTCTTTTGGATTGCCTATTATTTTGTGTAAGGTAGTCTGCGGTTTGTAGATTGTGGAAATGTCATGCCTTCTTAGGATCCTTCCAATCACGTCTGTTACACCTTTTATATATGGCAGTTTAGTTTTTGGTTTGGACATGTCATATTCTTCCTTATTTGTTGTTCGTCTCGTGGCTTGTTTTTGTGCTTTTTTGATTGTGTGTTCATGGTATCCGTTTTGTCTTAGGGCGGTTGTGATGTTTTGGAGTTCTTCTTGTCGGTTCGTTGTTTTTGTTAGGCGTATAGATCTGGATATCAACAATCGGCGCGGTCAACGACCTTTGGTGGAGGAAACGTCAACACCTGAACCGCACCCCCCACCAATTAGAGAACAGCGATATAATCTGCGCCGCCGCCGACACGTATAAAAGCAGCAGCACAGGACCACGCAGCTCATTCCAAGTTTAGCAGCCGCAAAGGAAGCATCACTTGAAAATGCCAGCTGAGATGTTGGCGAAACGTCGTGAAGACACAAACAACCAACGGATTGAAACCCGGAACACCACTACTGTTCATATATATATATATATAGCCACGGCTAATGAGCCAGAAACATGCATGTCTGCGGTTACCATTCCTACTTGTAACCTATGATCCTTGTTGCGTACATTGCCCGTTATCCTCCTTTTTTTTTATATTGATGCGCGTTTTCTTGGCACTTTGTTTGTTTCATGTCCTGGGCTAGAACGACTCAAACACAATGAGTCCGTTTCGCCAACGTGGCGACGCTGGTTGCTAGCCGAAAACCCATTGGCACAGCTGGCCGAAAGCACAAAATGGCGATAGGACTCCTGTGTGAGCGCTCGTTGTTTTTGTGTTTTTTGTGTTTCTTGACACATGTTTCCCCAACATCCTTTGCTCCCAAGTACCCAACACTTTTGCTAGCCAAGTGCAATACTCTTCTTGGTTATGCCGCACTGATGACGGCTAATGAGCCAGAAACATGCATGTCTGCGGTTACCATTCCTACTTGTTACCTATGATCCTTGTTGCGTACATTGCCCGTTATCCTCCTTTTTTTTATATTGATGCGCGTTTTCTTGGCACTTTGTTTGTTTCATGTCCTGGGCTAGAACGACTCAAACACAATGAGTCCGTTTCGCCAACGTGGCGACGCTGGTTGCTAGCCGAAAACCCATTGGAACAGCTGGCCGAAAGCACAAAATGGCGATAGGACTCCTGTGTGAGCGCTCGTTGTTTTTGTGTTTCTTGACACATGTTTCCCCAACATCCTTTGCTCCCAAGTACCCAACACTTTTGCTAATGAGCCAGAAACATGCATGTCTGCGGTTACCATTCCTACTTGTAACCTATGATCCTTGTTGCGTACATTGCCCGTTATCCTCCTTTTATATATATATATATATATATATATATATATATATATATATATATATATATATATATATAAATGTATGTTTGTCTATATATCTGTATGTCTGAATGTACTCAATAAACTCAAAAAGTACTGAACCGATTATTATGAAAATTGGTATATATATGTATTTTTCCACGGAGAAGGTTTGTGTGATATGCTCATTGATGCCACTCGCCACCAGGTGGCGCTGCAGAGTAGCAACTTCTGTTCCGTTCAACCGATTGTCATGAAAATTGGTATGTATATTTATTTTTCCACGGAGAAGGTTTGTATGGTATGCTCATTGATGCCACTCACCACCAGGTGGCGCTGCAGAGTAGCAACTTCTGCCCCGTTTAACCGATTGTCATGAAAATTGGTATGTATATGTATTTTTCTACGGAGAAGGTTTGTGTGATATGTTCATTAATGCCACTCGCCACCAGGTGGCGCTACAGATTAGCAACTTCTGCCCCGTTCAACCGATTGTCATGAAAATCGGTATGATGATGTATTTTTAATGGGTAAGATGAATATGATATATGTATTAATTGAAGTTACCACCAGATAGCGCTTCCATGTATCAAATACAATACTGATTAATGGATATCTATACGAATTCGTATAAATATAAGTTCGAAAAATATATTTTTGGTACGATAAGTAAAACAACACTATAAACTTTCTTTTCTACTCTACCTCTTCTCCTCTTTTATTTTTCTTAAATTTATTTTAGTTATTGGCGTAGCAACGCGCGCCGGGTTCAGCTAGTATATAATAAATTATAAATATTATATTGTTTTTGCCAACACTCCACACTATTTATACAAATACGAGGTACGACCAGAGATAATATTGTCTCTAGGTACGACCATTGATAATATATATTATTGTCTTTGCCAGCCAGAACCATATTGGAAAATTTTCTTCTTCTTTTTCTTTTTGTACGGGCCTCTTGACCTTGTCTTTTGATATCCAATTATGTGGTCATTAAATGGGAAGTGCAGTTATTTTTGAGATTTAGCGGAAATCAGTTATTTTTCTTTTATGTATTTATTAAAAAAAATACTCTGACATTGATGTAACAACTAAAATTGTCACTTGTCTATAAACTTCAGCATTGAATAAATTGCCTTTGTTTATCGAAATTTCACTTTTATATTCTCTAAAAAATATAAAATTTAATTTTTATTTTTTTATTATTTTTTTCACAAAGAATCAGAATAATTTGGAAAAAAAGGTGTGTGTGCGATTCACACTCGATAGAAGTGAAACTTCGGTAAATCGACAACAGAATGAAATGAATATATATAGTTGATTCAAATAGAAGTGTCATCAAGTGGGCTGGGTACGTGTGAGATCATCTTTAACTTTATTACTAGATTCAATGGAAACAGAACTTTAGTTTGGGAATTATATGTCATCGCGATGTGTCAAAATGTTTATAGTTATATTGAGCATATTATGCATGGAGACTACATATTATGTAGCAATCTGATCACAAGCTGGCTAATATTGCAATTCAAATTTCACTAAACGTGGGTGCTGCCACTACAAATTTGAATTTTCCAGAGACTACTTGATGACACTTCTACTTGAATCAACTATATACATATATAACAAGGGTAGGATAATTACAAAGTTTATTTGTTTAAAAATGAAAGTATTTTGATTAATTTTAAAAGATATTTTATTTATTACTAGCTGAACCCAGCGCGCGATGCTACGCCAATAACTAAAATAAATTTAAGAAAAATAAAAGAGGAGAAGAGATAGAGAAGAAAAGAAAGTTTATAGTTTTGTTTTACTTATCGTACCAAAAATATATTTTTCGAACTTATATTTATACGACTAAACTGTAATATATATATATTACGATTCAGTATGAAAAAAATAGTATTCAATTATACCAATTTTTGATAAGTGTCATATAAGTGTCAAGTGACAAAAAAATAAAGGTGCTTAATTCCATTTAATTCTTGTAATTACAAACGAATTTAACAATGAATTCTTCCGATTCTGATGAAGAATTTTGTGGAACTCCACCGGAAGTGTTAGGAAGTGTTATTTGAAGCAGAAGAAGCCATGGAAAAAATAATACCAAAGAAATCAAAAAATAGATATAATCTCGATTATGATAAATTTATGATTTGGAAAATCAGCAACAAAGCAGAATCCTTTTCAGAAAATGTTCTGATGGGTTACTTTAATACTTTAAGTAAGGAATTTAAACCATCTTCATTATGGGCTACATATTCAATGCTTCGCTGTATGCTTAATGCAAAGCATAACGTAAATATTGCAAATTTTCCAAATTTAAAAGGTTTTTTAAAACAGCAATCAAGCGGATATAAGTGTAAAAAGTCGAAAACATTTTCTTCCGAAGAAATAAATAGATTTCTTCAAGAAGCGCCAGATTACAATTTTTTATTTATGAAGGTATGTGCTAAAATATATTATTTTATTACTAGTGCTTTAATCTAAATAATTTTTAATCCTTGCAGACAGTTATGATTATCGGTACCTATTTGTGGAGCCTGCAGAAGACAGGAATTAAAAAATATTAAAATTCAGGATGTTGAAGACACAGGAAATATATTGCATATACAAATACCCGACACTAAAACAAAAATTCATAGATCCTTCGTTGTACCAGGAACATTTTATAAAATTTGCAAAAAATATTTGGAAATACGTCAAAAAATAACTGACCCCCAAATTACGTCCCTATTTTTAAATTACCAAAAAGGAAAATGTTCTAAACAAGTAGTTGGTATTAATAAATTTGGAAATGTTCCCAGAGAAGTTGCAACTTTTTTAAAAAATTAGTGATCCATCGTTATTCACCGGCCACTGCTTTCGACGCACTTCTGCAACCATTTTAATAGACTCAGGCGGAGATTTATTAGCACTCAAACGACATGGTGGATGGAAATCCTCTAGTGTCGCAGAAGAATATGTCGAAAATTCAAAATATACAAAAACCTCTACTGCCCATAAAATTCTCAAATCAGTTAAAGGAACTTCAACAAAATTCACCTTAAGTTTACCAGAAACCTCTGAAATAAATCAACCAACCAACTCATTTAATATTACACAAACCCCTAATGCACCCATAATAATTAAAGATTGTTCAAATTTCACCATTAATTATTATAAGGAAAAAAATTGTTAATAAGAATTTTTGAATAGATTAATATAAATTTTTTGTACATATTTAATTTTTTACTGGGTCGTAGATAAAATAGTATACAAAACTTGTGTTGTAAAGCCATTACACACTCGTAGAAATACGCACTCGCCGCTTCGCGGCTCGTGCGTATCTTATCTACTTGTGTGTAATAGGCTATTTACAACACTCGTATGTAATATACTATTAATGATTTGATGGCACTGAAATGGAGTACACTATTGTTATTTTATTTATTGACACCAACGCATTTACAACTGAAAATAAGATTAAATATACAGAGCGAAATTCATCACCCTAACAATGCCTACTTTAATATAAATAAGCTTTGAATGATGTATATCTACAGTGCCTTATTATAACAAATTTAATTGTTTAAATTGCTGCCACTGTAATAGAAAAGTAGCTATTTTTGAAGTGAAACTTCTTTAGAATCGTTGTTGATATCAGAGTGATTTCAAACCGGATGCAACGGAAATGCGACAGGTAAGAGACACAAATACAAAAATGTACGGGAGTGAGCAGATCTGCTAATGAAAACGATTCTACCTATTCGTATTAATACTAACTTCGACTGCGTAAGTATCTACGACATGTAACGTCGACGGTTATATTGTAGCTATTCGTATTAATACGAACTTCGACTGCGTAAGAATCTACGACATGTAACGTCGACCGTTATATTCTACCTATTCGTATTAATACGAACTTCGACTGCGTAAGTATCTACGACATGTACCGTTTTAAAAATAGTAATAGATGCAGTATTTCAAAGATATATCAACCAAATTGAAACTAAAACATTTGTATCGTATTTTAGTTATTATAAGCCTCTTGTATCATTTGTTGAAACTGAAAATATGGAACTTGAGCAATAAATTATGTAACATATCTATATATATATATAAAAATGAATGTTTGTCTGTATATCTGTATGTACTCAATGAACTCAAAAAGAACTGGACCGATTATTATGAAAATGGGTATACATATGTATTTTTCCACGGAGAAGGTTTGTGTGATATGCTCATTGATGCCACTTGCCACCAGGTGGCGCTGCAGAGTAGCAACTTCTGTCCCGTTCAACCGATTGTCATGAAAATTGGTATGTATATGTATTTTTCCACGAAGAAGGTTTGTATGAAATGTCATTGATGCCACTCGCCACCAGGTGGCGCTGCAGAGTAGCAACTTCTGCTCCGTTTAACCGATTGTCATGAAAATTGGTATGTATATGTATTTTTCTACGGAGAAGGTTTGTATGATATGTTCATTGATGCCACTCGCCACCAGGTGGCGCTGCAGAGTAGCAACTTCTGCCCCGTTCAACCGATTGTCATGAAAATCGGTATGATGATGTATTTTTAATGGGTAAGATGAATATGATATATGTATTAATTGAAGTAACCACCAGATGGCGCTTCCATGTATCAAATTCAATACTGATTAATAGATATTATCCGTTCACTTCTTATTCCTATCTCAGTAGACTATGTATTTTATTTCTTGGATAGGCACTTCATTTTGTTGCGTTGGTACCTAATATGAAAACGTCCTGTCCAAAGAGCTCTTTGGTCCTGTCCTACTGTCGAAATATTGACAGCTCATATTATCAAAGGTTAAAAATTTTAAAGACAGTTTGATAGAAATAATTATTCAATAAGCAATGCCAAAAAATCAGTATAGAAATACACAACAACATCATTAAATGTTATGGTATGTTTAAGTAATAAAGCAACAGCAGCGAAAGTCTGTATTTAAATTAATTGGCTCAGATCTTTAAGGTAAGTGCCTACCATTTTGCTATTTCTTTTAAATGAATCCTAGTTTGTGACAGCTAACATAAAGTTATATATTTTGCATTAGATTAATTGAAAGAGGTTTTTGTAATGATTTTATAAATGTGTATCACTTTTTAAATAAAATTTATATTATTAACATAATACATAACCGTTTTTGACAGATACCATAATAAATTATAAACAACGTTGTCAGATTTCCCATTTCTAAATTAAACATTTTTGTAACAATAATTAATTTAATTCAAAATTTTGTTAAATATTTTTAAATCTCATATCAATACGGAGAATTATTAAGGATTGAAAAATAATGAGAAAGTCGCAGATAAAGGAAGTAAAACGGATACATTTGAGAAAGTTTATTTTAAAAAAGACTTACAGCGACAGATTTGGATCTACCATTCTAAAAATGAACATTTTACTTTGGACTGATGCTAAACAGAATTTTGATTTTAAAGGGGGTCGCACTACACTATACAAACTTATAAAATTAATGGGATACAAATTTAAAAAAGTAAATGGACGACATATTTTATGTGAACAACGACACGTTAAACAACTAAACAGTCTTACTGAGAGAGTTACATTCGTGTACCTAGATGAAACATGGATCTATCAAAATGGTAGCTCAGTGCGTCAGTGGGTACACGATTCTGACCTGAAATGTAATCCAGCTCGTGTAAAATCCGAAGGAAAGCGATTTACTATTTTACACGCTCACACGATACTGGATGATTTTTGGAAGGATGTGACTTGTTACTAGAGTCTTCGAATACAGACTTTGACTATCACAAAAGTATGAATAGTGACCTTTTTAAAAACTGGGTTGTTAATCAACACATTCCTGCTCTATCTGTATTTCAAGAAAAATGTGTGGTGGTCATGGACAACGGGCTATACCATATTCAGTTCAACTTAACAAACCACCCTATTTTAGCAAAAAAAGCGATGTTGCAGGAATGGTTGATTAACAATAACATTAAGTTTGACACAAAAATGTTAAAGAAACATTTGTACTCAATAATCTTACCTTATAAAACTGACGAAAAGATATATGTAGTGGATGAAATTTAAAACAACGAGGCAGGAAGTACTTCGACTATCATTACAATCCAATAGAACTAGCATGGGGGTTTACTAAGACATATTATAACAAACATATAACATCTACTTATCTTCACCAGGATAGAGTTAAAAAAACGTGGACAGAAGCATTGACTAAATGTACACCAGACATGTGGCGAAATTTTTGTAGACATACAGACGAACTTATTTTGGCAGATTCAACTACTTACATGAGAAACTGCTAACTGCTCACATGACAATATTCCTCCTTTAATTATTTCATTGGAGGAATCAGATTCTGACGATTCTGGTTTTGGATTTGATAGTGACTCTGATTCTTCTAGTGAAATAATGGAAGAGGATTGATCATACAAATACACCGACAACATTTACACGTTACATCTAAATCTGCATCTGTATTTGTTTTTATTTGCTTTAATGTAATTTATTAAAATATTTTTTCATTGTATCGGTTTGAAAAATTTCTGAAGAATTTCTGTTATAAAGAACATTATCAAAACATCTGCATATATAAGTCAAATGCGACTCCACTTGAGGCGGACCAGGAAAATCAAATTTGTACTGGAGTAGTTTCCTTAATTAAACCATTGGATGTGAAATTTTATTACCCTACAGCCACTATTACAATAATGTCAGACTACGATGTCATTTGGATGTAAAAAGAGGTGGATATAAAATTTGAGTACTGTGTTTTTATGTCAAACTCAAAAATGATTAAATAAATTTTTTACCACTGCTTGAATAATTTAAAAGTTTTATTATACATTTGTAAAAATGATTTTTTTACTTTTGCTTGATTAATTTAAAAGTTTTATTAAACGTTTTTAGTTAATATATGTATATGTGCTACATTTTGAATTGTACTTATACACATATTTTTATTGAAGACGTGACAACATCGTACTTACAATTAACAAGACCACAGAACAGTAAACTCAGACGTGTATTGTACAGGGCGAATTTCATGTTACTAACAGAGCCTACTGAGATAGGAATAAAAAGTGAACGGATTAAGCCATTGACTTTTTATTTCCATCTCAGTAGGCTCTGTTAGTTACATGAAATTCGCCCAGTATAATACACGTCTGTTCATATTGTTCTGTGGTCTTATTAATTGTAAATACGATGTTGTCACGTCTTCAATAAAAATATGTGTATTCATTACAAATATCTTAAGTAATTAAATCTGCAAACCAAGTTTAAAACTTGCCGAAAATAAGTCAATGTATTTAATATTAAATTGAATAGGTACTAAAGTAGATACGTCAGTTTTCGCTGCAAGTAGGTACTATTAATATCCAAGAATGGTCTATTTAAATTCACATGAATTTTGACTGATATTCAAAATAACACATTCCTTTGCACAGAACAGATCCCTGTTTATAGTCAATTCTCATATTATATTATTGATCTAGAACGAAAATAGTTATTATCCTATCAAGTGCGGAAAGTTATACTTTCCCGCAAGAGTTAGGATCAATATTTTTTCTACAAGCATAAAAAAGATACTTTATTCATTTTTTAAATTTTATTTTCAACTCCTAACAATGTAACAAAATTTTAATTTGTGACAATTAAAGTTTGTTGTTGCTTTGAGTAACGTTTACAGAGGTGTTTTAATAAATTATGAACAAACATTTTAAAAATCTCTATTTTTATGCAAAATAATCTTTTTTTTACTATTTGTATGTAGTAGGTACAACAACATAAAAGTAATAATACAATAATTTTCCAAAAGGTTATTGAAGGACATATTCATTTAATAAAAAAAGAGAAAGAGATATTTTCTGAATTAAAATGCGTGCGGAAAAGTGTTGTTTTACGCATGCTTGTAGAAAAATATACTTTTATATTTACATTTTATTACAAATAAATAATATAAGTAAAATTCAAAATGTAGCACATAAACATATATTAATAAAAACGTTTAATACAACTTTTAAATTACTCAAGCAATAGTAAAAGATCCTTTTTACAAATGTATAATAAAACTTTTAAATTATTCAAGCAGTGGTAAAAAAAATTATTTCATCAGTTTTGAGTTTAACATAAAAACACAGTACTCAAAGTCTATAGGTATCCATCTTTTTTAAAGTCTTCTATTTTACATCCAAATGGCATCGTAGTGTAACATTATTGTATTAGTGGCTGTAGGATAATAAAATTTCACATCCAATGGGTTAATTGAGGAAACTATACTCCAGTAAAAATTTGATTTTCCTGGTCCGCCCCAGGTGGTGTCGCATTTGACTTAAATATGCTGATGTTTTAATAATGTTCTTTATAACAGAAATTTTTCAGAAAAATTAAGATTTGTTAGACATTTCAAACCGATACAATGAAAAAAATATTTTAATAAATTACATAAAAGCAAATAAAAACAAATACAGATGCAGATTTAGATGTAACATGTAAATGTTGTCGGTGTATTTGTATGATCAATCCTCTTCCATTATTTCACTGGAAGAATCAGAGTCACTATCAAATCCAAAATCGGAATCGTCAGAATCTGATTCCTCCAATGAAATAATTAAAGGAGGAATATTGCCATGTGAGCATTTTCCCATGTAAGTAGTCCAATCTGCCAAAATAAGTTCGTCTGTATGTCTACAAAAATTTTGCCACATGTCTGGTGTACATTTAGTCAATGCTTCTGTCCAAGTTTTTTTAACTCTTTCCTGGTCAAGATAAGTAGATGTAATATGTTTGTTATAATATGTCTTAGTAAACCCCCATGCTAGTTCTATTGGATTGTAGTGACAATGGTATGGTGGTAGTCGAAGTACTTCATGTCCTCGTTGTTTTAAAATTTCATCCACTACATATGTCTTTTCGTCAGTTTTATAAGGTAAGATTATAGAGTACAGTTGTTTCTTTGTCATTTTTGTGTCAAACCTAATGTTATTGTTAATCAACCATTCCTGCATCATTGCTTTTTTCGCTGAAAAAGAGGGTGGTTTGTTAATTTGAACTGAATGGTATGGCGCGTTGTCCATGACCACCACACATTTTTCTTGAAATACAGATAGAGCAGGAATGAGTTGATTAACAACCCAGTTTTTAAAAAGGTCACCATTCATACTTTTGTGATAGTCAAGGTCTGTATTCGAAGAGTCTAGTAACAAGTCACATCCTTCCAAAAATCCAGTATCAGTCCCTGCGTGTAAAATAGTAAATCGCTTTCCTTCGGATTTTACACGAGCTGGATTACTTTTTAGGTCAGAATCGTGCACCCACTGACGCACTGAACTACCATTTTGATAGATCCATGTTTCATCTAGGTACACGAATCTAACTCTCTCAGCAAGACTTTTTAGTTGTTTATATTTCCGAATGAAAGCGATCTTTCTAATTTTAACGTGTCGTTGTTCACATAAAATATGTCGTCCATTTACTTTTTTAAATTTGTATCCCATTAATTTTATAAGTTTGTATAGTGTCGTACGTCCCCCTTTAAAATCAAAATTTTGTTTAGCATCAGTCTAAAGTAAAATGTTCAGTTTTAGCATGGTACATCCAAATCTGTCGCTGTCTTTTTTTAAAATAAACTTCTCAAATGTATCAGTTTTACATCCTTTATCTGCGACTTTCTCATTATTTTTCAATCCTTCTTTTATAATCTTCCGTATTTTCGATACACTGATCTAAAAAAATTAAGCATTTAGAATGTTTGTCATATTAATTAGATTCAAAAAATATACCTCAGTTACACAACGGTAGTTAAGAGATTTAAAAATATTTAACAAAATTTTGAATTAAATTATAGTTACAAAAATGTATAATTTCGAAATTTGAAATCTGACAACATTGTATATAATTTATTATGATATCTGTCAAAAAAGGTTATGTGTTCTTTTAATAATATAAATTTTATTTAAAAAAGTGATACATATTTATAAATTCATTACAAAAACCTCTCTCAATTAATCTAATGCAAAATATATAAGTTTATGTTAGCGACTAGCATTGATTTAAAAGAATTACACATAAAATCGTACTTACTTGAAAAACCTCGGCCAATTGATTTAAATAAACACTCTCACAGCTGTTAGCTTGTTTCCTAAACATACCATAACATCTAACGATGCTGTTGTGAATTTCTGTACTTTTTTTTTTGGCATTGGCATCAAATATTTCGTTATTGAATCTTCAACAATTTTACCTTTGACAATGTGCTGTCAATATTTCGACAGTAGGTACCAACCCAACAAATTGAAGTGCCAATCCAAGAAATAAAATGCATAGTCTACTGAGATTGAAATAAGAAGTGAATGAATGGGTTATTCAATTCACTTAAATGTAATTGGTTATTTACGAAATTAAAAATTATGCGTATTTAAACGTTTTCTAGTAGGGAGTAGATAAAACTTAGTACTTTCACAAAAAAGGAAATCGTCAATTTAAAAATATATATTTAGATATAATGAATGCATTTACAAAATAATAGTAATTAAATGAAAGCAAACAATAAAAACATTTACAAAAAAGTCTTCATTTGCAATTTAGAACAAATTTTCTGTCTATATAACGTTATTATAAAATAAGTTTTACAACAAACATTTAAATTGGACCAGCTATAAATGAGAAAATACAAAATATTTCATTTTGTCGATAAGCATTACAGCAGCTATATATTGAAATATTTTTCGTGGAGCTTTCCAGGTAATGCGGCATTATGACATACCAATTGGTTTCAGCTATTTTGATAAGTAAAACAAAGATAAAAATTCCCAGAAAATGTTATGCTTCGTTATATATCTAAGCTTTCAAATAATGGTAATCCATTTAAAATGTGTTTTAATAGTTTCAGTGCAATGATTCAGCAGAAAAGCAGATACACTGATAGTAAAATAAACAAAGTACAAAAGAAAATGAAACATACAAAATAAAAAATAAAAAAAAACATATAAACAACAAAAATTGAAGCTACAGATTTGGTTAAAACTATTGTTAATCTGTTCGGTATGTATTTTTAATCCACCTCCATTATTTCATTGGATATATCAGAGTCACTATCAAATCCAAAATCGGAATCGTCAGAATCTGATTCCTCCAATGAAATAATTAAAGGAGGAATATTGTCATGTGAGCAGTTTCCCATGTATGTAGTCCAATCTGCCAAAATAAGTTCGTCTGTATGTCTACAAAATTTTTTCCACATGTCTGGTGTATATTGTCTTAACGCTTCTGTCCAAGTTTTTTTAACCCTATCCCTGTCCGAATATAAAGATGCAATATTTTTGTTATAGTACGTCTTTGTAAAGCCCCATGCCAACTCTATTGGATTATATTGACAGTGGTACGGGGGTAGTCGAAGTACATCATGTCCATGTTGCTTTAATATTTCATCTACTACATATATCTTATCGTTACTTTTGTATGGTTGAATTATAGTGTAGAATTGTTTTTTTGACATTTTTTTTGTCAAATGCGATGTTATTGCTGCTCAACCATCCCTGCATTATCTCTTTTTTTGCTGAAAATGTAGGTGGTTTGTTTCGTTGTACAGAATGATAACGAGCATTATCCATGACCACTACACATTTGTCTGAAAAATTGGATAAAGCAGGAATGAGTTTATTAACAATCCAGTTTTTAAAAATGTCACCGTTCATAGTTTTGTGATAGTCAATGTCAGTATTTGAAGAGTCTAACAACAAGTCACATCCCTCTAAAAACCCAGTATTTGTTCCTGCGTGTAAAATTGTAAATCGCTTTCCTTCAGATTTCAAATGCAATGGATTACTTTTTAAATCAGATTCATGTACCCATCGGCGCGTTAGATTACCATTTTTGTATATCCACGGTTCGTCTAAGTAGACAAATCTGATTGATTCATTGCGCTTTTTTAGTTCCATAAATTTCCGAAGAAAAGCGATTTTGCTGATTTTGATATGTCTTTGCTCACTTAAAATTTGTTGTCCGTTCACTTTTTTAAATTTATATCCCATTTATTTTATAAGCGTGTATAAAGTGGTAAGTTCACCCCTAAAATCCAAGTTTTGTTTCACATCAGTCAAAATTTTTTCGGTAAGATTTGAATTGTGGATCCTACTGTTATGCGCATGACCACGTGAATTCAAAATGTATGTGTTATTACGAGCGCTGTTGTCAAATCTCGCGTTCAAATTTACAATGGACTTGGACAACTTGTGAGTGTTTTAAACACTAATACCTCTTATTATTAAATTTCAGTTACTATAACAGGCGTTGTAAATAGATTAATAAATTAAAGTTAGATTACTATTCCAACAGATCACTTTTGAGTTCATTATAATTTCCGATATACATATTCATTTGTATAGAATTAGATTGTTATATGTAAGTAAACGAAAAATCGCATTTTTTAAACTATTGTAACGAGTCCTTTACTCTCAAGAATATACTCATTATTTTTTTCAAATAGGCACTTCGATAAATCCCTGATTTTAATTTAATTAATTTCATTTTAATATTGCTTTTTTTGTTTTTAAAAGACTATAAAAATGTTTTTAAATATTACACTGGCTGACCATTATTTATTTAAAAAATTAGTTTTAAATATCTGACTATAATTTTAAAAATGGCTTTTAATGTTCATGATTATTTTGTGATTTATTTTATTTAATTTTATCCAATGAATAACAAACAATCTGCTGCTGTGTGTAAAGCATGTGATACAACATATATCAACTTTATCATTATGATAACCAAAGTTTTTATACTGTATCAATGAAAATTCGGTTAAAAGTGTTTGAAATTATTCATTTTACAAGCAGTATTTGCAAAAAAATACATCTTTAGAATTATTATTAATATGCACGGATTGCAACAGGTAGAGCAATCTACCAAACATTTAATGAAATGGTAAATAATGTGACATAGCCAAACAAATCGCTAGACCACCTCATTTCTCCACCCTGGTTCAGACAATTTGACGACAAGTACGTTTCATTGATTTTGTGAGGGATCCTTTCACATTTGAAAGTTTTTTTCAGTGTGAGTTTTAATATGAGTTTTTAAATGACCGGATTGTGTAAAACATTTCGAACAAATTTTACATAAATGGTCTCTCGTCAATGTGAGTTCTAATATGACATTTTAAAGTATAGGATTGTTTGAAACTTTTCGAACAAATTTTACATTTAAAAAGTTTCTCGTCACTGTGACTTCTATTATGAACTTTTAAACTACTGGAATCTGTAAAACATTTCGAACAAATTTTACATTTAAAAGGTTTCTCGCCAGTGTGAGTTCTAATATGTCTATTTAAGTTACTGGATTTATTAAAACATTTCGAACATATTTTACATTTAAAAGGTTTCTCGTCAGTGTGAATTCTATTATGAACTTTTAAACTACTGGAATCTATGAAACATTTTGAACAAAACTTACATTTAAATGGTTTTTCGCCAGTGTGAGTTCTAATATGAGTTTTTATGTTACTGGAATCTGTGAAACATTTCGAACAAATTTTACATTTAAATGGTTTTTCGCCAGTGTGAGTTCTAATATGAGTTTTTAAGTTACTGGATTGTGTGAAACATTTTGAACAAATTTTACATTTAAAAGGTTTCTCGTAAGTGTGAGTTCTAATATGAATTTTTAAATTACTGTTATGTGTGAAACATTTTAAACAAATATTACATTTAAAAGGTTTTTCGCCAGTTTGTGTTTTGATATATTTTTTTAAATCACTTTGTTGTGTGAAACTATTCGCCCTTATCTGTTTTTTTAAATTACTAAGATCTTGTCGCTTAATATGCTTTGTGCCAGATTTATTCCTTTTTAAGCTCACAGATTTTTTCGAATTAACAAAAAAGTGGTAAATATAAAAATGGTTTAAAAATAGCAATTTATCATAGAAAAATTTTCCACAAGATGAACATGTTCCATAGAATTTTCCAAAGTGAGGTTGCCATTTTTTTGCCGCTGATAGGAAACCTGAAAACATATAAGCACACATTAGGATAAATAATCATACAATTAGCAGTAATAGAAGCAAATACTAAATCCTGAATGTTTGACGCAAAAATATTATTGGATTTTTTTTATTGAAGAAATTTATTTAAACACTAACTACAGTAGAGAGCCGAATTAGTTGAGACTTTATTACGAACAATTCGGCCCATCTTTAAGCAATTTTTACAATTTACTCGAAATTAAAGGGGTGTACTGCTCATACTAACTTCAAATACGGATTCTGCGGGTGGAAATACATGCCGGTAAGTAGGTGGATTCGGATGTACAAACAACTTTTTGTTTGTGTACCGGTGTTATGAAAGGTACCAAACTTTGTTCTACTTCCATATCCGATGTCCAAAATTTTTTCTCCATCGTATCGGTGTTTTTCCTGACTCTTCTTTGTAACATGATGAATTGCTTTATCAAATATTGTTTTTAAATCAGCTATGTTAAATGTTGTGTTGTTTCGAGCGACATCGTTCTTAACTCTATGGGATTTAATTGGCAGTGCTAAGGAGGTATTATTAGGATAGTAAATCCTTGCTCTTTAGTCATTTTATCGTCTATGGTTTTTTGGTAGTCCTTTTTATGATCTCATTTTCCTTTTCGTACATGGAATATTAGTCATTTTTCGAGTATGAGACCATGCATTTTCCATAAATATTACCGATCCAAACGCAACAAAGTAGTTTGGAACCAATCTTCAAAAACGTCCGACTTGTAGGTGGAGTCGGATGTACAAACAACTTTTTTTTTGTGTACCGGTGTTATCATCCTCCCGAATCTCTGTTCTCCGATTTATTGTTCTTCCGAATTGGAAATCAATGTAGAATAAAGATGGCCAGAAGTACTATCAAGAAATTCAAATACCAATACCAAATTTGACCTCAACCTACAAATCAGATTTGCAAAATGTTAGGTATGGTCAGTGTTGCTCTATGGAATGGAAGGCTGGACACTAAAAGTAAACTCCATGAACAGACTCGAAGCATTCGAAATATGGATATACAGGCGAATAGTAAAAGTCCTATGGACAGCTGAAAAAACAAACGAGGAAATACTACGAACATTTAACAGAGATCGCGAATTACTAAACACCATTAATCAAATTCATGAAATATTGAAAAAAAAATAATAACATGTTAGACCCAATATATTCTGAAATGTCGAAATCAGAAGTTGCTGATAATTCTTCGAAGTACGTTAATTTTCTACATCAGTCTAATGGCTTAATAATCATAAAGCTCAGTTAAGAAGGAAAAAAAGCGGAAAAAATCTTTTTCAGATATTTGAAGGTTCTAAATGGTGCTTGGGGGGTAGTAGATGAAAAATCCGTAAAGAGGTACAGCTAATTATGCTTTGTTTTTTTTAACAATTTCAAAAATCGAAAAACTACTTTTTTGTCAATACAATTTTTCTATTACATTTTAGAGGATAGTTCAAATAAAAGTTGTGGATTTTAAAGAATTTTTTAATTCAAGAGTTGTTAAATTGAAATCCATAAATAATTCACTGAGATAATTGCAAAAAACCCTTTTAAAATAGCTATTTTCGAACTTTTTAATTAATTGTTAATAACTTTTTTTGTGCATAATTACATGTAATACAACTATTTAAAATTGTACCCACTAATGTGTTATCTAATTGCGCAAAATTTCAGCCAGATCGGCCAAATAATTTCTAAGTTATTTAATTTGTTTAATAAGGTTTTTTTCGGAGAGCCAATGTTTAAACATCTCTGCTTGTCCATACATCTAGAGGTATTTAGCAGGTCGCTATCGATTCTTTAAAGCTTAATATTTCAGATAATTACAAAAAAATAGAATTTTTTATCAAAATTGTTATTTAAAAAACTGTATGAAAAAGGGGTTACTTTTTAGCTTATAAACAATTAAAATAACTTTGCCAATTTTTGTTTTACATACTTCTAAGTAGACTCTCTGAAAATGTGGTAAAAAACACACATTTTTTTTTAAAGTAACATTCTACGATCAATAGGAGCCAAGATAGCATATTTAAAAAAAAAATCATATCTTCATTGTTTATTAACATTAAGAGCTGAAAATTGGACTGATTATAAAAGACGATCTAATTTTTATGATCCAATTTATAGCTTGCATGAGTAAAGAAGGAGTAAAAAGTTATAACTCGTTAAAGTGATGGTACTCGTAAAGTACAGTTATGAAAAAGTAGAAGGGGAATTGCTTGAGCTTAGTTTACGGTATTTCAAATTAAAGCGCGCTAAAAAAATTTGCAATATCTCGGCTTCTATGGCATCTAGAGCCTTAATATTAAAAAACGAAAGATATCAAATATTATATCTGGTAATTGAAGGGAAAAGAGGAGTTTGTAGAAGGAAGTGTGAAAGAATGAGCAGGGCTAAGAACAACGCCATCAGAAACTGGGAAGACTTGACCCATATGATCGCTAATATCCATTAATGGAAAAGCAGAAAAAGAAAAAAAAGAAAAAGTTAATAAACTAATGATGTTAGAAACAGTTCCGTATCATATATAGACTTAAAACAATTTGATTTTATAAATATTAATAACATTTCGATGAAATTTACCTCTGATATAAAACTTGTATTACCCAGTTTTTTTACTTGATGTACCGATTTACAGATTATATTATCATTTCAAATCTACGGACTTTAAATGATCTACAGATCTATTGATTAATATTTCAAATCAGCAGAATTTAAATTGATTTTGAATCAGTGCAAAATTTGTAAACAAATGCAAAAAACCGCGTCTTCGTAACTTTTTTTTTGTTTTTGAGATAGCGACATCTCGGTGTTTTGAAATATTAAAATTTTGAAAAAAAAAACATTTTTTTGGTTGATTTTTGAAAAATTCACAACGTTTCTAAATCGAGACAAAATTTAAAATCAAATTTACATTTTAATTTCTTTTTTGGGTTTTGAGATACCGAAACTCAAAAAAAACCTTGAGTAGTTTTTTCGAAAAATTGTCATAATTCACTAAATTTTTAAAATTTTGTGTAAACTTAAATTTTTTAAAAAATTCTATGATTTTTGTAAAAAATCAACTTGATATCTCAATTTTTTGGTAAAAATGCACATTTTTTGTAAAAATTTGCACTTTTTTGTAAAATTTGCACTTTTTTCTAAAGAATGTGTTTTTTTGTGAAAATTTTTCTTTTCTTTTAAATTTCGCTTTTTTGTCAAAAATATGCATTTTTGGTAAAATTTTGGGATATTTTTATTGTTTTTTTTTTTTAGATTTTGATGTTTGAAAGTGTATTTTAAATAAAAATTAAATTTCGAACCTATTTCAAAAAAACATATTTTGTTATCTATTTTGGTTTTCGAGATATCACAGATTGGAAAAAACTGTTTTTTTTAAATCGCTGTATATTAGTTGTTTTTGTTGTTTCTTTGTAAATTTACAGTATTTCTTAATGTGGATTAAGTTCGTAATTAAATGGAATAAACCCATTTTGATATATTTTTAGTTTTTGAGATTCTGAAATTTTGAGTTCCTAAAATTGAAATTTTGAGATATTTTACTTGTTTTTTTTTAAGATTTTTTAAAGGATTTTTAATAAAAATTAAATTTCAAATTACATAAATCCAAAAAACGCATTTTGATGTTTTTTGTTTTTCAAGATATCCAAAATCGAAATCTCTATTTTTCAAAGTTGTGAAAATTTACTTATTTTTTGATATTTTCCAAACTTGTTTTTGTAACAACAGAAAATTTTGATTTAAAAACCATAAACCGTATTTTGATATTATTATTGATTATCGAAATGCATCGATATCTCGGTTTTTAAAATTGTGGAAATACCAAAATTGTGATAATTCACTTAATTTCTTAAAATTTTAAAACAATCAATTGAAAATTTTTGATTCAAATACCGAAGTTTGATATATTTTTTGGTTTTCGAAATATCTATATCTCGATTTTTCAAAATTGTGAAAATTTACTCATTTTTTGAGATTTTTCAAAACAGTTTTAGTATCTACAGAAAATTTTGATTTAAAAACCGAAAACCGCATTTTGGCATCATTTTTGTTTTTCTAAATATATCGATATCTCGATTTTTCAAAATTGTGATATCGATACTTACGCTTCTTACAACTTGGACTCTGTTGCCTGGAATATCTTTTGATGCTTTGCTCTGAATGTAATTCTCCATCAAAATCTTGATATTCCATTTTTAAATCCGGTAAATCATAAATGGAGTGTAATTCTTCTTTTTTAATATCAAATTCAAGATTAGTTTGACTTGAAATATCATTTTCACTGCTAATTAACATTTCACTTTTAGTAGTTAAAGAATTTATTGAAGAATTATCCATTGTTAGGAATTGTTGTGAGTTTTCGTATTCGAACTTCGGTTCTCTCTCAAACATACTACTTTTGTAGGGTTTAAAATTGCTAAATTCATAGATAGATAGATAGATAGATAGTTTTATTTGTGTCAAGACAAAATACAATTTGTATACACTCGTCAATAAAATACATAAAACAATTTTTCTAAAAAAAGAAAAGAAACAAACATTTTAAATTTAAAAACTAACACACTAAACAGTCAAATTAAAATATTCATAAAATTCATTAATACTATAGAAAACATTTTCTTTCAGAAATTGTTTGATTTTCTTTCCAAATTTAATAATGTTTAATAGCCTCCACTCGAGGGGGAGTAGGTTATACATTTTAACATGGTGAAATAAAAATGAATTTTGAATCCTCGTTAATCGAAAGAGTGGTAATCTCACTTGCATTTTTCTTGTTTTATAGACGTTGCACAAATTAGAGTTATTGAAATTCCTTTTTGCATAAATTAAACACTCATAGATATATTGACTGACACATGTCAATATACCTAGTTTTTTAAACAATAGACGGCAGCTGTCTCTGAAATTTGCTTGAGATATGGTTCGAATAGCTTTCTTTTGTATAATCAAAATTTTACTTATGTGACATGAACCTCCCCATAAAAGAATGCCGTAACACATAAGACTATGAAATAATCCATAATAAGCCATTAATAACACATTGTCTTTCACTTTATATGCTAAGTTTCTCAGCAAATATGTATACCTCGACAAGCTATTTGAAAGATCATTAATGTGAGGTTCCCAAGATAAACTGTTGTCAATTTTTATTCCCAAATATTTCATTGAGCAACTCTCATTATTTTCTAGTGGATTTAAGTTATATATCAAATATTGGGTTTTCTCCTCATTTAATTTTAAATTTATTTTCCAAAAATAATTGTTAAAATCAGTAATAGTCTCATTATGTGAACAGTATAGATCATGCAGTGAACTTGTTGACATCAGAGCTGTAACGTCATCAGCGTAAATAGCCTTTTTCCTTTTTATATAGTGGCCAATATCATTTATAAAGACTATAAATAATAAAGGGCCCAGGACAGATCCTTGTGGCACTCCATGATCTATACTCTTCATATTTGACTTACGACTATTAATTTGTACATATTGATAGCGATGAACCAAATAGCTTTTTAATAATTTCAAGGGAGTACCTCTAATACCATACATTTCCAGCTTTGATAGTAGCAGCTTATGTGAAACACAGTCAAAAGCTTTTGATAGATCAATACTAGAGATCAGTATCTTATTACCCTTTTCCAGTTCTTCGGAAATATATGTTATCACTTCTATCAAAGCTGAAATTGTAGATTTTCCTGGTCTAAAACCGAACTGCTCAACGTTTAGAAGATTATTTTTTTCGAGATAATTAAGTAATCTGGATTTAATGACTTTTTCAATTAATTTAGAAAGAACAGGTAAAATAGAGATAGGTCTATAATTTTCAGCCAAGTTTTTGTTACCTCTTTTAAAAATGGGAGCCACTCTAGCAATTTTTAGATTATCTGGAAAAACACCAGTTTCAAAACATGTATTTATGAGATGCACAATTTGAAAAGTTAATTCCTCTCTGACATATTTAAATGTATTACTATTAAACCCATGGAAGTCTCTGGCTTTTGATAGGCTAAGACCATGTATCATTTCCCCTATTTCTGCCTCAGAAACAGGCTCCAGAAAAAATGAAAACATTACACGATTATTACTAAGATTAGCAATGTATTCATTATCTAAATAGAATGGATTTGCTAAGGTATTTTTGGCAATATTTGTAAAAAATTCATTTAGCTTATCTGGTGGTATATCTATTTTGTCGACCACTTTATTTTTATGATCGTTTATCATAGACCATGCACTTTTTTGAAGATTACTGGAATTCATTAATATATCACTATTATATTTTATTTGTTCATCACGGATAGTTTTTTTATAACTTTTTTTAAAAGAACAATATTCTTTTTTTACAAGATCATTATGTTTGGCGATATCATATAAAAGATGTAAATGTTCTTTCATTCTTCTAGCATTATCGCTATACTTAAATGCAGGTTTAGTTTTTTTAGTTACAGTTTTCTCGGGAAAAGCTTTATTGTAAAAATGTGACAAATTTTCAGTAATTTGCTCAGATAAAATTTTAGCATTATTGTTTTTAAAAAAGTTACACCAGTCAATATTTGATATATAATCTTTAAACTTATTGATGTTGTATTTATTTTCCACTCTAATACAAATTTTTTCGTTACTATCATAAAGTTCACTATTAGTTTTGTAATTAATCCAAACAGCTCTATGATCAGAAAGATTCGGTTCCAAGACTTTTATATGACAATTATGTAAATTTAAATTTGTGAAAACATTATCAATTCTAGTTGCCGAAGTCTTTGTAACCCTAGTGAAATCATTTACACCCTCCAGCAAACCAAAAGACAGTAAATTATTAGTTAGAGTTCTTGATAAAGAAGTATTACGGGCACAATCAATATTAAAATCACCTAATAATATTATTTTTTTGGTTATACTTATTGATCTTAGATATTCATTTAATTTTTCCTCAAAATAATTAAAATTTCCAGAAGGTGATCGGTAAATGCAACATATAACACAGTTTATCTTAGGAATACTCACTGCGCAAAGCTCAATATCAGTATCCATGCAAAATTTTTCTAAATTTGTACATTTATTAAATGATAATCCTTTTTTGGTATATATTGCTACTCCCCCATGGATTTTCGTACTTCTCGCGTAGAACGAAGCTAATCTAAAATTTCTAAAAAATAAAAATTTTAATTTATCTTCGGTTAGCCAACATTCAGTGAAACATAAAATATCAAATTCTTTATCTGAAAGAAAATGTTCAATTTCTAAAATTTTATTATCTAAACTCTGTATATTTATGTAGAAAACTAGTAAATTACAGTCTTCTTGTTTCATAAGAGGCAAATTATACTTAGTAATAGGCTGGGCTCTTATTTGCCCTTCAGTTCTAAAAAAGGTTGTACATAAGCTCCTGCAGGCCACTTTGAGGCGTCCATTGCACTTTTAAAATTATCATTATATATGGAAACCTTAAAAGAAGAGTAGACTTCAGGATGTTTTGAGTGAATTGCTGCACATTGTGCCTCGGGAAAATTGCTCTTTACTATTTCCTGCAAATCTTCTGCAGTCATACTTGGGTCAATCCTATATACATGTAAGTTTGAAAATTTAGGTACTCCCTTAGCTTGTTTTCCATTAACTCGGATTTCAGTATTGCTTCCAACTATCTTCTGTCTTATATTTGTGTGATTTCTTCGATAGTTTACTTTTTTCCATTCCGATTCCTCTTTAGGTTTATTAATTTCTTCTTCTTTATCAGTTCTTGAAAGATTAATGAATTTATTACATTTATTTTTTGTATCTACTTCCAATAAGGCTGCAGACACTTGCTGTCTGGAAATCTGCGATTGTTTATTTGAATTGGCAACACTGTTTGGTGATTCTATAGAAATGTTCTTACTGCTGCTAGCAGGAATTTCACTTTTATCAACAACTTGTTTTGTGGTCTTCTGTTTATCAAAGTTTTTGTCACTATCAGGATATGAATTTGTTTTAATTGTGTTTAACTGAGAGTTCAAAAAATCTATTTTTTGTCTTAGTTCGTTAATTAATAAATCTTTTTGTTTTACAACATAGTTAAAAATGTTAATGTCTATCTTATTATCAGTAGACATGGTTCCTAAAGCGTTAAAGAAAGCAGATGTGATTTCCTCTTCACTTTTATTACTTACAGTTAGAGTATCAGGAGATGACACAACACAACAACTTATAACATCACCACCAATGAAATTCACATTACTGCAAAGTTTGGCACAACTCAAATGATAGCTTGCATCACAATTTGCACAATTAACCCCATTTAATAGGTTCTTTTTGCACTTTTTACAAGATTTATTCTTGAGCGTATTAATATGCGTGTTTTCATCGTTACTTGCCATGTTGCCATATCAATTTGTCCCCCATACAAAACGATTTTCCTTCCTTCTACCCACCCCCATTCTATATAATATCATATTACAATACATGACAGGTAGAAAGTATACAAACAATTTTTCGTTATGTCATTTAAAATATTCTTGTTTGTACACTTTTATCCAAGAGAGATATCTCAATTAATCGTCTACTAAAAATCCATTGTTTCGGTGTCCTAGGCGAATAAAAATATAAGCAGGGCACAAAAAAAAGACTTGAAAAGAAATGATTTGATGTTTCAAGTGTCGATTTGACAAAGTCTCGTTCTCGAAAAATTTTCAAAAATTGTTTACTAAGTCATGCTATATGTGTTAAATTTAAAGACCAAAAAACGAAATAATGTCGAAGCATTCAAAGCTCAGTTGTTAGAGCGTTACCAAGTAGAGGCTAAGGTTGTCTGTACGAGTCCTGTTGGATGCGAATTTTTTTATTTCTCCTTAATGTCATTTAACATATTCTTGTTTGTATAGTTTCTAAAATTGCAAAATAAAGGTTATATAATTTTACGAATTTTAAAGTAGAAACTTCTAAATCGGCATTGGGTACATTTTTATTGAATTTTAATAGTCCGGAAAATCTTATAAAACAACGGAATTATTGCAATTTTTTAATTTTGTTTCACCGCACCAATTTTAGTTGAGTGGAAAGGCTTCTTAAGAGAGTTATAAAAAATTGTAAATATCTCGAAAAGTAAGCGTTTTATTAAGCAGGTTCGAGCGGATCTAATGTAAAAAATAATTTTCAACTTTGAGCTTTGAAATTAACTATACGTATTAGACCAAGAAACTAAGCTGGAAAATGATGTAAGAAATCGAAAAAATACCCGGCGCTATTTTATTGTAGGAAATGCTAGATAAAGTAAATACAAAAGTCGTCTCATCTCGTGAGTCATAAAAAAATTATTGCGTCATTGTTTTTTTTTTAACATTTATTACCAAAAAACGTCTTTTTTCTTAAACTCAATATTCTGAAAATAATAATAATGGTCAACAGACAATTTATTCGAATATTTGAAGACTAAAATTTAAAAAAAATTCTAACATTATTTTGACCCATTATACGCTCGAACTTCCTTCAATTAAAATAAATATGGCAAAATAGCCAGAGGAACGTCACAGAAAAAGTCAAACAAATTTATTTAAAAATCAAGTGGTAAAATAATGGTAAAACAGTGAAATCATATACTGTAATTTTAAGTAAAAGTATTAATTAACCTAACTATAACATTCTTACTGATTTCAAATAAACAACTTTTTTCTTTATAATAAAATTTTACAATATTGTTTTTCAATCAAAATTTAAAAAAATATATGTCAATTCATCTGTGAATGTCTCTTAACCATGATTTACAATTTTTTATGCTTATAATAGACTGCTACTGCTACAAACTCAGTTTATCTTAAGAGTTTAAACATACCTATTTGTTAAAAGTTTTTGAACAAACTTCAAATTACGTGTATGAGGAAAAATAAAATACCTATAAGTATACATATGAAAAATGTACAAACTTACGTTTTTCCCAAGAATCCACTTTTATTGTTTGCAGCCTTTGTCGATTTTTATTTCTACTAACAAGGAAATCAAATAGACGCTGTGTAATGTTTGTCTTATTTTTCACATCACTTTTTCTTTTTTGAATACTCTCATTTGAATCAACATTTTCGGTTTTTATAGTTTCTCTGCTTATTAACACATCATCAGTTTTAGTTGGAGAAACTTCTTTTTCTACACAACTTTCCGTTTTGATTTTACAAAGATCGAATTCATACAAGTTCTCGAATTCGAGTTTACATTCTTCAACATCAGTTTCTTCAGTTTTAATAATGGATAACAAATCTTTAGAATTACTTTCAATTTTATTATTCATTAATGGATTTAATGCATCTTTGAAAACATCCATTTTATAATAATTTTCTGGTTGTAACAAACAACAGTGGAATTAATATGTAATTTTATTGTTAATTTTACTATAAGATCACTTTGCACTTTAGACTATTTATAGATCAAACACTACTTATACAAATAACATTATAACAAATAGGAGATACAAGATACAACATACAACTGCAGAAAGCGGTAACCATATTAGAAAAACTTCTGCTTGTGTTGACCTCTTGTCTTTCGATATCCAGCCAGGTTCACTTGTACATAGTTTAAGGAACTATAGATATAGGTAGTATCATTTTTTTAACTAGTATTTTCTCCCTTTACATGTAATTAACTCATTGATGTTTGTAATTGTACAGTGTATCAATAAAAAATAAATGAATCATCCATTAACCATTTTCTGTCCAATGTCCCTACGTGTTAGACCATAGACAAATTTAAGAGACGCGCAATCGCATTCTGTAGTGGTGAAAATGGGAACTAAGGGTGCCAGTCCATGGCATTAAAAATCGACGGAAAACGGAACGACGGAAAACAGAAAACGGAATGCCGCCATTGTTGATTTCTGAATGACAGTTGTGACATTTGTTGAACACTCCGAAAAAGTATCTCAACGACCAACTATCACAGATATAGACAATATAGATCGGAAATGTCATTTTTATAAAATACGTACAATTGAAAGCGTAAAAGAGAGGTTTATGCGACTGCGCATTGAAACGTACAGAGCAGGATTTGTTAAAAATTTAAATCTTAACTTGAATTTAATAAATTTAATGTATAAAGCGTTTTGAGCACAGATTAATAATGCCAAATAACTAATTTACAATAAATAATTAAAATTTCAATTGACACAAATGAAAGATGACACTTCTGGCATACGCACAGAACGCTTCAAAACGATAAAAGAGCAAATGCGCATGAGCATAAACCTCTTAAGAGCAATAGTCATCACGTGGTCTGCTCAAATTCCGTATCGTCTAGTCAACAAGCTGTTTCGACCGCACGCGTAATACACGGCAACATCGCTGAGAATCGGTCGCCGAATTTAACAATAGAGGCGCTTTTATTGCTAGGGCAATAATAGGTAATTTAAAAACCTTTTTTTGGAATGAAAGCGTGGTTGGAGGAAACAGATTTACGTATATTGTAATAATAAAAATAAAAGTATAAACAACAAAAAATTAAATTCGAGGTGGATTTCTTATTTCGAGTCCCCTAGTGTGTCGTGGATCAATAATTTCGGGCAAAAGACAGTTGAAATAGAATGTTTTCAATTTTTTTTCCATATTATTCTTCCAAAACTCATCATCTCGTAGAATCTAAAATTATTATAATTACAAGTTAATTATTGTTATATTAAATTTATTTACCTTTTCCACAAGCATGCCCATTGGTGTCCATACAATGAAATAGCAATATTCCCTTTTTGTGATATGCAATTGCCCTTGAATTTGGTAGTGGTAATCATGATTTGATTTCAATTTTAAATTATTATTTTCATCTAATGTTGCAAAAGTAATCAGCTTCTTTTGTATAGCAACAATTGGAGTCACAGCAGAAGCTTTTGCAGGACATTTGACTTCAATAACTCCAGTTGTGTCAATTAGTCCATCTGGACTTGCTGCCAGAGCGCAGCATTCTTCATCAACAAAGAGTCCACATGGTTGAACTTGTACTTCAAACTCCTTTTGAAATTGTTTTATAGCCAAAGGTTCTTTTTCGTTACCATACCTAGTATTACTATTTCCTCTGAAATCTGAATATAGTAAGTTTTTGACCTTGTTTTTGCAATTTGTTTTTGGAAGCATTTTACAAATTGATCCAAAATTGGAGGCAGTGAGCCTGGTGCTTCGTTCTTGAGTCCACACTGGATTTCCTCCTTGTCCTCTGGTATTTGCCTCCAATTCTACAATTTGTTTTTTGCTTTTTTGCAAATCTTGCAAAAACGCACTCTTTGCATCTTCGTACTTTTTCTCGTCTAAATCGTCTTGGGTTTCATTCAATTGTAGACCGTAGTCTTTGTCTGCTGAAGCAACTGTCTTCATTTTTCTTTTGAAAAGGTTTCGTTCTTTCATACTCTTATAGTACATTTTTCTTTTTTTTAATTTTCTCAATGTACTTCTTAGCAGCACCAGAGGGACTTTGAGTTGTAAGGGTTTTAAATATTTGTCGGTGATATTCACCGCTACCAACATGATAAAGCAGCTGCTTCACACCTTATTTGGTAAGAACCTTTTTTTGAAAAGTCAACTCGTTTTCCCCCAACAAAATTACATACAATAGAATTGTACTGCTCAGCAATATTGGTATCCATGTTGCATAATTAACTTGCGGCATGATAGATTAATCTATTTAGACATCCTTCTAAATCTTGCAGTAAACCACAGTTCATCATTTCTGGAATTAAATTTTTTTCGCCATCTTTTTTTTCACATTTAAAGTATCCTATAGAAGAACATTTTAGATTCTCTCCAAATACGTGCGATGGAATATTTTTTATGTCAGAAATAAGATTTTGAACCTTTTCAGAAAGGTTATTTTCTTCCTTATTTCTATGGACAACAGCCATTGTAACGGCTGTCCGTAACCGTCTAATATTATTTTGTAGATGTTTCCGTAATCCTGGTGGAACCGGGTTATTTGTTGAATTACTCCGTTTTCTGCCTGAAAATGTAATTATTATAATATTATAAAAAAGCTCCACTAACGTAAAATAACTTACCACATAAATCTCTCACTTTTGTGCAAAAATTTCTGAGAAGATGATTTTTACATTCTACTTTTTCTACTAATTGACTTCCATATGGTCTGGCTTCAAGTATTTTTTTATATACGCTACTATCACCATCTCCTACAAGTTTCTTATATACAATTCCGTACATCTCCAAACTCCTTTTAAATCCTTCAACTATTATATCCGATTCCATACTTGTTGAAGTACTGGTCCAATTTTTATAACACACATGTTCAGGAATCGGATTAACATTTTTTGCAGTTGATCTTGAACAAAAGCAACAATATTTATTTCTTATTCCAAGAAATAAAAGTTTGCCTGTGCGTTGCCCAATAATACATGCCTAAAAACGTAAGAAAATATTAAAATATTTAAAGCGAGAATTAAAACTAAAATACCACTCCAGAAGCAGAGTTATAATTGACATTATAGGATCTTTTGCTCCATGCACCATCAGCCACACCAGTTATACAAGGGCGATTATCCCGATCTACTTCATTGAAGGATCTTGCCAAAGAAGCTTCCTCTTTCGCAGCTTCTTCCATTTTGGCAAATAGTGATTCACGAATAATTTCACCAAGGTCTTCATGACATTGTTGATATTTATTGGGAGACATAAAAGGAACATTCAGTAGAGACATAAATTCTTCACTTGTCGAAAAACCAATGCCAGTCGAAATAGCCGCAACTGTAGCGGCTGTATTCATATCCATTGATCCAGAATTTTTATCATAAAGATCTAAGTTGTATTCTGAATTGCACATTTTACATTTCATGAGAAGACTGCTGTTCAGGCCTACTCTATTCTCCTTTACAATATACATATCTGCTATTGTGCAGTCAAATAGTGGATGTTTGGCTATTGTTTGTAATTGTCTAAAAAAGCTGTCGATATCAACTAATCGTCTACCTTCTATGACAGCTGGCTCTTTAGAGGTTGATGAAGTGACCCTAAAAATGGAAAACGCTATTAGAGCAGACTCAGCATTTCATTAGGTGCACCTGCACTCATATAATTACCTACAAGTAAACCAACCTATACCTACATACCTAGGTGTATTTAAAATATCCTGAATTATTATATTATCATTTGTTTTTTCGGAATTATTTCTGTATTTTTCATCGATAGAATTGCTAAAATTTATTTATAATCACAATTGAACGAACTTTCTATTTATGGTTTACCTAACTTACCTGATAACATGATCTGTCGAGAAGCTGCTTCCAGGAGTTTCCGTCGGCGATGGCGGCTTCGAATTGGCAGAGGTATCACTCTGGTTCGTTTTTTTATTGATAGCCATACTAAAAATTTGTAAGCAAACTAAGTAAACTTGTATTAAAGTTTAAAGCAAAATTTTATTTAGTACACGCTGGTGAAATTTTGCTGGTTAAAGTTGAGTATTTACCTCGGTATTAACTTACCTATCTTTGGCTTTCGAAAAAAACTTGCTTCGTTTTTTTACAGACTTTCTTTTACCACTGTAAACTTTTTTTTTTGCCATCTTTCAGTTTTCCCATCTTTAAAAACTAATATTCTGTCATTATTCATAAATTCGTTTATTAAATAGTAATATACATACCTATATTATCTAATATAAAAGATGAAATATTTTCTAAACAACTTCCACACGCACAAAAACCATAAACAAATATTCTTTCAGTCAACCCAAAAAATGCGATCTGTTTTGTCGCGGCGGCGGCGGCGCACATTGTTGCGCGGAGGAATTGCGGCATTGCCAGAACATGTAAAGCGTTGGGAAACCCAAGAATTCAACAGCTATTTTTCTTATTTTTATTTTTCCTGTTTTAAAAATTTGTTATTGCTGATAGACAATTTGATGTTTTGTAAAAACCTCCTAGAATATGATTATCTAGGGTGCCCCGGAAACATTTTTTTAAAATAGTCTTTTGGTGAAAAAATAAAACTAAAATAAATTCAAATTTAAAAAAGTGTCCCCAGAGCGCTCTTAAGAAAAATATTTTGAACACGATACTGAAAACCGGAATTAAAAATCTTTAAAAACAAACACACAAAACAAGAAACAGGATTTCATGCCTGATTAATGCTCTTAATTTCAATCGCATGGTGTGTGTATTTTTAGGATTTCGCCAAATGGTTATTTCCGATCTAGATTGCCTAAATCTCTGCCAACTATAATTTATTTTCTTTTGTTAATATCAATGAGCATATCATACAAACCTTCTCCGTGGAAAAATACATATACATACCAATTTTCATGACAATTGGTTGAACGGGACAGAAGTTGCTACTCTGCAGCACCACCTGGTGGCGAGTGGCATCAATGAGTATCCTATGTCCATCTCCTGGCTCTAAGCTACCTCCCTACCAATTTTCAGCCAAATCTGTTCTGCCGTTCTTGAGTTATTGGCTATGTGCACGACACTAGAGGCTTCTTGCGGCCAAATCACAAAGCTCAACTGCAGGACCGCTAACGCAGGGTTTAAATAGAAAAAAATTGAAATACAATTTAATTAAATTTTTAAAATGTTTCATAGTGTTTTTAAATATTTTTCTGACCATCTTCGTATCTTATTTCATTACGGGGTAAAAAAGTAAGTATATACATACAATGTATTAAGATTAGTTAATCCCTTAAAATTATTAGAATGTAAGGTTATACACAGTATAATGTATTAAAAAAAATCTTTGTAAATTCTAAAAAGTGTAAATAAGTTACTGAAAATTATTAAAAAAATTGCAATTTAACTAATAATAATAATAATACAAATTAATAAATGTTTGAAAAATTTATACTTATTTAAATGCATTTTATGTCTATTCCAACAGATATATCTCTAAAAGTTGTTTCAATTGTAACATACTTTTCATTTATAAACCTATTTCAAGTTTTTATAACACTTTTTATGGAACCACCATATCAGTTTGGGTCTGGAGATCACACTTTTCACTTTCAAGAGATTTATAAATACAGCAAAAAGAAGATTCTCTAAAAAACATCTGATTTTTGTTGTTTTCATCGATTATGTAAGCTTGAGAAGCTTTTTCTAAACAAGAACCTGCGCTTCTTTCATAATATTCTTTGTTGTCAATGAATTCATCGTTAGTTACTTCGCAATAAGGGTCCCCTTGGTATTAGTAGATTGTTCTGTAGAAGAAACCTAAGTACTTGTTGACTGGGATGAATCTATGCAACGCATCAAATAACAACTATACCAGCAATAAAATATTTTTTATATTACTAATTTAATAATTAAAAGCATTACCATCAATATGTAGAAACTTTGTACCTTTTAAGAACTTGAATAGCATTTGCTGTGTGACACAATAACTGTTTTGAAAAAATTGTTGGCACATAAGCTGGACTATTTGGTAGAACAGATTTTCTGTTTCCAATAAAATGATCGCTACAAATTATATAGCTGGGGTTAGTGACCAAGAAGATTTCTCACCACTAAAAAATATTTTAGCATTTATTTTTACTACATTTATCCACATGTTTGTTTTATAATTCATTCTAATATCACCTGTATAAAAATATACATATTTAGGTATATATAAAGGTTATACTTACTTTTGAATTTTTACTTCAGATATCTATTTTTGACGTTCTTCTGGTCTTTTTATTTTCGTAGGGAATGTAAAAAATGTGCTTTTAGTATTTTTACCGTTATTTGGGCAAAAAGGAATGCAACAAACACTATGAGTCATATTTTTTAATAAAAACACATACAAATCATATGTAAATTGGTCCTGCAGTTGAACTTCGCGTTAGATCCGCCGCGAGCGCTAAGATCAGGCGACGTGGGTCACGTGGTTACGTGCACATAGCGAATAAGTGGTGTAACTAACACGACTTTCTTTTATATATATAGATAGTGTATATAATTTTCTTATTCGCTCCAAATGTTAAAAGTATTCTGTTTTCCGTTCCGTTTGTCAACATATGGGTTCCCCATGCACGTAAATATTGGGAAAACGGAAAACTTAAAAACATTATTTCCATTTATTAATAATAAAATAAACATTAATTATTATTAAATAGTATTTGAATAGGTTTATTATTATTATTATTTATGTTACTAAAAAAATAACCCCACTTTTTCGGAGTGTTCAACAAATGTCACAACTGTCAAGTCAACAATGGCGGCATTCCGTTTTCTGTTTTCCGTCGATTTTTATGCCATGGACTGGCACCTATAAACCAGCAAAATATGACCAGCTGATAGCGCGATAAGCGGAAAAGTAGTTATGGCGGTATAGTGATAGGGTAAATGCTAGTTGTTTTAAAAAGCCGTTTTAGACTATACAATTTCTTGCACAAGAATAAGTTACAATAAACTGTACAAGAACTATTGTATGCTATGTTTGAAGTATAATCACAGATTATAAGTAAACAGATACGAAAGTGGCGATTTGGGCTCGTTGACCTTGAACGTAACGATGGTCTGATTGGTCAGGATTCAAATGCAAAATGACATATTTTACTACGAATTTACTACTATGTTGTTCGTCGAGTATGTTCGGATTAGGTTTCAATAAATGATATTTGTCAAGCGAACTATAATAGATACAATTGATTGGTTGAAAATAGTCCGAAAAGGAAACGAACGAACCTATTTATTTCCACTTACGATTATTGTTTTGATTTGGTTAAAATTTGCTGAAATTTCGATGTGCATTCTTGTCGATTTTAAACCGTTTCTTTTATTGCTTTTGCGAATATTTGTTATAATTTAATGATATTCTTATACTGTTTTTCGCAAAACCCGCTGAAGTGGAAAGATCTAGATAAATAAAAACCTGCAAACTTTGTATACAGTTTGCAGGTTTTAATTATTATTTATCAGGTAAGTACATAAATGATTTTTTTATTGTATATTCTATAGTAAATAAAACTACTTTTTTGCAGGTTAAAAACAGCACAACCGTTCAAATTGATATCGTAAAGATTAAAAGTACGTACTCAAACTGTCGACGCATAAACCTCACAACATAATATGTCGATTACAGAGACTAAAATCTTTCATTTAGGAACAGAACAAGTTACTGAAACAAGAAGTAGTTATTCAAAGGCGAATTATTTTGGTTGTGAACAATATTTGCTCGGATAAATAGCAGCTGTACATATTCCAAATGCTAATACCACTAAAAGACAGAAAAATGACAAATATGTTATACACAGGAATTTAAATAGTATGCTCTATCGCTGTACTATATATGAGTCCAAGAGGATGTGTCAAGCTAATGATATCCTCAATACAAATACCCTATTTACTTTGAAGGTAAATTTTAAATATTTTCTGCAGTACTTGTTATTTTGTAAATATTAACATACAGAAATCTATTGTACACTTTTAAGGGGCCACTGAAAATACAGATCCAGTAAACAGACACTGTATGAAAAGTGGTTGATGTCATCACATGAATCTTGCAATACATTTCAAATATGGAAACAGCAATAAAGACGAATTATGTAAAAACATTAGGAAAAAATAATCTTAGCATACTTTAATGCAAGTAAATGTTAGAAGAACAGGTGCTAAAACTTATCAAAAGGATTCCTTTCCATCTTTTTTCACAGATTATTTGATGAAATTCTTTTTTAGATAAATCAATCACTGCCTTCCTCCCAAGGAGCAAAGGGCTATCAGCTGAGAAGCTACTTCAGCTGATTAAAGCCCAAAACGAGGGTCTGAGGCCAGACCAATGGAAAGTCCTCAGCATGAAAGAAGAGGCGACAGGGCAACTCTTGAGGGCAGCGATAGATGAACTATCCTGCCAATCCCTCAAGAACAAGGGCTTCACCTTCTTCTACCGGTTCGGGAAAATCCCCGTTCACGGTCTAAGAAGGGAAGAAAAGAAAGATGGGGAAGGAAACCCAGAGGGGCAAACTGCCCAAGCAGAAAGTGGTAGTGGCTCACCCAGAGAGACTCCGAGTGATGCGGAAAGCATCGGGTCCTTCCACGTCGCCGATCTCTATGGCAAAGACTCAGAAAATGAGGCAGCCATGGAGGTCGGAGAAGTGCAGGACGAGGAGGCCACCCTCTTGGGTGAGTCAGATGACACCCTCGTTGGAAGTGAGGAAGGGGTCCTCGACGAAGAGCAGGGGTAGGTATAAAAAAAAAAAAAAAAATGGGAATAAATATTGCTCAGCTAAACGCCCATCACGCTAAAGGAGCTTCAGCGGTTATATCAAGGACGTTTATCAGCAACCAAATGGGAATTGCATTAATTCAGGAACCATGGGTTCGTGAAGGGCAGGTGAAAGGACTGGCCAGTAGGGATACAAAGGTGATATACAATGTAAGTAATACGGACATACCAAGAGCTTGCATCCTGGTAAGTAACAGTATTAATTATTGTTGTGTTTCAGAATTCATGACGAGAGATCTCGTCCCGATTCAAGCTGAACTCGAATTCAAAGAAAAACGCCAAGAAGTTATGATAGTTTCATGCTACTTTGCAGGAGACGGGACTGCACCGCCTTTAGAACTGCAAAGACTAGTAGAATACTGTCATGACAAGAAGCTACCATTACTCATAGGATGTGACGCCAATGCCCACAACACCATATGGGGAAGCACAGACACCAATAAAAGAGGTGAGCAAATCTTAGAATTTATTCTCAATAAGAATCTTATTCTACATAATATAGGGAATACCCCTACGTTTGTAACAAGAACAAGGAAGGAAGTGCTAGACATAACACTAAGCACATTCAATCTGAAAGATCATGTAAAAGATTGGAGAGTTTCAAATGAACCGTCTCTCTCTGATCACAGATTGATCATGTTCAGACTAGAATGCAATCCTCCTGAACCTACACTAAGGAGAAACCCCAGGAAAACCAACTGGGAAAACTATAAGACTAATTTAAACAGAAACCTTGCAGGCCTTCGAGCCACAGGGAAAGCCAAAAACCACCTGGTATTGGAAAATGATCTCATAGAATTAAACGAGGCAATACTCGATGCCTATGAATCAAGCTGTCCTCTTCAAAGGACTAGAAAGTCAAACGACGCAATATGGTGGAATAGTCATCTGTCAAACCTAAGATCCGAAACAAGGAAGCTCTTCAACAGAGCCAAATGTAACGGAGATTGGCAGAGCTACACCGATAAACTCACAACTTACAATAAAGAAATTAGAAAAGCCAAAAGAAACAGCTTCAGGAAATTCTGCGAAGAAATAGACTCTACACCTTCTGCTGCAAGACTACACAAAGTCTTAGCAAAAGGAAGAGTAGATACAGTAATGGCACTGCGAAAGCCAGATGGACGCTTCACAGAAAGCGAAAAAGAACGAACAAAGCTCCTGCTAGAAACCCACTTTCCTGCAGGCATAAACACCACAGGAAATACGAGGTACAAAACTAGAAGACCAACCAGGGAAGACACTGCAATGGCAAAACACATATGCAGTGAAGAACGGCTGAGATGGGCTATGAACACCTTTCAGCCATTCAAAACCCCTGGAACTGACGGAATATTTCCTGCCCTACTACAACAGGGGCAGGAGGCAATCATTCCTCATGTGATCCGAATCAGTCGGAGCAGTTTTGAACTGGGATATATACCAGAAGTGTGGAGGAGGGCAAGAATCACCTTCATCCCCAAGGCAGGGAAACGGGACACTACACACCCTAAATCCCTTAGACCAATCAGCCTCACATCGTTTGTTCTCAAGACGATGGAAAAAGCTGTAGATAACTATATTAGAACAGAAGTCTTGGAGCAGGTGCCACTGCACCCTCGTCAGCATGCATATCAAACGGGCAAATCTACGGAGACCGCGTTGATACAATTGACTGACGAAATCCAAGACGCTCTAAACACAAAAGAAACCGTGGTATGTGCCTTTCTAGACATAGAGGGGGCTTTTGACAATACTCCACACGAGGCTGTCAAAAGAGCACTCAGTGATAGAGGAGTAGATAGAACGACTTCCACCTGGTTGTCGCAATTACTGTCTACAAGAATCGCAGAAATGAAGGTAGGCCAAGACACTATTTCCATCAATACGACCAGAGGTTGTCCGCAAGGGGGAATTGCATCCCCACTTATGTGGAGCCTCACCGTAGACAGTTTACTCTGGCAATTGACCGAATTAGGTATACCTTGCCAGGGTTACTCTGATGACGTAGTTATCCTCGCAAGAGGGAAATATGAAAACGTCCTCTGCGACATAGTGCAAAGAGGACTGAACACAGCTAAGCAGTGGTGTGATTCAGTGGGACTTAATATCAACCCCACCAAGACCACGTTAGTAGCCTTTACAAGGAAAAAGAAACCTAAACTAAAAACTATAAAAATAGGTGGAAATACCGTTGAGTGGAAGACAGAGGTCAAATATCTAGGGCTAATCCTAGATAATAAGTTACTCTGGAACAAACACGAAAACGAAATAATACACAAAGCTACAAAAGCCCTTATGGTGTGCAGAAACATTGCTGGGAAAAATTGGGGCTGTAACCCAAAGACATTGCAATGGATGTACACAGCAATAGTGAGACCTATCATCACATATGGGGCAGTAGCTTGGGGCACAAGAGCTAATCTGATCACTACGAGGACAAACCTCTCAAAGATTCAGAGACTAGCCTGTGCATGTATCACTGGAGCAATGAGAACATGTCCCACTGCTGCAATGGAAGTAATACTAAATCTTTCGCCACTGCATATTCAAGTAGAAAATGCTAGGAAGAAAACAATGTATAGAATGATCAAAGAAGGAATAATCAAGGAAAAACCTCGATCACTTCAACTTGATCAAACTTGGGAAATGCCCCAAGATGACATGCCAAAGAAATTTAACTTTGTAAGGAAATTTACCACTAAACTGGGAAGCAAATCTGAATGGGACGAAAACACCATATTGGGGCTAAGCCAAAACGCCATAAAATGGTATACGGACGGCTCCAAGACAGATAAAGGAACAGGAGCAGGGGTGTTTGGACCTAGAACCAAATACTCAGAAAGCTTGGGTACGTACCCAAGCATCTTTCAAGCGGAAATTCGTGCCATCGAAAGATGTATAGAATTTAACATTGAAAGGAACTATCGTAGACAGAAGATTGTAATCATGTCAGATAGTCAAGCAGCCATCAAAGGTCTGAACTCAGATACAATCAATTCAAAGATGGTTTGGGAATGCCTAGGCAAATTAAATGAACTAGGACAGAATAACACTGTTACCCTCTTATGGGTTCCAGGACACGTAGGAATAGAAGGAAATGAAACAGCAGACAAGCTGGCAAAAAAAGGAGCTGAAACCCCATACCTGGGACCAGAACCATCATGTGGGATCAGCAGTAGTACAATCCTAGAAAAACTAAAGAAAAAAATGGATAGCGAAAAATCCAAGTACTGGAATGATCTAGAAGGACTAAGACAATCGAAGACGCTCCTGGGAAACTATAACCAGAAGAGATCTCACAGCTGTCTTAACCTAAGTAAGAAAAACCTCCGAATTATAACAGGAATACTAACCGGTCACTGTCGATTAAGAGGACATATGAAGAAACTAGGATTAGTAGATGAAGCTAACTGCAGATTCTGTGAGGTAGAGGACGAAACCTCAATACATATACTTTCAGAATGCATGGCATTAAGTAATTCTAGGGTCAAATACCTAGGGTCATACGAAATAGAAAGGGAAGAACTACCTAATTTAAAACCCAATGATATCCTAAACTTTTTAAGGAAGATAGGACTAGAAGAGCTGCTATAAGTCTGAGGAACCATCAGAAATATAGCAAGAAGAGGGGGACACAATAGATCTTATAGGTCGCAGTGTATCTGTCACCCCTAACACCATACATACATACATACATACATAAATCAACTACTCAATATTACTAAATAGTGTGAATTCTGCAATAGTCATTAACAAAATATACAGTCTCCAATACTTTTTTACTTTCTTGTTAAGTAGTGACATTTTATTTTAACTACTTTACCTTTTTTGCCTTAAGATTAGATTTTTTAGATGTATGGTTTCTTAGAATTAAAGACTGCATGTTGCATGTGATTGTTATATAATGTATATTTAGTGTATTTATAAAATTACATACAATATTTGATGTATTTAAATATATATTAGAAAATATGTGTGTATTCTTTACCTTTCCTGTTTTCTTACATTATATTTTACATATTATATTCATGGGTAATTCAAAATGGACCATTATTCACAAACAACAGGTTTTAATAAATATATTTTTTTAGAAAATGAACAACAGAAGAAAGTTCTTTATAAGACTTAAGGGCTATGTTTAATTTGCGGATCCTTCTAAACACGTCTGACCGCGCAGGTCTCTGCGCAGTGAAATAAAAACCTAAATTCACCTCATTTCTGCGCGAGAAATTCAAATTTCCATGCATTGTTGCCCGATTAATTGTATATCTGTAATAATCGGAAACCTGTAAAAATACTGAAATACCATAAAATATGTTGTTCTAGTAAGTTATAGTAAAGCATAAAAACTTACGGATTGTCTTGTTCTGTCCATGACTCTAAATTGACGTGTTAGGTAGAATGTTTTGTAAATGTTTTGAATTTCTGTATTCTGAGAAAGTATGTTGAAAAATTTTAAAAATATTCTGATTTTAGTGTTAAAGTTTTGTTTGTTCTCTTTGTTTAATTAATATCATGTTAGATAGAAAATGAATATACATACACAAAATTTGTGATCACAATCAAAGATTTTGATTGTTTGTTGATCGTTTTATTTATTGGATAAAATTAAATAAAATAAATTACGAATTAATCATGAAATTTAAAAGCTATTTTTAAAATTATAGTCAGATATTTAAAACTATTTTTTTGGATCAATAACGGTCAGCCATGTCGTAGGTAAAGTGTAATATTTAAAAACTGTTTATAGTCTTTAAAAAAAAGCAACATTATAATGAAATCAATTAAATTAAAATCAGCGATTTATCAATATGGCTATTTGAAAAAATAATGAGTATATTCTTGAGAGTAAAGGACTCGTTACAATAGTCTAAAAAAGCGATTTTTTTGTTTACTTATAAATGAATACGAATATCGGAAATTATAATGAACTCAAAAGTGATCTGTTGTAATAGTAATCTAACTTTAATTTATTAATCTATTTACAACGCCTGTTATAGTAACTGAAATGTAATAATTAGAGTTTCCAAAAATAAAAAACAAAATGAATGTAACAATGTTTAATTTACAAAATAAATAAAAGTTAAAAATATTAAAAATATAACGTTTTATTTTTACCATATTTTGTAAAAATATTTTTTTTTCTGAATAAACGTATTAAAAAGTCATAAAATAAATCTTTTTTGTACATTATACAAGACATTTCACAATTCATCAAAGATTTGTTAAACTTGATACATTGAAATTAAAATTATTCCAGTCTACAATTCTTATTCCATAAAATATGTTTTTCCAAAATAACTAATATAACAAATTTCGAACACCATCTGACATATCGAAAATTCATGATTTTAAATATAATTCCTTAAATATCAGAACATTCACAGTAATAGTAACATGTAAAATATGATACCATTCTAAAATTGACTTAATTAATCTAGAAATTAACAATTTGTTTAAAATATTCTAAAGCAAAATAAAAACAGGAAATCAAAAAACATTTTATAAATTAACACGAATATTCATAATGTTCACAAATTGAAACAAATGAGTTAAAAACGAAACAAGTCATTCTTCAATTAAAGAAAATTAAACAGGGACACAAAACAAGTGATTCTTTAATTATAGAAAATTAAACAGGATCACAAAACAACAGTTTTTTTACTTTAAATTTTGAAACCCAAATGTATTGTATTGTCAACTAACTTAGACCGAGGCCACAAGGATCTGAGGGAATAAAAAAGGGGTTATTTTTATCAAGTTGTTTTACCCGTTTAGCTATGAGACAACAAATACACGATTTTATATTATATATTTAAATTTATTATACATAATTTATATTAAATAAACTATCATAACGTTAGCGCAACATTTAAATCATTTAAATGTTAGCGCCCTTGGTAGGGCACAATAAGTGTCAAAACTATTACTATCCGCATCCGGTAGAAAGAGAAATTTGATGTGATATTAAAATATGTACGAATGATCTATGCCACAATAATAAAATTGTTCTTCGTTCTATATGATCTATATTTTACTGAATATTTCATCGATTCTAATATTTTATGGCCATCAGAACAAATATACCTATATAAAATAAAGCAATTTTTTTAAAACATGCAAAGAGAATAAAAACTGGTATGTAGTAGGTAATAGTGCTCGTTTAAAACACTCGCAAGTTGTCCAAGTCCACTGTAAATTTGAATGCGAGATTTGACAACAGCGCTCGAAATAGTACATACATTTTGAATTCACGTGGTCATGCGCATAACACTAGGATCCGCAAATCAAATATTACCGACTTAAGGTATCTACAAAAAATAAAATGAGAATTATTCTATAAAGTTATGTCTTAGAAACAACACATTTAAGTACTTCAAATCAATTACCTGTTAATTTCTTAACTCTGTTTAACCAATGATTATAGGAGTCGTAAAATGCAGGACATATAATGTTAATAAAGCTATGCTTTATTTCTGTAGACAAGCTTTAGATGGGAGTAAATTAAATGGATTTTTAAACTTGACATGTCCATTCCTAACCCCACTTTTAAATAACTATATAACACATATTTACAAATGCAAAACATTAATTAAACTTTGTTTTAGACCTTAAATAAGGCAATTTAATTGTTTTCCTTTATTTACTTTTATCAGATTAAGTTTAATTTCGGTGACTGTTGGTTATTGACTGTACAAAAAACTAGAAAAGGCACCGCTATTTAGTGGGTTATTGCTTTCAACCAATCAAAGCTCTCACCCTGGAATGTCAAAGTCCTATATGTTTGTATTGGAAATTTATGAATGACCACCCTGGGGACAAACCTTCTGATTGGTCGTTCAAGGTCACCAGACGAAATTGTCGATTTCATTCATAAAAACGACTACTTTCGTATCTAGTATAATAATCTATGGTTTGAATTGTGTTTTAGACTATACAATTTCTTCTGCAAGCCGTCTTCTTTCGTTTGTGGCCTCAGCTACCTAGGCTATTCGGCCTTTTAGACAGAAGTTAGGTTAGTATTCGGTTTTGGTCCTACTGCAGGGTTTGTTCCTGCAAAAATGAACAATATGCACAGGTCTGTGCGCATTGAAAAAAGTCACAAATTGATCTGAATTCTGCGCGAGAAATTCAAATTTGCATGCATTGTTGCCAGATCCATTGCATATCTGTAACAATCAGAAACTTGTAAAATACTGAAATACCACAAAATATAGCATTAAAAATACGGTTAGGGTGCCATTTCATGGTGACACTAGCGTTTAGCGTCAAATTTGATTTTACTATACAATTTTGATCAGAACGCCACCTCGATAGAAGCAGCGTCAAGTCCTACTTGCGTCAAGCGACAGTGAGAAAATTTATTAGCGCCAAACAAGTAACAAAAATCGAAACTCGACTAATCGATCTATTTTATTTTTTAACCACATCAGCAATACTGAAAGTATAAAAATAGTTATTTATGCAACTAGTGCGTAAAGTGACCTTTTTTGACGAATGTGAATGTTGTCGCATGAGCCGCAGGCGAATGCGACAATCACATGAGCCAAAAAAGGAACATTTACGCACGAGTTGCATACAATATTTTTTCTACAACTGAATTTATTTACAAGAAATACAAGTATAGGCCTGATTTTTTTTTACGCTTTACTGAAAAAAAAAAAATATATTTAAAACATATTTTAGATAACAAAATATTTATTTTCTAAATTAATCTCACCTTATAATACCGGTACGTAGAAACGCGAAATGCTTGAATTATAAATTAATTGAAATGTCAATCAGTCATTTAAATAAAAATACTTACCCTTATTCATGAACTGATATTTCTGTCATATTAAAAATCAAATTAAAAATTACTGAATATAATATCTAGTTTTGTATGTATTAAACTGCAATAATTTAACAATTAAATATATTTACACAAATTTACACAATTAAATAATAAAAAAAAAATTTCCTTACCCGGAATTGAACCCGAGTCATCTGAGTAGAAGCTATATATCTTACAACCTCGGCCACTAACACACATAAAACTATTTGCGTAATCTTATATAAAACAGTGCTTATTTTCCTTTTTTTCACTAGTGCAAAAAAAAATTTTTTTTCACTAGTGAAAAAAAGTTAAACTTTACGAACCTTAAACCGTGCGTAAAGGTAATACTTTACGCACGGTTGTAGAAAAAAGTATTTATTGAAGTAAAACTTCTTTAGCGGCGACAAGGGGTAACTTAGTAATTCTAACGGACATGACGTCATTCTAATGTACCGCGTACCGGAAACAAAACCTGATACAAAATACCTAACACGATTCCGCCTACTATATTAAATAAAAATAAATCTGTAATTGTATGAATTGACAGCTTGTCATCTTGTCAACCAAAATACATTGGTGGTAAATAGTTTAAATTTGTTTATAAAGTGTTTGTTTTAAATATGAATAAACAAAGTGGATTTATTAATGAAGAAAGTGTTTTTTAATGAATGAATGAATGAAAATGAGTGAGTACCTACTCTATTTGCATACATTTTATTTTTGGTGTGTAATTACACTATTTATACCTAGCTATTTTCGTTTTATAGACTTAAAAAGCTAAAAAGAAAAAGAAATTGTGAACGTCAAAGGGCATATTATCAGCGCCAGAAAGACTTGAAGAAAAATGAAAATGAAAAAAAGACGAGACAGCGACATTCATTATGATTTGATTAAGTAAGTTTATATAACATACATACATATTATGATAGTAAATAATTGTCTATAGGGAAGCTTTACGTTAAGTAAAGAAGCATGTTGCACGTTTTTGTTCATAAAATAATAATATTCGAAATGTTTTAACATTTGCTTATACTTATTTTAGGTTTGGTTAGGTAGCCATAAAACCACTAGTCAGGATGGCTGATCTTTTACCAGCAATAACAGATCCTTCGTAGAACTGAAGAAAACAAACTCAACTCAGGATTTTAAATTTTATGGAATATGCTATAAAATGCTACATAATGAAATGGTTATCTAACTATCGAAGACACTTGTGTTGTGTTGTATTACAATAAGGTAGATACAGCTACAAAATCACACATTCTAAACGTAATGTGTGTATATTTTTAATATTGTTTACCTATTACTGAAGCAAAACTTTAGGCGCGACTAGGGGTAACTCTAACGTTAGATTCTAACGGAAGATTCTGATGGAAGTAACGGTGTGATTTCAGCTATGAGAGGAGCTTAAATTTTCAAAATTTATTTATGAAATTTTCAAAATTTTCAAACGGTTTCAAATACATTAATGGTATTTAGAGAGTAAATGTAACTGTTGGTCTTATTACCGTTTTATACAGTCTAATTTTTAGCTTATTAGTTAATAAATAACTTTTTAGGAGATGGTTTAGAGTGTTTAGACCATATAAACATATATTTCCCTTTCCCAGTCTTGCTTTGATTTCTTCCTTTGTATCCGGTTTTCTTGTGAATGTTGCTCCCAAATAGACAAATTGATCGACCTCTTTAAAATTATATACTTTACCTCCATCCATTTTTACTTTTATGTTCACTCCTGCCATAAAGTCGTCATCTGTCCATCTCATATATTTAGTTTTTTCTTGATTTATTAGTAGACCCTTTTCCTTCGCTTTCTTTTCAAGCGCTTTTAATATTTGTATTAATTCGCTTTTACTTCTAGCAACAGCTGCAATGTCATCTGCGAATGCCAAACATTGGTGCTTTCTATTGTACAGTAAACCATTTCTATTTAAATTTGCTTCCCTGATTATATTTTCTAGTACATAGTTAAATAAAACTGTTGACTGTTGCCGAAACCCGGTTTTTAACTTAAACTTTTCGGAATATTTTCTTTTTCCTTTTATTCTATTTTCCGTGTCCTGAAGAGTCAACTTTACTAGCTTTATAATTTTTTTATCCACTCCTAATTCTCCTAGTGCTTGGTATACTGCTGATCTTCTAATTGTATCATATGCAGTTTTAAAATCTATAAATAATACATATGTTTCTTTTTGATGTTGGTAACTGTCAACCTGGATCTCTCTAAGTGTAAAAATTTGGTCCACTACTCCTCTTCCTGCCCTAAACCCACATAGGTATTCTTATTCTCCTATTCTTTCATCCATTTTCGCTGAAAGTCTACTCTTTATACAGGTCGCTAACACTTTATATACAACTATATTCCTCTATAGTTCTTGCAATTTGTTTTATCGCCTTTTTTAAACATTGGGCTTATTAATGCCTCATTTCATTCTCGCGGCATTCTTTCTGTTTCCCAAATTTCTCCTTTCAATCAAGTTGTTCCCTCCAAATTTTAGCATCTCGTCTGTGATTTCATCTATACCAGCACATTTATTTGATTTTAAGCTGCCTAGAACCTGTTTTATATCCTCTAGGTCTGGTTTTTCCTCTAACCCCACTTGCTGTTCCTCAAAATTGCTTACTTCGTGATTGTTGTCATCCCACTCCTTTTCATTCAGCAGTTCTTCGAAGTAGTCTTTCCATCTTGCTAACATTTCTTCTTCATCTGCAATGAGTTGTCCATCCTTACCCCTTATAAACACTGTTTTTTTTTGTCTTTTTACACCTTGATATAAATTTCTTATCTCCCTATTTTTATGTAATTCTTCTATTTCACAAAGCTGGCTTTCTTTATACTTCCTTTTCTTCTCCCTAAGCAGTTTCTTGCAAACTTTACGCTGTTCGATGCACTTTTGTTTATTTATTTCTGTCGCTTGGCTTATCGCTACCAATCGCAACTTACTTCTTTCGTTTATTTCCTTTTCACATTCTTCATCGAACCAATCTTTTTTGCTTTTTCTCAATTTTTGCTTGCATTCGCCACACATTTTTTCATTTTCTCTTTTATTAAATCCCATTTTGCATCCACACTGTCTAATTCTTCTATATTCGCTCTCTCTAGCTCTTCATTTAATATTCTCTTATATCTGTCTTTCTCTTCCTGACTTGCTAATCGATTATCATTAATAACAGTTTTCTTTCCTTTTTTTTTTTGTTTCTTTGCACAGGTATTATCTGCCGAAATTTGATTCCCACCATGAAGTGGTCGCTCTCCGCATCTAATCTTCTATATGTTTTGATATTTGTTATACTGCTTACTTCTTCCCATTGAATTAAAACATGGTCTGTTTGATTTACCGTTTTCCCATCAGGAGATTTCCAAGTTCCCTTATATATTTCTTTTCTTTAAATTTTGATAGGAGTTTTGAAATTACCAGACTGTGTGAAACATTTTGCATAAATTTTACACTTATAAGGTTTCTCGTCATTGCAAGTTTTAATATGAAATTTTAAATTGCTGGACTACGTTAAAAATTTCGAAAAAAATTTACATTTAAAAGGTTTCTCGTCAGTGTGACTTCTAATATGAAAAATTGTTCACTTCTAGGCTTGATGCCTATTTGACGGAAAATACTTTTCAATTGATTTTGTGAGGTGTTCTTTTACATTCACCATAATGAGTTACAATAGGCCTTTTTAAATCACTTGATTGTATAAAACAAATTTTATTATATTTAAAAAGATTTCTGTCAGTGTGAGTTTTAATATTAAATTTTGACCGGATTGTGTGAATCATTTGAAACAATTTTTGATTTTAAAATAATTTTCGTCAGTGCTTTTTAATATGCCTTTTTAAATCATCGGAGTCAATAAAACATTTTGAACAAATTTTACATTCAAAAGGGTTTTCATCAGTGTGAGTTCTAATGTGCCTTTTTAAATTACCAGATCCTGTCAAACATTTTGAACAAATTTTACATTTCAAATACCACTGTGAGTTTTAATATGAGCATTTAAATAATCGGATTGTGTGAAGCATTTTAAACAAATTTTACATGTAAAAGGATTTTAGTCAGTGACTTTTAATATGCTTCTTTAAATGGCCGGATTGTGTGAAACATTTCGAACAAATTTTACATTTAAAAGGTTTCTCGCCAGTGTGAATTCTAATATGAGTTTTTAAGGCACTGGAATGTTTGAAACATTTCGAACATATGTTACACCTAAAAGGTTTCTCGTCAGTGTGAGATCTAATATGACTTTTTAAACTATTGGATCGTTTGAAACATTTCGAACAAATTTTACAATTAAAAGGTTTCTCGTTACTGTGAGTTCTAATATGAGTTTTTAAGTTACCAGAATTTCTAAAACATTTCGGACATATTTTACATTTAAAAGGTTTCTCGTCAGTGTGAGATTTAATATGAGACTTTAAGTATCCGTTTTGTGTGAAACACTTCGAACAAATTTTACATTTAAAAGGTTTTTCGTCAGCGTGGGTTTTCATATGAGCGTTTAAGTTACTGGAATGTGTAAAACATTTCGAACAAGTCTTACATTTAAAAGGTTTTTCGTCAGTGTGAGTTCTAATATGAGTTTTTAAGTTACTAGAAGTTCTGAAACATTTCGAACATATTTTACATTTAAAAGGTTTTTCGCCAGTGTGAGTTCTAATATGACCTTTTAAACTACCGGAATGTGTAAAACATTTTGAACATATTTTACATTTAAAAGGTTTCTCACCAGTGTGACTTCTAATATGACTATTTAAATTACCAGAGTGTATGAAGCATTTCGAACAAATCTTACATTTAAATGGTTTTTCGTCAGTGTGGGTTCTAATATGAACGTTTAAGTTACGAGAATGTGTAAAACATTTCGAACAGATCTTACATTTATAAGGTTTCTCGTCAGTGTGAGTTCTAATATGTTTTTTTAAACCACTTTGTCGTGTAAAACTGTGAATTTTTAACTGTTCGTTAAAATTATTAAGATTTTGTCGGTTAATGTGTTTTGTGGCAGACTTATTTCTTCGTAAGTTAACAGATTTTTTGGAATTACTTAAAAAGTGGTAAATGTAAAAATGGTTTAAAAATAAAAATTTTTCATAGAAAAATTTTCCACAAGAGGAACATGATCCATCGAATTTTCCAAAGTGTGGTTGCCATTTTCTTTTCGTAGATAAAAAACCTGAAAAAATAGCTCATATTAACGGTAATATTGATACAATTAGTAGTAATAACAACAAATATATATGTAGGGGAATTCTACACTTGCTTCAAAGGACCTTTATAATTATATGAAAGAAACAAACTCCAACAAACTTGGTAACAATCTATTTCATGTATACAATATGATACAAAAAGTTAAAAGTAATTATACGGACAGCTGGCTCGGTCAAAGTACATGAAAGAAATGATTTCAAAAATTAGAAAGTATACAAAAACTAAACCTAATCTTTGCCTTTTACAAAACACATAAATCTTGTGAAACAAAGTAAACACATGCAACTGACGCATGTAATATCTAAACTTAAGGGTGGTATCTTAGTCAAGGTTGTCGAATATATCAATACATAGTATAAAACAAAGTCGCTTTTTCTGTCCCTATTTCCCTTTGTATTCTTAAATCTTTAAAACTGCGCAACGGATTTTGATACGGTGTTTTTTAATAGATAGAGTGACTCAAGAGGAAGGTTTATATGTATAATAACATCCATTAAATAGTGGAGAAATACTGTTATTTTTGAGGTTTCTAATGTGATGTCGTTAATTATCAACTTTTTGCCGCTTACATTGCAAACGCAGGCTGAACCCTACGAGATTTATCAAAATAATGTACTAATTATTTGTACACATTGAAAAGGTCTACAGAAAACTCCGCGATGGTATATGTCTATCTCTTATGGATATCCCACAATAACATTTTTTTTGTCATTTACTTTTTACGACAAATAGTGGCTAATTTTCGGAGCGATTTTAACCAATACAGCATTAATCCTTATACAATTAAATAGCTTAAATACATTGTTGATTTAATATAGATCTATATGGTCCTTTACAGCACAAGATTTAAATAAATATTTTCGAAGATATTACAGATTTAAAATTGCGGGACGTAGCGTTTGCAGTGGTACTGGCCGGCCGGGGCGGCGGTAACGTGCCTATAAATAGCGCATCGGAGGACGCGATTTTCCTTATAGCACTTTGAATTTTGCAGCGATCGGACGCGTTTATTACGAAATTAATCCTTATGACGCTACCCTAAGGTGGCGCAGTTGAGATGTTATAAATTTACACCTGTAATTCTTACATAACTAAGTACTATGACGCCACCGTAAGGTGGCGCAGTTGATATCTCATATATTTAAAAGAGCAAAACTTACTTACCTAAGAACTATGACGCCACCGTTAGGTGGCGCAATTAATATATAATATACCTAACCGATAAATTACAAAGTACTATAAATAATAGTAAAAACTGGTAACTAACGAGAAAATATGATAAAAAATACAAAAAATTAATCGTAAAAATAAAAAAAAATTGGAAAAAACATTAGTGTTAGGCGGTGCGAAGTTCGCCGGGTCCGCTAGTAATATATAAATTACAATGACAACTTTTAAAAGAAATTTCTTGAATTTACAACTATATGTTTTAAAATCTTTGGCACAAATAATAATTATTGGAATTTTTTAATGCAGAAATTTAATTAAACAGCAACCAGTTATAATTATTGGCCTATCCTGCTTTATCAGACTCCAATTTCTTTGGATGTCTCTCATAAGGACCTGGACGGAATTCAGATTAATTTTTTTCAGTTTTTCCTACACTCGCCGTCTTAAATTGTTCTTTATCTCTTTACCTGGGGTATTGATTACCTTTGGACTTTTAGCTCTGATGATGGCCGCTGTTAGGCCGAAAGCGCTCAGCTAATAAATTTTATAATCTTTAATACACGCTTCCCAGAGACAAATACTTGTTCTCCTTTCGTTTCTTTGACTTCAGTAAGTGTGTACAAAGTCAAACAGTCTATTTCATTACATAAAAAAGGTTCAAAAAATAATTATTATAGTTTTATTGTTAATTTTTTAGTTTTGCCTCTATCTACACATTTCTGATAGTGCGTCAGAATTGCAAGGTGTTTTTCCTCTTATTCAGTGTTGTCACAAAATATCATGCATTTTAAGAGTGCTTGGCAAGACGATTCCAACGAGCCCAAACTCGAGAGGGGTACGTAGTTTAATCTCTGAGATGCCATGGCCACCTTCCGGCTCCATCATTATATCAGCTTTCTGACATCATAATATTTCATTGTCACCCAATTTGCAAAATTTCAGATCAATCGGAAGTCTATAAGTGGCGCAAATTTTTTTTCCAAGATTTCACCCGTACGAACTAACGAACCCGGCAAGTTTGAGGTGTTGTCAAAGACAGTTTTGGATATTTCTTAAGTAATACAATGATGCTAGATATGGTCAACAAATCATATCGTCATAAGCATGATTTTCTTGAACAAACTGAAGAAATTTGGAAATGCAGTTATCCATATAAGTCTGACGACTATGCAAAGCGTCACCTCTAGTCTTTGCATAAAGTTTGGGATACATTCCTATTAGATATTGCGCACCAGATAAGGATTTTATTTGCAAATTTCTATTTATATATGCATACTAGTTGTACTCGCAACGTCGTTCGCGTGGCGTGTGATTGTTGCATAAAAATTTCTTACCCTACCCCATTTAAGGAATGGGAGAGAAATTTTTATACACCAGATGTTAAGTTGAAAGAAAACAAATACATCTGTGAAAACCGCATTCGAATCGGATCAGTAGTTTTCATGTGATGCGCGCACAAACATACTGACAGACAGACAAAAAAATCTAACCACATTTTTGGGTTCTATTTCGATGTACCCACGACGCCGTTCGCGTGGAGTGTTGATTTTTGTATAAAAATTTCTTTCCTCAGGAGAGCAGCATATTTAGACCACGTAACAAAAAACAAAAGATATCAAATATTAAAGCTGGTAATTGAAGGAAAGATCGAAGAGAGTTTGTAAAAAGAAATGTCAGGGCTCAGAAATATGAGACAATGAACACAGGGCTAAGAACAATAAAGGATTTGTTCAGAGCCATCAGAAAACGGGGAAGAGTTGACCGCTAATATCCACTAATGGAACAGCAGAAAAAGAAGAAGTTATAAAATAATTATATTAGCTACAGTTTCGAATCGTAGATAGACTCATAAAAATTTGATCATATAAATATTTAAAACATTGCAATGAATATTGCCTGTGATATAAAACTTGTATTACTCAACATTATGCACCAGACATCTACTTATATTTCTCTCTATTACAATGTTAAATTACCAAATTTGCGAGAACTTAAGTATATTGTTATAAAAAGTGATAAATTAGACATAGAAAAAAAAATGATAAACTAATTTGCGATGTTGCATTGAACGTTTCAAGTCTCTAGGACGTAACAAAAAAAATATCTCCAATTGTGGAAGTTCTGTAAATGTATCAATAATTACTGAAAGTTTTAATTACAAGTGATTACTCCTAGAGTATCATATATTAAAAGAATCTTGAATCATATGTTTTGGAGCAGCCTTGTACCGCATCTTGGAAAATAAAAAGTTCTAATAGACCGGGAGTCCGTGGGCATTTTTTGTTTAATGTTACATAACAGGCTAATTTTTTATCAGCGTCTTCGTATCGATGAGTCGCCCAAATTCTGACAGTGGCAACATTGGTCCATAATATATATAGATCCTAGAAATAGACGAACATGTATATTATGTCCCGAAATTAACTCATAACAGTTTAATTTTTAATTTTTTTTTTAAATAAATTTAAAACGAAGGAAAAGCCATTTGTTCTACAAAAATGATAACAGTGTGACCCATTTCGAATGAAAACACCCCTGTATTCTTATTTATTAACCGATTGAAACAATTTTTTTTTCTTATTTTTAAGTAAAAAAAGTTTTACTCAAAGACTTAATTTGACATCTTTAATTTCGTTTTCAAGGCCTACTATGCCACTTTTTTGTTGTCAAAAATGAAGAATTTTTATTAGTTTTTTTTTTACTAAAAAATGACGACACCACTAGATTTATAGTGGCTTTAAATAGCTCTGATTAAAATTTCATGAATAAATATTCATAAATAAAAAAGTTATGATAACCTAAAATTTTAAAACTCGTTAACTTAAGAGTTACAAAATAACACACTGTATCAACATTTAACCACACAAATTGTGATTCTTTTTATTAATTTAAACAATAAACCACTTTTTCACAAACGAAGTAGGTTTCTTAGACTTATATTTGTTTTTGTTTATTTTAGATCCTGGTCGTCTCTACCAATCCACCATTTAGTTGAACACATTTGTCGTAGCGCTTGCGAATATTTTTAGTGACATTCCTTCTGGGGGTTTCTAACACAAAATGTTTATAAACACTGCCCAAGGAACAAGGAAGAACTTTGTAAATGAATTCGACAGGCTTGTAAAAAAAACACCCCGCAACAATTAAGGAATGTCACTAAAAATATTCGCAAGCGCTACGACAAATGTGTTCAACTAAATGGTGGATTGGTTGAGGCGACCAGGATCTAAAATAAACAAAAACAAATATAAGACTAAGATACTTCGTTTGTGAAAAAGTGGTTTATTGTTTAAATTAATAAAAAGAATCACAATTTGTGTGGCTAAATGTTGATACAGTGTGTTATTTTGTAACTCTTAGGTTGACGAGTTTTCAAATTTTATATTGTCATAACTTTTTTATTTATGAATAGGTATTCATGAAATTTTAATCAGAGCTATTTAAAGCCACTCTAAATCCAGTGGTGTCTTCATTTTTTAATAAAAAAGATCGCTAATAAAAATTCATCATTTTTGACAACAAAAAAGTGGCAAGTAGGCCTTGAAAACGAAATGAAAGATGTCAAATTAGGTCTTCCAGTAAAACTTTTTTTAACTTAAAAATAACAAAAAAAAAAAAATATTCCAATCGGTTAATAAATAAGAATTCTACAGGAGTGTTTCCATTCGAAATGGGTCACACTGTATATATAAAGATTAGTAAAAAATAAAATAAAATGATTAACGTGTTAGATCCACAATTTCCTTAAATGTTGAAGTCAGCAGTCGTCGATATTTCTTCGAAGTACGTTTAGTTTTCTTTATCAATCTACTGGCTTAATAACCCTATTTATCAAAATAATAGTTTTGAATTGTTAGCGGAAATAACTTATTAGTAGAAAACAAATGTTTAAAATTTTACATGAGCTCACAAAAGAAAATATTTTTAGGAAGCATTAAATACTTATGTTGTAAGGATACTAAACATTTTTATGAGGATGTTAATTAAACAAAGACTTACGCTTTTTACAACTTGGATCCTGTTTCCTGGAATAACTTTTGATGCTTCGCTCTGAATGTAATTCATTAAAGTTTTGAAATTCCATTTTAAAATCCGGTAAATCGCAAATAGAGTGCAAATCTTCTTTTTTAATTTCAAATTCAAAATTCATCTCAAGAGTAGTTTGTTCTAAAATATTTATTCCATTTTTATCACTTTCACTGCTTACCATTTCACTTTTAGTAGTAAATGAATTTATTGAAGAATTATCCACTGTTACGAATTGTTTCGAGTTTTCATATTCGCATTTTGGTTCTTTCTTAAACATACTGCTTTTGTAGGACTCTTCTTGCACTGAAATCAAAAATAAACTAATGTAATGGTTTAATATATAAGTAAGTTTACAAGATTTTTACATGATTATTGTCCACAATATTTGGACAAATTTAGCAATGTGAATAATACTTTATTCGCTTTTTATGTCACACTAGAATGTTTAAACTATTAAATATGGAGGGTAGAAGGAAGGAAAACCATCTGAATGTTTTAAAAAGTGTCCATCAGAAGGGAACAATTTAAGGTGACGCCATAGTAACAAGTACAAAGGTTTTAAAAACCTCACCATTAATCATGATCGACGTTATTTAAGGAGTTTTGTAGGTTTTATTTACTAAACTACATATAACTTCGTACATGGTTATTTTAAATACTGCAATCTCAACTACTTCTTAAGTCATGAAAATTAATAAATTTTTTAACCCAGCACACTTCACTCAGTTTAAAATCACCAAATTCATATCATTTCCATTATCTTCACTCGCGCCATTTTGGTGAACTTACGATTATAATTTGCTATTTTCAGGTAGACACTTTCTCAACTTGTCCCCATACAAGACGATTCTCCTTCCTTCTACCCTCCATATTATATCACAATACATGACAAATACAATTTCTCGTTAATGTTATTTAAAATATTCTTGTTTGTATACTTTCTGAAAATCCCAGGAGAGATATCTCAAATAATCGTTTTCTAAAAATTCATGGTTCCGATCTCCTAGGGACCGGCACCCATAGGGACAGTCTGTGGAGGGAATCGATAAAAGTGATACCACTCCTACAGGCAGACACGGATGTCGTCGCACCAAGATTTGTCTTTGACAAACCCTACAAAATATTAACAAACAAGACAGCAGACCCCAACGTAGTGAACGCTCTGAGCGTATATACGGATGGATCAAAAACAAAGCAAGGTGTGGGATGTGGAATTTACTCTAGATCCTTAAGCCTAAAAACAAAATGGGCTATGGATGGCTTGTCAAGTGTGGTTCAATCAGAACTCACAGGCATAACCATAGCTGCAAAAGAATTAATCAATAGGAACATCACAGGCAGGAGTATAAGTATATATACAGACTGCCGACAAGCACTACTGACCTTGAATAGACCACGTTTCACTTCAAGTTTAGTACTAGAATGCCACCAATCTCTAACTGAGGCCAGCCAAAATAACGTGGTCACTCTCAGCTGGATCAAAGGACATGGGAACTCTAAAGGCAACCGCATTGCGAACAATTTAGCAAAGAGGGCTGCGGGCTACAGATATGTTAGCCCTCGCCCGTCTACCAAGCTAACATTGTCCGCAGTCGTGGACCTTATTAAACAGCACTCTCACCAAAAATTTATACAGTGCTGGGATGAAACTACGAACTGTAGACTGGCCAGAGAGTTATTACCTCATCCTGGCGAGGAAACAGCAAAAAAATTTAAGGCATTGACCAGACAAAATCTCCGAACAGCTGTGGGAATCCTGACAGGTCACTGCCAATTGCGACAACATCTCTTTAGGATGAAACTAACAGAATCGCCGCTATGCAGAGGCTGCGAACAAGAAGAGGAAACAGTAGAACACATTATGTATGACTGCTCTGCTTTTTCTGAAATCAGAAGATCCGTGTTGGGCGAGTATTGGCTTACACCAGCCGATGTCAGGGAGATCCCCCTCGGGAGCCTCATCACCTATTTTAAATCAATAGGCCTGGTGACATGTGGCCTCAGTGCTGGCTGAGCACTAGCTCGCCCCTCCCAAATTTCCAGATCCAGATCCAGATGGTTCCGATCTCCTAACCGAATAAAAATATAAGAGAGTGGACAAAAACAGTGACTTTCAGTTTGATTTTTTAAATGTCGATTTGACAAAATTTCCTTCTCAATAACGTCATGCTATATGTGTTTAGGGAGAAAGTGATTAATTGTCACATTTGACATGAGTTGAATTTAATGACCAAAAAGGGAAATAATGACTAAGCATTCATAGCTTATTTGTTAGAGGCAAAGGTTGTGTGTTCGAGTCCTGTTGGATGCGAATTTTTTTTAATGTCTCCTTAATGCCATTAAATATATTCTTGCTTATGTACTTTCTAAAATTTCAAAAGAAATATTAATGCGGCGTTAGGTACAATTTTCCCTAGTTTTTAGTAAATTTTGATAGTCTAAAATATCTTGTAAAATAACCAAATTATTGCAATTTTTTAATTTTTGTCGCCGCAAAATAAAAAAATATTTGGAGAAATGAGTATATTATAAAGGTCCTTTTCTTATTCGGATATCCAAGGACCTTTGCAATATAATTACATATGAGCTTACTTATTTCCATGTGATCAAAACAATGCATTTCGGGTTTTGATTCGTTAACAATTTCCATAACTTCATGTTTTATTACAGAAATATCCATATTTCCTGTATGATTGTTCTCGCCTAAAATAAAAAATATATATTTTTTTAAATTAATTAATTAAATTTTCTAGCGTACGTTTTTTTAAGGTGCAAGAAGTTTAATTGTTGTGCTTTATTTGTAACTTTTAAAATTTCTTTATTTACAAAATGTTTCAAATAATAAAATTTGATTTTTCCAAATTCATCGAAAATTTCAATTTGTTCCAGTTTAATTTCAGTTTTGGTTTGGAACCATTCATTATGATTTTTTTTTCTGCTGAAACAAATTGGAACTTTATTGTATAATAAGCACAATTTACAAAAAGAACTTTTTATAATAGAAAGTTTTTTACTGATTTATAGGTCATATTTTGTGTCATCTCAACAATGCACAGCATCCCTGATTTTGCAAAAATATTAAGTCATACAACGCTGTGATTGATCATAGAGAAGATTGTTTCCTTGTTAACAAAATCAAGGGTAGTTGTATCTAAAAACTTTCTAAAACAGTTTATTTTATTACCAGTTAAAATAATAATTACTGTTTTCACATGTAAGAACAAAAAAAAAGGAAAAAAAATTTCTCTGTCGCGTAATCGATACCATTATGATAACATACCAGAACTGTCACAAGTGGACTGATCCGCCGCCTAACCAACTACGCTACGAACGATTTATTTAATAACTTTTAAAATAATATTATCTATACACAACTTAGATCATGTTTAATATCAATTCGGTATAAATTTCGAAATCTATGTATATGCCTAAACACACTTGAAACATGCATTGTCATCCAGTTCTTAGCTATCCTGAAAATTTCAGAGCTCTAGGTAGTCGGGAAATAGGTTTAAATTCGATTACAAATTCCACGGAATGACACAGAGACACAGAACACGGCGAAAATATAAAAAACTTTCTAAAAAAAGGTAAACTAGTTTGTTTTACATAAATATCTAGAAAAGTAAGCGTTTTATTAAAAATTTAATATTAGTCAGGCAAAACTTAATCTTTCAATATAAAATGAAAACAAAAGAAATATTTCGCAACAAAAACATTTTAAGTTTTTTCAAAATTTTAGGAAAATAAAAAAAAGATTTGGAGGTATGAATATATAAAATATTGTAAAGGTTCTTTCCTTATTCGTATATCCAAGGACCTTTACAATATAATTACATATTTTCAGTTTTGGTTGTTTGTTTGGAACCATTCATTAGGATTTTTTTCTGCTGAAACAAATTGGAACTTTATTGTATAAAAAAGGTAAACTAGTTTTTCTTTTGCATAAATAGGCCACAGCCGTTGGATGTTACGGTTAAATTACGACAATTTCTAACGAATATTTTTTATTTAAGGATGTCCTCATAGGTATAGACCTAAATACAAATGTACTGAGAACATCTACTGGAGCAGAAGCAATTTATTAGTTTGGAATTTAAAGCACTGTTGGTTAGAACAAGTGAGGAAGACGTGGGAAGGTAAGGAGTTCCACAATCTGGAGACTCTGGGGATGAAGCAACAACTGAATCCATCTCAGTTGTTGATGTTTGGCACTGAACAGTATAAGGGAGTTAGCACGTCGTGTTGCTCTGGCTGGTCTGGCAAATTTTTTAAGTATCGGTAAAACAGGAAAAGACCAGTCAGTACTCTTTGGTGGGACAATGGGGCTAGCTTTTTGGTGATACTAGGTCGTTTATTAGTTCTTTGTATTGCATCAAGAACTCTACCCCCATAAAGATGGCGGACCCAAATTGGACAGATTTGTTGAAATTTAGTTCAAAATTAGGAGCTTTTTGGGTGCTATATAGGTAGGTGCGCAAAACAAAAAATTGGGTCCACTAATCGTTTTTGTAATATTCACAAAAAACCAAAGGATCGCCAGTCTTTGAGACCTTTGATAGTAAAAAAACTTAACATTTAACATAAAAAGATGTAACGAAAAGATTAATCTTATCCATCGCTTACGTTATATTAAAACTGACACTAATTAGTAATGTTTCAATTATATTTTCTTAAATGAAGACAAATTTACGTGTCTGAAGATTAACACAACTCTTTTATTATACTATTCCTTGTTTTACATTAAAAGAGGTACATACATGACCAAACTAAAATAAACATGTTTAACTATAAACCTAATTTTGAAAGTAAAGATATAGTCAAAACACACTATTGTATTACCTATTATTCTCCGATACCAATTGTATTATTGTTTAGGAGATTATTTTGTGAACATTGTAATTTATTTGTAATTAATTTATAATAAACATTTAGTTTCAAAAAAAAAACTTATATTATACGATAAATTAAATTAAACGAAAGCTTCATAAGCCAGCCTTATTTTGTAACTAGCTTATAAAACAATAAAATAAAACATTTTATATATATTTAAACAGATATTAAAACACAACAAAAAAACTTTTTTATTCACCTGATTGTGTCCACTCGTTTGATTTCGACAAAAAAGTTGATAACTTTGTTACTTAACAAATTTTTTTTTAATTAATAACACTGAGAAAGAGTTGAATATTAAAATCAATAATAATATTTACAATTTCGACATTGACATATTTATGTACGTATGTAAATAAATTTTAACATTTTTCTTGTACAATGGCAGCTAGCTAATCTGGGAGAGCAGAGACAGGTGGCGCTAGTAAATTTGGGTGTGGGTGTCATATCAGCTGTCATTTGATTGTTTATTTTTTGCATTTCTATTACGCAACACTCATTTTTTAATTCTTTAACGGTCTAATTACCGTAATTTTCCACCCTTTCTCTATAAAATAAAAAAAAAACAAAATTAAACTCGATATAACTACTAAACCATAGGTTTGTTCCAACTCGCGTTTTATAACCATCCCAGAATCGTTTTGAAATCGTTACAGAATCAATTAGTGCGCATGATCGTACCAAGAATCGTTCTAGGTATTAGCCTTTTATATATATATTATTTAGCTAGCAAGATTACTGGTAAGCTTAATAGGAGAAGGTGCTTAATAAAAGATTGGCTATCTATAAATTTTTTATAATTTCTTATAATTTTTTTATAATTTCTCTCAACAACTTTCCAACGATTCTTGCAATGCTTGTCTTGCACATCAGTTTTTAACAAACTTCTTACTTCCTGTCGAATTCTTTCCCACAATTGTTTGTTATTTTTTACATGTGCTGTACCCAACATATTTTTGTATTTTTTATATATATCAAGTAAAATTTTTGTTTCGTTAATCGGCCACTTGTGCTCTCATGGCCGGTCATCAGATTTTATAATAAATTCTGTATTTTCTTTTTCGGTTTTAAACAATGTATTTCTTACAATTTAAATAAATCTTTTTATTCTTTCAAAGTGATTTATTTTCAATGTATATTTAGGTAAATTAATTATTGGATTGACAAACAACAGTACTGATTAAAAAAATTTATTTTAAACATGTACAAACCTATTTTGACATTAGTTTTGGGCCATCCCTACTAATAGAACATAAAGATATATAAATGAATTCAAGAGTTCATCTATTATTTAACCTGATGCAAAGCTGAAATGTTTCCATAATGTCCCATTCTTCCATTATAAAAATTACTATTTTCGAAGCGCTCGCTAATGGTTTTAACTAGATGTCTTGATATTCGAAAATGTTTTGTATATTGTGGCACTGTCTCTTCTATAACAACAAACAAAAGTAATAACTAAATAAAGTAGTATACGATTATTTATGGATCGCAATCATTTCGTCTTGTATATTTTTGATAATAAATAGGTATTTTATTTCACTTATCCAAATAATTACTGTTTTTAACTCTGGGTTCATGTAACATTAGGTTCAGTTCATTATCTGTAGAGTCACTAAAGTTCGAAAAACCACTATCATCTAAATCACTCATTTTACACCAACTAAAAATCCAAAGTTCTTCACAAAAATACCGTAATATTAAAGCAGACTTCAAGCAACAACAAAACAAAAACAAATATGGCGAATAAAAAATATTGGCTGGCTGGATGTCAATCCATTGCGCATGACGATACCAACGATTCTACCTTTGCATCGAGAATCGTAATCACCGTTCTAAAACGATTCTTGAACGATACCAACAACAGTTGGAACAGAAAACTGAATCGTTCGAGAACGGTTTTTTGTCAGTTGGAACGCATTTTTTATAATGAGCATGCGCGAACCGTTCTAGAACGATACCACTAGTCAGTTGGAACAAACCTCATGTTTGACCAGCAATCTCACTAGTGACGTCTAGCGGGAACAAAATCGGACATTCCATTTTTACAATGTTGCCATATTTTTGTAGAAACTTGGATGCATTTATAGCAAACATCGTTTAATCTTAAATGATAAACGATTATAATAATAATAATAATAATAATAACAAATTAGGTTTTTCCAACTAATGTAAACATAGTATGTTATTACATGTATAACTTTTTACAAATTCAGTATATGGTATATTATATTAAAATATGTATATATACCTCCATCCATGATGTTTCTATTACACATTTATTGTATTGTTAGTTTTTAAAATACACATTCCAGTAAAGAAGATTTAGTACGTTTTCGTTAGCATTAATCTTTTCATGGCATTACCCAAGTAATTATTACGTATTTTGGTCTGCTGATTACGTATTTTATAGGTAACGATCGTTATTAACCAATTAATTATTTAAATGGCTGCAACGCTAAAAGTAAGAAAAATGGGTATTTTTTTTCCAATTTATTCTGATTTTTTGTGAAAAAAACAATTAAGTAAACTTTAAAATTTAAATTGTTCACACCATTTAATTACCACATAATTGGATATCAAAAAACAAGAGGCCCGTACAAGAAGAAAAAGAAGAAGAAGGTTTTCCAATTTCCAATAAAAAAAAAAAAAAATGGTTATGGTTCTTGTTTTGGTACATTATGTACTGGTACCGGACAGTTGTTCTTATTTCGTACTCGTATAAATAGTGTTGGTTTTATGTTTATAAACACAACCTAAAGTGCACCCAAGTTCCAAGACCTAGATTGTCATATTAATTAAATAGAAAGTGACTAAAGTGACCGAGTAGTGAAATTGACCATACAACTATATACATTAATTTCACTGTTGTTTGTTGCAACCAGAAACGTATTAGAAAATGGATATGTTCAAAGATGTATCAAATCCATTAATGCACACTAAAATCGAAAGTAATTCTAAAGATTTGTTATCCAATATTAAAACTGAAGAAATTAATATTGAAGAATGTAAACTCGCATTCGAGAACTTACATCATCAATTCGATCTGTGTAAAATCAAAACGGAAAGTTGTGTAGAAAAAGTTTCTGAAACTAAAAGTGATGTTTTAATAAGTAGAGAAAATATAAAAACCATAAAAACCGAAAATGTTGATTCAAATAAGGGTATTCAAGAAACAAAAAGTGATATCGAAATTAAGACAGAAATTACAAAGCGTTCATTTCATTTCCCTGTTTATAGAAATGATATCCATGGTTTTGGTCAAAATGTACACACAGTACAAACAATCGGAATGTATTCTAGGAAAAAACGTAAGTGTATGCAATTTTTTTATAATAATAATAATAATAAATTATTTATTGTTTACCATACAACATAAAAAATTACAATTATATTAATGAAAAAAATGGTAAAAGGATAAGCGATAGATCCAATTCTTCCTCATTACCCTAACAAAGTAAAAAGAAATACCTATAATAAAAAAAATAAACCAAAAAAAACAGTGTGCCCAACCAATATAACTTAATTATATAACAACGTGTGGATATTAAAAATTAATAAACAATAAATAATCAACAATACATAAACAAACTTAACTTACTGATGTTGGAACAAATCATGAATCAGTCTTTTTTAAATGCTGCCGGTAATAGCGAAAATATTAGGTTTGTTCCAACAGACCAAAGTACCATTTTAGAACCGTACGATGACTGCGCAGAAGACGAAATTTCGATATGTTTTAAGTACTGAGTTTCTAGAACGGTTTTTCGGTCTGTTGGAACAGACCCATTGGCACATCCAAATGGGCACCAGCTAAAGCAACTTGATAGGAGAAGGAGAAATGAAACAGGTTTTTTTATGGCAAGGGATGGTTATTTTATTATTAAATCTGAGATTAAGGTTATGAACATTAAATCTAAATTTTATATTATTATATAAAAACGATGGGCTTTTCAATTTTAAAATTTTGTAAAATCTATGAGATTTCCGGGGATTAAACATACTTAACCAACCAGTTTTTTTAAGCTTGTGACTTTATTCTGTTTCTTCGTCGGATACCCTATATTAATCGCAATCAGGAATTTTGAACTTTTTGAATACGGGATCAGTCAGATTTTCTAAGAAAAGGTCCGTAAAGAGTATCACAATGATTGAAATGGGATAAAACATTTTTTTAGTTTTGATATTAATTTCTGAACGATGAGGATAAATTAGTATTAGTGAAGCATATACTTTTTTATTATTTTTGGAAACATGTTTTCCGAAATCGAGCTTATAATAAAAAATTAATCCTAAGTTTTACAGTGATTAATAAAGCCGAGCTTTTCATTACCAATAAAGATGTTGAGTTGCTGCATCGCCGGTAGCCTATGTGTTTCCGGACCAAACAATATTACACACGATTTTTTGTATTGATTTTTAAAATATGTTTGTCTGATAAAGAAACAATGTGTGATAAATCTTCATTGATCCTTTCATTTGCCAAATTAATATCTCATAATATCCAGTATCTTGGAAAAAATAGGAAGGATGCTAATGCTCCTTAAATGACCAATTGGGTAGGATTAGATACCTTGGGTAATGGTATCACATAGGCTCTTTTCCAGATATCAGGGAAATAACAGTTATCTATGCATTTATTAAAAATATGAAAAAGACAGGGAGCAATCATAGGGAAAAAGCAATATAACTTGAATATTTAAGTTATCTACACCGTATGCCTTAGATTTAATATTGTTTATAATGTTAAGAACTTCATGTTCTCTTGTGTATTTAAATGTAAATTTTTCAACCACAGTGCCAGTAACATTATTGATATAGGAGACAGGAAGAACCCAATTTTTTCTTTCTCTTTTATTTATTTCGATCCATCTTTCTTTGACTGTACAATTTGAAATCGAGGTATGCTTTCTTTATTAACTTTTGCATAATTTTTATGTTTTCTGTTATCCACGGTTGAATTCTTATATTGAATTAAATGACCTTTGTTTTTGTTGGAGCGTGTTTGTCAGTTTTAGAATATTCTGATTTATGTATTTATTTTTATTTATTTATTTATTTATTTACTCTTCACAAACACTATTTCTAGTAATTACATGCAAAGGAAACTTACAACTAGGTGGATAATTGATCCAAAAACAAAATAAAAAAATATCACACAGATACTCGACTAGGAAAAGAGAGCTATATTGTGTCCTGATGCAACAAATCCAGTATTTCTCTACGGCTCGTATTAAAAAAATCAAAAAAATCATTTTTATCCAACATTTCATTACAATATTCTAGGATATTATTAATGGGCGATGTACAATTTACTGTAACACTAAAAAAGTCTAATCTTTGGTACATTGAAATTCACAAATTGAATTAGATCACATTTCTTGTATTTGACATTATTCAAAATATAATAGATATATGTTACAGCCTGAATTTTCCTTCTTGCATATAATCTTGAAAACTCAAAAGTATTAAGCATGGACTTGTAAGACACCATATAAGGGTATGCATTGTTCTTTCTTACATAAAGATACCTTCAAAATCTTTTTTGTATTAGGTCAATATTTGAATTCGCTGTTGGTGACCATACCACAGATGCATACTCCACATGGGGCCTCACAAGTGCATTGTATAATGTTACAACAGTACTTATCTGAAAATCCCCACTGTTGCGTATTACAAATCCCAGTGCTCGAAAAGCCTTACTGGTTATGCAGTTGTAATGTTTGTTAAATTTCAAGTTCATTTCAAAATTAACGCCAAGATCCTTCACTTCTTCTTTCTATGTTGGTACCTCCTATACTATAATCCTCAATAAAATGATTTACCTTACGAGTAAAGACACAACCATACACTTTTTAACATTTAGAGACATCTTGTTCTCATCAAACCACTGCAGGACAGAGTCAAGATCTTTCTGTAAGTTCATGCAGTCATTTTCATTAGATATTTGCTTAAATAATTTGAAGTCATCTGCATAAATCAAACTGGTGGATGTTTGAACACAGCTAGGGAGATCATTAATAAATAATATGAAAAGGAGGGGGCCCAAGTTACTTCCTTGGGGTACACCCGATGTAACAGAGTATTGGCCAGATCTAGACCGCCCCACTTTAACTATCTGTTGCCTACCCTCTAAATATGACTTTATTAGATTTAATGCACTCAGTGAAAAATCGAATTCGATCAGCCTACCCAGAAGCCTACAGTGGTTTACCTTATCAAAAGCCTTAGCACGGTCTGTGTATGACATCCAGCTGCTCTTTGTTTTCTATTGCTTGTGATGCATGCTCTGTAAATAAACTCAAATTTGAAATTGTTAACATGTTCATAAATATCAATATACAAGATACATTCAAAAATGTTCGATAATGTATTTAATAGACTTATAGGACGGTAATGTTAGATATCATTTTTTTTCCGCTTTTATGTATAGGGGTAACTATTGCTGTTTTTAAGTCGGTTTAATGGCCAAGTTAAAAATATATATCAAAGGCTTTAATAAAAAATCGACATAGCCCTTATAAATATTAAGAAAGAAACTTTATTGTCTATAGATTCTAATTGATATACATATGACCAGTTCACTAATTCTGCGTCCGACTGACTGAATTAATTTTATCGAATTGGCAGAATAAGGCTGTTTTAGGAGGACATCGACTTTCAAACAGTTCAATTGTGCAAAAACATAAAAAATGTCGGATTAATTGAGTATCAAAAGCTGCAGAATGCTTGACTTTGAAGTTGGTATAAAGATGATCAATTAGGGTCAAGGAAGTACCTGTTATATGTGTGGGCTCTTATATATTTTGAAAAAGATTAAATGATTCATAAATTGAAATTAGATTTTTAGTTAAAATCGATTGTAAGTTAAAAAGGTCTATATTAAAATCTCCGAGACAAATAATTTCGTTATATACTGCATGAAGAGTAATTAATTAATTAATTCATAATTCCATCAATAAAAGATAATTTTCCCAGTCTACCTGCTGACAAGCTAACATGCAGATTTTCCTAGAACTCTAAAGAACAAATTCTAATCGGTGATATCGATTTTTTTCAGAAATGTTCTTTCATTATATCCAGCCATATTAAAAAAAAATGGCCCTTGGTAAGCCAGGCGCATCAGTAGATTTATATTAATTAATTATATTAAAAGTATACGTTTTAGAAAAAAATGTTTTAGATAAAAGTTGTAGGTCTCTTTAAGACAAACAAAAAAGTCCCTTAACATTTTTTTGTACAGGGTGAAGTAAAAAAGTTACGATATTTTTTCCATTTTGATTTGATGTCACGCCCAAACGGCCTTACCGATTTGGCCCATTAACGAACTCGACCGAGATTTTGGGACGATTGATTTTTGTACCAAATTTCATTTCGATCCGTTAAGAAATGCGACCGCTATCGTGTCCACAGATTTCGTTATATCGGAACTATACATACATACATACATACATACATACATACATACATACATACATACATACATACATACATACATACATACATACATACATACATACATACATATATATATATATATATATATATAAACTTTTGAACGGAAGGTGTTTTTGAGGTCAGGGGGACCTAAAACGAAAAACTGTAGTGAAATTTTCCGAAGTCGTGACCTGCGAACCAGCTGAATAGTAGATATAAATCTACTAACAATTTCTTACAGTTTGCTGATTTATAACTTTCAAAAATTCTTCAGTAATTTCTCTGGCAAGTTTTGGAGTATTTAATTTTGGACAGTTTGTTACTTTTTTCAAAATAATACATTCCTTACAAAGTGATAATTTTTTGGACGTCCAACGTGTATAATGTAAGTGTGGTTTACCAGTAATTTCGCCAATTTTTTTCAGTAATTTGTTCTGCTATCACAAATCTATTACCATACAATAAAATCGATAAAAGGGATTTTACTTTTACATATCTTTTATTTTATTTACTAAATTTTGCAATTTTATTCTTGTTTTTTCCTATTTACACGTATATTCTATTTTTACCTTTTTTTTATATATATTTTGTAATTTTTCCAATTATAACCTTTTGAAATTTTTGCTGTTTTCCTGATTTTTCGATTATATTGACGCAATTATACTATACTATAAAATTTTTTATTTTTTAAATTCCTGAAAAAGACAAATCCAAATAAGCTCTTTAATTCTATTATTTTGCAATGAACATAAATCGCCATCTACCAGGTGTTTTGGAAATTGAGTATTTTACTAATTTTTTTCGATTTATTCGTATATGTTCAATTTTACTCTATTTTTTTATTTTTTACGTTTTTTCTCTATTTTTTATAGATTTTTTTACGCTCTAAAAAATGGAGTGGATTGTTTCTGTGTTGTTTTTTAAACTGTATTTTGATATTATTTTTGGTTTTTGAGATATCGAAATCTTTTTTTTTAATTCCAAAAAATCGAGTGTGCCGTTTCTTATACCTGGATTTGCATTCATTTTTCATTTGGCATTGACGTCATTTGACGTATATGCAAGTAGACCAATACGCGGTAGGAATGAAGCGTAGCTGCCAGGTTTAACTTAGAAAGACTTACCGCGTATTGGTCTACTTGCATATACGTCAAATGACGTCAAGCCAAGTAAATGCAAATCCAGGTATAGTTGTTTTTTAAGATGTATTAAAATTTCAAAATGGATTTTAAATGTGGATAAAATCTATTCATGATATTAAAACCTTGTTTTGATATTATTTTTGAGATATCGAAATCCTCTTTTTTTGAAAATTCTAAAAATTCGAGTGTATCGTTTCTGGGTTGTTTTTTAAAAAATTCAAAATGGATTTTGAAAGTAGATAAAAACTGTATTTATAATGTGAAAACCGTGTTTCGTCACGTTTCATGTAATTTGATACATAGAATATTCATGTAATGAGGAAAAGTCGTACTGTCCAGATAGTATAAACCTAAGGGCAAAAATTTTTACGGTTATCCGAATCTCGTTTATGTATAATTCATGTTTTCCTACTTTTATGTGCGCTATAACTTTTAAACGGAAAGACACAAGAAATTTAGTATATAGAACCCTTATGTCATGTAGAAGAACCTTATTGATTTTGGTGACTTTATTTTTTAAGATATTTTAAATTAGCTCCTTTGGCAAACTACGAACCGCCCATCAATCAGTGATAGTATTGAATGTGGATAAAAACTGTGTTTATAATGTGGTAAATGTTATTTAAATTTTTAATCCTTCGTTTCGTCTGAGAGACACCGCTACAGTTTTATTACTATTTTACATAAAAAAATATTTATATCTTAAAATTCCAACTAAAAATTTTTGGTTTCTGTTCTCGTACCATGTTTACATATTTGTTTAAGAATTATTGATGTTTTACTGTATTTTATTTTATTACTGCTATTTATTTGGGGCGTTATTATTATTATTAATATGAGTTTATATATTTCAGGTTTCCAATCTGTGGCCAAAAAATGGCAACCTCACTTTGGGAAATTCCATGGAACATGTTCTTCTTGTGGACGATTTTTCTGTGATAAATTGCTATTTTTAAACCATTTTTATATTTACCACTTTGTTGTTAATTGTAAAAAAACTGTTAACTTGAGAAGGAATAATTTTGCTACAAAACACATTAACCTAGAATATCTTGATAATTTACAACAGATAAGGACTTGCAGTAGACAAAAATCCTTTAAATGTGAAATTTGTTTTAAATGTTTTACACGAAAAAAGGATTTAATACAGCATATTAGAATTCACACTGACGAGAAATCTTTTAAATGTAAAAATTGTTCAAAATCGTTTACAGAATTCGAACATTTAAAAAAGCATATTAGAACTCACACTGGAGAGAAACCATTTAAATGTATAAGTTGTTCAAAATGTTTCACACAATCCGGTAATTTAACAATGCACATTAGAATTCACACTGGTGAAAAACCTTTTAAATGTGAAATTTGTTCAAAAGGTTTCACACAATCCAATCATTTAAAAAAGCATATTATAACTCACACTGGTGAAAAACCTTTTAAATGTGAAATTTGTTCAAAATGTTTCACACAAGCCGGTCATTTAAAAACGCATATTAAAACTCACACTGGCGAAAAACCTTTCAGATGTGCAATTTGTTCAAAATGTTTCCTACGACAAACGGATTTAAAAAAACATATTAAAATTCACACTGACGAGAAACCTTTTAAATGCGATATTTGTTCAAAATGTTTCAGAGAGTCTTTTGATTTAAAAATACATATTAGAATTCATACTGGTGAAAAACCTTTTAAATGTGAAATTTATTCAAAATGTTTCACACAATCCGGTAGTTTAAATAGGCATATTAAAACTCACACTGACGAAAAACCTTTCAGATGTGAAATTTGTTTAAACTGTTTCACAGAAAAAGGTAGCTTAAAAGAGCATATTATTAGAATTCACACTGTTGAAAAGTCATTTAGATGTGAAAACTGTTCAAAATGTTTCCCACGACAAACGGATTTAAAACAGCATATTAGAATTCACACTGATGTGAAATATAAAATTTGATCAAAATGTTTTATAGGATCCGGTGATTTAAAAATGGTTAAAAACCTTTCAAATGTAAAAATCAATGAAGTATATTGTGTGACAAGTGGTGAAACAAGACGATTTCCAACTAGGGCGAGAGTTGTTTTCGCCCGGTCAGAAATCGTCTCTGTTTCATCTCGTACCACACACTATATTTATTTTACATGAATTGAAACAGCGGGTTTTGATCTCTGTAGCCAGTCGAAGTAAGACTATATTTTGTGCCAATTCGTCCATCTACTTCAATAAAGTTTCCAAATAAATTGTTTTGACAGGACCTTCTGACCCAAAACTGAGACGAAATTAATTTCAAGCTGCAAAGAGGAATTACTATTATTCTCCAAACTCTATTATTCGATGATGTGAAGATCACTTTGACGTAAGTTGGCGAATACTTGTTATTATTGCGTAGGTACTCTATCTAAGTATTTACAAAACTTCTTAATAACATATTTTTAATATTACAGTTGGGGAACGACGTCGAAAATTGGATAAAGTGTAAAATGTTTGGGGGAAAACTTTATCTGAAAAAAGATGTGGTAGCTCATATTTTTGAATGCCAAAATAGAATGATACTACTGAAACCTAGATCAGTAATAATGAAAAGGAAAAAACGTGAAATATTTGAGAGCATTGAAAATACTGCAGCTATAATATTGATATATTCTTCCAGATTATTAACTCACATTTAAATACATAATGATATAAAAGTTTAAAGTTTAAAAGCTATGATTCATGCATACGTAGTAATTTACTCCCTTTCATTTCTACACTTGAAAACTCTGGTCTCTCGACAAAAAAAGTTACTACCATGTCGACACTAACTGTTGGTAAATTCCTGGAGTCTGCTTTGATAAACCCAACTTCCATTTTTATTAAAAACGTAAATAATATTTACCGCAAAGTTAACCACTAAAAGGTTGACATAGCAGGAGTGACGTCACTAAACGCTGATTGGCGTTTTGAAATGCGTTTTGTTTTACGTAATTTTAATTCGTAATTATTGTTAATTAAAAATTAACATAATAAATAAAAACGTTGCAGTTGTCCATCTTTTATATTTCTTTAACAGTTTATTCCTAAAGTTTTTATAAATAATATATTTGCATCTTCCCTATTAGAACTATTTAGACAAAAAATTTCAGACAATTTAACTGGAAGTATTTTTCCATTGATTTTGAGTGAGATCCTTTGTTTAAACAAAAATTTATTAAATGTGAATACACACGTATAGTAACCTAATGCTGTAAATAAATTTATAATTCATCTGCAAGATTTTTTTTTATAAAGAATGATGGGATATTAGACACAATTGTTTATTAAACCATAGCATAATACTTTTTTAGATGTCTATCAAGCTGACAGATCTCCTTTCTCTTAACCTTATCCCAAGCCTCCCGTTTTTGTTTCACCGTCTTTATTTAATACATCCTTCTCCAATTTTTCTCGATTAGGTTTTCATTTATTGACGTGACAACGTCTTATAATTCGATGGAGCCGGCTTCATGCACCAAAAAATGAGGCGTTACCTTGCTCTGAGGCATCCCCAATGAAAAATGATATCCATACAAAATATCTATAAAACAAATAAAATTAGAATTTTCTGTTGAAAAATTCAACCATTCATCAGTATTTTCTTATGACGTTCTTCCTCTTACCCTCCAATCTCGTTGTGCTATTGCGACGAATTTGCAATGGAAAAATTGTGTTGGGATTTACACTGTCTGGTAAATACAATATTTTGCAAGCGCTTGCGAAGAAGGAGTCCTCAGATATTATTAGGGCACATTGCATGATTCATCGGGAAGCTTTAGCGTTCAAGTCTCTAAACCCTGGTCTTAATATTGTTTTGGGAGTATTTATTAAAGTAGTTATGTAGTTAAGTACATAAACATTGGGTCGTAAAATCAAGGGTTTTCTCTGGGCTTCGTACAGACATGGGAGCCGACATACATAAATCTTTGTTTTATTATTCTTTATCCAGATGGTTATCATGTGCTAAGCTTGTCAAGCGTATCTACGAACTGAGAACTGAAATATCGGTATTTTTGAACGAAGAAGGAAATAAGCGTTTGGCAGAATTCTCTGACACGTTTTTTTTTTAATGAATCTTTCTTATTTGGTAGATATCTTTGAAAAAATTAATACTCTTTATCACAGATTAATAAATCATAATCTTCAACTCCAGGGAAAAAACTTGATTGTATTTGATTTGAGTGAAAAGAATCTTTTTGTAAAAAAATGCCTTTATGGAAAAATAACTTAAAATCAAATTGCTTTGATGTTTTCCACAATGTGTAGAAATATCCAGGATTTTCCACTAGAAAAGAATCATAAAATTGTAATGTTAAAGACCATGAAGGGTCATTTAGAAAACCTGAGTACGAATTTCTGACGATACTTTTTTGCAGAAGAAGATATCAATTTACCCAATTGGAATTTGGTTTGTAATCCATTAGACGGTAAAGATAATTGCTTATCACTGGAAAAAAAGAACAACTTATAGATGTTTCGTCAAGCATTTCACTGAAAATGGATTTCATTAACAAATCTATAACAAATTCCAGGATCGAACTTTTAAATTACTTCTTAGTAATAAAAGCCAAAGCGATACGGAATTTGTTATTGTTTCTCACATTCTATCTTTGTGAAACAGTATTTTCTGCTGTTGTTTCGTTAAAATTCAAATATTGAAAGAAGCTTTGCAATGTGCCACAAAGTAAGTGCCTGTCAGCCGTTAGTCCTTGCATTCTAAGAATATTTAAAATAGAATTAGTTCGTAGTTCAATACTTCACAATATTTTTTTTTAAATCGATTTTAATAATGTTGTTTTTCAATTTACTACGCCTCCCTTAACAACTTAACACGCACATCGCTGTTTGAGAACCTCTGGGCTAGAGTGCTATAAGTGAATGCGTAACGTCTTAAGGGACGTGAGACAAATGCATATTAATAGACAATACGTCTTAACAAAACAAAATTCCGGTACATACGAGATCGAATACAATGGCCCAACAATCGATAACCCCAGAAATACTCGAAGCGATCCTTAGATAGATTTACCCCGGCTATCACAAAGAACTTCACGCACTGTCCTGAACGTTTCAATGGAGAACGATGTACAGAATAAGTGGACAATTTCAATACGAACATAGAGTGTTACAAACAGACAGAAGGGATTCCTGATCCTGACGCCAACGCAGTTTAAGGATTATCTTACTTGCTAAAAGGTGCAGCACATATGTGGTGGACACCAAATAAATCATCTGCTGCTAAGTAGGAAGAAACAAATGCTATTATCAGACAAGAATTTGCTCTACCAATACCAGATTACCAAATATACTTGAATATCTGTATATCTCTTGAATTAAACCCGAAGCCCATCCAACTCAACATGTTGTAAGGCTTGACTCACAAAAACATACGTGAACAAATACCTCGAAATCGATTGGTACATTTCGATAACTACTAAACAGAGCTCGTTTAGTCGAAGCCCAAATAAATGAAGAAAATGAAGACAGCAAAATCAGCAACGGGAACAGCTTACAAAAACACAACAAAATTAGGTCGTCATCTAGGACATAGCCAACAAGAATGTCGCAAATACGCAGCTGCAATCAACAAACTATCGATGAAAATAGAATCAAACTTTCAAAAAAGTTCCGAAGTACGGTTTTATGGTTGTTGACAACAATGTTTACTTTTAACAATTGCCGAATTGAATATTGAAAAACAACAAATATGACTAACAGATATTAACGATTCAACGTTTATTTATATCTAGCAGGCTATCTTTTTATTTATTCTATATTTATTCAAGTTGGTATTGGTTTTTGTCATGTTGGCGTTTGAAAGTAACCAAGTCACTGCAAGTCGCAATCTGACAAGCTTGGCAACAGATATCATAAATATAATGGTTAAATGCATTAAAAAAAATAATATGCCGAAAAAAAAATGTGTAGAGACAAAAAAATGAATACAAAGATGATATTACATGTTTAGAAAAGACCAGAAAGTTTCAGAAGTGGGATCTCTTAGGTTTTTAATGTAAGTACTTATTGTGTTTGTATTCAAAATTATTCCAATATTTTTATCAGCAAATAGTTCCAAACATTTTTAATTTCATTAATAGTTGTATATGAAGTTATTTGTTACATTAAATACACTTTTACATTCTTATTACATTCAAATTATTTATAATTTAATCATATATGTACAACTTCTATATTGCTAGTGGCCGTAAGTGGAAGTGTCACGCCGCGAGTGAGACAGCAAATGACTGTCTCTGTCAAAAGATCCAATTCGTTATGCGCAAGCGTCACGACTCTCGTATGTTCGAGAATATCTTAATTTCAAAAATTTAAAGTAAGTATAAGTCAAAACGAATTGACGCTATGAAGCTGTTGTTGTGAGAATGCGCCATTTTTAGACATGCGCATAAGACTCGACGTCTTGCGAGAGAGACAGAGATATATATGTCTGCACCGTGAACTTTTCGTCGGGCTCAAGACAACCGCTAGCAATATAGAAGTATTACATATATGAATTTAATAAACATACCTAACCTCACATTTCTACTGTCAGTCATTATTTTACAATGTTGTCAGATTACACACTATAGTAAAAGTTAAAAATGTTTCAGAATAAAATATTTTCATTAATTTCTTTAATAACAATGATCCATAATGATAATTAAAATGTAATTTGATAGGACATGGACGAATCGATATTTCATTCATTAATCTATGACCTATCAAATATCATTTAAATTTTTATTTCATACATTTTTTAAATATTTCGTGTTTCTTTTTTAGGTTAGTGTTAAATATAATCGAAAAATCTTAAAAAAAGATTTAGTTAATGGTAAAGAAGCGGCAAATAAAAGGAAGAAAGATAAAGCAGATACATTTAAGAACTTCATTTAAAAAAAATTGCAGCGACAGATTTGGACGTACAATTATAAAAACGAATATTTTACTTCAGATAAACTTTTGACTGACAAAAAGCAAAACTGAGATTTAAACGGTAAACGAACTTAATACAAAATTAATGATATATAAACTTAAAAACGTGAACTGACGACAAATTTTAAGTGAGCGAAGACAGCAAAATCTCTTTCCTTCAGAAATTTATGAAATTAAAAAAGCGCAATGAAATCATCAGATTCGTGTACATAGACGTGGATACAAAAAAATGGTACTCCAACGCGTCGATGGAAACCGTAATCTGATTTAAAAAGTAATCCATTGCATGTTTAATCCGAAGAAAAGCGATTTACAATTTTACTTGCAGGAGCAAATGGTGGGTCAATAGAGGGATGTGATTTGTTATTAGACTCTTCAAATACTGACATTGACTATCAGAAAACTATAAATGGTGATATTTTCAAAAACTGGATTGTTAATTAACTTATTCCTGCTTTATTTAATTTTCCAGAGAAATTTGTAGTAAACATGGATAATGCTTCATTTCATTCTGTACATCTAAATTTTTAGCAACAAAATAGATATTACAGAGATGGTTAAGCAGCAATACATCGAATTTGATAAAAAAATTAAAAAAAAGACAATTATACTTACACAATACAGAAGCAACGATAAGACATATGTAGTAGATGAAATATTAAACTATCATAGGCATGATTTACTTCGATTACCTCTATTTTGCATTTTTATATTCGGACAAAACTTGGACAGAAGCTTTAAGACAATGTACACCAGACATGTAAAAAAAAAATTGTAGACACAGAAGAAATTATTTTGACAGATTGGAATTATTACATGAAAAACTGTTCACTTGACAACATTTTACCTTTGATACTGGAGGTGAATTGAAAATACATAACGAATAGATGAACGTGACAATAGTTTTAACCAAATCTGTTAATACTCCAATTTTTGTTGTTTATATGTTTTTTTTAATGTTGTATGTTTCATTTTTTTTACTTTGCTTATTTTACCATTAGTGTATCTGCTTTTCTGCTAAATTATTGCACTGTAGCTATTGAACACATATTAAACGGATTTCCATTATTTGAAGCATAACATTTTGTGGGAATATTTATCTTTGTTCTACTTATCAAAATAGCTGAAACTGATTGGTATGTCATAATACCGCCATACCTGGAGAGCTCCACGAAAAATTCTTTAATATATATCTGCTGTAATACTTATCGACAAAATAAAATATTTTGTATTTTCTCATTTATAGCTGGTCCAATTTAAATGTTTGTTGTAAAACTTATTTTTATAATATCGTTATATAGACATAGAAAATTTGTTCCTAATTGCAAATGAAGACTTTTTTGTAAAATTTTTTATTGTTTGCTTTCATTTAATTAAGTACCATTATTTTGTAAATGCATTTATTATATCTAAAAATATATTTTTAAATTGACGATTTTCGTTTTTTGTGAAAAAACTAATTTTTAATGATTTGATGGCGCTGAAATGGAGTACACAATTGTTATTTTATTTATTGTCACTAACACTATGATTTTATTGAGGACGCGACAACAGCGCATTTACAACTGAGAATAAGATTAAATATACAGGGCGAAATTCATCACCCTAACAAGGCCTACTTTAATAAAAATAGGCTTTGAATGATGTATACCTACTATTTAACTGTAAAATTTTATATGTAATTTTAGACATTGATGGTGTAAGATTTATTATTGAAATTTATATCAAAATCTTAGATAATGTAAACCAAAATTAAAAATTTCAATATTTAATAATAGTATTGGCACAGGCTGATAAAAATGGACAAATTCAAGAAATTAGAAAGTACCATCGAATTTATACATATACTTTATGTATACGAGTTTCAGAAAACCGTTTAAATTTTATCGTTACGATTATCTAATCTAGACTAAAATTAATATATTTTATTATTGTGATACGATGATTCTATATACAAAATTTCATAACACTGTGATATTCCGTTAAAGATTTACAGCGCACAAGGACGGAGGGAAAGATGCATTATATAATCGGGTTTCGGAAACCGTCCAAATTTTACCGTTAAAAGTCATTTGATCCAAACTAAAATCAATAGAGCTTTTCCCCATAATATAAGATTTCTATATACTAAATTTTATAACCCTGTGACTTTCCATTCAAGAGGTAGAGCACACGGATGGAGGGGCACACAACCGATCTTATAAAGTACTTCGATGGTTCTTAATAACTTATAATTGTTAATTAAGAAATCATTACCAAATACATGTATAGAAAAAATTGTAGACCGATAATAATAAATTTTAATTAAGTAAAAGAAAGTAGAGTTTTATAAAATAAATCAACATTTTTATGTAAATAATACAGTTGTAACAAATTTGTTGATAAGGTGTTTGTAACGGAAATAAGATAAGAAAATATATATATAATAAACAAAAAATTTACATTCGTGTTAAAGTTATGATTTATTATAACACATACAAAATTTAATGCAAGTGTGGACGGTTTAAGTTTGTGTAATAATTTAAATTATAAATGATAGATGTAAGTATAAATTTAGTATATTAGTTTAAAACACCATACAGGAAATTAATTTTGTTTTCAATAACCTCATTTTTTAAAAATATTTTACTTCGTTTTTCTTTTCATAATGCGGTAAGCGTTGTCTATTTAGCTGTACCATTCTTATATGTTGCTCTTATCACAGATTATCTTTGCTTATAATTTTATATACCCTCTTTTAATTCTAGCTTATAGGTAGTAAAGTAATCAATTATAACTTTCTAATTATCAATAAAATAGTAAAAAACATTTTTGAACTCATAACTTCTTGTATTTTATCAATGTACTTTTCCAAAATACATTTCATCAATGTAATTTTCGATAACTCAACATCTTGATTGACAAAAATACATATAAATTTTAATAAAACAGTGCATAAAAACTTAAAATAAAATACAAGACTAACTTGTTGCCTTTCTTAAAACACAATCATGTCTATAATGGACTCAGAGATAATAGAATGTCTATGAATGGACTCGTCCAACCCGGCGCTCACGAAAGCGAACCATGTTGCCGCTTCTTTTAATTTTCCGTCGTAGACACTTCTTATGTGAGGGTAAACTGCTTTGTAACGTAACGAGTTCGCGTTACAGTGCCACTATGTCTACTAGGCAACGTACAAAAAGTTATAACCTATCAAATGATAGGAAATTTTCTGAAAAATCCAAAATTCTAATTAGCTTTTTCATATATTTTATAGTTTTCAATTTACAGGTGAATTACAAAATTTTTGTTAAAATTTGTAATTCCCTCGGATATCGAAAACTAAAAAAGTTATAAAAAAAATATTTGTGTAAAAAAATCCTATTTTAAAAACTATTTGTATGTTTACAAATAAAAAAGTTATCGAACTTTGAAATTTTTGTAAATTTTTCAATTTCTACATTTTTATTAACAAACTGGCGGACTCGGCGAACTTCGCACTGCCTAACACTAATGTTTTTTCCAATTTTATTTTTTCGATTAATTTTTTGTATTTTTTATCATATTTTCTCGTTAGTTACCAGTTTTGATTATTATTTATATTCCTTTGTAATTTATCGATTAGGTATGTTATATATTAACTTCGACAACTAACGGTGGCGTCATAGTACTTAGTTATGTAAGAATTACAGGTGTAAATTTATAACATCTCAAGTGCGCCACATTAGGGTAGCGTCATAATGATGAATTTCGTAATAAACGCGTTCGATCGCTGCAAAATTCAAAGTGCTATAAGGAAAATCGCGGCCTCCGATGCGCTATTTATAGGCACGTTACCGCCGCCCCGGCCGGCCAGTACCATCGCAAACGCTACGTCCCGCAATTTTGAATCTTTAATATCGAAAATATTCATTTAAATCTTATGCTGTACAGGACCATACAGATCTATATTAAATCAACAATGTACTTAAGCTATTTAATTGGATAAGGATTAATGCTGTATTGGTTAAAATCGCTTCGAAAATTAGCGATTATTTGTCCCAAAAAGTAAATGACAAAAAAATTTTATTGTGGGATATCCATAAGAGATAGACATATACCATCGCGGAGTTTTCTGTAGACCTTTTTTAATGTGTACAAATAATTAGTATAGTATAACTAGACCCACTTGGATAGGAATTATTTTTACGATTTTACCAGGGGAAACTCAAAAGAACGTCATTATATAAACGAACCTTATAGTAAAATATCTATTTAATGTTGCTTTTAACTTCTCGACTCACACCTGTACGCCTATGAAGAGAATTCTTGAAAATTCGAAAAGAGCGTTGACCACGCCTATTTAAGTGGTTTTGGATAAACTATACATTATTTTGATAAATCTCGTAACGTTTAGCCTGCGTTTGCAATGTAAGCGGAAGAAAAATTGATAATTAACGACATCACACGAGAAACCTCAAAAATAACAGTATTTCTCCACTATTTAATAGATATTATACATATAAACTTTCATTTTGAATCACTCTATCTATTAAAAAAAACGCATCAAAATCCGTTGCGTAGTTTTAAAGATTTAAGCATACAAAGGGAAATAGGGACAGAAAAAGCGACTTTGTTTTATACTATATATTGATATTGATTGATGATGTATTGATATTGATGTTCAAATTACAAAAAATTAAAAAAGCTAGTAACTTTTTTATTTATTAACGTACATAAAGTTATAACCTATCAAAAGAAAGGAAATTTTCTCAGAAATCCAAAATTACAATTAGTTTTATCATCTTTAAAAAGTTTTAATATAGGGGGGAATTACAAAATTTTTGTTAAAATTTGTAATTCCCTTGTATATCAAAAACTAGAAAAGTTATAAAAAATAGAAACATTTCTAAATCTTTGAGAAAATTACTTATCTTTTAATAGGTTATAACTTTTTGTACGTTTACAAATAAAAAATTTATCAAACTTTGAAATTTTTATAGTTTTTTAATTTTTACATTAGTTGAAGTTATCACTTCTGTCGCGCGTCCTGATGAGACGCACACTTTTTTTTAAGGAAATTGTCTCTGTTTTATATGTTTTGTCTACTTCTACTAAAAATCCTTTACATCTGCTCTACCAATAACCATATTAATTATACTTTTTACACCCAATTCCATCCTTATGGTATTTATTTAAAAGGTTAAAATATTCATATTTACAACAATAGGGAGCACCGTTAGTAAGCAACTAATATAATTAATATTAAAGCATAGAATATTTGTCTAAAAATTTTTATTTAGACAGTAATAATCGTCAGTAATCCTCTGCTACAAGTTCTATTTGTTGTAATATATTATTATGCACCTAGCCATTGATACCTTACGCATAGGTTTTTTTCATCTTTATGTAGTCTTAATAAAACTAGCCGCACGAATTATTGACTTTTTTAACATTAATACTACTAAAAGTCAACAATTACAATTGATTACAATCGCCTGCAAGCGATTGTAAACTGATCGCAGAATATGGCTGTCGGACACGATTATATTATTACCTACCTGACCTACTTACTGTTGACAATTTTTTTTAGACGCCATTTTCGTTTGTGTTGGTTACAAAAGATATAGCGTGCAATGATAAATAATTGTTATTTAGATATAAAAAATTAATTAATGTGATGAAAAAAATGTAAATATATTATATTGTCTCTGTGTAGGAACTTTTAAACACACTTGATCACAAACCCGATTACATGAATCGTGTCCGAGGGCAAATGCTAAACAATTACAAACGTTTGCAGGCGATTGTAATCGTTGACTTAGTTAGAACATCTTTGGTTAGAACATACCCATTGTGTAGAAAATAGAGCATGTTCTATTTTCTTGTACAATAATTTGACAGATACAATATTTGATCCAATCTCTTGTTTGAAAAAATCCAATTTATCTTGTACAATATTTCTTGTACAAGAAATTGGATAGTCTAAAACGGCTATAATACAATATATAATAGGCCAATATGCGTCTTAACACTTCGTAATTTCAAAAGCAAGTCCGTGATCCGTAATCAGGGTTCATTACCTGACCTTCCCTTATAGCATTTACAGTTAATGCCCAACGTTGCCAAATATGTACAGGGTGTCCAGATGGATTTGACTGCATTTACCTTTATGTCAGATAGTTATTTTATTTAATTGTGTTTTTTGTAGTTCCGGATTTTTGCTCCTTAGTTATTTTATCTATTTATTGTATTGCTTTTAATTATACATTGTGTTAGAATAGCTTTTTTATTATTTACTGCCCTACAATATTTTTTTTTTATATTTTACAACGATGATTTCACAAAGCTTTATACTGGAAGTTAATATACCTAGGTACCTAATTAATGTTTAATGTTTATTTGCACTATTCGCAGAATAACAGTGTTACTGATAACATCACATTGATGACGATACTCCTGGTTTTTATAATTCATATATAGAATTATCACATAGGCTGATTGGACTCTCTATTGTCTATTAAATTTACCTGGTGTGGTAACTTTTAAGTTATTATTTTTATTGTAAGTGTTTGGAAAATTAAATAGGTGAGCATAAAACATTTATTTTTAAAGGTTAAGGTACGATAGTGATCCACTTTTTCTTATACTAGGTTTATACACGTCAGTTACCTTTACAAATAGATAAATTAACTAAGGTTTCGGTTAGCTTAGACGAATTTGAAATTTGTTCTTAGGATCATACTTAGAAGAAACTGTTGCCTGCAGGTTTTATATCTTGTGATGATAATATTAACCTGATTTTCAATTATTGTAGATTATTTAAATGATAATTATTTACATATTAATATATATTTCGAAGTAATATGAATATAATCTTCGTTTCAAGATTCCCAGTTCGATTACTTGAATAACTTTTTATACCTGGTGAGTCATTTTACTGTGATCAGAATTATTATGATTGTATGTAATACATTATATTCTGACTGTTTTTAAAAGCTTAGGAATATCTAAGCAACTGTTGTAGATAATAAGATGCGGTTTTCACAGTTAGGTTTATAATTATCTTAAGTTTTGTTGTGACACCTTTATATAAAAATGGCCTAATTCCGGTTTACCTGATAGAAAAATGGCGTATTTTCAGAATAAAGTAGATGTAATTTTTTAATTTTAACTTCCCTTTCTGTGCACCGATTTTAAGTTATAAAGTAAAAATATGCGTCTTTTAGGAAATTGCTAAATATACGGGGTCTCCCATTTAAAAAATTACATCTACTGTTTTCTGAAAATACGTCACTTTTCTAGCGGGTAAACCGGAAATAGGTCATTTATATAAATGTGTCACAACAAAACTTACGGTAATTTTAAACTAAACCTAACTGTAAAAACAGCATCGTATGATATAGAACCGTTACGAAGATATAAGCTCTTAAAAACAGTCAGAATATAATGAGATACCCTGTATTAGCATGAAAGTTAGTAGCACTGTAAAGTTGGTAGCACTGTTCAGTTAACATTGAACCGCGAAAAATTAGAAAGGCAAACAAATATGCGAAAAGACGTCAAAGACCACACGGTTTTCTATGATTTTTAAAACTCCTACCGTTTTCTAAGGTTTTTCCTGTTTTTTTTTATTTTTCGCAATTTTTTTTTGTCAATAGGTACACTCGATATTTAATAGTTTCGATGTTTTTTGATTATTTTTATACTATTTTTTTATCAGTTATCTACAATTTCTAATATTATTTTTTTGTTTTTTTTACGGTTTTTACGGTTTACCCAGTTTCTTACGATTTTTTTTTATTTTCGAAGGTTTTTAGGATTTACTAGTTTTTTTTTTAAATAAGTACGTTTCAAATTTTTCAAATTCTTTTCGATTTTCTGTGATTTTTGTTAATACACGTTTTTTTTCTACGACTTTTACATGTTTCTACGGCTTTTATGGTTACTTACGAATTTTGTTTTTGATTTACTAAGGTTTTTATAATTTTTTATTTTTTTTTTAAATCATTACGATTTAAAAGGAATTTTACGATTTCTTGGATTTTCTACGATTTCTTGATTGTTTTCGATTTGTTAGGATTTTTTTGATTTTTTACAATTATTTTTGGATATCTCACTTTTCTATATTCTTTTATTAAATATCTTTTTTTTTTTTTAATTTTAAACTTTTTTTACAATTTCTTATAATTTTCTATGAATTTTTGGTTCTTTTTTTATTTTCTAGGGTATATTCTCCTAAAAAGTAGATTCTTACGATGTTTTGTATTATGTTTAATGTTTTGTTAATGTTAAACTCTTTTTTTCTGATTTTCTACCGATTATCCACTATTTCCATGTTTTTTTTTTCGATTTTTTACGATTTTGCGTTTTTTTAGATTTCTAAGAAATCTTTTTTTGATTTTGTACAGTTTTTACGATTTTTCCAATTTCTGCTCTTTTAAAATTTTTTACAGTTTCTCGGTTTCATTTATTATATTTAAAATTTGATTTTTACTATGTTTGTTTTGCTTATAATTTTATTTATTTTTGCGATTTCTTCAATTTTTTTAAATTTTCTATGATATGAGAAAATTTTTAAGGTTTTTCTATAATTTCATGGTTTTCTTTAGTTTAGGTTTTTTTATTATTTCTGTTTTTTTTTTGGATTATGTACGATAACTTAGTTTTTTGTCATTTTCTACGATTTTTACTTTGTTTTCTTACGATGCAGCAGTTTTCAACATTCTTTTACGATTTAATAAAACTTTTTCGATTTTTTTATTTTTCACAATTTTTTTGACGTCATTAAATTCTCTCGATTTTTTTTATTTCTATTAGTTTTTTACGAATTCTTTTCATTTCTTACAAATTCTACAATCTTTTTCAAGTTTCTATGATTTTTCAATTTCTACCGTTTTTAGATTTTTTTAATATACTGAAAATTTGATTTTTCCATTTTTTTAACGTTTTAATATCATTTTTACGATTTTTTGTTTTTGTTTTTTTGTTTTCTTACAAATCTTTTTTGAATTTTTAAATTATAAACTTTTTTAGATTTTTTATTATTTTTTGGGATTTTCTACGATTTTTTTCAATTTTAATTGTATACTTTTCGACCGTTTTTTTATCATTTTACTAATTTCTTATATATATATTTTTTTTGATTTTGTACGATTCTGTACGGTTTCTGGTTTTTTCATTTGCAATTTTCTAGACTTTTACGATTTCGCTTTTCTTTCTATTTTTACGATATATTTTTTTTTAATTTACTGATTTACTTATTGATTTTCTACAATATCGAAAAAAATTTTATCGTCCTTGATTTTTATGATTTGAACTACTTTCTACGATCATCATGTTTTTTACAATCTCATACTTTTTTTAATTTTATACTATTTTTACGATTTTATTACTATTACTATTAACTACGATTTATACATAGATATGGAATTTCTCTCCTTGGACTCATTCCAATATATAATTTATTACATTTTTAACGGTGTTTAATCGGTTTTTACGATTTATTCGATTTTTTTACGGGTTTCTGTTTTTTTTCATTTTCTATGATTTTTGCGGTTTTTCTCGACTTTCACGTTTTATCTTGATTTTAAACGGTTTTTTAATCTGTTTAAAATTTCTTTACTATTTTTATGATTTTTTGTCATCCCTTTACTACTCACAAAATAAAACGTCACTTTTAATACTCATATTATAAATAACTATTTTATCTACTCTACCTCATATTATGTACCAATTTTTAGTTCGTGAAAACTGTCATTATAGACAGCAGTGCGTGAAGGATTAAAAGTGTGCGTGAAGTAACAATGTATTTTAAATGGGATTTACTTTTTCGCACTGTTTTTGACACACCTTCATATAATCAAATATCCTTAGCATTCGCGTTGTCATGGTGTTGCTATGAGAGCATTAAATTTCAACAAAAATTATTCTGACAGTTTTGTAGTTTGAATTTTTAAATTTGAAAGGTATTAAAATTGTAGATATGAATTGAAAATAAATTGCTTTCTTGTAATTATTTTTTATTTGATTATCGTAGATAAAATATTGTATGAAACTGTGCGTGAAGTGCTTTTTGGGCACTTACACGATATATAGCACTCGTTTCGCTCGTGCTCTAAACATGGAGTGCGAGCACAAAAAGCATACTTCACAAACTGTTTCATAAATAACTATTATTTATTTTTTACGTTTTTTCTATGATTTATACGATTCCTACATTGTATTTTTTTAATTTTTAACAATTTATCTGATTTCCAATACTTTTTTAATTTAATTTGTGAAAATTCTTATGATTTTCCACAATTTTTTAAAATATTTTTAATTTGAAGTTTTTTTTTGGAGTTTTTACGATTTTAACGTTTTTTCCAAATCTCTACGATTATTATGTTTTCAACGAATTCAACAATTCTTTTGATTACAGTGATTTTTAAAAATTTTTACTTTTTTTTTCTCGATTGTCTTCGATTTTCTACCATTTTTTATGATTTCTTTTTTTTTGATTTTTACTTTTTTTTCAATCGTCTTTGATTTTTAAGATATATTACGTTTTTTACGAAATTTTTGATATTTTACATTATTTAGAATTTCCACGATTTTTTTACAATTCGATAGGATTTTTATGATAATTTTGATATTTATTTTGTATTTTTTCTGTTTTCCCTGTTTCTTCTGCTTTTTCACAGTGTATTAAGATTTTCTACTATTTTGTATATTTTTAATGAAGTTTTATAAACCTTACCATATTCGTGTTTTTTTTAGGATTTTTTCGATTTTCTACAGGTTATACATTTTTTTAAGATTTTTTATTTTGTAACCCTAACAACTTTTTTCGATTCTCTTTGATTTTTACGGTTGTTTTGCTTTAATTCTGTAAATAATGTAAATTTTAATTTATATTTCTGATTTTCTGGGATTTTTTAGAATTCGTCTAAGATATTTAATTATTTACCATTCTCTTACGATACTTTTTGATTTTAATGATTGTTTTCGATTTTTAACAATTTCTATCAAATTTATTGCATTTTTAACAGTTCGATTTTTTTCAATTGTTTAGAAATAATTTTAAATATTTATTTTTAGCTCTTTGTAACAATGAATGAAATGGACATTGATGATCATCTTTCAACTCCAAGTACATCAACTCAAAAAAGAATTTTAAGTTCTGATGATGGTCCATTAAAAAAGAAATGTAAACCTGATTACACCGCTAATTCAACGTATGCATCGTCATCATCTGGTCTTAAAACTACTCTACATGGAACTCTATACCAGTTAAAACTTTTATTATTATTTGCTATTCAAGCGGTCACAAATTATCCATGTTTTGATTTAGCAACAGAAATGGATACAGCAGAAAAATTTGATGATGTTGTAATTAAATACAAACAGTCAGTTACAGACACAACTTGAATATGGAAATTTTTGCAGGTTAAACACAAATTAAGTCCTGATAAAAGCACAATTAAAATAAGTGATTTGGTTAGCACGAATGAAGGGGATTTTAGTCTACAGAAATACTTTTTATCATTTTGCAAAATTAAAGCTCATCCTACATTCAAAGATTCTCAACTAAGTGAGTTTATTTTGTGTACCAACACTGATTTTGATTTTAAAACAAATGCAAAAGATCAAAAAATTACGACAGCTTGGCAAAATTATTTTATAGCTGACTCAGACATAGAAGATGACAATTTTTTTTATTTCAATGACGATCTGGAATTTAATAAATACAAATTTTCTGCAGATGCTCAACCTGAATTATCGGAATTATTTACGCAAACGGTTTTAGATATAGTATTGAATTCTAAGGACATAACACAAAAACCGTCTATTATGAACTTTTTAGAACTTATTGGACAGACAATTTCGAATAATGCAATAAGAAAAAAAAATAGATTATGCGAATGGACTTGTTGATTCCAATATAAAAAATAACGTAATACCATTAAGAAAGGCATTTGATACAATTCTAAAACTAAAAACTAAAGTTTTATCTATTGATGCTTATAAAAATCTAAAAGAATTTCGCGCAAATTTGGAACCAAATAAGAATATTAAAAAAACAGATCATAGCTATAAGCAAATATTTGAAGAAGCAAAACAAGAAGTTAAGAAAATAATCAATCTACTAAAAGTGGTACCAGAAGAGAAAAAGCTTCAATTAAGTGAATACTTAAATCCAAATACTCAGTTTTATATAGATTTACATGAAGAAGCTAACGAATTTCTGAATCGTAAAGATATAATAAATTCTTACTTAGAAAAACTTATAGAACTATCAACAATACCAGAAATAGATAAAAGTATCAACCGAACAAAAATGGTTGAATATATTAGTGAAAAAACTAAAATATTACTAAAAGAACCAAATGCTAATGTAGAAGCTATTAAAATACTTATTAAAGAAGATTTAGGAAAAGTAACCTCTAAATTAGTAGCATTAGAATTATTAATAGACAAAAATAAACTTAAAGAAAATCTTGATGATTTTATAAATAAATTTAGAATTATAACGAAATTTCCGGATGATGATAAATTAAACTCATTTTTAAGTGATAAATTAAGGCAAAAAAATCAACTATTAAACAGCGATTTAATAAATGATTCATTTCAAAAAGAAATGCTACAATGGTTTAAGCAGTATCATAAAGGACGAAGTACGTTCCTCACAGAGGAAGATATCAAGAATTATCTGAAGGAAATTAGACAAAAAATCCGCAATTTATTGGCATCAGGTTTAAGTGTAGCTTATCCGAATAAATTAAGAAGTTATGGTATTAATTTTAACAACAGTTTTTATTTGGACAAACTTACACAATCTTTACATATAGTAACAAATTCCACCAGATTAATGTCGATTCAGATACTAGGAACATTAGATAATTTACATCTCCATGGTTATACAGCACATGATGAATTCATATTTTTACGAATGAGAACACTTCTTAGACGGCAAACACAAAATCTTATATTTAAATCATATAACTCTCCAAAATGTCACAATCTCTTGATAATAGAATGCCAAGCAAAAACAAATATGAATAAGCAAATGTTACAATCAATTTTTAGAAGAATAGATTCAATTTTAAAAACCAATAAACAAAAAAGGTTAATCCTAATTTCAGAAAATAATAAAGACGATTTGGTCACTAATAGTTTAAAAGATTTTCCAAACAATAGAAAAGTAGAGTATAATAAAGACTTCAACACATTGAGCAAGGAGACACAGGAATCTTTGTTAAAACAAAATTGTAACTTTCAAGGAAGGGAAATAGAACTAAATAAAATAATCGATATTAAAACTGCTCAAAAATTATTTAATAAAGAGAATTTAAATGTTATAATTGAGAAATTCAAGATAGAAATTGGAGATACCAAAGCATTTGATTTTAATAATAACATACAAGAATATTATATTCCTAGAAAACTCCATAGACAAAAAATAAATAGTAAAATTTTAAAAAATATAAAAGGGCAGGTATTTTTTGTGACAGAAATAAATGAATCACAAGTTCTAGAATTGGGAATTAAAAAAAACAAAATTGAATATTACAGCAATGACAAGAAGTATTTTAATGGAATTATTTTGTGTACTGAAAATGATGATCAAAATTATATATATGGAGAATTATCTGACAATAATTCTATTTACTGGTTGGATTATAAAGAGGATAATTTATATTGGAAAAACTCTAACAGTCAATTTTCAGAAATTTCAAAATATCTGGAAATTGATAATAAAAATTATTTTCATGAAGATGATTGGAATGAAACGCATAATATACAGGAAAAAGTTGTGATCATAGCAAACGATGCTGGTGTAGGAAAATCAACATTCCTGACAAGTTTGGCCAAAAATATACAAAAAAGAAGTGATTGCATTTGGACAATAAGAATTGATCTAAACGACTTTGCTTCCAAAAAAGACAAAAATAAGATGAAGTGTTTAAAAGATATAACATTTACTGAAGAAAATATCGAAATGGCTGTTGAATATTTTGCAGAAATGGCTCTAGGGTGTCCTGAAAAAAATAATCAAATTCAACATAAACTACTTAAATTTAGTTTAATTATTCAAGATGAAGAGTTTTTAGTACCTAAAATTGTTATTTTGTTTGATGGATTTGATGAGATAAGTCCAAATCACAGAGATCAGACAATAACACTAATTAAAGCTATTTACAAATCTAACATTTTCAAAATATATATAACTACTCGAATACATGAAAAAAGTTTATTGGAAAATAATTTTCAGACACCAGCTCTTATGCTTAAACCTTTCAATGAAGAAGATCAAATAAGTTTTTTAAGAAAATATTGGCAGTATAGTTTAAAATTCTATGATATACAAGATAATAAAGATCTTCGTACAAAAATGCTTGAATATTTACAAGAAATTAATTCTTTATTTAAAGATCGTAAAAACTCATTTATAGACCTAAATGTAGTTTCAGAAATAATTCAAAGCATTAATGATGATGGTGATGATGGTGATGATGATGATGATAATGCTGTTTTACGAAGTTACATTAATGGTTTAAATTTTTCACAATTTGCACACAAGTTGTTGGTTAAATGGAAAACAAAAATAAGAGATAATGAGACTTCCTTTAACCTTATTCCTCTTCATTTAAGAATGTTAGCTGAAATTATATTTTGCAATAAATTTGAAATTGAAAATGATTTCCATCTTTTAGATTTGTATGATAAATTCGTAAAAATAAAATATGACATATATTACGATGAAAAGTCAGAATTGGGTAACAATGTTGCATCAGCGGAAATACGAATTCAATTTACAAATAATTTAAAAAATTATTTTTATGAAGTTGCAAAACAAGTTTTATTTCCAGATCGTTACAGCAATGTAAAGGTTAATACACCAAAACCTCTATTGGCCAGAACAGGTCTTGTAGTTCTAAAAGGTACTCATTTGGATTTTATACATCGTAGTTTTGCAGGCTACTTTTTAAGTGACTATTGTATAAATCATTTAGATTCTACTGATATACAAACTCTTCTGCTTCAAACAGTTTTCTTCAAAAGTGAGTATAGAGTTATTCGTGATTTTTTTAACCGTCAGCTAGAAAAGCGAAAAAAGAATAAATTAGATAATATTGATATTAAGGAAGATGCAGTTAAAGCATTGTACATTAAAGATACATGTGATAATTTTTTACATACTCTTGCAAAAGAAGGTTACAATACAATTCTTATATTTTTAATTGATAAAATCATGAAATATCCTGAAATTCTTCAACGCATAATGCTGGCAGGCAGGTATAAAAATGTTTTATATACATTAATTGAGGCATCTCTACAGTACGACGAAAATAGTGTGATAGGTAAATCATACTTATCTACGATCAAAAATATTTTAAATAAATTTAAAATTTATCCCACGTTCGTCGATAATATTTTGGAAAGTAAATACAAAAATTATAGTTTATTCCAAAAAATAATAATTACTGATAAAATAAAATTATTTGAAATTGTTTTAAATGCTATTAAAGAAAAACAACAATTATTGAGATATATATTGATTGGAGATAAAACCGAAATATTAAAAAATGTTTTAATGGGGAAATTTAAACCTAAAAACGAAACTTTATGTTTTTTAGATACTATTTTTAAAACAGCGCAACATGATTTATTAACATTGGAAATTATTTTATATAACCTAGAAAAGTTTTTAAAACAATTTATTGAACATATCTTGATATTTGACCAAACAAAAATATTAACACATCTTTCAAAGTGGATAAGAATAATACAGGATGAGCATAAAAATAAATTAATACTACCTAAAGACATAGAAAAGTTAAAACAACTAGAAATTAAAGTTGACAACGTTGGGTTAATTTAAGATTTTTTGAAACAATCGTTCACAGAAACTATATATAAAAAATTTATCTCAATAAATTCAAAAAATAATATATTGTTTAAAAGTATAATTAATGATAGTACAAAAACTACTACTATTTTATTAAATTGGTTTTATAAGAACGTTGATAAAAGTACTATGAAAAAAATGCTGTTAATAAAAACACCAACACATCACTTTACTTGTTTGCATTTTGTTTGTGCAAAAGGATTTTCGAAAACATTATTAGTAGTATTGAACTTTTTAAAAAATCTTGAAAACGATTCAGATTTATGTAATATCTTAAACTGCCTATTAATATCAAAATGTAAAAATGGTGAAACTGTACTAACCAAGGCCATAATTAATAGAAAGGATAACACTACTAAATCGCTATTAACTTTTTTATCTAGCCATGTTAATGTAGAATATCTTAATAATTTTATTCATATCAGCAAAAAAAGAGATGAAAATATTATAATGTTAATGGGTGAGTATGGAACTAGCAAAATTTAAATGTTTTAAAAAAATCCTTCACCGAAACTATTTTTAAAGATATTACTTCAATAAATCCAGAAGAAAATATTTTGTTTAAAAGAATTGTTAATGGTAACACACATACTACTACACTTTTATTAAATTGGTTTTATGAGAACGTTGATAAAACTACTTTAAAAGAAATGCTGTTAATAAAAACACCAGAAAATGACTATACTTGTTTGCATTGGGTTTGTGAAAGAGGATTTGACAAAACATTATTAGAAGTATTGAACTTTTTAAAAAATGTTGTTAATGATCCAGGTTTATATAATACTTTAAACTGCTTATTAAAATCGAAATGTAAAAATGGTGAAACTGCACTATTTAAGGCTTTAATTAAGAGAAAGTATAATATTACTGAATCGCTATTATCTTTTTTATCTTGCAATGTTGATACAGAATTTTTTATTAATTCTATTCATATCATCAACATGGATGATGAAAATATTATAATGGTAATGGCTCGGTATGGAACTTCTGAAAGTATGCACTTTTTATTGGATTTAATTTTTGACAAACTTGGTAATGATATATTAAATAATATGATTATGTCAAGTAATAAAGATGGAGATACAGCACTTCATCTAATTTTAAATAAACAGTCTTGTTTTGATAATATGTGTAAAGTATTTTTAAATTTTATACACAATAACTTGGGCTTAGAATCTTTAAAAACAATTTTGCTTAAACCAAATAATCGTGGTAAAAGTCCAATTCACAGTGGTACGACATGGTTAGATGTAATTTTACATGGAAAATTAGAGATTATTATTACCAATATTGTAGATTCAACTAATTTTAATGAATTAACAAAGAAATATAATACAAATGAAATTGAAACACTTCAGTATTAGGTACTTAAAAAAATATAGTAGACGGTATGATAAAGAACGTATTAACGCAATATTAGAAAACATAAAATCACATATTCCTGCAATTGATTCATGTAATGATTAATTTTTAAGTAGCAATTAAAATATTGTAACAGGATAACCAAATAAGGATAGAGATTGGCCATTCTTAACGGAGTCAAAATATACCTGTTAAAGTGGTGGTGGCTTCCTGATTGGAATCGACATTTTCCACTATTCCTAATGGAAATTCAATCGCCCATTAAAGAATCAATAGGCCAAACAGCTACGAAAGTCCTGTTCGGTAACTTGGTGTTTGGTTGTAAACCTGGTAAAGACGTGTCTCGTGAAGAATATGTCGCCGATCTTCATAATCGAATGGAGAATATACACAAACTGGTGCGTGGAAAACTTCAAATATCTGGTGATTGGATGAAGAGTTACTAGAACACGCGGACAACGGAAACGAGTAACAAAGTTGGAGATTTACTTTGGTTTTATAACCCCCGACGGCGTCGGGGTATTTGTTCCAAATTATTAAAAACTGCAAAAATCCTTTACTTATTTGGTTATCTCGTTGCAATATGTTATCTAATGCGATGTCTTTTTTTCTTTATAAATCATGTGACAATTTTTTTATAATTCTGGTTTCTATTTAGATATAAATTGTACAAATCTCATTTTAATTTGAAGAATACCTAATTTTAGTTTTAAAAATAACAATTTGACACTTCTAAAACAGCTTACATTACGTTATGTTTTTTCTACAAAATAAATGTGGTTGTATTTTGTATTCAATAATTTTATAATTGTCAATTTATATTATTTATTTGTATGTAAATAAAAATGTTTGTAAATGCAGAAACACTGAGTTTTATTTTTTAAATATTTTATAAATATTATTCATTTCCTCAAAAACATTCTCTACTTCGTCCGTACGAGGTTTTTAAATTTTTATTGAAGTTATACTTCCATTCGTGCACTCGGTGGAAAAAAATGTATCCAGTTAAATGCGAAAAATCAGTACATATGTAATGGTATAAGTAAAAGAGAGACAGAAACACTTATAAGGTATATTGGTCGGTAAAAACAAAGATGAAATATTGTATCAATAGTTTTTGGGCTATTAGGCCGGCGTCGCAGACTGTCAACCAGGAAGCAACTTCTGAAGATACCAACCGCTCGTGTTCGCGAAACGTCAAGTCAGCAAGACAATGGACGCCGGCCTAATAGCCCAAAAACTATTGATACAATAGACAATGGCCGCGAAAACTTTTCACAGTTTAAAGATGAAATATTTACAACATGTTATTAGTCATAACTATAAGTCCTTTGAATACCGTTTAAACATTCAGTACATTGAAAAGCGATAGATCTTCAAAAAACAGTATGAGCTAATGTTTTGAATATCAAAGTTGACGTATCACGTTGTGTTAGACAGATTATTTTATAGTTCTGTCACGTAAGTAACCATATTAAGTTTAGTACCTATATTATATTAATAATAATATTCACTAATGAGTATTGTATTGTAGTCCATAGTACCGTCAGATGTTGGCATTATATCCTGAACTATGCTTTTGAGGTTGTTGGCTACAAAAACAGAGTTTTTAAAAATAGCCGAAAAGTGCATTCCGAACAGACAAAACGGACCTCGTCTTCAAGAATTTTATGCAAATTTGATACAAAATGAGTGTGCACTCGGTACTAGGAGGTTTTTGAGGTCACTGAACACTAATCTCATATAATGATTTTGCTAAATCATTTGCATAAAAATTTATGAATCCGGGCGCGTGCATAGAAGTCTAACTTCTACCGGCAGTCCCACTGCCCACTGCCACACTCGTTTTTTTTATTTCGTTTTTTACATCTTTTACTTTCCCTGTATAATTTTGTAAAATTTAAAAATAGATATTATATTAGAATTGAATTTTAAATCAAACTCAAAAACCGCGTTTTCATATCTTTTTCTGTTTTTGAGATATCAAAACTCAAAAATAAAAAAAAAAATTGGAATCAAAAAATTTTGAATCGATTATTGACTTTTGATATCTTTTGGTTTTATAGATGTTATCTCAATTTTTTGAAAACTCTTAAAAAACAAAATTTTGAGATATTTTACTTGTTTTTTAAAAGAATAATAACTTAATTAAATTACCAGAAACCAGACCTAAAAGCCGGAGTGTTAAGAAAAGGAAATATAAGAATCATAAAAGACGATCACGAAGTGAATCCATAATAATAATAATATATATACTTAGGAGATTGATTAGTAGGCTAAAAACAATAGAATGGTCCCCAAGAATTCCAGATGTTACACCAATCAAAATTTTCGATAGACCATAAATTTAAGATTAAAAAAAATAGAATTTATATTCCAAATTCAAGTAGTCTCTAATATCTAGAAATTGTTTATAAAATAAAAACTAAAAAGATGAATAATAAATTTATTTATTTACATATTTATGTTAATTATAAAAGTGTATTAACATTAACAATATTTATAAAAAGTCATTTGTCAGTGTGAGTTCTAATATGCTCTTTTAAGGTACCTTTTTGGGTGAAACATTTTGAACAAATTTCACATTGAAAAGGTTTTTCACCAGTGTGACTTCTTATATGCCTTTTTAAACTACCGGATTGTGTAAAACATTTTGAACAAACTTCACATCTGAAAGGTTTTTCATCAGTGTGAGTTTTAATATGCCTATTTAAACTACCGGATTGTGTAAAACATTTCGAACAAATTTCACATCTGACAGATTTTTCACCAGTATCAATTCTAATATGGTTGTTTAACTTATCAGATTCCTTAGTGTGAATTTTAATATGCCTTTTTAAATGACTGGAAATTCTAAAACATTTTGTACAAATTTCACATCTGAAAGGTTTTTCACCAGTGTGAGTTTTAATATGATCTTTTAAATGTCCGTTTTTTGTGAAACATTTTGAACAAATTTCACATTTGAAAGATTTTTCAACAGTGTCAATTCTAATATGGTTGTTTAACTTGTCAGATTCGTCATTGTGAATTCGAATATGATTTTTTAATTGACCGGATTGTATGAAACATTTTGAACAAATTTCACATTTAAAAGGCTTTTCGTTAGTGTGAATTCGAATATGCATTTTTAAATGATCGGATTGTTTGAAACCTTTTAAACAAATATTACATTTAAAAGGTTTCTCGCCAGTGTGAGTTTTAATATGTTTTTTTAACTGCCTTTGTTGTGGGAAACATTTTGAGCAAATTTCACATTTGTATGGTTTTTCTCCGATGTGAATTCTAATATTATGCTCTTTTAAGCCACATTCTCGTGTGAAACATTTTGAACAAATATCACATCTGAAAGGTTTTTCATCAGTGTGAGTTTCAATATGACTTTTTAATTGAGCAGAGTCAAAAAAACATTTTGAACAAATTTCACATTTAAAAGGTTTTTCGTTAGTGTGAATTCGAATATGCAATTTTAAATGACTGGATTGTATGAAACCTTTTAAACAAAATTCACATTTAAAAGGTTTCTCGCCAGTGTGAATTTTAATATGATTTTTCAAATCCTTTTCTTGTGTGAAACATTTTGAACAAATTTCACATTTGAAAGGTTTTTCGTCAGTGTGAGTTTTAATATGATGTTTTAATTGTCCGTTTTGTGTGAAACATTTTGAACAAATTTGGCATTTAAAAGGTTTTTCGCCAGTGTGAGTTCGAATATGCTGTTTTAATTCACTGGATCGTATGAAACATTTTGAACAAATTTCACATTTGAATGACCTTTCACCCATGTGAGCTCTAATATAATGCTCTTTCAAGTTACGTTTTTGTTTGAAAAATTTTAAACAAATTTCACATCTGAAAGATTTTTCACCAGTGTGAGTTCTAATGTGCTTTTTTAAATCACTGGAACTCTTAGAACATTTGGAACAAAATATACATTTAAAAGGTCTATCATCAGAGTGAATTTTAATATGATCTTTTAAGTTATTTTGAAATGAAAAACATTTTGAACAAATTTCACATCTGAAAGGTTTTTCACCAGTGTGCGTTATCATATGGCTTTTTAAATGACTGGATTGTTTGTAACATTTTGAACAAATTTCACATTTAAACGGTTTATCGTCAGAATGGGATCTCATATGTTTTTTTAAACGACTTTGTTGTGTAAAATGTTTTAAACAAATATTACAACTTATTGAATTTTCACTAAAGTAAATTTGAGAATGTATTTTTAAATTATAAAATGTGGATATTTGTCCACTGTGAGTTTGCGTATGTTCGTTTAAATTACCAAGATCTTCTACGTGTTTTGTAGTAGAATTGTTCCTTCTTAAAACAACAGATTTTTTAGAATTAGCTACACAGTGGTAAATATAAAAATGATTTAAAAATAGCACTTTATCATAGAAAAGTTCTCCACAAGAGGAACATGTTCCATTCACTTTTCCAAATTGAGTTTGCCATTTTCTTGTCGCAGATAGGAAACCTGAAATATATAAGCTCATATCAAAAAGAATAATGCTACAAATAAATATAAGTAATAAAATAAAATATATTAAAAACCAATAATCTTGAAACAAACTATTTTAACGGGATAACCGATTAAGGAAATGACCTTTACTTAAAATACTGTTTTTAGGTTATTTTTTCTAGAATATTCTTACTCTTTCTAGTGTGTACTGATTAGGTTCGATTATGTTTCTCGTCAATTCTAGAATGTTCATTTGTTCTATATAAGGGGAGTTAAAAGGAATTCAAATAATTCGAATAGTTCATTGTATTGTCAATCAGTGTAAACGTTATCCAGCAGAGTTCTGTATATTTTGTGAATAAATTGTGTTAAAGTCCCCATAATAGAGCAAGAGCCCGCGACGGCCAGGCATACCTTTTATCATAAAAGCTGAAAGTTTTTCTATGTCTGCCTCTAGTACAGGTAAGAACGATCCCCACCCATGATACTTGGGTAGTGGTTCCTTTGGCAGGTAACAGGTAGCAAAAGTGTATAAAATTTCATCTTACTTTCGTTATTCTATAAAACTTATTTTTTTTATATTTCATTCGTAACAACATCAAAATTCGCGTTACTCATTGCCAGACACTTAGTATGGTTCCTACCCCCTGCCGGACACCCCTAAACTATAATATTTTTTAATTCAATTTACGTTATATTATAAAAGCTAAATTTAATATATCTTTTTTGGGGAACTATTAAAAGATGTTTCCTAAGCAGCCAGACATTTTAGAGGGTTCTATTATCAGGAAGAGCTAAACATACAACGCGGCTCCCCGAACTGCGCAAGCTCAAGCCATAGATAAGCCTGTGTTTTGACTTGACTGTTTTGTCACGTGTGAATACTGTGGTTTTGTTTTGATCTGTTATTTTCACATAGTTATTTTGTTTGGGCTTATTTTTTATATTTTGTATTTGGTTATTTTGAATTTGATGGTTTACATTTACACTATTAAAAATGAGTGTTATTTGTAAAGTGTGCAGTAAAATATTTACACTCCAAAAAAACTTAAATCGTCACTTACGAAATGTTCACGGCATGAAGACAATTGCTGTTTCTTACGATAGTGTTGTTCATAACAGCAAATGTTTAGAAGAAGGATGTAACTCTTCATTTCTAACAATACAAGACTTGAGAAGTCATTTACAATATACCCACAGCAAAATATTTATTAAAGAAGAATTGAACTTTGAACGTTTCTATGGTAAAATAGTGGTTTCTCTTATGCAAAATGTATTTATTAATTCAAAAATGTTTATTACAGAATTTCAATTGTGGCTTTCAAATATTTCTAATAATGAGAATGTGCGGTATCTTAAAAACAATACCAGGCTGTGTTCTTCAACAAATAGTGAAACCAGTTATTTCTACTGCAACAGAGGTAAGATGATAATTTTATTGTATTAAATATATTAATTAACTGCTTAACATGGTATTTAGGTCGCCAAACTTTTAAACCGTTGCCCCAAAATAAGTGCCGAAAAAGAAAACTGAAGAGTCAGGGTTCTTGCAAAATTGGAATTTCATGCACAAGCTCCATTCAAGTGACCACATGTTTGAAGACCAATAAGTGCTCTGTTACATTTTTCAAAACACATTATGGCCATCTTACACAGCTACAGCATATTCGTTTGCTTCCAGAAGATAGGATGGGTGTAGCCACAAAGCTGGCTAGCGGAGTAACAGTGTCGAGGTATGTATATATTTAATGAACATTTTCATTCTTATTTGTAATCTACAATGATTTCTCATTTATAGGGTTCTGAATTCATGTAGAGAGAACATTGATGCAAAGACCTTGAAAAGATGTGATCTTCTAACCCGAAAGGACATAAACAATGTGAAAAAATCTTTTAGTATTGAAATTAATGAAGGAGTACGTCACGAAAATGATGTAATTAGCGTAGACTTATGGGTTTCTGAATTGACAGAAAGAAATCAGAGTGTATTATTGTATAAAAGGCAGGGGGATTCTGAATGTACAATAAATGTTTCTGATAGAAACTCATATCAAAAAATTAACAAAAATGATTTTATATTAATGTTTATGAATGAGTCTCAACAGAATATATTAAAAACTTTTGGGGAAAATATAATTTGTGTGGATAGTACTCACGGTTTAAATGGGTATGATTTTGAACTTACAAGTCTGTTAATTGTTGATGATTTCGGGGAGGGTTTTCCAGTTGCATGTATGTTCACCAACCGAAAAGACACAACAGTTTTTGAACTTTTTTTTGAGCAAATCAAATCTAAAGTAGGAACACTTTCTTCAAAAGTTTTTATGAGCGATATTACTTCTGTTTTTTATGATGCATGGGAAAGAATAATGGGACCAGTTTCTTTTCAATTATATTGTTCGTGGCATATAGATAGAGCCTGGAGGTCAAATCTTAACAAAATATGTGATTTAGAAAAAAGAAAGGCTGTATATAAGGCATTAAAAGTTGTTCAAACTGACATAAATGAATCTGACTTTTTGATGGAATTAAAAAAATTGTTGGATTTATTAAATGCTGATGTTGACACACAGCCTTTTGGAAAATATTTTATGGATAACTATGCTAATAATTACACAAAATGGGGTTACTGCTATCGAAAAAATACTGGCATTAATACCAATATGCGTTTGGAATCACTTCATAAAACCATAAAATATTTTTATTTGGGAGGCCTCAAAGTAAAAAGGTTGGATAAAGGTATCTATGCTGTTTTAACATATATCAGAGACAAAATCATTGAAAGGATACTAAAAAATATTAAAGGGAAAAACACGCATCATATTTCAAATATTGATAAAAGACATATGGACGCTGAAAAAAGTAAATTAATAATTAAGGATAATAATAATGAAAGTTGGATCATTACTGGGGACAAAAATTCCTATATTGTTACAAAAAATACAATTCAGAATTTAATGTGCTGTAATTTCAAATGTGTAATTTGTAATATTTGTATACATGCTTTTAAATGTACATGTGTTGACTATTTTATTAGGCTTATCATATGTAAACACATACATTTGGTTGTGCTAAAAACACAAAAAGATTGATTAACAACAAGCTCACAACCTAACCCGATTGTAAAGAATTCCACTGAAATAATAGGGGTAGAATTGAATGATGAAACTTGCATTCATTTAAATACCCTGTCCTCTGAAACTTCTATTAAATTCAACAGTGAAAGTGATCGAAAACTGACTGTAGCCAAATTAATTAAACAGAAATGCCTAGAAATCAATAGCTTAAATTTAGAATTATCAGATCCAGAAGTACTCCAGCATTCTCTCAAACAACTTAATAATGTATACAACTTATTGCAAATAAATAACACTAAAAACGTAATTGAATTCAAAAGTAACAAACCCAAAACAATACAATGCAATAAGGAACCTTCAAATAAAAGGATTAAAAAACAAATTCAGTTTGTATCAACTAAAAAGAAAAGAGTTACTAGTAAGGAAACATTTGAAAAGGCTGGCGACAAAGAAATATCTGAATTGAAAGAAATTCTGCATTCAAAACAAGTACTTAATATTTCAGAAAATCCTAAAGACGATCACAATTATTTCTAGGAAATACCCGAATTGCATAAAGTTGCCAAGTACTGTCTTCGAAATCAAAATATAAGAGCCTGCTGCAGTCCATCTGGATTAGATAATTCTAATTTCCTCTCATTTCTGGTTCATCAGTATGAGCACATAATGATCTCTCGATCTGCATATATTATATAATTAAATGCATTTTTCGCATTTCGACAGATAGGTAAGTGTTTTAAGTTTCCTAGGTTAAGGAAATTCTGACATCCAAATATAAAATTTAATAAATAAAAATATTAAAATGTAAAATCCGACTAAATTAACAATACTTATCTTTTTTTAAAAACGCTTGACAATTATTTCGAGACTGGTCTCATCATCAGAAGCAGAAAGAAGCTTCTGATGATGAGAACATAGATTCTCAAAACAATTGTCAAGTGTTTTTAAAAAAGATAAGTATTGTCAATTTAGTGGCGAGTTTTACATTTTAATATTTTTATTTATTATGAATAGATTCAACAAAGTAATCACTATAATAAAATTTAATTTGGAACTTTATTTAAGATTTTATTATTATTCTTTTTTAAAGCATATTTACAATAAAATTGGTCTTAGTAATAAAATGTGTTTTATTTCAACTGACAATAATATTAAATATTTTATTTACTATGAATAGATTCAACAAAGTAACGGTTCACTATGAATAATATTCAACATCATTTTTTAATGATGAATGGCAAGAATAGTGGGACCAAGGTAATCTAAAAACACCTACAACACATTTAGGTATTTCAAATTTCCCACCATTTATACAAACGTGGAATTAATGCACTTGCGCCCTTGAGGGAGCCGCGTTGTATCTTTAGCTGTTCCTCTATTATCCTGCCAGACACATTGAATTGAGCAGAAGTTGCGAATGCGCGGAGCATATGTAGTAACTGGTGCGAGTGAAACAGAGCGTTCGGTCTACTGCGCATCAGCTGTCGTTTATTCTGTATTATTCGGTAAACGGTTATATACTCATAGCTTACCTGGATTATATGCAATCACAGGATGTGATTACAATCCGGCATTTTTTAGAAAAGCAAAATTAAAACCATTTAAAACATTGAAAAAATATGTAGAATTTCAGCAAGCTTTCTTGAATTTTGGTCACAGCGAAATATAAGAAGATAATAAAAAAAAGCAAGAGATCTTTAATGTTATTCAAAATTTTATATGACATCTATATAATGTTGATAACTTGAATGATGTTGATAATGCTAGGCTACAAATTTTTATTGATTCTTATACCGTGTCTGATGTGAACAAAGCTTTTAATAAGAAAAAAAAACGTGTGCGTCTCAGGACGCGCGACAGAAGTGATAACTTCAACTAATCCAAGTTGAACTATTTAATATTGAAATTTTTTAACTTGAGAAAAACTTTGCCTATTGCTTAAATTTTATGTACATTAATATGATAATGTGTATGATGACCGAACCGTTTAAATTATGAATTTAAATTATAATTAAAAGGGATTAAATTAATTTTATATACGAAGATATAGAAAATAACCTAATTTTTATGATATTAAATGGATATAAAATTAATAAAAAGTAATGACTTGTATTTAGTGGCAGATTAATACCGTATAACTCCATAAATTCAAATATACTTAAAACTTACATTGGGAAAAGCATAGAGAGAGAGAGAGAGAGAGAGAGAGAGAGAGAGAGAGAGAGATAGAAATGATATTATTATGTTTCACTGCGCCTGCGTGTAACAACGATAAACAACGCCTTATGATAAACGCTTTTTTCAACGCGTTACGCTAAAATCACTTTACCCTCCCATAAGAAGTTATCACTTCAATAAATAAATAAAACTATTTGTATTAATATTTACCTATTTCTATTATTATTATGTTTCCCTGCACCTGCGTGTAACAACGATAAACAACGCGTTATGATAAACGCTTTTTTCAACGCGTTACGCTAAAAATCAGTTACCCTCCCATAAGAAGTTATCACTTCAAAAATTTGCGAAATTTTGACCCTAGTTGCTTACCACCTAGCAAAAGTGAGCTATTCCAGCAATTTCTGCGAGCAAATTATATATGTTGTATATGCTCATTTGAAAAACCCAACAACATATGAACCAGTAAATAATGGTTGGATTCTACTAAATGGCAAATACCATTTTAAACGGTTTAAGGGGGATTAACTACCCAATTACGTTAGTGATTCTCTGAAAACCATGTCAGGTATGTAATAATTACATAAAAATATTTTATACAAATTTATAACTATTTATAATTAACTAGGTTTTATTTTACTATTACAGAAACGAAGGTGACATTGATAATGACCAATCCGAGGACTGGAATAGTGATGACGAAAATGGGGATTTCGAAGACAGCGATGACAATGAGTAAATTATTGAATATTTTTTTAATAAATTTATTTTTTCTACAAGCATGCGTAAAACAACACTTTCCTGCACGCATTTTAATTCAGAAAATATCTCTTTCCCGCACGGCGTGCGGGAATAGTTATTTACGTAACGAGTTATGAAAAGTCCAATTTTGTTTAACGAGTGTGATGTTGCAGCAAGAGCGTAGCGAGTGCTGCAAATGAACACGAGTTAAACAAAATGGCGTTTTATAACGAGTTCCGTACAAGATTTTTTATAATTTTGACGAAATTCCATAATTAAAAAAAATCATAATTATCTAATAATTATTAAAAACAATACATCTAGTTCTCGTGTTTATTTTGCATTGACACCTTTCTAATGACAATTCTATTTAATACAGATATAATTAATAGGTAAGTTTCTGACTTAAATATTAAGTATAATTATTTAATTTTTTGTTTAAAAATGACTGCTTTTAAATATTTCTTTAATAAAGTTAGTATAAAATAGTTCTTAGTTGTTTATATTTGCTTTATATTTTTCGTAACTTGTTTTGAAATGAAGTTTTCAAAACTAGTTGCGTAAAGTATTACTTTTCAAAACTAGTTATGAAAAGTAATGACTTTCAAAACTGACAGCAGTTTTGAAAAATGTCACTTTACTTGTCAAAATTATAAAAAGAATTTTTCCCGCACGCATTTTTTTTATTAATTAGAGATGTTTTCCGATAACCTTTTTGACAAATTATTCTATTATTATCTTTATCCTGTTGGACTACATACAAATAGTAAAAAAGATTAAGATTATCTATATATATATTTTGAGATGATATTAGTTACTATGTTATATTAAATAAGAATGTAGAACGAAAATCTAATGGAAAGTAGAGAAAGGAGATTTTCTTATTTCGAGTCAGAGCGCAAATTTAGTAACATTGGGATTGATTATCATCATCTTCTTCATAATTCCTAAAAAAAGGAAAAAGAAAATAGAATAATAAGAAAAAAAAATACAAATACATTTCAAAGATTTTTATTTAAAGATTCAAAAATGATTAATCTACATTATATAAAGTTTTGATAATTATGAAATTGATAAATGGGTAAAGTAGATAATTAAAAGTTTATAAAATTGCCAATACGTTAGTAATCAAACATTAATTTTAAATGAATTAGGGGTGTAAGTAAATGAGAAAATTAAATTATAAAAAAAAAAGACATCACAAATAGTTAAATTACATGTTAAAACTTCTACTTACTTTTAAAGTATACGTATTTACCAACCATATTCTAATTTATAAATAGTTCAAATGCCAAATGAAATATTCTGAAAAAGAGAAAATTATTAGTTTGTAGTGCTAGTAAATTTCATAAGAATATAAAAAAAAGAATGATCATTGTTTTAAATTGTAATATTGAATCAAGAATTAGATTTTGTTAAAAATTTTATTTGAATAAGAAATTAGTAGGCGATTAGATGGAAAAGATGTATAGATTTAAGTTTGTTGAATTTGTCATTTGTTTTTTTGTTGATTCTGATAGAATCTCTCTTGTTTTTTGGTTGTTGAAAGAGAAGTTGTATTAAAAATTTGCTCCGTAGAAATTTTGAGTTTTTTTTGAAAGTATTGAGAATAGAAAGTATTAAAACAGTTTAAAGTATCAAGATTATCCCAAAGTAACCAGAGAGAGCAATTGGTAAGAGAAATTTATATGATTTTATGAAGAAATAGATATTTCAATTTATGGGGTTGAGCACTTTATGGTATAACTGTATTTTAATTGAGTTAAAGAAGATTAAATTAATATTTAACAAGAAAGAAAGTCATAATTACACTTACCAGAGAAAATAGTAGCCATCCATCGCTTGGTTTTGAAGAGGAATTTATTATTTGATCTTCATAAAGTTTCCTGAAATCTCTGCTGTATTGGAGGAAGAAAATAGATTGTCCTAAGAACTGAATCCTGATTCCAGAAGAGGAGAGAAGCTTCACACAAATGGTAACAACTTTGCACTCGTTATAATAAAGAGTTTTATATGTGTTTGATTTTTGAAATTTTGATGAACATTTTTATTTCACTGTTTTATGTATTTAACTAAATTATTATTATTATTATTCACCTTTTTGATAAGTTTAATCCAAATTGTTTAGTAACTCAAGTCAGAATATTTCATTTTATATATTTGATGCATATTTGGGTTTATCAACGGTATCTTTGAAGTTTGACACATTTTGAATTAGAAAGGTTAGAAATTTATATGCAATTCACGCCTAGAAAATATTGTTGGTCTAGGATAGTGCGGTTATACAGTCATTTTATTGCAAATTTGTGTATTAATTGATTTTGAATCTAGTTTGGTTGAATATTTGAACTCTGACCTTGACATAAGGGAATAGCCGGTAGCATATTTAATTAATCATATTGGAAAATAATTACACTGAGTTAATTCTTACCTATTCACTATTTATATTTAAAATTTAAAATTAATTAAAGGTAAGGAATATTTTATAACATAGTGATTGATATTATTAAAACATATTATTATTATTATTCATATATGTTATAATATATATATAAAAATGAATGTTTGTCTGTATGTCTGTATGTACTTAATGAACTCAAAAACTACTGGACCGATTATTATGAAAATTGGTATGTATATGTATTTTTCCACGGAGAAGGTTCCATGTGTCAAATTCAATACTGATTAATAGATATCTACACGAATTCGTATAAATATAAGTTCGAAAAATATATTTTTGGTGCGATAAGTAAAACAAAACTATAAACTTTCTTTCCTTCTCTATCTCTTTTATTTTTCTTAAATTTATTTTAGTTGCTGGCGAAGCAACGCGCGCCGTGTACAGCTAGTTTTACATGAAAATAGGGATTTTTAAAATGTTTGTTTTTAAAAAAATCATAATTTATTAAATCACCCCTGTAAACCTGACTCAAAGCAACAACAAACTCACCTGTTTAAGTAGGGTTGCTATAGCTACAGTCGTGTATTTATTGACACTATGAAAGATTTAATTGTCACAATCGCATCTTTTCAAGTATCTAAATAATTTTCGAGGTGATTTTGGTTGTAGAAAAAATATTGATCCTAACTCTTGCGGAAATTAACTTTCCCGCACTTAACTGCTTGCCCGAACTCCGCTTCGCGTCGTTCGGGCATCGGCAGTTCGCGTGCGGAAAAGTATAACTTTCCGCACTTGTTAGGATAATAACTATTTCTGTCAGTTTCTGGTTTAAAAAAAATATTCTTGAATTGTAATTACTTAAATACAATAAATTTTATAAAACTTACAAATAATATGAATTAATTTATTAATTTTTTAACATAATTGATAATTTATTATAAAATTTTTAATGAATATTGTTTTAAATTTTTTTATCCAGACTGTAATAATTTTATTTAATAGAATTTCTTGATAAATTAGAAAAAAAGATCACGAGTCAATTCGAAATAAACAACAGCTGATGTGCAGCAAAAGATCGCAATAAACCGATTGCTCTGTTTCACTCACACCAGTTACTACATATACTCCGCGCTCTCGCAACTTCTGCTCAATTCAATGGGTCTGGCAGGATGATGGAACCCTCTAAAAAGTCTGGCTGCTTAGGAAACATCTTTTAATAGTTCCCCAAAAAAGATATATTAAATTTAGCTTTTATAATATAACGTAAATTGAATTAAAAAATATTATAGTTTAAGGGTGTCCGCCAGGGGGTAAGAACCATACTAAGTGTCTGGCAATGAGTACCGCGAATTTTGATGTTGTTACGAATGAAATGTATTTTTTCTACAACCGTGCGTAAAGTATTACCTTTACGCACGGTTTAAGGTTCGTAAAGTTTAACTTTTTTTCACTAGTGAAAAAAAGTAAAATAAGCACTGTTTTGTATAAGATTATGCAAATACTTTTATGTGTGTTAGTGGCCTAGATTGTAAGGTACCTATATACCTTCTACCCAGATGACCCGGGTTCAATTCCGGGTAAGGAAACTTTTTTTTTATTATTTAATTGTGTAAATTTGTGTAAATATATTTAATTGTTAAATTATTGCAGTTTAATACATACAAAACTAGATATTATATTCAGTAATTTTTAATTTGATTTTTAATATGACAGAAATATCAGTTCATGAATAAGGGTAAGTATTTTTATTTAAATGACTGATTGACATTTCAATTAATTTATAATTCAAGCATTTCGCGTTTCTACGTACCGGTATTATAAGGTAAGATTTATTTTAGAAAATAAATATTTTGTTATCTAAAATAATATGTTTTAAATATAATATTTTTTTTCGCAGTAAAGCGTAAAAAAAATCAGGCCTATACTTGTATTTCTTGTAAAGAAATTCGGTTGTAGAAAAAATATTGTATGCAACTCGTGCGTAAATGTTCCTTTTTTGACTTATGTGATTGTCGCATTCGCCTGCGGCTCATGCGACAACATTCACATTCGTCAAAAAAGGTCACTTTACGCACTAGTTGCATAAATAACTATTTTACCAGAGCGCATAAACTACTATTATCATAGATGACGTTATTACCTCTCTTGTCAGTGTATTGTAACGGATTAAATATAAATACACTTGTACGCTACTTGTGCAATTTTTTTTCGCAGTAAAGCGTAAAAAAAATCAGGCCTATACTTGTATTTCTTGTAAAGAAATTCGGTTGTAGAAAAAATATTGTATGCAACTCGTGCGTAAATGTTCCTTTTTTGACTCATGTGATTGTCGCGTTCGCCTGCGGCTCATGCGACAACATTCACATTCGTCAAAAAAGGTCACTTTACGCACTAGTTGCATAAATAACTATTTTTAATAACTTGTAAAAAACAAATAAACTGGTACGAAAACATAAACCAAAAATTACAAGTTAGATATAACTATAAAGACTGTGCGGACCGGTGACGGTAAATTGCAGTTTAAATTTTTATAAATGCCGAATTGTAGTCTAAAAGGTTAAAGTGAAGTCACCCCTTACCTGGACCCAGCAGGCGGTCCCTAAATGAAACCGGTTTGCCAACCCTAACAGACCCTTACAGCAGGTGCTTGTTATGCGCTCACAATTTTACAATCTATTGTTTAAGACCATTTCAGTAGATATTATAAGGAATTAAAATTCAACAAAACTGATTTACTATACCAGCTTAATAAAAAATAGACTATAGAAATTTATTGGCACAACTGAGGGATTAAAATTTTCTACCTGCTGTCTTTTGTTATAACTGAGGGACCCCCAAGACTAAGACTGTATCTCTGTTTTGTATAATTATTCGTATATATATATATATATATATATATATATATATATATATATATATATATATATATATATATATATATATGTTGTTATGATATGATTGGTTCATAAAATTTTTGTATTTGATAATAGGTAACTGTTTTTATATAGGTGTTTAAGAATTTTATTTCAGAAAGTGTTTAGAGAGTTGTTTGTTTTTGTTATATATTTTGTTTTAAGAGGTTACCTAGTGATGAGGGGGATAAATAGAATTATTATTGATTATTGACTTTTACTTTGAAAAAGGTACTTGTAATTTTGAAATATTGTAATTGAAGTTAAAGTTTAAAATAAAAAAACTTAAATAATTTGAATATTGTTTCAAATAATAAGAACCCAGACCAAGATAGCCGGAGACAAAGACTCATTTTGATTCCATTACAAATTGTCGATCCAACGTGGGGAAAGAAACGAAAAATCCAATTCCATAACAAATTGGCGCCCAACGTGGGGCCCAAAAGAAATTGAAATTTTTTTTTGACAGTGTCAATTAAGACATAAAAAAATTTAAATTGATATACGGGGTGAATTAATACTATGCGATATTATAAATCTAATAAACAGTAAAATTTAAATATTATAATAATAAATTAAATATAATAAACAATAATAAAATGGAAACAAGAAGAAGACAAAACAAGAAACAGGATTTACAGATGCAACAAGGAGATCATCAAAAAGATGACATACAGATTATGGAAACAAATGAATCAGGAGATGAAAAAGAGAATACCACAATTATAGAAGCAATTATTGAAAGTAATGGTAACAAACATGAAGAAAGTGACATGGAAAGGATGTTTAAACTTTTAGAAAAAATGAATGAAAAACAGGAAAAAATGAATGAAAAACAGGAAAAAATGAATAATAACTTAAGAGAAGATTTGAAAAAGAATTTACAAGAAAATCAAGAAAAACAAGAAAAAAAATACAGAAGCAATAAAAGAAGATATGAATTCAATAAAACAAGATATTAATAAAAATAAAGAAGAAATGAAAAAAGAAATAAAAGATATGAACAAGAATATGGAAGTATTTAAAGATGAAATGAAGAAGCAAATGGAAATGTATAGAGAAACATTAGAAGAAACAAAAATAGAAATAAGAAATGAAATGAAAATGAGAAAAACAAAATTAGATATAATTATACAACAAGAGAATATGGAAAAGAAAAATGTAAAAGAAGAAATGCAAAATACAGTAAAGAAGATATATGAGATGGAAGAAAAAGAAAAAGAAATAAATGTAATACAAGAAAATGAAATTAGAAATTAAAATTAAATAATGAATATGACGATGATAAGAAGAATTATAAAGATAAATATTATAAAAATAAAGAAGCAAAATATGAAAATAAAATATATGAAGGTGATAGAAATAAATATAAAAATAGATATTATTATGATAAAAATAATAATAAAATTAAATATAAAACTAAAATTCAATTACAATAAGGAGAATAAGAATAAACCTTATGAAGATGGTGATATAAATTATTTTGAAATATGTGATGAAATTAGAAGATTAAAAAAGATTTGGAAGGATATAATTTATAATTATAAAAAAAGAAAAAAGAAGTTAATTAAAAGCAAATGGGATTGAGATAAAATTAAAATTACGATTAAAATTAAAAATAAAGAGGAAGAAATTGATGAAATAAAATAAATAAAAATTTTAAAATTGGTAGAATTTGAAAGTAAATTTAAAATTATAAAATGTGTCTTAAAAGAAAATTTTAATTTTTAAATTTTGGGGGATTTTGTTATGATATGATTGGTTCATAAAATTTTTGTATTTGATAATAGGTAGGTAACTGTTTTTATATAGGTGTTTAAGAATTTTATTTCAGAAAGTGTTTAGAGAGTTGTTTGTTTTTGTTATATATTTTGTTTTAAGAGGTTACCTAGGGATGAGGGGGATAAATAGAATTATTATTGATTATTGATTTTTACTTTGAAGAAGGTACTTGTAATTTTGAAATATTGTAATTAAAGTTAAAGTTTAAAATAAAAAAACTTAAATAATTTGAATATTGTTTCAAATAATAAGAACCCAGACCAAGATAGCCGGAGACAAAGACTCATTTTGATTCCATTACAAATTGTCGGTCCAACGTGGGGAAAGAAACGAAAAATCCAATTCCATAACAATATATATATATACAACGTTTCGAAGTAAAGTTCCAACGGAATTTTCACTATTAAATTAAGATTTAACATCGAATTTATTTTATTTCGAATCAAATCGACTTAAGAGAGTTTTATTAGTGTAAGATGGTTAACATCTCAGGTCTATTGATCTTACCTGAACACAAATGTTTCAATCTTGTTCTTAGTTTTTACCACTGAGCCACGTGCTACTATTTCGGTAAGATGATTGTTCTTGTATTTAGCATCTAATGTAAAGAATGTTATTCCATTGTAGTTAGTCCTGAAGAAGCTTATAACCGATAGGCGAAAGCTCGACGTAAATAAAAAGCACTCACTTTGAAGCATCCGACTTTCATTGCTTTCTCAGTCCCGGGTCTTCCCTAATAGTTATCAACGAAGTTTATTATATATATACATATATACAGGGTGTCCAGGAACTTAATGCCAAAAATTCGGGAGCAAATAGAAGAGGTCAAAATAATGTTAGAAGTTCAAATAAATTTTTGTCATACGAGCATTCGTTTCCGAGTTACTTTTTCTTAAGCCAGTCCCATGGTCAGACTTTAAACGCTTGAACTAAAACTAAAACTGCAAAGCAATTGTTTTATTGCGTTTAAATACTATCTTAAGGAATTTTTAATTATAAGTTGTGACAATTATTGATAGTTCTCTTCAGAATGTCTGTCTTTACAAAATATGGCGATCAGATCTAAAAGTTCAAATTTCTCCTAAACCCTTCATTTTATCGAGTTCAAACAAGAGTACATTTTCATTAGTAAATGGATTGGAAAATTTATTTGTGAAATTTAAATATTATTCAGATGGTCCCTATTAAAATTACGGATTATTAACCAATGGGCACAAGCCGTCTCTGCTTATCTGTACGTAATATAGATTCATTTATACCGTCAAACACAGGACATGGATGTATGCAATCCGTCACTGGAATTTTATAGTATTCCAATGTATGGTTTGGAAATTATGACAAAACAAAGGTTTTTATTTCGAAACTTTAGAGGTCTATAACTCGGATACGAAGGCTCGTATGACAAAAATTTATTTAAACTTCTAACGTTATTTTGACCTCTTCTATTTGCTCCCGAATTTTTGGCATTAAGTTCCTGGTCACCCTGTATATATATATATATATCTTAAAAGAGTACTCTTATCATATTTATTTGCTGCATACCCAATATCCAATTTAGATTTAATTCTTAATTAGTCAGCAAAGACTACTTTCTATTCTATTCTATATATATATATGTATATATATATATATATATATATATATATATACAAAAGGGGAAAATAAGGCCACGAGTAGGAATGGTAACCGCAGACATGCATGTTTCTGGCTCATTAGCCGTCATCAGTGCGGCATAACCTAGTAGGGTATTGCACTTGGCTAGCAAAAGTGTTGAGTACTTGCGAGCAAAGGATGTTGGGGAAACATGTGTAAAGAAACATAAAAACACAAAAACAACGAAAGCTCACACAGGAGTCCTATCGCCATTTTGTGGCCTTATTGATCCTTTTTGCGTACATGCCCAATAATTTTGCCCTTTTGTTTATATTAATACGCATTTTCTTGGCACTTTGTTTATATATATATATATATATATATATATATATATATATATATATATATATATATATATATATATATATATATAAAATTATAAAAATATTGGGTTTTGCAGCAATACGAAAAGTGTACTCTTATAAGTTTATTGCCAAGCTTTCGATTATGATTATAATCATCTTCAGGGCGCTACAATATTCTATGTTATAATATGGACTAAAAAATATATAAATATAATTTTTTACTTACAACTTGTTGAGATTATTTCGTGAAATATGTTAGTTTAATATTATTTATGTAGTAGATTTTAAAAACAATTACAACAACGAAGAACTTTTTTTTTTTAAAATGTTAAAAAACTGTACCATTAAGCCTTTTTAAAAATTAATATTAGGTATTTAACAGTTAATTCAAAAATGACTGGATGTATTCCTGTCATTATGTATTTTGACTTAGATCTGTCCTATGAAATCGAAATTAGGTTTTGAAATTTATACGAAACAAGATCGTAGGTCCATTAGAGTACCTATTTAACATACAGTGTAAAAATCGTTATTAAAAAAAAAGTTCTTCGTTGTTGTAATTGTTTTTAAAATCTACTACATAAATAATATTAAACTAACATATTTCACGAAATAATCTCAACAAGTTGTAAGCAAAAAATTATATTTATATATTTTTTAGTCCATATTATAACATAGAATATTGTAGCGCCCTGAAGATGATTATAATCATAATCGAAAGCTTGGCAATAAACTTATAAGAGTACACTTTTCGTATTGCTGCAAAACCCAATATTTTTATAATTTTATTACTTAACAATCAGCAAAGATTTCTTAGGAGTATATATATATATATATATACAAAAGGGGAAAATTATTGGGCATGTACGCAAAAAGGATCATAGGATTACGAGTAAGAATGGTAACCGCAGACATGCATGTTTCTGGCTCATTAGCCGTCATCAGTGCGGCATAACCAAGTAGGGCATTGCACTTGGCTAGCAAAAGTGTTGGGTACTTGGGAGCAAAGGATGTTGGGGAAACATGTGTAAAGAAACATAAAAACACAAAAACAACGAAAGCTCACACAGGAGTCCTATCGCCATTTTGTGCTTTCGGCCAGCTGTGCCAATGGGTTTTCGGCTAGCAACTAGCGTCGCAACGTTGGCGAAACGGAATCATTGTGTTTGAGTCGTTCTAAGCCCAGGATATGAAATAAACAAAGTGCCAAGAAAATGCGTATTAATATAAACAAAAGGGGAAAATTATTGGGCATGTACGCAAAAAGGATCATAGGATTACGAGTAAGAATGGTAACCGCAGACATGCATGTTTCTGGCTCATTAGCCAGAAACATGCATGTCTGCGGTTACCATTCTTACTCGTAATCCTATGATCCTTTTTGCGTACATGCCCAATAATTTTCCCCTTTTGTTTATATTAATACGCATTTTCTTGGCACTTTGTTTATTTCATATCCTGGGCTTAGAACGACTCAAACACAATGATTCCGTTTCGCCAACGTTGCGACGCTAGTTGCTAGCCGAAAACCCATTGGCACAGCTGGCCGAAAGCACAAAATGGCGATAGGACTCCTGTGTGAGCTTTCGTTGTTTTTGTGTTTTTATGTTTCTTTACACATGTTTCCCCAACATCCTTTGCTCCCAAGTACCCAACACTTTTGCTAGCCAAGTGCAATGCCCTACTTGGTTATGCCGCACTGATGACGGCTAATGAGCCAGAAACATGCATGTCTGCGGTTACCATTCTTACTCGTAATCCTATGATCCTTTTTGCGTACATGCCCAATAATTTTCCCCTTTTGTTTATATTAATACGCATTTTCTTGGCACTTTGTTTATTTCATATCCTGGGCTTAGAACGACTCAAACACAATGAGTCCGTTTCGCCAACGTTGCGACGCTAGTTGCTAGCCGAAAACCCATTGGCACAGCTGGCCGAAAGCACAAAATGGCGATAGGACTCCTGTGTGAGCTTTCGTTGTTTTTGTGTTTTTATGTTTCTTTACACATGTTTCCCCAACATCCTTTGCTCCCAAGTACCCAACACTTTTGCTAGCCAAGTGCAATGCCCTACTTGGTTATGCCGCACTGATGACGGCTAATGAGCCAGAAACATGCATGTCTGCGGTTACCATTCTTACTCGTAATCCTATGATCCTTTTTGCGTACATGCCCAATAATTTTCCCCTTTTGTTTATATTAATACGCATTTTCTTGGCACTTTGTTTATTTCATATCCTGGGCTTAGAACGACTCAAACACAATGAGTCCGTTTCGCCAACGTTGCGACGCTAGTTGCTAGCCGAAAACCCATTGGCACAGCTGGCCGAAAGCACAAAATGGCGATAGGACTCCTGTGTGAGCTTTCGTTGTTTTTGTGTTTTTATGTTTCTTTACACATGTTTCCCCAACATCCTTTGCTCCCAAGTACCCAACACTTTTGCTAGCCAAGTGCAATGCCCTACTTGGTTATGCCGCACTGATGACGGCTAATGAGCCAGAAACATGCATGTCTGCGGTTACCATTCTTACTCGTAATCCTATGATCCTTTTTGCGTACATGCCCAATAATTTTCCCCTTTTGTTTATATTAATACGCATTTTCTTGGCACTTTGTTATATATATATATATATATATATATATATATATATATATATATATATATATATATATATATATAGTAATGGTTGGATGTGGAATGGATTGAAATGTATTTACTCTCTCTATTGGGTCTGGGTTCACTTTTACTTTTTTATAATTTAATTTATTATAATTAATTTATTTATATTTAAATTAAAACAAAAAGCTCATAGTCGTATCAAAATATTAAAATTTATCAAATAGGAGCAAACCAGTAACTTTCAAACCAACCACGGGAACCTCAAACCGACGTAATGTGGTATCCCTCCACCAATTTCATTTAAATTAATTTTCATAAATAAATGAATAAATAAATAAATCGTTTTGAAAATGTAGAAAAATGTTTTAAAATTGTAATTTTAAGTAAAAGTGATAATTAACCTAACTAACATTCTATACAATATTCATAACGGAACAATTAACGTTAAATTACCAATTACCGTAAACTAGAATTTAGCCAAATGAAAGTAAAATATAATCGCTCGCTACAAATTCTAAGTTTATGTCAAGAATTCAGAGATATTTGAGAGTTTTTCAATTAATTTTTATTTGCCTGCGTGAGGAAAATGAAAATATGTAAATACAAAAAAATGCACACACTTACGTTTTTTCCTAGAATACATGTTGAATGTTTGTAATGTTTTTCGATTTTCACCAAAATCATTTCTACAAACAGGGAAATCAAATGGATGCTGTGCCATTTCTGTCTTAATTTCGATATCACTTTTTCTTTCTCCCATAGCCTCATTTAAATGAATATTTTCCGGTTTTATATTTTCTCTGTTTATTAACACATCACTTTTAGTTGGAGAAACGTTTTCTTCATAAGTTTCCTTTTTGATCTTACAAAGATCGAATTGATGCAAGTTCTCAAATTCGAGATTAGATTCTTCGAAAGTATCAGGTTCTTCGGTTTTAATATTAGATAACAAATCGTTAGAATAATTTCCGACTTTATTATTCATTAACGTATTTGATGCATCTTTGAATACCTCCATTTTTTAATAAGTTTCTGGAGGTAAAAAACAACAGTGAAATTTACGTCAAACTGTATGGTCAATTTTACTACTTAATCACTTTAACCATTTAAAAGCGTATCATAATCTGTGACTCTGGTGCACTTCGGGTTGTTTGTAAATGTAACAATAGTATATTGTAATACAAGTGTTACATGGTTGCGTTCAGTGAGGTGAGCGCTACGGAGCGCTCAGTAGCGGTGACGTCACGTTGATATTTTTGTTAGGTCCACCCACCTCTATTTGGAAGTAAAACTATGTAAGTTTTGACAGTTCTAATATTGTTGTATTGTTCAGCCACCTAAAACTTTGTCTTTTTGTTGATTTCCCACCTTGCCATTTTTTGTAGCAGTTTTTACATTTCGCTCCTTAATTTAGCGTCATAAATGTCAAATGTCAAATAATAACATTTTGAAATTGAGTTTAATAATAAAAAAATTACTTGTTACGAGACACAAGAAATTAGAGAACGTTTACAAAACGGTATGTATAGAATAATACATTAGATGTGTTAAAATTTTTAATTTGAATTTTTGATTTAGATACGGACTTTTTTAAAAACTATTGGGATTTGGCCCTACAAAAAACAGGACAGTCGGAAGAAGTTATTGGGATGGACTTATTAGAGGATGCAGACGCCTCTGGTTTCAGATGGACCCGGAATGCAACGCTACTTTTGTTGCAGTTGTACAATGAAACGATCGAAGCATTTCGGGATCCAAAATATAAAAAGAAGGTACTGTGGGGGCAAATACAGGAGGAATTTTTAAAAAAAGGGATTGAAATTAGTGCAGACATTGTAGATAAAAAAAATTAGAAATTTAAAAAAAATTTACAAAAACATTTTGGATAAGAAAAAACAAACAAGGAGGGGTCAAATTACTTGGGAATTTTTTGGGGAATGTCAAGAAATTTTTAGGGAAGATAAAACCATTCATTTTGGCCCCACAGTATCTTCTTTACCAGACAAGCCTGGACCTTCTAATCAAGTACAGGCACCCAAAACAAATTTTCAAAATTTGTTGGAATCATCTCCAATAAATTTTGAAAATTTGTTGCCGACTTCGACTACCTCAGGGGCAAGTCGAACATCAATACGTGAAAAAGCTTACGAACTCGAAAAACTAAGAATAGAGGAGTTGAGATGTTTAAGAGAAGCAATCCAAAAAAGTAATGAGATCCAAGAGCAAAGGAATCAGATAATGATTGAAAAAAATATTTTGTTAAAACAACTAATAGAAAAAAAAATAAATACAAATTACATCCTACCTATTATGTTTTATTTAAAAAAAAATGTAATAAATTTTGAAAATTTATTTTTTCAGATTTAACAAATTATTGTTTACATAAATCAAATACACTTAATAAACATATTATAAACATTGTTTATTTTAATTGTGGGTCATTACAATTACGCAAATTAATTTTTTAACTTTCACCACTCCAAAGTAGCAGATTACTATAAAAGCAAAATACAACTCAAATTCATAAACATAAAAAAGTAAAAATTATTAAATTAGAAAAACAAACACCAACTATACATTAAAAATATTAACAATTTCATTGCGCTTTGCAATTCCTAAATGTTGGTTAATTAATATATCATTATTTATTTCTTCCTCTGGAATTTCATCTTGGATGTTGATATGGATGTCTGCTGGTCCTTCAAGCAGAATTATAAAATTCTGTAAAACACACGCTCCGGCAATAATATTGTTACCAAGATCAAAATCTGAAATGTCTAGGCATTTCAATCTTCTGAATTTACATTTCAGTAATCCAAAAGAACGTTCGATTTATAGAACGAATTCTACTTAAACTTTGATTATAATTTGTTTGAGCACCAGTTAAATGACCATTGTCTCTAATTGGTGTCATCAAATTTGTTAATAAAGGATAAGCAGAATCACCTATAATATGACGATTTTGATTTAGAAGAGGGTTTTCTATATGTTGAAGACGATGGTAGAGCGGTGACTTTCTAAAAACCCTGGCATCGTGCATTCGACCAGGCATCCCAATAAACACATCAATAAATGATCCTTGATGATTAGAAGTTCCTAAAAATTATATTTAAATTTTTAATTGAAGTATTTTTTTAACTGACCTGCCTCTAAACCTTTTGTCTCAATTAAAAAGAAAAATCATAGAATTAAACATATAAATTCAAGTATAACTACATAAAAAGTAATATGTAACTATAAATATTAACTATGTATTACTGTTGTCTTATAAATAAGATTAAATACTTATTTAGAAAGCTCGACAAAGACAAGAGTGTTTTAAACCTATATTGCATAATTACTTTAATAACTTTGCTAATTTAGATTGTTTTCACTACTTTGTTAGAATAATTTATACACTCTTCAGCAATATTATATAAAAATTAAATTAGTAAAGTACCTTGTAAAATAATCGAATGAAATCCCTTCCTATTATAATAGTCATTAGGATTGTTTACTGGTTGTTTGCAAGGAATATGACAGCCATCGATAGCACCAACAACACAAGGGAACCCACGAGATCGTGCAGAAAATACCTAAAAAAAATTATGGATAAATATTATTTATAATTAGTATATTCAGTTAACTACGTTTAAGGACATCCTTTGTTGTTCCACATTAGGCCAGCGAATGTACTGTGGCATTAGCCGCACCAAAATATTTATTATTTCCTTAAAAATAAGATGACCAGTACTTTTGGCTATTCCAAAACGGTCCTCTACAGCCAAAAAACTTTCCTGCTTGGCCAATAACCAAATTGTAAATAACATTTTCTTTTCTAAAGGAATCTCATGATTTTGGATCTCGTTTCCAATAATTAAACTTAATGCCTGAAGAAATACGAAATAAATTTACAGTTAATGAATTTTTAAATAAATGTTAAAATTCCAAACTTACCTGGAATGAAGCTCTTGTCATTCTAAAATGTTCTTTAAACTGAATATCAGTGTACCTGGGTACAACTGTTTCGTAGTAATTTTCAATTCTCACAACCACATTTGGTTGATCGTTGTGAATAGAGTAAGCTAAATACTCTATTGCCGGCAAAATATTATTAAAATTTAATGCGACATCAACATCTTCATCCTGATCTTGTTCAAGTAACGCAATTATTAATTGGTCATCCATTTTATTAAAATCCCAAAATATTAAACAACAGGAACACAAAACAAAGCAAATACTTAACAAGCACAGTTTATAGTTAAACACTCATTAAAAAATGAGAAAGCACTATAACGATTAATTTGTATTTTAATAAAAACAGCAAATTTAAAACTGACACAATACATGTCAATCTTATCAGTTCCACATGTTCCAATGAACGGTTAAAAAATAACCGCTACGGAGCGCTCACTCCCACTGAACGCAACCAATGATATATTTATATGACAAACCACTTTGTGCGACAAACTGTCAGGAATCATTCTTCTTCTTTTTTTTTTGGCCTTTGTTAGCTAACAATTGGCAAGCGCATTAGTAGTAATCCGGAACCATATTAGAATGGACTCTTTACTTTCGACATCCAGCGATTCAGATGTCACAAAAACTAATATAGACACAAAATGAGATATATCTCAAACACTATCCAAGTGACAGCTGTCAAAATATGATTGTTGATTTAAAATTTAATTCTAAACAATAAAGTAATCTTGTGTTTTTTTGAATTAACGTTTACTTTTTGAGATATTTGTATATTATCTCTTTGTAGTGACTTACCCTATTTTCCAATTACAGCAGCGCTTAGCACAATCGAGCAATTTAAAAAGTACGTCTTTCACTTGTCTGAACTTGGCACCTCAGAAGATATTTTTTTAATTTTTGTTTAAACAATTCGATTATCCGTCAATGTTCGATATAATTTTTGAAGTTATACTTCTATTCGTGCACTCGGCTGAAGAAATTTGTGTAGGGTTAAAAGTGAAAAATCATAATGGTGTGAGTAAGAGACAGAAACACATATAAGGTATATTGGTCGGTAAAAACAAAGATGAAATATTTACCACATTTTATTAGTCTTAACTATAAGTACTTTGTTACTTTGTATACCGTTTAAACATTCAGTACATTAAAAAGAGATAGATATAAAAAAGTCTGAGCTTATATTATTGTATTATAGTGACGTATCACATTGTGTTTAACATATTATTTTGTTATTCTGTCACTTAAGTTAACATATTAGAGGTCAAAGGAAAACACAATCATGGCTCTGAAAAGAAACTTGCAAGAAATGCAGTAACTAATAGTGTAAAAACAAAAGCAATTTGTGATCAAGCTAAGAAACCATCAAAATTAATAATTCGAGAATTGCCATCAATTAAATTTGCGGAGAACATAAACTCAGAAATATTAATCAATCAACACAGAATATTCAAGATTGCTTAAAATGTTTTAAAATATATTTAAAATGGACGGTGACAATGATGTCCAGAGGTGCAAACCGCTTCCAGAGTTACTAAGCACCCCTATCAATGTGGCTATAAAAATATTGCCAAATAAATCCAAGGCAAAGTATGAATTTGCTTATAGACGTTTTATGGATCATTCCCGTATAGTACGGAATAGTATATTCTCCACGACCATTAATGAATGTAATAATTCCGACTTCATTTTTAATAATAGAAAGTGTTCATTCTCACTCTTGAGATAGAATATTCATTCTGAAACACTTGCTTCTTATGTGTTTTGCATGTATTTCCATTCTATAACTAGTGACGGAATAACATTCTGTAATTGCTCAACAAAAAACATAGATTGCCCTGCAAATTTTAAAACTGTCACTCAGTTTGTCAGTGCGACGTTCTAATTGTTTTGCTACATATTTTAATTTAAATAAACAGGTCGTGGAGAAAATACAGTCTGTTACACGGTTAGAATGATAATTCGATAACTCGTGGTTCCTCTCGCTCGCTACGCTCGCGTTCGGAATTCTCCACTCGTATCGAATTTTCATTCTAACCTTGTTACAGAATATACTATTCTGGGGGCAATCAGGTCGACATGGTCTTCTGGAAAGTGCATCAGCATTACGATGTTTTGTTCCAGGTCTGTGCTCAATTTCAACATCATATTCCTGCAGTTTTTCGAGCCATCTTTCTATCTGTCCTTCTGGGTTCCTAAGGCTAAGTAACCACATTAAACTAGCATGGTCTGTTCTGATCAGGAATTTTCTGCCATACAGATATTTATAAAAGTGTTCGACGGATTTTACAACTGCTAACAGTTCCCTCCGAGTTACACAGTAGTTCTTTTCAGCTTTCGATAAAGTTTTGCTGAAGTAACCAACCACTCTTTCCTTACCGTCTTGTAGCTGTGACAAGACGGCTCCAATTCCCACATTGCTGGCGTCGGTGTCCAGAATAAGCTTACCATCAGGAAGTGGATAAGCAAGAACAGGTGCTGACGTAAGCTGTTTCTTCAATATTTCAAACGCATTTTGACATTCCTGATCCCAACAGAAGGACTTATCTTGTTCTGTCAAACGTGTCAAGGGTTTGGCGATGTCTCCAAAATTCTTGACATATCGTCGGTAATAGGAACAAAGACCCAAGAAACTCCGGAGCTGATGTTTGTCGATAGGGATTGGCCATTCCTGAACGGCTTGTATCTTAGTGGGGTCAACAGCAACGCCATTCTTGCTTACGTTATGTCCTAAATAGTTGACCTGTCTCTGGAACAAGTCGCATTTCTTAACATTCAATGTTAGATTAGCGTTCTGTAATCTTTTAAAGACTTCTTCCAGGTTAGATAAATGTTCCTTAAAGGTCTTGCCCATTATGATGATATCGTCTAGATAAACTAGACAAGTTTCCCATGACAAACCCCGCAGGATGTTCTCCATTAGCCGTTCAAACGTCGCAGGAGCATTACAGAGGCCAAACGGAAGGACCGTGAAATGTCACAACCCTGAGGCAGTCTTTTCTTTGTCTGCAGGATTCATTTTAACTTGTCAGTATCCGCTTTTAAGGTCCAAGGTAGAAAACAAAGTAGAACCCGCCAAAGCATCGAGGGCATCATCAATTCTTGGCAGAGGATAACTGTCCTTCTTAGTGACATCATTTAGCTTTCGATAGTCGACACAAAAACGCATTGATCCGTCTTTCTTTCTCACTAATACCACAGGAGAAGCCCACGGACTACTGGATGGTTCGACTATGCCATTTTGAATCATTTCTTTAAGGGCTCTGTCTGCTTCTTCCTTCTTAACTTGAGGCATCCTTCGGGGTACCTGTCGAATCGGACTTGCATCACCAGTGTCAATTCTATGTTGTACAACATCAGTTCTTCCCAGTTTACTTTTAGAACCAAATACAGGTTTATAACTGTAAAGTAGATCTCTTACCTGTTTCTTTTCTAATTTTGACAAAGAGGGATCTAATTTTGTCATTAATTGTTCAATTCCGTTGGTCTCATCTGTTTCCGTAACGTTTATCTTGTGAATTATGGCCGTTACTGGTTCTAAACTTCCCATTTCCGTGTCCTTTCGGAGAAGAACTGGATGATCGTTCAAGTTGATAACTCGGATGGGTACCTCTTTGGCGGATCTAACAAGAGTCTTACCCACAAAAAGTCCTTTTCCCAATTCATGGTCATGGTTCTTCGGCTCTATCATGGCTGGGGCACCATCTGGCTCCAGTCCATCCAACCGCGCTGTGACGACACATTCGCAGCTCGCCGGAAGTTCGATATCATCGATTAGCTTAATCGAGGCATTGTCAACTTGTTTTCGGTGCAGGAATATTTCTTCATTACCAGTCCGAAGGATATGTCGGCGAAGATCCAAATGAAAACCACAGTGGGGCATAACATCCATGCCCAGAACAACATCTTCATCAACGTCAGCCACCAGCACCGAGTGAACAAGAGAGGTTGAACCAAACTGTAGCGTCACCTGTATCTCACCGTAGACTCTAGCAGAATCTCCGGTAGCGGTACGCAGTCTCCAACTGGTAGGCCACATCTTCTTTCGCATAATGATGGATGGTCGAACGATAGTCTTCGTAGCTCCAGTGTCTACCAGCATGCTAAAGTTCTTCCCATCAATGAGGCCATCTACATATAAGCTGTCCACGTGATGTCGCAGAGTTGCCAATTTAATGGTGTGAGGGGCTTCGGGAATGTTTGGGGTCGATTTCGCCCTCCAGGAGTCGACCCGTTCTAGTTTTCCTGCTGCTGGGGTACTTCAGCAGAAGATTTTTCTTTTTGGGGGCAAGTATTTCTTATATGGCCTAGTTCTCCGCAGTTCCAGCATCTCACTTGGCGCCTTCTTCTTGGAGATAACTTCATTAATCTCTCTACTACCGCTTCAACGTCGCTAACGGAATGAACGGCATGGTCGTAGTTACCGGTGATTTCCCTTAGTCGAGCAACTCCACGTGAGGCCTCCGTCGCCGCCTCAAACTCCAGGGCAATGGTCAAGGCGTCCACAAGAGTCTTCGGCCGCGCCAACCGTACAGCGCGCTGCAACTCGACGTCTCGAAGACCATCGGTGAAGGTTTGGACTGCTAGGCAATCCAGGAAATCCTCCGCTGCATTTGAATACGCAAGTCGTACCATTCTTGCTACATCCGCTTCAAATTCCTGGATAGTTTCTCCATTTTTCTGTTTTCGGCTCTTTAACTGCATTCGGTACACAGGTTGTAGATGGGTTTGACCATAACGCATCTCTAGACGATTCACCAATAACTCGAAGTTGTCAGCTTCATCCGGCGTCAATGATTGCAAAACGTCTAAAGCTTCGCCTCGCAGAGCTACGGTTAGGGACAATGCCTTCTCCTGAGATCACCATCCATTCGCTCTGGCCGCTGCGTCGAATTGTTTCAGGTAATTTGGCCAGGAAGTCTTCCCGTCGAAGGTTGGGGGTTTCATCGTAGTTCGTACTTGGGTCGCCTCCCCGTTTCCTCGTCGGTCGATGTCTACGTGGAAGGTCTCCATCCTTTCTGCATCTTCGTCGCCGTGGTGGATGGGCTGGTTTCGACGACAAGCTTACTGTTCTTGTTGAAGCTTCCTTATTTCGGACTGAATTTGCTGGTTGATCTCGTCTCGCAAGTTGGCAACTTGCTGATTTTGCTCGTCTCGTATGTTGGTCACTTGCTGATTCATGTTGTCCACTTGCTGATTCAAGTTAACTACTTGCTGATTCAAGTTGGCTACTTGCTGATTTTGCTCGTCACGAAGATGTGATATTTGCTGGGAGAACGAACTGGATGACTCATCTGATAGGGTAGACATCCGTTTTGATAGCTCCTCTTGTTGGCTCTTCATCTGACTGGATAGCACCTCTTGTTGGTTCGTCATTCGTTGTGACAGCTGGGACAGATCTTCGCGCTGGCTCTTCATCTGACTGGATAGCTCCTCTTGTTGGTTCGTCATTCGTCCTGCTAGCTCCTCTTGCAGCCGGGAAAGTTGTTGAGTTTGTTCTTCTTGTTGGCTCGTCATTCGTCCTGATAGCTCCTCTTGCAGCCGGGAAAGTTGTTGAGTTAGTTCAGAATTTAATTTTTGAACTGGGTCTTCGAACTCCACAGCGTCAGGGTCCAAATTATTATTTACGTAGTATTCACGGAGCCTTCTCAACAATATGGATTTGCTTCCAGTACTTTCCAACTCTAATTCCTCGAGCTCTCTTCTGAGCTCAGCAACCACTAGTTCATTTATCTTTTTTCCAGGCATTCTTGTATCTTCACCCCACACCTGACACCAATTTGAAACACTTATGGTGTTGGGGAATCGTAATTAAACAATTCTTTTGTAGTGGACTGTATTTATTTTCACCAAATAAAGATGATTCACATAAACGTATTTTAATAATACGCGTTTTTAAGTATATTCTAACTACAAAATAAGAATATTTATAAATCAAAAAATGGCGAACGTTACACATCAAAATCTATAGCCTTAATAATCTGCCGCTGATGGCGCTTGCGTCTTGCTATCTGACAAGCGCAAGAGTTGCTTGACCATAGGCGTATCAAATACATAAAAACAAAAGTTATGAAAACATAACAATAAATATTAAGAGTTATAAAATACAACATATGGGGACTTTAACACAATTTTATTTACAAAATTGTTAAGATACACATAGAACTCTGCTGGATAACGTCTAAACTACTTGACAATACAATGAACTCTTGTTAACATTTGAACTTGAACTGCCGTTAACTGCCCATACATCCCCTTATATACTACAAATGAACAGTCTGGAACTTTCTAGAAACATTATTTAATCTAGTCAGTGTCTTTAGAAGTTTCTAGAAACATTATTTAATCTAGTCAGTGTTTTTTTTAGAAGTCTCTAAAAATCAACTGTCAATAACAATCATTCAAACTAAGATCCCTTCCTTTACGGTTATCCCGTTACAGTATTATGCTATGATTTATTAATACTAATCATACCAAGACTTAATATATACCTATTTCTACCATAGCGGGTCAAATGACGCGACTTTATGTTTCATGCTTGAATGTATGAAATATGGATGTTAGGAAGGAAATAAAAATATAAATTAAATTTATTATAATTAAACAAAATAGTATGTTGAGCATTTCTATTACAAAAGCAAAAAATAAAAATTTTTAATTCATAGTTCATCGCATTTTTTACATATAAGTGTTTCCATTGCACATTTTCCGCAAACATATTTTTTACATTTAGAGCAAATTTTGTTGGTTTTATTTTCGTTACTCCAATCGGAACCTAACACTCTCTTTGCTTCTTCTATTGTGCATGTTCTTATAGGGTTCATAATACGGTGGTCAATTATCAATGAAAATGCAGTACTAACTTTACCTTTCATTAGGTATATGGCGTTTTGCATATCCTGTTGGGCCTACTTCTTGCCTGAAAATGTTATGAAGTGGTGCTCTTCCAGGTGTGCCACCTACTTGCATTTGTTGCCAAACAGATCCATCATTAGCAACATTTTGTTCATTTATTTCTACTTCACTTTCTTCCGAACTTGAGAGTAATCTTATTCTTTTTCGGCCACTACATACATTCACAATATTTTCCTCTTCATCGTCAGTATCTGTAGAATCAAACTCATTTTTATTTGCAACCAATATATCTTCATTTTCAGAAAATTCATCTTCACTAATTTCTGAAAACTCTTCGCCAATATTATTTATATCTTCTAAGAACTTGTACTGTCTTGTTTGCTTCGACATTTTTCTGGGTAAAAAATGATCTGTATTACTATAGCTATCAAAATAAAATATAAGCTAGGTACTTACCAAGACTTTCAATTTTTGCCACTTTTTCTTACACTAAAAAGCTATTTTCAATCTAAAATTTGATATTTTCTTGAAATTATTCTGAGCTATTTTCGTTGAACTACTTTACGCAACAGTCTTTGGAAGAATGTGCAACTTACTGACTACAAATATGACTAGATAATCTCATAAAACAAAAAAATTTTCTCCGGGTCAAATGACCTGTTGTGGTAGATATCGTTATACAACAAGGATTACTCAGAATAAACAAAACAAAACAAAAATATTTTTAACACAAATACCATACAATGTTTTTTGTACAACTTCCCTATTTTGATAATGAAACGAGCGAATTTTCAATGACAAATGAACCAAACCGTGTTAAAAGTAAACTTGTTTACATGGCAACGTGTTAAAAGTATTTTTAACACGCTGCTATGTAAACAATCGTTTTTAACATTGTTTGCTATCATTAAAAGTGTCACTTTTAATGACAGTTGTACAAAAAAGTGATTTTATTTTGTTCGTGAAATTGTTCAATTCGCTCCGCTCATTTTACAAACGTTTTCACTCACAAAATAAAACCTCACTTTTAACACTCATATCATAAATAACTATTATAACTGTACATTAATTACTTAGAAAAAGTCATGAAGTCAAATGTGCAAACGCAATAAAATTATACGTGCATTTTCAATGCAAAAGTTCAAAATGGGTCATTTGACCCCTTATGGTATGTTTAAAACAATAGTGTCATAATATCCCATCATTGTTTATAAAAAAACTTACAGTTGAAATATAAATTTATTTACTACATTAATATACTATACGTGTGTATTAACTACATTTAATATGTTTTTCGTTATAATTAACTTTTTTGTACAAAATATTTTAAACAAAGAATCTCGCACAAAATCAATGGAAAAGTACTTCCCGATAAATTGTCTGGAATTTTGTGACTAGATAGTTCTAAGTGAGTGGAACAAATATCTCAATAGACACCAAGTTTAAAAATAGAGAATATAAATGACCTTCAACCGTGATAGACCCCGGATTCTAAATCAGCAACCCAAAAACCCTATGCTATCCTAGGATGTTTGGAAAAAAATTACTAGTAAGTTCTAGTGATACTCAGTATTATACCTGCTCAGTAAATCACTCTTTTGGTAAAACTTCAAACCTCTATATCTCATATATTGTCCATTTTTAAGCTTGATGCCTATTGAGATTTGTGTTCTACTCACATAGAGCCATTTATTTAGAAAATTTTAGACCAGAGTGGAGAAAATAGGTGGCCTAACGACCGTATTTCATAATGGTTTAAGCAGTGTCACAAAGCTTGGTCCTTCTATTCTTTAATATAGATGTCACCCTAGGTTCCAGTCCTATGCTCTGTGTAAAGCATGTGATACAACAGATATCTATTTTATCATTATGATAATCAAAGTTTTTATACTGTGTTAATTAAAATATATGTTAAAATTGTTTAAAATTATTCATTTTACAAGCAGTTTTTGCAAAAAAATACATGTTTAGAATTATTATTAATATGCACGGATTGCAACAGATAGAGCCATCTATCAATCATTTGATGAAATGGTAAATAATGTGATATAGCCAAACAAATCACTAGACCACCTCTTTTCTCCACATTGGTTCAGACAATTTGACGACAAGTACTTTTTCATTGATTTTGTGGGGATCCTTTCACATTTGAAAGTTTTTTTCAGTGTGAGTTTTAATATGAGTTTTAAAGTGACTGGAATATCTGAAACATTTAGAACAAATTTTACATTTAAAAGGTTTTTCACCAGTGTGAGTTCTAATATGATCTTTTAAGTTACCTAATTGTGTGAAACATTTCAAACAAATCTTACATTCAAAAGGTTTCTCGCCAGTGTGAGTTCTAATATGAATTTTTAAGTTACCTAATTGTGTGAAACATTTCAAACAAATCTTACATTCAAAAGGTTTCTCGTCAGTGTGAATTTTAATATGGCTAGATAAATTACTGAAACTTGAGAAATCTTTCAAACAAATTTTACAATTAAAAGGTTTCTCCTCAGTATGAGTTCTATAATGAGTTTTTAAACTAACGGAATTTTTGAAACATTTCGAACATATTTTACATTTAAAAGGTTTTTCGTTAGTGTGAGTCCTAACATGAGTTTTTAAGTTACAGGAACGATTGAAACATTTCGAACATATTTTACATTTAAAAGGTTTCTCGTTACTGTGAGTTCTAATATGCATTTTTAAACTACTAGATTGTTTGAAATATTTGGAACAAATTTTACATTTAAAAGGTTTCTCGTCAGAGTGAGTACTAATATGAGTTTTTAAGTTACCGGATTGTGTGAAACATTTTGAACAAATTTTACATTTAAAAGGTCTCTCGTCAGTGTGAGTTCTTATATGATTTTTTAAGTTACCGGATTGTGTGAAACATTTTGAACAAATTTTACATTTAAAAGGTCTTTCATCAGTGTGAGTTCTTACATGATTTTTTAAGTGACTGGAATTTCCAAAACATTTAGAACAAATTTTACATTTAAAAGGTTTTTCTTCATTGTGGGTTTTAATATATTTTTTTAAATTACTTTGTTGTGTGAAATTGTCTACCCTTATCTGTTTGTTTAAATTACTAAGATCTTGTCGGTTAATATGTTTTGTGGCAGAATTATTCCTTTTTAAGTTAACAGATTTTTTCGAATTCACGAAAAAGTGGTAAATATAAAAATGGTTTAAAAATAGCCATATATCATAGAAAAATTTTCCACAAGAGGGACATGTTCCATAGAATTTTCCAAAGAGACGTTGCCATTTTTTTGCCGCAGATAGCAAACCTGAAAACACATTATGATAATAATGATACAATTTACAGTAATAAAAGCAAATATAGAGACGCATGTCCTAAATGCCTGTCAAAAAAAATGGACAGCTTGAATATATTACAATGAAGTTTAAAATGTCATCTGTCAACAATCAACTGTCAAATATCAACTATAATCTGTCAAAGGTCAATTGTCATATGCAAATATTATCTGTCAAATGTTAACGTTTAACTAGCAAATGCCATTTTTCCAACAGTGAAATGTTAAGTCTCATCTGTTAAATGTCATGACATCTGCCAAAAGTCATCTGTCGACTGTTAAATGTTAATTTTTAAACTGTAACTATAAAAATCCAATATCAAACGATTTCTTAAATAAAAACACAAACATAAAAAATTTGTTATAATCATTAATAAACAGTGAAATCTCATCTTTTAACTCGCAAATGTCATTTTTCAACTGTTAAATGCAATTTGTCAACTGTCATCTATTAAATGTGATTGGTAGTCCTTTTTATGCTCTCTTATAATAGCCAAAAGTCCTCGTTTCAACATTGATTTTGGAAAAATTCAAAACGTTTCTAAATCGAAACAAAATTTGGAATCAAATGCAACAATTTACATTTTAATATCTTTTTTGGTTTTTGTGATATCGAAACTAAAAAAAAAACCTTGAATAGTATTTTCGAAAAATTGCCATAATTCACTAAATTTTAAAAGTTTTGTATAAATTTAAATTTCTTAAAAAATTCTTTATGATTTTTGTAAAAAATCAACTTGATATCTCATTTTTGGTAAAAATGCGCATTTTTTGTAAAAGATCGCACTTTTCTGTAAAACTTGCACTTTTTTGTAAAAAATGTATTTTTTTATAATTTTTATTATTAAAGTTCACTTTTTTGCCAAAATATGCATTTTTTGTCAAATTTTGGGATATTTTTATTGTGTTTTTAAGATTTTTTTGATGTTTGAAAGTGTATTTTAAATTAAAATTAGATTTAGAACCTCAAAAAAACACATTTTGATATCTATTTTGGTTTTCGAGATATCACAGATTGGAAAAAAGTGTTTTTTGGTCCTCCGTCCAGAAACAATACTATTAATTACTTCAAAATCGTCCGGAAAATGACATTTTCCGCCCTAGGCCGGCAAAGTGGCTTTTAAATAAAGAGATGGCGCTATGAGTCATCCAAAATATATAATGAATAATACAAATTTTAATTAAATTTATTTAAAAACATCGAATAATATACTAAACTAATAACTTTTTCTAAAGGTTACCAAGATTCTAATTTACGTTTAATTTCTCTCACAACCTTTATTTTAAATTTGACATTTATGTCAATCTACAACTACTTATCATTCGATTATGAAAATACATATCTCGATTTTATTTTTGCTCATTGAACTAAAATAGTTCATTGTCTCTGCTTTTTTTATATAAAATTAGTAGATACTAATGTTAATATTTTCAATATAACAATTTTTACTGTGTTGCTTATTAGCAAAGTATTCGTATGTATAAAAATTAAGGATCTTGAAATCGATTATCAGAAAATCATTCCTTATTACTATTTCTTTTAATTGTGCAATAGATATCAATAAACATCTAATCTTGTATGTCATAAAGTAAAGTAAAAAGTTTTTGAACTTTTGAAAATATTAAAAATTAGCCGGATCAAAAAATAGTATGTGTTACATGTCCGGGAAATGTTTTGCAAGTGCTCGTATTGTTTCGCCTCGGTGCTACGCAGCTCGGCTACACAACTTTACTCGCTCTTGCAAAATGTCATTTTCCGTGCTTGTGTCACAAATAACTATTTTTTAAATCGCTGTATATTAGTTGTTTTTTTTTTTGTAGATTTACAGTATTTCTGAATGAGGATTAAGTTTGTAATTAAATGGAATAAACCCATTTTGATATCTATTTAGTTTTTGAGATATCGATATCCCTTTTTTTGTTCCTAAAACTGAAATTTTGAGATATTTTACTTGTTTTTTTAAGATTTTTTTAAAATTTGAAAAAGGATTTTGAATAAAAATTAAATTTCAAATTAAATCCAATAAACGCATTTTGATGTTTTAATACTGATAAGAGAATTTAAAGATATAAATCACACTAATATTATAAATGTGAAAGTTTGTTGTAACAAAATTGAAAAAAGTATAGCAACAAAGTCACAGGTGGTCACAGAAAAAATAAAATATTCATAAGGAAATAGTTTTACAGATAACGTTCAAAAAGTACATACTTTAAATATAAAAATTAATCAAATAACTTTTTAAGTGGGAGGAAGTTTTCCCTCCTCCCACTTACTTCAGTAAGCGTGTCTTACAGTCTTTTTCAAAATAACTTTTTGTTCTAATAGTCTCGGATTTTTTTAGTTTTAATTGAACTATCTTCTCTAGAATCACACTAATATTATAAATGTGAAAGTTTCTTTGTTTGGATGTTCCTCAATCAGGCCGAAACTACTGAACGGATTTTATTGAAATTTGTTATACAGATAGAATATTAGCTGACTTAGATAACTAATACGATATTTTTTTATTCCGATTAAATTAAATGCTCCAGAGGAATCTTGATATTCGTCAATCGTGCAGAAACTTCCAAACGGAATTTGATGAAATTTTGTATACAAATAGAGTATAATCTAACTTAGGTTATGGGATATTTTTATCCCCTGGAATAAAACAGGAATCCTGAGATTATCGAATGCTAAGTGAGCAAATTTAAATTTATAATTTTGTTTTCAACTATTAGCTGTATTAGGTTAGAGAATATTCTTTATCAGAATTTAATATTCCCGTAGGATAAAACAGGAATCTCTAAAAAAATATTTATTCTACACAAGCGAAGCCTCGGAATAATTTAAGCCTGATGGAGCTGATGGAAGGTGCTGTTGTTGAACTCGCTGGTGATTCAATAGTAATAAATAGCAGTAATAAAATTAAACTAGAAACTAGGATTTTTAAAAATGAACAAAATTTCACAAAAAAAACCAATATCAATCGTTGTTCAAAGTGTTATACAAAAAGTGTATTATATATGATTTCAAGAAGAAAAAGACGTAATCTAACTTTAGAACCAACCATAGAATATCTTGCAATTTTATATTTATATACAAATGGCAGTAATTTTATCGAATAAACTTCAAATTGCCCGCGTGAGGAAAAATAAAATATATCAATATACATAAATCAATTGCACAAACTTAACAATTTTTTCTAGAAAATATTTTGATTGCTTCCACTGTTTGTCGATTTTCAACAAAATCATTGGGATATCATTTCTACAAACAGGGAAATCAAATGTACGCTGTATAATTTCTGTCTTAATTTCGATATCACTTTTTCTTTCTTCCATATCCTCATTTGAATTAACATTTTCGTTTTTTATATTTTCTTTGCTCATTAACACACATCAATTTTTTTTGGAGAAACTTTTTCAAACTTTAATTTTTCGTCATATGAAACTGCAAGTTTTTGAATTCCAGTTTAAATTCTTCGATTTCAATTTTTTCGGAAATAAACTGCATAGTCTATTGAGATAGGAATAAATAGTGAATGGATAATACAAACTTTCTACATTTTATGTCAAGAGTTTATACATGTTATTTGTATGTTTTTGATTAAATTTTAAATTACGTGCATAAAGAAAAATAACTTATGTAAATAAATAAAAATTGCACAAACTTACATTTTTTCCTAAAATATTTTTTGATTGTTTGTACGGTTTCTCGATTTTCACCAAAATCATTTCGACCAACAGGAAAATCAAATTTAAGCTGCATATTTTCTGTCTTAATTTTGATATCACTTTTTCTTTCTTGTATATCCTCTTTTGAATCAACATTTTCGGTTTTTATATTTTCTACAGAACTTTCCCTTTTCGATATATTAAATGCAATTTGATGCAAGTTCTCGAATTCGAGTTTACATTCTTCGATTTCAATATCTTCTCTTTTAATATTGGATAATAATTCATTAGAATTCGTTTCGATTTTATTATTCAACAATGGGTTTGATGCATCTTTGAAAACATCCATTTTTCTGGTTGTACCCAACAACCTGTGAGATCTGAAATTAATGTATGGTCAATTTCACTATTCGATCACACTTCCCATTTAAAATCGTAGTACAATCTAGGTCTTAAGACTGTTGTAAATTTTGAGTTACTTTTAAAGTAAATAAACACGAACCATTTTATTAAAACATCTTCTTCTTTTTTTTTTCTTCGATAGGCCTCTTGTCATTTGGCATCCAGGCAATTCACTTGTGGTAAATTTGACAAGTGACGAAATCGTAGACCACCTACTTCGCACCACTATTGCCATTTAACGTTCTTCTTCTTTTTTGAGTTATTTTATCTATACATTGTTAAACCAAACTGTTCATTTATTTATTTATCATTTATCACTAAAATAAAATTTTGAGTTGTCAAAGCAGGGAGTTAAAAACAGAGTTTAGTAATCTCATAAAATTTATGAGAGAAAAAGCAACTAGAAAATATTTTATCAAAACCGCGAAAGAGACAAATTAAATTGGCTGGATGCCGAAAGACAAGAGTCCAGTAGAAGAAGTTTTAATAACATGGTTCAATTAAATGGAAAGTACAGATTAAGTATCACAAATTAATAAATAATCTTTGAGTATAATCTTTGATGGAAACTGTGATCGAATAGTGAAATTGACCATACATTAATTTCAATGTCTTAGACTTTTGTTTGTTACAACCATAAACTTAGCAGAAAAATGGATGTTTTCAAAGATGAATCAAACCCAGAAATTAGTAATAAAATCGGAACGGATTCTCAAGATTTATTATCTAATATTAAAACCGAAGAAATTGATATTTTCGTAGAATCTAAACTTGAATTCGAGAACTTGCATCAATTCGACCTTTGTAAGATCAAGACGGAAAGTTGTGAAGAAAAATTTTCTGCAACTAATGGTAATGTTGTGTTAAATGTTGATTCAAAAGAGAATATGCAAGAAAGAATAAGTGATATCGAAATTAAGACAGAAAATATGCAGCTTGAATTTGATTTCCCAGTTCGTACAAATGATTTTGGTGAAAATCGACGAACAGTACAAACAGTCAGAATGTATTCTAAGGAAAAATGTAAGTTTGTGGAATTTTTGTATTTTTTCATAATTTATTGTTTCCTCATGCACGTAATTTAAAATTTAATCAAAAACATTTTACTAATATGTATAAAATCTTGACATAAAATTTTAGTTTGTAGAAAGCGATTATATAGTAATAAGCATAATATAATAAATTAGAATGATGGTTAAGTTTCTTTAACAGACGGGTTCAAAGATTTTTTTGAAATTTTGAAGGAAAACAAAAATTTTGAAAAATTTAATAAATTAATATATTTCACTTATATTTGCCTAAATTGTGATTTACAGTAGTTTGTACTATTTTCATGAAAATATAACTTAATATTAACATTCTAGAGATCATTCTGTCGGAATCATTAGAAAAAAAAATTATTAATTTTTTTACATTTTATTATTATACTCAAAATTACAATATATGATTTCCCTATTTTACCATTTTTTAACCAGTTAATTTTTGATTAAATTATTTTGATATAACTTTGAATAAAGCTATCTGCATTTCCAAAGTGATGGTATAATAAATGATTAAACGATTTATATATTTACCAAAATTAATTTAAATCAAATGGGAGGAATTGGTAATAAATATAGTTTAAAAAAACTAAAAAACACGCTTTTATAAAGCATGTTTCTGAAAAACATCGAACTAAAAAGTTAAAAATAATTTTCAAAATAAAATTAAAACAAAAATAAATGAAAAGTACTAGTATTATTGTGAAAAAAGCGTGGGCGCTGCATACCATATTTTTCAAATGTCAAGCGCCCACGCTTTTTTCACAATAATACTAGTACTTTTCATTTATTTTTGTTTTAATTTTATTTTGAAAATTATTTTTAACTTTTTAGTTCGATGTTTTTCAGAAACATGCTTTATAAAAGCGTGTTTTTTAGTTTTTTTAAACTATATTTATTTTTTACTTTTTAGTCCAATTTATTTTATTTCAATAGATTCGTTAATTTGCTGTGACAATTACAAGACCCTTACTCAATCATTATTCGTTTATTTAGTTGGAAATGCTTTGAAAGCGTGTTTTTTTGATTTCTCAAATTATATTTATTGTATTCATATTGTTTATAATTAAACGTATTGTTTTCAGAACTTGGAAAAAAAATTACTATTGTGAAATCTAAAGAATTGTTAGATTAATTCTAAGACAATTTCATTCATATCGTTTATAATTAAACGTATTGTTTATTACCCACTCCCGGCACGGGGAGGTAGTGACTAAAAATAACGATATGGGACTCACCCGAGGCAGCAGCCGCGGAGTGGAGAGTTACAAACAAACAAACATACATACATACATACATACATACATACATACAGGTGAAGTTAATAAAAGCGTGTTAAAAAAAAAACTCACATCAAACTTCGAATATTAATTAACTATTAATAAATCAACCATAAAACACATTCGTGTTACAAAATTTGTTATTGTTGTCTTTTGTTAAAGTTCACAATAAAATTTGATGAACATTAAAACAAGTGCTAATTCGAAAATTTGGATGAAACCATATGAAATAGCGACCTTGAATTTATTCGTCATCTTTTTTACGATAAAGTTGATGTAATACGGGTAGTCTTATATATTTAAAAATAATAATCACATCTTTACCAAATTAATCAGAACAAAAAAAAAATGGAGTTGCCAGGCATCGATCCCGGTACCTCTCGCATGCTAAGCAAGCGCTTTACCATCTGAGCTGCACACCCAGTTAATAAAATTTGACGATAAGCGGTACATAGATTAAAGATGAGCGAAATATTAGCCCAAACTGCAGACACTAGGCAGCAGCCGCGGAGTGGAGAGTTACAAACAAACAAACATACATACATACATACAGGTGAAGTTAATAAAAGCGTGTTAAAAAAAGAGATCGCGATTAGTCGGTTTTAGGGCCCCCATAGTTGGTTTAAAAGTTACTGGTTTGGTTCTATTTGGTAAATTTTATGTATGTATGTATATTATTATAGCATCAATGTTTCTGGTATTTAATTTAAAAGTTTTATTTCGATTGGTTGCAAAGAAATGATATAATGAAAATGAAGTTAATCAATATGGGGAACGATTCAGTAATACAAATTCATATGTCCATATTTTTTACTTTTTACGGGTGCTGAATGTGTGCCTCAGTCATCTAATAACGATTCTATTTTGTCCAATATCTGCAGTTTTGGCGATATACTGTTTCATGTAAATAAAAAGCTGTTTTATCTGAAAAAAAAAGATGAATGAAGCGTTGATGTTGATTGCATAATATTTGCATTATTTTACAAATCTGCATTCGGCGATCTGAGTCATCTTCATTGAGTTTCTGGAAATTAACAATTTTATTCGGATATTATTTAAGCACATGTAAACCAGAACTTTAAGATACGTTTGTATCACCTGTAATTTCTTTAGAAATAGTGTGAGATTTCTCTGCTACACTTATTAATTCATCAAGTTTTTCATTGCCACTTAATTTTGGGCCACCAGCGTTTGCAACATGTTTCACGAGTCCAGTTTCTCTAAATTGCAGCTCAATTTTACTAACTGCGGATTGTGTAATAAACATATTAGGATATATTATAAAATGAATTACATGCTTCTTCTTGTGTTCTGTTTCTATCTCTATATCCCAATAATTAATACTTCAATTCTTCGATTTTGGAAAGAATATAGGGTCTTGCTTAATCTTCTAACAGCATTTTGACTATTTTCAGAGTTGGAGAAAATTTTGCAACGTTGATCTTTCACCAGCATCTAGTGAAAATCCGTCTAACTTATATTCATTTGTAAGTGACAATTATACCTTTATGTTATTTATTTATTTATTTTTTATTTTTTCTATAAAATTGTAAATGTACTATTTTAAATTTTGCGTCAAGTATATATCAAAATTTATTTAATTTATGATTGCAGAACTTTTAAATTACATATTACTTCAATTTACATTCATGACTAGAAATAAAAAATAATATATAAAATAATCTTATTAAAAACAACCCTTTTAGTTAAATTACAACTCAAGTTCTCCAATTGATGACAGTGATCAAGATCCTACTTATGAACCAGACAAAACAGAAGATCCTACTTATGAATCAGATAAAACAGTTTTTACAGATTCCGCAACTGATCAGAATAATCAAGATGTAAATTCACAGATTAGAGCAAAAGCATTAGATTGGGATATTTCTCCTATTCTTTCAAATAATGTTCCAGAATTTATAAATAAAAGCGGTTCAAATAGTTCTTCACCTCCGCCTGATATAGATGTAGGTTAAATCTTTTTTTTTCCAATACATTTTTTGAGTAGTATTAATTTTATAATTTTAGCTCCCATCATTTTCAATAGATTCTCCTCCGACTTCAACAAACGTATGTATTTTATTTGTACTCTAACTAAACATTTCCTCACTGTATTTTTAATATATGGAGATATATTAGAAGCACGAGACAGCTTAAAACAATGTTATTAACAGAAAACGTTAATTAGGTTTTTAAATTTTATACAGTTACTTAGGTACTTCTTTATATTTTTAGGACTGTTTTGAAAAAACTACACATTCCAGCAACATATGCTCCGATTTGGTTTCAAAGCAAGTTGTAGAAAAAATTACAATAAAAAAGTCAGTTCGTCGCCCTGATTTTTGTTTTTATTGTGAAGAAGAAGTACTTAATTTTGGTAGACATGTTTTACGTAATCACACATCTGAAGCAGAAGTCGCTGAAATCATGTCAAAACCAAAAAAAAGTGTTGAAAGAAAAAGATTGTTTGCAGGCTTACGAAAGAAAGGCAATTATTTGCGAAATGCTCATGAACCATTTAAACCTGTAAGGAAGTCGGCTTTATCGGATCCTAATTTATTGCCTTGTGACAATTGCTTGGGAATGTATGTAGCAAAACAACTATATCGACATAAGAAAACATGCACTAACAACACCAACCGAAATGCAAAAGCATCTGGACAGAATCAGCTGATTGCTCATTTAAAATATGATAAAGTTTTATTTGATACTGTTTTTCCTAAAATGAGAGGAGATGATATTTCATTAGTAGCAAAAAAAGATCGCCTTATCTGTACATTTGGATCGCGTTATCTGAAGATCCACAGAGAGAAACATTTTATTAATGTTACTTCTCGAAAAATGCGGGAACTAGCTAGAGTCCTCATAGAGTTACGTAAAATTGAACCAACAGTTTCTACACTTTTTGATGCTTTAAAACCAAAATATTTCGATAACTTCATTATTGCAGTTAAAACTATTGCAAAATACAATTCAAATTCAGACACTTTTCAGTCACCAACGTTTGCCATGAATATAAGTACAAGCCTAAAACAATGTTGTGCTTTAAATTTTGCTCTAAAAAAGCAAGATATTTATGCAAACATTAAAACTGCTGAAGCCGAAGCTGATCTGAAGACTATGATTTATCTTTTTACATCAAACTGGCGATTTGAAATTTCTCATCAAGCTGCTAACGATTTGTATCTTCAAAGCTGGAATAAAATAACAATAGTTCCTTTTGCAAGCGATATCAAGCTTCTTAGGGAATACCTTTTAAATACTGATAACAGTGCTCTTGAAAAACTAAATTTAAATATAAATCGAAACGATTTCAATATTCTTTTAGAGACAGTGTTTTGTAGGGTACTCTTGTTAAACAGAAGACGTCCAGGAGAGTTAGAACGTATGTATTTGCATACATATACATCAGTGGAGTCAAATAACGAAAATTATGAAGAATTTGGGACTATTATATCGGCTACAGAAAATATACTTTTAAAAAGTCTGAAAAGAGTAGTAATAAGAGGTAAAAGGGGAAAAGCAGTTCCAGTATTATTTAGTAGAGATGTTCAAGATCACATAACAGCTCTATTAACCCACAGAGAAAATTTCGTTCCACCAGATAATCCATACCTTTTTGGAAAACCAAATTTAAAAACTCACATTTCAGGTTACAAGGTGTTGCAAAAATACGCAAAAGCTTGCGGAGCAAAAAATCCTCAAGCCATTTCAGCTACAAGACTTAGAAAACATTTGGCAACTTTAACGCAACTTTTTAACATGATTGAAAATGAACTAGAACAACTAGCAACTTTTATGGGCCATACGCTAAATGTTCATAGAAATTCTTATCGACTACCAAATGATATATACCAGACCGCGAAGATTTCAAAATTATTATTGATTATGGAAAAAGGCGAAGGTCATCAGTTTCAAGGGAAAACATTGGATGAAATAAACCTCAATTTGGAAGAAAATATTTCGGTTGATAACGATATTTCAAGTCGAATTCAAAGTGAGGAAGTGTTAAGAGAAGATAATGTTCAGCTACCTGAGATAGTAAAACCAGTTCCACTACCAGCTACTACAGAACAATCAAAATTTTAAAAAAAGAAAAGAAATTTAGTTAAATGGACCGAAAATCAAAAAGCTATTATGGAAACAGAGTTTAAAAAGCACATAAGAAATAAAAAAGCACCCAAACGATTTGAATGCGAAGAAGTTAGAGAAAAATATCCTAAAATATTTGAAAATAAGGATTGGTTAAAAATGAAAGTTTACATTCAGAATATAGGTATATTCGAAAAAAAAAATAAAAAATTACAATTTTTATTATAAATTATTTATTAGATGTTAGATGTGTAAAAATACTCTTTTTATGTGTTTATTTTAATTATAAAAATGGATCATTATTTTATTATTTTTTATACTTTAAAACATAATAAAATTTAATTTTTTGTTGTTGTTTTTTTTTAATAAATAAAGTATAGATAAGAATTGGAAATTATGGTCAATATCTGAAGAAAAAGTATTTAATTTTTTAGTAACAAAACTTCATTAATAAACATATAGTGGGTATTTTCAACCACAATAAAAACATAAATTAGATTAAAGAAAATAAAAAACATTTTAATGTTTTATTAAAATACTTTTTGGTAAAAACTACTAAATAATAGCAAAGAAAAAAATTAATACTCTATTCAACATCTTCAAAAACGTAAAAAATTAAAATAAAGGGCCTAAAAATATGAGCGACGGCTCATTGGATTCGGAATCACCTCTAGAAAAATGGTTTTGAAGGAAAATTGTGCAGGTAAAAAATAGTAATTGTTTTAACAAAATAAGATGAGAAAAAAATTCTAATATTTTCCTAACACTTAAAAGAATCTAACTCAGTTGGAAAACACATTTTATCACTGTTTTTCAAAAAGTTATGCGATTGTTAACTAACAATTTTTTTCCTAATCTCTCTTGGCATGAACAATGGAATAAAAGGAATAAATAATTGGCATAAAAGTTTGGAGCCCTTTTCAAATGTATACTTCACAAGATCCTGCGATAAATGCCCATAGAAGTTTATTAATTTGTTAATTAGAATTTTTGGTAACTATTGCAAAATGAAATATCTAAAAAAAATGAAAATTTGAATATTTTTGAGCAATTTTTTTTTGTTAATTTATTGTCCAGAAAATATGATCTTTTAAACAAAAATTTTTTCTTATTTTTAATTTTTAATTGTTTAAAATCGTTTTTTTTTATATTTTGATTATTTAAATAATTTATTAAGAAATTATTTTGATTTTAAAAATCATTATTTATACTTTTAAACAGTTTAGAGAAAAAAGAATTTTCTTTATTAATTATTTAATCAAAATATAAAAAAAAATTCGAAAAGAGGTTGACCTTAAAGGCCATCCTTGCAACTTCCCGCTAGTTTTAACCGCAAAGCTATAGTAACGTGACGTATTTTGACGTTTTTGCCTTTTTTTGAAATGTTTAAAAAGCCATAACTTTTTAACGCCTTATTCGATTTTGATGTTCAAGATGGCATTCGCGCAGTTTTTTGATACCTAAAACCGTTACCGAGAGTGCAAAATCGTTAGTCTAAAAATCTCTAAGTTATTGAAAAAAAAACACTTTTTTTGAAATTTTTCGACAACGATATCTCACGAACGAATCAACCGATTTTAATTTGCAAAACGGCATTGGACGTGGCTTTTTAAGCTTGAGAGCTGATTAGGTTATGAAATTGATCAATGCAATAGCCAAAAAGATATGCCCAAAAAACATCATTTTTACCAATTGTTTTTTTCGGTTATTTTGAAATTTCTCGAAATCTACCAGCTCGAATCGGTTCCAACTTACAGGGAATGTAAGTTAGATGGAACTCTTTAGAATGCTTTTTATTTCATTCCGATCGGTCAAGCCGTTCAAAAGTTATAAGACGTTTACATACATCCACAAACACACACACACACATCCACACGTACATACAGACATACAGACACCCTCGTAAAAATAGTCAGGGAAGGTTCCTAAGACCTCAAAACGTTGAGATCCGATGAAAACTCGATTTTCGAAAAACGGGGTGAAACCAATAACTTCCCGATTTTAAAAAAATTTTTAATTTTTTTTAGCGGGAAGTTAAAAACTATTTTAATCAATTAAAATTAAAAAAAAAACTGTTTAAAAATCATTATATTTCTGGACAACAAATTAACAAAAAAGATTCTCAAAAATGTTCAATTTTTTTCTTAAACAATTTTATAAACAAATTACGAAAAAAATTAAAAACTTATGTTAATTACTGAAATTAAAACAGGCATGACTAAATAATAATTCAAAAAAAAAAATATCAACTTTTTTAGATATTTTATTTTGCAATAGTTATGAAAAATTATAATTAACAAATTAATAAACTTCTATGCACATTTATCGCACGATCTTGTAAAGCATACATATGAAAAGGCTACACGAAGTTAAAATTTTTAGGCCAATTATTTATACCTTTTATTCCATCGTTTATGCCAACAGATACTGGGAAAAAATTTGTTATTTAACAATTGAATAACTTTTTAAAAAACAGTAGAAAAATGTTTTTTCCAAATGTTAGTAAAATACTAGAATTTTTTCAAATTTTTAAAATATTTTATCTGATAAACCCCGTTTAGCGAAGGCTCGTGTATGCCAAAAAGCTACTATTTTCAACGTCAAAGTAAAATTATAAATACTGGTGATAAAGTCTCGGGAGCACGGGACTTTTTTTGTAAATTTCCTTCTGTTTAACGGGCTTTTTTCAAAATTACTTAAATATTAATATTTTTCGAGATATTAACAAGAACATAAATATTTTTTTATCTTATTTTATTAATAACAATTGCAATTTTTTGCCTGTACACTTTTTCTTTAAAAACATTTTTCTAGGGTTTATTCCAAATCCAATGAGCTATCGCTCATATTTTTAGGAACTTTATTTTAATTTTTCACGTTTTTTAAGATGTTGACTAGAGTATAAATGACACACAAAATATAAAGTTTGTATTTCACTGCAAATTGTTAATCTGTTTCTTTATTATTTATTAATTTTATATTTTTACATTTTTATTCTTTCTAAGAAAGTATTGGTATAAATAAAACAAATATTTACCATATCATATTTGTTCACTATAAAGTTTAAACCATATTAAATTTGCCTATTAAATGGCAACACTGTAGGACGCAAAAATGATAGTTACTTTCATATAATTTTTACAAATCGTATATAACAGACGCAATAATGATACAATATTATATGGACGCAGAAATGATAGAGAAACATATAAATAACAAAACTTTATTTTATGATTAACAAAAAATTAAAAGTGGTTATCTAACATTACTAAACCTGTTGATAAGTATATTTAACTTCAATTATTGATATATCTAAGAATTTTGATGGACGCAATATGACTGGTTTTTTTATTGACGCAGTAATGATATAGTGATGTAAATATATATATATATATATATATATATAACGTGAAGTCAATAGTGGAGTTGCAGTCAATGTTATGGCCAATGTAAATGAAGAAAACTCTTTTATTTTTGTCAAGCTTTCGAATTTATTTAATTCTTTTTCAAGACATCTATAGTGAAGAAAAAAATTTTTTATATAATAAAATTTTTTTTTTTTTTTTTTTTTTTTTTTTTTTTTTTTTTTTTTTTTTATATTGAACCAGTCACTATACCATTATTCATATATATATATATATATATATATATATATATAACCAAAAGGGGAAAATTATTGGGCATGTACGCAAAAAGGATCCATAAGGCCACGAGTAGGAATGGTAACCGCAGACATGCATGTTTCTGGCTCATTAGCCGTCATCAGTGCGGCATAACCAAGTAGGGTATTGCACTTGGCTAGCAAAAGTGTTGGGTACTTGGGAGCAAAGGATGTTGGGGAAACATGTGTAAAGAAACATAAAAACACAAAAACAACGAAAGCTCACACAGGAGTCCTATCGCCATTTTGTGCTTTCGGCCAGCTGTGCCAATGGGTTTTCGGCTAGCAACCAGCGTCGCAACGTTGGCGAAACGGACTCATTGTGTTTGAGTCGTTCTAAGCCCAGGATATGAAATAAACAAAGTGCCAAGAAAATGCGTATTAATATAAACAAAAGGGGAAAATTATTGGGCATGTACGCAAAAAGGATCCATAAGGCCACGAGTAGGAATGGTAACCGCAGACATGCATGTTTCTGGCTCATTAGCCGTCATCAGTGCGGCATAACCAAGTAGGGTATTGCACTTGGCTAGCAAAAGTGTTGGGTACTTGGGAGCAAAGGATGTTGGGGAAACATGTGTAAAGAAACATAAAAACACAAAAACAACGAAAGCTCACACAGCCGAAAACCCATTGGCACAGCTGGCCGAAAGCACAAAATGGCGATAGGACTCCTGTGTGAGCTTTCGTTGTTTTTGTGTTTTTATGTTTCTTTACACATGTTTCCCCAACATCCTTTGCTCCCAAGTACCCAACACTTTTGCTAGCCAAGTGCAATACCCTACTTGGTTATGCCGCACTGATGACGGCTAATGAGCCAGAAACATGCATGTCTGCGGTTACCATTCCTACTCGTGGCCTTATGGATCCTTTTTGCGTACATGCCCAATAATTTTCCCCTTTTGTTTATATTAATACGCATTTTCTTGGCACTTTGTTTATTTCATATCCTGGGCTTAGAACGACTCAAACACAATGAGTCCGTTTCGCCAACGTTGCGACGCTGGTTGCTAGCCGAAAACCCATTGGCACAGCTGGCCGAAAGCACAAAATGGCGATAGGACTCCTGTGTGAGCTTTCGTTGTTTTTGTGTTTTTATGTTTCTTTACACATGTTTCCCCAACATCCTTTGCTCCCAAGTACCCAACACTTTTGCTAGCCAAGTGCAATACCCTACTTGGTTATGCCGCACTGATGACGGCTAATGAGCCAGAAACATGCATGTCTGCGGTTACCATTCCTACTCGTGGCCTTATGGATCCTTTTTGCGTACATGCCCAATAATTTTCCCCTTTTGTTTATATTAATACGCATTTTCTTGGCACTTTGTTTATTTCATATCCTGGGCTTAGAACGACTCAAACACAATGAGTCCGTTTCGCCAACGTTGCGACGCTGGTTGCTAGCCGAAAACCCATTGGCACAGCTGGCCGAAAGCACAAAATGGCGATAGGACTCCTGTGTGAGCTTTCGTTGTTTTTGTGTTTTTATGTTTCTTTACACATGTTTCCCCAACATCCTTTGCTCCCAAGTACCCAACACTTTTGCTAGCCAAGTGCAATACCCTACTTGGTTATGCCGCACTGATGACGGCTAATGAGCCAGAAACATGCATGTCTGCGGTTACCATTCCTACTCGTGGCCTTATGGATCCTTTTTGCGTACATGCCCAATAATTTTCCCCTTTTGTTTATATTAATACGCATTTTCTTGGCACTTTGTTTATTTCATATCCTGGGCTTAGAACGACTCAAACACAATGAGTCCGTTTCGCCAACGTTGCGACGCTGGTTGCTAGCCGAAAACCCATTGGCACAGCTGGCCGAAAGCACAAAATGGCGATAGGACTCCTGTGTGAGCTTTCGTTGTTTTTGTGTTTTTATGTTTCTTTACACATGTTTCCCCAACATCCTTTGCTCCCAAGTACCCAACACTTTTGCTAGCCAAGTGCAATACCCTACTTGGTTATGCCGCACTGATGACGGCTAATGAGCCAGAAACATGCATGTTTGCGGTTACCATTCCTACTCGTGGCCTTATGGATCCTTTTTGCGTACATGCCCAATAATTTTCCCCTTTTGTTTATATTAATACGCATTTTCTTGGCACTTTGTTTATATATATATATATATATATATATATATATATATATATATATATATATATATATATATATATATATATATATGTTATATCGGTGAAAACAGAAAAGACTTTTTAAAAAATATTATTATTTTATTTAACCGTTAACCGGATTTAAATTATAAAAATGAGTTACAATAATTATTATTAATTTAATTTGAAGATTGAATAGTAACTGAGTATATAAAATCATTTACCTAAATTTATAAGTTTTTAAGTTTATTGTCAGCAGTTTTGAAGTTCATTCCCATGGGAAATGCAATTCAGTAATTTAATAGAAAAATGTAATCTGATATGAAATATGAATAGTGGTGTATCCGTTTTGTATACTCAGTGAAAATTCTAATATAACAACTTTCCCCTTATATAAAAAAAGTTGATGTGAACCATCAAGTTTTTGATAAAAATATTAAGCATAAGTGAATATAAAATATAAAATAAATTCAAAAAGAAGAGAATATAAAATAAAATGAAAGAATAAAGCATAAGCAAAAATATTAAAAACATTATTTAATTAACAAGTTAATTAAGCTTTAATTCTAACACTAATAAGCACAAACCGATTTTCACAGCGTTCACTAATTTAGACGCACTCTTCGGTTTCTAATTTGGGTCTCTTACTCGCACAGATTTTTGAGAGTCTTTCGGGAAACGAAATTTCTTCTTGGGTGGTTTCTGCAGTTTTTCTGAACTTGTTTCTAAACTTGTAGATTACAAATATTATAACAAGGCTTGCTATAAGCCCAATGGTAACGAAAGTGAACCAAGAAATACTTTTCTCTGCAAACGGCTGATTTATTAGATTGTCCAAATTTGTAGAATACTGGTCCAACTTATTTTTCATGCCTTCTAAGTCGTCAATATTTAGGTTATCTAGCTGCAATGGTTTCAGTTTCGGAATATTTATTTTGATAGGAACATTATCGCAGCAATTATAGTTGATAAGAACTGGATGTGTGTTATGTGAAATATTGAAAACTCTTTTAGTACTGGCCTGGATTTTAGATACACCAACAAAAGCGAAACAATCTGTTGAGAGTTGTAATATCGAAGTTTTATTGGTTATTATAGTCTTTGTATTTTGATTAGGGCAATTTATAGTTGTATATACTGGTTCGGCAATAAGCACTAGCCAAATATTCTCGCCAAGTTTTTGGATGTTGTATCCCTGTCCATAAATCAAAGTGCTTTCACAATTTGTAGGTACGGTTTTAAGATTTCTAAAAAGCTGAACCTCACAAGGAGCATTATTGTCGATTGGGTAGTTGTAAAGTTCATGACACAATTTTTGGTAAGGTGTTATTTGCTTACATGCATGTGGGTTTTTGACAGCAACATATGTTAAAGAATCATCATCTCGCGCAATAAATTTTTCGGTTATTTTCAAAATGTGGTGAAATCCTGTTCTATTGTCATATATTGGTATAGGGTACAAATGAAATAGGGTAAAACTTTGGGGTTCTATTAGAGGGATTTTTAGGACAAATACTAAGTCAGTATTAGTTTGGTATGCTTCAAGTTCAATTATCTGGAGATATTGAGAGATTTTTGATAATTTTATAGGTAATGGTAGATTTCTCCTTTCTAAATTCTGAGAAATTTCCTTTAATGATAAAATTAGCTCTACAGGCTCAATGATGGAACTATGAAGTATCTTTAGACGAGCAAATATTATAGAATTTAAAATGTCGTTTACAGAATTTTCTAAGAAAGCATAGCTTTCCATTAATTTTTCGCAGATTTCAAGAAACTTTAATTTTGTCTCGATATAAATTATTTCACTATTTGTTTGTAAAAGCGTTTCCTCAATTTTTGCTATATCATCATTAAATGTTTTTTCGCTAATTTTTAGTTGTTGAACAGTTGTATTAAAATCATTAAGAACTGAAGCGGTTACTGAAATTTGTTTTTTCATTAGATTCTCAATTTGATGCTGGTTGTCTTTTAATTGTTCGATACATTTGTTATAATATTCGCCATCGGATGCATCAAGATTTCCAGTTATTGCTTTGAATATGCTTCCCGCACCGTTAATAAGTCCGCGTTTTTGTCTGTTACTGTTAAATGTAATTTCGTCAAATTTAGTTTTTATTGATTTCGAAAGTTGAATAAGTAGATCCAAATGAGATTTAACTTCAGTATAAAAAATGTTTTTTAAGTGAGATTTGGGTTCGAAAGTTTTCTGAATAGTTTCTAAAATGTTATTGTTTGTATAGAAGCTCTCTTTGAGGGAGGTAATATTTTTATGTACGAGTAATGTCCATGCATTGTTTGCTATAACTATTTTGGATTCATCGTAATAATACACTCCAACTGTATTATCGATCGGTTCTAATGTGTATTGGCAAGTTGCTGTTCCGATCAGCAAGAGAAACCTGAAAATAAATTAATTTTCAAAATAGGGTTTCATTACATCGAAATTATATTTTGATTTTTGTTTCGTTTCCAGATTTAGAACGGTAGCTGAGTTTTTATGAATTTCTAAAATTTCAAAAGGTCCTTTAAATTTATTTCCTAATTTATTTTTTATTTGGATTTCTTTAATATAGACTCGGTCTCCAATTTTATAAGCTGGTGTATTTTTGGATGCTGCTTGGTCAATGCGTTCTTTTGCTTTTTTTTTCTGTGGTATAGTTTTTGCTCTTGGATTTTGTAGTAATATGATATACGATTATTTAAATCTCGTATATATTTTGTCAATAGCTGCTCTTGGTTGTAAAGAGTTTCAGGTGGTCTGCCGGACGTATGTCCAAAGATCAACTCATACGGAGTAAATTCATGCGTATTATTTTTTGAATTGTTAGGATTTCCTGCAACGAATGCACGTATCATATCCAAGAGGGTTACATGAAATCTTTTTACAGATCCATTGGATTGAGGGTCATCGACACTTGAAAAAGCATGTTTAATATCGTACATTAGACACAGATCTCTTAATATTGCGTTGTCAAATTCTCTGCCACAATCACAGTGGATTCGAAAGGGTGTCCCAAAATGATGAAAATATTTTATAAGTGTATTAACAATGGAATTAGCTGTTTTATCTACCAGAGGGTAGGCTTGAGAAAATTTAATTAGCTCATCTGCAATGGTGAGAGCAAAGTTTCTTTGAGAAATTTCAAAAATGGCTAAGTTTATTCTTTTGAAATGGGTTTTTGGGATTTTTCTTATTACTAGGGGATTGGTTAAATTTTTCCTGTATATTTTTGTTCTTTGACAGATCTTACATGGTTTAATATAATTTTCGACGTCTTTAGTCGAACTATTCAAATTATGTTTTTGTCTTATTCTTCGAATTGTTTCGTTTATACCCTGATGTAGATGTGTTTTTCTTCTGTGATATTGATCTAGTATTAAGGATATTTGTTTGGGATCTGGTGTTTGGCGTACATTTTGACAAACTGTTTGCTTTAAGTCAGTTTCAGGAAATATAAAAGATAATACTTGTAATATTGTTAGATCAGGGTTATTTTCTATACGATAAGTTTTTGAAAGTTTAAAGACATGTCGGCCTTTATACATTAATGTAAAAAGATTTTTAATAACTGAGTAATAATCGTAAGGAACAGTTATAATAAAGTATTTCTGATTTGATAACATGTTATTTGCCAAATCAGAAAAATCTACATGTTCTATAAATATGTCCTCAATTATTCTATTATAAATGTCTTCCAATGTTTTGACTTTGAAGAAAAGTATAAGTTTATTCTCTTTGGCTGGTAACTGACTACTCAAAAACTTTATTTTTGAATAATCGATCATCCATTTTTCCTTATATAGGTTTAAGAGGGTTGTTACTTCTGAAGCTTCTTTGTTTATTTCGAGGTCTGTATTTGTAAAATTGACAGTTTTATTTAAAGTATTTATATTTAGAACTGAAGAAAGGAAATTATCCTTTTTATTTATTTTAACTATTGCACTTGGAAGTGGAACCGTTTTTATTTCTTGATTTAATAAAATTGCTTCTGTATTTCTGAGGTTACATTTTAATTTAAATATTGTTTCTGTTCGTGGTTCGACTACGTTATTATATAGGCTATCAATTTTTTTTGGGATATCTTTATTATCAAAGTAGGAGGAATTAATGTTTTGAGTATTTTCTGAAGTTTCACAATTTATGGTTGGTTGTTGTTGGTCATGTTTAGTATCGTCATCAATTTTATATAAAGGTATAGTCTTAAAGTCTGTAATAAGTTGTTTATTTTTTAGGTCAATTGTGCAGTTATAATGTTCTAAGAAATCTGATCCTAGTATTCCGTCGAATTCGATGTCAAGGTTGCAAATGTATACTTTATGTGGATCATCATTTGAGAAGAATGGGATTAATAATGACTCATTTATTATTATCTGTTTGTTTGCTATACCTTGAATTACAACATTTTCATAGTTTCGATTTTTAAAATTTGAACAAGTTGCAGGTTTGAAAATTGAAATTCCAGCACCTGTGTCAATTAATAATTTAAAACTATTGGTAGCATCTTTAATATAATATAAATTTTTTGAATTTACTGGAAATATTGAATTTAGAGAAATTTCTGTTGGAGGCATAAATTGGGGTTTGTATCTGTCAAATTTAATTTTTGGACTTGTGTTTGTATATGTGTTACCGAATTGTTTTGATCTAATATCGGAGGGGTAGAAGGTAGAATAGCCTGCTGAAAATCCTGATTTTCAAAATTTGATTCGAATTCATTAGGGTATTGATCGAGATTTTGACTATTTGTTATAACATGATCAGGATGATCATATTCATTGTTATATGTTTGAGAGTAATTTTCGTATTGGTCGAAATCATTGAGAGAATCGTAATCGTAATAAAGGTCGATACCATTATCGGAATAATAATTATTGAAGTTTTGCTCATAATCATTGCAAAAGTACAAGGGTTGATTTTGATTCATGTGGTAAGTTTGGGGTTGATTTTTGTGGTAATTATTATAGTTTGGATTTGGTTGAATAACTGATGGTCTTGGAGGGTTGACATTATTATTAAATTGAGTAATTGGTGGACGACTTTGTTGAGATGGGCCTTGAGGATGAGTCCTAAAATGTTGTTGTTGATTTTGAGAATTATTTTGGAAGTTTGGTGGTTGTGTCGTTCTTGGATGATTTTGGAAATTATTAAACGAACTTTGTATAGGAACTTGAGTTTGTCGCTGTCGTATAAGACATTCGTTATTTGTATGTCCTGTTCGTTTACAAAATGAACATTGTTTAATACCCGTTGGTGGATTTAGTTTACGTAAGGGTGTACTCGGGTTTCTTTGGGTTTGAAATTTTTGATTTTCAAAATACGACAACTGGAGTTCTCGTTTGACCCTATTTGTTGCTATTAATATACTCGTTGGGTTACTTGCTCGTACTATCTGTCCGATTCTTGGTTCTAATCCAGTAAGTAAAGTGTTTAAAACTAGAGAATCAACAAGATTAGTTTGTGCAGTTTTTTGTTCAACGGAAAAAGAAATTTGTTGGTTAATAGATGCATGCATTTTTGCTTCATGCGTTTGAAGTCTATCTATAAATGAAAGAGGTGTTTCGTTATTAAGCTGTCGCATTCTTTGAAGGTCTTGAATAAGTGAATTTAAATCACGAGAGTCACCAAAATGAGATTCTAATAAGTTTCTAATTTCTTCAAATGTATTTGGGTCGCGGGAATTAATTAGTTCAGACGCTCGGCCTTTTAGTTTATTTTTAATATGAAGAGTAAGCAATATTTTTTGATTTCCGATTGCCATGCTTAAAGCTGTTCTACAAGCATTAATAAAACTGTTTAAAAAAATTTGGTTACCGTCAAATTCCGGTACCATAGCAAAAATTTCAGATAATTTATAAGGTTCTATAGAATGAGTTGGATCTGAAGAACTACCAGTATTGGTATTGTTGCCTGTATTGGCGTTATTGTTGGCAGTGTTTCGAGTATCTACCATTTTGAATGTTTTTAGAGAAATATAAATATAAAGGGAATAATAAAAAAATAATTATAAAAATACAGATAAATGACAATAGAACAGTAAAATTAAAGAAAAACGAGATAATTCTTACGCAATTATTTTCATGCCTTGTAGATGAAATCCAGATCCGTAAGCTGTGCTACACCAGGTTGCTTCTTCCCGATGCCGGTTAGACCGTCTAAAGTTGAAAATATTGTGTTTGAACGTTGTTCTTCCTTAAAGGTTTAGGAACCACCACACCTAGTGAGGAATGTCCGTGTTCTAAATGCGAATCGACACTTAGTGAGGAATGTCCGTGTTCCAAATGTTATTCTCTTATTCTTGGTTAGGGTCGCCCGTGTTCTAAATTCGAAATTCGGCACTTAGTTTGGATCAAACATGTGTTCTAGATGCGTTAGAGGAATCCTACTGACTGCGCCACTGTTATATCGGTGAAAACAGAAAAGACTTTTTAAAAAATATTATTATTTTATTTAACCGTTAACCGGATTTAAATTATAAAAATGAGTTACAATAATTATTATTAATTTAATTTGAAGATTGAATAGTAACTGAGTATATAAAATCATTTACCTAAATTTATAAGTTTTTAAGTTTATTGTCAGCAGTTTTGAAGTTCATTCCCATGGGAAATGCAATTCAGTAATTTAATAGAAAAATGTAATCTGATATGAAATATGAATAGTGGTGTATCCGTTTTGTATACTCAGTGAAAATTCTAATATAACATATATATATATACAGTGTGACCCATTTCGAATGGAAACACCCCTGTAGAATTCTTATTTATTAACCGATTGGAATAATTTTTTTTTCTATTTTTAAGTTAAAAAAAGTTTTACTCGAAGACCTAATTTGACATCTTTAATTTCGTTTTCAAGGCCTACTATGCCACTTTTTTGTTGTCAAAATGAAGAATTTTTATTAGCGATTTTTTTTATTAAAAAATGACGACACCACTGGATTTAGAGTGGCTTTAAATAGCTCTGATTAAAATTTCATGAATAAATATTAATAAATAAAAAAGTTATGACAACCTAAAATTTGAAAACTCGTCAACCTAAGAGTTACAAAATAACACACTGTATCAACATTTAGCGACACAAATTGTGATTTTTTTTATTAATTTAAACAATAAACTACTTTTTTACCAAGTAAGTATTTTAGTCTTATAATTGTTTTTGTTTTTGTTTATTTTAGATCCTGGTCGCCTCTACCAATCTACCATTTACTTAAACATTTGTCGTAGCGCTTGCGAATATTTTTAGTGACACAATAAACAAAAACAATTATAAGACTAAGATACTTAATATGTGAAAAAGTGGTTTATTGTTTAAATTAATAAAAAGAATCACAATTTGTGTGGCTAAATGTTGATACAGTGTGTTATTTTGTAACTCTTAGGTTGACGAGTTTTCAAATTTTAGGTTGTCATAACTTTTTTATTTATGAATATTTATTCATGAAATTTAAATCAGAGCTATTTAAAGCCACTCTAAATCCAGCGGTGTCATCATTTTTTAATAAAAAAAAAGCTAATAAAAATTCTTTAAAAATTATTCCAATCGGTTAATAAATAAGAATTCTACAGGGGTGTTTCCATTCGAAATGGGTCACACTGTATATATATATATATATATATATATATATATATAAGAAGAAAAAAAAAAAAGGTGCTAAGTATGCGTACTTAAGACAAAAAAAGGGACAAATTATTGGGCATGTACGCAAAAAGGATATAGGGTCACGAGTAGGAATGGTAACCGCAGACATGCATGTTTCTGGCTCGTTAGCCGTCATCAGTGCGGCATAACCAAGTAAGGTATTGCACTTGGCTAGCAAAAGTGTTGGGCACTTGGGAGCAAAGGATGATAGGGAAACATGTGTCAAAAAACACAAAACAGCGAAAGCTCACACAGGAGTCCTATCGCCATTTGTGCCTTCGGCCAGCTGTGCCCACACTTCGGGGCTACGACCAGCGTCGCCACGTTGGCGAAACGGACTCATTGTGTTTGAGTCGTTCTAAGCCCAGGATGTAAAATAAAAAAAAAAAAAAGGGTGCCAAGTATGCGTACTTAAGACAAAAAAAGGGACAAATTATTGGGCATGTACGCAAAAAGGATATAGGGTCACGAGTAGGAATGGTAACCGCAGACATGCATGTTTCTGGCTCGTTAGCCGTCATCAGTGCGGCATAACCAAGTAAGGTATTGCACTTTTTGCGTACATGCCCAATAATTTGTCCCTTTTTATATATATAAATAAAAAAATAGAAATTTTAATGGCGCAAAATTTATTACATGCTATCACTTCAATATATAATTTTCCCCTTTTGTTTATATATATATATATATATATATATATATATATATATAAACAGAAAAAAAAAAAATGATACAAAGTATCTTGCGTAATACTGTCAAAATTTGTGCGTGGTTAGAGTTTTCTAACACAAATGCACATTGATGCTGCAACATGAATATAAATATCAACTATTCTATACAAGGGCAAAACCAACTACAGACATGTTTCGATCTTGTTAGATCTCATCAGTGCACTGATGAGATCTAACAAGATCGAAACATGTCTGTAGTTGGTTTTGCCCTTGTATAGAATAGTTGATATTTATATTCATGTTGCAGCATCAATGTGCATTTGTGTTAGAAAACTCTAACCACGCACAAATTTTGACAGTATTACGCAAGATACTTTGTATCATTTTTTTTTTTTTTTTTTTTTTTTTTTTTTTTCTGTTTATTACTAGACTGTCATAACGCTCCGTTCGTTATTTATATATATATATATATATATATATATATATATATATATATATATATATATATTATAACATATAAGCGAAAATGCATATATATTATAACATATATGAAAATACCTTGAAAATTTTTATTTTAATATAGATGTGGATAAGGTAAGATTCAACTTAATTTCTTTTATTTTAATGATTGTTACTTTAACATAAGTTCTTATCTATTCTCTTTCTCAGGGTGCGAGTTCAAAAAATCTCAACTAAAAAATGGATTCAAATTTAACTAATATTGAAAATTTCAAAAAAAAAAATATAATAAAATTCAACAATCATATACCAAATTGCAATTTTGTACGACAATTCCGATTTGACCTTAACCTCACTTTTTCTTATTGTTTGTGCGCATCAACACATTACCTTCAAATTTCAGACATCGTTAAATCAAGGGTTATGAAAAATACTGAATTTTGTAATCAGTAAAGCAAATTAAACTTATTAAAGAATGTAAAAACAACTTATTTAAACAGTGAAACAGTGTACAAGTGAAATTAAATGTTCATCAACTACAGAAAAATCAAACACAGGAATGTTCTTTATTTTTTAAAAAAAATTGGAAATAGATACCGTGTTTTGAAGTTTTGGTATTCTCTCTGGACAACCGAAGGCACAGGCTATCATTTCCTATTGGAATCCAACCATTTCCCAGGAACATCAATGATATACGGACACTTTATAGATGTAGACGACTAAATTTGCTTTTCATCCGGAAATAACTTGATCTTGCATCAAATGGTGAGTAAACTATTACTCTCTTTCTTATCAGAAACCAGTTTTACTTTAGTTATATTACTCAGGAAACATTCATATAACTAAACTGCTCCGCACACCATTCCTAACATTTATTTCTCCATATATATGAACTTTAATTCTTACCAGTGGCTATCAACAGTTGTCTTGTGGCTTTGTTAACACTTTTTACTACTTTTATACTTTCTTTTATAAGTATTTAAATAAAAAAATAGAAATTTTAATGGCGCAAAATTTATTACATGCTATCACTTCAAAAGCCCCAAAAACAAGAGAGCGATTCAGAGAATCAACAATTTAACAACTGAATCCCCAAACAATCTTACACTATCATTATTAGGTTCTATTCGCCTACTAACTTATTAATCAAATAAAGTTACTAAAATTCTAATACCTAATTCCTTATTTACATTTTAATACAATAGACATTCTTTTTTAAAATTTGCTAAACTTTTGATGAGTTGTTAATTTTATAATATCTTTTGCCTACTAATTCTTTATCAAATCAAATTACTAAAAATCTAATACTTAACTAATTATTTACATTTAATACAATAATCATTCTTTTAAAATCTGATATACTTTAAATGAATTGTTAATTTAACAATATCTTATCTACAATATAATCTAATGTCTTTCTATTTTCAGAATTTTTCATTTGGAAATTAAACTAATAACAAATCATAATATGTCTTGAGAACAAACATTGTCTATTCCAAAAGTAAGTACAAACTTTTTCTTTATTTCCTTCTATAAGTTCTAATATTTTATACAGAGATTTATGTAAAACTTTACATTGATGTCTTAACATTCGGTTTTCTTATTTCATTTTATCTTAATTTATTTAAAATCGGTTTTAATTACTAAGGTATCGTAAAATTTATACACTTTTTCAATAGTTACTCTCATTATCTATTTGATACATGATTATTGGAATTTTATATGTTATAGATAAATTATATTATTTTGATTCTTTGAATATCTCTTATATGTACTTGTTGCATATTTTAATTTCTCATTTTGTTTTATTTTTTCTTTTTAGGTATTGAGAAGAAGACGACGATTATAAATTATCCCAAATTAACTACATTTGCACTCTGCCTTGGAATGAGAATATAATTTCCTTTTCTCTATTTTTATTAATTTTCTTTATATGTACTTAATTGAAATAGCATAGTAACATAAATCATCTCAAATCCCCCAATTAAAATTTTTGAATCAATCATATTTTCATATTTGATTAAAAAATTATAATTTCCATTCCAAATTTTCCACATTTATAACTGTTAAATAACTTTGTTTCATACTTTTTATCTTTCTATGTCCTATTATATTTTAATAAATTTTATACAAATTTCTTTGTTCTATATTTCATATTATAATCTGTTTATATATTATGTACTTGCTTGTAAATAATTATTCATGTACAATGAACACCAAAAAAAAAATTAATTTCTCTAAGATCCTCCCTTGGAAAAATCTTTTATGAAAATTATTCAAACTGTTTATTCATATCAATTTTAATTCTAATAATTTAAAATTTAACTGGATTGCCTTAATGTTTATTCTATAAACATCACCCTATCAAAAACAAAAAACTAAATACACCTAAAATTACTATTTACAACATAACATTTATTTACAAGATTATTCTAAATATCATCTACCCTTCTGCAGGTGTAAACTTGTATACATCTTTAATATTAAAAATTCCTCTTAACCTACCCGTATTCGGACAAACCAACCTATAACTGTTTTGTGCATTCTCGTTGTCAACCACATATGGTCCCTCAAATGGCATTAATAATTTAGCACATTGATTTTCCCTTTTGTTTGCCACTTGTAACGCTCTAATGATAACCAAATCCCCCTTTTTGAATTTAGTTTTCTTTTTAAATTTCTGTTCCTGTCTTTTGATGTATCTATCAGCATTTCTTTTCAAATTTTTGTTGACCTTTTCTAAAATCTCATGCATCTGTTGATTTCTAACTACCTCCCAATTTCTTTCCGGTGCTCTTCCTTTAAATAACAATTCCGGACATTCTTTCGTAATCCCATGCGGAGTTTCATTCACATATCTCTGAACTTCTTCCAAGTTATTTTCCCATAATTCGTGTTCTTGGCTACATAAAATTCTTAAGTATTTAATAATTTCTTTAATGTATCTCTCCGCTGGATTTGAAGAAGGGTTTCTTATACTTATAAAATTTACGTTTATGTTAAATTGCTGACAAGCTGACAAAAATTTATTATTCTCAAAATAGGTAGCATGGTCTAAGATGATTCTTTCTGGTTTTCCATGTACTTGTATGAAATTTTTTAAACATTTTATTACTAGTTTAGTATTAGTTCTTGAACATGGATACAGCTGCACATATTTGGTAAACACATCCACCATTACCAAAATATGTTTCTTTCCTTGGATACTTGACACTAGGTTGCTTATGAAATCCATAGCTACTATTTGTAAAGGTCTTTGAGTGATTATTGGTCTATTTGTATTAATGTTATGATAGTTTTTTTCTTTTGCCAATTGGCACATTGTACAAGCTTTGCAAATTTCTTTGGTTTTAGTTAAATCGTTCTTTGCATAAAAGTTCTCTCTAAATAACATCCATAACTTCCTCACCCCAATATGTCCATATTCCTGATGTAAATTGAATAAAATATCTTTAGCATAATCTGTTGTTATTACATAGGCATCCCAGTTTTCTAACTTCTTATATATGATATTATCTACTACAAAAGTTCTTCTCTTTTCCACTTCATTTAAAAATGCCTGATCTCGAATAATACTTTCTAAACTATACAACCCCTTTTTGTCCAATAACTTATTAATCCCAATTTTAAATTTTTTATGATCCCCTTGCTCTTCTACTTCTCTACTTAATGCATCAGCTATGATGTTGTTCTTTCCAGGTATGTATTTAATTTCAAAATCATATTCTTGCAGTAATAATAGCCATCTGTGTACCCTATTATTTGCATATCGATTTTTCAACATTGCAGTTAACGCCTTGTGATCGCTTTCTACCACAAATCTAGCCCCTAGTAAGAAAAATCTTAATTTTGTTATACAAAACACAACACTCGCCATTTCCAATTCCGTTACTGTGTATTTTTTTTCACTATTTTTTGTAACTCTTGAAACAAAACTAATGGGCACTTCTCCTTCTTCCTGAATTTGTATCAGCACTCCTGCTAATCTATCTATAGATGCATCAGTTCTGAGGACGAAAGGTTTATCATACTGTGGATGATTGTAATGAATATACCTTTACGTTTATAGGCTTTAATCAGCAAAACTTAAACATAGTACATTGACAATATACATAAACTAAAGTCAAAGTGACTGATAAACAAAACAACATGTATCAATAAGTTATAAGTAAGACTAAATGAATGTAAGGTAGCAAAATATATAACATTCGCCCCAGGTAAAATAATGTTCATTAATTATTATACTGGAGCCGATTTGGTGGATAATGGATTCGGGTAGATCTTCTAACAGTTGATTCATTTTCAATTTTATTTGATTCATGTTCATCAGAGGGTATACAAATATTTTTATTATTGTCTACTATAGTGGAATCTCCTGACAAATTTGCAACTTGAGTATCATTCAGATCTTCATTACTTATAAGATGTGGATCTCCTCTTGGTGCTAAATGTTTGATAGAAACGGTAGCTTCTTTTCCATCGTCATATCTAATCCATGCATATTCAGGATTAGCTTCAATCAGAGTCACTTCATCAACTAGTGGATCATATTTACTTGTTCTATTCTGTTTTTTAACTAAGATTTTCTGTGGTGTCGAGAGCCAGGATGGTATTGATGTTCCGCTTATAGATTTTCTTTGAAAGGCAAAAAATCTCTCATGGGGTGTACAGTTAATAGCGGTACATAAAAGGGAACGAATGGAATGTAGTGCATATGGAAGTACAGTCTCCCATTGTTCAACAGCTAAGTTTTTTGTTTCAAGAGCCAAACAAACAGTGTTCCATATGATTCCATTGTATCGTTCTACTTGACCATTTCCCTCTGGGTTATAAGGTGTGGTGCGACTATGAGATATTCCTCTGGATTGGAGATATTCGTTGAATTCTCTGGATATTAAGGAAGATCCATTATCCGAATGAATGTAGGCAGGCATTCCAAACAATGTAAAAAGTTGTTCCAGACATTTTATAGCAGTTGAGCTTGTGACGTCAGAACATGGAAAGGCAAAAGGAAACCTGCTGTATTCATCTATAATTGTCAGTATATATTTATTTTTAGTATTTGAAGGTAAAGGTCCTTTAAAATCAATATTTAGGCGTTCCAGTGGTTTTGTGGCTTTGATTAGGTGACTGTTAAAATTTTTGTAAAATTTTGGCTTAATTTTGTTACAAACTGGGCATCCAGATGTTATTTTCCTGATATCGTCTAACGAATGTGGTAGATTTCTTATGCGAACAAAATGATACATTCTGGTAACTCCTGGATGGCATAAGTTTTGGTGTAATTTGAATAAATCGTCTGTTGTACAACTTGCTGAAATTCTCGACAGTGTATCAGCTACTGTGTTTTGCTTTCCAGGTCGGTAAATGATGTCGTAGCTGTAGCAAGCTAATTCTAGTCTCCATCTCATGATCTTATCATTTTTAATTTTGCTTGAGTGTCTATTATCGAACATGAATGAAACTGCTTGTTGGTCGGTTATTAGTTTAAAATGACGTGGTAATAGAAAGTGTCTCCATTTTCTTATCGATTCCACACAAGCATATGCTTCTTTCTCAACTGATGAATGCTTCTTTTCTGACTCTGATAAGGTTCTTGAAAAGAATGCTACAGGTTTTCCCGACTGGGTCAAAGAAGCTGCTATGCAAAATTCTGAAGCATCGGTTTCAACTACTAAAGGTTCATTTTCGTCTAAAGACCAAAGAAGTGACTTCGAAATATCTTGTTTTAGGGATTCAAAATCAGAAATTTGTTCTTTATTAATAGGAAATTGTTTACAGTTAACAAGACGTCTGATTTTGTCGGAAAAATTTTGTATCCATTTAGAGTAATGAGAGAACATTCCGAGTACTCTCTGGAGCTCGCTTTTATTCTTGGGCGTTGGTAAATTTATTAGTGGTGAAAGCCTTTCTGGGTCTGGTTTCTTAGTCTTATTTTCTATAGTGTATCCTAAAATGTTGATTGATTTTTGGTTGTATGAAGATTTATCATGATTGATTGTAAGTCTGTATTTTTCTACTGCTTCTAAAAATTTTTTTAAATTTTCGTCATGCTCTTCCTGATTCAGCCCACCTACTGTCACGTCATCTAAATATGGGTAGACTCCCTTTAAATTTTCTTTTGCAATTATAGAATCAATAACTCTTTGAAAACATGCAACTCCATTTGTCACTCCAAAAGGTATTCTTTGAAATTGGTATAAATGTCCCGCAGCTTCGAACGCAGTATATGGTTTGTCTTCTTCTTTGATGGGAATTTGGTGATAAGCACTTTTAAGATCAATTGTACTAAAAACTTCGTTCTTAGAGATCTTGTTGACTAGATTTTCAATATTTGGTAGTGGATAAGCATCTAAAAGAGTGAATTTGTTTATAGTTTGCGAATAATCTATACACATGCGTGGTTTTCTATTTTCGTTGTGTGTGACTAAGACTTGAGCTCGCCAAGGAGAATTGCTTTCTTCGATAATGTTTTCTTCCAAAAGTTTTTTTACTTCTTGCTTAATAAACTGTTCATCTTCACTGGAATGTATGCGTGACTTGGTGGTAATTGGTCTACAATTTGGAGTAAGGTTAGCAAATAACGACGGTGGTTCAACTTTAGCGTCAATTAAACAGCAAACTGATAAGGGGGGCTTGTGTCCTCCAAAGGTCACTTCAACACGACAGTGTTGTTTCATGATATCATGACCTATGATAAGAGGAGCACACAAATTTGAAAGAACGAATATTTTAAATCTTTCATAAGTTGAATCCAACAAATTAATGTTAACTATACAATATCCCTTAATAGATGAAGAACAATTTGAACTTGCCATGAAAACTTGACCTTGGCTTGGATAAATGATTAAACTGTGCTTAACAGCAAAGTCATAATCTAGAAAGCTGTCAGAACTTCCAGTGTCTACGAGAGCATTTGCTAAATTGTCATCAATTCGTGCTTGAATCACTGCTTTTGATAAATGTTTAGATACCACTGTTGTAGATGCTATCACATTGGCAGAAGCTGTAGTGGATGATTTTAATTTAGTGGATTTAGACTTTAAACAAACTTTGGCAAAATGTCCCAGTTTTCGACAATTCTGACAAGTAGCGTTTCGAGCAGGACATTGATTTCTAGGATGCCTAAGATTCCCGCAAAAATAACAGTTTGCTAAACTTGTAGCTGCTGAAGAAGCAATGTCTTGATTAAAATCATTTAAATTTGAGGAGTTGTTGAGTGACTTATACTGTTGCATTTGATTCTTAGCATCTTCTAAAGTACGGGATTTATTTACAGCTTCTTCAAGCGTTAAGGTGGAGTTTTCTAAAAGTCTCTGACGAATTTCATTTTGAATTAGACCTGCGGTGAAGGCATCTCTTATACAATCATCTCGGTTTCTGTCAGCATCTACAGATTTAAAATTACAATTTTTAGCAAGTAATTTTAATGATTGAATGTACTTATCGATACTTTCATTTGGTTGTTGTTTTCTAGTGTTTAATAAATATCTAGCGAATACTTCATTCACTTGTTTAACATAAATTTCTTCAAGAATTTTTATTGAATCATCAAATTTATCGCAATCGCTTATATGTTCAAAGACATTGTGTGATATAAAATTAATTAAAAGTCTAAGTTTTTCACCATCAGTAAGTTCTTTTCTTCTGGAATTGGCGGTTTCTTCTAAAAAATTGTTAAATGTTTGAAGCCAGTGTTTCCATTCTTTTTCTGCCGATGGTGAACCCGGATCGATTTCAAAACGTTCAGGTCTTAAAAACTTGTCCATAGTTCTTTAGCTACTTTCGCTTTATTTGCTGATTAAATTGTAATGAATATACCTTTACGTTTATAGGCTTTAATCAGCAAAACTTAAACATAGTACATTGACAATATACATAAACTAAAGTCAAAGTGACTGATAAACAAAACAACATGTATCAATAAGTTATAAGTAAGACTAAATGAATGTAAGGTAGCAAAATATATAACAATGATATACTTTTAAGTTATTGGTGAAAATTAGCTTCAGTTCTTTGAAAGCTTGTTCTCGTTCTGGTGTCCATTTCCATTTAACATCTTTTTTAAGCAGTTCAATCAATGGAACTTCTTTGCTCGATAAATCCGGAATCAATCTCTTGTAGTAGTTTAAAATTCCAAGGAATCCTCTTAATGTTTTTAAGTTCCTGGGTGTTTGATAATTCAAAATCGCTTGTACTCTTTCTGCATCCATGCTTACCCCTGTAGTATTTAAAACATATCCTAAATATTTTATTTCTTGTTGGTAAAATTTACATTTTTCCACATTTAATTTCAAACCTGCTGTTTCCAGTTCCTTTAAAGTTATTTCCAAATGTTCTTTATGTATTTCTTCATTTTCTGAATACACCAAAATATCATCAATATAATGAAGTATAAATGATTCATGTTTATTCAATATTGTATGTAAAGTTTTAACTAATGCTGCACAAGAACTTTGTAATCCATAGGGTACAACACAAAATTGGTATACAATTCCATCCAACATAAAAGCTGTGTATGGTCTACTACTTTTTTCTAAAGGAATTAGCCAGAAACTGTGTTTAAGATCTAATTTTGAATATATTTTGGCCTTTGTTATTCTTCCAACTATTCCCTCTACATTCATGGGACTTTCATATTGTTTTACTGTGTAAGTATTTATATTCCTAGCATCCAAACATAATCTTATTTCCCCTGACTTTTTTCTAACACACGTAATTGCATTTATATATGGCGAATCAGACCTCTCTATAATCCCATCTTTCATCATTTTGCTTAATTCCTGATATACTTCATCCTTCAACTTATAAGGAATTGGATAAGTCTTAATCTTAAAATTCTTAATATCCTTGTTCATCTTCAACTTGTGGGTATAATTTGATGCTATACACGTTTCTTCATTAAACAGTTTACAATACTTTTTACACAACATTTCCACTTCTTTTTGATATTGTCCACAGTTTCCTTCTAACTCATTATAATCTACCTTTGCAATATTATTATACTGTCTATTCGGATCAACTTCCTGATTTGCATTATTTTCTAAGGTAAATGGTATTATCTGTTGTTCCCATTTCAAACATTCTTCTTCATAATCTATTACTACCTTGTGATTATTCAATTCATCTGAACCTAATATAATGTCATAATTTAAATTTTGAATAAGTAACATTTGGATTTTATATTTCTTAATACCTATTAGTATTTCGTCCATAACCATGTTGTTGGTATCATATAATTTTTTATTATTCGCTCCCACTAATGATAATTTATTTGTTTTTATCATCATAATATCATCTTGTTTAACTTGTGACACTACTTTTTGACTAATTAAAGTAACCTCTGAACCAGTATCTATCATAATTTGGCATTTAATATTTTGAAAAACCCCCTCTATAAAAATTAACCTCCTTAGTTCATTGATTTTAATTTCATCTTCATTAACAAGAAATTCTCTAGGATGTTCATACCTAGAAGAGTAGATGATATTACGCACGTGGAAGCGACTTAGGCAAAATCCACGTTCTGTTCCTGGCCTGGACCAGTCACATCACCTTGATTTGCATTCATAACATTCACCTGTCGACTATTCTCACCTCTATCTCGCCATTCATTATTCTGATTCCCTACATTACGGTTATCCTCATTTCTGCCATTATTATCATTGTTTCTGTTCCATCTATTTCCTGAACCCCTATTCCTATCATAATTATTATTATTTGTAAAATCCCTATTTCTCCTATCAAAATTCCTATTTTCCCAATTTCTACCATTTCTATTAAAATCACTATATCCCCAATTAAATTCCCTATTCCTATTACTAAATCTGTCATTACCATTATTCCTATTCTCATCTCTATTCCTATCATTAAATCTATTACCACCAGAATTCCTGTTTTCATATCTATTCCTATCATTAAATCTATTACCACCAGAATTCCTGTTTTCATACCTATTCCTGTCATTATATCTTTCACTCCCATCATTTCTACTTTCACTTATTAAACTTCGTTCTAGTCTTTGTAAGTAATTTGAGAGATGTTCCATGGTTTTAATTTTGTGTATTGCTATCGTCTCAGTCACATCATGGTTGTATTGTCTTGCCACATATAATACTATTTCTTCTTCTCTCATTTCAGGTTCTAAATATTGTGCATTATTATAAAGTTGCATTGCATATGCATTATAATTTCTTCCTTTATTGTAATCAAACTTTCCAAAATACAGTTTTTCCCTAAATGTCGACTGTTGTATTTCTCCCCAGAAATATTTACAAAATTGCTCTTCGAAATCTTTCATAGAGAAAATTTGGTTTTCTTTATTGCAAAACCAAAGTAAAGGATGTCCTGTTAACATATTACGTATTAACAATTTTTGTTCCGAGAAATCACTAGTATATTTTGTTTTACTTTTCACTATATTGACAAATACTTTTGGATGGATGTGGTTTATGTTTCCATCAAATTTAATTCCTGCATTGTTGTAGTGTGACATCATATTGGGAAGAACTCCCAATGCATTTCCTCTAACATTATTCTCCATAACTTCTTGTAGCTTCTTTTGCATATCCTCAATTTCCTTACTTAATTTAAAACTAGTTAATTCCTGATTCTTACTGCAAACTCCTTTTTGTTTTTCTACTTCTCCCTCTAGTCTTTCAAATTCTTTTCCCAAATTAATTTTTAAATTGTCCACTACCTCTTCATTAATTTGCTCTTGGATCCGTATTTGTCCTATTTCTTTTTTCATAATTTCTGTTTGCTTGTTGATTTCAAGCTCAATTTCTTCAGGTAAATTTTCTTTAATTGATTTACTTACTTCTTTTATTTAAATTTCTATACCTTTTTCAATTTCCCCCCTAATTTTTACTCCAGTATCCTGTATTTCAGTCCTTAATTTCTTGTTCTGCTGTTCAATTTTCTTGTCAAATTCCTTTTTCATAGTTTTAACTTCTTCTGTTATCCTTAAATTGTCTTCTTTTATGCTATTAATTTCACTTCTAAAAAACTTGTTATCTTCTTTTATTTCATGCAATTTTTTATTTATTTCTTCTTTAATATCTACCTTCTGCTGATCCAACTTCTTTTCTATATCTTCTTTTTGTTGATCAAATTTCTTATCAATATCTTTTATGTCTTTTTTAATATCTTCCCTCATACTCGTAATGCTTATCAAAAGATTTTGTAGTATGCTGTTCATCTCGGGTTGACTCTCTTCTTTTGGTTGTGCTTGTGACATCTGTTCTTCTTGTTCATTTTCACCTGCAGTTGCCTCTATCTCTATTTCGACCATGGTTCGATCCTGTTCTCCCCCTATCTCTGCCAAATTGTCTCCTTCTTCCGTTTCTGCTTCCTCCTGTGTCTGTCCTGTTTGAATCAGCTCTTCCACTCGATAATCTCCTGCTCCTAATACTCTCTCTTCATGTACTTGTACCGCCACACTTTCAATCTCAATCTCTCCTCCATCACTACTCTCACTATCCTCTCCGACTACCTTACCATCTCTCAATCTCATTTTTTTATCCATACTTACAATTTAAATTCCCAGATAAATACAAATAATGTGCAAATTTTTATATAAATACCTTTATACCAATAAATATTTTACAAGCAAATACCTGTTTATTTTTATTAGGTATAAATAACCCAAAATCACACAAACAAATAAAAATAAAATTGTTTTGATATGCGAAAATTTTTCAAATATTAATTATTTTAAAAGGCTCTAGTTTTGATTATTTAGAGCTCCACGTTGGGCGCCAAAATTTATAACATATAAGCGAAAATGCATATATATTATAACATATATGAAAATACCTTGAAAATTTTTATTTTAATATAGATGTGGATAAGGTAAGATTCAACTTAATTTCTTTTATTTTAATGATTGTTACTTTAACATAAGTTCTTATCTATTCTCTTTCTCAGGGTGCGAGTTCAAAAAATCTCAACTAATAAATGGATTCAAATTTAACTAATATTGAAAATTTCAAAAAAAAAAAATATAATAAAATTCAACAATCATATACCAAATTGCAATTTTGTACGACAATTCCGATTTGACCTTAACCTCACTTTTTCTTATTGTTTGTGCGCATCAACACATTACCTTCAAATTTCAGACATCGTTAAATCAAGGGTTATGAAAAATTCTGAATTTTGTAATCAGTAAAGCAAATTAAACTTATTAAAGAATGTAAAAACAATTTATTTAAACAGTGAAACAGTGTACAAGTGAAATTAAATGTTCATCAACTACAGAAAAATCAAACACAGGAATGTTCTTTATTTTTTAAAAAAAATTGGAAATAGATACCGTGTTTTGAAGTTTTGGTATTCTCTCTGGACAACCGAAGGCACAGGCTATCATGTCCTATTGGAATCCAACCATTTCCCAGGAACATCAATGATATACGGACACTTTATAGATGTAGATGACTAAATTTGCTTTTCATCCGGAAATAACTTGATCTTGCATCAAATGGTGAGTAAACTATTACTCTCTTTCTTATCAGAAACCAGTTTTACTTTAGTTATATTACTCAGGAAGCATTCATATAACTAAACTGCTCCGCACACCATTCCTAACATTTATTTCTCCATATATATGAACTTTAATTCTTACCAGTGGCTATCAAGAGTTGTCTTGTGGCTTTGTTAACACTTTTTACTACTTTTATACTTTCTTTTATAAGTATTTAAATAAAAAAATCGAAATTTTAACGGAGCAAAATTTATTACATGCTATCACTTCAAAAGCCCAAAAAACAAGAGAGCGATTCAGAGAATCAACAATTTAACAACTGAAACCCCAAACAATATTACACTATCATTATTAGGTTCTATTCGCCTACTAACTTATTAATCAAATAAAGTTACTAAAATTCTAATACCTAATTCCTTATTTACATTTTAATACAATATACATTCTTTTTTAAAATTTGCTAAACTTTTGATGAGTTGTTAATTTTATAATATCTTTTGCCTACTAATTCTTTATTAAATCAAATTACTAAAAATCTAATACTTAACTAATTATTTACATTTAATACAATAATCATTCTTTTAAAATCTGATATACTTTAAATGAATTGTTAATTTTACAATATCTTATCTACAATATAATCTAATGTCTTTCTAGTTTCAGAATTTTTCATTTGGAAATTAAACTAATAACAAATCATAATATGTCTTGAGAACAAACATTGTCTATTCCAAAAGTAAGTACAAACTTTTTCTTTATTTCCTTCTATAAGTTCTAATATTTTATACAGAGATTTATGTAAAACTTTACATTGATGTCTTAACATTCGGTTTTCTTATTTCATTTTATCTTAATTTATTTAAAATCGGTTTTAATTACTAAGGTATCGTAAAATTTATACACTTTTTCAATAGTTACTCTCATTATCTATTTGATACATGATTATTGGAATTTTATATGTTATAGATAAATTATATTATTTTGATTCTTTGAATATCTCTTATATGTACTTGTATATTTTAATTTCTCATTTTGTTTTATTTTTTCTTTTTAGGTATTGAGAAGAAGACGACGATTATAAATTATCCCAAATTAACTACATTTGCACTCTGCCTTGGAATGAGAATATAATTTCCTTTTCTCTATTTTTATTAATTTTCTTTATATGTACTTAATTGAAATAGCATAGTAACATAAATCATCTCAATATATATATATATATTGAGATGATATAAGTTACTATGCTATATCAAATAAGTACATATAAAGAAAATTAATAAAAATAGAGAAAAGGAAAATATTCTTATTCCAAGGCAGAGTGCAAATGCAGTAAATTTGGTATAATTTATTATCGTCTTCTTCACTAGACCTAAAAAAGAAAAATAAAACAAAATAAGAAATTAAAATATACAAGTACCTCTAAGAGATATTTATTTCAAAGATTCAAAATAATATAATCTATAATATATAAAATTTTAATGATCATGTATTAAATAGATAATAAGAGTAAATATTGAAAAAGTTTATAAATTTTACGATACATTGGTAATTAAAACCGATTTTAAATAAATTAAGATAAAATGAAATAAGAAAATTAAATGTTAAAACATAAATGTAAAACTTTACATAAATTTTAGTATAAAATATTAGAAATCATAGAAGAAATTTAAAAAAATTTTACTTACTTTCAAAATATACAATGTTTGTTTTCAAACCATATTGTAATTAGTTATTAGTTTAATTTCCAAATGAAAAGTTCTGAAAATAGAAAGATATTAGATTATATTATAGATAAGATATTATAAAATTAACAACTCATCAAAAGTTTAGCAAATTTTAAAAGAATGACTATTGTATTAAATGTAAATAAGGAATTAAGTATTAGATTTTTAGTAATTTTATTTGACCAATAATTAGTAGGCGAATAGAGAATAATAATGTATAGTGTAAGTTTGTTTGGAGATTCAGTTGTTAAATTGTTTATTTCTGATTCGCTCTCTTGTTTTCTACCTTTTGAAGGGATAAGATATAATAAAGTTTGCTCCATTAAAATTTCGATTTTTTTTCAAAATACTTATAAAAGAAAGTATAAAAGTAGTCAAAAGTGTTAACAAAACCGCAAGACAACTCCTGATAGTATCTGGTAAGACGTAAAATTTATATTTATGGAGAAATGAATGTTAGAAATTGTATGCTGAGCAGTTCATTTATATGAATGCTTCCTGAGTTAATTTAACGAAAGTAAAACTAGTTTCTAATAAGAAAGAAAGTATTAGTTTACTTACCATTTGATGCAAGAGCTGATTATTTCCTGATTAGAAGCAATTTTATTCGTCTATATCTCTAAAGTGTCCGTATATCATTGATGTCCTGGGAAATGGTGGATTCCAATTGAAAAGGATATCCTGTGCCTTAGCTGTCCCAAGAGAATACAAAATCTCCAGAACACGGTATCAATTTCCAATTTTTTTTAAATAAAGAACTTTCCTGTGTTTGATTTTTATGTATTTGATGAACATTTAATTTCACTTGTACACTGTTTCACTGTTTAAATAAGTTATTTTTCATTCTTAGATAAGTTTAATTTGATTTATTGGTTACAAAAGTCAGAACTTTTCATAACACTTGATTTAACGATGTTTGGTTTTTGAAAGTAATGTGTAAAAACGCACAAAACAATAAGAAAAAGTAAGGTTAAGGTCAAAATAGAATTATCGTTTAAAAAAACATAATTTGGTTTATGATTGTTGGATTTTATAATTGTTTTGTTGAAATTTTCAATATTAGTTAAATTTGAATCCATTTATTATTTGAAATTTTTGAACTCTGACCCTAAGAAAGAGAATAGCTAGGAGCATATGTTAAAATAATAATCGTTAAAATAAAAGAAATTAATTTGAATCTTACCGTCTTCACATCTATATTAAAATTTAAAAAATTCAAGGTAAGAAGTACTTTATAACATGGTAACTTATAGAATACTTTAATAATAGAAAGAGTTATCATATGTTATAAATTTTGGCGCCCAACGTGGGGCTCTAAATAATCAAAACAAGAGCCTATTCATATAATTAAAACTTGAGAATTTTATTAAAAAAAATTTTTTTTCTTTCATTATTTCGCTCTAAATAATCAAAACTAGAGCCTTTTAAAATAATCAATATTTGAGAAATTTTCGCATATCAAAACAAAACTCTAGAAAACTTGATTTGGTAAATTTTTATTTTTATTTGTTTGTGTGATTCTGGGTTATTTATAACTAATAATAATAAACAGGTATTTGCTTGTAAAATATTTATTGGTATAAAGGTATTCATATAAAAATTTGCACATTATTTGTATTTATCTGGGAATTTAAATTGTAAGTATGGATAGAAAAATGAGATTGAGAGATGGTAAGGTAGTAGGAGAGGATAGTGAGAGTAGTGATGGAGGAGAGATTGAGGTTGAGAGTGTAGCGGTACAAGTACATGAAGAGAGAGTGTTAGGAGCAGGAGATTATCGAGTGGAAGAGCTGATTCAAACAGGACAGACACAGGAAGAGGCAGAGACAGAAGAAGGAGATAATTTAATGGAGATAGGGGGAGAGCAGGATCGAACTATGGTTGAAATAGAGACAGAGGCAACTGCTGGTGGAAATGAAGGAGAAGAACAAGCGGTACCAGAAAGACCAAAAGAAGAAACCAGACCTGATATGGATGGTATACTTCAATTCCTTATGATAAAATTTGAGCATATAGATAAGAAATTTGAAGAGTCTAATAAAAGCAGAAAAGAAGATAATATGAAGATGAGGGAGGATATAAAAGATATTGATAAGAAATTTGAAGAAAATAATAAAAAATTGGATAAGACGAACAAAAGCTTGGAAGAAATTAAAGCAGATAATAATATATTTAAAAAAGAAATTAGCAGTATTAGAGAAGATAATTTGAAGATGAGGGAAGAAGTTAAAGTTATGAAAAAGGAATGTGACAAGAAGATCGAACAGCAAAACATCAAAATTAGGACTGAAATACAGGATACTGGAGTAAAAATTAGGGGGGAAATTGAAAAAGGTATGGAAATTAAAATAAAAGAAGTAGAAAAATCAATTAAAGAAAATTTACCGGAGGAAATTGAACGTGAAGTCAATAAACATACTGAAGTTATAAAAACAGAAATAGGAACAATACGGTTACAGGAGCAAATTAATGAAGAAATAATGGACAATTTGAAAGTTAATTTAGGAAAAGAATTCGAAAGACTAGAAGGAGAAGTAGAAAAACAAAAAGGAGTTTGCAGTAAGAATCAGGAATTAACTGGGTTAAAATTAAGTAAGGAAATGGAGGATATGAAGAAGAAGTTACAAGAAGTTATGGAGAATAATGTCAGAGGAAATGCATGGGGAGTTCTTCCTAATATGATGTCACACTACAACAATGCTGGAATTAAATTTGATGGAAACATAAACCACATACATCCAAAAGTATTTGTAAATATTGTAAAAAGTAAAATAAAGTATACAAGTGACTTCTCGGAACAAAAATTGTTGATCCGTAATATGCTAACAGGACATCCTTTACTATGGTTCTGTAATAAAGAAAACCAAATTTTTTCTATAAAAGATTTCGAAGAGCAATTTTGTAAATATTTCTGGGGAGAGATCCAACAAGCGACATTTAGGGAAAAATTGTACTTTGGAAAATATGATTACAATAAAGGAAGAAATTATAATGCATATGCAATGCAACTTTATAATAATGCGCAATATTTAGAACCTGAAATGAGAGAAGAAGAAATAGTATTGTATGTGGCTAGACAATACAACCATGAAGTGACTGAGACGATAGCTATACACAACATTAAAACCATGGAACATCTGTCAAATTATTTACAGAGACTAGAACGAAGTTTAATGAGTGAAAGTAGAAATGATGGGAATGAAAGATTTAATGATAGGAATAGAGATGAGAATAGGAATAATGGTAATGACAGATTTAATAATAGGAATAGGGAATTTAATAGGGGATATGGTGATTTTAATATGAATGAGACAAGAGGAAATGAATATAGGAATGATAATAGAAATGGTAGAAATTGGGAAAATAGGAATTTTGATAGAAGAAATAGGGAATTTTCAAATAACAATAATTATGATAGGAATAGAGGGTCAGGAAATAGATGGAACAGAAATAATGATAATAATGGCAGAAATGAGGATAATCGTAATGTAGGGAATCAGAATAATGAATGGCGAGATAGAGGTGAGAATAGTCGACAGGTGAATGTTATGAATGCAAATCAGGGTGATGTGACTGGTCAAGGCCAGGAACAGAACGTGGATTTTGCTTAAGTCGCTTCCACGTGCGTAATATCATCTACTCTTCTAGGTATGAACATCCTAGAGAATTTCTTGTTAATGAAGATGAAATTAAAATCAATGAACTAAGGAGGTTAATTTTTATAGAGGGGGTTTTTCAAAATATTAAATGCAAAATTATGATAGATACTGGTTCAGAGGTTACTTTAATTAGTCAAAAAGTAGTGTCACAAGTTAAACAAGATGATATTATGATGATAAAAACAAATAAATTATCATTAGTGGGAGCGAACAATAAAAAATTATACGATACCAACAATATGATTATGGGAGAAATACTAATAGGTATTAAGAAATATAAAATCCAAATGTTACTTATTCAAAATTTAAATTATGATATTATATTAGGTTCAGATGAATTAAATAATCACAAGGTAGTAATAGATTATGAAGAAGAATGTTTAAAATGGGAACAACAGATAATACCATTTACTTTAGGAAATAATGCAAGTTGGGAGGTTAATCCGAATAGACAGTATAATAATATAGCAAATGTAGATTATAATAAATTAGAAGGAAACTGTGGACAATATCAAAAAGAAGTGGAAATGTTGTGTAAAAAATATTATAGACTATTTAATAAAGAAACGTGTATAGCATCAAATTATACTCACAAGTTGAAGATGAACAAGGATATTCCGAATTTTAAGATTAAGACTTATCCAATTCTTTATAAGTTGAAGGATGAAGTATATCAGGAATTAAGCAAAATGATGAAAGATGGAATTATAGAGATATCTGATTCGCCATATATAAATGCAATTACGTGTGTTAGAAAAAAGTCAGGGGAAATAAGATTATGTCTGGATGCTAGGAATATAAATACTTACACAGTAAAACAATATGAAAGTCCCATGAATGTAGAGGGAATATTTGGAAGAATAACAAAGGCTAAAATATACTCAAAATTAGATCTTAAACACAGTTTCTGGCTAATTCCTTTAGAAAAAAGTAGTAGACCATACACAGCTTTCATGGTGGATGGAATTGTATACCAATTTTGTGTTGTACCCTATGGATTACAAAGTTCTTGTGCAGCATTAGTTAAAACTTTACATACGATATTGAATAAACATGAATCTTTTATACTTCATTATATTGATGATATTTTGGTGTATTCAGAAAATGAAGAAATACATAAAGAACAATTGGAAATAACTTTAAAGGAACTGGAAACAGCAGGTTTGAAATTAAATGTGGAAAAATGTAAATATTACCAATAAGAAATAAAATATTTAGGATATGTTTTAAATACTACAGGGGTAAGCATGGATCCAGAAAGAGTACAAGCGATTTTGAATTATCAAACACCTAAAAATTTAAAAACATTAAGAGGATTCCTTGGAATTTTAAACTACTATAAGAGATTGATTCCGGATTTATCGAGCAAAGAAGTTCCATTGATAGAACTGCTTAAAAAAGATGTTAAATGGAAATGGACACCAGAACGAGAACAAGCTTTCAAAGAACTGAAGCTAATTTTCACCAATAAATTAAAAGTATATCATCCACAGTATGATAAACCTTTCGTTCTTAGAACTGATGCATCTATAGATAGATTAGCAGGAGTGCTGATACAAATTCAGGAAGAAGGAGAAGTGCCCATTAGTTTTGTTTCAAGAGTTACGAAAAATAGTGAAAAGAAATACACAGTAACGGAATTGGAAATGGCGAGTGTTGTGTTTTGTATAACAAAATTAAGGTTTTTCTTACTAGGGGCTAGATTTGTGGTAGAAAGCGATCACAATGCGTTGACTGCAATGTTGAAAAATAGATATGCAAATAATAGGGTGTACAGATGGCTATTATTACTGCAAGAATATGATTTTGAAATTAAATACATACCTGGAAAGAACAACATCATAGCTGATGCATTAAGTAAAGAAGTAGAAGAGCAAGGGGATCATACAAAATTTAAAATTGGGATTAATAAGTTATTGGATAAAAAGGGGTTGTGTAGTTTGGAAAGGATTATTCGAGATCAGGGATATTTAACTGAATTGGAAAAGAGAAGAACTTTTGTAGTAGATAATATCATATTTAAGAAGTTAGAAAACTGGGATGCCTATGTAATAACAACAAATTATGCTAAAGACATTTTATTCAATTTACATCAGGAATATGGACATATTGGGGTGAGGAAGTTATGGAGGTTATTTAGAGAGAATTACTATGCGAAGAACGATTTAACTAAAACCAAAGAAGTTTGCAAAGCTTGTACAATATGCCAATTAGCAAAAGAAAAGAATTATCATAACATTAATACAAATAGACCAATAATTACTCAAAGACCTTTACAAATAGTAGCTATGGATTTCATAAGCAACCTAGTGCCAAGTATCCAAGGTAAGAAACATATTTTGGTCATGGTGGATGTGTTTACCAAATATGTACAGCTGTATCCATGTTTAAGAACAAATACCAAACTAGTAATAAAATGTATAAGAAATTTCATACAAGCACATGGAAAACCAGAAAGGATCATCTTAGATCATGCTACCTATTTTGAGAATAATAAATTTTTGTCAGCTTGTCAGCAATTTAACATACAAGTAAATTTCATAAGTATTAGAAATCCATCTTCAAATCCAGCAGAAAGATATATTAAAGAAATTATTAAATACTAGCTGTTGCCCGCGACGTCGTCTGCGTGTAATTCGAATAAAATCAAGGTCTTTATGTAAGCACACGCCTGAGTAGCTCGCAGATTGCAGAATTTTTTCAGACTTAAATGACATTTATCGTTATATTTTGGACAATTCACACAATATCTTTATAAATTATAGCCTATATGTTATTCTGATCTATAAGCTACATTACTGTAAAGTTTCATTAAAATCCGTTTAGTAGTTTTTGCGTGAAAGAGGAACAAACATCCATACATCCATACATCCATCCAAACAAACTTTCGCCTATATAATATTAAGTAGGATTTGAGAATTTTATGTAGCCAAGAACACGAATTATGGGAAAATAATTTGGAAGAAGTTCAGAGATATCTGAATGAAACTCCTCATGGAATCACGAAAGAATGTCCTGAATTGTTATTTAAGGGAAGAGCACCTGAAAGGAACTGGGAGGTAGTTAGAAATCAAGAGATGCATGAGATTTTAGAAAAGGTCAACAAAAATTTGAAAAGAAATGCTGATAGATACATCAAAAGACAGGAACAGAAATTAAAAAAGAAAACTAAATTTAAAAAGGGGGATCTGGTCATCATTAGAGCATTACAAGTGGCAAACAAAAGGGAAAATCAATGTGCTAAATTATTAATGCCATTTGAGGGACCATATGTGGTTGATAACGAGAATGCACAAAACAGTTATAGGTTGGTTTGTCCTAATACGGGTAGATTAAGAGGAATTTTCAATATTAAAGATGTATATAAGTTTACACCTGCAGAAGGGTAGATGATATTTAAAACAATTTTGTAAATAAAGGTTATGTTGTAAATAGTAGTTTTAGGTGTACATAGTTCTTTTTTTAAAAGATAGGGTGATGTTTATAGAACAAACATTAAAACAATTCATATAAATTATATCCCACCAAAAACATTTTCATGTAAAATGTTGCCAAGACGAGCCCATATGACTCGCACTGTCAAAAAGTTATCAGATCTCATGTAGAGCCAAGCTTCTAACACTACACGCCCTAACTCTACAAGGCCTAACTTCACAAACTCTACACCTTAGTCAAAATATGTGGCTTGGCCATTTCGCTACATTCACATCGGCGTAAGGTGAAAAATCAATTCACTGTTCATTACTTTTGTGTTATACAATAGTTCTTGTAGTATATATATATATATATATATCTGGGGGCACCAAGTTTTAGATTAGATTATTAGATTAGACCTCTAGCGTCATCAAAATTTAATTTAAAATTACAGGTCTCATACAAACTCCCATCCCCTAGTTTAAGGGGTTGGGGGATGAAAGTTACAAGTTTTATAATTTTTTTGTTGTTTGTGTGCTAATACTAGCTTACATACAAAATTTCAGCTTTCTAGGACATTAGGAAATACCTTAATATTTTTTAGATATAAATAAAATCTGAAGTATAAAAGCTAATGTAATTAAAACTTAATATGTTCAATAAGTCCGCTATTGACAATATATCCAGAAAATTTTGTTGATCTAGCATAATCCAAACCCAAGTTATGAGGGTTCAAAAAAACGACGAAGCGCTTCGAGAAAAGGTAGGTAGTGCCCGTGCGCTTCGCTTGGCTCGTCTTGGCGTGCCCCCAGATAACACTAGAATAAAAATTGGTTTGAATAAACAGTCTGAATGATTTTAATAAAAGATATTTCCAGGAGACGATATGAGATAAATTAATTTTTTTTTGTGTTCATTGGACATGAATAATTATTTACAAGCAAGTACATCATATATAAACAGTTTATAATATGAAATATAGAACAAAGAAATTTGTGTAATTTTTATTAAGATAAAATAGAATCTCTTATAAAATATACTTTCGATAACATAGAACATATTAAAGATATAAAGTATAAAGCAAAGTTACTTGACAGTTATAGAATTATTAAATTGGGAATAGAAATTATAATTTTTTAATCAAATATGAACATATTGAAACACGTATGGGGGCTTTTTACACAATTTATTTACAAAATTGTTAAGATACACTGAACTCTGCTGGATAACGTCTAACTACTTGACAATACAATGAACTCTTCTGAACACTTGACTCGAACTGACGTTAACTGTCCGTGCATCCCCTTATATACAACATTATTTAATCTAGTTAGTGTGTTTAGAAGTTTCTAGAATTTTCTAGAAACATTATTTAAAATGGTCAGTTGATTTTTTTACAAACTTCTAAAAATCAACTGTCAACAACAATCTTTCAAACTAAGGTCCCTTCCGTTACGGTTATCCCGTTACACTGCCCCCTCCTTAGATTCATTCCTCCTGGAATGTTATTTCCTACATCGGAATCCCGCACACTCCCTGAGCCAGCCAAACCATCTTCTTGGAGTTGCTGCGCATCTCCACTGTGGTTTCCCTGGTAAGGCGCCAAACGATCGTGATGGACCACGACGGGTTTCCCTCTGGGAATTTTCACGATCCGATAAATGACATCGTTAATCTTCTTCTTGATGGTGTAAGGACCTTCCCAGTTCTTTTGTAATTTGGGACAAATACCTCGACGCCGTCGGGGGTTATAGAGCCAGACTAAATCTCCAACTTGGTAACTCTTTTCCATTGTCCGTGTGTCATAGTACCTCTTCATCCGATCACTAGATAATTGTAGTTTTCCACGCACCAGGTTGTGTATATTCTCCATTCGATTCTAAAGGTCGGCGACATATTGTTCACGTGCCATTTCTTCACCAGGTTTACAACCAAACACCAAGTCACATGGTAGCCTCATTTCTCTACCGAACAGGACCTTCGCAGGCGTTTGGCCAGTTGATTCGTTGATAGCCGATCGAATTGCCATTAGAAATAGTGGAATATGTCGATCCCAATCCCTCTGACAATCTGACACCACTTTTGACAGATAGTTGGTTATAGTCCGGTTCATTCGTTCCACCATTCCATCAGACTGAGGATGCATCGCTGTGGTTCTCGTTTTGCGGATACCTAATCTTTGGCAAACTTCTTGAAACAGCTTGCTCTCAAAATTTCTCCCTTGGTCTGAGTGTAATTCTAGTGGTACCCCAAATCGGCTTACGAATTCTTCAACCAATATATCTGCTAAAGTGGTGGCTTCCTGATTGGGAACTGCATATGCTTCAACCCATTTAGTGAAGTAGTCCATTACAACAAAGATGTACTTGTTTCCTACATCGGTCTGTGGAAGTGGCCCCAATACATCTACTGCGATTCTTTCAAAAGGACTTCCAACCAGGTATTGCTGCATTTCCGCCTTCGGTTTTCGGTGCGGACCGTTACTGGCAGCACATGTAGTGCATTTACGACACCAATCTTTAACATCATTAGTGCAATTTACCCAGTAAAATCTATCTCGGATCTTTTGCAGCGTTTTCGTGATACCCAGATGTCCTCCAGAACTATCATTATGCATCTGTTTTAAAATTTCCGGTACAGCATTTCTTGGGACCACTATTTGTTTCCTTGTTTCTGTGCCCTCGGAATTTTCTACAAGTCTTTTAACGAGCCCTCCGTCCAAAATTAAAGAGTTCCATTGGGACCAGTATGCTTTTAAAGCAGGAGAGGATGAGGATATCTCTCTCCACAACGGACGACGGTCCATTCTCTTCCACTCCCTAATTTTTCTCAGAACGGGATCGTTTTCTTGTTGCTCCTCCAGCATAGGGCTCTCGTCTTCTGGCACAACCTTAACTAAGGCAAGTTTTTCCTCGTTCTGCTCCATACGGGTACAATGGGGGCAATCAGGTCGACATGGTCTTCTGGAAAGTGCATCAGCATTACGATGTCTGGTTCCAGGTCTGTGCTCGATTTCAACATCATATTCCTGCAGTTTTTCGAGCCATCTTGCTATCTGTCCTTCTGGGTTCCTAAAGCTAAGTAGCCACTTTAAACTAGCATGGTCTGTTCTGATCAGGAATTTTCTGCCACACAGATATTTATAAAAGTGTTCGACGGATTTTACAACTGCTAACAGTTCCCTCCGAGTTACACAGTAATTCTTTTCAGCTTTCGATAAAGTTTTGCTGAAGTAACCAACCACTCTTTCCTTACCGTCTTGTAGCTGTGACAAGACGGCTCCAATTCCCACATTGCTGGCGTCAGTGTCCAGAATAAGCTTACCATCAGGAAGTGGATAAGCAAGAACAGGTGCTGACGTAAGCTGTTTCTTCAATATTTCAAACGCATTTTGACATTCCTGATCCCAACAGAAGGACTTATCTTGTTCTGTCAAACGTGTCAAGGGTTTGGCGATGTCTCCAAAATTCTTGACATATCGTCGGTAATAGGAACAAAGACCCAAGAAACTCCGGAGCTGATGTTTGTCGATAGGGATTGGCCAATCCTGAACGGCTTGTATCTTAGCGGGGTCAACAGCAACGCCATCCTTGCTTACGTTATGTGCTAAATAGTTGACCTGTCTCTGGAACAAGTGGCATTTCTTAACATTCAATGTTAGATTAGCGTTCTGTAATCTTTTAAAAACTTCTTCCAGGTTAGATAAATGTTCCTTAAAGGTCTTACCCATTATGATGATGTCGTCTAGATAAACTAAACAAGTTTCCCATGACAAACCACGCAGGATGTTCTCCATTAGTCGTTCAAATGTCGCAGGAGCATTACAGAGGCCAAATGGAAGGACTGTGAATTGCCATAACCCTGATCCACTGGTAAAGGCAGTCTTTTCTTTGTCAGCAGGATTCATTTTAACTTGCCAGTATCCACTTTTAAGGTCTAAGGTAGAAAACAGAGTAGAACCCGCCAAAGCGTCGAGGGCATCATCAATCCTTGGCAGAGGATAACTGTCCTTCTTAGTGACATCATTTAGCTTTCGATAGTCGACACAAAACCGCATTGATCCGTCTTTCTTTCTCACTAATACCACAGGAGAAGCCCACGGACTACTGGATGGTTCGACTATGCCATTTTGAATCATTTCTCTAAGGGCTCTGTCTGCTTCTTCCTTTTTAACTTGAGGCATCCTTCGGGGTACCTGTCGAATCGGACGTGCATCACCAGTGTCAATTCTATGTTGTACAACATCAGTTCTTCCCAGTTTACTTTTAGAACTAAATACAGGTTTATAACGGTAAAGTAGATCTCTTACCTGTTTCTTTTCTAATTTTGACAAAGAGGGGTCTAATTTTGTCATTAATTGTTCAATTTCGTTGGTCTCATCTGTTTCCGTAACATTTATCTTGTGAATTATGGCCATTACTGGTTCTAAACTTCCCATTTCCGTGTCCTTTCGGAGAAGAACTGGATGATCGTTCAAGTTGATAACTCGGATGGGTACCTCTTTGGCGGATCTAACAAGAGTCTTACCCACAAGGAGTCCTTTTCCCAATTCATGGTCATGGTTCTTCGGCTCTATCATGGCTGGGGCACCATCTGGCTCCAGTCCATCCAACCGCGCTGTGACGACACATTCGCAGCTTGCCGGAAGTTCGATATCATCGATTAGCTTAATCGAGGCATTGTCAACTTGTTTTCGGTGCAGGAATATTTCTTCATTACCAGTACTAAGGATACGTTGGCGAAGATCCAAATGAAAACCACAGTGGAGCATAACATCCATGCCCAGAACAACATCTTCATCAACGTCAGCCACCAGCACTGAGTGAACAAGAGAGGTTGAACCAAACTGTAGCGTCACCTCTATCTCACCGTAGACTCTAGCAGAATCTCCGGTAGCGGTACGCAGTCTCCAACTGGTAGGCAACATCTTATTTCGCATAATGATGGTTGGTCGGACGATAGTTTTTGTAGCTCCAGTGTCTACCAGCATGCTAATATTCTTCCCATCAAGGAGGCCATCTACATATAAGCTGTCCACGTGATGTCGCAGAGTTGCCAATTTAATGGTGTGAGGGGCTTCGGGAATGTTTGGGGTCGATTTTGCCCTCCAGGAGTCGACCCGTTCTAGTTTTCCTGCTGCTGGGTTACTTCAGCAGAAGATCTTTCTTTTTGGGGGCAAGTATTTCTTATATGGCCTAGTTCTCCGCAGTTCCAGCATCTCACTTGGCGCCTTCTTCTTGGAGATAACTTCATTAATCTCTCTACTACCGCTTCAACGTCGCTAATGGTCAAGGCGTCCACAAGAGTCTTCGGCCGCGCCAACCGTACAGCGCGCTGCAACTCGACGTCTCGAAGACCATCGGTGAAGGTTTGGACTGCTAGGCACTCCAGGAAATCCTCCGCTGCATTTGAATACGCAAGTCGTACCATTCTTGCTACATCCGCTTCAAATTCCTGGATAGTTTCTCCATTTTTCTGTTTTCGGCTCTTTAACTGCATTCGGTACACCGGTTGTAGATGAGTTTGACCATAACGCATCTCTAGACGATTCACCAATAACTCGAAGTTGTCAGCTTCATCCGGTGTCAATGATTGCAAGACGTCTAAAGCTTCGCCTCGCAGAGCTACGGTTAGGGACAATGCTTTCTCCTGGGATGACCATCCATTAGCTCTGGCCGCTGCGTCGAATTGTTTCAGGTAATTTGGCCAGGAAGTCTTCCCGTCGAAGGTCGGGGGTTTCATCGTCGTTCGTACATGGGTCGTCTCCTCTCTTCTTTGTCGTTCGACGTCTGCGTGGCAGGTTTCCATCCTTCTTGCATCTCCGTCGCCGTTGTGGATGGTTTGGTTTCGGTGGCTAGCTTCCTGTTCTCGTTGAAGCTTTCTTATTTCGGACTGCACTTGCTGGTTGATCTGGTTTTGCTCGTCTCGCAAGTTGGCGACTTGTTGATTTTGTTCGTCTCGCAAGCTGGACACTTGCTGATTTTGTTCGTCTCGCAAGCTGGACACTTGCTGATTTTGTTCTTCACGAAGATGTGATATTTGCTGGGAGAACGAACTGGATAACTCATCTGATATGGTAAACATTCGTTGTGATAGCTCGTCTTGCTGACTCTTTATCTGACTGGATAGCTCCTCTTGCTAGCTCGTCATTCGTCCTGATAGCTCCTCTTTCAGCTGGGACATATCTTCGCGCTGGCTCTTCATCTGACTGGATAGCTCCTCATGTTGGCTCGTTATTCGTCCTGATAGCTCCTCTTTCAGCTGGGACATATCTTCGCGCTGGCTCTTCATCTGACTGGATAGCTCCTCATGTTGGCTCGTCATTCGTCCTGATAGCTCCTCTTTCAGCTGGGACATATCTTCGCGCTGGCTGCTTATCTGACTGGACAACTGGGACAGTTGTTGAGCTTGTTCTTCTTGCAGCCGGGAAAGTTGTTGAGTTTGTTCTTCTTGTAGCCGGGAAATTGCTTTTTGAACTGGGTCTTCAAACTCAACAGCGTCAGGGTCCAAATTATTATTTACGTAGTATTCACGGAGCCTTCTCAACAATACGGATTTGCTCCCAGTAGTTTCCAATTCTAATTCCTCGAGCTCTCTTCTGAGCTCAGCCACCAATAAATCAGTTATTTTTTTTCCAGGCATTCTTGTATCTTCACCCCACACCTGACACCAATTTGAAACACGTATGGGGGCTTTTTACACAATTTATTTACAAAATTGTTAAGATACACTGAACTCTGCTGGATAACGTCTAACTACTTGACAATACAATGAACTCTTCTGAACACTTGACTCGAACTGACGTTAACTGTCCGTGCATCCCCTTATATACAACATTATTTAATCTAGTTAGTGTGTTTAGAAGTTTCTAGAATTTTCTAGAAACATTATTTAAAATGGTCAGTTGATTTTTTTACAAACTTCTAAAAATCAACTGTCAACAACAATCTTTCAAACTAAGGTCCCTTCCGTTACGGTTATCCCGTTACAATATGATTGATTAAAAAATTTTAATTGGAGGATTTGAGATGATATGAGTTATTATGCTATATTAAATAAGTACATATAAAGAAAATATTAATGGAAATAGAGAAAGGAAAATATTCTTATTCTAAGGCAGAGTGCAAAGGCAGTAAAATTGGTATAATTTATCATCATCTTCTTTACAATTCCTGAAAAAGAAAAATAAAACAAAATAAGAAATTAAAATATATGAGTACATCTAAGAGATCTTTATTTTAAAGATTCAATATAGTTTAATCTATAATATATAAAATTCTAATAATCATGTACTAGATATGTAATAAAATTAAAGATTTAAAAGTTTATAAAGTTTACAATACTTTGGTAATTAAAAAATAATCTTAAATGAGTTTGTTCTTCTTGTAGCCGGGAAATTGCTTTTTGAACTGGGTCTTCAAACTCAACAGCGTCAGGGTCCAAATTATTATTTACGTAGTATTCACGGAGCCTTCTCAACAATACGGATTTGCTCCCAGTAGTTTCCAATTCTAATTCCTCGAGCTCTCTTCTGAGCTCAGCCACCAATAAATCAGTTATTTTTTTTCCAGGCATTCTTGTATCTTCACCCCACACCTGACACCAATTTGAAACACGTATGGGGGCTTTTTACACAATTTATTTACAAAATTGTTAAGATACACTGAACTCTGCTGGATAACGTCTAACTACTTGACAATACAATGAACTCTTCTGAACACTTGACTCGAACTGACGGTAACTGTCCGTGCATCCCCTTATATACAACATTATTTAATCTAGTTAGTGTGTTTAGAAGTTTCTAGAATTTTCTAGAAACATTATTTAAAATGGTCAGTTGATTTTTTTACAAACTTCTAAAAATCAACTGTCAACAACAATCTTTCAAACTAAGGTCCCTTCCGTTACGGTTATCCCGTTACAATATGATTGATTAAAAAATTTTAATTGGGGGATTTGAGATGATAAGAGTTATTATGCTATATTAAATAAGTACATATAAAGAAAATATTAATGGAAATAGAGAAAGGAAAATATTCTTATTCTAAGGCAGAGTGCAAAGGCAGTAAAATTGGTATAATTTATCATCATCTTCTTTACAATTCCTGAAAAAGAAAAATAAAACAAAATAAGAAATTAAAATATATGAGTACATCTAAGAGATCTTTATTTTAAAGATTCAATATAGTTTAATCTATAATATATAAAATTCTAATAATCATGTACTAGATATGTAATAAAATTAAAGATTTAAAAGTTTATAAAGTTTACAATACTTTGGTAATTAAAAAATAATCTTAAATGAGTTAGAATAGAATTAAATTAGAAAATTAAATGACAAAATATGAGAATTCATAAAAGAAATATTAAAAATTTTACTTACTTTCAAAACACACAATCTTTGTTTTCAAGCCATATTGTAATTTGTTAATAGTTTAATTTCCAAATGAAAAGTTCTGAAAATAGAAAAATATTAGTTTATAGATATAGCAAATTTTAAAAAAGGAATGATTATTGTGTTCAATTTGAATAATGAATTAAGAATTAGATTGTTTGTAATTTCATTTGAAATAATTAGTAGGCGAATAGGTAATATGAATGTATAGTTTTAGTTTGTTTAAAAATTCAGTTGTTTAGTTGTTGATTTTTGAAGCTCTCTCTTGTTTTTGGTAGATTGAAGGGATAAGATGTAATAAAGTTTGCTCCGTTAAAATTTAGAGTTTTTTTAAAATATTCATAAAAGAAAGTTTAAAATCAATCAAAAGTATTATCAACCTTACAAGGAAGCTCCTGATAGTAATTGGTAAGAAGTAAAATTTATTTTTATGAAGAAATAAATGTTGGAAATCGTATGCTGAGCAGTTCATGGGTATAATTGCATCCTGAATTAATTTAAGAAGGTTAAAACAGTTTCTAACAAGAAAGAAAGTCATTATTTTACTTACCAGTGGATGTAATAGCTGTTTGTCTGCTAATTGAAAGAAGTTCTATTTGTATTACTTTCCAAAGTGTCCTGATATCATTGCAGTCCAGAGGGAATACAGGATCTCCATAAGACGGTATTAATTTTCAATTTTTAACAATAAAGAACTTTTCTGTGTTTGATTTTTATATGTTTAATAAACATTTAATTTCACTGTGCACTGTTTCACTGTTTAATTAAGTTAATTTTCACTATTTGATAAGATTAATTTGATTTATCATTTACAAAATTCAGAACATTTCATTTCATTTGATTCAATTGCATTTGGTTTTGAAAATTGTGTGTAGAAGGTAACAACATTATTGAACATAAGTAAGGTTAGGTTAACATAGAGTCATTGTCAGAGAATATCATTTGGTACATTAATGCTAAATTTTATAATCGTTTGTTAAAATTTTCAATATTAGTTGAATTTTAATCTATTTATTATTAAAAATTTTTGAACTCTGACCATGAGAAGGAGGATAGCCAGGAGCATATTTTAAAATAATAATATTTGAAATTAAAGAAATTAATTTGATATTTACCTTTCTAACCATTTATATTTAAATTTAAAATAAATTCAAGGTAAGGATTATTTTATAGCATAGTAACTTATAGAATACTACAGAGCACGTTACAAATGTTATAAAATATATATATATATATATATATATATATATATATATATATATATATTATAACATGTATGAATAATAATGATAATATGTTTTAATAATATCAATCACTATGTTATAAAATATTCCTTACCTTTAATTAATTTTAAATTTTAAATATAAATAGTGAATAGGTAAGAATTAACTCAGTGTAATTATTTTCCAATATGATTAATTAAATATGCTACCGGCTATTCCCTTATGTCAAGGTCAGAGTTCAAATATTCAACCAAACTAGATTCAAAATCAATTAATACACAAATTTGCAATAAAATGACTGTATAACCGCACTATCCTAGACCAATTATATTTTCCAGGCATGAATTGCATATAAATTTCTAACCTTTCTAATTCAAAATGTGTCAAACTTCAAAGATACCGTTGATAAACCCAAATATGCATCAAATATATAAAATGAAGTATTCTGACTTGAGTTACTGAACAATTTAGATTAAACTTATCAAAAAGGTGAATAATAACAATAATAATTTAGTTAAATACATAAAACAGTGAAATAAAAATGTTCATCAAAATTTCATAAATCAAACACATATAAAACTCTTTATTATATCGAGTGCAAAGTTGTTACCATTTGTGTGAAGCTTCACTCCTCTTCTGGAATCAGGATTCAGTTCTTAGGACAATCTATTTTCTTCCTCCAATACAGCAAAGATTTCAGGAAACTTTATGAAGATCAAATAATCACTTCCTCTTCAAAACCAAGCGATGGATGGCTACTATTTTCTCTGGTAAGTGTAATTATGACTTTCTTTCTTGTTCAATATTAATTTAATCTTCTTCAACTCAATTAAAATACAGTTATACCATAAAATGCTCAGCCCCATAAATTGAAATATCTATTTCTTCATAAAATCATATAAATTTCTCTTACCAATTGCTCTCTCTGGTTACTTTGGGATAATCTTGATACTTTAAACTGTTTTAATACTTTCTATTCTCAATACTTTCAAAAAAAACTCAAAATTTCTACGGAGCAAATTTTTAATACAACTTCTCTTTCAACAAACAGAAAACAAGTGCGAAATATCTTCTACAAACTTCTTAACTAATTATTTATAATATAAATCTTACTAATCTCCTTTTAACTTTCTTTTAACATCATAATTTTTATAAAAATCTTCATCGAAACTTTTTACATCCTTCCTCTTCAGAAGGTCGAAACAAGAGAGACTCTATCAGAATCAACAAAAAAACAATTGACAAATTCAACAAACTTAAATCTATACATCTTTTCCATCTACTCGCCTACTAATTTCTTATTCAAATAAAATTTTTAACAAAATCTAATTCTTGATTCAATATTACAATTTAAAACAATGATCATTCCTTTTTTATATTCTTATGAAATTTACTAGCACTACAAACTAATAATTTTCTCTTTTTCAGAATATTTCATTTGGCATTTGAACTATTAATAAATTAGAATATGGTTGGTAAATTTGTATAATTTAAAAGTAAGTAGAAGTTTTAACATGTAATTTAACTATTTGTGATGTCTTTTTTTTTTATAATTTAATTTTCTCATTTACTTACACCCCTAATTCATTTAAAATTAATGTTTGATTACTAACGTATTGGCAATTTTATAAACTTTTAATTATCTACTTTACCCATTTATCAATTTCTTAATTATCAAAACTTTATATATAATGTAGATTAATCATTTTTGAATTTTTAAATAAAAATCTTTGAAATGTATTTGTATTTTTTTTCTTATTATTCTATTTTCTTTTTTCTTTTTTAGGAATTATGAAGAAGATGATGATAATCAATCCCAATGTTACTAAATTTGCGCTCTGACTCGAAATAAGAAAATCTCCTTTCTCTACTTTCCATTAGATTTTCCTTCTACATTCTTATTTAATATAACATAGTAACTAATATCATCTCAAATCCCCCAATTAAAATTTTTACATCAAACATTTCATTGATGTTGGATTAAAAATTATAATTTTAATCTATTTTTTTTTTTATAAATAAACACTCATTTTACAAAAACTTTAGCCTCAATTAATATTATTTGCACAGATTGTATAAACCTTTTTTTAATAAAACCATTCAATCTTAATTTGATATTTACATCTTAATACTATTATTTACAAAACTTTGCTATTAATATCATCTACCCCTCTTCTGGTATAAACTTGTACACATCCTTAATATTAAAAACTCCCCTTAATCTCCCTGTATCCGGATATACTAACCGATAGCTGTTTTCAGCATTATGATTATCTACCACATATGGTCCCTCAAAAGGCATTAATAATTTTGCACACAAATTTTCCCTTTTATCCGCTACTTGTAAAGCTCTTATTATGACAAGTTCTCCCTTTTCAAATTTAGTTTTCTTTTTCAATTTCTTTTCTTGTCTCTTGACATATCGTTCTGCGTTTCTTTTTAAATTTTTCTTAACTTTATCAAATATTTCTTGGATTTCTTGTCTTCTATTCCATTCCCACTTTCTTTCTGGAACTCTACCTTTAAATAAAAGCTCTGGACATTCTTTCGTCACTCCATGAGGTGTTTCATTCACATATCTTTGTACTTTATCCAAGTTATTTTCCCACTGATCGTGTTCTTGTATACATAAAATTCTCAAATATTTAATTACTTCTTTGATATATCTTTCAGCTGGATTTGATGATGGATTTCTTATGCTAATAAAATTTACTTGTATATTATAATGTTGACATGCAGATAAAAATTTATAATTCTCAAAATATGTGGCATGATCTAAAATTAATTTCTCTGGTTTTTCATGAATTTGTATATAATTTTTAATGCATTTTAATATTGTATTGGTATTTGTTCTTTTACAAGGATACATCTGTACATATTTTGTAAATATGTCTACCATGACCAATATGTGTTTACATCCCTGAATACTCTCCACTAAATTACTTATAAAATCTATTGCTAAAATTTGTAATGGTTTTTGTGTCACTATTGATTTACTTATATTGCTATTATGATAATTTTTTTCTTTGGCTAATTGACATATTGTACAAGCTTTGCATATTTCTTTGGCTCTAGTTAAATCCTTTTTTGCATAATAATTTTCCCTAAATAGCATCCATAATTTTCTTACTCCGATATGACCATATTCGTGATGAAGATTATATAGAATTTCCTTTGCATAATTAGTTGTAATAACATACGTATCCCAATTTTCTAGTTTTTTATAAATAATATTGTCTTCTGTAAAAGTTCTTTTCTTTTCCACCTCTGTCAAATAATTCTGATCTTGTATAACCCTTTCCAAAGTAAATAATCCCTCTTTATCCAATAATTTATTTATACCTATTTTGAATTTTTTATAGTCCCCTTGTTCTTCACTTTCCCTACTCAATGCATCTGCTATGATGTTACTTTTTCCTGGAATATATTTAATCTCAAAGTCGTATTCTTGCAACAATAACAACCATCTGTGTACCCTATTATTTGCATACCTATTTTTCATCATCGCCGTTAAAGCATTATGATCACTCTCCACTATAAACTTTGCTCCTAATAAATAAAACCTTAATTTGGTTATACAAAATACCACACTGGCCATCTCCAATTCCGTAACCGTGTACTTCTTCTCACAATTCTTTGTTACTCTTGATACAAAACTAATAGGTACTTCTCCTACTTCCTGAACTTGTATTAACACTCCTGCTAATCTTTCTATCGATGCATCTGTCCTAAGTATAAATACTTTATCGTATTGCGGGTGATACACTTTTAAATTATTGGTAAAGACAAATTTTAATTCTTGAAAAGCTTTTTCTCTCTCGGGTGTCCATTTCCATTTAACATCTTTTTTCAGTAGCTCTATTAAAGGAACTTCTTTATTTGACAAATCTGGTATTAATCTTTTATAATAATTTATAATTCCAAGGAATCCTCTTAACGTCTTCAAATTTTTAGGTGTTTGATAATTCATAATAGCTTGTACTCTTTCAGGATCCATACTTACCCCTGTCGTATTCAAGACATATCCTAAATATTTAACTTCTTTTTGATAAAATATACACTTTTCCACATTTAATTTTAGTCCAGCTCTTTCCAATTCTTTTAATGTGATTTCTAAATGTTTTTTATGTACAATTTCATTTTCCGAATAAATTAAAATATCATCAATGTAGTGTAAAATGAATGATTCATATTTATTTAAAATTGTATGTAAAGTTCTAACTAAAGCTGCACATGAACTTTGCAATCCATATGGCACCACACAAAATTGATATACAATACCATCTACCATGAAAGCTGTATATGGTCTACTATTTTCTTCTAACGGAATTAACCAGAAACTATGTTTAAGATCTAATTTAGAATAAATTTTTGCATTTGTAATTCTTCCAAAAATTCCTTCCACATTCATAGGACTTTCATATTGTTTGACTGTATAGGCATTTATGTTTCTTGCATCAAGACATATTCTAATCTCTCCTGACTTCTTTCTTACACAAGTAATTGCATTTATGTATGGAGAATCCGATCTTTCTATTATTCCATCCTTCAACATTTTATTTAATTCTTCATATACTTCATCTTTTATTTTATACGGTATCGGATAAGTTTTTATTTTAAAATTCTTAATATCTTTATTCATCTCCAACTTGTGCGTGTAATTTGTAGCTATACATATATCTTCATTAAACAATTTATAATATTTCTTACATAATATTTCTACTTCCGTCCTATACAATCCACAATTTTCTTCTAATTTGTCAAACTCCATATTTTCTATGTTGTTGTACATAACATCATTATTAATTTCCGAACTTTCATTCTTTTTTACTATAAATGGTATTATTTGTTGTTCCCATCTTAAACATTCATCCTCATAATCGATGATAACCTTATGATTATTTAATTCATCTGAACCCAATATAATGTCATAGTTCAAATTTTGTATTAATAACATTTGAAATTTATACATTTTACACCCTATTAAAATTTCCCCCATAATCATATTACTTGTTTCATATAATTTCTTATTATTCGCTCCCATTAATGATAATTTATTTGTTTTTATCACCATAATATCATCTTGTTTGATTTGTGAAACCACCCTTTGACTAATTAAAGTAACCTCTGAACCAGTATCTACCATAATTTTACATTTAATATTTTGGAAAACCCCCTCTATAAAAATTAACCTTTTTAGTTCATTAAATTTAACCTCGTCATCATTCACAATAAATTCCCTAGGATGTTCATACTTAGAAGAGTAGATGATATTATGCACATGAGAGCGATTTATGCAAAATCCACGCTCTGTCCCTGGCCTTGACCAGTCACATCACTCTGATTAACACTTACAACATTCACCTGTCTACTGTTTTCACCTCTATCTCTCCTTTCGTTATCCCGATTTACTACATTTCTATTATCATAATTTCTATTACTATAATTATTATCTCTGTTCCACCTATCACCTGATCCTACATTCCTATCATAATTATTATTATTTGGAAATTCCCTATTTCTTCTATCAAAATTCCTATTTTCCCCATTTCTACCATTACTATTATCATTCCTATATTCATTTGCTCTTGTTTCATTCCTATTAAAATTACTATATCCCCTATTAAATTCCCTATTCCTATTATTAAATCTGTAATTACTATCATTCCTATTCTCATTTCGATTCCTTTCATTAAATCTATTACCTCCAGAATTCCTATTATCATATCTATTTCTATCATTAAATCTTTCATTCCCATTCGTTCTACTTTCATTCATTAGACTTCGTTCTAGTCTCTGTAAATAATTTGATAACTGTTCCATTGTTTTAATATTATGAATTGCTATTGTTTCCGTCATTTCATGTTTGTACTGTCTCGCCACATACAAAACAATTTCCTCTTCCCTCATTGCAGGTTCCAAATATTGTGCATTATTATATAGTTGCATTGCATATGCATTAAAATTTTTTCCTTTATTATAGTCATATTTACCAAAATACAGTTTTTCTCTAAAAGTAGCTTGTTGGATTTCCCCCCAGAAATATCTACAAAATTGCTCTTCGAAATCTTTTATTGACGACATTTGATTTTCTTTATTGCAGAACCATAGTAAAGGATGTCCTGTTAACATATCACGGATCAACAGTTTTTTCTCCAAGAAGTCACTGATGTGTTTTGTTTTACTTTTTATGATATTCACAAATACTTTTGGATGTATATGATTAATGTTTCCATCAAATTTAATTCCGGTATTGTTGTAGTGTGATATCATGTTAGGAAGAACTCCCACCATATTTCCTCTGACATTATTATCCATAATTTCTTGTAACTTCTTTTGTATATCTTCCATTTCCTTATTTAATTGATACTTGGTTAATTCTTGATTCCTACTACAAACTCCTTTTTGTTTTTCTACTTCTCCCTCTAGTTTTTCAAATTCTTTTCCTAAGTTAATTTTTAAATTGTCCACTACCTCTTCATAAATTTGCTCTTGTAATCGTATTTGTCCGATATCTTTTTTTATGACATCAGTATGTTTATTGACTTCACGTTCTATTTCCTCCGGTAAATTTTCTTTAATTGATTTTTCTACTTCCTTTATTCTAGTTTCCATACCTTTTTCAATTTCCTCCTTAATTTCAATCGCTGTATCCTGGATTTCAGTTCTCAATTTCTTGTTTTGCTGTTCGATTTTCTTGTCACATTCCTTTTTAATAATTTTAACTTCTTCTCTTATCTTCAAATTATCTTCTTTCATACTACTTATTTCCTTTTTAAACATGTCATTATCTTCTTTAATTTGATCCAACTTTTTATTATTTTCTTCAAATTTCTTATCCATATCTTTCCTCATCTTCACATTATCTTCTTTTATATCTTTTTTTATATCTTTAATTTCTTCTTTTTGTTGATCCAATTTCTTATCCATATCTTTTATATCTTTTTTAATATCTTCCCTCATACTCGTAATGCTCATCAAAAGATTTTGTAGTATGCTGCTCATCTCAGGTTGACTCTCTTCTTTTGATTGTGCTTGTAACACCTGTTCTTCTTGTTCATTTCCACCAGCAGTTGTCTCTATCTCTATTTCTATCATAGTTCGATCCTGTTCTCCCCCTACCTCTATTAAATTCTCTCCTTCTTCCGTTTCTGCTTCTTCCTGTGTCTGTCCGGTTTGAATCAGCTCTTCCACTCGATAATCTCCGGCTCCTAACACTCTCTCTTCATGTACTTGTACCGCCACACTTTCCATCTCAATCTCTCCTCCATCACTACTTTCACTCTCATCTCCTACTATCTTACCATCTCTCAATCTCATTTTTCCCTCCATATTCACAATTTATTCTATCGAGATAAATATAACTAATATGAATCACAAAAAAAAATTTCAAATCAAGTTTTCAAAAAAAAAATATTTTAAATATTAATTATTTAAATAGGCTCTAGTTTTGATTGTTTAGAGCGAAATAATAAAAAAAAATTTAACAAAATTCTCAAATTTTAATTATTTGAATCGGCTCTAATTTTGATTGTTTAGAGCGAAATAATGAAACAACAACCTTAACAAAACTCTCAAGTTTTAATTCTTAGAATAGGCTCTAATTTCGATTGTTTAGAGCCCCACGTTGGGCGCCAAAATTTATAACATGTATGAATAATAATGATAATATGTTTTAATAATATCAATCACTATGTTATAAAATATTCCTTACCTTTAATTAATTTTAAATTTTAAATATAAATAGTGAATAGGTAAGAATTAACTCAGTGTAATTATTTTCCAATATGATTAATTAAATATGCTACCGGCTATTCCCTTATGTCAAGGTCAGAGTTCAAATATTCAACCAAACTAGATTCAAAATCAATTAATACACAAATTTGCAATAAAATGACTGTATAACCGCACTATCCTAGACCAATTATATTTTCCAGGCATGAATTGCATATAAATTTCTAACCTTTCTAATTCAAAATGTGTCAAACTTCAAAGATACCGTTGATAAACCCAAATATGCATCAAATATATAAAATGAAGTATTCTGACTTGAGTTACTGAACAATTTAGATTAAACTTATCAAAAAGGTGAATAATAACAATAATAATTTAGTTAAATACATAAAACAGTGAAATAAAAATGTTCATCAAAATTTCATAAATCAAACACATATAAAACTCTTTATTATATCGAGTGCAAAGTTGTTACCATTTGTGTGAAGCTTCACTCCTCTTCTGGAATCAGGATTCAGTTCTTAGGACAATCTATTTTCTTCCTCCAATACAGCAAAGATTTCAGGAAACTTTATGAAGATCAAATAATCACTTCCTCTTCAAAACCAAGCGATGGATGGCTACTATTTTCTCTGGTAAGTGTAATTATGACTTTCTTTCTTGTTCAATATTAATTTAATCTTCTTCAACTCAATTAAAATACAGTTATACCATAAAATGCTCAGCCCCATAAATTGAAATATCTATTTCTTCATAAAATCATATAAATTTCTCTTACCAATTGCTCTCTCTGGTTACTTTGGGATAATCTTGATACTTTAAACTGTTTTAATACTTTCTATTCTCAATACTTTCAAAAAAAACTCAAAATTTCTACGGAGCAAATTTTTAATACAACTTCTCTTTCAACAAACAGAAAACAAGTGCGAAATATCTTCTACAAACTTCTTAACTAATTATTTATAATATAAATCTTACTAATCTCCTTTTAACTTTCTTTTAACATCATAATTTTTATAAAAATCTTCATCGAAACTTTTTACATCCTTCCTCTTCAGAAGGTCGAAACAAGAGAGACTCTATCAGAATCAACAAAAAAACAATTGACAAATTCAACAAACTTAAATCTATACATCTTTTCCATCTACTCGCCTACTAATTTCTTATTCAAATAAAATTTTTAACAAAATCTAATTCTTGATTCAATATTACAATTTAAAACAATGATCATTCCTTTTTTATATTCTTATGAAATTTACTAGCACTACAAACTAATAATTTTCTCTTTTTCAGAATATTTCATTTGGCATTTGAACTATTAATAAATTAGAATATGGTTGGTAAATTTGTATAATTTAAAAGTAAGTAGAAGTTTTAACATGTAATTTAACTATTTGTGATGTCTTTTTTTTTTATAATTTAATTTTCTCATTTACTTACACCCCTAATTCATTTAAAATTAATGTTTGATTACTAACGTATTGGCAATTTTATAAACTTTTAATTATCTACTTTACCCATTTATCAATTTCTTAATTATCAAAACTTTATATATAATGTAGATTAATCATTTTTGAATTTTTAAATAAAAATCTTTGAAATGTATTTGTATTTTTTTTCTTATTATTCTATTTTCTTTTTTCTTTTTTAGGAATTATGAAGAAGATGATGATAATCAATCCCAATGTTACTAAATTTGCGCTCTGACTCGAAATAAGAAAATCTCCTTTCTCTACTTTCCATTAGATTTTCCTTCTACATTCTTATTTAATATAACATAGTAACTAATATCATCTCAAAATATATATATATATATATGAATAATGGTATAGTGACTGGTTCAATATAACGTGAAGTCAATAGTGGAGTTGCAGTCAATGTTATGGCCAATGTAAATAAAGAAATAAAGAAATCGAAATTCAACACTATCTTTTGGATGTTCCCACAACCTAAATGTTCAATAATCTAGAAATCAAAATACAGTGCCATCTACCGGGTGTCTATCTAACGTACATGTCAAAGGTGTATAGAGTTACTTCGTAGAACTAAACAATAAATGTCTCTTAGGGGATATTGTCACTTTTCTGTCGAAATACACAAATAAGTAAAAAATTAATTAAAAAACCATTTTCCAGTGGACAAAACTGTAAATCTAAACCATTCTTAAATTCCCTTGAACACTCACAAAATCTTTTATCAAAATCGGTCCAGTCGTTTAGAAGGAGTTCAGTCACATACACACGAAAAAATTGTATTTGATAATAGGTAACTGTCTTTATATAGGTCATTTAAAAATTTTATTTCAGAAAGTGTTTATAGAGTTGTTTGTTTTGGTTTGATATGGAAGGTTACCTAGGGACAAGGGGGAGAAAATAGTTTAATTTAAAAATTTTATTTGAAAGATATAGTTTGAATTTTGAAATTTAGAATTTCCGTTGAAAGAGATAGATTTGAATTGATTTGAAGTAAATGTAATTGAAGCTAAAGTTAATATAAAATTTAAGTTAATTGAATATTGGTTTAAATTAAATAAACAAAATAATAGAAGAAAAATAAAGAACACAGACCCAGTAGACAGAGCTAGAGAAAAAAGCATACCACAATAATAATAATAATAATAATATATATATATATATATATATATATATATATATATATATATATATATATATATATATATATATTGTTAGGTTTTAAATAACAGTCTCAAGGAAACGTCTAGGTTGGGCAAATGATGGAAGAACGCCAGAAATAGGAACTTTATTCTTGTGTTGCGAAATTTTCGGTTAATTTATAACCTTCATCAGCGCCTAACGGGAATTACAAAAATAACATTATAAGGGTGTAATAATATAACGAATAAAAACTTACAAAAAAATGTGTTCTTTTTACACCTCATATACAACCCTTACACAAAACATAATCATTATGGGTTGTTGATATATACATAAATACATAGGTCCAAAAGTAAACCGGTTAAAATATAAAAATGTTAAAATGTTAAATAAAACTAAACAGAAACACAACAGTTAACAATTACGAATAAACGACATTAAGAAATACCTAATGTATTATTTGAAAAATTGCCTAAAATTTTCGTATAGTAGAAGACGAAAAATTGACTCTGTCAAATAGGTAAGTCAGATATTAATAAATAACAAATAAATAAAACCATAACCTAGTTGTTGTTATTGAAATGTTTAGTTTTCGTCATATTTTGGCACAAAAGAAAGGTGTAGATCGAACTCAAGCCTTCCACATCCTTTTTGAAGTTCATAGACTCTGGAGATGAATGTATGTAACACATTTCAATGAAATTTCTTTTAAACTGGTTAGTTGCTTCTTCCAGAATACTGACGCTATTGTAATCGATATTATGTGCACTGGAACATACATGCTGGCTTAAAGCGGTTGCAGTTGGTTTTTTAACTGTATCACTTTTGTGTAGAGCGATACGTTTAGCCAGTTTTTGAGATGTTTGCCCAATGTAAACTTTCGGACAATCACTGCACTTAATGGTATATACTACATTTGATTTTGATAAAGTAGGAGTTTTATCTTTAATGTGAGTGAAATATTTGCCAAGTCGATTAATCACTGAGTTCGCTATAATAATATTGTACTTTCGTAGAATGTTGGATATTTGTGGTGTTAGATTCTCAATGAAGGGCAATTTTGCATAGTGCAACTCTACAAGATTGTCCACTGGGTGTTCTTCTGGAAAATGAGGACGCGGTGGTGGTTTATCAAAGAGAAGTTTGTTAAGCAATTTCTTTGGATAGTAATTTGATCTTAGTATATCATATAACACTCTTAGATTTTTTCCGGTATTGGAAGGATGGCAAATTCTCTGGATTCTGTTCTTCAGTCCTAGGATTATATTTACCTTTTGTTCATAGGGATGGTAAGAATGAAAAGGTATGTATCTTCCGGAATAAGTCTTCTTTCTATACCAGTCAAGCCTAATAATGTTATCTTTATGTCTAACCACTAGTGTATCCAAAAAAGGAACTCCTCCATTAGTTTCAGCTTCGTAAGTAAACTTTAGGTTGGTGTTGTATGCGTTAAATATATCTAATGTATAACTGATCTTATTTTCAGGTACAGCACATATCAGATCGTCGACGTACTGATAAATAAAGGGAAACTGAAAATCAACCTCTTTTTTGCAGTAATGGAGTAAGGAGTTCATAACTAACTCTGCTAAAGTTGGTGAGATAGCACCTCCCATTGGAGCTCCTTTGACTTGTAAATAAAACTGGTTGTTGAAAGAAAAGTAAGTACTATTATATAGAAAAGTAATTAGTTCAATGAAGGTGTTTTTAGGGATCGTGGTGTTGACCTCCACGAGGTGGTAGTTGTCAGAAATAATAGATACTACTAAGTCTAAAGGTATGTTGGTGTAAAGTGAACTGACATCAAAACTTACCAGTCTGAAATTGGGTGGCAGTTGAAAATTATTAATTTTTTCAGAGAAGTCAAAAGAGTCTTTGATTCTAAAGGAGTTAAAAGAGTGAAAAGAAACATCCAAGATGCCAGCCAGAAATCCTGCCAAAGGTTGTGTTGGAGATTTATTTATATATATATATATATATATATATATATATATATATATATATATATATATATATATGATTGTGGATTACAGCAAACCGTCGTGTGAGAAGTTGGTACTGAGATTATCAACTCATTAATCTAATATAAACCCCATTAAGGGACACCAATTCTTGCAAATTTCTAATTTTGAGAATATTCAGGGATTTTTAATAGTTTAAGATAGGAATAAAATTATTTTGAAAATATCAGGTATGAACGGTTTTAATAAACGTATCAAATAATGCATTCGTTAAAAAAACGTGTATTCACAATCCAAGAAAAAATTCAAAAATATGCAAATGCATATTTGCCTCACTCTAATTATTACCATTGATATGAGCTTATATATTTCAGGTTTCCTATTTGCGCCAAAAAAATGGCAACATCACTTTGGAAAATTCTATGGAACATGTTTCTCTTGTGGACAATTTTTTTGTGATAAATTGCTATTTTCAAACCATTTTTATGTTTACCACTTTTAAGTTAATTCTAAAAAATCTGTTAACTTGACAAGGAATAATTCTGCTATAAAACAAATTGAACAAATATCCTTTAAATGCGAAATTTGTTTTAAATGTTTTACACGACTAAAAGACTTAACACAGCATATTAGAACACACACTAGTCAAAAATTATTCAAATGTGAAGTATGTTCAAAATCTTTTATAATATCCAATGATTTAAAAAGGCATATGAGAACTCACACTGGTGAAAAACCTTTCAGATGTGAAATTTGTTCAAAATGTTACAAACAAAAAAATAGCTTAAAAAAGCATATGGTTAGAGATCACACTGGTGAAAAGTCATTGAAATGTGAAATTTGTTTAAAATTTTACACACAACAAAGTGATTTAAAACAACATATTACAACTCACGCTACTGAAAAACCTTTTAAATGTAAAGTTTGTTCGAAATGTTTTCACAATTCCAGTAATTTAAAAATTCATATTAGAACTCATACTTACGAAAAGCCTTTTAAATGTAAAATTTGTTCAAAAGGTTTCGTCCAATCCAGTGATTTAAATAAGCATATTAGAATTCACACGGGCGAGAAACCTTTTAAATGTGAAATTTGGTCAAAATGTTTCCTACAAGCCAGTACTTTAACAGCTCATATTAGAACTCACGTTGGTGAAAAACCTTACAGATGTGAGATTTTTTTAAAATGTTTCTCACGAAAATATAAGTTAGAAAATCATATTAGAATTCACACTGGTGAGAAACCTTTTAAATGTGAAATTTGTACAAAATGTTTCATTGAGCAAAGTTATTTGAAACAGCATATTAGAATTCACACTGGTGAGAAACCGTTTAAATGTCAAATTTGTTCAAAATGTTTCAAAGCATCCGGTGATTTAAAAAAACATATTAGAATTCACACTGGCGAGAAACCTTTTAAATGTAAAATTTGTTCAAAATGTTTCGAAACATCCGGTGATTTAAAAAAACATATTAGAATTCACACTGGCGAGAAACCTTTTAAATGTGAAATTTGTTCAAAATGTTTTATACAAGCCAGTAATTTAAACTCGCATATTAGAACTCACACTGGTGAAAAACCTCACAGATGCGAGATTTGTTTAAAATATTTCTTACGAAAATATACGTTAGAAAATCATGGTAAAATTCACACTGGTGAGAAACCTTTTAAATGTGAAATTTGTTCTAAATGTTTCACTGACCAAAGTTATTTGAAACAGCATATTAGAACTCACACTGGTGAGAAACTCTTTAAATGTGAAATTTGTTCAAAATATTTTTTACTAACCAGCACTTTAAAAACGCATATTAGAACTCACACTGGTGAGAAACCTTTTAGATGTGAGATTTGTTCAAAATGTTTCTTACGAAAAAGTGATTTAAAAAATCATATTGGAGTTCACACTGATAAGAACCTTTTAAATGTGATACTTGTTCAAAATGTTTCATGGGATCCAATGATTTAATAAGGCATATTAAAGCATAGTAATAAAAAATCAATTAAAATTAGTGCTGTAATAGTAGTTTACGTAACAAGTCCCGTAAGTGGTCTTTTACTGGACGAGTGGGTAATTGCAGGGCGAACCTGGTATTTTAAATAGGCATATTAAAACTCACATTGATGAAAAACCTTTTGAATCTGAAATTTGTTCAAATTGTTTTATAGTATCCAATTGGTTAAAAAGGCATTTTCGAACTCACACTGGTGAAAATCTTACAGATGTGAAATTTGTTCAAAATGTTTCATATAATCCGGTGTTTTAAAAAAGCATATTAAAACTCATATTGGTAAAATATCTTTCAAATGTAAAAATTGTTTAAAATCTTTCGCAGAAGAATGCAACTTAAAACAGCATATTACTCACACTAACGAAAATGCTTTTTAATGTAGTTAAAACAGACTTGGTTTAAATAAATTTATAATTCAACTGGAAATTTTTTATCAACATCTCTCTATACAGATATATAACCTGAAATACAATGCCTAAGGTTTCATGTGATATGCAAAGCGGCCACTAGAGAGCTATTTTTGGAGTAAAAATGGCTGTACTTGCAATTGGTTTGTACTTTCGCAATACATTCACATCAAATACCAATCTATACCGGGGATTTTTCTTCATTAGTGACTGAAGAGACAGACCTATACTGTACTGATGAGCTCTAACAAAAGCGAAACACATCTCTAAAGTTTGGTTTTGCGCTTGTATAGACTGGTCAATAAGAGTGTCCTAGAGTAAAGAATTCTAACCGGGCACAAATCCGATCTGAAATACAATGATCGCATGGCACTAGATACGTTTGCATCATTTTTTTTATCATGTTATAACAGGTATTTATCGAACCAAAAAGTGATAAACAAACAGATCGAAATAATCGGTTGTGGGTTCGGTTGTAAATAAATCAAATTATCTTATTCTCAATATTTCGCCATTTATTTATGGCTTCATCAGGAGAAACTACAAATAATTAACAATGTCACAATTTTTTTTTAATAAGAATAAAACTAGTTGTACTCGCAACTTCGTTTGCATGGCGTGTGATTGTTGTATAAAAATTTCTTACCTCACCCCATTTAAGGAATGGGAGAGAAATTTTTATTCACCAGATGTTAAGTTGGAAGAAGACAAATACATCTGTGAAAACCGCATTCGAATCGGATTAGTAGTTTTCATGTGATGCGCGCACGAATATACAGACAGACAGACAATAAAATCTAACCACATTTTTGGGTTCTATTTCGTCGTTCGCGTGGCGTGTTGATTTTTGTATAAAAATTGCTTTCCTCACCCCATTAAAGGGGTGGGGGGAGGAAGTTTTATACACCAGATGTTAAGATGAATAAAATCAGTAGTTTTCATGTGATGCGCGCACAAACATATACATTCCTACAGTTTTATTATATGAATAGATAATACTTACAGAATAGTATGAAAATAAATAATATATTACTCTAGTCAAAATCTTCAAAAACGTGAAAAACTAAAATAAAGGTCCTAAAAATATGAGCGATTCGAAATCACCTCTAGAAAAATGTTTTTGAAGGAAAAGTGTACAGACAAAAAATTGCAATTGTTATTTTAACAAAATAAGATAAAAAAAGAGTGTGCGTGTAACCTTTACGCGCGATTGAAGTAAAACTTATTTGACGTATGTATCACCGCAAAATAAATTCAAATTCAAAATATGTTTATTAACAAGTAGCTACACTAAGTTAACAGAAATTAGATGCTTATATAAATTATAATATTCAGTATGAACAATTTTTTTTACTAAAACTAACACACCAAGAGATTACAATTCAATTATATTTATTGTCTATATACTTTACAAAAAATGATATAATGTTATATTTTAGAAAGTTTTTATATTTTTGCCGTGTTCTTTGTCTCTTTGTCATTCTATTTGTCATTCCGTGGAATTTTGTAATCGAACTTAAACCTATTTCCCGACTACCTAGAGCTCTGTAGTTTTCAGGATAGCTAAGAACTGGATGACAATGCATGTTTCAAGTGTGTTTAGCATATACATAGATTTCGAAATTTATACTGAATTGTTATTAAATTAAATATGATTTAAGTTGTGTATAGATATTATCATTAACTAAAATGTGAAACATAGATTTTACGCTCTAAATACCTTTAATGTATTTGAAACCGAAAGAAGATTATAAAATAACACCATTTTTACTCGAACAGAATAGTATCTGATAGTTAAAGAATACATAATATATGAAATAATAGTTTTATGATAACTAAAATGTGAAACGTAGATTTTACTCTCTAAATACCTTTAACGTATTCGAAACCGAAAGAAGATTATAATACAACACCATTTTTACTCGAACAGAATAGTATCTTATAGTTAAAGAATACATAATTAAATACAAGATTACCATAATAAAATTTATAAACTTCTAAACAAAACATAACCTCAATTCCACTAAAATATCAATGCAAATTTGTTTTGTTTGGAAAGGTTTTTAAACTCCTCCCATAGCTGACGTCACACCGTTACTTCCGTCAGAATTACTTCCGTCAGAAAAAAAAAATTAAAAATGTTGAAAATTTTGAAAAATTTAAAAATTTTTAAAAATTGGAAAATTTTGAAAATTTGGGAAATTTTGAAAAATTGAAAAATTTTATAAATTCTGAAAATTTTGTCTATATACTTTATAAATTTTTCATTTAAGAAATAATAGGTTTATGATAACTAAAATTTGAAACATAGATTTTACTCTCTAAATTTTCCAATTTTCTTGAAAAAACAGCATCTATTGTGCCGAAACAGGTTGTTGATTAAAGTGGATTAGTATTCATCGTTAGATAAAATTTTTCTTTCAAAAAATCATCTAACGGTTGAGATTCTTGAGAACGAAAAATCACATTGAAGTCTGCAGTAAGAATCATCGGTAAATCATGATAATCACTATTTAATAGTTGAGAACCTTCAATTGTGAAGTGAATTAATTGTTTATGAATAAATTTTATTATACTTATAACACTTGTATTTGTAGAAATGTAAAGAACAACGATAATAACAGGTTGATCATGTGTATTCACACATCGAACCAAGGCCATGTCACCTACTTGTGAAACCTCATCGGAAATGCATTCATAAACGATTTGGTCAAAAGTACCACCTTGAGACTTATGTATGGTAAGCGCACAAGCAGACACTAATGGAAAGTGATTTCTTTTTGCGAATATAGTCTTAGTTCTATTCACTGGTATAGATGACGATTTTCGTAAAATTGGAACTGCTGTTCTACTAAGGTTTAGGGATTGAATATGATGGGCAGCTTTTTTGCGAATTTTCTCTCCTATATTACCAGGAAACTCAAGCCATAAACGTATGATTTCATCACTGCCATCACGTTCAATATACACTAACTTTCCAACACAACCGTTGGCTAAGCCGTCAGATACATCAATATTAGTTGTAATAATGTAAAATTTGGCAGGAACTAATATGATTTCATAAGGACATCCTCCTGTATCAATAACTGACATATTATGAAATTTCTGGCGTACATATGCTTCTTGTTTAACTAAATGACAACCTACATATATATCTGTTGCTGTAGATACTACTTTGTGTTCAGCAGTACTAAAGATAGATTGATTATAATCCATAACATGTTTATTCTCCAAGAAAATTCTTATACGATGTGGACATAATTCAGCAGCATCTTGCTTCGTAAAGAAACGTGATTCAATCAATTCCAGTTCATTTTCATTTAAAATTTCACCATTACCAATTTTCGTTAATATATTTGAGAAAATTACGTCGTTTTGGCGCATGATTTGATCCAATTCATAGAAATGTAAGCTACGCCATAGAGTAGGCCCAGCAAGCCCTCTTTTGAGTTGTTTATGAATTGGAGTTGCTCGCACTGGAGGTAGTTGTCGCAAATCACCGATAAAAAACATATCTATTCCACCAAACCAAGCTTTATTTCCAGTAATTTGCTTTAATCGAGTATCTATTTTTGATAACATTTCTGCACCAATCATAATGAAACACGTATGGGGGCTTTTTACACAATTTATTTACAAAATTGTTAAGATACACTGAACTCTGCTGGATAACGTCTAACTACTTGACAATACAATGAACTCTTGTGAACACTTGACTTGAACTGACGTTAACTGCCCATGCATCCCCTTATATACAACATTATTTAATCTAGTCAGTGTGTTTAGAAGTTTCTAGAATTTTCTAGAAACATTATTTAAAATGGTCAGTTGATTTTTTTACAAACTTCTAAAAATCAACTGTCAACAACAATCTTTCAAATTAAGGTCCCTTCCTTTACGGTTATCCCGTTACACTGCCCCCTCCTTAGATTCATTCCTCCTGGAATGTTATTTCCTACATCGGAATCCCGCACACTCCCTGAGCCATCCAAACCATCTTCTTGGAGTTGCTGCGCATCTCCACTGTGGTTTCCCTGGTAAGGCGCCAAACGATCATGATGGACCACGACGGGTTTCCCTCTGGGAATTTTCACGATCCAATAAATGACATCGTTAATCTTCTTCTTGATGGTGTAAGGACCTTCCCAGTTCTTTTGTAATTTGGGACAAATACCTCGACGCCGTCGGGGGTTATAGAGCCAGACTAAATCTCCAACTTGGTAACTCTTTTCCATTGTCCGTGTGTCATAGTACCTCTTCATCCGATCACTAGATAATTGTAGTTTTCCACGAACCAGGTTGTGTATATTCTCCATTCGATTCTGAAGGTCGGCGACATATTGTTCACGTGCCATTTCTTCACCAGGTTTACAACCAAACACCAAGTCACATAGTAGCCTCATTTCTCTACCGAACAGGACCTTCGCAGGCGTTTGGCCAGTTGATTCGTTGATGGCCGATCGAATTGCCATTAGAAATAGTGGAATATGTCGATCCCAATCCCTCTGACAATCTGACACCACTTTTGACAGATAGTTGGTTATAGTCTGGTTCATTCGTTCCACCATTCCATCAGACTGAGGGTGCATCGCTATGGTTCTCGCTTTGTGGATGCCTAATCTTTGGCAAACTTCTTGAAACAGCTTGCTCTCAAAATTTCTTCCTTGGTCTGAATGTAATTCTAGTGGTACCCCAAATCGGCTTACGAATTCTTCAACCAATATATCTGCTAAAGTGATGGCTTCCTGATTGGGAACTGCATATGCTTCAACCCATTTTGTGAAGTAGTCCATTACAACAAAGATGTACTTGTTTCCTACATCGGTCTGTGGAAGTGGCCCCAATACATCTACTGCGATTCTTTCAAAAGGACTTCCAACCAGGTATTGCTGCATTTCCGCCTTCGGTTTTCGGTGCGGACCGTTACTGGCAGCACATGTACTGCATTTACGACACCAATCTTTAACATCATTAGTGCAATTTACCCAGTAAAATCTATCTCGGATCTTTTGCAGCGTTTTCGTGTTACCCAGATGTCCTCCAGAACTATCATTATGCATCTGTTTTAAAATTTCCGGTACAGCATTTCTTGGGACCACTATTTGTTTCCTTGTCTCTGTGCCCTCGGAATTTTCTACAAGTCTTTTAACGAGCCCTCTGTCCAAAATTAAAGAGTTCCATTGGGACCAGTATGCTTTTAAAGCAGGAGAGGATGAGGATATCTGTCTCCACAACGGACGACGATCCATTCTCTTCCACTCCCTAATCTTTCTCAGAACGGGATCGTTTTCTTGTTGCTCCTCCAGCATAGAGCTCTCGTCTTCTGGCACAACCTTAACTAAGGCAAGTTTTTCCTCGTTCTGCTCCATACGGGTACAATGGGGGCAATCAGGTCGACATGGTCTTCTGGAAAGTGCATCAGCATTACGATGTCTGGTTCCAGGTCTGTGCTCCATTTCAACATCATATTCCTGCAGTTTTTCGAGCCATCTTGCTATCTGTCCTTCTGGGTTCCTAAAGCTAAGTAGCCACTTTAAACTAGCATGGTCTGTTCTGATCAGGAATTTTCTGCCATACAGATATTTATAAAAGTGTTCGACGGATTTTACAACTGCTAACAGTTCCCTCCGAGTTACACAGTAGTTCTTTTCAGCTTTCGATAAAGTTTTGCTGAAGTAACCAACCACTCTTTCCATACCATCTTGTAGCTGTGACATGACGGCTCCAATTCCCACATTGCTGGCGTCGGTGTCCAGAATAAGCTTACCATCAGGAAGTGGATAAGCAAGAACAGGTGCTGACGTAAGCTGTTTCTTCAATATTTCAAACGCCTTCTGACATTCCTGATCCCAACAGAAGGACTTATCTTGTTCTGTCAAACGTGTCAAGGGTTTGGCGATGTCTCCAAAATTCTTGACATATCGTCGGTAATAGGAACAAAGACCCAAGAAACTCCGGAGCTAAAGTTTGTCGATAGGGATTGGCCATTCCTGAACGGCTTGTATCTTAGCGGGGTCAACAGCAACTAAATCCTTGCTTACGTTATGTCCTAAATAGTTGACCTGTCTCTGGAACAAGTGGCATTTCTTAACATTCAATGTTAGATTAGCGTTCTGTAATCTTTTAAAAACTTCTTCCAGGTTAGATAAATGTTCCTTAAAGGTCTTACCCATTATGATGATGTCGTCTAGATAAACTAGACAAGTTTCCCATGAAGTTTCCCGCAGGATGTTCTCCATTAGTCGTTCAAACGTCGCAGGAGCATTACAGAGGCCAAATGGAAGGACCGTGAATTGCCATAACCCTGATCCACTGGTAAAGGCAGTCTTTTCTTTGTCTGCAGGATTCATTTTAACTTGCCAGTATCCGCTTTTAAGGTCCAAGGTAGAAAACAGAGTAAAACCCGCCAAAGCGTCGAGGGCATCATCAATCCTTGGCAGAGGATAACTGTCCTTCTTAGTGACATCATTTAGCTTTCGATAGTCGACACAAAACCGCATTGATCCGTCTTTCTTTCTCACTTATACCACAGGAGAAGCCCACGGACTACTGGATGGTTCGACTATGCCATTTTGAATCATTTCTTTAAGGGCTCTGTCTGCTTCTTCCTTTTTAACTTGAGGCATCCTTCGGGGTACCTGTTGAATCGGACGTGCATCACCGGTGTATATTCTATGTTGTACAACATCAGTTCTTCCCAGTTTACTTTTAGAACTAAATACAGGTTTATAACGGTAAAGTAGATCTCTTACCTGTTTCTTTTCTAATTTTGACAAAGAGGGGTCTAATTTTGTCATTAATTGTTCAATTTCGTTGGTCTCATCTGTTTCCGTAACATTTATCTTGTGAATTATGGCCATTACCGGTTCTAAACTTCCCATTTCCGTGTCCTTTCGGAGAAGAACTGGATGATCGTTCAAGTTGAGTAGAGAAGGAGACACTTCAGGACACTTTGACCTTTGACCTTTGACCGTTGAACCCGTGCCAGCCAGCCGGGCTACCCCCACCACTACACCATTGCAGCAGGGTGCCAACTTCAGGCTAGGATCTTAAGACGCAAACCTTTGTGACGTCATCGTACCACCTTCAGGCCGTTTTCAAAATAATAAAATTTTAATAATATTTTTTAAAAAATCTGTCTGTGAACCGTAAAATTAAATTATAACCAAAGCATATAGGTAAGAAAGGGACCTTGCTATGCTTTCAGCGAAGCTGTTTCGGCGACCCCCACTCCTCCTACCTTCTCTCTCTCTTCTAGAGAGTAATTAGGTCACGTGACATGTAAAGAACAATATCAGTTTTACGAGATTTATGTAACAGATTATTTAAATAATATATAAAAATTGTAAAAAATTATGATTACCTTATTATGTGCCAACTTCAGACTGACGTTAACTTCATAACCCTTGAATTGTAATAATGACTCACCAGGTTCGGTTGGAATTCTTAATATTTGGTAATAGGAGTAGGATATTTGCTCATCTTAGTTAATTATCCAGCAAAGACCACGTGGAGGTGTGAGCAACCTTTGCCTGGAGAGGATAGGTAAGTAGGAAGAATAGGGAAGGTCAAACAGCAGCGGTTCTTTAATAGGCAACAATTTCCTCTGATCATGCTCATAAGAACATACTGAAAACGCTATACGTACTTAACTTAATAGGTTACAGCGAACTTTGTAGATTCGTCTTACCGAAACCCTAAGTTTATAGTACTTCTCCCTTCGTAAAGGTAACTGGCGCGTATCAGTGCAGGAAAAAGTTGACCACCATTTATACCCGAAGCAACCTCCGATATCTTCTTACTAAATAATTTATAACCTTTGAAGAACCCTCGAAATTCACAGGCACTACTCAGGAGGCTCGAGGTATGTAAGTAAGATATCTAGACATTGACGATAAGAAACGTCAGCACCTCCTTAGTAATACTTCACAAGAGGTCATAGGTGGTTCTTTAATAGCCGACAGGCGACAATTTTCCCTGATCATGTTTTATTTTAAACATACAAAAATACTATACGTACTTAACTCATTAGGTGACAACTCGTTTTGTAAGCGAGAATTACAGACACCCTGAGTTTACAGTACTTCTCCCACAGTGTGGTACCTGTCGTATTTCTGTGCGGAAAAAAGTCGACCACCCTTTTTATACCCGAAGGATCCTCCGATATCTTCTTACTAAATAATTTATAACCTTTAAAGGTCCCTCGAAATTCATAGGCACTACTCAGGAGGCTCGAGGTAAGTAAGTAAGATATACGTTACATTTATCCAAAAAAAGTGTACTTTTGTTTATCAGATGTGGCATGGTGATCTGTCAAATCTGTATGCTTCCACATCAGTCCTAAAACAAACAAAAAAATATTAATTATACAAAAATTGTAACCCTAACCTAACCAGTTGATGTTTAGAAGAGACCTTTGCTGTTAATCGTTGAATATATTCTCAAAACTTATACAATAATATAAAATTATTATATCTAAAAACTACATGTAGAAATGGTATAGATCCTTTAAAGTGATAACTGACCACAAAAGACGAAATTAACTAAAAATAATATCGAAATACAAAATAATATTTTAATAACACATAAGATTAGATTATCCAATTTCAATATCTAAAATCTAAATCAAATAACTAAAAAGTTACAAAGTTTTTTTTTTTGAATTAACCCAAATAGTAGGTTTCCAAAGATACTTCTATGAATAATACTTTCAAACTAAAGAATGTAAAGTATGTAGGTATATGACAATTTTAAATGGTTAATATATATATTTCTGTCATGTTTTTATATTAGTCTAATTTTATCTTTTTCTACAAATCCACTCGCATCATGACGGGGGTAAAACTTTTTTTAAAAAAATAGTATTTAATCTAAAGATTTTAATCTTTACCTGTCACTTACCATAAATATTTTTAAACCAACCCCAACATGAAATGCACAAGAACGATAACAATATAGTGGATAGAATATTTCTTTCTCATCTAACATCTACATAATTTATATGAAATCCTAGCACATCAGAGTAGAATAGGAATTTTTGTTAAAAAATATTATTTAATCTAACAACTTAAAACTTTTTCTTTACTTAAATATAAATATTTTTACACTAACCCCACCCTAAACCCTCAAAAACAATTTTTTAGTTGTTTATAATGTATTTTAAAAAGTAAATGACGAACATATATAGAAATTATATGTACCTCTGTCATGTTCTACATCAACTTTATTTTATTTTTTTCAATAAATCCACTAGCATCATCAAGGGGTTTAGAATTTTTTTTCAAAAAAAAATTATTTAATCCATTAGTTTAAATCTTAACATTTACATGGAAATAAATATTTTTTGCGTTAACCACTAAAAAAAGTAACAACAATAGCATATAATAATTTCCTTTTATTTAACCTTCTAATAATTATTATAAATCCACTCTCATCGAGGAGGGGGTAAAAGTATTAAAAGATTTCACAACGTAAATCAGTAGCTAAACACTTTATTGATCCTAATATAAAAATATTTTAAACTAACCCCAAGACCAAACCCTACTAAATACAAGGCATCATAAGAAAAAAAATTCGGAACTGAAAACAAAGTATTTAACTTACCCGAGACAGCTCTAAACACTACAATTCACTAAATCAGACTAAAGAAAAATTTTGTGTCAACAGTTTAAAATACTCTTATTAGATGAAAAGCTTAATGGTTTTCGGTAATGGAACTCCCCCCTCCACCACAATTTTATTATGTCTATTAGCTTGTTAGTCGACAGGTGCAGAGACAAGTCTGAACAAGTCGAACCGATGGGTTGCATTAGAAAATATTAATGCGGTATATTAAACTTGAAAAATAGCAAATTTTGGGGATTTTGTTAAAATGTTATTTTATAGTGACAAAAATGCATTGTTTTTACTTAAAATACGTCGGTCGAAAATTAACTAAAAATAATATAGAAATACAAAATAATATTTTAATAACACATAAGATTCTTTAGATTAACCAATTTCAATATCTAACATCTAAATCAAATAACTAAAAAGTTACAAAGTTTTTTTTGAATTAACCCCAAATAGTAGGTTTCAAAAGATACTTTTATGAATAATACTTTCAAACTAAAGAATGTAAAGTATGTAGGTATATGACAATTTTAAATGGTTAATATATATATATTTCTGTCATGTTTTTATATTAGTCTAATTTTATGTTTTTCTATAAATCTACCCGCATCACAGCAGACATATGACTTTTTGTACTTTTTAATACTTAAATCTATACTACAAACCCCCATAATATTAAAAAAATCAATATTTTTTGGCCAAATTCAAAAAGGAATGACAATACTAATGGCTTTTGTGATACAATAAATATATTTCTACTCTTTAAACTTTCACACTATAATATAAAATCCACCTGCATCACGCTAGGGGTAAAAACTTTTTAAAAATTTTAATGTCTAAGTCAATAACCGAAAACCCTATTTTTCCAAATATGAAAATATTTTTTAGATCAACCCTTAACAAAATGTTTCAAAAGACAGTTCTTTGTATTATATTTTTAAGTTAAAAATTGCATATAACAATTTTAAATGGTAATTTATGTCAAGTTTTCTTATTTTTTTCTACAAATCCACCGACATCATAGCAGGGATAAAACTTTATTTACATTTTTTTTGTTTAAATCATTATCTTAAACCCTTAACATTGTTAGAAAATAAATATTTTTTTGTTTCAATTCGCAAATAGCTCTAATGACCAGTAATATTTCTACTCTTCAAACCTTTATACAATATAAATATCAAAAATCACAACAGGAGGTCTGATACTTAAAATTACTAACAACTAATAAACACTTTGAATTTTTAGAATATATTTATTTTATAGTTTAAATATAATTCTTCACAATTCAAGTCTAGACAAGATAAAAGTGACGTCACCTTAATTAGATTTTCGCCTACACCGGAAACTCTTATCAACTAATTTTATTGAAAAACACGTATTTTAAAACGTTATCTTATTAAAAGTTATATAATTATCGGTGTCATATAATAAACTATATTCACTATATTAAGAATAAAAATAAAAAATACGAGTTATATTTATTTGAACTTGTTTAAAAAAAAATTCTTATACGAACTAGCGAAGAGATATTTTGAAGTAAATTATTGTAAAATTAGGTACATATCTAAAATTGTAATATTTAGATAAGCCTCTGATTTATGTTGAAAAGGAATTTGCGTTCTCATCAACTTTGTGGTTATATACCGGCGGTATCGAAAGTGTCTCTTGTAGATCATTGTTATAATTTTATCTTATTATTTTGGATGATGCAATACTTTTTAAAATTACGCAATATTACGTAATTAAGAATAAGAGATGCTGAACAGATCACTTTTTTAGGTTTTCGAAAAGGTCACGTGACATGTAAAATTACGGTGAAAATTGAGAGAGAAATTATTGATTTAAAACTATTTATCAGTCGTTTGATTATTTATCAGTCGTTTGATTATTTACCAATTTAAGGCTACCTAATAAGACGGTCGTTAACTAGTCGTAAGACTTTTTCTTATCATCGTACGCCATCTCTCGATCCAAACTACTGCTGACTACAACAGCTACTTATCCCCAAGGTCACGCGCTTTGATTTATTTTTAGTTTTAGAATATTTTATTGTGCCTATCAGCTGTTTTAAATCACTTTGTTTTTATAATAAATTGAAATTTGTAAATATATCAGAAGGTATAAAAATAAATGTTTTATGCTCACCTGTTTATTTTTCAAACACTTACAATAAAAATAATAACAACTTAACTTTTACCACACCAGATAAATGTGTTGTCACTGGGGAATAAAAACTGCGATTTTAACGATAATAGATAATCAGTCTATGTGATAATTAGTATACAAAAACCAGGACTACCGTCATGTTACCAGACATACTCGATCCAAACGACAGCAGGTCCCAAGGTCACGCGCTTTGATTTATTTTCTAGTTTTTAAATAAAAAATTACCGTAGAATAAAATAATAAACTTCTTATAACTTCATAGCCCTCGAATTAAATTCAAAATGTTTAAAAACTCAAAAATGCACACAAATTTACTGCGACTGATAACGGTAGCAGCAGCAGCAGAAATAAACCAGACGCTGAGAAGACCCGCTCTTTATAGGTTTTCAAAATGGTCACGTGGTACTCTCTGATAAGGAAAAAGGGTGTAAGAAAATGCTGTTTGAGAAAAAATCGGGGCTATTTATTTTCAATTTTTTTGTAAAATCAGCTGACTTATATGTATAATAAACCATTATATAAATTAAATAAAAGAAGACGTTGTTTAGCTAAACTGACACCAAAAAAAAGGGGTCGAAATTTAGTTCAAATCATTTAAAATATTTAGGATCAAGGCCAATGAGCAGTATAAAATCAGAGTTATTCAACGAAATTTCATAGCAGAGCGTAGCAGAGGATAGCAGAGGGTAGCAGAGCGTAGCAGAGCATTAAAACGGAGCGTAGCAGAGGGTAGCAGAGGGTAGCAGAGGGTAGCAGAGCGTAGCAGAGCATTAAAACAGAGCGTAGCAGAGGGTAGCAGAGGGTAGCAGAGGGTAGCAGAGCGTAGCAGAGCATTAAAACAGAGCGTAGCAGAGGGTAGCAGAGGGTAGCAGAAACGTACATAACAAAGGTATAAATCAAAAAGTCAAAGTCGAGAATTCATTTTGTTAACATACCTTCAAGCAGAACGGTTCAAGTAAACGAACTCGCAGCGATTGTGAGAGAAAAGTACAAAGCTCTCAAAAGAATGCAGGATGATGAAAAAAGAACTACTAGAATTAACGTTTAAACCAATAACTACACCTCTTAAAGAAATAGCCAAATATGTGAACGAAAATGACTCACTGTCTAATCAATCAACAGAGGGGGAACATAATCAAACATCGTATTACGATAACATTATTAATCTTGAAAAATATATTCAAGATTTAGGAAATACAGATCAAATATACGGGTCAAAGTTCAACTGGCCTACGGGAGAATGGTCGCTTAGAAATAAAACAATTGAGTTTGATAAAGATATCATCCAAATGGACTCAAACAAGTTTAAACCTACGCAGGATGTCTACGACCTGCTGTTTTCAAAGCAACCAATATACGTTTACCGATCAAAAAAGTCTAAATACTTATGCTCAGAATGACCCAAATATATTACTCGATCATCTAAGAAGTCTGTACAACAATGGCTCATCCATATATTATAGATCATTGAAGAATTAGAAAATCTAGGAATTATTGAGAAATAAGTTGCATTACTTTGTTATTGAACACATTACAATACATATTCACACCTACTTTTTTGTTTTATTTAAAATAATCTAGATAGCAAGCTGCCTTAAAGAAATACGATTAAAAAGAATTTGTATGTTTTGTTTTCACGAAACATTAGACTTAAAGATATATGTCATATTAAAATATAAGATACGATATTATTTTACGAGATAGGCGTTAACTATTGAACCATTGTAGAATTTAATAAAATCTTACAAATAACAGTAGATAATGGAAATATTTTCAAATATTAAAAACGCGTGACCTTGGTGCATTAGCTGGTTTGCGATGTGTGACGTAATCGACTGATTGGTTAGAGTGATAACTACCTTTGCAAAGCATCACGGCCCCAGCCCCACCACACCTTAGACCCCTTTACACAAATTAACGAAAGGCCCCGTTGTTAGACAATGTTAGAGAGCTCAAAAAACTTAGTAATTTCACCTCCCTCTTCCCAAAGGTCCTAATTTAAGGAATACCCTCTTTAACTACCGGTGCATTATACGTAAGGTTACCTGAGTGTTAACATGGAAAAAATAGAGAAATTGAAAAGGCATGCAGCAGCAAAACATATCAAGAACTTAAAGATTGAAGATTTTTGTATAAAACAGTGGTATTTAGATCGCCAGATATACTGCTACATTTTAAAGACTGGTGATATCACAGTATGTTTTGCGTTAATGTCGAGAATGGACTTTGATCCCTTAAAAGAGCATGATTCACCGAAAACCTTAAATTATATATATACTCTACCGGAATATCGCCGAAGAGGATACGCCGAAAAACTAATTGGGCATGTGAAGAATAACGAACAATTTACTGCTTTTTGTGATAATATCAAATCAGAAAAATTATTTTCGAAATGTAAATGTATAAATCACGGCAAAGTTTTCGGTTCTGTAATGTTTAGATATCCTTAAATAAATTTTTGTAGTACTAAGTATTTTCTTTTTAAACCCATATGTCTGTGAGAGCTAATTGGTCGTAATTTAAAATAAAAACTGCAACTTATGAAAAACTTGGAATTAATTAAAACATTTAAGTTCTCCAAAACGGAGTAGAGCAATATGTTAAAATAGTTTGAATTATGAACATTAATATAAAAGTCATATATTAAGTAAAAAAAAGGTTGTAATGCTGGAAAAAACGAAAAAAATCAATGTACAAGTAATAGTTAAAATTAATTTGCGAAATAATACTATTAAGTAAAACATTTCTTTATTTAAAAATGGGAATGTCACCCGGATATGGGTATTTTTATATATGTAGGTACTCGCAGATTTAAACCTAAATATTGAATACTTAGACTTGTAAACCGAGCTGTACCTACAACCTCAATATCGCAGGGTGTGGGTACTTTATTCTTCTGAAACATAAAATAAAATCTTGTTACAACATTTTCTTTATTATTATTTTATGATCTTGCCTTTAATTTTCCACACATATATGACCGAGGGTGTAGTTCTCATATAAATGTAGAACCACCACACGGTTCCCAATACCCAACAGTTTGGGGGTCATATTAGCTCTCACAGACATATGGGTTTAAAAAGAAAATACTTAGTACTACAAAAATTTATTTAAGGATATCTAAACATTACAGAACCGAAAACTTTGCCGTGATTTATACATTTACATTTCGAAAATAATTTTTCTGATTTGATATTATCACAAAAAGCAGTAAATTGTTCGTTATTCTTCACATGCCCAATTAGTTTTTCGGCGTATCCTCTTCGGCGATATTCTGGTAGAGTATATATATAATTTAAGGTTTTCGGTGAATCATGCTCTTTTAAGGGATCAAAGTCCATTCTCGACATTAACGCAAAACATACTGTGATATCACCAGTCTTTAAAATGTAGCAGTATATCTGGCGATCTAAATACCACTGTTTTATACAAACATCTTCAATCTTTAAGTTCTTGATATGTTTTGCTGCTGCATGCCTTTTCAATTTCTCTATTTTTTCCATGTTAACACTCAGGTAACCTTACGTATAATGCACCGGTAGTTAAAGAGGGTATTCCTTAAATTAAGACCTTTGGGAAGAGGGAGGTGAAATTACTAAGTTTTTTGAGCTCTCTAACATTGTCTAACAACGGGGCCTTTCGTTAATTTGTGTAAAGGGGTCTAAGGTGTGGTGGGGCTGGGGCCGTGATGCTTTGCAAAGGTAGTTATCACTCTAACCAATCAGTCGATTACGTCACACATCGCAAACCAGCTAATGCACCAAGGTCACGCGTTTTTAATATTTGAAAATATTTCCATTATCTACTGTTATTTGTAAGATTTTATTAAATTCTACAATGGTTCAATAGTTAACGCCTATCTCGTAAAATAATATCGTATCTTATATTTTAATATGACATATATCTTTAAGTCTAATGTTTCGTGAAAACAAAACATACAAATTCTTTTTAATCGTATTTCTTTAAGGCAGCTTGCTATCTAGATTATTTTAAATAAAACAAAAAAGTAGGTGTGAATATGTATTGTAATGTGTTCAATAACAAAGTAATGCAGCTTATTTCTCAATAATTCCTAGATTTTCTAATTCTTCAATGATCTATAATATATGGATAAGCCATTGTTGTACAGACTTCTTAGATGATCGAGTAATATATTTGGGTCATTCTGAGCATAAGTATTTAGACTTTTTTGATCGGTAAACGTATATTGGTTGCTTTGAAAACAGCAGGTCGTAGACATCCTGCGTAGGTTTAAACTTGTGTGAGTCCATTTGGATGATATCTTTATCAAACTCAATTGTTTTATTTCTAAGCGACCATTCTCCCGTAGGCCAGTTGAACTTTGACCCGTATATTTGATCTGTATTTCCTAAATCTTGAATATATTTTTCAAGATTAATGATGTTATCGTAATACGATGTTTGATTATGTTCCCCCTCTGTTGATTGATTAGACAGTGAGTCATTTTCGTTCACATATTTGGCTATTTCTTTAAGAGGTGTAGTTATTGGTTTAAACGTTAATTCTAGTAGTTCTTTTTTCATCATCCTGCATTCTTTTGAGAGCTTTGTACTTTTCTCTCACAATCGCTGCGAGTTCGTTTACTTGAACCATTCTGCTTGAAGGTATGTTAACAAAATGAATTCTCGACTTTGACTTTTTGATTTATACCTTTGTTATGTACGTTTCTGCTACCCTCTGCTACCCTCTGCTACGCTCTGTTTTAATGCTCTGCTACGCTCTGCTACCCTCTGCTACCCTCTGCTACGCTCTGTTTTAATGCTCTGCTACGCTCTGCTACCCTCTGCTACCCTCTGCTACCCTCTGCTACGCTCTGTTTTAATGCTCTGCTACGCTCTGCTACCCTCTGCTACCCTCTGCTACCCTCTGCTACCCTCTGCTACGCTCTGCTATGAAATTTCGTTGAATAACTCTGATTTTATACTGCTCATTGGCCTTGATCCTAAATATTTTAAATGATTTGAACTAAATTTCGACCCCTTTTTTTTGGTGTCAGTTTAGCTAAACAACGTCTTCTTTTATTTAATTTATATAATGGTTTATTATACATATAAGTCAGCTGATTTTACAAAAAAATTGAAAATAAATAGCCCCGATTTTTTCTCAAACAGCATTTTCTTACACCCTTTTTCCTTATCAGAGAGTACCACGTGACCATTTTGAAAACCTATAAAGAGCGGGTCTTCTCAGCGTCTGGTTTATTTCTGCTGCTGCTGCTACCGTTATCAGTCGCAGTAAATTTGTGTGCATTTTTGAGTTTTTAAACATTTTGAATTTAATTCGAGGGCTATGAAGTTATAAGAAGTTTATTATTTTATTCTACGGTAATTTTTTATTTAAAAACTAGAAAATAAATCAAAGCGCGTGACCTTGGGACCTGCTGTCGTTTGGATCGAGTATGTCTGGTAACATGACGGTAGTCCTGGTTTTTGTATACTAATTATCACATAGACTGATTATCTATTATCGTTAAAATCGCAGTTTTTATTCCCCAGTGACAACACATTTATCTGGTGTGGTAAAAGTTAAGTTGTTATTATTTTTATTGTAAGTGTTTGAAAAATAAACAGGTGAGCATAAATAGTATATTAAAGTATAAGTGCATAAAAAGGTCTTTAAAACACGCGCGATTTTTCAAGCACGACGGCGCAGCCGGAGTGCTTGAAATAGAGCAAGTGTTTTTAAGACTAGTTATGCACGAATACTTTACGCTATTTTTTTTTATTGGTGCAGTTTTAAATCATAAATACTGGTATTATTACTAAAAAAAATGGGAGTTAAAAATGGTCGAATTCGTGATATGAAATAAATATACCTTTGGTTGTTATGGAAATGAGAATATCAAAAATTGATCGCAATCTGTCATCAAAGAATAAATGTTGTCACCGCAGTGCTTAAAAATGAATTCTAATATCGATTTTTTAAATAGTAAAGCAGAATCGCGGTTGATACCGCAAAAATCTAAAGACGCATATGAAAAAGAATACGCCAAGTTTATCACATGGTTGGAAGATCAAAAGGTAACAGATATAAATGAACGAGTTATGCTTGCTTACCTTCAGAAAATGTCGGAGCAATACAAGGCGTCGACTATGTGGGCTATCCATTCGAAATTGCAATGTTTGTTGAGGTTAAACAAAGGAGTTGATATAAAATCATTTGTAAAAGTGCACGCATTCATGAAGGCAATTAGCAAGAATGATGTAGCCAAGAAGGCGTATGTTTTCAAAGAAAATGATTTGCGGAAGTTTTTCATAGATGCGCCGGACATAACGTATTTATTTTTGAAGGTGGTAGCCATTTTCGGCATCTTTGGGTCTTCTAGAAGATGTGAATTATGCGATTTGCGCTTACATGATATCAAAGAAGAAGGAAGCGTATTGGTTATTACTATCCGACCGTCTAAGACAATAAAGGCTCGGCGTTTTACTGTAGCCGATAATGATGCAATTAGTTATGTGCGTTTGGTGAAGCAGTATTTATCATTGCGCCCGCAAAATGTAAGTACAGACCGAGTTTTCTTACGATATGATAAAGGGAAATGTACCAATCAAGTAGTTGGTATTAATACATTTGGATCATGTCCGTTGCAAATTGCACGTTATCTTAAATTGGATGATCCTGAGAAATACACGGGACATGCATTTCGACGTACGTCCGCTACCATTATGGCAAATAGTGGCATGACAATAGATCAAATCCAACGACAAGTAGGATGGAAATCGGCAGCTGTAGCGAGTGGTTACGTTGAAGAGAGCATTAACAATAAGAATCATGTTTCAAACGTTATTGGTAGTGCCATTAATGGAAGTGAAACCTCATTGTGTTCAGAGAGTGTTAGCGGTATTAATTTAAATAGCATTTCCTCCGATTTAAAAAATCGACAAATTACTATATCAAACAATACTAACTGCACTATTCATATTCATTTAAAAAATTAAAATTACTGTTAAATAATGTTTGAATAAAGGTTTTAAATTTGTTAGTAATATTTTATTTGACGTTACAAGTATACTCCTGTCAAATCAATAATAAAAAAATTGTCATTTACAATGAACGTTTTTGAATTTGTTATGTTGCCATGGTAACTTTAAAAAACGCGCGTGTTTGAAAGTTCGATTTAAACACGCACAGGCGTGCTTTAAAAAGGCAAAATAGGGTCCCAATAAAAAAAACATTTATTTTTATACCTTCTGATATATTTACAAATTTCAATTTATTATAAAAACAAAGTGATTTAAAACAGCTGATAGGCACAATAAAATATTCTAAAACTAAAAATAAATCAAAGCGCGTGACCTTGGGGATAAGTAGCTGTTGTAGTCAGCAGTAGTTTGGATCGAGAGATGGCGTACGATGATAAGAAAAAGTCTTACGACTAGTTAACGACCGTCTTATTAGGTAGCCTTAAATTGGTAAATAATCAAACGACTGATAAATAATCAAACGACTGATAAATAGTTTTAAATCAATAATTTCTCTCTCAATTTTCACCGTAATTTTACATGTCACGTGACCTTTTCGAAAACCTAAAAAAGTGATCTGTTCAGCATCTCTTATTCTTAATTACGTAATATTGCGTAATTTTAAAAAGTATTGCATCATCCAAAATAATAAGATAAAATTATAACAATGATCTACAAGAGACACTTTCGATACCGCCGGTATATAACCACAAAGTTGATGAGAACGCAAATTCCTTTTCAACATAAATCAGAGGCTTATCTAAATATTACAATTTTAGATATGTACCTAATTTTACAATAATTTACTTCAAAATATCTCTTCGCTAGTTCGTATAAGAATTTTTTTTTAAACAAGTTCAAATAAATATAACTCGTATTTTTTATTTTTATTCTTAATATAGTGAATATAGTTTATTATATGACACCGATAATTATATAACTTTTAATAAGATAACGTTTTAAAATACGTGTTTTTCAATAAAATTAGTTGATAAGAGTTTCCGGTGTAGGCGAAAATCTAATTAAGGTGACGTCACTTTTATCTTGTCTAGACTTGAATTGTGAAGAATTATATTTAAACTATAAAATAAATATATTCTAAAAATTCAAAGTGTTTATTAGTTGTTAGTAATTTTAAGTATCAGACCTCCTGTTGTGATTTTTGATATTTATATTGTATAAAGGTTTGAAGAGTAGAAATATTACTGGTCATTAGAGCTATTTGCGAATTGAAACAAAAAAATATTTATTTTTTAACAATGTTAAGGGTTTAAGATAATGATTTAAACAAAAAAAATGTAAATAAAGTTTTATCCCTGCTATGATGTCGGTGGATTTGTAGAAAAAAATAAGAAAACTTGACATAAATTACCATTTAAAATTGTTATATGCAATTTTTAACTTAAAAATATAATACAAAGAACTGTCTTTTGAAACATTTTGTTAAGGGTTGATCTAAAAAATATTTTCATATTTGGAAAAATAGGGTTTTCGGTTATTGACTTAGACATTAAAATTTTTAAAAAGTTTTTACCCCTAGCGTGATGCAGGTGGATTTTATATTATAGTGTGAAAGTTTAAAGAGTAGAAATATATTTATTGTATCACAAAAGCCATTAGTATTGTCATTCCTTTTTGAATTTGGCCAAAAAATATTGATTTTTTTAATATTATGGGGGTTTGTAGTATAGATTTAAGTATTAAAAAGTACAAAAAGTCATATGTCTGCTGTGATGCGGGTAGATTTATAGAAAAAGATAAAATTAGACTAATATAAAAACATGACAGAAATATATATATATTAACCATTTAAAATTGTCATATACCTACATACTTTACATTCTTTAGTTTGAAAGTATTATTCATAGAAGTATCTTTTGAAACCTACTATTTGGGGTTAATTCAAAAAAAACTTTGTAACTTTTTAGTTATTTGATTTAGATGTTAGATATTGAAATTGGTTAATCTAAAGAATCTTATGTGTTATTAAAATATTATTTTGTATTTCTATATTATTTTTAGTTAATTTTCGACCGACGTATTTTAAGTAAAAACAATGCATTTTTGTCACTATAAAATAACATTTTAACAAAATCCCCAAAATTTGCTATTTTTCAAGTTTAATATACCGCATTAATATTTTCTAATGCAACCCATCGGTTCGACTTGTTCAGACTTGTCTCTGCACCTGTCGACTAACAAGCTAATAGACATAATAAAATTGTGGTGGAGGGGGGAGTTCCATTACCGAAAACCATTAAGCTTTTCATCTAATAAGAGTATTTTAAACTGTTGACACAAAATTTTTCTTTAGTCTGATTTAGTGAATTGTAGTGTTTAGAGCTGTCTCATGTAAGTTAAATACTTTGTTTTCAGTTCCGAATTTTTTTTCTTATGATGCCTTGTATTTAGTAGGGTTTGGTCTTGGGGTTAGTTTAAAATATTTTTATATTAGGATCAATAAAGTGTTTAGCTACTGATTTACGTTGTGAAATCTTTTAATACTTTTACCCCCTCCTCGATGAGAGTGGATTTATAATAATTATTAGAAGGTTAAATAAAAGGAAATTATTATATGCTATTGTTGTTACTTTTTTTAGTGGTTAACGCAAAAAATATTTATTTCCATGTAAATGTTAAGATTTAAACTAATGGATTAAATAATTTTTTTTTGAAAAAAAACTCTAAACCCCTTGATGATGCTAGTGGATTTATTGAAAAAAATGAAATAAAGTTGATGTAGAACACGACAGAGGTACATATAATTTCTATATATGTTCGTCATTTACTTTTTAAAATACATTATAAACAACTAAAAAATTGTTTTTGAGGGTTTAGGGTGGGGTTAGTGTAAAAATATTTATATTTAAGTAAAGAAAAAGTTTTAAGTTGTTAGATTCAATAATATTTTTTAACAAAAATTCCTATTCTACTCTGATGTGCTAGGATTTCATATAAATTATGTAGATGTTAGATGAGAAAGAAATATTCTATCCACTATATTGTTATCGTTCTTGTGCATTTCATGTTGGGGTTGGTTTAAAAATATTTATGGTAAGTGACAGGTAAAGATTAAAATCTTTAGATTAAATACAATTTTTTTAAAAAAAGTTTTACCCCCGTCATGATGCGAGTGGATTTGTAGAAAAAGATAAAATTAGACTAATATAAAAACATGACAGAAATATATATATTAACCATTTAAAATTGTCATATACCTACATACTTTACATTCTTTAGTTTGAAAGTATTATTCATCGAAGTATCTTTGGAAACCTACTATTTGGGTTAATTCAAAAAAAAAAACTTTGTAACTTTTTAGTTATTTGATTTAGATTTTAGATATTGAAATTGGATAATCTAATCTTATGTGTTATTAAAATATTATTTTGTATTTCGATATTATTTTTAGTTAATTTCGTCTTTTGTGGTCAGTTATCACTTTAAAGGATCTATACCATTTCTACATGTAGTTTTTAGATATAATAATTTTATATTATTGTATAAGTTTTGAGAATATATTCAACGATTAACAGCAAAGGTCTCTTCTAAACATCAACTGGTTAGGTTAGGGTTACAATTTTTGTATAATTAATATTTTTTTGTTTGTTTTAGGACTGATGTGGAAGCATACAGATTTGACAGATCACCATGCCACATCTGATAAACAAAAGTACACTTTTTTTGGATAAATGTAACGTATATCTTACTTACTTACCTCGAGCCTCCTGAGTAGTGCCTATGAATTTCGAGGGACCTTTAAAGGTTATAAATTATTTAGTAAGAAGATATCGGAGGTTCCTTCGGGTATAAAAAGGGTGGTCGACTTTTTTCCGCACAGAAATACGACAGGTACCACACTGTGGGAGAAGTACTGTAAACTCAGGGTGTCTGTAATTCTCGCTTACAAAACGAGTTGTCACCTAATGAGTTAAGTACGTATAGTATTTTTGTATGTTTAAAATAAAACATGATCAGGGAAAATTGTCGCCTGTCGGCTATTAAAGAACCACCTATGACCTCTTGTGAAGTATTACTAAGGAGCTGCTGACGTTTCTTATCATCAATGTCTAGATATCTTACTTACATACCTCGAGCCTCCTGAGTAGTGCCTGTGAATTTCGAGGGACCTTCAAAGGTTATAAATTATTTAGTAAGAAGATATCGGAGGTTGCTTCGGGTATAAATGGTGGTCAACTTTTTCCTGCACTGATACGCGCCAGTTACCTTTACGAAGGGAGAAGTACTATAAACTTAGGGTTTCGGTAAGACGAATCTACAAAGTTCGCTGTAACCTATTAAGTTAAGTACGTATAGCGTTTTCAGTATGTTCTTATGAGCATGATCAGAGGAAATTGTTGCCTATTAAAGAACCGCTGCTGTTTGACCTTCCCTATTCTTCCTACTTACCTATCCTCTCCAGGCAAAGGTTGCTCACACCTCCACGTGGTCTTTGCTGGATAATTAACTAAGATGAGCAAATATCCTACTCCTATTACCAAATATTAAGAATTCCAACCGAACCTGGTGAGTCATTATTACAATTCAAGGGTTATGAAGTTAACGTCAGTCTGAAGTTGGCACATAATAAGGTAATCATAATTTTTTACAATTTTTATATATTATTTAAATAATCTGTTACATAAATCTCGTAAAACTGATATTGTTCTTTACATGTCACGTGACCTAATTACTCTCTAGAAGAGAGAGAGAAGGTAGGAGGAGTGGGGGTCGCCGAAACAGCTTCGCTGAAAGCATAGCAAGGTCCCTTTCTTACCTATATGCTTTGGTTATAATTTAATTTTACGGTTCACAGACAGATTTTTTAAAAAATATTATTAAAATTTTATTATTTTGAAAACGGCCTGAAGGTGGTACGATGACGTCACAAAGGTTTGCGTCTTAAGATCCTAGCCTGAAGTTGGCACCCTGCTGCAATGGTGTAATGGTGGGGGTAGCCCAGCTGGCTGGCACGGGTTCAACGGTCAAAGGTCAAAGGTCAAAGTGTCCTGAAGTGTCTCCTTCTCTACTAAGTTGATAACTCGGATGGGTACCACTTTGGCGGATCTAACAAGAGTCTTACCCACAAGTAGTCCTTTTCCCAATTCATGGTCATGGTTCTTCGGCTCTATCATGGCTGGGGCACCATCTGGCTCCAGTCCATCCAACCGCGCTGTGACGACACATTCGCAGCTTGCCGGAAGTTCGATATCATCGATTAGCTTAATCGAGGCATTGTCAACTTGTTTTCGGGGCAGGAATATTTCTTCATTACCAGTACGAAGGATACGTTGGCGAAGATCCAAATGAAAACCACAGTGGAGCATAACATCCATGCCCAGAACAACATCTTCATCAACGTCAGCCACCAGCACTGAGTGAACAAGAGAGGTTGAACCAAACTGTAGCGTCACCTGTATCTCACCGTAGACTCTAGCAGAATCTCCGGTAGCGGTACGCAGTCTCTAACTGGTAGGCCACATCTTCTTTCGCATAATGATGGATGGTCGAACGATAGTTTTTGTAGCTCCAGTGTCTACCAGCATGCTAAAGTTCTTCCCATCAATGAGGCCATCCACATATAAGCTATCCACGTGATGTCGCAGAGTTGCCAATTTAATGGTGTGAGGGGCTTCAGGAATGTTTGGGGTCGATTTCGCCCTCCAGGAGTCGACCCGTTCTAGTTTTCCTGCTGCTGGGGTACTTCAGCAGAAGATTTTTCTTTTTGGGGGCAAGTATTTCTCATATGGCCTAGTTCTCCGCAGTTCCAGCATCTCACTGGGCACCTTCTTTTTGGAGATAACTTCATTAATCTCTCTACTACCGCTTCAACGTCGCAAACGGAATAAACGGCATGGTCGTAGTTACCGGTGATTTCCCTTAGTCGAGCAACTCCACGTGAGGCCTCCGTCGCCGCCTCAAACTCCAGGGCAATGCTCAAGGCGTTCACAAGAGTCTTCGGCCGCGCCAACCGTACAGCGCGCTGCAACTCGACGTCTCGAAGACCATCGGTAAAGGTTTGGACTGCTAGGCACTCCAGGAAATCCTCCGCTGCATTTGAATACGCAAGTCGTACCATTCTTGCTACATCCGCTTCAAATTCCTGGATAGTTTCTCCATTTTTCTGTTTTCGGCTCTTTAACTGCATTCGGTACACCGGTTGTAGATGAGTTTGACCATAACGCATCTCTAGACGATTCACCAATAACTCGAAGTTGTCAGCTTCATCCGGTGTCAATGATTGCAAGACGTCTAAAGCTTCGCCTCGCAGAGCTACGGTTAGGGACAATGCCTTCTCCTGGGATGACCATCCATTAGCTCTGGACGCTGCGTCGAATTATTTCAGGTAATTTGGCCAGGAAGTCTTCCCGTCGAAGGTCGGGGGTTTCATCGTCGTTCGTACTTGGGTAGTCTCCCCATTTCCTCGTCGGTCGACGTCTACGTGGCAGGTTTCCGTCCTTTCTACATCTCCGTCGCCGTGGTGGATGGGCTGGTTTCGACGACAAGCTTCGTGTTCTCGTTGAAGCTTTCTTATTTCGGACTGCACTTGCTGGTTGATCTGGTTTTGCTCGTCTCTCAAGTTGGCGACTTGTTGATTTTGTTCGTCTCGCAAGCTGGACACTTGCTGATTCTGTTCGTCACGAAGATGTGATATTTGCTGGGAGAACGAACTGGATAACTCATCTGATATGGTAGACATCCGTCGTGATAGCTCCTCTTGCTGGCTCTTTATCTGATTGGATAGCTCCTCTTGCTGCTGGGAAAGTTGTTGAGTTTGCTCTTCTTGTTGGCTCGTCATTCGTTGCGCCAGCTGGGACATATCTTCGCGCTGGCTTCTCATCTGACTGGATAGCTCCTCTTGCTGGTTCGTCATTCGTTGTGACAGCTGGGACATATCTTCGCGCTGGCTGTTTATCTGACTGGACAACTGGGTCAGTTGTTGTGATTGTTCGTCTTGTTGGCTCGTCATTCGTTGCGACAGCTGGGACATATCTTCGCGCTGGCTCTTCATCTGACTGGAAAGCTCCTCTTGTTGGCTCGTCATTCGTTGCGACAGCTGGGACATATCTTCGCGCTGGCTCTTCATCTGACTGGATAGCTCAGAAATTGCTTTTTGAACCGGGTCATCGAACTCCTCAATATCAGGGTCCAAATTATTATTTACGTAGTACTCACGGAGCCTTCTCAACAATACGGATTTGCTTCCAGTAGTTTCCAACTCTAATTCTTCAAGCTCTCTTCTGAGCTCAGCCACCAATAGTTCATTTATCTTTTTTCCAGGCATTCTTGTATCTTCACCCCACACCTGACACCAATTTGAAACACGTACGGGGGCTTTTTACACAATTTATTTACAAAATTGTTAAGATACACTGAACTCTGCTGGATAACGTCTAACTACTTGACAATACAATGAACTTTTGTGAACACTTGACTTGAACTGACGTTAACTGCCCATGCATCCCCTTATATACAACATTATTTAATCTAGTCAGTGTGTTTAGAAGTTTCTAGAATTTTCTAGAAACATTATTTAAAATGGTCAGTTGATTCTTTTACAAACTTCTAAAAATCAACTGTCAACAACAATCTTTCAAATTAAGGTCCCTTCCTTTACGGTTATCCCGTTACAATACTAATTTCATCAATGATTATAACTTTGACAAATTTGAAAAGACAATTGTATTGTTGAAGAACTTCGGAATGAAGTGGCATAAATAATCCAATTGGAAATTTTTAATGCTGTATGTATTGTTGTTCCGTTTATAGCTACAGCGGCTTTACCAGTTGATGCACAAGTGATGTAAGCATTACAGTAATTATCAGTAGTGGAAAACCTATTATAAATATCCATCAATAACTTTATGACAAAAGTCTTTCCGCATCCTGCTGGTCCAGTAAAACATATTTGAAGAGGATCTCTGTCAGCTAATAGAAGAGTATGACTTACGTGCATCAAAATAGCTTTTTGCTTATCGTTAGCCATTCTCATAAGATTATTGAATTGTTCATTAAACATAATATTTTCTCTTTTTTTACCTATAGATCCTAATGCTTTAAGAGTAGGTAAGACAAGATCATCACTCATTTCTCCATTTTCACGGTATAGTTGTAAAAACGCATCTGCTTCAGGTATACGTGTAACAGCAACATTTTCATCATCATCATGGTCGACTTTATCAACACGGCACAATTGTTTACATATTTCAATTGTTTTTTCAATGTCCAAAATAGATTCAAAAATTTTTCTTTTGTTCAAAATCATTTCTTCATTGTCATCATAAATTTTATTGAATTTCATCTCAGCGAGAATATCACTTTCTTCGCACTGAAATGGGAAATAAAGAGTGACCATTTCTCGTTTATATTCCGTAATATCATTAGTCATATTATAACTTCTGTACCTTATGATTCGAGCTATTTGTCGTTTAGAATAATCTCCATTTTAGTATAATAAGCAACAAATTCAATAAGTGAGATAGCTTCTAAATTATCTGGCTTCTTTTCATATATATCAAAGAAATTTTCCTTCTAAATGTTGGTGCAATCACTGTCAATTTCTAGATTTTCCAATTCTTTATGAGATTTTCGAATACGTTGGCGCTCGATCGGCCAAAAATTTGGAATGTAAACAATTTCAGTCGATGCTTTTGACATTGGTTCTCTCAATAAAACCCAGGCAGCCTCTTGGCTGGATATTTCTACAGTATAGAGTAAGTCGATGCTCATTTTTCTGGTAATTTCAACAATGTTAAATTCCGGATGTTCATTCATAATTGTAGTAATTTGTTGTTTAAGATTACTAATGCCTCGATTAGTCTTGTTGACATATTCAGAAACATAAGTAGCACACGAATATTCTTCAGTTATAAACTGAATATCCATATTCGATTGTAATACATTAAAAATAAATGTATTAAAATTATTAATCCACTTTTCATGTAGGCCACGTTTTAAAAATACTCTTGGTCGATTTATCCCAGCTCTTAGAACGTTGCGATACATATCATCTGAAGTAATACCATTTTAGTAGTGTAGCAAAGACAGCACGGGCGCACTGCTTCCAAATTTCGCCGCTAGATGGCGCCACCGGTGGCGCTGTTGGTTGAAATCTGTGCTAAATGGTTCGGAACTTGGCTAAAGCGCGCCAAATGTGAATTTTTAAATCTATAGGGGGCGCTAGCAGTCAACTGTCAATAGTTTTTGATTGCCAAAAGGGCATTAACGTTGTATCTCGTAAACGGCCAAACGGATTTCGACGTATGACGTATCATTGTAAAGGGGTTGCTGTATAGGGTAAGATTAAGCGTTAAAAAGACCATATTGATGAGACCAAAAGGGCATTATAGCTATATCTCGTAAACGGCCCAACATATTTCGACGTGTGACAAATCATTGTAAAGGGGTTGCTGTATAGGGTAAGATAAAGTGTCAAAAAGTCCTTATTGATGCTGCCAAAAGGGCATTAACGTTGTATCTCGTAAACGGCCCAACATATTTCGACGTGTGACGTATCATTGTAAAGGGGTTGCTGTATAGGGTAAGGTGGCCTCTGACGTTAAACGCAAGCAGCCAATTCTTCTTTTTTCGAGTGGCCTCTGACGTGTAACGCAAGCAGCCAATTCTTATTTTTCGAGTGGCCTCTAACGTTTGGCACAAGCAGCCAATTCTTCTTGTTTCGAGTGGCCTCTAACGTTTAACGCAAACAGCCAATTCTTCTTTTTTCAAGTAGCCTTTGACATTTGACACAAGCAGCCAATTCTTCTTTTTTCGAGTGGCCTCTGACGTTTAACGCAAACAGCCAATTCTTCTTTTTTCAAGTAGCCTTTGACATTTGACACAAGCAGCCAATTCTTCTTTTTCGAGTGGCCTCTAACGTTTGGCACAAACAGCCAATTCTTCTTTTTCGAGTGGCCTCTGACGTTTAACGCAAGCAGCCAATTCTTCTTTTTCGAGTGGCCTCTGACATTTGGTGCAAGCAGCCAATTCTTCTTTTTTCAAGTGGCCTTTTACGTTTGGCACAAGCAGCCAATTCTTCTTTTCGTGTATTTTTGAATTTTTCGCGCTTCACTGTAATCGTACCAACTTTACATGCCTCACCTTATCTCACCTTTGATTTACCTGTAATTTCTTTCACCATACCTTGACTACCCCTCATGACTACCCCAATGTGATTTTAGTCACCCTACCACCCCTCATCATCATCCCCAGTGCCCAAATAGAACTTAGAATAATTTTGTATAAGAATAAGTGTAGAAAAAAATTCTGTGTGATGGCTGTTGTGGTATTAGAACCCACAAACTCATGTGTATAAAGTTGACGTCTTAACCAACACGGCTATCAACTGACTTGAAAAATAAAGTTGAAATGTGTTAGAGAAACAGCTCCGTCTACGTCATATACGGTTGTTGGTAAGTTAGCAGAGGCGTACTGTTGATTTTTTAGATATTTAGCAGTGCCGTACCTAACAAAAATAATAATAAACAAGTCGTATCGCAATAAAGATAACAGACTTAGAAATATTTTGTAATTAAATATTAAAAGCGCGTGACCTTGGTGCATTAACTGTTAAAAATATATTAATCTTGAATAAAAAATCGAGTAATTTAAATTTTTAGACACCAAACTTTATATCATAAAACTAAAAAATTGTGAAGACAACAATAAAATGTACATTTTTTACATCAATATATTGTTTTTTAATTAAAAATTTTCACAATAATATTAAAAAGCTTATTAAATCGTTCAGTAAGCGTTAAGAGTTAAAGTGTAACCAAATCGTTATCAGAAGGTATATTTTCAAAGTTTGTTCGTTATATCATTAGGCAATAGAGTCGAAAAACATATAAACAGCATTCGATGATAAGTGTTTAAAACATTGTAGTTTTTATAATATTCGTAATGGACGATGCAATACTTTTAATTAGGTCACGTGACAAAGAAAATTTGAAAGAACAATATAAGTTATTTTGATTTATGTAACAGATTATTTTAAAAGAATTAAAAATAAAAACTAAATAAAAAAAGATGACGTGTTCTAGATAAGAACTTATTGAGAAATTATGCCTAAAAGAGTGTATGCTTTTAATAGTTAATTAAGAAATGATAATCCAAAATTTACCAAAATAATATAAAAAAAGACAAAAATGTCTACCTTTTATTTATCATAATTATACATTTTATTAATGAATAAACTATAACAGTTTAAAAAGTGTTCTGTGGATTCCTTTGGAGCCTCCTTGGTTAACAGGTTGTCACAGCTGCATACCTAGAACTGAAAGTGGTTTTATGAGCAAAACTCAGTATGTATATTTTTCAAGTAAATAAAAAAAAGTTCTTGGTCTTATGAAAGATGAATGCAATGGTAAACTATTAACAGAATTTGTGGGACTTCGATCTAAATTATAAAGCACAAAAAGTTGTATATATAAAGTTAAGGACAACGTTTACCGTGCAAGTCACATAAGCGTAATGTTTAATTAAATAATATATAAAAATTGTAAAAAAATTATAATTACCTGATGATGCGCCAACTTAAGACTGGACTTCAGACTGGACTTGGATCTGTGCTAACTTCATAACCCTCGAATTGTAATAATGACTCACCAGGTTCGGTTGGAATTCTTAATATTTCGTAATAGGAGTAGGATATTTGCTCATCTTAGTTAATTATCCAGCAAAGACCACGTGGAGGTGTGAGCAACCTTTGCCTGGAGAAGATAGGTAAGTAGGAAGAATAGGGAAGGTCAAACAGCGGTGATTCTTTAATAGGCAACAATTTCCTCTGATCATGTTTTATTTTAAACATACAAAAATACTATACGTACTTAACTTAATAGGTGACAACTCGTTTTGTAAGCGAAAATTACAGACATCCTAAATTTACAGTACTTCTCCCACAGTGTGGTACCTGTCGTATTTCTGTGCGGAAAAAGTCGACCACCCTTTTTATACCCGAAGGAACCTCCGATATCTTCTTACTAAATAATTTATAACTTTTAAAGATCCCTCGAAATTCACAGGCACTACTCAGGAGGCTCGAGGTAAGTAAGTAAGATATACGTTACATTTATCCTTATTATTATATCTAAAAACTACATATAGAAATGGTATAGATCCTTTAAATTGATACCTGGCCACAAAAGACGAAATTAACTAAAAATAATATCGAAATACAAAATAATATTTTAATAACACATAAGATTCTTTAGATTAACCAATTTTAATATCAAAAATCTAAATCAAATAACTAAAAGATACAATTGCAATATTTAGATAAGCCTTTGATTTATGTTTAAAAGGAATTTGCGTTCTCATCAACTTTGTGGATATATAATTATATATACGGGCGGTATCGAAAGTAAGTGTCTCTTTTAGATTATTGTTATAATTTTATCTTATTAGTCTGGATGGTGCAATACTTTTTTAAAATTACGCAATACTACGTAATTAAGAATAAGAGATGCTGAACAGATCACTTTTTTTAGGTTTTCGAAAAGGTCACGTGACATGTAAAATTACGGTGAAAATTGAGAGAAATTATTGATTTAAAACTATTTATCAGTCGTTTGATTATTTACCAATTTAAGGTTACCCAATTTATTTTCTAGTTTTTAAATATTATTATTCTTAGAAAATGTTCTTATCATTTTATAGGTTTCACATTTCTGCTTAATCGCTGAATTATGCTCCACCTGCAGGTTCGTACGTGATTATAAAATGACATCATATTAATGAATAAACAATAAAAGATAAGAAATGCAAGGAAGCGGTTTTATATAATACTAGCTGTTGCCCGCGACGTCGTCTGCGTGTAATTCGAATAAAATCAAGGTCTTTATGTAAGCACACGCCTGAGTAGCTCGCAGATTGCAGAATTTTTTCAGACTTAAATGACATTTATCGTTATATTTTGGACAATTCACACAATATCTTTATAAATTATAGCCTATATGTTATTCTGATCTATAAGCTACATTACTGTAAAGTTTCATTAAAATCCGTTTAGTAGTTTTTGCGTGAAAGAGGAACAAACATCCATACATCCATACATCCATCCAAACAAACTTTCGCCTATATAATATTAGTAGGAAGTAGGATAGGATAAATAAAAATGATGACCTAATTAATGCAGTTATTTATCAGGAAGCTATGAGTCATCCCGATGCATAAAGGTTTGGAATTTTTAGACAGTAGCGTCACATAATATGATAAGTAAATATAATACTGAATAAACAACATAGAGAATATATTGTAAAAGCGGCAATTAGGTTTTAATTTTTATCGAGTCTATGTGTTTCGGCTAAGTCGTACATATTTAAAGAGCGCTCTAGATTTAACTTGCTCATTATTGTTTTGACTCTCTATACATCCAGTTCTGAGTTCAGTTTCAAGTGCAAAAGTTTGTTTTTTGTTACATACCCATAAAGGTAAGAATTTTTATTTTATTTCAAAATTTTAATTTAATTAAATTTTTATTAAATAAAAAACTGCTAAATTGGAGTACACACCAAAAGGTAAGGAGAACACACCTCCGTACATTTTCTTCTCCTTAAATTTTTATTGCTTCTTGAATTATTTTAATTTTTGAGTTGATTTAATTTTATTTTTCTTGAGTTAAGTTTATTAATAATAATAATAATAATAATAACAAGCTTTATTCAATATTTGTTAAACAAAATCATTTTAAATAATTACAAAAGCAAAAATAAGCATGGCCCTTCTGGACCGTCCGCTTGGATCGGCACATTTATAAACTACCAACAAAAAATGAATTTAAGCCAAAGTTAAAAATAAAAAAAGAGAAAAAATAAACATTCAAAAAACTCTAAATTATTTTTAAATTTTAATTATTGTAATTGAATTCCTGTACAAGGCTCCACCTGAGTTTCCATGCCTCCAAGGCATACCCCCCCAGCCTAACCCAATCCTTGCCATTCAGCCAGACTCTGACCTCGCCGATTGAGAGGACATCGTCCCCTAGCCATCGTTTTCTCAACTCCCCCAGGACCGGACAGACCCCCACAAAATGAATAACATCCTCGACCTGTCTAAGGTTACAGAGGGAGCACATCAGCACCCGTCCCTCAATCCACGGCTTATTATTTAAGTCGATACCTTCGCCTCGCAATTTGATGGCCCACCTCTGATCCCTCAGACTAACGCCCTCCTTCAGGTAGGTGTACTGTCCCATATTGAAATTAAGTTGTTTGTACAACAGATGATACCTGGCCGACTCTGCCTCTCTCCTCCAAATTTCCATCTCTTTACTAAGCACCCTATCCTGCAACTCTTCAATTCTGCCAGCCCATTCCCTTAGCCCAGTCCACCCGGGTGGTAAAAGAACTCCTAAATCTTCTGCTAATTGTTTCACTCCTTTATACCACGATATATTCTTTCCGACCACCTGCCTAGCCAATATGTTAGGATACCTATTTTCTGACATGGCTACCACTTTTTTAATATATAGCAGATAAAGCTTCAAGGTGTAGGAAAATATTGAATTTAGTCCGGTTTCCAGGGCAATAACATAGTTGGGAGTATTGTACGGTAGACCAAAGACCTTTTTAACAAAAGTACGCAAAACTTTTTCTAGTACATCATACTTTTTATAGCCCCAGATTTGGCCAGCGTAACACAAAATTGATCTGCACACTGCATTAAATACCGCTGTTTTTGCTTCAAAACTAACCCCTTCCTTTTTCATAATAACTTCCAACCCTACATGCAAGGCGGACTTAGCCGCTGTTGCCCTTTCCTTAAAATGTGCTGCATATGATAAAGCTGGAGTGAGCTGTACCCCTAAGTATGTATAGGACTTGACTACCTCTATAGGCTGCCTTCCATAGTACCATCTATCTACATTCGTCAGACCACCACCCTTCCTAAACACAATCACTTTTGATTTTGACAAATTGACTGTTAAATTCCAGGTACTACAAAATATTTGTAAATTATTTAACATTTTCTGAAGATCTCTTCCAGTATCGGCCATCAGAATTAGGTCATCTGCGTAGGCTAAGCATCTGATATTAGTCCTGTCAATCCAACACCCATGTCCTATTTCATTCCAAAGGTCGTTTAAAAATAAAGAAAAAAGAAGAGGGCTTAAAAAACATCCCTGCCTGACTCCCATCTCCGCTCCGAACGCCTCGCTAATTCCCTTACCACACCAGACGCTGGACTCTCTGCTCTTAGCCAACCCAAGCACTGTAGTCAAGAATGCACTAGAGATTCCCATACAGCTCAACTTGTACAGAAGGGCATCAGGTACGACTGTATCAAATGCAGACGAAAAGTCAATGAAAACACTGTAAAGCTTACCTTTGCTACGCGCCAATTTAATGTCAAACAAACTTGTCAGGACAAACAAATTGTCAACAGTTGAGTATCCCTGTCTATAACCAGCTTGGAATTCCCCTAGAATATTTTCTTCCTCTACCCACGCACTTAAACGACCTAGTAAAAGACCTGTATATAATTTTGAAATCGCATCCATGAATGATATCCCTCTATAATTGGTTACTAAGTTTGCATCCCCTTTCTTGTAGAGAGGGTAAACAATTGACTCTCTGAATGATTTGGGAACAATACCAGTCCTGTATATTTTATTAAAAATCAACAAACACTTGCCTAGTAATTCATCCGGAGCTTCTTTGAAAAATTCGTATGGAATTCTATCAAATCCTGGTGCCTTATTTATTTTAGCCTTATTTAATACCTGTTTCAATTCTACCATAGTAAACTCAGCATCCAGAAATTGATCGCGAACAAATGGAAGGGCATACTGAACTGAAGGCGCAATTTGAGGAGGGTTATAAAGCGTGCTAAAATAATCCACCCACTGATTTGCAGGAATTTCACCACTCACCATCTTGACACCCTTCCTAAAATGCTTCACTACAGACCAGAAGTTACGTGAATCTTTAACATTATTGAACTGTGTTATCAAATTTTTAAAGTATTCCTTCTCTTTCACCCTGCAAAGATTTCTATATTCAGTTTTGGTTTTTAGATACACTTCCCTAGATCCCGTAGTTTTGAATTTTCTAACCAGATTTAACATACTGAAAGTTTTTGATCTCATTTTTCTACATTCCCAGTCAAACCATGGACTTTTATTTTTCAAAGCCACCTGCTTCTTAGCAATTATACAGTGCCCTCCCCTTTCCGAAGCATGTCTTATACAGTCCCTTATTTTTTCAATAGAAGCTTCACAATCCCATATCCCCACACTTACTACGTTTTCATCCTCACCTAGTTCCTCCCAACTCTTCTTCAGTATTTCTTGTTTAATTCTATCCTTAAATCTAACCTCATCCCCCTGAGTCCACATCAACTTAGGTAACAGTGTTCTTTCCCCCTTCTGTACGGTATCCGAACTTTGACTTCAACAGGCAAATGATCAGAAAAAAATTGTGAACCTACAGAGACATCCTCAATAAAATTCAATGTATTAATTGTTGCTGCCGCCAAATCTATGAGTGAGTGACCCATACTACCAATAAAAGTTATTGCCCCATAAGGATCACCAACAGTGCGACCATTTAATAAAATAAGTCCAAAATCCCCAAATAGTTCTAATACTTTTTTCCCTCTGATATTTACAGTTTTATCTTCCGATTTTCTCTCCATTTCCAGCCTAGTATATACTTCCTGCTCTAATCCTACAAAATCTAGCTGTTGTCCTTCTCCAACCCTTGCATTAAAATCACCTAGTAAAATAATTTTTCTATCCCCAGAATTAGCCCCAATTAACTCATACAGCCTTGCAAATTCTACTTCCCAATTATTAAAATTTAGATACACAGGTAGCAGAGCCAGCTGGTCACCCTGCACAGAATCAATCACAATAACCGGAAACTCTTCTAAAAATGAAAAATGTATTCCTTGTTTATATTCTGAATTTTTGTTGATACCCAACAGCATTCCACCACTCGCTCTACCAAATCTAGAAAATTTAGATGCCCACACCCAGTATAAAGAAAAATTAAAGAAATATTTTTCCACGTGAACTAAATCATCCTCTGTTACAAAAGTTTCTGTCAAACACAATACGTCAAAATTTTGAATAAACTGAAAGAAATCACTATTGTACAATTTATTTTTTAAACCAAAAACATTATAACTCAAAATATCTAATTGATGAAATTGTGGGGATTCGTGTAATGCTACAAGTACTTGTGAATTACAAATCTTACCCTCGATATTATTTGCGGAACAGTCCGTCCAGGCTCATGCTTCCATAAGGTCTCCATCATTCCCATTGCTACTTCCCCTAGGCCCCCCTGCAGCCATGGTCGCTACATCCATAGCAACAGCCACCCCCAGTAAATTCTTGATCAGAGCAATACCATCATCCTTGCCAGAGTACAATATATTTTTATTAAGGTCCCAAAATAACTTTCTACCCCTCACACACAAGTGATCAAATATTACCGGCATCTTGATATTTTGCCCCTGTGGTAATTTTCCTATAATTTTCTTCCTTAGATAAAGAAGCTTAGAACGTTGTAAGCGCACAGACTTGGTATAGTCTTTTCTAATATTAAAACCTGTCCCCTTCAGTGTTTTGACTTTTCCAAAAATTCTAGCTATGTCTCCATCCCTGGGGATATGTGCAATAATAGGGCAATTTGGTATTGGCGACCCACGGGCATGGGCACGATTTACTGTGACTGTCTCATCGATACCGAGCACATTCTTACAAAAATTTTGCACAATGCTGATCCAGTCCAAATTATTGCCATCGTGTTGCAGCCCACCGAAAATTAAATTGTTTCGCCTTGAATGGCCTTCCAGTTCTATCGCATGCTCTCGTGTTTCATAAACTACTGCCTTTAATTTATCAACTTCCTCTCTAAGGCTCACATTCTCCGCCCTTAAGTCCTTCACTGATTTTTCTACTCTTTGCACCTCTTCTCTAATTCGGTTAGTTTCTTCATTATTGTGTTTTATATCTTGCTTCATCTCTCTTATGTCTTCTTTGATTTCTTTAACATCATTTATTATCTCTAATTTTATTTTTGCGACGTCCTCCTTTAGTTCAGTTTTTAACTCTTTAATAATATTTATCAACTCATCCATTTTCAGATCTTTGACCTCAGGTGACCTCTGCGTTGTTTTGCTTTTTTTAAACACGTCTTCCTCTTCAAACGAATTTTCGTGCTCAGGTTTATCTCTTTTATTACTCATTCAGAAAATTCCTAAAGCCTGAACTGGTTTTAACAATCTGTTAAACTCTTTATAATTATCTCTTATCAGCTGATAACCAGTTTGTCATTAAACCACTGTTTATCAGCTGATAACCAGTTTGTCGTTAAACCACTGTTAATTTCTCGTGATATAAATTTTGTGTATTTCAGTTCATTTAATTATTATAAAATTTTAGAAGTAATTTAAATCACTTACAGAATTCGACAAGTGGTCCTCTTTCACTGACTGATGCACTATACCACTATTTTTACTCTGAGTAACTTACACAATTTATAATTGTATTTTTCTCGATTTATTCAACTTTGATATAATATGCTGACTAAATTCGTGACTTTATCATCTAAGTCCAGGGCCGGACCGAGTTAAGTTTATTTGTCATAATTTAATTTTATTTGTAGTTGGATTTAACTAGAATAAATTTAAAAGAGAACTATTTCAACACTGAAGTCCACTTGCCAGAAGAAGTGTCTGCCGGAACTTATTAAATCAAAATATAAAGGGAAAAAGCAAAATTGGGGAAAGCTAATCACTCCGATACATTTGAAATAGTTTAGGAATATAACTTTTTCTTCTTCGATATTGTTTTCCTCTCTTTACAACCACACAAAGGTGAGAATTATTTGTTTGGGTAATTTTATTTTTAAGTTGATTTAATTTTATTTTTCTTTAGTTATGTTTATTTTGAGTTGATTTAAATTTTTGTAATGATTTAATTTTATTTTTAAGTTTATTTAATTATTTGTTTAGCTAATTTTATTTTGAGTTGATTTAATTTTATTTTTCTTTAGTTATGTTTATTTTGAGTTGATTTAATTTAATTATGTTTATTTTGAGTTGATTTAATTTTTTGTAATGATTTAATTTTATTTTTAAGTTGATTTAATTTTTTATTTTTAGATGGATTTAACTAAAATTAATTCGTTATGTCTTGCAGAAAAAAATAACGAGAAGACTATTATTAAAATAGGAGAACTTCCAGTGGATGTTCCGCAAAAATTATTGCCCGCTAAACAGGTCCAGAGCAAATTTGGCGAAACAATTTTGGTTGAGCTAGAAAACGGGCTCTGCTTTTTGCCTAAAAGAACCATTGAAACACTGAAGCCTCACTTGGCAGAATTATCTGGCGGACATTATTGTATCAAATATAAAGGGAAAAAACAAATTGGTCAAGCTAATCCTACCGATACATTTGAAATAGTTAAGGAATAATTTTTTGTAAGTTTTTTATTTTTTTATTATGAATAACATTATGGCTAATGCTATTGTTAAAGATATTTTCAAAGCATATAAAGCGTTAATCAACAATTTTTCCCATAGGGAAGCAAACAAATTAATCAACCAAATTAAAAGGCATGTTATCAGTTTTCATAAAGATATTCGGAGGGGAAATTTAGATATTGGGACTTTAAGAAATTTACAAACAAATTTGGGGCATTTAAAATCGATAAAAGAAAAAATTTTTCATTTGTCTAAGCAGGGATCGGGGTTAACTGAAAAATCGGGGGTAAAATGGGTCGATCTAGAATCTGCTTTTCATTCAAGAATTAGGACTGCTGTTGTCGTTAATTTAAACCATAAAGACCTTAATAGTTTTTTTGGTGATGCGTTTAAGCTAGTTAAGAGTAGAATAGCTAACAGTTTGAAAAAATTTAATATGATTAAAGTAAATACAACATTTTGCGGGGAATTTATTAAGAAATCTAAGGAAATCGAAGACATTTTAGAGTTTAAATATTTCAACACTAAAAACGCGGTAATAGATTCAGGTACGGATCTTGCATTGTGGTTCAACGAAAATATTGTTGATAAAGTAATGAGTAAATTATCGGAATTTCAACTTAAAGATTCTGGATGGGCTTTAGACAAAATTGTTTCACTGGAAATTAACATCAATAAATATGAGATAGGTAACGGTGCTTCATCATACATTAAGCTACCTGATCCTATACTAAAAAAGCAAGCATGCATTAATATTAAAAATTTAGATAAAGCATGCTTTTACTGGTCAGTAACAGCATCATTGTATCCAGTTGATAAAGATCCACAACGAACAAATAAATATCCTCATTATACAACCGTATTGAAAACCGAAGGTTTGGACATGCCGATGTCACTAAACAATATGTCCAAATTTGAAAAATTAAATAATATATCAGTTAATGTTTATGCATTAGAGTTAAATGCCGCGAAAGATAAATCATTTTACACAATTTATCCTGCCCGACTAACAAAAGAAAAATTAAATAAACATGTAAATTTATTGCTTATTCAGGACCAGTACTTTCCAAAATTAAACGATTATGAAGCTCCATCAATGGATACGGAAAATGAAGATATCAAATATCACTATTGTTTAATCAAAGATTTATCTCGACTAATATCTAATCAAGTTAGTAAACATGATGGAAAAAAATATATTTGTGATCGATGTTTAAATTACTTTAGTAGTCAGGAAAAGTTAAACAATCATGATGAATGCTACGTCCTCATAACAAGAACTTGGGAAAACATACACGAAAGTTTCAGAAACACGAGGCGTATAGTGCAGGATATTATCTAAATTGCTCCTATGATAGTTCGCTATCATTTTATAATGAATATTGTGAAGAAGACTGCATTGATTGTTTCGCTGCTGAAATGACAAGGATGGCTAAATTTATTGAAGACAAAATTAAACATATCGAACCAATGATTGTCAAGCCTAGTTTACTTAATTCAACAACATGTCATATATGCGAGCACCCCTTCAAAGAGAAGGATACTATCGTAGGAGACCATTGTCATTTCTCCGGAGATTTTAGAGGGCTTGCACACCAAAGCTGCAATTTAAATTATAAAACAAAGTTTGTTGTACCTGTAGTCTTTCATAACCTTTCGGGATACAACTTACATTTTTTAATTAGAGATTTATCCAAAAAAGGTAGTATAAGCTTGCTTCCTATAAACAAAGAAAAATGCATTTCATGTACACTAAGTAATGACGAGAGCGAAGTAAAGTTTAGATTCATAGACTCGCTGCGATTTTTAGATTCCTCCTTAGATAAACTGTCTGCTTTACTAGAACCATCAGATCTACATTATCTACGTTCACAATTTCCCAATTTAACATCTGAACAATTTGAACTATTAAGTAGAAAAGGGGTGTTTCCTTATGAATACATTGATTCAATGAAAAAATTAAATGAAACGGAACTGCCATCCAAAGATAAATTTTATAGCACACTGACAGATGAAAATATTACTGACGATTTATACTCGCATGCACAAAAGGTTTGGCAATCATTTGAAATAAAAAATTTAAAAGAATATAGCATGCTGTACATGAAAACAGATTTCTTGCTTTTAGCATCTGTGTTTGAATGTTTTCGTGAAAAATGCCAAAAAACGTATGGTCTCGATCCTGCTTGGTATTATACGCTTCCCGGTTATACGTGGGATGCTATGTTAAAATATACCAAATCTAAATTGGAAATACTCAAAGATATAGACCAAATCATGTTTATAGAGAAAGGTATAAGAGGAGGAGTTAGTCAATGCAGCAATAGATATGCTAAAGCAAACAACAGATACATGCAAAATTTTAATCCAGCAGAATCGGAAAAATATTTAATGTATCTCGATGTCAACAATTTATATGGTTGGGCAATGAGTCAACCTCTACCATATGGGGATTTTAATTAGGTTGACACAAACATCGATGTGACTCAAATACCAGACGATGCTGATGAGGGATATATCCTCGAAGTAGACTTGGAGTATCCGGAAAAGTTACATGATCTACACAACGATTTACCGTTTTGCCCAGAACATCGAAAACCCCAAGGATCAAAAATACAAAAACTAATGACCACTTTATATGACAAAGAAAAATACGTAATACATTATCGAAATTTAAAGCAGGCTATAAAACATGGATTAATTGTGAAAAAGATTCACAGAGTGTTGAAATTTAAACAAAGCCCATGGTTAGAAAAATATATCGACTTAAATGCAACTCTTCGAACGGCTGCTAAAAACGATTTTGAGAAGAATTTATTCAAATTAATGAACAATGCAGTCTTCGGAAAAACCATGGAGAATATAAGGAAACATCGAATTGTAAAACTCGTAAGATCTTGGGAGGGTCGATATGGAGCAAAGAACTTGATTAGCAGTCCTAGGTTTAGTTCGAGCAAAATCTTTGATGAAAACCTTTTAGCGATAGAGCTTCATAAAACCGAACTTGTATTTAATAAACCACTGTACATTGGCATGTCGATTCTCGATATTTCAAAGACTTGAATGTTTAAATTTTATTACAGTTTTCTATTTCCTACGATGGGTGTAGACAACTGTAAACTTTTATACACCGATACCGACGCGTTTCTTCTAGAACTGCAATGCAATGATGTTTATACCGAATTAATTAAAGCCCATCCCGAAAAATTGACACCTCAGACTATGAAACAAACAATGCGTACGGTATTTCACTCTTAAATAAAAAAGTCATAGGATTAATGAAAGATGAATGCAACGGCAAACTTTTAACTGAATTTGTGGGGTTGCGTTCAAAAATGTACTCGTATTTAACAGAGGGTGATAAATGCGTTAAAAAATCAAAAGGGGTTAAAAAGAATGTCGTTGCAAAGAAAATTACTTTTGATGATTATCTTTCATGTCTGAGAGATTTTAAAATGAAAACAGTTAACCAATGCACGTTCCGTTCCTACAATCACAATGTTTTTACAATCGAACAAACCAAAATCGGTCTAAGTCCACACGATGATAAACGCTTTTTATGCAATGGATCATTTGACACTTTAGCATGGGGTCATTGTGATATAATGCTCAACTAATGTTAATTATAATTGGAAAAAAAAAAAAAAGAGTGTGCGTGTAACCTTTACGCGCGATTGAAGTAAAACTTGTTGACGTACGTATCGGAAAATAAATATTTAATTACAATTCAATCATATTTATTGCCTATATACCTTACAAAAAATGAGATGTTATATTTATATTAGAAATAGGAATTTGAAAATTATCATTATTTTTTATATATGAAATAATAGGTTTATGAAAACTAAAATGTGAAACATAGATTTTACTCTCTAAATAACATTAATGTATTTGAAACCGTTTGAAAATTTTGAAAATTTAAGCTCCTCCCATAGCTGAAATCACACTGTTACTTCCATCAGAATCTTCCGTTAAAATCTAACGTTAGAGTTACCCCTAGTCGCGCCTAAAGAAGTTTTGCTTTAATAATAGGTAAACACTATTAAAAATATACACATATTACGTTTAGAATGTGTGATTTTGTAGCTGTATCTACCTTATTGTAATACAACACAACACAAGAGCCTTCGATAGAAATAGGTATAGGGACGATTCTGCCAGACAGGTTTTACCCCCTCCACTACAACCTCGAATCGCGACACGGTGCCAACTTCAGGCCGGTTGATAAATACGGGATCTGCATTACCGACACGATTGAAATATGTGCTATTGGTGTCAACTTCAGAGCATTGGAGTCAGCTGTCATGAGCCCAATCCTCTGTGAAATCGAATCCGGTTGTCTGTATAATAAACTAACTCTTTAGTCATTGCAAAGACTGTTATAAACAATAATAATAAATAAATCTTAATGCAACAAAATGACTCACCAGGTTAGACACCTCTACACTTGGACTTACCAAAACGGAAATCCTATCTTGAAATCAGTCTTAGAACTTAAATGTTATAAAAAATGGTTAGTTTAGGTTGTAGTTAACATCAATATTTGGTAATGGGAATAGGATATTTGCTCATCTTAGTCAATCGTCCAGCAAAGACCACGTGGAGGTGTGAGCAACCTTTGCCTGGAGAGGATGGGTAAGTAGGAAGAATAGGAATGGGTAGTAAGAAGAATTAATACAGCTACATTTTTGTGTATGTAAATAAATTAAATATTTTAAAACAACATGCAAGTAAATCTGGACATGTTAAAAGTTGATAGGAATGATACAATATAATTTTTATTGGTATCTTTTGTTGACCCATCAGGCATCTTTTGGTGACCTTTATCGGTATCTTTTATTGGCCATATAGGGTATCTTTTATTGAGCTTATAAGATATCTTTTGTTGACCCATCAGGCATCTTTTGGTGACCTTTATCGGTATCTTTTATTGGCCATATAGGGTATCTTTTATTGATCTTATAAGATATTTTTTGTGAACTTTTTTCAGTATTTTAGCTATATGTACTAATTTTATAGTAAATTAATAAAAGGAATAAGCATACACCTACATAATTAGACAGTTCTTAACTTTTTATATCCAAAAGGTTCAGACGTATAATCGTCAAAAAATTTTCGTTTAGTGGAATTTGGTCTATAAATTTTCTTAACGTTAACAGTGAGTACTTCATGGGCTTGTGTACGCCTTATCTGTTTACCAACAACATATATGGGTTCAGATTTTTCAAGAATCATTTCTTTTATTTTATTAAAATTTATTATTTGACTTGCGGCGTAATTAAGCGAAATACCCTTCACTTTGCATACTATATTGTCTTTATCATTAATAATGGAATTATAAGCGTAATTTTTGGGCCCGCCAGAAACGAACTCTGTAATATACCCACCATCAAGTTCATCGGTTAACTCTCCTAAGAAATCACCTAAAGGGGGATCGTATTCTCCTTCTTTAAGGGTGTAAATACAACTGTCTGTATCGAGATATTTAACCCTTTCTCCTAAGGGTTGCAAAAGGTCGTTGTATAATTTTAGTCTTGCATGTGTCGTTGTAAAAGCTGCTACTGGTACTGAGACAGTTGATAAGGTGTTATATTCCTCTTCTTTAAATTCCCAGTTAACTATCAATGTTTCTTCGTTAACGGGAAGTATAGAATTAACGTTTATTGAAGGGTTGGTAAGCATGTCGAATAATTCGTAAGGCTGGTTTACGATAGAAGTCCTGGGTTTGTTTTCTTTCATTCCAAAATATCCCCAAAAACTTGTGATAACGTTTTTTCCCAACAACCTTTTACCGGGGTTCTTTTCGATAGATAGAGGGTTTAGCGTGACACCTTCTCTTTCAAAGTAGTCACTTATATATTGTTCTTTCTTCTGCTCCGTATCGCAACCGGGAGGCCAACCACTTGCCTCTTGTTTAATTCCTAAAAATTTACTGATATAACCATTAAACAGGCCCCCAGATTTCGTGACCGGGTTGTATTTGGATTTCTTTTCATAATCCCAAATTTCATAAATTTCTAGAATTTCATACCCCATTTCAAGAGCCTTTTCAACTTCTAGACTTACCCAAGTACCAACTAGAGCACGCTCATCAACCGAATGTGTGCAGGCTGTGGAGTTGCTTTCTTGTGCACAACTTCTGCAAAGCGTAAATAATAACTTTTTGTTTATACGAGCCGGTAACACAGGATGAAAGAGATTGGTAGGTGGTAGGATTTTGCATTTTACAAATCCAAAAGTACCCTCGAATTTGCATTCGGGCCCCACGTAGATTTTGGGATGTCCTTCAGGATACTCTGCATACTTATTCACATATGGGTAAAGCGACGTAAAGTCTACGTATTTAAGCACTTCACCTTCCTGACACTTGTAGTATTCGACAATGTTTTCTGTTCGACCACCCATAAATGCGTCTCTCGGGTTTAGCGGAATGTAATTAAGGAGAGGGTGGTTCTCCGTATATTTCTTAATTTCATCCGTCACACCGCATTCCCACATTTCAATAACGTCATAACCTAGGTTTCTTAATCTTTCTATCTTCGCTATAGTTCTTTCATAACGGTTTTCCAAACAATCTGTGGGGTCATCGTGTAACGGTTGTGTACGATTATGTGTAAAACATCTAGTACAACCGTGATATAGACACCCTTGAAATTCAAATATTTGCTTGGTTTCTTCACAGAACCCGTCAACTTTACATCCTCCGACAAGAGCTTCCAAACCTCTTGCTGCGTGCTGGATTGTTATACCTCTTTGGTATTCCTCCCAAATTAACCATTGTATAGCTATTTTACTTTGGTTATCCCTCCATCTATACCCTTTTTTCGGGATTATTCCTATAGTGTCCGGTTTAAGAAAGTTACGCCTGTAGATTTTATTGCACGCAGACGGTAGAGTGCTTGCCTCTGTGAAAGGACAGACATTGCCTTCTTTCATCATTAGCTTTCGGAATTTAAGACAGGCTCCAGCTAGAATTTGTACATCGGAGATACAGTATTCAATTTGTAACCCCTTTTTTTTTTGATGTTAAAGGCTCACAAAGGGTTAGCCAAATGCGGACGGCACTCAGGGGGTAGGAGGAGAGCGAGTCGTGGGTCGAAGGAGCAATTGGGCGAGTATCTAGGAAGAAGGAAACATAGAAAATATTTACAAATCGGTAAAGGGCGCCACTTATTTTTTTTTGTAGAGAAATAGGAAAGAAAATAAGAAACCTATTGAGAAATTGTTTATTAAATCTGAAATGGTTAGGGAACACACTTTAATTGAGTTATATCCTTAAGTCAATAATTATTTTAAACTTACCTTATTGATTCTACAATTCCTTGAATCCTTTTGTCTTATTAAAATCTAAATCTTTATTAAACAAGAGGTTTGAATCAGAACAGTTACTGGGAAGGTATAAGAAATAAATACTCAACGATATCAATAAAAACAATAAAACAATGTATTAAAAAAATAAAACAAAAATCACCAGTATTAGTGAGAACGGTTATCACCAAAAAAACTAACACTTCTGTTTATACAGTGAAAGATATTAACCGGTATTTGACAATACGGTTATTAAAAAACTAATATTCCTGTACATATAATATTACAGATTTTATCTAAATTGCATAACCTATTTTCAATAAACGAAAGTATGTAGAGAACTCAATTAAAACAAAATATATACTGAAGGTATATTTTCTTTCTTTAAAACAAAATTCAGTTCTCTAAAGAGTGCACTCCGAGTGTTCTAAATATCTAAAGATTACTATATACATGAATACAAATATGAAATTTATCAATACAAGTACCATAGAGGCGATAATCATGTAAGATTACGATTGAACACCAACACTTTGAAGAAAGTTAAAAAACAAAATTTAAAAACACTACATATTCATCATTCAATCATAGTTCCATAGATTTGAATAGTAACTAATGTTATTAACTGATTTAATGCCGCTAAAAGCTTATAACAATTTAAATTTAAATAGAATCACTACAAAAAGTTTCCAAAAGCATATTCTTCCGAATAAGCACCAAAATTGTGACTGTTTCTTAGAATATTCGCAGTTCAACTAAGTATCGAACATAGAGAAATAACAGAAAGAATAGTCGAAAGTTTACCTTGTAATCCGGAACCAAAAATCATACTTCGTGACCGGGTAGTCACACTTCTACTATAATAAAGCTTCTTTAAACATACCATAATTAACCAAAAACCATGTAGAATTAAACATCAGCACATAGGAAATCATCTATAAAACCATCCATAAGGTTTTTAGATCACTAGGTATCCATTTACCTCGGTACCATATAATTTTATAAAAATTTCAAAATGGAGTCTTCCACCAAATAGCACGTAGCACCAAAATTTCATTGATACCATAAATCAAACAGGTTGTACTTTCAATTTAAGCACATCTACATCCAAATTCAAATGCAGTATTTTTTCAAACACTTCCGATACGGAATAAACCAAGAACAGACGGTAATCTTAATGCTGTGAATTAACCGGCAGCCATTAATGTTCACAAACCAGGAAATTAGCTTCCTTTCGCTGGCCACGTAAAATCGTAAGTGCTGTTCAAAAGGCGCTCTCTCACCCTGGTTGCTTACCTCGGGTCTTATCGAGTATTAACGCTCGATATCCGCTTCCGCCTGTCAAAATTTGAAGTAAGGTTGGTTGCATACCGACAAAAGTGTAAACGAGAAGATAATATTATTTAAATGTAACTGTCTTCGGAATAGGTAAAGTTGGTTGCCTACCGACAAAAGTGTAAACGAGAATATAATATTATTTAAGGTGGTTTTTTTTGGAATGCTACACAGCCCCCTACGAAGAGAGGAAACTGGGGTCCATTGAAGACCACAGTTTTCGAGAAGAAACTACTAGGGTGGGAACCACAGTAGCATTATTCGAATGATCTTACTCATTACAAGGGTAAACTTGACCAGCTAAAGGGAAATGTCAAAAGGTGACTCAATAGAACCTAAATAAAATAAAACATGCGGAGTTCAACAGGATTACACCCTACAGTAATAATAACTACCTTGGTAGTCATTTGTCCACACAGACAAAACTAACAATAAACATATGTCATACAAGTTAAACTAAACGTTGTTCTGAAGGAACAAACGATAGGTATAAATAAATCCTAGTTATTCAAACTAGAGATTCTCGTGACCAGATTTCTATAAGCGGTACCGGCCAACCGAAAGATCACAGAGTGATCAGGAACGACCTACGCCGAAGTTTCTGTACGGAAACACACACCGGTGTACAGCTCGACCTAGATGGGTAGCCCTAAACGTTGGTTTAAATAACCATCATATTGCAAAGCAAAAAATATTCGCCCAAAAGGCGTTTATACTGTCCCTTGATATAAAATATCAGGACCACATAACATTTACTCACACACTTAAGAAGAGAGAAAAAGAAGGCTATGTTCCTATAAAGTAAAATTTCCCATAGGCGGCACAACGCGTCATTCCATTTTAGGAAACACCCATGAAGAAAGAAAGGTGACGTTAAACCAAACTGTTAATAGTAATTTTGAAAAGCAAGAAAGAAACACGGTACGATAGATATAATTAGGAATTTAATAAGTCTATTGACTCCATTAAATCCAACAGTGACGGTAAATACGAGATACGTAAAGTCTAATTTAATAGTAGCTACTAGCACGATTTTAGATAGAACTCAAAGGTAGTAAGAATTGGAAATGACGTACACAATTATGGTTTTCAACTAGAAATAGGAAATATAAGAAAAGAAAAAATATTTTATGGTTGTCTGTAGTTTTGATAGCTGCGCGTATCATACGTCTAAAAATATTTTAGAGACAAAATCGGTAAGTCAACATCGGTATGAAGTAACCAATAGTATGGAACTCCAAAGTCATAGTAGGTATACTCTAACAAGACAACTATAATTAATAAAGAATCAAAAGGAGATAGAGATAGGATTAATGGTTACTTGTCTTCCTTAAAAGCTCAACAGACCACTACCGGGATGAATTCCCTACGGCTTCCCTAGGCTTATCTCTCGTGACAACTGATAAGGTCAAAGTAATCATAATCTGGGAGAAGAAAAGAAATAACATCTAGCTGAGAACGTGTTCATTAATACTTACAGGTGGTGATTGAATTCATCAATATTCGCCAGACAAATCAAAATCGTAGACTAGCTATTAAATACTCTTAGGTCAAATAAAGCGAGGTTAAACACAACGGCTCTAAACAAATCCTCACATAACGATATACTAAATTCCACTTAAGGAAATAGTGCTAAAACTATCTAGTACTGATCATACTAAACCAAAATGTATAAAAATACACCATACGGGAATACAACATCTAATAATGTCGTCGAAAAACAAGCAGTGATTAAAAACTTCAAGATACGGTAAATATAACGAGAGAATAGTTCTTCTGAACGTTATCGGTAGGGTAATGAATGTCTTCTTCATTGAACGGTACGGTAGAATTAAGTGACTATTTTCACTAAACGGTAAGATAAGGACAAAATTAACAGGAAATAATTTCCAATTATACAAAGACGGTAAGGTAGGTACTTTAAGTGATACATTCACTTAAAGGTAAAGTTCTCAAAAGAAATCGTATCACTAAACTGAAAGCAAAGAATAAGATCAGGGATGTGATAACGATGAAATGATTTTGGTGAGTTTCCACCTTATGGACGATAACAAAGCAAACAAAGAAAGAAAAAAAAATAATCCCAGAAAGTACATGAGATACTTAAACAGAGGGGGAAAAGGTTTCATTTAGTCGCCTCTTACGACAAGCAGTTTAACACTTTGGGGGTTATTCTATTCCCGCCGCCCAAACGGGGTTAAAAACTAAAAACAGCAGAAAAAGGAAACGGAAAGTATACAAGGGTATGGTAAGTTCATATCAAATGAGAACTACTCATGACAAGATTCATCTTCGGACGAGTTATCCGAGTCTGAATAGTAGGGTTTTAAATCTTTGATGTGCCAATTACCAGCTCGAGAACCATCAGCATTTTTCAAGGTATACACAAGGGGAGATAACTTCTTGACGACTGTACATAACACAAATTTTGGAGCTAACTTGGACATAAACTTGTCGGCAGCTTTGGAGAGTACTTTATTTTTTCTCCAGACTTTGTCTCCTACTTGAAACTGTATGTCACGCCTACGTAAGTTATAGGTTTTAGAGTTACGCTGGTATCCCTGGTGAAGATTACGTTGGATTTCTTCAAAAACTAGATTTAAACCTTCTATTTCGGAAACATATTGATCATGTTGATCACAACTTTTTAAGGAAGTGGGACTATCCACTGAAGATGAAGAATAATAATTTCCCGCTACAGGAACGTATCGAGCAAAATTTAAAAACGATGGGGGATACTTGGTAACCTCATGTTTAGCGGTATTGATGGCTTGGCGAATTTTAGAAAGTTCTCTATCCCAATCAGAATGTTCTTGAATATAACATCGGATAGCAGTTCCAATGGTTTTGTTGCTTCGTTCAACAAAATTGCACTGAGGCGAATAGACAGCATTAAACCATATCTTCTGCACTTTATATTTACTACAGAGATTTTTTAACGTAGAATTGTTGAGATTTCTAGCGTTATCACAAATAACAATTTGAGGAACACCAAACATCAGGAAAACGTCGTTTTCCAAATAATTCACAATATTTTGAGTGGTAGCTTACCTTAAGGGACATAAAAGAGTGAACTTTGAAAACCAGTCGGTAACAACAAGAAGCCAGGTATATCCTTTCTTAGAGCGAGGAAGGGGACCAACAAGGTCTAAAGCGATAATTTGCCACGGAAATTTGGCAGATTTTTCTTTTCCCATCAATCCCATCGGGGCTGAAGTTGACATTTTTTGAGCACCACAAGTTTGGCAGGATTTAACAAAACGAAGAACATCTCGCCGCATCTTGGGCCAATAGTAACGTTCTTGGATTCGACTAAGAGTCTTATAATAACCTAGATGGGCACACGTAGGAGGGTCGTGACAAGAAGAGATTACACTATGTCTTTGTGGTTTAGGTACTAAAATTTTCCACTCAATATTATTAGTGGCAAAAGGTAAAGTAGAAGGGATCAATTTAAACACCAATTCATTCTCAACTTTCCATTGTGGAAAATCCTTTGGGCTTTTACGAATCTTAGTGCGAAGATCATCATACCAAGGGTCAATCTGGTCGGTAGTTACATCAAGATAAGAGAGTTGGGTTTTTTCGAAATCTGTTTCATCAGTAAACATTCTGCTTAAAGCATCCGGAACGATATTTGCAGATCCTTTGCGATGAATGAGGTCAAAATTATGTTGGCGAAGTCTCATTGCCCAACGAGCGAGTTTTCCAGAGGGGTTATTAATATTTTTTAACCATAGCAAAGAATGATGATCAGTGATTACTTGGAATTTTACACCTTCGACATAAGGTCGGAATTTCTCTATAGCGAAGATAACTGCTAGGCACTCTCTTTCGGTTACTGAATAATTTCTCTCCGGACGAGATAAGGATCGACTAGCATAAGCTATAACTACATCAGAATTATCCACGGATTGAGTAAGGACACCACCAAGACCAGTGTCACTCGCGTCACACTGAATCACGAAGGGTTTAGAAAAATCAGGTTGGGTTAATACGGGAGCAGAAACAAGGGCTTCTTTAATCTTAATAAACGCATCCTCGGCTTGATCATTCCAATCAACAGATTGTTTCTTTCTTTTTCCTTTAAGGAGATCATTGATTGGAGAAACTAGAGATGAAAAGTTCTTAATAAAACGTCTGTACCATGAACACATACCAATGAAACGCTTAACCTCAGTAAAAGTTTTGGGACGGGGATAGTTAATCATGGCTGACACTTTTTCAGGATCTGTTCGGAGTGTATTATCACCAACTACATAACCTAAGAATTTGAGCTCAGACTTAAAAAATTCACATTTTTTGACATTAATAGTCAAACCAGCTTCCTTAAGTTTATCTTTAACCTCAGTTAAAAGGGCTATATGTTCTTCGAAGGAGTTTGAACATATAATAATATCATCGAGATAACAAAAAATGTTTGGCTCATATTTTGGTCCAAAAATTGCGTCAACTAATCGTTGTTGAGTTTGTGCGGAATTACATAAACCAAAGGGCATAACGTTAAATTGGAAAGATCCTCTTCCAATGATACTGAAAGCAGTTTTTTCTTTAGACTGGGGGTCTAACGGGATTTGCCAAAAAGCTTTTCTCAAATCAACGGAACTAATAAATTTTGTGCCTTTTAACAGGGAAAGAATCCTATCTATATTTGGTAGTGGATAGGTGTCATGTTTAGTCACCTCATTAAGTGATCTACCATCAAAACAAAAACGATATTCGTCATTGGATTTCTTAACAAGAAGAACAGGGGAACACCATGGACTGTTTGAGGGCTCAACGACTCCTAAACGAAGCATCTCATCAAGTTCATCATTTAAAATTTTTGACATATATGGAGACATAGGAAAAGGTCTTTTCTTAAAGGGTTTGGCATCACCAGTATCGATACTCATTTGGATCTTATGGGTCCGACCCAAACCTTTAGTATTACTAACTTCGGAAAATGAATCGATAACTTTTTGGGCTAAAGATTTCTGATAAGATTCCAAATTGTCGATGGTACATAAAGAAATAGTCGTCAAATCAGAATCTGTCATAGAAATAGATTGGGGATTTGTGTTATAACCGGAGGACCAAGTGTTAGAAGAGAAATCTAATATTAGAGAAAAGGTTTTCACGAAATTGCTACCTAAGATAAAGGTATAATCTAGAGAAGGGACTACTAAAGCTTTAACAAGGTGACAATGATTATTCGCAACTATTGGGAGATCTACCACACCAGACACAGATTGGTTGGTTCCATCAGCCAATGAAACATTTTGATGTTTTGAAGGACTAATATTTATCTTATTGTATTCTAAAAACTTTAATGCTTTGTTCCCAACAATTGTTATGGAACACCCGGTATCGAGAAGTACGGTAAAATTGCGAGAAAAAATCTCAATGGATATATAGGGCCGAGAATCAGTAGTTTTGTTTATTAACATTGGAGCTACTCTTTTCGGGGGATACGACAAATAAAAATTTCGGACATAACATAACCATTTTGACCATTGGTCTTGTTTCATTTTGTCGGATTTACTAAAACGGCAAGGGGTAGAGACTGTACCGACATGACAACCTCTGGAATTTAGTTTTTTGTACAATTCGGACAAGTTGCGACGGTAAAGTTTGGTGAACCACAACGATAACAGAATCGACCATTTTTAGGTTTACGGCACGAAGAATGAAAATGTCCTGTCTTCTGACAGTTCCAACAAATGATTTCGGTAGATTTTTTCGTTCTATCATCAGAAGTCGAAGATTGGTTGGGTTTCTTAACTGACGAGGGTTTTCCTGCTGAGGGAATATTTTGCCGGGATTGGTTAGTAGAAGACGAAGGACTAGGCTCTACTACAGATACTTTAGAGGGAGGGGAAAACCTTGCTTGAAGAGACGGATTAGCATCCTCTAGTTTCTTAACAATCGTTATCAAATCTTTAACAGTGTTAACGTCACTTAAGATAACGTGAGGAATGTGTTCTGCCAAGATATTTTTTTGAATAATTCTTAGCTTAGTGGATTCAGCAGGTTCACGAGAAAGACGACTAAGAAGAGAAAGCATATAGGCAACGAAAATGACGATAGGTTCATTTCGTCGTTGTTTACGGGATTTAATTTCTTCCCAGAGACTATCATCAAAGTTGGGAGGAAGGAAATTAGCCTTCAGGGCTTGAATAAGTTCTTCCCAGGAGGTCAAAGAGGACTTAACGGTACGAAACCATACCGCGGCATCACCTGAGAAAAGTTCTATAGCTGACTGGAACAAAAGTTCTGTCTTAACATTACGGGATTCTGCCAATTCATTTACTCTTTCAATAAAGTTAAACACAGACTTAGGGTCGCCATTAAATTTGACATCCCATTTCGAAAGCTTAATAGAATGAGAGTCGGGGTTTGTAATATTAATAACGGGAGGAGGTCTATCTTCAGTTGTAGTTAAACTAGAAGAAGATATTTGGGTAGTTGGGGTAGCTTTCTCTATTAAATCTTGCTCTAAGCGTAGGCAAGTGGCTCTAGATTCATTTCGGAAAGTAACCTGATCAGCAGTAGGGGATTCGGAAAGGGGAACTCGTTGAATTCTACCTAATAGATGTGCTATCCTAGACTTAACACGACGGAAACATGAGTCGGTTGAAGAACCTTCAAATTCTTCAACTAATTTCGAAATACTATCAATGGAGTTCTGTATTGCCAGACTCTCGTCATTAAAGTTTAAATCATCTAGAGTTAAGTTACTATTTGAATCTTTAGCTAACAATTTTTTTAAAATCTTACGTTTCTCATCAATTTTCCTTCCAGTAATTGTTCCTCTTATTTTCAATTCATAGTTAACTTCTTCAGTACTTAGAAAGTTTACTTCAAAATCAGACATGTTTAAAAGGATTCAAGTTTTTTAATTCGCTAACAACAAAAAAGTTTTAAAGTGTGTTTAGAAGTAACGATAGACAAATTGGGGTGAATAATTAAAACTAAAAGTTTATTAAGATTTAATGACAAAAAAGTTTCTAAAGAAAAAATACTCAGGCCCCACACGCTGGGCGCTATTTTTGTGTAACCCCTTTTTTTTATGTTAAAGGCTCACAAAGGGTTAGCCAAATGCGGACGGCACTCAGGGGGTAGGAGGAGAGCGAGTCGTGGGTCGAAGGAGCAATTGGGCGAGTATCTAGGAAGAAGGAAACATAGAAAATATTTACAAATCGGTAAAGGGCGCCACTTATTTTTTTTTTGTAGAGAAATAGGAAAGAAAATAAGAAACCTATTGAGAAATAGTTTATTAAATCTGAAATGGTTAGGGAACACACTTTAATTGAGTTATATCCTTAAGTCAATAATTATTTTAAACTTACCTTATTGATTCTACAATTCCTTGAATCCTTTTGTCTTATTAAAATCTAAATCTTTATTAAACAAGAGGTTTGAATCAGAACAGTTACTGGGAAGGTATAAGAAATAAATACTCAACGATATCAATAAAAACAATAAAACAATGTATTAAAAAAATAAAACAAAAATCACCAGTATTAGTGAGAACGGTTATCACCAAAAAAACTAACACTTCTGTTTATACAGTGAAAGATATTAACCGGTATTTGACAATACGGTTATTAAAAAACTAATATTCCTGTACATATAATATTACAGATTTTATCTAAATTGCATAACCTATTTTCAATAAACGAAAGTATGTAGAGAACTCAATTAAAACAAAATATATACTGAAGGTATATTTTCTTTCTTTAAAACAAAATTCAGTTCTCTAAAGAGTGCACTCCGAGTGTTCTAAATATCTAAAGATTACTATATACATGAATACAAATATGAAATTTATCAATACAAGTACCATAGAGGCGATAATCATGTAAGATTACGATTGAACACCAACACTTTGAAGAAAGTTAAAAAACAAAATTTAAAAACATTACATATTCATCATTCACTCATAGTTCCATAGATTTGAATAGTAACTAATGTTATTAACTGATTTAATGCCGCTAAAAGCTTATAACAATTTAAATTTAAATAGAATCACTACAAAAAGTTTCCAAAAGCATATTCTTCCGAATAAGCACCAAAATTGTGACTGTTTCTTAGAATATTCGCAGTTCAACTAAGTATCGAACATAGAGAAATAACAGAAAGAATAGTCGAAAGTTTACCTTGTAATCCGGAACCAAAAATCATACTTCGTGACCGGGTAGTCACACTTCTACTATAATAAAGCTTCTTTAAACATACCATAATTAACCAAAAACCATGTAGAATTAAACATCAGCACATAGGAAATCATCTATAAAACCATCCATAAGGTTTTTAGATCACTAGGTATCCATTTACCTCGGTACCATATAATTTTATAAAAATTTCAAAATGGAGTCTTCCACCAAATAGCACGTAGCACCAAAATTTCATTTATACCATAAATCAAACAGGTTGTACTTTCAATTTAAGCACATCTACATCCAAATTGAAATGCAGTATTTTTTTAAACACTTCCGATACGGAATAAACCAAGAACAGACGGTAATCTTAATGCTGTGAATTAACCGGCAGCCATTAATGTTCACAAACCAGGAAATTAGCTTCCTTTCGCTGGCCACGTAAAATCGTAAGTGCTGTTCAAAAGGCGCTCTCTCACCCTGGTTGCTTACCTCGGGTCTTATCGAGTATTAACGCTCGATATCCGCTTCCGCCTGTCAAAATTTGAAGTAAGGTTGGTTGCATACCGACAAAAGTGTAAACGAGAAGATAATATTATTTAAATGTAACTGTCTTCGGAATAGGTAAAGTTGGTTGCCTACCGACAAAAGTGTAAACGAGAATATAATATTATTTAAGGTGTTTTTTTTTGGAATGCTACAAATTATCTCTTTCTGAAAATCGAAAACATAATTGTCGGCAATTTTCTGATTATACCAACAAATTAACTGTTTTCTATCTTCGTCTTTAAAGTTATCAGGATCGTAAAAACTCAAAGCAGGCAACGGTCCTACATAATTCTGGTTTTCTGTACGGTTAAATAGGTGAGGAAAATAACCTTTCTTTAACTCGTTTAGGCCAAAAGCTTTTGGTAGTTTACTTAGTGCCATCGGGAAATAGTTTAGAGAATCTAAAAATTTTACATTTCCCACACTCATTAAAACTAATCTGGTGCCACGCATGATTAATTCAGGTTTTAAATCCGTCTTTATCAGAATATGATTTAAAATAAATTGGTGGTCAAAACCCCCTCCGTTGTGGGCAATGACAATTACTTTTTTAAATATTTTTCGTTGATTCAAAATGAACTCCACGAAACGGGTGATGGGTTGTGTTTGTAAAACGTGCAGACGTACACCGCACTTCTTACATATTTTTACATCTGTATTTAAGCATACGTCGCAACATTGTTTAAACACACACAAACTCGGTTCTTGTTGTAAGGAACCATCGGATAGAACCTTTTCCTGTCGAGTCTCATGATCGTAAAAAACAAAGAGAATATCAGAAGTTTTTGGAGAACCCGTGTCTGGTTGCATAAAGCATAAGTGTCCAGCTGATTGGTGTTTATTACAAATCTTGCAAAAAATTTCACCGCAGTGGTGCTCCCTTTCCCGCTTTACTGTTTTAAAGCACTCAGGGCATTTTCTGATTTTACCGCAAATGTTTGACAAGTGTATTTTAAAACACTCCTCACCGTAAAAGAAGCGGTTACAATCAACACACCTCTTCTTTAATACATCTTTTACGCAAGCCGGTGAACGCTGACACCCAGGACAGGTTCCTCCACATCTGTGTTCATTTTTAGTGTTAAAAGGTTGGTGGCACTCCTCACAGTAATAACCACAACAGAATGCCGCTGTAAGAGAAGTGATGACATTATAATGACCCTCGTGATAAAGCAGATTTATCGAAGGGCCATCACTGCAACCATTGAAAATAACATCTCGACCTTTTAATCCATATTGATAAACCGTAATTTTGTAATCTTTAAGGTGTTCCTGCAATTTCTTTAATTCAGGAATACTGGCCCCTTCTTTAGGTATTGTAACACCTGACGATACCAACAGCTGGTGAGCTCTTTGCTCCTGGATTTTTCCTGTGTCTTTTCTTATTTTGTTGTAGTCAGGATCTTTTTCCTTGTTAGCTATTGCAACAACGATAGCACGGGGAAGACAGAGATTATCTTTGTTATTAATAGTAACAATTCCGTTTCTTTTCGTACACTCTTCCTCAAAGGTATTGTACAGGGTCACGCGTTTTCCTCTACCTATAGGCATCTTAACTGTTGTAATGCCAATACAAAATGTCTCAGTATTTAAACCAGCACTATTGCTTTGGTAAATGGAAGCAATTTTAGACCAAACATCCTTATAGGTCACTTCAGTTGCGGGTTGAAATGCTAACCAACCCTCACCTCTCGCAAAATCTTTTGAGCAGAAGGTGAATCCTACTTGGTCGTTGGGTTCAACTCCTTCTGTCCCTCTAAGAATTATACTCTCGATAGCATCCTTGACCCATCTTACAGGCTCTTCCTTTGGAGGTACGGGTTTAACTTTAAATTCGAGAGTTCGCCCCTTGAGACCGAATTTACGGATTTGTTTTAAATGGTCTTTAATTATAAAAAACTTCTCCATTTTAATAATGCAATAACAAAAATGAACACAAAACAAGTCAAAGTTTTCAAAACTTTAACTCACCAATTATTTTTTTTGAAGACGCACGTCTGATCACTAAGACTGACTAGTTCAGAATGAATCGGAAAGACTTTGTTTTTTAATTTTATGAATTCGAAAGTGGGCGTGGTTTAAAATCTCCAAGAAAGGGATTTTCTTTAAGAAAAAAATATAAGCTAACTAGATTAATACCAAAAAAAATAAGCAAGTGGAAAACAATTTCCGAAAAGTTTAAGTAGAAATTTAAAATCAGAATGTACCAAAATTACACAGGAAAAAATATAAAATTAATTTTTAATCGTAGTAAAAACCAAACACTGGGTTTCAATAACTAAGTAAGTAAAAATTGTAGTTATATTTTATTTTGAGAGTTCGATAACACCCAAAACAATTATGTTGCTCTTACTCACGTCTGATCACTAAGACTGACTAGTTCAGAATGAGTCGCGAAGACTTTGTTTTTAATTTTATAAATTCGGAAGGGGGCGTGGCTTAAAATTTTCAAAGAAAAAAAAAATGGAAAAGTAGTTTAAATATAATTAATTTAAAACAACTGTTCACAATTTTCAAAAAATTTACGAAAACACGGTTGATATCTAAATTCGGAATATACTAAAATTACACAGCAAAATATAAAATTAATTTTTAACATATTAAAGAAGGAACACAGGATCTCAAAAAATCGTCGTTATACTTTTATTTTTGGGAGGTCAGTGGTTCTTTAATAGCCGACAGGCAACAATTTCCTCTGATCATACTCATAAGAACATACTGAAAACGCTATACGTACTTAACTCAATAGGTGACAACTCGTTTTGTAAGCGAGAATTACAGACGCCCTAAGTTTATAGTACTTCTCCCTTCGTAAAGGTAACTGACGCGTATCAGTGCAGGAAAAAGTTGACCACCATTTATACCCGAAGGAACCTCCGATATCTTCTTACTAAATAATTTATAACCTTTGAAGGTCCCTCGAAATTCACAGGCACTACTCAGGAGGCTCGAGGTATGTAAGTAAGATATCTAGATAGTAGAAACGTCAGCAGCTCCTTAGTAACACTTCACAAGAGGCCATAGGTGGTTCTTTAATAGCCGACAGGCGACAATTTTCCCTGATCATGTTTTATTTTAAACATACAAAAATACTATACGTACTTAACTCATTAGGTGACAACTCGTTTTGTAAGCGAGAATTACAGACACCCTGAGTTTACAGTACTTCTCCCACAGTGTGGTACCTGTCGTATTTCTGTGCGGAAAAAAGTCGACCACCCTTTTTATACCCGAAGGAACCCCCGATATCTTCTTACTAAATAATTTATAACCTTTAAAGGTCCCTCGAAATTCATAGGCACTACTCAGGAGGCTCGAGGTAAGTAAGTAAGATATACGTTACATTTATCCTTATTATTATATCTAAAAACTACATATAGAAATGGTATAGATCCTTTAAATTGATACCTGACCACAAAAGACGAAATTAACTAAAAATAATATCGAAATACAAAATAATATTTTAATAACACATAAGATTAGATTATCCAATTTAAATATCTAAAATCTAAATCAAATAACTAAAAAGTTACAAAGTTTTTTTTTGAATTAACCCCAAATAGTAGGTTTCCAAAGATACTTCCATGAATAATACTTTCAAACTAAAGAATGTATGTTGTAGGTATATGACAATTTTAAATGGATAATATATATATTTCTGTCATGTTTTTATATTAATCTAATTTTATCTTTTTCTACAAATCCACCGACATCACAGCAGGGATGAAACTTTTGTTTAATTTTTATTTAAATCAATACCTTAAACACTTAACATTGTTAAAAAATAAATATTTTTTTTTTGTTTCAATTCGCAAATAGCTCTAATGACCAGTAATATTTCTTATAGGAAACCTAGCTCATTTAAATTATCCCAGACGCATATAAACTTTCTGACCTCGAAACGTTTATGGCGTTTATGCAAATTCAAAGAATTAAAAAAAAATAGTAAGAAACGTATAAAAAGATTCAAAGTAAATAGCATTAAAGGAAAGCAAAGAATTACGAAATAAAATTATTAGGAAAATAATGATAAAACTAACAATAATAACAAATAAAAAATTTAACAATAGCATAAAAATCCATAATCAAACAAATACCAAGATTCACGAATAAAAATTATTAAGAAAATTATTAAAAGGAATAAAAAAAAAACAAAGAATTATCAGTGGAGAGAGGAGAACAAATAATATATATATTTTTTAAAAAGTTTAAATAAAAAATCGATTTACATACCCTAAACATGTTAAAGGCTGAAGAAACACACAACACTTAAAAACTATATAAATTTTTCACAACGATACACATTTTAATAACCGCTCGACTTGAGTGTTGGAAAGAAACTATTGAAAAAATATATCAAAGACAAATTATTTGAAAAACAAAAAACCGCAACTGTAACAGGAAATTTTGATAAACAAGAAACCGCAATATCAGCGTGTGATAATCGTCTATTGTTATCGCTAAACTTGCATGGACAAGCAAGTATACAGGATGATACAAGTAAATAATTTTTATAAAAATTAAAAAGCATTAAATTAAATAATCATTTATTAACCCTGCACTTATACATTTTAAATAAATTATATATTCCATCTTTTTGCATTCTTGTTTTGTTCCGTTTATATCTAAACACACACAAATATGTGTCACATTTTGAGGAATACTAACGTAAATGATGCTATTTAATTATTGCTGTTAGTAACGTAGTTTTACGTAAAAAGTCATACGTTAAAACGTCCTAAACCGAGGGTTTTTATAACGTTTTTATTGCTTTTCAACGCAACTAAAATAAGTTGCGTTAAAGGTGTCTAAAACAACACATTTTTCGTCGTTTTGAAATGAGCAAATTTTGTGCATAAGTCCATTTAATTACATGTAAATCAAAGAAAAAAAGTTGTTAGATTGACTTAGTTTTTTTAATTAAAAAGTAATACGTTAAAACGTCCAAAACCGATCATTTTAATAACGTTTTTAACGCTTTTTATCGCAACCAAAATAAGATGCGTTGAAAGTGTCTAAAACAACACCTTTTTTGTCGCTTTAAAATAAACAAATTAATGTAAAAAAAAACTCATAAGGATAAATGCAAGAATTTAATAGTGATCTGGACGTTAAAACACATACAAAATAATCATTTATAAGGACAACAGAACCTAGTGAACCTTGAGGATGAATAATCACACAATCCAGGCTTATGAAGAACCTGATAATTGGTACCATAAGCTTTATCGATTTTATATGAACCTAGCTTACGACTGCCCAACAAAGGCGTCCAGATCACTATTAAATTCTTGCATTTGTCCTTATGAGTTTTTTTTTACATTAATTTGTTTATTTTAAAGCGACAAAAAAGGTGTTGTTTTAGACACTTTCAACGCATCTTATTTTGGTTGCGATAAAAAGCGTTAAAAACGTTATTAAAATGATCGGTTTTGGACGTTTTAACGTATTACTTTTTAATTAAAAAAACTAAGTCAATCTAACAACTTTTTTTCTTTGATTTACATGTAATTAAATGGACTTATGCACAAAATTTGCTCATTTCAAAACGACGAAAAATGTGTTGTTTTAGACACCTTTAACGCAACTTATTTTAGTTGCGTTGAAAAGCAATAAAAACGTTATAAAAACCCTCGGTTTAGGACGTTTTAACGTATGACTTTTTACGTAAAACTACGTTACTAACAGCAATAATTAAATAGCATCATTTACGTTAGTATTCCTCAAAATGTGACACATATTTGTGTGTGTTTAGATATAAACGGAACAAAACAAGAATGCAAAAAGATGGAATATATAATTTATTTAAAATGTATAAGTGCAGGGTTAATAAATGATTATTTAATTTAATGCTTTTTAATTTTTATAAAAATTATTTACTTGTATCATCCTGTATACTTGCTTGTCCATGCAAGTTTAGCGATAACAATAGACGATTATCACACGCTGATATTGCGGTTTCTTGTTTATCAAAATTTCCTGTTACAGTTGCGGTTTTTTGTTTTTCAAATAATTTGTCTTTGATATATTTTTTCAATAGTTTCTTTCCAACACTCAAGTCGAGCGGTTATTAAAATGTGTATCGTTGTGAAAAATTTATATAGTTTTTAAGTGTTGTGTGTTTCTTCAGCCTTTAACATGTTTAGGGTATGTAAATCGATTTTTTATTTAAACTTTTTAAAAAATATATATATTATTTGTTCTCCTCTCTTCACTGATAATTCTTTGTTTTTTTTTATTCCTTTTAATAATTTTCTTAATAATTTTTATTCGTGAATCTTGGTATTTGTTTGATTATGGATTTTTATGCTATTGTTAAATTTTTTATTTGTTATTATTGTTAGTTTTATCATTATTTTCCTAATAATTTTATTTCGTAATTCTTTGCTTTCCTTTAATGCTATTTACTTTGAATCTTTTTATACGTTTCTTACTATTTTTTTTTTAATTCTTTGAATTTGCATAAACGCCATAAACGTTTCGAGGTCAGAAAGTTTATATGCGACTGGGATAATTTAAATGAGCTAGGTTTCCTAAAGGTTTTTTACGATACTAAGACGATGACGTCACAAGCTAAAAAATTGCGGCGTTGTCACGTTGTAATTTTTTTCCCTTACCTAAATAAAGGAATGCGATTGTTTTCCTTTTCAGTTTATTTTTGCTGTTAACTATTATCGAAGTATTTAATGACCTGAAAGACATCCATTTATGATCTTAAAATGTTTTATTCGAAAATTTAACTAATATCCTTTACTACGTGGAAATGTTTCATAATGAACAAGCAAAACAAGTAAGTAGGTACCAGATAAGTCCACAAAATAGAAAACTTCTTCCCCCTAATAACGCAACGACTATCTTTGTGAAACCGGTCGTAAAGGAAGTTTTCTATTTTGTGGAGTTATTTAATACTTGTTCATTATGTAACTATTTCCACAAAGTAAGGATTGAAATAATCAATTTGAACATTGTTTTATACTGTGTGTTTAATACTTTATGGTGGAAATCTAACAGTTATTGTGTAATTTACAATTTTCAGACATGTTATCAATTTTATATCCTATCAAAGTAATATAAAAATTATACCTTGCTTGTCCTTAATTATAATGCTAGAACTATGTATTTGATGCAAACCTGTATGAAAAAACAGGTTTGCTTCGAATACATAGTTCTATAAGTAAGGACAAGCATGGTATAATTGTTTTATTACTTTTATAGGATATAAAATTGATAACATGTCTGAAAATTGCAAATTCCAGAACAACTGTCAGATTTCCACCATAAAGTATCAAACACAAAGTACAAAGCAATGTTCAAATTGATTGTTTCAATCCTTACTATGTGGAAATATTTTAATATAAAAACAAATTACCATACTAAGTACTCTCTTTATTATACAAATTAACAGTCACAAGTTATTGTATGTATGATTCAGGTTGCCTACTCTAATATGAAACCGTCACTATCATCGTCTTCACTATCAAAATTAATAATAAGTGGAGGCACATCCTCCCTATCAAATCCCACTTCCCTATCCCACCAATCTTGTATGATTTTTTCAGTATGTTGTACTGTTTTCAACCATACATCAGGAGTTGCTTTTTCTAATGCTTTTTTCCAGGTTGCTAGTGCTTTTTCTCCCGAAGTACCATCCATTCCCACATTATCTCGATAATAATTTTTAGTAATGCCCCAAATATGTTCGATAGGGTTGAATATACAATGGTAGGGAGGAAGTCTAAGTACTTTATGCCCATATTTTTCAGCTAAAATGTCTGCTTCATACAGTTCCGGTGGTTTATTCCTAAAAATGATAGTTTTTTAAGTTTTATACTTTCAAGTTTCATCTGAGGTTACTTCAATACATATTTTATACATATCTAATGTTTAGTAAAAGTTACTCAATTTATCTAGATAATGAATTCAGATATTTTTCTATTTACTTACATTTGTACTAAATTCAATAACTGTGTTTTGAAGAAAGTGGCTTCAAAGGGAATACCATTATTAGTTAACCAGTTCTGAATATCAGCTATACTTATGTTAATTGATGTGAGTGTAAAATTTTCAAAATACTTACTGTTTTTGTACATGTCGTAGATAACATTGCGGATAGCATTTTCATCAAAACCATCAATTGTAACAATAGGTTTTGTACGTTGCCTTTCTTTTACTGGGCTTTTGGGAGCTTCACCTTTCTTGTCCTTGGCTGCGATACGATTCACCGTTGTAAGACTCAATTGCAATGCATCTGCAACTCTCTGAAATATTTTTAATATGATTTACAAAAATACATACTCAGGGTTCATGAACCTAACCCCAAAATTCAAATACCTACAAACTTCGTGTGTTTTAGATATTAAAAATTTGTATTGATAATATTGGGTGTAAATATACTTATACTTACATCTCTCACAGCAGTAAGTGGAAGCAATGGGCCTGCATTTTCACGTTCACGTTCAAAATAGCTTATTAATGCTCTCACCATTTCCTGTGATTGTTTGCTTAAAGGTTTCGGCATTTTAATACTTTTCACACACACTGCAGAGTAATCCAATAAGTTAAGTATAAAAATAACTGTTAGTAATGAAAACTACTGTTTTTTATAGATTTTAAAGAAATCTGAATACAACAAAACACTAATAAAACGTAAAGAAATATTGAAGATTGTAAACAATGACGAATACTTTAACAATGTTGACTTGGCAATATGGTGAAGTGTTGCCAACTTATGACATTTAATTCCCAACTGTTTATCGTATTTACTCTCTCTTTTTATTTTGTTTTTGTGTTTACCATACAAATAACTAAAAATTACGTCATCGTCTTAGTATCGTAAAAAAGGTTTATAAGAAATATTACTGGTCATTAGAGCTATTTGCGAATTGAAACAAAAAAAAAATATTTATTTTTTAACAATGTTAAGTGTTTAAGGTATTGATTTAAATAAAAATTAAACAAAAGTTTCATCCCTGCTGTGATGTCGGTGGATTTGTAGAAAAAGATAAAATTAGATTAATATAAAAACATGACAGAAATATATATATTATCCATTTAAAATTGTCATATACCTACAACATACATTCTTTAGTTGAAAGTATTATTCATGGAAGTATCTTTGGAAACCTACTATTTGGGGTTAATTCAAAAAAAAACTTTGTAACTTTTTAGTTATTTGATTTAGATTTTAGATATTGAAATTGGATAATCTAATCTTATGTGTTATTAAAATATTATTTTGTATTTCGATATTATTTTTAGTTAATTTCGTCTTTTGTGGTCAGGTATCAATTTAAAGGATCTATACCATTTCTATATGTAGTTTTTAGATATAATAATAAGGATAAATGTAACGTATATCTTACTTACTTACCTCGAGCCTCCTGAGTAGTGCCTATGAATTTCGAGGGAGCTTTAAAGGTTATAAATTATTTAGTAAGAAGATATCGGGGGTTCCTTCGGGTATAAAAAGGGTGGTCGACTTTTTTCCGCACAGAAATACGACAGGTACCACACTGTGGGAGAAGTACTGTAAACTCAGGGTGTCTGTAATTCTCGCTTACAAAACGAGTTGTCACCTAATGAGTTAAGTACGTATAGTATTTTTGTATGTTTAAAATAAAACATGATCAGGGAAAATTGTCGCCTGTCGGCTATTAAAGAACCACCTATGGCCTCTTGTGAAGTGTTACTAAGGAGCTGCTGACGTTTCTACTATCTAGATATCTTACTTACATACCTCGAGCCTCCTGAGTAGTGCCTGTGAATTTCGAGGGACCTTCAAAGGTTATAAATTATTTAGTAAGAAGATATCGGAGGTTCCTTCGGGTATAAATGGTGGTCAACTTTTTCCTGCACTGATACGCGTCAGTTACCTTTACGAAGGGAGAAGTACTATAAACTTAGGGCGTCTGTAATTCTCGCTTACAAAACGAGTTGTCACCTATTGAGTTAAGTACGTATAGCGTTTTCAGTATGTTCTTATGAGTATGATCAGAGGAAATTGTTGCCTGTCGGCTATTAAAGAACCACTGACCTCCCAAAAATAAAAGTATAACGACGATTTTTTGAGATCCTGTGTTCCTTCTTTAATATGTTAAAAATTAATTTTATATTTTGCTGTGTAATTTTAGTATATTCCGAATTTAGATATCAACCGTGTTTTCGTAAATTTTTTGAAAATTGTGAACAGTTGTTTTAAATTAATTATATTTAAACTACTTTTCCATTTTTTTTTTCTTTGAAAATTTTAAGCCACGCCCCCTTCCGAATTTATAAAATTAAAAACAAAGTCTTCGCGACTCATTCTGAACTAGTCAGTCTTAGTGATCAGACGTGAGTAAGAGCAACATAATTGTTTTGGGTGTTATCGAACTCTCAAAATAAAATATAACTACAATTTTTACTTACTTAGTTATTGAAATCCAGTGTTTGGTTTTTACTACGATTAAAAATTAATTTTATATTTTTTCCTGTGTAATTTTGGTACATTCTGATTTTAAATTTCTACTTAAACTTTTCGGAAATTGTTTTCCACTTGCTTATTTTTTTTGGTATTAATCTAGTTAGCTTATATTTTTTTCTTAAAGAAAATCCGTTTCTTGGAGATTTTAAACCACGCCCACTTTCGAATTCATAAAATTAAAAAACAAAGTCTTTCCGATTCATTCTGAACTAGTCAGTCTTAGTGATCAGACGTGCGTCTTCAAAAAAAATAATTGGTGAGTTAAATTTTTGAAAACTTTGACTTGTTTTGTGTTCATTTTTGTTATTGCATTATTAAAATGGAGAAGTTTTTTATAATTAAAGACCATTTAAAACAAATCCGTAAATTCGGTCTCAAGGGGCGAACTCTCGAATTTAAAGTTAAACCCGTACCTCCAAAGGAAGAGCCTGTAGGATGGGTCAAGGATGCTATCGAGAGTATAATTCTTAGAGGGACAGAAGGAGTTGAACCCAACGACCAAGTAGGATTCACCTTCTGCTCAAAAGATTTTGCGAGAGGTGAGGGTTGGTTAGCATTTCAACCCGCAACTGAAGTGACCTATAAGGATGTTTGGTCTAAAATTGCTTCCATTTACCAAAGCAATAGTGCTGGTTTAAATACTGAGACATTTTGTATTGGCATTACAACAGTTAAGATGCCTATAGGTAGAGGAAAACGCGTGACCCTGTACAATACCTTTGAGGAAGAGTGTACGAAAAGAAACGGAATTGTTACTATTAATAACAAAGATAATCTCTGTCTTCCCCGTGCTATCGTTGTTGCAATAGCTAACAAAGAAAAAGATCCTGACTACAACAAAATAAGAAAAGACACAGGAAAAATCCAGGAGCAAAGAGCTCACCAGCTGTTGGTATCGTCAGGTGTTACAATACCTAAAAAAGGGGCCAGTATTCCTGAATTAAAGAAATTGCAGGAACACCTTAAAGATTACAAAATTACGGTTTATCAATATGGATTAAAAGGTCGAGATGTTATTTTCAATGGTTGCAGTGATGGCCCTTCGATAAATCTGCTTTATCACGAGGGTCATTATAATGTCATCACTTCTCTTACAGCGGCATTCTGTTGTGGTTATTACTGTGAGGAGTGCCACCAACCTTTTAACACTAAAAATGAACACAGATGTGGAGGAACCTGTCCCGGGTGTCAGCGTTCACCGGCTTGCGTAAAAGATGTATTAAAGAAGAGGTGTGTTGATTGTAACCGCTTCTTTTACGGTGAGGAGTGTTTTAAAATGCACTTGTCAAACATTTGCGGTAAAATCAGAAAATGCCCTGAGTGTTTTAAAACAGTAAAGCGGGAAAGGGAGCACCACTGCGGTGAAATTTTTTGCAAGATTTGTAATAAACACCAATCAGCTGGACACTTATGCTTTATGCAACCAGACACGGGTTCTCCAAAAACTTCTGATATTCTCTTTGTTTTTTACGATCTAGAGACTCGACAGGAAAAGGTTCTATCCGATGGTTCCTTACAACAAGAACCGAGTTTGTGTGTGTTTAAACAATGTTGCGACGTATGCTTAAATACAGATGTAAAAATATGTAAGAAGTGCGGTGTACGTCTGCACGTTTTACAAACACAACCCATCACCCGTTTCGTGGAGTTCATTTTGAATCAACGAAAAATATTTAAAAAAGTAATTGTCATTGCCCACAACGGAGGGGGTTTTGACCACCAATTTATTTTAAATCATATTCTGATAAAGACGGATTTAAAACCTGAATTAATCATGCGTGGCACCAGATTAGTTTTAATGAGTGTGGGAAATGTAAAATTTTTAGATTCTCTAAACTATTTCCCGATGGCACTAAGTAAACTACCAAAAGCTTTTGGCCTAAACGAGTTAAAGAAAGGTTATTTTCCTCACCTATTTAACCGTACAGAAAACGAGAATTATGTAGGACCGTTGCCTGCTTTGATTGAGTTTTTACGATCCTGATAACTTTAAAGACGAAGATAGAGAACAGTTAATTTGTTGGTATAATCAGAAAATTGCCGACAATTATGTTTTCGATTTTCAGAAAGAGATAATTGAATACTGTATCTCCGATGTACAAATTCTAGCTGGAGCCTGTCTTAAATTCCGAAAGCTAATGATGAAAGAAGGCAATGTCTGTCCTTTCACAGAGGCAAGCACTCTACCGTCTGCGTGCAATAAAATCTACAGGCGTAACTTTCTTAAACCGGACACTATAGGAATAATCCCGAAAAAAGGGTATAGATGGAGGGATAACCAAAGTAAAATAGCTATACAATGGTTAATTTGGGAGGAATACCAAAGAGGTATAACAATCCAGCACGCAGCAAGAGGTTCGGAAGCTCTTGTCGGAGGATGTAAAGTTGACGGGTTCTGTGAAGAAACCAAGCAAATATTTGAATTTCAAGGGTGTCTATATCACGGTTGTACTAGATGTTTTACACATAATCGTACACAACCGTTACACGATGACCCCACAGATTGTTTGGAAAACCGTTATGAAAGAACTATAGCGAAGATAGAAAGATTAAGAAACCTAGGTTATGACGTTATTGAAATGTGGGAATGCGGTGTGACGGATGAAATTAAGAAATATACGGAGAACCACCCTCTCCTTAATTACATTCCGCTAAACCCGAGAGACGCATTTATGGGTGGTCGAACAGAAAACATTGTCGAATACTACAAGTGTCAGGAAGGTGAAGTGCTTAAATACGTAGACTTTACGTCGCTTTACCCATATGTGAATAAGTATGCAGAGTATCCTGAAGGACATCTCAAAATCTACGTGGGGCCCGAATGCAAATTCGAGGGTACTTTTGGATTTGTAAAATGCAAAATCCTACCACCTACCAATCTCTTTCATCCTGTGTTACCGGCTCGTATAAACAAAAAGTTATTATTTACGCTTTGCAGAAGTTGTGCACAAGAAAGCAACTCCACAGCCTGCACACATTCGGTTGATGAGCGTGCTCTAGTTGGTACTTGGGTAAGTCTAGAAGTTGAAAAGGCTCTTGAAATGGGGTATGAAATTCTAGAAATTTATGAAATTTAGGATTATGAAAAGAAATCCAAATACAACCCGGTCACGAAATCTGGGGGCCTGTTTAATGGTTATATCAGTAAATTTTTAGGAATTAAACAAGAGGCAAGTGGTTGGCCTCCCGGTTGCGATACGGAGCAGAAGAAAGAACAATATATAAGTGACTACTTTGAAAGAGAAGGTGTCACGCTAAACCCTCTATCTATCGAAAAGAACTCCGGTAAAAGGTTGTTGGGAAAAAACGTTATCACAAGTTTTTGGGGATATTTTGGAATGAAAGAAAACAAACCCAGGACTTCTATAGTAAACCAGCCTTACGAATTATTCGACATGCTTACCAACCCTTCAATAAACGTTAATTCTATACTTCCCGTTAACGAAGAAACATTGATAGTTAACTGGGAATTTAAAGAAGAGGAATATAACACCTTATCAACTGTCTCAGTACCAGTAGCAGCTTTTACAACGACACATGCAAGACTAAAATTATACAACGACCTTTTGCAACCCTTAGGAGAAAGGGTTAAATATCTCGATACAGACAGTTGTATTTACACCCTTAAAGAAGGAGAATACGATCCCCCTTTAGGTGATTTCTTAGGAGAGTTAACCGATGAACTTGATGGTGGGTATATTACAGAGTTCGTTTCTGGCGGGCCCAAAAATTACGCTTATAATTCCATTATTAATGATAAAGACAATATAGTATGCAAAGTGAAGGGTATTTCGCTTAATTACGCCGCAAGTCAAATAATAAATTTTAATAAAATAAAAGAAATGATTCTTGAAAAATCTGAACCCATATATGTTGTTGGTAAACAGATAAGGCGTACACAAACCCATGAAGTACTCACTGTTAACGTTAAGAAAATTTATAGACCAAATTCCACTAAACGAAAATTTTTTGACGATTATACGTCTGAACCTTTTGGATATAAAAAGTTAAGAACTGTCTAATTATGTAGGTGTATGCTTATTCCTTTTATTAATTTACTATAAAATTAGTACATATAGCTAAAATACTGAAAAAAGTTCACAAAAAATATCTTATAAGATCAATAAAAGATACCCTATATGGCCAATAAAAGATACCGATAAAGGTCACCAAAAGATGCCTGATGGGTCAACAAAAGATATCTTATAAGCTCAATAAAAGATACCCTATATGGCCAATAAAAGATACCGATAAAGGTCACCAAAAGATGCCTGATGGGTCAACAAAAGATACCAATAAAAATTATATTGTATCATTCCTATCAACTTTTAACATGTCCAGATTTACTTGCATGTTGTTTTAAAATATTTAATTTATTTACATACACAAAAATGTAGCTGTATTAATTCTTCTTACTACCCATTCCTATTCTTCCTACTTACCCATCCTCTCCAGGCAAAGGTTGCTCACACCTCCACGTGGTCTTTGCTGGACGATTGACTAAGATGAGCAAATATCCTATTCCCATTACCAAATATTGATGTTAACTACAACCTAAACTAACCATTTTTTATAACATTTAAGTTCTAAGACTGATTTCAAGATAGGATTTCCGTTTTGGTAAGTCCAAGTGTAGAGGTGTCTAACCTGGTGAGTCATTTTGTTGCATTAAGATTTATTTATTATTATTGTTTATAACAGTCTTTGCAATGACTAAAGAGTTAGTTTATTATACAGACAACCGGATTCGATTTCACAGAGGATTGGGCTCATGACAGCTGACTCCAATGCTCTGAAGTTGACACCAATAGCACATATTTCAATCGTGTCGGTAATGCAGATCCCGTATTTATCAACCGGCCTGAAGTTGGCACCGTGTCGCGATTCGAGGGTGTAGTGGAGGGGGTAAAACCTGTCTGGCAGAATCGTCCCTATACCTACTGATAGATAGATAACCATTTCATTTTGTAGCATTTTATAGCATATTCCATAAAATTTAAAATCCTGAGTTGAGTTTGTTTTCTTCAGTCCTACGAAGGATCTGTTATTGCTGGTAAGAGATCAGCCATCCTGACTAGTGGTTTTATGGCCTTTATGGCTACCTAACCAAACCTAAAATAAGTATAAGCAAGTGTTAAAACATGTCGAATATTATTATTTTATGAACAAAAACGTGCAACATGCTTCTTTACTATCGTAATATGTATGTATGTATGTAAACTTACTTAATCAAATCATAATAAATGTCGCTGTCTCGTCTTTTTTCATTTTTCTTCAAATCTTTCTGGCGCTTATAATATGCCTTTTGACGTTCACAATTTCTTTTTCTTTTTAGCTCTTAGCTCTTTAAACCTATAAAACGAAAATAGCTAGGTATAAATAATAGGTATAAATAATTAGGAATAAATAGTGTAATTACACACCAAAAATAAAATGTATGCATACAGAGTAGGTACTCACTGTTTTCATTCAATATTTTTTCATCACTTTCTTCATTAATAAATCCACTTTGTTTATTCATATTTAATACAAACACTTTATACACAAATTTAAATTATTTACGCAATGTATTTTGGTTGACAAGATAACAAGCTGTCAATTCATACAATTACAGATTTAATTTCATTTAATATAGTAGGCAGAATCGCATGAGCGCAGCCAGGATTATTTTCAGGGAGGTGCATCTGCATCTACACACTATTATGATCTAATATATATAGAATGTAGAATGATTTGGACAACAACCGCGACGCCTTTAGTTTTTATTCAAAACAATAATTTAATAAAAAAATTAAAAAAATATATAATTTTCTGGTAAATTCAGGTATTTTCTTTCATAGCAGGGGGGTGCAAGCGCACCCTCTTGCACCCTGCTGCCGGCGCCCATGCAAAATCGTGTCAGTATTAGGTTTTGTTTCCGGTTTCTGTTATTAGAATGACGTCACGTCCGTTAGAATAACTTTTTTACTCCTAGTGTCGCTAAAGAAGTTTTACTTCAAAAAGTTGTAAATGGTTTAGAATAGTATATTATTTTGCTTTAACTTTGTAAATTAATTAGGTTAGTGTTTAGTTTTTTCTATTGTCTATTGTATGTCCAAATTTTTTTAAATCTGAATCTATGGTGTATTATTATTTTTTTTAAATATGTTCTGTTGAAACGACCAAGAAACGTTCAAATTCGTCGTATTGACGTTTTACATTTTGGTACTGTGACGTTCATGAATTTTGTAACGATAAAATAACATTTTTTGACGCTATAATTATCGAGTTGATTTTTTATACACGTTTATAACCTTATGAGAAATTAAATAGGAATACATTTTTTTTGTAATTTTACCATAGAAATTTTTAACAGTGTACTAAAAAAACTCTATAACAACCAATTGTTGTGACGTAATCGCGTAATATTGAAAATTTCTGCAGAATTTGCAAAATTATCAAATACTTTTAGAATAACAACTTGACATTTAGCAAGAAGTTACAGTCTTTAATTATTATTATACCTACTGTTTTTACATAAGAAAAAATATAATTTTTCTACTATAAAGAAAATTAAATAAAATAGTTATAATTGAAATATAAATAGTAAACATAAATCTTTAGGGTTAGAGTGATAACAGACTTTGCTTTTTCTGACTAAAATTTAGTTATAATATGTACTTGACACCACTAAAATTTTTTTAGGTATACAATAAATTTTTAATCTGAATATATGGTGTATTATTATTTCTTTTTAATATGTTCCGTTGAAACGACCAAAATAACGTTCAAATTCGTCGTTTAGACGTCTTTTTTTTGACACTTTGACGTTCATGAATTTAGTAACAAAAAATAGCGAAATCTGATGCTTTTTTGTCACTTTGAAATGATGTTTTTCCATAAGAAATACATGTAAATCGAAAATTTCTTCTTACCTATTTTTTAAAACGTTATTGCGGCAAATTTTAACGCTGTTTTAACGTTTTGACGTTTTACATTTTGGTACTGTGACGTTCATGAATTTTGTAACGATAAAATAACATTTTTTTCCGTTGAAACGACCAAAATAACGTTCAAATTCGTCGTTTAGACGTCTTTTTTTTGACACTTTAACGTTCATGAATTTAGTAACAAAAAAATAGCGAAATCTGATGCTTTTTTGTCACTTTGAAATTATGTTTTTCCATAAGAAATACATGTAAATCGAAAATTTCTTCTTACCTATTTTTTAAAACGTTATTGCGGCAAATTTTAACGCTGTTTTAACGTTTTGACGTTTTACATTTTGGTACTGTGACGTTTGTAACGATAAAATAACATTTTTTTCCGTTGAAACGACCAAAATAACGTTCAAACTCGTCGTTTAGACGTCTTTTTTTTGACACTTTGACGTTCATGAATTTAGTAACAAAAAAATAGCGAAATCTAATGCTTTTTTGTCACTTTGAAATGATGTTTTTCCATAAGAAATACATGTAAATCGAAAATTTCTTCTAAACCATTTTTTAAAACGTTATTGCGGTAAATTTTAACGCTGTTTTAACGTTTTGACAGGGTAGCAGAGCGTAGCAGAGCGTAGCAGGGCGTAGCAGAGGGTAGCAGAGCGTAGGAGAGCATCATAGCAGAGCGTAGCAGAGGGTAGCAGAGCGTAGCAGAGGGTAGCAGAGCATCATAGCAGAGCGTAGCAGAGTGTAGCAGAGCGTAGCAGAGCATCATAGCAGAGCATAGCAGAGCATAGCAGAGCATAGCAGAGGTAATTGAACCAAATGTATTGTCTACAGACAACTACCGAAATTTTTTTAAAACGTTAAGTGCGTTAAAGTGTTAAAAACGTTTAAAAAATGATCGTTTTTAGACTGACGTATTTTAAGTAAAAACAATGCATTTTTGTCACTATAAAACAACATTTTTACTAACAAAATCCCCAAAATTTGCTATTGTTTAAGTTTAATATACCGCATTAATATTTTCTATTCCAACCCATCGGTTCGACTTGTTCAGACTTGTCTCTGCACCTGTCGACTAACACGCGAATAGATATAATAAAATTGTGGTGGAGGGAGGGAGTTCCATTACCGAAAACCACTAAGTTTTTCATCTAATAAGAGTATTTTAAACTGTTGACATGTAATATTGCTTAATTTTAAAAAGTATTGCATCATCCAGAATAATAAGAAGTTTATTTTACAGGTATTTATATCTAAAAAATCTAGAAAAAAATCAATTTATTATAAAAGTAAAGGTAAAACAATTTTTTTGAAACACTTTTAATTTGATAGTCACAGAATTCTTTGTCAGAATAAACAATTCTAATACTAAAAATAAATCAAAGCGAAAATTATTTTTTTAATAAAATATGAAATACGCATGGCCTACAATGTTTTAAACACTTATCGCTGAATGCGGTTTATATGTTTTTTGCCTCTATTGTCTGGTGATATAACGTACAAACTTTGAAAATATACCTTCTGATAACGATTTGGTTACAATTTAATTCTTAACGTTTACTGAACGATTTTCTGCAATAAGCTTTTTTAATATTATTTGTAAAGGTTACAAGACTTATAGTGTCTTAAGGTAATCATAGAATTTTTGCTTTATTTTAAATCATTATGGAAATAAAACATTTCTTTGAATTAATGCAACTACCGGAACATACTTCGTTTTAAGAATTTCAAGCGAACTTGGTGAGTCATTATTAGGGCTATGAAGTTATAAAAAGTTTATTATTTCATTCTAAGGTAATTTATATTTAAAAACTAGAAAATAAATTAGGTAACCTTAAATTGGGAAATAATCAAACGATTGATAAATAGTTTTAAATCAATAATTTCTCTCAATTTTCACCGTAATTTTACATGTCACGTGACCTTTTCGAAAACCTAAAAAAAGTGATCTGTTCAGCATCTCTTATTCTTAATTACGAAGTATTGCGTAATTTTAAAAAAGTATTGCACCATTCAAACTAATAAGATAAAATTATAACAATAATCTAAAAGAGACACTTACTTTCGATACCGCCGGTATATATAATTATATATCCACAAACTTGATGAGAACGCAAATTTCTTTTCAACATAAATCAAAGGCTTATCTAAATATTGCAATTGTATCTTTTAGTTATTTGATATTAAAATTGGTTAATCTAAAGAATCTTATGTGTTATTAAAATATTATTTTGTATTTCGATATTATTTTTAGTTAATTTCGTCTTTTGTGGTCAGGTATCAATTTAAAGGATCTATACCATTTCTATATGTAGTTTTTAGATATAATAATAAGGATAAATGTAACGTATATCTTACTTACTTACCTCGAGCCTCCTGAGTAGTGCCTGTGAATTTCGAGGGACCTTTAAAAGTTATAAATTATTTAGTAAGAAGATATCGGAGGTTTCTTCGGGTATAAAAAGGGTGGTCGACTTTTTCCGCACAGAAATACGACAGGTACCACACTGTGGGAGAAGTACTGTAAATTTAGGATGTCTGTAATTTTCGCTTACAAAACGAGTTGTCACCTATTAAGTTAAGTACGTATAGTATTTTTGTATGTTTAAAATAAAACATGATCAGAGGAAATTGTTGCCTATTAAAGAACCACTGCTGTTTGACCTTCCCTATTCTTCCTACTTACCTATCTTCTCCAGGCAAAGGTTGCTCACACCTCCGCGTGGTCTTTGCTGGATAATTAACTAAGATGAGCAAATATCCTACTCCTATTACGAAATATTAAGAATTCCAACCGAACCTGGTGAGTCATTATTACAATTCGAGGGTTATGAAGTTAGCACAGATCCAAGTCCAGTCTGAAGTCCAGTCTTAAGTTGGCGCATCATCAGGTAATTATAATTTTTTTACAATTTTTATATATTATTTACTTAAACATTACGCTTATGTGACTTGCACGGTAAACGTTGTCCTTAACTTTATATATACAACTTTTTGTGCTTTATAATTTAGATCGAAGTCCCACAAATTCTGTTAATAGTTTACCATTGCATTTATCTTTCATAAGACCAAGAACTTTTTTTTATTTACTTGAAAAATATACATACTGAGTTTTGCTCATAAAACCACTTTCAGTTCTAGGTATGCAGCTGTGACAACCTGTTAACCAAGGGGGCTCCAAAGGAATCCACAGAACACTTTTCAAACTGTTATAGTTTATTAATTAATAAAATGTATAATTATGATAAATAAAAGGTAGACATTTTTGTCTTTTTTTATATTATTTTGGTAAATTTTGGATTATGTTTCCTAAATCATTTCTCTATTAACTATTAAAAGCATACACTCTTTTAGGCATAATTTCTCAATAAGTTCTTATCTAGAACACGTCATCTTTTTTTATTTAGTTTTTATTTTTAATTCATTTAAAATAATCTGTTACATAAATCAAAATAACTTATATTGTTCTTTCAAATTTTCTTTGTCACGTGACCTAATTAAAAGTATTGCATCGTCCATTACAAATATTATAAAAACTACAATGTTTTAAACACTTATCATCGAATGCTGTTTATATGTTTTTCGACTCTATTGCCTAATGATATAACGAACAAACTTTAAAAATATACCTTCTGATAACGATTTGGTTACACTGTAACTCTTAACGCTTACTGAACGATTTAATAAGCTTTTTAATATTATTGTGAAAATTTTTAATTAAAAAACATTATATTGATGTAAAAAATGTACATTTTATTGTTGTCTTCACAATTTTTTAGTTTTATGATATAAAGTTTGGTGTCTAAAAATTTAAATAACTCGATTTTTTATTCAAGATTGATATATTTTTAACAGTTAATGCACCAAGGTCACGCGCTTTTAATATTTAATTACAAAATATTTCTGTTATCTTTATTGCGATACGACTTGTTTATTATTATTTTTGTTAGGTACGGCACTGCTAAATATCTAAAAAATCAACAGTACGCCTCTGCTAACTTACCAACAACCGTATATGACGTAGACGGAGCTGTTTCTCTAACACATTTCAACTTTATTTTTCAAGTCAGTCGATAGCCGTGTTGGTTAAGGCGTCAACTTTATACACATGAGTTTGTGGGTTCGAATACCACAACAGCCATCACACAGAATTTTTTTTTCTACACTTATTCTCATACAAAATTATTCTAAGTTCTATTTGGGCACTGGGGATGATGATGAGGGGTGGTAGGGTGACTAAAATCACATTGGGGTAGTCATGAGGGGTAGTCAAGGTATGGTGAAAGAAATTACAGGTAAATCAAAGGTGAGATAAGGTGAGGCATGTAAAGTTGGTACGATTACAGTGAAGCGCGAAAACTTCAAAAATATACGACAAGAAGAATTGGCTGCTCGTGCCAAACGTAAAAGGCCACTTGAAAAAAGAAGAATTGGCTGATTGCACCAAATGTCAGAGGCCACTCGAAAAAGAAGAATTGGCTGCTTGCGTTAAACGTCAGAGGCCACTCGAAAAAGAAGAATTGGCTGTTTGTGCCAAACGTTAGAGGCCACTCGAAAAAGAAGAATTGGCTGCTTGTGTCAAATGTCAAAGGCTACTTGAAAAAAGAAGAATTGGCTGTTTGCGTTAAACGTTAGAGGCCACTCGAAAAAAGAAGAATTGGCTGCTTGTGCCAAATGTCAAAGGCTACTTGAAAAAAGAAGAATTGGCTGTTTGCGTTAAACGTTAGAGGCCACCCGAAAAAAGAAGAATTGGCTGCTTGTGCCAAACGTTAGAGGCCACTCGAAAAAGAAGAATTAGCTGCTTGCGTTACACGTCAGAGGCCACTCGAAAAAAGAAGAATTGGCTGCTTGCGTTAAACGTCAGACGCCACCTTACCCTATACAGCAACCTCTTTACAATGATACGTCACACATCGAAATCCGTTCGGCCGTTTACGAGATACAACGTTAATGCCCTTTTGGCAATCAAAAACTATTGACAGTTGACTGCTAGCGCCCCCTATAGATTTAAAAATTCACATTTGGCGCGCTTTAGCCAAGTTCCGAACCATTTAGCACAGATTTCAACCAACAGCGCCACCGGTGGCGCCATCTAGCGGCGAAATTTGGAAGCAGTGCGCCCGTGCTGTCTTTGCTACACTACTCATTTTCTGTGTAAAATGTTTCGAAATCGGGATAATCATTGTTTTCTAGGTTTATTTTTGTTTTTTTGTGGATAAGTTTATATTCAGTAAATCCAGGTTCTGTCTTTTTCATAGATGTCAATATTGTTGTCAAACGAGATGGCATAAATGGATATTCAAATCGACATTTTTGAGCTGATCTGGATCCTGTGTTTTTATAACAAGTAAAAGTATGCTTGTGTGTTTGGAGGTTTTTTTTTCCAGATGCATCAACAGTTGAAACACTGATTAACTTATCTATTAGTGATATAGCTTTTTGCATATCTGCTCCTAATGGATTATCAGGCGCTTCAGCTAGCCACAGCAGAATGTGTGCTTGAGGACTTCCTCGATGTTGGAATTCTATTCTTTTAAAGTAATGTTCAACGTAATGCTTACCAAAAGTATTAAATATTTTCTATTGAAGTATTTTAATTAGGACATTTACTAATTTATTGAAATAAATTGCATATGTGACCGCATCGTCATTTACAAGTGTAGTTTTTTCAAAGAAATTGGGAAGGTTAATGTCTTCTTCAGATAAATATGCACCATTGTTCTTTAATTTATATAAAGTTTGTAGTAGTGACGTTCAACCGATTTCATTAGCACTCGTGGTTAAAAATATTGTAGGTTTGCCTAATTGGCGTATCATAGCGAAAAGATCTTTTTTACGTTGAGACCAATACCAAGCAGAATTTGGAATACATCGAAGGAAAGCTAAATTATTTTCTATACAGCAATTAATATAATCTTCTGACTCTATTTGTTGCCTTGTAATTGTAGTGTTGTGTCCAATATGCTTAAAAGCAACTGTCAAGCTGTCTCGTACTCTTAATCGCATAATTTTCATTATCAGATAGAGAAGATGTGGAGGAGTGACTGCCCTGCGATCAGATCGTCTTATTTCACTTGTAGCCAGCATGAAAGGTGTAACATGCAAGCATTCTGTAAATTTTCGGAACTCACCAACGTATATTGTCGGGAAAGATAATTCTTCAGCATGTTCATCAAAAAGTGTGCTGATTGGTACATTTCTTTCCCCTGAAGCAATACTTAAATATTTATCGTCATTCCATAATAAAGTTTGTTGTTGTGCGATCAAAGATTCTTCAATAGGAATATCTTCACTGATTTCATTTCGCTCTGTATCATTAGTAGTAGTATGTTCTCCAATAAAAAAAGGATTCGTCAGTTTTCACCTCGTACATCTGATATAAAGGGGTTGTAATCAAATGTTGAAGTCACGCCTTGAGATTTTTTTTATTTATCAAACCCTGAAGGAAGCTTGACTTATGAATCAATTTTTTTTTACGTAGACGTTAATGCAATGGTCAACATCGAGATGAAGTGGTAATAATTGAACCATATTATTAACATCAACTGGCACATTTATTATCTGTTCGAAAATTCCAAATTGTCCATGAATATGACGCAACCTCCTGACCTGCATAAAACAAAGTCGTGGTGAAATTAATCTTTCAGAAACGATATCTAATTTAGGAAGATGGTGTGGAATAGGAGGAAAAGTAAATCCATTAAATTTGCACATAATCGGAACTTTGCTTGAATTTAATGAATTCCGACAAGAATTGCATGCCATTTGACCATTGAAATTAATATTTGGAAAATTATTCTTAAGTATTTGCTCTTGGATTTCATTTAACATTTTTAAATCACTTTGAAACCAAAGACGATCACACACATAACACGCAAAGCCGAAACTTGTTTTTTATACATTTCTCGGGCCTTTTTATGCAAATTAAATTCTCGATAAGGATGATTTGAGATTTCTTGCGAAGGATCAGTCCTTGTTTCGGCAACAAGTATAAATTTATAGCAAAATCTAAATTCTGCGTTTGGTGTAATCTTGTCACTCCATGTAAATTTGGAACCAAACACTCTGCACCTAAAAATGACAGAAAGTAAAATGAAATTATTATTAAATTATTTCAACCGATAATAAATCAACCGATAATAAAAAGTAAATTAATATTAAAAATATATACTTGTAGCTGCAGTATTATCAGTATTACGTAAATCATTATTTTGTATAATAGACTCGCTGTCTTGAGATTCACTACATTGTTGGTTAGGATGTAATGAATTTAATTTTTTAAATTTCTTTCTCTGATAACATAATTTTGCTCTTTCGGCTCCTGTAAGAGGCTTTTGAAGTGATCCTGGTAAGTTTATAGCACAATCTAAATTTGCGTTTGGTGAATCTTGTTATTCCATGTAAATTTGGAACCGAAGACTCTGCACCTAAAAATGACAGAAAGTAAAATGAAATTATTCTTAAATTATTTCAACCGATAATAAAAAGTAAATTAATATTAAAAATATAGACTTGCAGCTGCAGTATTATCAGTATTACGTTTTGTGTAAACTGGAATAGTACCTACCATCAACAATAAAATCCATAATATTTTCACCAATTCGATCTTCTCTATCAATCTTAACTTCATTTTCATAAATGTTGTGGTTATCTTCGGTAGGATCTTCATCATAATTGTCACGCAATAGTTGAATGTTGGCTTCAACATGGGCTTCATTTTGGGTATTGTCTCCAATAAATCTGATACTTCATAAAAATGTGTGAAATGCTGATCATGAAGATGAAGATGAATCCAGTTTTGTGTATCATTCGCTTTAAAATGACAATAGATAGTGTCTTGATTCTTTGTGGTTATGTTGTAAAAACAATAATGTACACAAACATTTTGATTGTACATTTCTGAAAATAAATACAAACAATCCAAATCTCCATAATCATTAGTGCTTGATAGAATGTTATATGCTTCTTGCGGATTGCGACAGGAGTTTAAATAGGGTGAACTGCGTAACTGATTTCTTAAGTCACAAGTCTCAATTTGAAGATTTAAAACACTTATGAGCGAGTGGAATAGACAATTACCATCGCCAGGAATTGCTGTGTTCCTGCGTAAAATAACTTCGGGAGTAATGCATTCATTACGCTGTTCATAAATTTGAAGTTGTTGGCTGTGAAATTGATTTTCTTGTAGCGTTACATTTTTTATATTTTCAACAGCCCTACATTGCACGACATTCTCTTCATTACTGTCCAATTTTCGTGTTTTCCTGTGAAAAAAATGAGGAAATCGTAAAGTTAAATAATATTGAGGCATATATTACAATTTGTTCTTAAATTTTATTAATTTAAATTACATATCCACGTAAGATTTTTCTTCATTACGTTGACGAAATTTTCTATGACGTTCAGCATTTGCCTTCAAATCTTTCTGGCGCTGATAATATGCCCTTTGAAGTGCACATTTTCTTTTTCTTTTTAGCTCTTTAAATCTATAAAACGAGAATAGCTAGGTATAAATAATAGGTAGGTATAAATAATTAGGTATTAATAGTGTAATTACACACCAAAAATAAAATGTATGTATATAGATTACTCACTTATTTTCATTTTTCTTCAAATTTTTCTGGCGCTGATAATATGCCCTTTGACGTTCACAATTTCTTTTTCTTTTTAGCTCTTTAAGTCTATAAAACGAAAATAGCTAGGTATAAAAAAGAGTGTGCGTGTAACCTTTACGCGCTATTAAAGTAAAACTTTTTGACGTCGGAAAATAAATATCTAATTACAGTTCAATTATATTTATTGTCTATATACTTTACAAAAAATGAGATTTTATATTTATATTATTCATTAGAAATAGGAATTTGAAAGTTATCATTATCTAAATATATAAAAAAGGATGTGTTTTTATGTACGAAATCGATGAACTCAAAAACTACTGGACCGATTATTATGAAAATTGGTATATATATCTATATATATATATATATATATATATATATATATATATATATATATATATATATATATGGATCTTTCCACGGAGAAGGTTTATATGATATGCTCATTGATGCCACTTGCCACCAGGGGGCACTGCAAAGTAGCAACTTCTGCCCCGTTCAATCGATTGTCATGAAAATTGGTATGTATATGTATTTTTTCACGGAGAAAACGAATATGCTATGCTCATTGATGCCACTAGCCACCAGGTGGCGCTGCAGAGTAGCAACTTCTGCCCCGTTTAACCTGTAAAGGTCCGGTTTTAATTAAAAATACTTATATACTTTTTTAAATAAGGCACGTTTATTGCTTATCGAAATTACATAGTAACTATTACTGACTCCTGTTTTCTTAATTATTATAATTATTAACAGTATACCAAAATTATTGAAGTCAGCATATTGATAGGTAATTAAAACACGTGTATTGTCTACCGATGGAAAAAATGTCGATGTATCAAATATATAAAGTTCAATGACGGTCATTTAGAATCTAATTAAATTATGAAATATTTTTGTGTTTAATATTTACACTACATCCTCCCCCTTTGGAAAAAAATGAACTACATAGAAGATGTGAAGTTTATTTTATATGGAATGTCCTTAAAGTGCCTGATTAGTCGATATATTTTCCATCAGTTAAAAAAAAAACAATATTGTAATAAAAGAAGCTGAACATTAATATTAACTACTAAAACAATCTTTACTCAAAATAAAAAAATAATAAACTAAACTACATTATCTAGCTTAGAATCAAGTTGAAATCGTAGCGAATTTGTAGTAAAATGATGTACATATGTAATCTACCTAAAAGATATTCGCTGTGTAATGAAATTAAATACAAATTATGCAGTGATTCAACCTGAGATTATTTATTAGCTCTCTGACTTAGCATTTGAATTAGGTCAAATTTTTAACGATACTGAAATTAATGATATTTAAAGTTTAGCTAATAAAAAAAAAGAAATAAATTGATAACATAAAAAAGGAAAACAACAAAATTTGCTTATTTTTTTTTTAATTTTTTTTTGTCCGATATCAACGCACATCAAAATGTTTTAATCTATTTTTATGAACGTAAAATAACTTTATTTTTATCACTTCTCACTTCACAATTTGGTCCATCACACTTTATTATTGTATAAGGTCCGTTATACCACTGATCTAATTTCGCGCGAGTTTCATTTGTGAGCACCACTAAATCTCCTTCACGGTAGTCTGTCGTTATCGCTGTTTTATCGTATTCTTGATTCCGTTTTAATTTTTCTTTCACCAATACTTCCTGAGCTCTTTTTTAAGTAATTTGGAGTCTATAGGTCAACTCTTTTTCATAAGCATCTATGTTGTAAACAGGTTCTATGCCAGATGTTAAGGAAGATGGTATCTCAATGTTACGTCCAAAAACTAACTCAAATGGTGTAAAATTGTGGTAGGCACTTGGAGTAGTGTTATAACAGAAACTATAATAGGATGTCCATGTGTCCCAATCAGTATGAGCATCGTTAATAAAACAACGAAGATATTAATTAAAAACGCGGTGATTTCGTTCACAACCCCCAATCGATTGACTGTGATATGCTGTAGAAAACTTTTGCTCAATACTTAAAAGTTTAGCTATCTTTTCCAATACCTCATTCCGATATTCAGTTCCCATATCAGTTCGAATTTCCTTCATAGTACCATATACGAGAATAAATTTTTCCACAATAGCTCGTGCAACTGTTTTTGCCTCTTTATTTGGTATTCGAATTATTACAATAAATTTTGTTAATTCACACTGTATGGTAATAGCATAGACATTTTTATTATGACTTTTTAGGAAAGGGCCTATAGTGTCTATACAGGTTATCTCGAATGCTTTCTGAGGTGTTGGTGTAATTATCATTTCTTCTTTTAAACGAATTGTTGCTTTATTTTTCTGACATTTTGGACAAGATTTGACAAATCTAGCTACATCTCTAGACATATTTTTCCATTTATACTCAGATTTTATTTTCTTTAACAAGCGTTTTTGTCCTATATGTCCACCAAATGCAGGATTATTATGAAAAGTTTCGATAATTTTCATTTTTTTATTAGATTCATTGATTAATTTTGGTTCTTTATAAATAATTATTTGAATATTATTTAAAAACATATTACCATTTTCTTTTAAATCATTGATGCTACATAACTTAAATATTTCATCAGCGTCACATAACTTTAACTTCTTGAATTCCAATTCACCAGCCATTGATTCTAGCTTAGACAACAGTTCGTCGAAGGAAATGTTGTCATTAGTGAGATTGATCCATTCTTCGCTAAGTGTCATTTTGCCTCTGCCCAAAAACCCTAAAAAAGGGGGTAAGCCCCCTAATGAAAAAAAATTTATTAGGAAAAGAAGTTTTAATAATTTATTAGAATTAAGGCTTATAGTGATTTGAGAAGAAAGAAAGATGTTAAGTTGTGAAAAAATTATAATAATTGAAATATTGATAATTGTATAAATAGAAAAATAGATCCCCCATAAAATTTTTATGTTTAATAATCTTGCATTTTGACGTGTGTTAATTTCATATTAAAATAGTTCGGATCCGACATTTTAAAAATTTTTGGTGTAGCATTGTTATCTCGTTTTAATCTGTAATCAGTTTTATTCAATAAATCACTTTTTGTATGTTTTTCGGTTTCTTCTGCATTCTTTTTTCTCGACATAGATCTCGTTAAAACTAAAACTCGTTCTTTCTGAATATTCTTTAATTCGTCTGAGGTGATCCTTGATAATGCGTCTGCAATTACATTTTCTTTTCCTTTAATGTATTCTACGATGAAATCATATTCTTCTATATCAAGGCGCATTCTTGTTAGTTTTGATGAAGGATCTTTCAATGAGAACAGATAAATAAGAGCCTTGTGATCACTCTTAACTATAAATTTATGACCATACAAATAAGGGCTGAAGAATTTTATTGCCCAGTGAATTGTAGTCAATTCTCGTTCTATAGTGGACTTATTCGCCTCACCTTTTGTAAATGCTTTTGATGCAAAGGCGATGGGTAGGTCTCCACTTTCAGATTTTTGGGATAGAACTGCTCCACAAGCTTCCTTAGATGCATCTGTTGTCAATATGAATGGCTTACTAAAGTCAGGATACTGCAAAATTCTCGGATGGACTAATGCTGTCTTAAGTTTTTCAAACGCTGTATGGCATTCTTCTGACCATAAAAATGTAACATTTTTTCTTAAAAGTTTGTTAAAAGGAATAGATATGTGAGCAAAATTTGGAATAAATCGCCGATAATAGTTACAGAATGCAACAAATCTTCTGGTCTCATCAGCATTTATAATCGTATATTTTCCTTCATCAGGTAATGTTGTGTATGTAATGTGTATAACTATTTTGAATTAAGTCGCAATGGGAAATTGTAGTAATTATTTTATTTGTGACATAATTTTACATAAAGTCATAATTAATTTCCTTACAAAATTGTATCCATAACAACACCAAATACCAAAGTCTACTGAGAAAACCCAACAAGGTAAGATGCCTCTATCAGTTACTTTATGTCCCAAAAAGGTCACTTCACTTCTAAAAAATTTGCATTTTTCTGGATTTAGCTTCAAATTATACCGTCGACATGTTTCGAATACTTTGGTAAGATTTTGCATATGATGTTCTTTTGAACAACCGACGACAATCAAATCATCCAGATATAAGAATGCTTTTTCTGGAGTAAGTCCCGAGAATGCCATACTCATCATTCTTTGAAAGCTATTAGGACTTACTTTAAGTCCAAATGGTAGTCTAGTGAATCGAAATGAACCTAAATCGGTATTGAAACTTGTGACATCCCTTGAACTTTCTTCCAATGGAATTTGATGGAAACCTGAGATAAGATCAAGTACTGAAAACCATTTTGCTCGTCCTAATTGATCTAGAATATCGTCTAAACGTGGTAAAGGAAATTTGTCACCAATTAGTTTTTTATTTAGTTGCCGATAATCTATTACTAATCTCCATTTTTTATTGCCATCTGTAGATTTCTTTGGCACTAGAAGTAAAGGACTATTGTAATCAGATGACGAAGGCTCAATTATGTTGTTTTGGAGAAGGTTGGTAACTTGTTCGTTAATTTCTTCTCGTTGGCTCTGTGGGTTGCGATAATTCTTTATATATACTGGAGTATTATCTGATAATCTCAGAGTTTGTTTATAAAAATTATTTGTTGTTATTGGATCACTTTTCAAACAAAATATATCACTATAACTTTTACACAAGTTTAAAATGTCCTTTTTCACAAATTCTGGGATATCTTTGTCTAAAGTCTACACTAATTTTTCTATTCGAAAATTCTGCGAAGTTTTTAATTTTTGAATAGTGTATTTATCTAACTCGTACATTTCTACTTTATTTTGATTTATTGTCACACTTTCAGATGTTGTATTTATTATTCTAACAAAAGGTGCACTTTGCGAAAAAATAGTGCTTGCTACGAAAATTCCAGGAGAAATTTCACTATTTTTAGCAACTTTATCAGGTCCTACGTAGTTCTGTATCTTTCGTATTACTTCACATCTTACTGGTATGACCCAGTTTCCAGATACATCATTATTGTAAATAGGCGTGGAAATGTATCCACTATTCGATTTTAATATAAATTCCCAATTTTCATAGTCTAGGTGACATCCATATTTTGTTATAAAATCACGACCCAGTATGCCATCAGCTGGAATAGTTAAATTGTTGCTGACTACGTGAAATTTGTGCAGAAATTCCTGACCTATGATATTAACAGTTGTTATTGTCGTACCTAGTGACGTTACTCCTGTGTCACTGATCCCTTTTATGTAAGACGATCCATTTTTATTTATGTGCTGTTGATTATATATTTTATGTAATTTAATTAAAGAAATGTCTACACCAGTGTCAACGATTAAATTAACTAATTTTTCTGTGGTCATAGGTGTAGCAATAATCACAAAATTTGAAAGCGTGAGGTCCAGAGTATATATTTTTAGTCCCCCATGACTGGACTGTTTTGGGGGTTCAGGGCGTTTCCCTGGTTCTGGTCATCGACTGTCATTGTTCTGACATTATTTCTTCTGTATTGACCATTATAACCAACCCATCGTCTACTTTGATTGTTTACTCCACGACTACGCCTGTTTTGTTGATGATGATTTCCATAGAACTGTTGACTTTGATATTCTCGGTTTTGAAACCATGAAGTGTTATTATTAGTTTGACCTCTTCCTCTGGCTCGTTGATTAGAATTTCCGCGACGATTTTGGACAGCGTATCTGTCGCGGCTCTCGTAATTTTGAGCATACATTACTGAGTTCATTTGATCGGAATCGCGGGATAATTCAAGAAACTTCGCGATAGCTGTTTTTGTATTTTCAAATTTCACGCAACTTAACACTAGTCGCATCACTTCCGAACGTGTGTTTTGCACCAATACTTCTAGCGTTGCTTCAAGCGAATATTGTTCTGCACGAATTACAGGAACACCTTCGTTAATAAACGCACATTTCAATAAGTCACTAAGTCTTTCCAGTTCTTTCGCGAACATTTGAATGTCATTTTTAATTTTAGTTCTTATCACTATTGTTGGTTCACTTACTTCCAATTTTTATTAGAAAGTTTTTTATATTTTCGCCGTGTTCTGTGTCTCTGTGTCATTCCGTGGAATTTGTAATCGAATTTAAACCTATTTCCCGACTACCTATAGCTCTGAAATTTTCAGGATAGCTAAGAACTGGATGACAATGCATGTTTCAAGTGTGTTTATAGTCTAAGATCCCGGGGCCCCCAGACCTTTCTTATTTTCTAACTCTCAAAATTATGAGAAATGTGTGGGGTAATGTATGCTTAAGCACCTATGCATACCCGCTAACTTGATTACCCGGCCCTTTTACAGGTAACAGGTAAGAAAGGTACATAAAAATATGGCTTACTTTCCTTAAATTCTAACAGCTGGTTTTTGGGTATGTTTTACAAAATATTGTACAAAATCATAATCCAATATTGCCAGACACCTCTTGTGGGCGGTAACTCCCGCCAGACGCTTTAAATTTGCATAAAAAATTTCTTTCTTATTTTCTAACTTCCAATTTTTATATATGATATTCATAGTAGTATTTTAAAACCTTTCGTATACAGCCAGACCAACCCTATGGGCCAATCACCCCCCCAGACGCATTAAAGTTATCCTGTAAGTGTAAGCGCGACAGCATTATCTATGTGCTTGAATGCGAGTGAGATGTACTCTGTAGATTGGTTTCTTACTCTCAAACTCTTGGACTAGTTTGTTTATACGCATGCGCGTAGCATCTGCTTTCGCGTTTGTGATCGCGCAGGCATTACATTGTTATATTAAATTTTTTTATGAAAATATTATATATTTATATCAAAACTCATCAAAACCAAAATGGAAAAAATAACATAAAACTTCAATATAACAATATAATGCCTGCGCGATCACAAATGCGAAAGCAGATGCTACGCGCATGCGTATAAACAAAATAGTCCATGAGTTTGAGAGTGAGAAACCAATCTACAGAGTACATCTAACTAGTACTCAAGCGCATAGATAATGCTGTCGCGCTTACACTTACAGAATAACTTTAATGCGTCTGGGGGGTGATTGGCAGATGGGGTTGGTCTGGCTGCATACAAAAGGTATTAAGATACTACTATGAATATTATATATAAAAATTGGAAGTTAGAAAATAAGAAAGAAATTTTTTATGCAAATTTAAAGCGTCTGGCGGGAGTTACCGCCCACAAGAGGTGTCTGGCAATATTGGATTATGATTTCGTACAATATTTTGTAAAACATATCCAAAAACCAGCTGTTAGAATTTAAGGAAAGTAAGCCATATTTTTATGTACCTTTCTTACCTGTTACCTGTAAAAGGGCCGGGTAATCAAGTTAGCGGGTATGCATAGGTGCTTAAGCATACATTACCCCACACATTTCTCCTAATTTTAAGAGTTAGAAAATAAGGAAGGTCTGGGGACCCCGGGATCTCAGTCTATTAGGCATATACATAGATTTCGAAATTTATACCGAATTGATATTAAACATGATCTAAGTTGTGTATAGATAATATTATTTTGAAAGTTATTAAATAAATCGTTCGTAGCGTAGTTGGTTAGGCGGCGGATCAGTCCACTTGTGACAGTTCTGTTATGTTATCATAATGGGATCGATTACGCGACAGAGAAGTTTTTTTTCCTTTTTTTTTTTTGTTCTTACATGTGAAAACAGTAATTATTATTTTAACTGGTAATAAAATAAACTGTTTTAGAAAGTTTTTAGATACAACTACCCTTGATTTTGTTAACAAGGAAACAATCTTCTCTATGATCAATCACAGCGTTGTATGACTTAATATTTTTGCAAAATCAGGGATGCTGTGCATTGTTGAGATGACACAAAATATGACCTATAAATCAGTAAAAAACTTTCTATTATAAAAAGTTCTTTTTGTAAATTGTGCTTATATTAATCTTGCTGATTATACCGTCTAGATCGTCATTATCATCTACGATTTGTGCAGCTTTTCCTGTCAATCGTGTTAGTACAAAATTTCGTGCATTATTTTCGTTACCTGCACAGTTGTCTTTGAGTACTTTTACAGCTCTTATAAATGGCTTTAAGTTTTCTGCGTCTTCATTGAATGATTGTGGAATTACGCGATTTGCGTATTCAAAGTACTTAAAGTGGTCCATAGTTTCTGCGTTTGTGGAATGAGATGAATCAGTTTCCGTTGTTTCTGATTTTTGTTCAGTAGTGCCCGAATTCGTGTTTTCAGCCAGCACCTGTTCCCTAGTTTTAAGAACTTCACCAATTTTAGTTAAGTGTTGGTCAATGTTGTCTTGAAGTGCTTTAGCTCTTTCTATCTAGCTCGCAATGGGATTGTGAGACCACAAATTTCGAGATGACTCGTTGTATGTAAAAATGTATTCAGCTAACCTCTGTTTTCTCTTCTTGAGTAAATCTGGATTTTGTCTTGTTTCAGTATTTTCTTTTCCAAGGTTAATACTCCAATCTTGTAAGTTTTTTAGTAGCTCCCGGTAGGTATTTAAGTATTCTTCCACAGACATCAGTGAATAATTAAATTTATTAGAAATTAATACTAATTATTATTACTTTTTATTGTTATTATTATATTATTTAATGTATTGTTTTATATATATTTCTTCTAATTTATAGCTTGTAAAGCCATATTCGAACGTCACAGAGTTGCTAATTGAATATCTCTTGCGTATGCTCTCTTTCTGCTTTTTAATAGTTTTTGGAAACACATGTATAATGCTGTACATACCATTATAATCGTTATAGTTAACAGTAACGAATTGGTTAAATTGAACTGAATTTGTGACTGAATGCTTGAATTTAAACCAGTTCCTGCTGCTTGTATAACGATTTCCTCTTGTTTGCTGTCTTGATTTCCCATTTCGGTTGGTGGCGTTTGCACTTACTACACTTTTATCACTGGTTACCATACCCTAGTCATGGTAAAAAGGCAGGATCGCCATGTAAAGGTCCGGTTTTAATTAAAAATACTTGTATACTTTTTTTGAATAAGGCACGTTTATTGCTTATCGAAATTACATAGTAACTATTACTGACTCCTGTTTTCTTAATTATTATAATTATTAACAGTATACCAAAATTATTGAAGTCAGCATATTGATAGGTAATTAAACCACGTGTATTGTCTACCGATGGAAAAAATGTCGATGTATCAAATATATAAAGTTCAATGACGGTCATTTAGAATCTAATTAAATTATAAAATATTTTTGTGTTTAATGTTTACACTACAAACCGATTGTTATGAAAATTGGTATGTGTATGTATTTTTTCACGGAGAAAACGAATATGCTATGCCAATTGATGCTACTCGCCACCAGGTGGCGCTGCAAACTAGCAACTTCTACCCCGTTAAACCGATTGTCATGAAAATTGGTATGTATATGTATTTTTTCACGGAGAAGGTTTGTATGATATGCTCATTGATGCCACTCACCACCAGGTGGCGCTGCAGAGTGGCAACTTCTGCCCTGTTTAACCGATTGTCATGAAAATCAGTATGATAATGAATTTTTAATCGGTAAGATGAATATGATATTCGTATTAATGGAAGTTACCACCAGATGGCGCTTCCATTAAACGAGCAACCACTGCTTATTTGATTACTTTATATCACGCCACCGTAAGGTGGCGCAGTTAATATCACATATATTTAAACGAGCAATTTTTACTTAAGTATTGTGACGCCACCGGAAGGTTGCGCAGTTAATATCACTTATATTTAAACGAGAAATTGTTACTAAATTAAGTATTGTGATGCATCTAATATATTTAATCGATAAACTACAAAATATAACAAAAAAAATAGTATAAACCTGATAACTAGCGAGAAAATATGATGAAAACCATAAAATCAAAATAAATTAAAAAAACGAAAAATGGAAGAATGACGTAAATGATTTGCGGTACGAAGTCCGCAGGGTCATCTAGTCTATATATATAAAAAAGGATGTGTTTTTATGTACGAAATCGATGAACTCAAAAACTACTGGACCGATTATTATAAAAATTGGTATATATATATATATATATATATGTATTTTTCCACAGAGAAGGTTTATATGATATGCTCATTGATGCCACTCGCCACCAGGTGGCGCTGCAAAGTAGCAACTTTTGCCCCGTTCAACCGGTTGTCATGAAAATTGGTATGTATATGTATTTTTTCACGGAGAAAACGAATATGCTATGCTCATTGATACCACTCGCCACCAGGTGGTGCTGCAGAGTAGCAACTTCTGCCCCGTTCAACCGATTGTCATAAAAATTGGTATGTATATGTATTTTGCACGGAGAAGGTTTATATGTTATGCTCATTGATGCCACTCGCCACCTGGTGGCGCTACAGAGTAGCAACTTCTGTCCCGTTCAACCGATTGTTATGAAAATTGGTATGTATATGTATTTTTCCAAGGAGAAGGTTTGCATAATATGCTCATTGATGCCACTTGCCACCGGGTGGCGCTGCAGAGTAGCAACTTTTGCTCCGTTCAACCGATTGGCATGAAAATTGGTATGCATATGTATTTTTCCACGGAGAAGGTTTGAGGTGGCGCTGCAGAGTAACAACTTCTGCCCTGTTCAACCGATTGTCGTGAAAATCAGTAGGATGCTGTATTTTTAATGGTTAATATGAATAGATATTCGTATTAATGAAAGTTACCACCAGATGGCGCTTCCATTAAACGAGCAACCACTACTTATTTGATTATGCCACCGTAAGGTGGCACAGTTAATATCACATATATTTTAACGAGCAATCCTTACTTAAGTATTGTGATGCCACCGGAAGGTGGCGCAGTTAATATCACTTATATTTAAACGAGAAATTCTTACTAAATTAAGTATTGTTATGCATCTAATATATTTTATCGATAAACTACAAAATATAACGAAAAAAAAATAGTATAAACCTGATAACTAACGAGAAAATATGATGAAAACGATAAAATCAAAATAAATTGAAAAAATGGAAGAATGACATAAATGATTTGCGGTACGAAGTCCGCCGGGTCAGCTAGTATATATATAAAAGGATGTTCGATAGACTCAGAAACTAATTGACCGATCATTATGAAAATTGGTATGTACATGTATTTTTCCACGAAGGTTTATACGCTATGCCCATTGATGTAACTTGCCACCAGGCGGCGCTGTAAAGTATCGACTTCCGCCCCGTTCAACCGATTGTCATAAAAATAGGTATGACTATGTATTTTTCCTCGGAAAAAACGAATATGCTATGCACATTGATGTAACTCGCCACCAGGCTGCGCTGCAACGTATCGCCTAAAAATCAACTATTCAAAAAGCAAAAATAAACTTCATTTCGATCATCTGTCAATAAGCTTAAAATAATCACACAAATAATAAATAATATAAATAAGTTATAGAAATATAAAATATATCTATTCGATAATTTACAAAACCGTAAAAATTTGGAAAAATTGTAAAAAAACATCAGTAGGCGGTACGAAGTTTGCCAGGTCAGCTAGTTTTTTATATATGAAATAATAGGTTTATGATTACTAAAATGTGAAACATAGTTTTTACTCTCTAAATACCATTAATGTCTTTGAAACCGTTTGAAAATTTTGAAAATTTCATAAATAAATTTTGAAAATTTAAGCTCCTCCCATAGCTGAAATCACACCGTTACTTCCATCAGAATCTTCCGTTAGAATCTAACGTTAGAGTTACCCATAGTCGCGCCTAAAGAAGTTTTGCTTCAATAATAGGTAAACAATATTAAAAATATACATACATTACGTTTAGAATGTGTGATTTTGTAGCTATATCTACCCTATTGTAATACAACACAACACAAGAGCATTCGATAGTTAGATAACCATTTCATTTTGTAGCATTTTATAGCATATTCCATAAAATTTAAAATCCTGAGTTGAGTTTGTTTTCTTCAGTTCTACGAAGGATCTGTTATTGCTGGTATAAGATCAGCCATCCTGACTAGTGGTTTTATGGCCTTTATGGCTACCTAACCAAACCTAAAATAAGTATAAGCAAGTGTTAAAACATTTCGAATATTATTATTTTATGAACAAAAACGTGCAACATGCTTCTTTACTTAACGTAAAGCTTCCCTATAAACAATTATTTACTATCATAATATGTATGTATGTTATATAAACTTACTTAATCAAATCATAATGAATGTCGCTGTCTCGGCTTTTTTTCATTTTCGTTTTTCTTCAAATCTTTCTAGCGCTGATAATATGACCTTTGACGTTGACAATTTCTTTTTAGCTCTTTAAGTCTATAAAACGAAAATAGCTCATTTTCATTCAATATTTTTTCATCACTTTCTTCATTAATAGATCCACTTTGTTTATTCATATTTAAAACAAACACTTTATACACAAATTTAAACTATTCACCACCAATGTATTTTGGTTGACAAGATGACAAGCTGTCAATTCATATAATTACAGATTTAATTTTATTTAATATAGTAGGCGGAATCGTGTTAGGTATTTTGTACCAGGTTTTTTTCCGGTACGCGGTACATTAGAATGACGTCACGTCCGTTAGAATTACTGAGTTGCCCCTAGTCGCGACTAAAGAAGTTTTACTTCAATAATAGGTATAAATATTTACGTATAAATAGTGTAATTACACACCAAAAATAAAATGTATGCATATAGAGTTACTCACTCATTTTCAATCAATATTTTTTCATCACTTTCTTCATTCATAAATCCACTTTGTTTAATCATATTTAAAACAAACACTTCGTAAAAATATTCAACAACAATGTATTTTGGTTGACAAGCTGTTAATTTGACAGGTCAGCAAAATATCTATATTATATATTATATCTATATGTTGCCTAATAATATACAATTACAGATTTAAATTTTATTTAATATAGTAGGCGGAATCGTGTTAGGTATTTTGTATCAGGTTTTGTTTCCGGTTTCTGTTATTAGAATGACGTCACGTCCGGTAGAATTACTGAGTTACTCCTAGTGCGCCTAAAGAAGTTTTACTTCAAAAAATAAAAAAATTTTAAATAACGGTGCACCAACTTTTGATCTATGGAATCGTTATTTTCAAAATTAACAAATAATTTGAAGGATTCTAAACTAAAACGAATACAAACAAAGATTCATTGAAATGAAGTAGAATGAAATGAAATTTTATATAACAATAGATTGAACGAAAATTAAAGATTGAAATGTTCATTCTAATAAATTATTAAAAATTAATGATGGTTCGAAATTGAACACATCATTCACACATAATAAAATAGGGTTCTTTTTAGCTTTTGTGATTTCCATCTTTTCTAAGAGGTCCAGTTTATTACCGTTTGTGCAATGATGTAATAACTCAACGTTTTCTACAATATCAAAGTTATGTTTTGTATTTAACAAGTGGTTGGCAAATGCTGAATTTCGCTGTTTTTGTACTTGTTAAATAAAGCTAAATGTTCTTTTAGTCTCGTTGAGATTTTTCGACCACTTTGTCCAACATAGATTGCCTCGCAAGTTCCACATTCTAGAGCATAGACACCTGAATTTGAAAATTTGTCTATTTTGTCTTTAATATGGACTTGCCAAAGAAATTTATCTTTGTAAGAAAATTTACCACTAAACTGGGAAGCAAATCTGAATGGAACGAAAACACCATATTGGGGCTAAGCCAAAACGCCATAAAATGGTACACGGACGGCTCCAAGACAGATAAAGGAGCAGGGGTGTTTGGACCTAGAACCAAATACTCAGAAGGCTTGGGTACGTACCCAAGCATCTTTCAAGCGGAAATTCGTGCCATCGAAAGATGTATAGAATTTAACATTGAAAGGAACTATCGTAGGCAGAAGATGCAATCATGTCAGGTAGTCAAGCAGCCATCAAAGCTCTGAACTCAGATACAATCAGTTCAAAGATGTTCTGGGAATGCCTAGGCAAATTAAATGAACTAGGACAGAATAACACTGTTACCCTCCTATGGGTTCCAGGACACGTAGGAATAGAAGGAAATGAAACAGCAGACAAGCTGGCAAAAAAAGGAGCTGAAACCCCATACCTGGGACCAGAACCATCCTGTGGAATCATTAGTAGTACAATCTTAGAAAAACTAGGAAAAAAATGGATAGCGAAAAATCCAAGTACTGGAATGATCTAGAAGGACTAAGAAAACCGAAGACGCTTCTGGGAAACTATAACCAGAAGAAATCTCACAGCTGTCTTAACCTGAGTAAGAAAAATCTCCGAATTATAAGAGGAGTACTAACCGGTCACTGTCGATTAAGAGGACACATGAAGAAACTAGGATTAGTAGATGAAGCAAACTGCAGATTCTGTGAGATAGAGGATGAAACCTCAATACACATACTTTCAGATTGCATGGCCTTAAGTAATTCTAGGGTCAAATACCTAGGGTCATATGAAATAGAAAGGGAAGAACAACCTAATTTAAAACGCAATGATATCCTAAACTTTCTAAGGAAGATAGGACTAGAAGAGCTGCTATAAGTCTGAGGAATAATCAGAAATATAGCAAGAAAAGGGGGACACAATAGATCCTATAGGTCGCAGGTGTATCTGTTATTCCTAAGACCATACATACATACATGGCTTGTATTATAGGCTCCAGGACTTCCTTGTCTTTGGCAATAACTACCTAAAGCCTGTAACACAAACTGTACAATTGTCACAAGTTTACAAGTAATCTGCCTGTAACTGCAAGTCCTAATGAGTTCCGTATCACAATGCAAATTGCTACAATTGTAGAATTTAAGTAATTTTGTACATATGTAAGTATTATCCCTACTGACTCCCTACTTGTCATGACGCGCATTGTACAATTTCCAAAGTATTATGGGGCAATGACCCATTTTATTTCAAAAATTAAAGACTTAGTTCTTGAAGAGAATGATATATTAGTAAGTTTTGATGTAGTATCTCTCTTTACAAAAGTGCCCCTAAGCAATGCAATGGAACGTATAGATGATAAATTCCCAGAGGACATCTCCAATTTGTTTAAACATTGCCTCACCACCACTTATTTTTCATGGGACCATAAGATTTACGAACAGATCGAAGGAGTAGCAATGGGAAGCCCTCTCAGCCCGGTAATAGCAAATTTCTTTATGGAAAAGTTCGAACAACTGGCGTTGGACAGTGCCCCATACAAGCCAAAAGTTTGGTATAGATATGTAGATGACACATTCGTAATATGGAGCCATGGGCAGGATAATTTGCAAGAATTTCTGACACACATTAACAGCATCCATGAAAAGATACAGTTTACGATGGAAATCGAAGACAACAATAAGCTGGCGTTCCTTGATGTGTTACTATCACGAAAAGGAAGATCATTGAGCCGCACAGTGTACAGAAAACCTACACATACGGATCGGTATTTACATAGGGATTCCAACCACCACCCATGTCAGAAATATGGACTCATCAAAACCTTAGCAGAAAGGGCAAGAAGGATTTGCGAACCCGAGGCACTAAACGCAGAGCTAACTCATATTCATGATGCTTTAAGAGCCAATGGTTATGCAGAACGGGAAATCAAAAGATCGATTGGACCAACAAATCGTAGACCCACGAAAAAAGAGCAAATCCAACCAGTGGCAAAAGCATTTCTGCCTTTTATTCCGGGAGTGACAAAGAGAATTGGTCGATTGCTAAGAAAGAAAAATGTGAAAACTATTTTCAAACCAACGAGAAAAATCAAAGAATGTCTTCGATCGGCAAAAGACAGAAGAGATCCACTGTCGGCTTCGGGAATTTACCGCATTCCGTGCACATGTGGATGCGTGTACATAGGAACCACCAAACGCTCGATCAACACCAGGATTAAAGAGCACAAGGCCAATTGTCGTCTGGGGCAGACAGACAAATCCGCCGTAGCGGAACATACCCTCACTATGGACCATCGGATTAAGTTTGAGGAGACCCAAGTCCTCGCTACTACATCAGCATACCATTCCAGACTCTATAGAGAAGCCATAGAGATAGAGAAGCACCCGAACAACTTTAATAAAAAAGAGGAAGCAGTCAAGATTAACAAAACATGGGTCCCGATAATAAAGGGTGCGAAAACTCTACCCTTAATGAACAACACCGACCAGAACCGATTGGAATCGAAAGCAACTGAGGCCCCGCCCACTTCCTTTCCGACGTATAAATACGAGCTCCGATCACGCAGAGCTTAGTAGTTCGCAGACTGTCAACCAGGAAGCAACTTCTGAAGATGCCAACCGCTCGTGTTGGCGAAACGTCAAGTCAGCAAGACAATCGATGCCGACCTAATAACCCAAAAACCATTGATACAATAAGAGCAGAGTTGTTAGGCAACACATTACAGTACATGATACCGTAATGTTTTACTTACCGGCGCCGAATTGATAATAGGGAAGTTTATTTACTGGACAGGATGAAATAAATAAATTTATAATTCAACTGCAAAAACAATGATGGGATATTAATATGACAGTATTGTTTAATAAATCATAGCATAATACTTTTTTATAATTAAGCTTTCTCTTAACCTTAGCCCATAGCCTAGTTTGGGTCGGCGTTAGCCTTCTTTTTTTACGGCGGCACCCTCTTGTATTAAGCCTCCCCGTGGCATGCGGGGCTCTGTCAGGTGGTGACCTTCCTTTTTCCTTGCTACTCGTGGGACCAACATGGAAACCGAAAAAACTACAAACCAGACAAACACGACTGAGGCTGGACAGAAATGTCTGCCTCAAACGGAAAAACCCAAGCACCGCAGAGGTAAACGAGTCTGCGGTGGCATGGCTTACAAATACTGTTGTTGGCCTTCGACCGTGGGAGGACGCATCACTCGAGGTGTTGCGAGTAGACTGCCTACCGAAGCTGACAAAAGCATCCCTCTGGATCCCGAGTAGATCAACTGAGGTACTCGAGGAGAAGGAGGTCGTGCTGCGTCGGCTAAGTGGGCAAAACCCGGACCTCAAGGTCTCGAGATGGTGCTCTTTCCACCACGAGGCCAAAACAGAACCGGCATCTCTTCGTCTTCGGAGTAGAAGACGAGGACTTGATTACCCTCAAACGAAAGTCGATGAGGTTGAGCTATGCGTTCACCTCATTGACTATGAAGGTAAAGGTCGAAGAGGCCAAATAGGAAGGTTAGGAGGAGACCAGCAGTGGCGTCGAGCTAGGAAGCCTGGCGGTCGACACTCCTGCAGACGAGGCACCCGAGGAGGCACCTGAAAAGATGCAGACCAACGGGTCCTCAGAAACGGTCCCCCTGCCCGAATAAATAATTGAAAAAAAAATAATAATAATGGATCGTAGATGAGGAGTCGACACGACTTCATTTATTCAGTGTAACCTTCAGCACAGCAGAGTGGCCATAGCAACCATCAGCCGCCACCTTGCTGAGCAACAGGACACAATTGCATTAATCCAAGAACCCTGGATAAGGAAAACCAGAATCATTGGTTTAAGTACTTTAACTGGTAAAACTTTTTATTTTCCCAGCAATGACCAGCTAAGGACTGTCATATACGTACCTAGGCAAATTAAAGTTCATCCTCTGGCACATCTCTCCTGCTCAGACTTGACTGCAGTAAGGATGGAATGTGCTAGTTGTGACAGACAACCAAATACCGTAGTTTTAGCATCAGTCTACCTCCCCTCTGATGCAGCCGCACCACCACCTAGCAGGGAACTGGAGGAACTGGTGAAGTACTGCTAGCACTAGAAATTGGAGCTCATAATCGGCTGCGACTCCAATGGACATCACGTCAACTGGGGCAGTAAGGACATAAACGCCAGAGGTAAGTCACTTTATGACTATATAATAGGGAATAACCTCTGCATTATGAACAGAGGTACCACTCCCTCCTTTGTAAACTCTCGAAGTCAAACCATAGTAGATATAACGTTGTGTACAACTAAAATATCAAAACAAATCCGATGCTGGCAGGTGTCTGACGAAGTATCAATGTCAGACCACCGGTGGTTAGCATTTAAAATGGATCTGGGTGGTGTGCACCTAAATCTATCCCGCGACCTTAGAAAGACCGACAGAGCAGCTTACGCTTCTCGGTTGGAAAGGGCTCTGCGGGAGTGTGAGGTCACCACATCCGGAAATAATAGTGATCTGGAACGGTATGCAACAACGATACAGAACACAATCATCAAGTCTTACAAAAGCTCTTGCCCCCTAAGGCTGACTAATAATAAAGGTAACTTCACCCCTTGGTGGTGCCCAGAATTAGAACGCCTAAGGAAGATGGCGAGAAAGGCTTTTAACAAGGCAAGTAGTTCAAAACTCCTCGAGAATTGGAACTTATACAAGCTCCACCTTAAGGAATACAAGAAAGTCGTTAGGCAAAAACATAGAACGGCATGGAGAACCTACTGTGAAGAAATCGAGGATTTTCCACAGGCAGCGAGACTCCAAAGAGCCTTAACAAAAGATCCATATACTTAAGAAACAGGATGGTAGCCAAACTGTTAATATTGTTAATACTATCAGATCGTTTAACTAGAAAAAACTTCCTTGTAATAAAATAATGACTGTGTCTAATTATAATTTTATTTCCATCAAAATTGACATATTATTTTGTCTCAACTACTTAACTCAACTAATTAACTTATTTACAATATAGGATGGTAAATTACTTAGATGCATTCTTCATTCTGCTTCAACACAAACTACCAACCTGGAAGAAAGTTTAGATCTCTTGCCAGAAATAGACTTCCCCGATTTTGTTGCCACAGTAGAGGCAAAGTGGAACGAGGAACATCAGATACCCTCGACAGAGAACTGGCACATTGCCAGACTCATTGTTACCGAAGACAAAGTTAAATGGGCTATATTATCTAGCTTCTCCCCCTTCAAATCACCGTGAATGGACGGAGTTTACCAGCCCTGCCGCAGTGGGGTCTGGAGGAGCTCCTTCCTCACCTAGTGCAAATATTCAGAGCTTCCCTAGCTCTGAATTATATACCGAAGATGTGGAGAGAAGTAAAGGTTGTCTTCATACCAAAACCTGGAAGAATGGATTACTCCATTCCAAAAGCTTACCAACCTATTAGCCTTACATCGTTCTTATTAAAAACGCTAGAGAGGCTAAATGAAAGGTACACAAGGGATACAGTGATTAACACCAAACCACTGTTCCCTAAAATAATGCACTCGCTTACTGATCGAAATGTACCTACAACAGTAAGCGGATGGATTCTCAGCATGCTCTCTATGCGTGCAATAGAAATAACTGTAAATGATGTCAAGATACGAGGCAAGGTTACGAGGGGCTGTCCACAGGGAGGGGTTTTATCACCTCTACTGTGGAACATTGTTCTAGACAGCCTAATTCACCGCCTCAATGAACATGACAAAATCTATACAGTAGCCTACGCAGACGACATTGTAATTCTGCCAACAGAAAAGTTTGAAAGCACCCTTTGCGACAGAATGCAAGTGGCTTTTATAACTTTAGAGACATGGTGTTAAGAGCATTCGCTGTCTATTAACCCCAAAAAGAGAGGAATGGTTCTCTTCACGAAGAAAAAGAAACTTAGGGGCTTAAACGCACCCAGTCTTTTCAACGTTAAATTAAGCTTTGCTACAGAAGTGAAATACTTAGGTGTTATCCTTGACAGCAAGCTGACGTGGAACTCACACATAGAAAGCAGAGTTAAAAAAGCATTTATATCTAATGAGCAATGCCGCCGAACCATAGGACAGACCTGGGGATTATCCCCCAAGGTCACCATGTGGATCTACACGGCAATCATAAGACCTATGCTAACATATGGTGCTGTCGTGTGGTGGGCTAAAGTGAAACAAACGACAGCTATCAAAAAATTAAACCAAATTCAAAGATCAGCATGCACTTCTCGTAACAGGAGCCATGCGAAGCACACCGACCAGCGCAATGGAAGTCATACTCGGTCTCACCCCCTTGATATATTTGTTAAGGAGGTCGCATTGATGACCATGGTACGCTTTCGCACGGTTGGTATCGAAACCACTGTATGGACTGGCACCCATAGGGACAGTCTGTGGAGGGAATCGATAAAAGTGATACCACTCTTAAATATTAACAAACAAGACAGCAGACCCCAACGTAGTGAACGCTCTGAGCGTATATACGGATGGATCAAAAGCAAAGCAAGGTGTGGGATGTGGAATTTACTCTAGATCCTTAAACCTAAAAATAAAATGGGCTATGGATGGCTTGTCAAGTGTGGTTCAGTCAGAACTCACAGGCATAACCATAGCTGCAAAAGAAATAATCAATAGGAACATCACAGGCAGGAATATAAATATATACACAGACTGCCGACAAGCACTACTGACCTTGAATAGATCACGTTTCACTTCAAGTTTAGTACTAGAATGTCACCAATCTCTAACTGAGGCCAGCCAGAATAACGTGGTCACTCTCAGCTGGATCAAAGGATATAGGAACTCCAAACGCAACCGCATTGCGAACAATTTAGCAAGGAGGGCTGCGGGCTACAAATATGTTAGCCCTCGCCCATCTACCAAGCTAACATTGTCCGCAGTCGTGGACCTTATCAAACAGCACTCTCACCAAAAATTTATACAGTGCTGGGATGAAACTACGAACTGTAGACTGGCCAGAGAGTTATTACCCCATCCTGGCGAGGAAACAGCAAAAACATTTAAGGCATTGACCAGACAAAATCTCCGAACAGCTGTGGGAATCTTGACAGGTCACTGCCAATTGCGACATCTCTTTAGGATAAAATTAACAGAATCGCCGCTATGCAGAGGCTGCGAACAAGAAGAGGAAACAGTAGAACACATTATGTTTGACTGCTCTGCTTTTTCTGAAATCAGAAGATCCGTGTTGGGCGAATATTGGCTTACGCCAGCCGATGTCAGGGAGATTCCCCTCGGGAGCCTCATGCATATTTATTAATATAGTGGAAAGTTAAACCATCTTGAGTCTTTTATTATGTTTGGAAAGAGATACTTTTAAGACAAATGGCAAAAGGTGCTAGCGTAGTTCATTAGGTTCTCCAGTGTTGCCATTATCTTAAAAGTATCTCGTTTTATTGCGCGTTAATATGAAAAAGATAATATAAATTTTTTAAAGTTAAACATGGCAACTAGCATTCATTCGAACCTCGCATTGGTTCCACCTGCATTTACGTCAAAATGACTTCAGTAACATGCAATTCCATTCCATATTGAGATATAATTTCTTGAAATTGTGTCAAAATCTCTATGTATATGCCTAAACACACTTAAAAAATATTTTAATCTAGTTCTTAGCTATCCTGAAATTTCAGTGCTCTAGGTGTCGGGAAATGGGTTTAAATTCGATTCCAAAATTCCATCCGGAATGACATAAAGAGACAAAGAAAGCGATGAAAATAAAACAAACAAAAATTAAAAAATATTTTCAGGTGCTAAGTTTTGAGAAGTGTGGCAATAATGGTGAGTTTTGAACGATTTACGGTTTCGTTTCAGTGCACACTTCATGTCTGACTTATACAAGTAATCCTAGTAAAATATCTTATAAACCACAGATTTTGTTATAAACAAACTGTATAATCTTTGCTATAAGCGGTGCATAGCAAAGATGTGCAGAAACAGTATATTAGTTAGTTATCTCTAAAGTCCAAATAGTGTTACATTTATAAATAAAAGTGCACCAGAGCTCCAGATTATGATACGCTTTTAATGGCTAAAGTGTTCGAGTAGTAAAATTGACCACACAGTTTGACATAAATGCTTACTGTTGTTTGTTACCGCCAGAAGCTTATTAGATCTGTGCTTATTAGAAAATCGGTCAGACAGACTTAAGTGAGCGGTTATCCAAAGATGTCTTAGATGTATTTAACCTAATTCCAGTCAATCTAGCGAAGAAAAACTTTACTCGAAAAAGCTCTCAAATTTTACTGGGAGTTGTTAGTAAAACCCATTGTCAGTGCTGTCGTACAGGAATCTTTGCTGTGGAGCCAGCTATAGAAAAGAAGTCTAGAAGAAGCTTCTTCACAAAAAAATAAGAGAATCCGCTAATAAATCTGCTTGAAGTATTGGATAGCTGTGACCACAGAATAATAAATCTTTGGCTGTGACTCTGTAATGTACCCAAAAATAGCAAAGTTATTGAAAATCTTAGCAACACTTCCAGTCAGTGCAGCTACAGCTGAGCGGAGCTTTTTCACTTTAAGGCGTATGGAGACTAATATGGGTGAAGAAAGATTGACAGGATTAGCACTCTTAACATCCATCGAGACATTTCCATCAATACAGAACCTGTTATTGTTAGATTTTCCAAAAAGAAACGTACTATTGAATAGCATGTAGAATAGTTTATATTCTACATGCTATTCAATAGTATAATTTGTCAACTTAAAAATTGTTTACTTCGCATTAAGAATTTTACTTCACTAATGTCATTTAAATTCTTCCATATTATTTTGACTTACTGGTTGTAAACTTTCAGTATTATTTTGGGATAATTTGGTAAAATACGAGAAAAAAATTATTTTCTTTAATTTCAGATTTCTTAGGCTGCTAAATAAAAACTTTTATCTAGACAAATATCAAGAATCTAAAATAGCGCAATAAAAGTAGTCTTCAAAAGGAAGTTTTGCTTAGTATAATTTTTATTATTACGTGTCTGATACTCTAGAAATGTTTTTTAGAGTTTTATAATTCAAAAAGATTATCCGGAAGACCCCTCTTTGATCTCTGCATTTCTTTGTCTCCCCCAAACGTTTTTATCGTTTTTACTCTCCCGAATATATTCTTTACGACACTCCGCTTCCAGATGTTCAGGATATTTTCATGATTTTTGTTTATAATCTATGTTTCGCTTTCATAAAGGACCGTGGGCTGTATCACTGTCCGGTACCTATAGTCTCAATTTTGCCTCTCTAGAGAGGTACTTTACTCTTAATAGTTTGTGTAGTTCTCCGACAGTCTTTCTTCCTCTCGAAATTCAGTTCTCAATTTCTTGGTTTTCTTCCTCTTTACTTGTAAGAGTTTTACCTACTCCTAGGTACTCAAACTCCGACACCTTGTTGAAGCAATACTCTTTACTCTCGTTGTTTGTATTAGTCTTTATATGTGGTCTGTTCCATATACTTGCTTTTTTCATCATTAATTATCAGTCCATACTGTTTGGCCTTCGCTTCAAATGATTTCTCCCACCAATCCTGGGCCTTCTCTAGCCTCTATTTCTCAATGGCTGCCTTTCTAAAGGCGCTCTACAATTTGATCTCATTTTTTCCAAAATCCATGCATTTTAAAACAGTCCAACTTTTTGAGCATGGATATAATACTGAAATAATAACAATAGGTAGGTATATAAAAAGAACTTTTTATAGTAGAAAGTTTTTTTTACTGATTTATAGGTCACATTACTATTATATAATATATTTTGTAAGTAATTTCTTGAAATTGTGTCAAATCTCTATGAATATGCCTAAACACAATTGAAACCTGCATTGTCATCCAGTTCTTAGCCATCCTGAAAATTTCAGAGCTCTAGGAAGTCAGGAAATAAGTTTAGATTTAATTTCAAACTTCTACCCAGAATGACAAAAAAAGAAGACAATACGAAAATAAAAATAAATATATTTTCCCATTTGCAATATAGAATTTTTTTAAATTATGTCAAAATTTTTATGTATATGCCTAAACACACTTGAAACATGCATTGCCATCCAGTTCTTAGTTGTCCTGAAAATTTCAGAGCTCTAGGTGGTCGGGAAATATGCTTAAATTTGATTACAAAATTCCACCCGGAATGACAAAGAGACAACGAACACGCCGAAAATAAAAAAACTTGCTATTTTCCCATTTAAAATATATAATTTCTCGAAACCTTGATATATATGCCTAAACACACTTGAGACATGCATTGTCATCCAGTTCTTAGCTACCCTGAAAATTTCAGAGCTCTAGGTGGTCGGGAAATAGGTTTAAATTCGATTACAAAATTCCACCCGGAATGACAAAGAGACAAAGAACACCATGAAAATAAAAAATAAACTTTCTATTTTCCCATATAAAATACCTATAGAATTTCTTGAAATTGTGTCAAAATCTTTATGTATATGCCTAAACCCACTTGAAACATGCATTGTCATCCAGTTCTTAGAAATCATGTTAATTTCAGAGCTCTAGGTGGTCGGGAAATAGATTTAAATTCGATTACAAAAGTCAACCCGGAATGACAAAGAAACAACGAACACGCGAAAAAATCTAAATTAAAGGTATTGTAAAAGGAAAACGGCGTAATTAAATTCTGGTGGATGTGGGGTTAATTATACTGCTCATTTTTTCTTAAAATATATGAGATATCAATCTTTTTTGCACTATATCTCGCTTAGTTTGAACATTTAAAAATGCTCATTTTAAAAGTCTTGTTAAACACTCCAAACAGTGTTTTTAGCAGTTCACCGCTTCCGCCGCCGAAAAAAAATCAATTACTCTCCAGAAGCCAAATAATTTTTTTAATAAAAGAGCCATTGTTGGTAGTGCTGCTTTTTCATGGGTACCAGTAACACTATAGGACTGCAGTGGGACTCCGTGTAGTATAGTATTCTATCAATCGACTCTTTTCTATGCTGTTGGCACTCCGTGTCGCCTTGGAAATCGTAAAATCGCCAGAAAGCTATCGCTTCATTTCTACATCTCGATAGGAGTCGAATTCTATCAAGGCATGCGCATTTATGAGAAATAATTGGAATTTTGACATAAAATTAAAACATCTGTGAAACGTGCGGTAATTCTTTATATGGTTTATTTATTTGTAAAGCCCATTTTCGTCTGACTGTTCAGTTTGTTTCGTAGAATTATTTATCTTAGTTTAATTTTTATTTTTTAAGATTTTGTTACTATTATTCTACTCAGGTATTTTTGTATATTATTGTATTCTTATCATAAAAGTTTAGTCCTTAAGTTACTAGGAATTATAAATATTTTTCATGCTCAATACATTTATCCGTTTGTTGAAAGTATAGCAAATTCATTAAATATAATTGCAAATGTCATGCAACAACATTTTCAACAATGTTCATGTAAATAGTTATTTGTGACACAAGGACGGAAAATGCCATTTTGCAAGAGCGAGTAAAGTTGTGTAGCAGAGGGGCGTAGCACCGAGGCGAAACAATACGAGCACTTGCAAAATATTTTGCGAACGTGTAACACACACTATTTTTTGGTCCGACCAATTTTTAATATTTTCAAAAGTTCAAAAACTGTTTACTTTGTGACATACAAGATTAGGTGTATATTGACATCTATTGCACGATTAAATGAATTAGTAATAAGGAATGATTTTCTGATAATCGATTTCACGATCCTTAATTTTTATACATACGAATACTGTGCTAATAAGCAGCACAGTAAAAATTGTTATATTGATAATATTAATATTAATTTTTAATAAAAATAGCAGAGACAATGAACTATTATAGTTCAATGAGCAATAATAAAATTGAGATATGTATTTTCATAATCGAATGATAAGTAGTTGTAAATTGACATAAATGTCAAATTTAAAATAAAAGTTGTGAGAGAAATTAAATGTAAGTTTGAATCCTGCTTACCTTTAGAAAAAGTTATTAGTTTAGTATATTATACGCTGTTTTTAAATAAATTTATTTAAAATTTGTATTATTTATTATGTATTTTTGATGACTCATAGCGCCATCTCTTTAGATAATCTAAAAGCTACTTTGCCGGCCTAGGCCGGAAAATGTCATTTTCCGGACGATTTTGAAGTAATTAATAGTATTGTTTCTGGACGGAGGACCAAAAAATAAAAATATTGTATAAACATTATATTTATTTAATTTTTGTTGTGAATACCCTAAAAAAAATATTTAAAAGAAAACCGGATTGTTAATATAAATGATTTATTTAAAAAGAAATAACAGAAGATAATAAATAATATACAAATGTACCTATTCCTAATTTCTAAAATATGTACTGCATCAAAAGGAAATATTGTCTGAATGACTAAACGTATAACACGTATCTGACTAAGGCACTATAAACATAGGTATTATCGTCAGCCATGTTTTGTCCAATGTCAACCACAAAACTAGAGATAATAGAACAGATGTGTTGAAGCCTAATATAAAGTTGGCAACAAGTTCCGACATCAGCACACCATGTTTTTGTTTAAAATTTTACTTTAACACCCTTTTTATGCTTAAAGCACCTTAAATTTATTTTAAACTAAAACCGCTAATAGTACTTACTCTGTTACTATACCGTTATAAGTACTTTTTCGCTTTTCGCACTACCAGCTAGTTTAGTTCCCATTTTCACCACAAAATACGATTGCACGTGTCTCTTTAAGTTGTCTATGGTCTGACACGTAAATTGATTGACATTGGAATAAAAATGGCTGATGATAATACCTATATCTATAGTGCCTTAATCTGACTAAATAAATTAATAATAAGTAATATAAAGAATTTCGTCAATAATGAAAAGCAATTTGCAAATAATCCCAAAATGACATTGACAATTGATTGACATTGGAATAAAAATGGCTGATGATAATACCTATATCTATAGTGCCTTAATCTGACTAAATAAATTAATAATAAGTAATATAAAGAATTTCGTCAATAATGAAAAGCAATTTGCAAATAATCCCAAAATGACATTGACAATTATAATACTAGTTCCAAACATAAATATTACTAAATTTATCACCAATTTTAACCTGATGTTTTCATATTTTGTATTTTTTTATTTATCGTGTTATTAATTTTGTTAATTGCGCTTTGTCACAATCATCCAAGCAAACTTTTAATTTTTTAATCTTAAATGACAGAATAATAAAATAGTTGCTTCTTCTCTCATAAAATTTAATAGTGTAACGGGATAACCGTGAAGGGACCTTAATTTGAAAGATTGTTATTGACAGTTGATTTTTAGAAACTTCTAAAAACACTGACTAGATTAAATAATGTTTCTAGAAAATTCTAGAAACTTCTAAACACACTGACTAGATTAAATAATGTTTCTAGAAAATTCTAGAAAGATCTAAACACACTGACTAGATTAAATAAAGTTGTATATAAGGAGATGAATGGGCAGTTAACGTCAGTTCAAGTTCAAGTATTCACAAGAGTTCATTGTATTGTCATTTTAGTTAGACGTTATCCAGCAGAGCTCTGTGTATCTTAACAATTTTGTAAATAAATTGTGTAAAAATCCCCATAAGTGTTTCAATAGATTACTAACTCCCTGCTTTGACCACTCAACTTAAAACTTTATTTTAGTTGATAAATGATTAATAAATGAACAATTTATAGGTGAAATAACACAAAAAAAAGAAAAAGAAAGTTAATATGGCAACAATGGTGCAGAGTGGGCGACTACGGTTTCGTCACTTGTCAAACTTATCACAAGTGACAAATGAATTTGGCTGAATGCCGAAAGACAAGAGGCTAATGCAAGAAGAAAAAGAAGTTTTTATAAGAATGTTCCTATGGCAGATGCACTAGTATGCAAGCCATAAAATAAAAGAAGAAGAAGAAGAAGAAGAATGTTCCTGATGGCAGATGCACTAGTATGCAAGCCATAAAATAAAAGAAGAAGAAGAAGAAGAATGTTCCTGTGGCAGATGCACTAGTATGCAAGCAAGCCATAAAAAAAAGAAGAAGAAGAAAAACAATGTACCTGTCAGTTGGTCGTAAAAATTATAAGTTGTATTTATTCTTATTTCGTTTATAAGTAACTTAAAATGCACAAAAGTTTTATGTCACGCTTTTAAATGGAAACTGGTATCGAATAGTAAAATTGATCATACATTAATTTCACATCTTACACTTGTGTTTGTTACAACCAGAAACTTACCAGAAAAATGGATGTTTACAAGGATGGATCTAACCCAGTAATAAGCAATAAAATCAAAACGGATTCTAAAGGTTTATCATATAATATCAAAACTGAAGAACTTGATATTTTCAAAGAATCTAAACTTGAATTCGAGAACTTGTATCAATTCGACTTTTGTAAGATCAAGACGGAAAAATGTGAAGAAAAAGTGTCTCCAACTAAGAGTGATGTTGTGTTAATAAGTAGAGAAAACACAATAACCGAAAATGTTTATTCAAATGAGGATATGCAAAAAAGAAAAAGTGATGATTTTGGTGCAAATCAACAAAGATTACAAACAATCAAAATGTATTCTAGGAAAAAATGTAAGTTTGTGTATTTTTTTATATTTACATAATTTATTTTTCCTCATGCACGTAATTTAAAATTTAAATAAAAACATTTTACGAATATTTTAAAACTAGTTGACATAAAATTTAAGTTTGTAGAAGACAAATAAATTGTAAGCATAATATAAAAAATTATAATGGTTAAGTTACGTTAACAGGTGGTTTCACTTATATTTGGCTAAATTTTCATGAAAATCAAACTAAATATCAACATTCTAGAGCTGATAGTTCAAATAAAAGTAGAAAAAAAATTTGTCGGAATCATTAGAACAAAAAGTTATTTAATTTTTTAATTTTAAGGTAAATCCTTTTTGAACGTTAATTGTAACACCATTTCCTTATGTATATTGTATAGTTTGATTAGCTATTATACTCAAAATTTGATTTCACTATTTTACCTTTTTTTAGCCACTTAATTTTTGATTAAATTAATTTGACGTTTTCTGATGCAACGTTCATGTTGCTTTTTTTTAAATTTTGAATAAAGTCTTCTGCATTTACAAAGCGATGATATAAAAAATGAACGAATTATTTATTTAACAAAATGAATTTAAATGAAATTGGATGAATTGGTGAAGAGAGATCGCGATGCGTCGGTTTTAAGGTTCCCATTATTGGTTTAAAAGTTACTAGTTTGGTTCTATTTGGTAAATTTTAATATTTTTGGATGTATATAAAGTAAAGTAGGTATGTATGTATATGTATATATTATTATAGCATGACTGTTTCTGGTATTTAAATTAAAAGTATTATTTCGATTGGTTAAACAGAAATGATATAATGAAAATGAAGGTAATCAATATGGGGAACGATTCAATAATACAAACTCATGTGAAACAAGGAGCAATGAAGATAATAGAAGGAATTATCGATTTAATAATGAAACACAGTTTGAAACTAGATATTTTAGCTCGACAGGTCTTGGGCTTGGTTGAAAATTATTCTCCATTACTTCCTGTCTAAGCCTTTCTCTTTCCAGTTTCTGAACCTTGGTGCCGTCAACCATTTCCTTCTAGGTCTTCCTCTCTCTCTTTCTTATAATAGAGCTTCTCAGTATCGTTTCTGGTTGTCTTTTAACATGACCTAGCCATCTAATTCTTTGAACCTTTACTTGTGATGTTATTGAGGAGCTGTAGGAGTTCCATTATTTCTTTATTTCTTCTTATCCATATCTGGTCAGCTTTTTTTCCTCCTTCTGTAGAATTTTTCTACCCCAGATTTCTAATTTATCGTTCTTCTGTTTTATTTAACGTCCATGTCTCACGACCATAAAGAGTTCCTGGTCTGATAACTGTTCAGTACAACCTCTCTTTTGCTCTTCTAGAAACCATTTTTGTCTTCAGCACTTTTGTGAGTGACCCTGCACTTCTGCTATTATTAATTTCTCTGCTTTTGTCATTTTTGTTTATATTTACTCCCAGGTTAATAAAATTTTCCGTGTTTTCAAAAGTATAAGTTTTGCTGTTTGAGGAGTTACTTATTATCAATTCCTCATTTTCTGGCTTTCTGTCTCTTTTTATCAACATATACTTTGTTTTCTTTTCGATAATTTCTAACCCCCATTTTTTTGCAGCAGTTTCCAATCTCTTGATTATGTTTTTTAATTCTTATTTTGTTCTAGCCAGGTACAATGTCGTCGGCATATTCTAAACACTGATGTTTGAGGTTATTTATTATTCCATGTCTATGAACATTATTTTCTCATAGAATATTTTCCAGTACAATATTAAAAAGTGTAGTAGATAAAGGGTCTCATTGCCTTACTCCTCTGTTTGCTTTAAAAGCCTCAAAGTTCTGCCCGTTTACACGCACCCTATTTTGAGTATTTTCCGGGGGCATTTTTGTCAGTCTTATCAGCTTACATGAAATACCTATATTCTTCATTCCTTTATAGATTTCAGATTTGTGTATTCTGTCATAAGCCTGTTTGCAATCAATGAATAGGGCGTATATTGGCAAAGTAAACTTGTAACTGTTAGATTCGAGATTTATAAATTTTCTTACGACGGTCCTATTAATTGAATTTCCGTATGTGTGTGAACTTAGCGTCTCATATCTCAGCGTCTCATAATTTCAATAGAGTTCTTATAGCGTCCAACATAGTTCTAGAGTTCCTGATACTTTATATTAATAGTTCTGTTGAATTCAGAACCGAAAACCGCATTTAAAAAAATGAGACGCTGACGACCGGAAGTTAGCGTCCCAAAATATAAAATCCAAATAATCGAGCAGAAACGGTTATTCAAAGGACAGTTCTAGAGTTCTAGTTTATTTATATCGATAAACTGTTAAAATTTTAAATCGTAAATCGGTGAAACGGTTTTTATAGTTAAAAAAATCATGCTAGTGAGAAGCTGTCGTACGAGAGCGAGTTCTAGCTTCTGTATAAGGATTAAAATAATCATTTAATGTCCAAAATGTACTAGCGTCCCAATATACGATTCCCTAAAGAGTTCTAATCGTTAACGCTTTGCAAAATAGTTTTAATTATTATTATTATTGATGAAAAACTATGACAATAGTGGGACGCTGTCGTTCTAGAACCAGTTCTCGCTTGTGCAATGACTCAGAATAATCCTGGGCATCCCAATACACGAACTCCTGAAAAGTTATAATTGTTAACGCTCTGCAAAATATCTTAAATTATTATTATTGATGAAAAACCATGACAGTAGTGGGACGCTATCGTTCTAGAGCGAGTTCTAGCTTCTGTATCGATTCAGAATGATACTAGCGTCCCAAAATACGATTCCCTAAAGAGTTTTAACCGTTCACGCTCTGCAAAATATTTTTAATTATTATTATTGATGAAAACCCGACACAATAGTGAGACGCTGTTATACTAGAGCCACTTCTCGCTTGTGCAATGACTCAGAATAATCGTGGGCACCCCAATATACGAACTCGAGAAAAGTTCTAATTGTAAACGCTCTGCAAAATATTTTTAATTATTATTATTGACAAAAAACCATAACAATTATGGGACGCTGTCGTTCTGGAGCGAGTTCTAGCTTCTCTCACGATTCAAAATAATAAGTAGCGTCCCAATATACGATTCCCTAAAGAGTTCTAATCGTTAACGCTCTGCAAAATATTTTTAATTATAATTATTGATAAAAAACCATGACAGTAGTGGGACGCTATCGTTCTAGAGCGAGTTATAGCTTCTCTCACGATTTAAAATGATAAGTAGCGTCCCAATATACGAACTCCTGAAAAGTTCTAATCGTTAACGCTCTGCAAAATGTTTTCAATTATTATTATTATTGACGAAAAACCATAACAATTGTGGGACGCTGTCGTTCTGGAGCGAGTTCTAGCTTCTGTATCCATTCAGAATGATAATAGCGTCCCAAAATACGATTCCCTAAAGAGTTCTAATCGTTAACGCTCTGCAAAATATTATTAATTATTATTATTGATGAAAAACTATGAGAATAGTGGGACGCTGTCGTTCTAGAGCGAGTTCTAACTTCTCTCACTATTCAAAATAATAAGTAGCGTCCCAATATACGATTCCCTAAACAGTTCTAATCGTTAACGCTCTGCAAAATATTTTTAATTATTATTATTGATGAAAAACTATGACAATAGTGGGACGCTGTCGTTCTAGACCGAGTTCTTAGTTTTTCTCACGATTCAAAATGATAAGTAGTGTCCCAAAATACGATTCCCTAAAGTGCTTTAACCGTTAACGCTCTGCAAAATATTTTTAATTATTATTATTGATGTAAATCCATCACAATTGTGGGACGCTATCGTTCTAAAGCAAGTTCTAGCGTCTGTATCGATTCAGAAGTATACCAGCGTCCCGAAATACGGTTCCCTAAAGAGTTCTAATCGTTAACGCTCTGTAAAATTTTTTAATTATTATTATTCATGAAAAACCATCACAATGGTCGGACGCTGTCGTTCTAGACCGAGTTCTAGCTGCTGTATCGATTCAGAACGATACTAGTGTCCCCAATATTTGATTTCGTAAAGAGTTCTAATCTATAACGCTCTGCAAATAACTTTTAATTATTTTTATTGATGGGAAGTATATACTTCAATCAGACGCTATTATATTTTAGTGAGTTTTACCGTTTAAAACGGTTTCTGTTGACAAGTGGCATCATTATGCAGGAACTTTTGATGAGTTGTAATGTTTAGAAGTCTATCAACGATATTAAGCTATGTTTTTGAAGGAGAGGATCACAACAAGGTTTGATGCAATACTGTTGCTTCAACACGATTTTTTAAAATTATTTTTAATATAATAATCAGCATAGATTATATGTCTAACATAGAAATACCACAAATCATACTATTATATCAAAATATCAATATGCCGATAAATATGATATCTCGTTTCCACCCGAATACAGCGCTATATGCCTTTCGTCGCCTCCGTTTGTACATCCGATTTAACGTACATAATCAAATGTGGCATTACATGAATTGTGTCTTTGACATTTTCTCGTTTGTGGTGCATATCGTTGTACCGATACCAAAATAGTCCCGATTTCGCGTAACTGACGTAATGTCCTGGTATGAAGTGTACTAGCCTGACTAAAACGTATTCTTCATCATAGGTCGTTATCGACAAATCGATGAAAATGTGCGGACCGTACTCAACTTTCTCTTCCCGTGAGTTCTTGCAGTTTCAACAGGAACGAACTTTCATCCGGTTGCTGTCAATAGCTTCTTGCATGAAAGCTACACCTTTTTCGAGTAAAATGTCCACGTTGACGGGAATCATTACATTCGAGCGATTAATTTCAGAGCCGCAGGTGCACGATATATTGTACTTCACACTTGGTATATCAACAAACAGGTAGTCCGCTAAATGAGCAACGTTGCATTGTGCGTTTAGCCGCTTTATGGTTGTTGTATAAATGGTTACACTATCTTTGAATAATTTTAACGAAATCAGAATTTTCGCTCTCTCTTTGTAATGGACGTTCATCACTTTTCCATGATTATGCATTGATAGTGCCAAATCCAACACAGGAATGGATCTTCCTGAGACATATTCTCGATACGTTTCATTGGAAGCTATTGCGCTTAGGAGGAGTTGGGCTGTGGAATCAAAAGCACACGTATTTGTTAAATTGATGGTATCCTTCCCCAAGGTCACTTTGCCTCCAGTTGTCAACACCGGGATCCGGGCGTTAGATCCATGCTGAATGTAGTCCCATTCTGGACATTTGTCAAGACACGTCGGCTTATTCCGTCGCTTCGTCGGTGGTTCATCGGAAAATGGTTCAGCTGGAATCTTTTCTCCTTTACCTCGCCAGTTCTCATTCGTAGTCCACTGTGAGGATGATTGAACGTCTTCCTGGCCCTTTGAGGAATCTTCATTATCGCCGATCGGTTGAAGGTCGAACCGGTCTATCCCTTGAGTAGACACCTTCAAGTTTTCACATTCTTGCGCTGTTGAATGCGCATCCGACAAATCTGTCACCGTCACATAATCTTCTCGACTGAGGTTCGCAGTGGGAGTAAGATTCGACTCATCACTATGGTATTTGGTATCAATTGTGACATTACTTGTATTTCTCAGGTCGATTTCCAAGTCATTTTCGTTTGAAGCAAGCCTTATCTTCCCCTCTAAGTGCAAGTCAATATGCTGCAGTACGAATTTGTCGGGTCTGGTGGGTAAAATGCCTTTAAGAGAACGTTTTTTTAAATCCGCGAATTCTGATTCCACAGCTGAGGATGTGGCTATTTTCGGGCCCCTATTAAAATGCGACTGCATGATACCTGTCCACAATGCCACATATGGCATTAATATCTTTTTCAAATGGTTGGCGAATTCGGGATTGTAGCATCCATTGATTGTCGTTCCTGCCTGCGATTCGGCAACTAAAGCCATGGCTGATTTATTTAAACTGTTGGCCCATTCTTTCCAACCAGTATCCGACGATGCGTCTTCATCTGAATTTTCGTAGTTACCGCGTTGATCCTCATTTTCGTCTACCTCTTGTTCGTCGTCCACAGAAACGTCCCGTATAACACGATTGATGTGCTGAAGACGTTTTTCGCTGGGTACTGGATTGTGTTCTTCTGTTATGCCAACAAATTCGCTGAGGGCCACTACGAGTATCGACTCTAGGAAGTGAGCCAATACTTCGATTTTCGTCATCTGGTAAGCTTGAGCTACGCAGCGTTTGTAAAAGTTCCGCAATGCTTTTCCTTTTCCAGCTAAGCATTTCCACCTACTCACCATGTGTATAATGTGGCTCACGTCAAGTCTCATGTACATCTTTGGAATCGCTTTTACACTCAGCATTGCCACTTCGAAACACCGCTGTAAATAGTCCCGCAAATCGTCGCATCCACCGAAAATTTTTGCTACGGCGATCAGTATTGCCCATCCAAAATCTGTCACAACGATCGGTGGTGTGGGGGCACCTTTTGCCAGAATGAACCATAGAAAAGTTCCAATCGCAACTGCTGTTTGATCGGCAGAAATCATCTGGAAGACCGGTACGCTACCCTCACGTGTAACAATCATGCACTGATACAAAAATATTGACGGGTCGTGCTTTGTATCACGTTTTGCGATGCCACCAGTTGCATCAATGATAAATATTGCATCGGCATTCCCTTTGCAGCGTGCTGCATATACTTGTTGTTGTTCGGGAGTCCAATAAATGCAAAAGAACTTTTCCAACCCGATTTTATGTATTGTGTGGGCGAATTTACCAGTTTTCATTTGATGTAGCAAGTTTAGCGCTGGATTACCGAATGCCAACCCGTAATGTTTTAAAAGCTGCTGTTCTTTTGCCTTGCGTAAAACTTCTTTGGTTGGAAGAATAGGTGGATTTTACCCCCCGAATGTTTTCAAACGTTTGGCTTCCTTGTAGCAAAATGTTATTGCTGCTTTTCTTTCTTTGATGAGACGAGTAGTGATCATTTCGCGCCGCCCTCCTCGCAATTGTCTCTTTTTCTCGCCTTTATGTAATTCGGATACGATGTCTGTAATGTGGCATTCGAATATTACATCATTGTCATTTTGAGGCTCTTTCTTCAAACGTCTCTGGATCTTAGCTCTGCATTCTGTGCACTTGCCATTGAACGAAGCATAATCTTTAGCCCTGGCAGAAGGATGAATGTTGTGACCTTTGCAAGATAATACGCAGCTTATATTGTGTTGTTGCCACAGAGCATCAGCGATGACATCAGCCCACCCTTGACGAAACTTCCAATAGACTCGCCCACCATAAGATTTCTTCTCTGGTTTCATGGTTTTATATTTCTCCGCTGAAATGACGAGTTTCATTTTCTTCGAGTAGCGCGTCATAGAAGAATTCATCGAGTTATCAGTAGTCGTGTCAATGCTGGATGTTGTATCGTTGAATGTATTGGCTGCTGAAGATTTTGCTGGCAAATTCTGTTTTGCTCTCAACATCGACTGAAAACCATTACGATCGGTGTTTAAAATCGTATAAACGTGTTTTGGTGTTATTTCGGTGTCTCGTTCTTGCATGCGTTCAGAAATAGTTTGATACACAACGTGCGATGGCGGATATAACAATCCTTTTTCGTCGATCGTGCGACAGTCACATTCCAAAAAAATTTCACTCAAAATCTCTTTGTCGTACATTTTGTCGATTGAAATGATTTTCGTCTAAAAGTATGATAATGATAATATTAAATACTATTGGAGTATTTTTTTTTCATGTCTTGAAATGTAGAATCATGTGTACGTTCTATTGATGACATCTAGACAACATCGAAGCTGAAAAAGATCATGCAATAATCAAGTTAATTGGAAAATTCAAAAGAGACAAGTATGAGAAGAACGAGATTGATTGACTGAGAGAGAATAAGAGTATGTGAATGTGAGGGTGTGAAAGAAAGAGAAGAAAAACGATTATAATAATTTGTGGGCGAAAAATGATTATAAAAGTAATCTCATTAATTATGAAACATAAGAGAGATTTGAAAAAAAAAGAAGTACACTAGTACGAGAGAGAGGGAGAAGAAAATAAATCGGAGAAGAAAAACAATCAATAACTTGTTTTCAAAAAATTATTACACATTTATTTCTTTATTCGGGGATCTTTTTGCCACTAAAACAAACTTATAAAAAATATAAATCAATATTTTGAAAATGACCCTTGCTTGTTGATCTTGATAGATATGTCAAATTTGTCAAGGGTCGTCTTTTAAAACTGAAAATGCCTAACAAAAATGAAAATAATTTGTTTAAAAATAATTCTTCTGAGCTTTCGACAACCAGATCGGTTGTCGTTTTCAAAGATAAAATTTTTTTTTTTTTTTTTTTTACTCTACACTTCTTTATGCGTTGAGATTTTAAAATTTTTGATTTGTTTTTTTGGTAACTATAGATATATATATAGATTATTAACTTATTCTTTTTTTAAGGTGGTTAGCCAAGATCTAGATAAATCCAAAGTAAAATTTGAAATACATTCATTCGGATTTAATAAAATGTGTGCTGTTTCTTTTAATTTTCTTTTTATAGAATTTTCTTCTTTACATAAAATTTTTGTTTCAGTCCATTTTATTTTGTGATTTAGAAAATTAAAAGTATGTTCATAAATTTTAGATTCATCTATATCTCCTTTTTTAAGATAATATTTGTGTTCATTGAGGCGAACTTCAAGAGGTCTTCCTGATTCCCCAATGTAGACTTTGCCACAATCACATGGTATACTATATACACAATTTTTTGTTTTTTGATCTAAATTAACTGGTTTTGTTTTGGATAAAATTGATCTAATTGTATTATTTGTTTGAAAAATTGTCCTTACATTAAAAGCATTACCAATTTTTTGAATTTTTTCAGAAATACCTTTTATATATGGAATTTTTGTTGTTTTTAAATTTTGTGTATGGTCAATTTGGTTATCCAATCTCTGAGGGTTTTCAATTTTATTGAAAGTTGATTTAATTAATTTTTCGGGATACCCATTATTCATTAAAACTGTTTTTATTGTTTCTTTTTCGTCTTTTAAAGAAGCAATATTTGAACATACTATTTTAGCTCTGTCATATAAACTTTTTATAATTCCTTTTTTAACCGTCATACTGTGATTGGAATTAAAATTCAAATATCTGTTAGTATGTGTTTTTTTACGAAAAATGTTAGTATTAATTAAATAATCGGTTTCCTTCGTAATTAATATATCAAGAAATGGTAATTTCTTATCTTTTTCAATTTCAATAGTAAATTTAATAGATGGTACTTTATTGTTAATATTTTCAAGAAATCTGTCTAATAAATTGAGATTGTAAGGCCAAATTGCAAAAACATCATCTACATATCTCCACCATATTTTTGGTTTAAAATATGATGTTTCAATAAAATTCTTTTCAAAAAATTCCATATAAATATTACTTAATATTGGTGAAAGACAACTTCCCATTGCCATTCCTGTTTTTTGTTTATAAAAATTATTTTTATATTGAAAATAAGTTGATTCGATACACATAGTTAACAATTCCATAATGGTACCTATGGATAAATTCGTTCTTTGATTTAAGCTATTATCATTTTCTAATAATTGTTTGACAATTTGTAACGTTTTATCAACAGGTACGTTTGTAAAAAGGCTTACAACATCAAAACTTACCATAAGATGATTTTTATTTATATTAATATTTGATAATTTCTCTAAAAAATGTTTATTGTTTTTAATGAATGAGTCAGTGTTATTAGATAAAGGATTGATGATATTGAGTAAAAATTTTGATAATTTACTGAAAGGAGAATTGATTGAACTTACAATTGGACGGAGTGGTATTCCTTCTTTATGAATTTTAGGTAAACCATAAAAATGAGGTGGTTTACTATAATGTGGAGTTAGTTGTCTTCTTTGTAAGTCATTCAATTCGTTTTTATGTTTAAAAAGAGATTTATATATTTTATTTTCTAACGATTTTGTTATGTCGTTATTAATTTTGGTATAAGTTGGGTCTTCCAGTAAATTGTCTAATTTCATCTCATATCTAATAACACTGACTCATTCATTAAAAACAATAAACATTTTTTAGAGAAATTATCAAATATTAATATAAATAAAAATCATCTTATGGTAAGTTTTGATGTTGTAAGCCTTTTTACAAACGTACCTGTTGATAAAACGTTACAAATTGTCAAACAATTATTAGAAAATGATAATAGCTTAAATCAAAGAACGAATTTATCCATAGGTACCATTATGGAATTGTTAACTATGTGTATCGAATCAACTTATTTTCAATATAAAAATAATTTTTATAAACAAAAAACAGGAATGGCAATGGAAAGTTGTCTTTCACCAATATTAAGTAATATTTATATGGAATTTTTTGAAAAGAATTTTATTGAAACATCATATTTTAAACCAAAAATATGGTGGAGATATGTAGATGATGTTTTTGCAATTTGGCCTTACAATCTCAATTTATTAGACAGATTTCTTGAAAATATTAACAATAAAGTACCATCTATTAAATTTACTATTGAAATTGAAAAAGATAAGAAATTACCATTTCTTGATATATTAATTACGAAGGAAACCGATTATTTAATTAATACTAACATTTTTCGTAAAAAACACATACTAACAGATATTTGAATTTTAATTCCAATCACAGTATGACGGTTAAAAAAGGAATTATAAAAAGTTTATATGACAGAGCTAAAATAGTATGTTCAAATATTGCTTCTTTAAAAGACGAAAAAGAAACAATAAAAACAGTTTTAATGAATAATGGGTATCCCGAAAAATTAATTAAATCAACTTTCAATAAAATTGAAAACCCTCAGAGATTGGATAACCAAATTGACCATACACAAAATTTAAAAACAACAAAAATTCCATATATAAAAGGTATGTCTAAAAAAATTCAAAAAATTGGTAATGCTTTTAATGTAAGGACAATTTTTCAAACAAATAATACAATTAGATCAATTTTATCCAAAACAAAACCAGTTAATTTAGATCAAAAAACAAAAAATTGTGTATATAGTATACCATGTGATTGTGGCAAAGTCTACATTGGGGAATCAGGAAGACCTCTTGAAGTTCGCCTCAATGAACACAAAAATTATCTTAAAAAAGGAGATATAGATAAATCTAAAATTTGTGAACATACTTTTAATTTTCTAAATCACAAAATAAAATGGACTGAAACAAAAAATTTATGTAAAGAAGAAAATTCTATAAAAAGAAAATTAAAAGAAACAGCACACATTTTATTAAATCCGAATGAATGTATTTCAAATTTTACTTTGGATTTATCTAGATCTTGGCTAACCACCTTAAAAAAAGAATAAGTTAATAATCTATATATATCTATAGTTACCAAAAAAACAAATCAAAAATTTTAAAATCTCAACGCATAAAGAAGTGTAGAGTAAAAAAAAAAAAAAAAAATTTTATCTTTGAAAACGACAACCGAACTGGTTGTCGAAAGCTCAGAAGAATTATTTTTAAACAAATTATTTTCATTTTTGTTAGGCATTTTCAGTTTTAAAAGACGACCCTTGACAAATTTGACATATCTATCAAGATCAACAAGCAAGGGTCATTTTCAAAATATTGATTTATATTTTTTATAAGTTTGTTTTAGTGGCAAAAAGATCCCCGAATAAAGAAATAAATAGACATTATTATGCCACAAAGAAGCTGTTGTGAATCGGATTGATAGATTTCCAATCAACCGAAGATGTAACTTATGCTTCGAAGGACCGTTGTTAATGTTATTTAATTTAATTATGGTTGTTAAAGATCAATAAAGAGATGCTTTCTGCTTTGAGTCATTTATTATTCTGACATCTAACCTAATTGACATGTGTGTTTTTAGCCGCTCTCGATTAGAAAACATTTTTGAAATTAATATGCGGCGTTGCCGGGTTTATAAAAAAACAGATAAATAAAATAAAAAGAACAATAACTTGCAGTGAGCTGCAACATGCCGCCCCCTTTGAAAGGTTTAGCCTTGAACCTTCAAAACGAAATAAAATACAATTATCAAAAATACATAAATAAACAAAAATATAACAATATATTTACTCAGATTAAACATTAGTCACTCTCATTAGGTAGAACACATAGTTTTGAGACAGGCCTTTTTAACACTGCACTCGCTGTTTTTACCGTTACCACTCTCGTTATTCCGTCACTTCCCGGGTGAAGTTCGACGATTCTCCCTAGACGCCATTGAAGAGGTGGTAGCTGATCTTCCTTTATAAGAACAAGTATTCCAGTTTTTAGAAGTGTTGGGTAATGCTGTTTCCACCTTCTCCTAACTTGGAGCTCGGATATATATTCCTTGGACCAGCGTGACCAGAAATCGTGTGCCATTTTATTACAGCGCTTCAATCTTGATAACGATGATTCCTTCATGTTAGTCCAATTTTGTGTTGGTAAAGCCGTAAGAGATTCCCCGATCAAGAAATGTGCTGGGGTTATAGGGTTAAGATCTGTAGGGTCGCAGGAAAGAGGATAGAGCGGTCGCGAATTCAAACATGCCTCGATCTGCGCAAGTACCGTAATAAATTCTTCATAAGTGAGTACTGAATCTCCAATGACACGTTTTATATGATATTTAGTTGACTTGACCCCCGATTCCCATATACCTCCAAAATTTGGAGATCTTGGCGGGATAAAATGCCAATTAATTCCTTGCTGACCCATTTCAGTTAGAATTTTGCCTTCAGCTGATTTCAAGAAATTTTGAATTTCAGCATTGGCGCCTACATAGGTTTTGGCATTATCAGAATAAATATTTGCGCATTTACCACGCCTTGACATGAAGCGATGTAACGCGGCAAAAAATGATTCCGTACTTAGATCGCTAGTAACTTCTAAATGTATTGCTTTCGTGGACAGGCAGACAAACAGACAAATATATCCCTTTGTTATAAGAAATTTTCGCGTTTTTCGATCTCTTAATTTAAATGGACCGCAATAGTCTATGCCACAGTTTAAAAATGATCTACTTGGAGTTACTCGAACATTTGGTAAATCACCCATTAAATAATTTATTGCCTTGGGTTTTACTCGAAAACACGTAACACAATTGTGTATAGTTTTTTTTATTAAATTGCGCGCCGATATTATCCAATATCGTTCTCGTAAAGATGCTAAAACTTGTTGAGGACCGGCGTGCAATAGACGGATATGTTCGTATTGTACTATTAATTTTGATAGAATATGTTTGCTGGACAGTATTATCGGGAATTTCTTATTAAAATTAAAATTTGATTTGGTTAATCTTCCACCAACTCTGAGAACACCTGCGCTGTCTACGAATGGGTTTAATTGTAACAGGTTACTCTTTTTGTTTACTGTTTTGGTTTGGTGTAGATCGGATATTTCAGTAGAAAAAGATTCAGTTTGAGAAATTTTAATTAGTATATTTAACGAATTTTCTAATTCTTTACAAGTTAAAGGACCGTACTCTTTATGTTCCGTCATTTTGAATGCGTTGTTTCGGAATCTCAATATGTATGCTACTACACGTTGTAGTTTAGTCAATTTCGAATATTTATTAAATAAATTTAAACTGTCGATTACTACTAAAGCCGTTGACGGTTTGACTTGCAATTCCATCTTGATTTCTTGCGAACAATTTAGGTTTACGTCATTTGTGATATCAATAGGCCAATTATCTTCTGATAATTGTAACCACTCAGGACCTGACCACCATAATTGTGAATTTTCTAAAATGTTAGGATATACACCTCTGGATATGATATCCGCGGGATTCGACGAAGTATTAATATATCTCCAATCGGCTTTATCAGTCAAAGTCTGAATTTCAGTTACGCGGTTGGCAACGAATACCTTCCATACACTTGGTATAGACTTTATCCAGTGGAGTGTTATCGTAGAATCACTCCACAAAAATGTTTCACTGATTAATAATCGTAATGACAATTTAACTTTATTTACAAGTCTTGCGAGAAGAAGAGCTGCGCATAACTCTAATCGCGGTATTGTAACGAGGTTTAATGGAGCTACTTTCGATTTTGCGCAGAGTAAACTGATTTGGCAATTTCCAGTATTATTTGTAGAACGCAAGTATACGCAAGCACCATAAGAAGTTTTGGATGCGTCGGCAAACCCATGTAACTGTATTAACACTATGTTGTCGCATAACACATGACGAGGAACTTGAATGGTTTGTAGACGATGCAATTGATTATAAAACGTTTGCCACTCATATAAAATATCTGTGGGTAGTTCACTATCCCAATCAATTTTTTTTTGCCATAATTTCTGGAGTAATATTTTTGCGATTATAATTACTGGACCAAGTAGTCCTAAAGGGTCATATATCTGAGCTATCACTGACAGCATTGTGCGCTTGTTAATTAACCTTGTATTATTAAATTCCCGTATTGTGTAACTTAAAGTATCCGAATTAGAATGCCATAGTAATCCCAAAGTATGTGTTTTGTTTTCTTTGCCAATATTTAATATAACATTTGATTGTGAATTGCAAATATTTTCCAATAAGTTGTTACTATTCGAAATCCACTTATTGAATGAAAATTGACCTGACTTTAATATTAAACTTATTTCGTGATATAAATTTTGTAATTCTTCCAAGTTATCTGAACCTGTTAAAAGGTCGTCGACATAAAAATCATTTAGAATTATTTTGCTTGCAATGGGGTAAGTTTCTGAATGTTGATAAGCTAATTCATGAAGACAACGAATAGCCAAAAATGGCGCGGATGCTGTGCCATATGTTACTGTGTTTAATTCATATTGTTCGATCGGGTTGGTTGTATCTGAACGCCACCAAATTTTTTGTAACTTTCTGTCATCGGGGTGTATAAGAATTTGGCGATACATTTTAGTAATGTCACCTGCTAATACAAATTTATGTGTACGAAATCTAATTATGATCGAGAATAAATCTTGTTGAATTGTGGGTCCTACCAACTGTAAATCATTCATTGAATACCCTGTATCCGTTTTGCAAGACGCGTCGAAGACAACTCGTAATTTGGTTGTGACACTTGACTCCTTCTTTACGAAATGATGCGGTATAAAGTAACCGTCGTTTTCATCAGATGGGTTTTGCAATTTTGACATGTGATTTAATTCAATGTATTCATTCATGAACTGAGCATATTGTTGTTTCAAGTTAGCGTCACTTTTCAATTTATTTTCCATAGAATATAAACGTTTCAAGGCAATATTCTTTGATTCGCCTAACAGATTACTAGGAAGTTTTAAGGGTATTCTAACAATAAAACGTCCGTCTTTCTCACGTTGTGTTGTTGTTTTGAATAAAGTTTCGATTTCCCTGTCATCAGATGAAATTAGCGCATTTTCATACTCTTCAATTTGCCAAAACTTTTTTAATTGATTGTCAATTTCCGAATTGGAGATAAAATTGCAATGAGTAAAATAATTTGAAATAGTTTGTGGGATTTCGCCTGAGATAATCCACCCAAATACTGTTTTTTGTAGAACTGGATTATTGTCACCCAATGATATTTGTCCAATTCGTAATAATTTCCAAAATAGGCTAGCACCCAAAAGCATGTCTACTTGACTTGATTTATTAAAGTTGGGATCGGCTAACGTTACATTTGTTGGTATATCCAGAATATTTTTATTAAACGAAAATGCGGGTAATTTATCAGTAATACGTGGTATTATCAAACAATTTATATTGAAATCTGTCGAGTTAGTAATTGACCTTATTTTGATGGTTGACGAATATTTAATTTGGTTACACGAATTATTTAGACCAGAAACGGTCATGTTTATTTTTGACTGTTCGATGTTTAACATGTTTACAAGATTTTGTGTGATAAAATTTGACTGCGAACCTGAATCGAGCAATACGCGACACCTATGAGCATTTCCGTGTACGTCTAGCACTTGGATTACTGCAGTCGATAAAAGAATTTGATTCGTATTTACGCTTGTATGAACTGCTACAGTTTGATTTTCAGATTTTTTTTCAATCGAATTAATTTGTTGACTTGTTGTAGGTGCATTTGACTCACCCTGTATTTTTTCGAAGTGTAATAAACTGTGATGACGCTTTTGACACCCTTTACAGTTTGAATTACTGCGACAATCAGCATTTTTGTGGTTACCCCTTAGGCAATTAGTACAAAGACGATGTTCCTTAACTATGTTGAATCGTTTGTTTGCCGTTAATTTAATAAATTGTGGACAATTTTGCAGTGGATGATACATTTTGCATAAAATACACGTTAAGTTTTCATTTGATACAAAAGCCTTTGATTTTATATGTTTATCGCATGACGCTGACGGCGATATCTTTTCTAAAAATGCACACTTCTCTCTTAAAAATGTCGTTAATTCAGCCAGCGACGGTAAAGTTTCAGCCTTTTGTTTTTTCTCCCAATCGCGGCGCGTAATGGAGTCTAGCTTATTTGAAATTGTATATATTAATAAAGTATCCCAATATTTTACGGGTTGTTCAAGAACTTCCAATGCTCTTGTGTGTCTAACCAAACCATCTAATAGCTGTCGTAACGCGAAATGTGATTCTTTGTTTACCGCGGGTAAATTAAAAAGTGCCTACATGGTTGTTAACTAACAGAACCTTATTTTCAAATCTTTCTGTGAGTAACTTCCAAGCAATGTCATAGTTTGCTGCGGATATTTCTAAGGAGTGTATTATGTCTGCTGCCTCGCCTTTCAGCGATAAACGTAAATAATGAAATTTTTGAATTTCAGATATGTCGGAATTGTCATGGATTATTGATTTAAACGTGTCTTTAAAATAAAGCCACTGGCTATAGCTTCCGTCAAAACATGGTAAATTTATAGTAGGTAATTTAACATTACTTAATTTATTTGAACGTAATGAACTTTCGGATGATGACGATTTATGAATTTCTTGTCTGTTTTGTTCAATTAAACTTTTGGCAAGAGATATGCAGTTATAGTACTCATCTTCAAAACGTTGTCTTTCTGAGCTTTGACTATCAAAATTCTGTTCATCAAGCACTTCAATTTGACTTTGAATTTCGCAAAATTGTTCCCAGTTAATTTCTAATTTATTTACACGTATTTCTAACTGAACTATATCAGGTTTGCTGGCATCTAATTTGTCATAAAAGGTTTTAAAACGCGTTAAGTTACCTTTAATAGATGTTCTTCTTATTAAAAGTTCTTTAAGTGTCGACATTTTGTCTTTAACTTATTTATTTCAAGTTTTTTTTTTTTGCAAATGGATAAATTGAATGTGAATCGTGTTTGTAATAGAGAATTCCTAGTATCTTCGCTCAGATCTTAGGCATGCATAAAATCGCTACCATGAAATAGTACAAACGAATTGGTAAATTAAACAAGTGAAAAATAGGAGTAGGAAAGCACTGACCTTGTAGTTTTTATGTACTGTCTCTGAGAATTAAGTGACTTGTTCGGCAGGTGGCTGATGGACACCAGCATTCAGGAAACAGGAACAATACCTCACCCACGTTGTATGTTGTATGTAGACGCAATTATTATACGTAGGAAATACAGTTGATTTCAAATTTATATGCTGCTAATATCCAAAAGGGCACTATTCATTTCATCCGGCTCGAAGGACCAAAAATGTTGTGAATCGGATTGATAGATTTCCAATCAACCGAAGATGTAACTTATGCTTCGAAGGACCGTTGTTAATGTTATTTAATTTAATTATGGTTGTTAAAGATCAATAAAGAGATGCTTTCTGCTTTGAGTCATTTATTATTCTGACATCTAACCTAATTGACATGTGTGTTTTTAGCCGCTCTCGATTAGAAAACATTTTTGAAATTAATATGCGGCGTTGCCGGGTTTATAAAAAAACAGATAAATAAAATAAAAAGAACAATAACTTGCAGTGAGCTGCAACAGAAGCTATCGAGAATATTTAAATAAATTATTACACAGTAATCGCGTGGATTATAAAACATAAGAGAGAAAGAGAGAATGAAAAAAAGAGAAGGAGTATGAGAAGAGAGAGTAGAGAAAGATTGATTGAGAGAAAGAGAGAGAGAGAAAGCGAGTGTGTGTGGGTTTTAGAGAGAGAGAGAGAGAGAGAGAGAAGCCGAGAGATTTAATTTTGATTCGATAGTTCATTATGCCCTAGAAAACTTTAGGGCAAACTTAAAAAAAATTAACAATTTGAAGGAAAAAATAGAGAGAAAGAGAGAGAGAGTGTATGATAATGTGAGGGTGTCAAAGAGAGAAGAAAAACGACTATAATAATTTGTGGGCAATAAATGATTTTAAAAGCAATCTCATTAATTATGAAACATAAGAGAGAATTGAAAAAAAGAGAAGGAGTATGAAAAGACAGAGATTGCGAGAGAGAGAGAGAGAGACAGAGAGAGAAGAAAAGTAATAGGGGACAAGAAACAATTACAACAATTTGTTGTCCAAAAATGATCATGCAATAATTAATTTGATTGGAAAATATAAAAGAGAGCGAGAGAGTGAAAAAAAGAGAAAGAGTATGAGAAGAGAGAGATTGATTGACTGAGAGGAGAGAGAGAGAGAAAGAGAGAGAGAGAGAGAGAGAGAGAGACAAGAAAAACAATGTAAGAAGATGAACAATTATAACAATTTGTTGGTAAAAAAAATGATTATACAATAAACATGGTAATTACAAATCTAATAGAGAAAGAGAGAATGAAAAAAGAGGAACATATGACAAGAAAGAGAAGACAGAGATTGATTGATTGAGAGAGAGAGTGAGAGTGTGAGAATATGTGTGCGTGTGTGTGCGTGCGTGTGTGTGTGAGAATGAATGAATGAAGATTTATTTATGCCTTGGCAAATGCCTTAGGCAAAGGTACAAAAATAAATCAAAATGAAAAGATAATTTTACAATAATAATAATTTTACCATAATTGGTAACATCATAACGCTGAGCCTCGTGACAATATCTATGTAAGGCTTACGACTTACTAAAGCAAAAACAAAAGAAAAGAAATAAAAAGAAGAAAAGCAGACAAAGCAAAAACATAAAGAAAGCAAAAAAGTACACGCTGTAACAGTAATGAGCTCGTGCATAAGGATAAAGACAACGCTGTCGCTTTGATAATACTAATATGAGAGAGAGAGAGAGAGACATGAAAAATGATTTGAGAAAAAAAAAACAATCAACAATTTGTTCTTAAAAAATGAATATGCAATAATCAAATTAAGTAGAATACACAAAAGAAAAAGAGAAAGTGAAAAAAAAGTGCGAAAAGAAAGAGAAAAGAGAGGAAGGGGAGATAGATAGATAGATAGATTCGATTTATTATACCGGGGAAACAAGCCCCGTGCGTACAAAGAGTGATTGATACAGAGAAAACTTACGCCTAACTTAAGCCTAACTATATACTCTCGAGGTAGCGGAAAAGATAACCGCACGACTGATATCTTTTTCTCTCTCGCGCCGAACGGTGCTCATTTGTTGGGAGTTTTGACGATTTGTCAAGTATTGAAATTTTGAATTTATGTAGCGAGTTACCTTCCAACAATAGAAAAAAATCGCTGAAGAGTTTTTTGTATAAAATGTTATGCAAAAGAGAGAGAGAGAATGAATGAATGGAATTTTATTATGCCATGGAAAAATTATCCGTAGGTAAACATAGATAATGAAAAGAACAAGAGAGAGAGAGAGAGAGAGTGGTGCGTGAGCCGTATGTGTGCGAGTGAGAGCAAGTGAGAGTGAGACGATAAATACCGAGGCACTATAATTAATAAAAACACAAAATATTTCGGAGAGTTGATAATAAGGCGAGGAACTGGCGTGAGAGAACGAAACGATGTGACATACGGCACCACGCCCAAATCTCAATAAAATATCGCATTACCACCAACGTAATTAATGCCATAATAGAATAATATAAAGCGACAGGTTCCCACCTGTACAAAGAAAATAAAAAGAGCTTACCAGTTCTGATTTTCTCTCAATCGAATACTCACCAGCATCTCTCAGCACACACTACTTAATTAACTCTTACAGTGAACAAAAGACACAACCAGAAAAAAGAATACGGAACAATGCACAGTAACCAGTAGCCGGATCTAGAATAATCCCTCGATGATCGATGGCTCGTCTCCCAGGGCTGATTCTCCCCACTCCTTGTCCTTTTGGCACGTAGCAGTCTCTTCGGAAGAGCGTTAACGATTAGAATTCTTTAGGGAATCGTATATTGGGACGCTAGTACATTTTGGACATTAAATGATTATTTTAATCCTTATACAGAAGCTAGAACTCGCTCTCGTACGACAGCTTCTCACTAGCATGATTTTTTTAACTATAAAAACCGTTTCACCGATTTACGATTTAAAATTTTAACAGTTTATCGATATAAATAAACTAGAACTCTAGAACTGTCCTTTGAATAACCGTTTCTGCTCGATTATTTGGATTTTATATTTTGGGACGCTAACTTCCGGTCGTCAGCGTCTCATTTTTTTAAATGCGGTTTTCGGTCCTGAATTCAACAGAACTATTAATATAAAGTATCAGGAACTCTAGAACTATGTTGGATGCTATAAGATGATTATGATGTCATTGTGTTTACTGAATCAGGACTCCACGAACATATTTCAGACCAAGAACTTGGCCTGGAAATTTTTAACGTCTTTCGTAAGGATAGGTCACCTTTGACTAGTACTTCTGAAAGATTGGGTGGAGTGCTTATTGCCGTGAAGAAGTGCTACCACTCTATAGAGTTACCAACTCCAAATAACATGGAAGAAGTGTTCGTCAAAGTGTCTTACAACAACACGAGCCTGGTTATTGGTTCTGTATATATTGTCCCATCATCTAAAAGTTCTGCGTACACTAACTACATAGAATCCGTAGAAGAACTACATGAACAACACATTGATCTACAATTTTACGTCTTTGGAGACTTCAATCATCCGAAAACCACTTGATCAGTAAATAATCTATGTTCTATTTCTAACGCTTTCGCAGAAGCAACAAATGACGAGATTGTTACATCTTCATTGCTAAATGACTATTGTGCTTCCTACAATCTATTTCAAAGTAATTGTATAAAAAACTTCAACAATGTCACTCTAGACCTTCTGTTTTCTTCAAAATTTATAAGTTGTAATAATGAAGATGCTTTGTTGCCTCTTGATCGTCACCATCCAGCATTCAGCTGTACCATAGACTTTTTAAACGAGGTTGACGTTCCCTCGCCATTGAAATCTGAAAGTTATTACTACGATTTTAAAAATACGGATTTTCATAGATTCGAGCAATTCCTGGAATGCCAGAATTGGAAATTGTTTTCAGATTCAAGCACTCTCCAGGAAATGTTGAATAACTTTTATTTTATTATGCATACTGGTATTGACGAATATGTTCCATTGAAACCATACTATAACAGTTCAGATTGTAAATTTCCTAGATGGTTCTCAAAAGACTTGAAAAAAGCAATATTCGACAAAAAAGTAGCACACAAAAAATATAAATGTAGTGGATCGGTTGAAGATTATAATGTGTTTACCACTCTTAGAGATAAATGCAAAAAATTATCTTCTTTTGACCATTCCAAATTTCTTCAAAATATTGAGAATAAATTAACTACCGAGCCTAAATATTTCTGGAAGTACGTCAATCAGAAACGCCAGTCTAATTGTATTCCATCGACCATGTTTTTTAATGATAACAATCTATCTAATGCAGAAGAAATTGCAAATGGTTTCGCATCTCATTTCTCATCTGTTTATAAAACCTCCCAGTATTTCAGCCTAAACTTCAATAATCCAAATACAGATAATATAATTTCTGATGTTCCGTTTACTATAGGAGATGTGTATTTAAAGCTAGTCACTTTAAAAAATAACTACTCACCAGGGCCTGATGGTATTCCAGCCGTACTATTAAAGCATTTCCCTTTTATTTTAGCTAGGCCACTGTTTTACATTTTTAAAAAATCATTGTCTTGTGCTGTATTTCCAGATTTTTGGAAGGTTAGTTTTGTAACACCAATCTTTAAGTCTGGTGAGAGACCCAATGTAAAAAACTACAGACCGATATCCGTATTATCTTGTATTCCAAAACTCTTTGAGCTGATTATAGCTGAACATTTGTTTCCTGCAATTAAAAACAATTTTATATTGGAGCAACATGGGTTCTTTAAGGGTCGTTCAGTTGAGACAAACTTTTTTATCTACACAAATTACCTGTCTGAGGCTTTGGAGAACGGTTCACAGGTAGATGCTGTATATACCGATTTCTCCAAGGCTTTCGATAGCGTAAATCATGTACTCCTTCTTGAAAAACTGATGACCTTTGGAATCCAGGATCCACTCTTAACGTGGTTGAAAAGCTATTTGGTTGACAGGGGGCAAATAGTTCGGATGCAGGGATATTTTCAGATGAAATTAACGTTACCTCCGGTGTACCTCAAGGGTCCCATTTAGGGCCCTTGTTGTTTAACTGCTTCATCAATGATTTAAAACAAATATTACCAGACGTTAATTTCCTCTTATTCGCTGACGATCTGAAAATATTCACAACTATAGAAACCATCAAGGATTGTGAAAGACTGCAACTATCATTGAATGAATTGAATAAGTGGTCGAAGGATAATGATATGTTATTAAATATTTCCAAATGTAGTGTAATAACTTTTACTAAATCACAGAATACTATCACTTACTCATATAAACTAGATAATGAGATATTGCCATCTTTGGATATAATTCGCGATTTAGGAGTTTTATTTCATAGATCATTGTCTTTCGTTCCCCAAGTGGATCATGTTACAAATAAGGCATCACAGATGCTAGGATTTGTAAAACGAAACTCAACAGATTTCAAATCAAATAACGTTCATATTTTATTATATTGCTCTCTAGTAAGATCTGCTCTCGAATTTAGCTGTACAACTTGGTCACCTTTTTACAACAAACATATTCAAAAACTAGAAAACATACAACACAAATTTCTAAAGTTTTTATCATTTAAAAACAATTTGCACTTACCGGACAATGAACTGGAAACATTATTTAATTTATTTTCACTGGAATTGCGTAGAATTCATTTTGACCTTAAATTTGTTTTTAAGGTATTTAACAATCTTATTGATTGTTTATCACTGAATGAAATGTTTTTTACTAATATATACACTCCTTCCAGAAATACACGGTCAGATAACATTTTCTATGTTCCGTACCGGCGTACAAATTATGGTTACTTTTCACCAATCAATAGAATGATGATTAATGCAAATATTTACTTGAATCGCACATCTTTTAATATGACACTTAATACATTTTCAAGAAATTTGCCCGCTGTAATTCTTCCTAATAATTATATTGTATAAAATGTTAAGAAAATTGATTTTAGCTAATTTTATTTATGTATTTCTATAATTTATATCACTGCATTGTTTTGCTTATTATTATTGTTATTTTAGTTATACTTAATTATTAAGAACTTCTTGTATTCTAATGTTTAAATTGGTAATGCCGTTAATAAAGTTCTATTCTATTCTATTCTAACTCTATTGAAATTATGAGACGCTGAGATATGAGACGCTAAGTTCACACACATAATTTCCGTCAAGTTTAATTTTCGGCACCGATCCACGTGACTTCCTATTCCATCCGTGCCTCTGTACCGCGTAATCACCTTTTGGCTAACCACCTGTTTCCAAGGTAATAACGATATATTATAATCCGTTCACTTTTTATTCCTGTCTCAGTAGGCTCTGTTAGTAACATGAAATTCGCCCTGTATAATACACGTCTGAGTTTACTGTTCTATGGTCTTGTTTATTGTAAGTACGATGTTGTCACGTCTTCAATAAAAATATGTGTATTCAGTACAGTTACACAGATATAACTGCAACCTTGACGATTTGACACGACCGGACACGACAGACTTTGGTTGTTGCGGTGATGCCTAATCGAATATTATTTTAGAGGTATTGAACTCTAATATTAATACTCCATAGTTACTGTAATAAGTTTATGATTATACCTATTTATTACCAGTGCATTAATATCAAAATTATTAGTCATACTCGTTAAAATGAACTGAATGAATGGAAGTCTATTAAATTAGAAAGATAAATTTCAACAAACAATAACTACTTCACGATTGACGAAGTTATCTGACAACGTAGCAAACGCACTAGAATTAAAGTACAATGATAAGTATACGGATGTTTACGCATCGGGCGCTTGAATGCGACTGACTCTCGGCTCCTCCCACTATCAATGAATTGACCTTGAAAGTTGCAGTTACATCCCAAGTAACAATTTAGGTTCTAAAAAGGTTATAAACAACTCCCAGAACCTGTTTTAGAAATATTATTACTAATGCCATTAAGCACAAATAACCTTATTTCCTAGCCCGTAGAACCTCTTGTGCAAAAAAGGGCCCAGCCCTGAAGAGGTTGTCGTTTCCAACAGGCCCTGGCCAATTTGAAACTAGATCGCATATCACAGAACCTTAATAGGCAACAGAAATAACCTTTGAAGAAGCCTAAAAATAACCTTTTTATGACCTAAAAGTTTTCAGGCTCACCTGTTTATAACCCTATAGCAAAATGCCTTTTAGTTGGTTAATTTGACCTATTCGTGGGCTTTTGGCATTTCAGAAATATTAAAAAGCATTAGTATTTAACCATTTAGTTTTAAATATGGTATAGCTTTGGTAAAAGAAGATAAACATGTACAAGTTAATGGATGCATGCATGGCGATATTCTCAGTATGAGTCTATTAGAGAAAATATATATTATTAAACATATTATGACCGATTTTTATTGCGCATACCAGTTCGTCGTAAAGTTAGGTGTAATTTAGCTGTAAAACACACGCGCCTTTAATATCTTATCAAATAGTGGTAATTCTGCATAAAAAAAAACAAATAAAAAATATAAATATTTTTTTTATTCTGATGTATACTTCAACGAAAATATGTACTTACATACTCCATTGTCTATAAATATACAAATTAATTACTCCTTTTATGATTTTAACCTATATTTAATAGGCTTAAACAGATGGTAGTGTTTAAATTTTTTTTCAAAATGGACGTCTATCAGGGGATGCTTACACGTTGCTATAAAAGCTAAAGCTAGTATCGAAAGTTATGTCATAGAACGAAAGGCTTAAAAAAGTGCAATGGGCCATAAAAACAGCTAAAACAGTGCTAACTAGCATCTTTTAGGGCCTAATAGCACTTTCAATGACCAATTAGCCGGCAAAGCCCGGGCGAATTCCAATAAATGGCTTTTAACGCATATGGCGGGATCTAGTGGCATCATCTATTACTACGCGGAATTTCTCGACACCTTTTTATTGCAATTCAGTTTGTGTTTGGTTTTGGAGGTTACCGTAATTGTGCAAATAAAAGTGTTTCTAACTTTCATTAAAAGTACATACAGGGTTGTATTTAGATTAAAAGGCAATCCGTCAATGTTTATATTTATAGAAATATTTTGGCTTTTTTTGTGTCGTGATATAATTCTTTCAAACACTTAGTTATTCCGTTATGCCAATATTGACCTCCTGCAATATCCCGTACATTAATTTTACATGGAGTAGCCAAGAAAGTTCAAGGGTCCTCCGGAAACTTGACCTCTGTATTTTAATTTAAAATTTGTAAAAGATCTTTAATGGCAACGTGATGAATGTTATGCTTCAGTGCCCACTCTTTTAGGTCTTGTTTAAAATCAATCTTCTTTAAGTCATCCATTTCACCTTCATCGAAATCCAATGAACTCGCCGGTTGCTCTAAAGCCTGGTCTTCTGTTAAGTAACTGGTACTGGCATGTTGAATATTTAATTCTTGGAGATCAGTAGATGGGGTATCAATAAGACAGTCAATACTTAATTCGAAAAATTCTTCATATGCCGTATTAATTGCAAACTAAAATTTTTTTACACTATAGAGTGGTAATTAATTTAAAAGCCGTATTTACCTGACTAGCTGTAATTCGTTGTAAATTTTGCTTGACTTTTCTTATAAATTACCCACTTCTTACAATATTTTGCCAAGCCATCCCTGTGTTTACAAAGGCTGCAGTAGTGGAACAACGTGGGAATTAAATGCCGCGACCGTTGCTCAACGGTGTTTTATTGTGACTAGTTGGTTATGCCTAATCCCATAAAGTTAAACTTCTAGCCACATGACTTTTTGCAACTCCTTTAGGTGTTAATATATGCCATATTGGCTTAAATAGGCCGCATAAAGTGCCAAATAGTTAAGCAACTGTCTCATGGCCAAGTGGCTCTAAATAGGTAACTTTTTTGATCAAATGGTTTTATTTTGGAATTTTCGTTGCCAAAATAATGCTGAAATATAACTTTTTTAAAACCTAATAGTCTTAAATCCATTAGGCCCTTGTTTAAGGCCATAACAACGTTATTGTTAACTCTTAACTTAATCTAATTAAACTTTTGTTTAACCTAAAGATCCTAGTTCCTATAAGGACAATATTTAAACTAAATATTTCCATCAAGCAAGGCAATGACTATTAGAGAACCTTTACGCGGCTAAAAGGCAACTTTAAAAACCATCAGCTTGGAAAAATGTTACTTGGGATATATCTGTTGAGCTGTACAAATATCTTCAGTAATTAAATTTGCAAACCAAATTTAAAACTTGCAGGAAATAAGTCAATATATTTAATATTAAATTGAATACTAAAGTAGATACGTCAGTTTTCGCTGCAAGTAGTATTAATATCCAAGAATGGTCTATTTGAATTCACATGAATTTTGACTGATACTCAAAATAACACATTCCTTTACACAAAACAGATCCCTGTTTATAGTCAATTATTATTTTATTGATCTATAACGAAAAATATACTTTTATATTTACATTTTATTACAAATAAATAAGTACAATTCAAAATGTAGCACATACAGGGTGTCCCAGAATTAACTACGGAAACTTCGTATACGTATTCCTTGATGACAAATAAGTAGGGTCTTTCCTATAAAAAAAATTTTTTTAGAGACTCCTGTCAGAGTTATAACCCTTTAAAGAGGGGTGGTAAAATACTGTTTTAATTTAATATCTTCTGATTGGTCCAAGATAAAAAATTAAAAATTTGGGTGAACATCATTTTTATAAAGACGCATTTCTCCTGCCACTTTTCACCTGCCCTACCCCATTCTAAGGGTGCAAATCAAGGAATCCCCCTTAATATTTTTTTTGTAACTTTCTTAGCAATTAATATTTGCAATAACAAAAAATTATTTTAGGAAGTTTTGATTATTTAGAAACTTTTTTGTTCCTTGTCGTTTTTTGCGAAATCGTTTCGGTTTGGAGTAAAAAAATAAAATATAGGACCATGTCAATTGAGTATTGTGTATCGCGATCAAGTAGCGCACATTTTACCATTTAAAGAGTTAAAGGGTTATAACTCTGACAGGAGTCTCTAAAAAAATTTTTTTTATAGGAAAGACCCTACTTATTTGTCATCAAGGAATACGTATACGAAGTTTCGGTAGTTAATTCTGGGACACCCTGTATATTAACTAAAAACGTTTAATACAACTTTGAAATTAATCAAGCAGAAGTAAAAAAATCATTTTTACAAATGTATAATAAAACTTTTAAATTATTCAAGCAGTGGTAAAAAAAATATTTAATCATTTTTGAGTTTGACATAAAAACACAGTACTCAAATTTTATATCCATATTTTTTAAAGTCTACAATTTTACATCCAAATGGCATCGTAGTGTGATATTATTGTAATAGTGGCTGTAGGGTAATAAAATTTCACATCCAATGGGTTAGTTAAGGAAACTACTACAGTACAAATTTGATTTTCCTGGTCCGCCCCAGGTGGAGTTGCATTTGACTTATATATGTAGATGTTTTGATAATGTTCTTTATAACAGAAGTTCTTCAGAATTTTTTCAAACAATGAAAAAAATATTTTAATAAATTACATAAAAGCAAATAAAAACAAATACAGATGCAGATTTAGATATAACGTGTAAATGTTGTCGGGGTATTCGTATGATCAATCCTCTTCCATTATATAACTGGAAGAATCAGAATCACTATCAAATCAAAAATCGGAATCGTCAGAATCTGATTCCTCCAATGAAATAATTAAAGGAGGAATATTGTCATGTGAGCAGTTTCCCATGTAAGTAGTCCAACCTGCCAAAATAAGTTCGTCTGTATGTCTACAAAAATTTCGCCACATGTCTGGTGTACATTTAGTCAATGTTTCTGTCCACGTTTTTTTAACTCTATTCTGGTCAAGATAAGTAGATGTTATATGTTTGTTATAATATGTCTTAGTAAACCCCCATGCTAGTTCTATTGGATTGTAATTACAATGGTATGGTGGTAGCCGAAGTACTTCATGTCCTCGTTGTTTTAAAATTTCATCCACTACATATATCTTTTCGTCAGTTTTATAAGGTAAGATTATTGAGTACAGTTGTTCCTTTGTCATTTTTGTGTCAAACGTAATGTTATTGTTAATCAACCCAGAGATAATAGAATATTAGTCTATGTAATCAACCATTCCTGCAACATCGCTTTTTTCGCTAAAATAGGGTGGTTTGTTAAGTTGAACTGAATGGTATGGCGCGTTTTTCTTGAAATACAGATAGAGCAGTAATGTGTTGATTAACAACCCAGTTTTTAAAAAGGTCACTATTCATACTTTTGTTATAGTCAAAGTTTGTATTCGAAGACTAGTAACAAGTCGTCACATCCTTCCAAAAATCATCCAGTATCGTGTGAGCGTGTAAAATAGTAAACCGCTTTCCTTCGGATTTTACACGAGCTGGATTACTTTTCAGGTCAGAATCGTGTACCCACTGACGCACTGAACTACCATTTTGATAGATCCATGTTTCATCTAGGTACACGAATGTAACTCTCTCAGTCAGATTCTTTAGTTGTTTATATTTCCGAATGAAAGTGATTTTACTAATTTTAACGTGTCGTTGTTCACATAAAATATGTCGTCCATTTACTTTTTTAAATTTGTATCCCATTAATTTTATAAGTTTGTATAGTGTAGTGTGTCCCCCTTTAAAATCAAAATTCTGTTTAGCATCATAGCATCAGTCCAAAGTAAAATGTTCATTTTTAGAATGGTAGATCGAAATCTGTCGCTGTAAATCTTTTTTAAAATAAACTTTTCAAATGTATCAGTTTTACTTCCTTTATCTGCGACTTTCTTATTATTTTTCAATCCTTAATAATTCTTCGTTTTTTCCAAACACTAATCTAAAAAAATTAAGCATTTAGAATGTTTGTCATATTAATTAGTTTAAAAAAATATACCTCAGTTACACAAAGGTAGATATGAGATTTAAAAATATTTAACAAAATTTTGAATTAAATTATAGTTACAAAAATGTTTAATTTAAAAATGTGAAATCTGACAACGTTGTTTATAATTTATTATGATATCTGTCAAAAACGGTTATGTATCATGTTAATAAAATAAATTTTATTTAAAAAGTGATACATATTTATAAAATCATTACAAAAACCTCTTTCAATTAATCTAATGCAAAATATATAACTTTATGTTAGCTTTCACAAACTAGGATTCATTTAAAAGAAATAGCAAAATGGTAGGCACTTACCTTAAAGATCTGAGCCAATTGATTTAAATACACACTTTCGCTGCTGTTGCTTTATTTCTTAAACATACCATAACATTTAATGATGTTGTTATGTATTTCTATACTGATTTTTTTGGCATTGCTTATTGAATATTTCTATCTTTAAAAATTTTAACCTTTGATAATATGAGCTGTCAATATTTCGACAGTAGGACAGGACGTTTTCAGTTTAGGTAACCCGTGATGTTAGGATTATATGGTGTGTTACAAACGAAACAGATTTTGGTTCGACTTTGGGCATGTTGTCACCTTGGGAATAATCAACGTCAAACGCCATTTAGTAAGGGAGCAAAGAAGGGTTGTTTAAATAAATATACGTAACAAATTTTGTTATTTATATTTATTTAAACAATTAAATTGTTAATAACAAATTTTCTAGGCAACTGATCAAAAAGCAGATTGAATTTTCGGATTTAGCAAGTCAAAAAACATTTAAAAAACTTTGCTGCTTGTGTAAGGACCTCAATCAGCCACGGAATCATCCTTTGCTTCCTGAATAATTCTTAATGCTGACTTTTTAAATATTTTGAAATTCGCGCCATTCTAAATGACTTTTTCCCAAGCTGACGTCACTAAAGATGCGCAAGAACACACCATACAATCCTGACATCACGTACCAACCCAACAAAATGAAGTGCCCAATCCAAAAAATAAAATGCATAGTCTACTGAGATAGGAATAAGAAGTGAACGGATAATATGTGTAATTTTGATGGTTGAGATTTAGGTTGTCAAAAAGATACAGTCCATTTTTTCTTAATTTTAAGTAGTTTATAATCAATATTGGTTTAGTTCTAAGGCTTTGGAATAAAGCTGAGTTGTTATAAACTACCGGAGTTTAATTGAGCTTATTGGGGCTCAACACTGGTAATTATTGCAGTTTATAATGTCCCCTGACGCTTTATCGAATCGATTGCAAAAACCGCATTCCGATCGATCTTACTTTACCAATTTCGTAGGTTTTGCTGATTTTAGTGCTTTATTTCTTCGACTACAGTTGTTATTAAAAAAATACACTAGTTTATAAAGATACACCTTTTTTTTGTAAAATTGAAATAGTTTTGCTATTTTCTCTAAAGATAATTTTAATGTTTTACTATATTTTCTTTTATTACTGCTATTTATTTGTAGCATTATTACCATTGATATAAGCTTATATATTTCAGGTTTCCAATCTGCGCGAAAAAGTTGGCGACGTCTCTTTGGAAAATTTCATGGAACATGTTCTTTTTGTGGACAATTTTTCTGTGATAAATTACTATTTTTTAACCATTTCTATATTTACCACTTTTTAGTTAACTCTAAAAAATCTTTTTGCTCGAGAAGGAATCATTCTACTACAAAACACATTAACCCACCCGATCTTTGTAATTTAAACGAGCAGATGAGGACTAACAGTGAACAAAAATCTTTTAAATGTAAAATTTGTGCGAAATGTTTCAAACAATCCAGTACTTTAAAAAGCCATATTAGAACTCACACTGACGAGAAACCTTTTAAATGTAAAATTTGTTCAAGATGTTTTACACAATCCGGTAATTTAAAAAGGCATATTATAACTCACACTGGTGAAAAACCTTTCAGATGTGAAATTTGTTTAAAATGTTTCACACAAAAAGTAAGCTTAAAAGAGCATATTACAATTCACACTGGTGAAAAGCCATTTAAATGTGAAAATTGTTCAAAATGTTTCCCACGACAAACGGAATTAAAATTGCATATTAAAATTCACACTGGCGAGAAACCTTTTAAATGTGAAATTTGTTCAAAATGTTTCACACAACCTTTCCATTTAAAAAAACATATTAGAACTCACACAGACGAGAAACCTTTTAAATGTAAAATTTGTTCAAAATGTTTTATACAATCCAGTAACTTAAAAACTCATGTTAGAACTCACACTAACGAAAAACCTTTTAAATGTGAAATTTGTTCGAAATGTTTCAAACATTCCAGTAGTTTAAAATTTCATATTAGAACTCACACTGATGAGAAACCTCTTAAATGTGAAATTTGTTTAAAATGTTTTACACAATCCAGTAGTTTAAAAAGGCATATTATAACTCACACCGGTGAAAAACCTTTCAGATGTGAAATTTGTTCAAAATGTTTCACACAAAAAGTTAGTTTAAAAGAGCATATTAGAATTCACACTGGTGAAAAGCAATTTAAATGTAAAAATTGTTTAAAATGTTTCCCACGACACACGGATTTAAAACAACATGTTAGAATTCACATTGACGAGAAACCTTTTAAATGCAAAATGTGTTTAAAATGTTTCTTAGAATTCGGTGATTTAAAAAGGCATATTAGAACTCACACTGATAAAAAATTATTTAAATGTGAAGTTTGTTCAAAATGTTTTACACAAAAAAGTAGCTTAAAAGAGCATATAAGAATTCACACTGGCGAAAAGCCATTTAAATGTGAAAATTGTTCAAAATGCTTCCTACGACAAAAGAATTTAAAAAAGCATATTAGAATTCACACTGGCGAGAAACCTTTTAAATGCGAAATTTGTTCAAAATGTTTCCGACAATCTTTTGATTTAAAAAAACATATTAGAACCCACACTGGCGAGAAACCTTTTAAATGTGAAATTTGTTTAAAATGTTTCATACAATCTGGTCACTTAAAAACGCATATTAGAACTCACACTGGTGAAAAACCTTTCAGATGCGAAATTTGTTCAAAGTGTTTCACAGAAAAAGCTAGCTTAAAAAAGCATATTAGAGTTCACACTGGTGAAAAGCCATTTAAATGTGAAAATTGTTCAAAATGTTTCGCACGACAAACTGATTTAAAACAGCATATTATTAGAATTCACGCTAACGAGAAACCTTTTAAATGAAAAATTTGTTTAAAATGTTTCTTAGAATTCGGTGATTTGAAATGACATATTAGAACTCACACTGATGAAATCATTTTTTTTTTAATTTTGTGCTTTTAGTCACATAACCGAATGTTTTTAGCCATGTTATAATGTAAATTAAATTTCAAATTTGATTGGAATGTAACCCCCAAATCTTTATAACTATCTTTTTCGTTTAGAGGGACTCCATTCATGCTATAACAAAAAACAACTGGATGCAGTTTTCTTGTAATTTAATTTAATTTTATATTAACTAAACCATTCTGTAAATATTTCTGTAGTTCCAGACAATCTTTTAAAATCATCAGCAAATAACAGACAATCTGAATGTTTTACGTAAAAAGGCAAGTCATTTATGAAAATTGTGAAAAGAAGTGGATAGATATTACTACCTTGGAGTACCCCAGAAGTAGAAATGTAGGTTTCAGATAGCTTTCTACTGACACGCACCGCTAGTGGTCTTTGAGAAAGCTAACTTTGTAGGAGTTAAAGCCTTATTTGAGATGCTATACTTTCTAAGTTTTTGGACCAAAAGCTGATGATCTACTTTATTAAATGCTTTCTCTAGGTCAGTATAAATGACATCCAATTGTTTTTTTATTATCAATGGCATTAACAGCGAAGTTAGACATAATAAATAATTTATAGACAGTTAACCTGTCATTCACGAAACCATGCTGTTGCTCTATATACGATCTTTAATAAAATCCAGAATACTTTCATTAATAATTATTTCAAAATTTTTTGCTGTAGAATTTAATGTACTAATAACTCTATAATTTTCATCACCTTTAAGTAGTTTTAATAATTTTTAATCTTTATTTTGTGTTACATTTTATTTATATTTTATTTATTTATTTATATTTATATAAAAAAAAAGGTTTACAATTCTTGGCATTACAATTATAAAAAATTAAATTTAAATGCATATTAAATAAAGCACCTGTATGTGCTAAAAGTACTTATTAGATTATGTTATATAAAAAAAATTAGAACAAACATATAAAAAAGTAAGTAAGAAAAAATAATAATAACAACAATTAATATAAATATAAATAACAAAAAGAAAAGAAAAGGTAAGATAAGAGGTTGTCTACAGTATACATTTATAGCTATCAACATTAGAAGCAATGTACTGCTTTGATTTTTTTTGAAATGATTTTAAACTTTTACATTGTTTGTTAATTTGATGAAATTGTTATTTCCTTTTATATTTCTATTTCTACTATGTTTGATATTTTGAATTATTGTGACTATGCATTGCTCTGTAAATGGTGTTTTACTCTTGGGCAATAAAGCTATTATTATTATTATATACATTGTTGTATGTCCTAACTGTAGTTTAGTTACCGTTATGGAATCACTACAAAACCAAAGTTTGACCGATTAATGCGCATGTCAGTGACATGCTTCGGTACGAAACTGATTTTGCTGCAAGGCGCGTCGGGACAGTTTTTTATACTCAATATTGACTAGTCATACAGCCATTAGCTCGGCCTTTATATTTTAAAAAGAGATGAACGTTTACTGTCCTATTGATGTTGTAGCATTTACAAATTCCGTTATATGTTAACAAACTGCTAATGTGTGTTAAATAGTGTTGTAACCTTTTTTTATCGGTAGATGGTAAATGCTCGTCTTAAGGTTCACTATTGCGAACGGCACTCAGTTGGTTGTTGGAGAGCGAGCGTGGGTTCGGGCGAGCTCAATGAAAAATTATCGAAATAAAAAAAGAGTATATTTAATAATGTAATAAAAGTTAAAAGGGACAAAAAAATGAAAGAGAAAGGAAAATGGGCGCCACTTATTTTTTTTATCCTAGGGATGGGGAAAGATAAGAAACCCAGATAAAAGATATATAAATTAGATAAGATAACCCGGCAGATTATTATTTTTAGAGTTGAAATTACACACTTTTATTTAGGAAACAAAAAGTAATTATACTTACACTTTTCCTTACTTATCCTTATGGTTAAAATTCAAACTTGTAAGGTAAGAAAATTTTTGATAAATCAAAATTTAGTTACTTTAAAAAAAACATATTAGATTAACTGAAAATATTGATCAGAGCAACATGATCTAGAAAGGAAAAGAAAATATCGAGTTAAACTATTAACAATATGTAGGATATATGTATGTGCTTTTGACTTTTTATTTTTATTTGTAAAGGTTTCTTTAGTGTTTTATATGTATATCTTTTTATTTGGCTAAGTTCATATTATGTTCTAAAGTGTAAATTTGGCAACTATGTAGAGCCCTTAGCCCTGCGAGGCAGTGTAAGTTAAAACGAGAACGAGTAAAGTTGTTTTAAGAGAATCATTAGTGTTTTATTCACAAAATCAATATTTAATCAAATCAAAAAAAAAATATACAGTCCACAAATCAGTACAAGATCAATATAGAGAAAATAAGGTGTGTTGATCACCAAACACAATATTTATTATTTGTAAATAATAAACCACAAATACAAACATAGAGGCAGATATGTACCTATATTAAAATAGTAAAAACATATTAAACAATCATCTTTGTGATCATTCTAAAATCATATTTTATTTATACAAGGATAACAGCTATGTATATGATATTTGTTATCTACTATGTACCCTGTGAAGCTAAAAGTGAAATTATTGAGCTAGACAAAAAATTATTAAAAATCATCTTTTGCTTTTTTTATTAACTCGAGTTAAAGGAGTAATTACATATGAAAATATAGATATTAAATAGTCAGATAAGAAATACAGGTAAAAAAATAAATAATAAATATGAGAGTAAGAAATACAAAAAAAACTACACCTCTGTTAGTTTAAATACGGCACTGCACTTTTATCGCTGAAGGTAGTTCGGTATGATGTATACAATAAAAATAAATTTTCCAGAGAAATAAACGGTACTTTCATATGCGATAAAGGCATAAAGATAATACAAAAACTTACTTTAGCTTCTTAGTGTTTCAAAGATAGTTTAAAAATCAGATTGTTTCATTCTCTCGGTAAAAGATACGGAAAGATATAATGTTAAATCTCGACTCTACTCTGGTCTCGATTAACAGGTAGCTTGAGAATAAACCATCACTGAATCTTCATAGGTGTCTAGTAACGAAATACTGTAATTCTGAATCATCTGCAGTCATAATTACTAGATATTTGAAGTAATCTTAAAGATAGCACTGTCTGGAAATCTTCAGATAAACCTTCAATCGGAACAAACGAAACTAGGCACTAGAAACACTTAATAACTTCGTAATTTTAAGAAAAAGAAAAAAACCGCGAAAGTTGAAACTAAATGACTTGATGGTTCGGTGAGCAACAGCCTCACCCCAAGTACCGGCAATTGCATCTGTTCGTCTCTTAAATAAACTTTTGCGCAGCACGTGATTAAACAGAGGGATATGATTGGTCAGTAAACAAATCGATAATTCTCGAACATTCTTTATCCTTTTTGATACAAGTTTCTTGTCACGTAAGCCCTTTTTCAGCAATTGTTTGAATCTGGTGGAAGGTTTTAACAACAGAGTTGGCATCTATTTAAAAAAGAAATTTAATAACAGGGTTTTTTAAAAACGCTACAGTGTTAATTCAGCAAATTCGCATTCATTGTACTTTTCTGTTTTTTATAAGTAATAAATTTATTCTCTGTTTGCATTTCAAATAGTTCACTTGTTCTATTGTAAAAAATAAAGTTTAAAAAGAAATAGTTTTCGGATTAATTTTCTTAACTGGCGCAGTCAGTAGGATTAACGACGTATTGAAAAGTCGCGGTATCTGTAATGTATATAACTAATTAGTCAATAATTAGTTTTAAATCAGTTCGTATCTTAGTTATTTTAATGTGATACTTATATTCTACCAGTTAGGTGCGGCAACACCGCCAGCAAATTAGTATGTAACATATGCTATGTTGTATTTGGTCGCTCGAATATTAGAATATATTGCTAGTTAGTATCAGCAATCGAATTAGTATAGTTCTTTGTGACATTACTATTCTATTAAAGCATATTCGAAAACCTACAAGTGAAGTTTTCATTAAATATCCTAATTACAGTGCTAAACATTACAGTATCGATAACCGATTTTCAAGTCACGGCTAGTTTTTACTATTTACGTTGATAAGAACCATTTATGGTAAGTACCAAGTTCCTTTTCACCCCTTCTCCGCTTGAAAAATTTAGAATAGGTAATTAGCAATTAAGTAACTGATATTTAATTTCAAAGAATTTACAGCTTTATTTAATAAATAAATAGAAATACAACGTTAATAAAAAATTATTCTATGAAGATACCGATATCGAAACACAGTAGTAGTAAAGTCGTCATGGCGAGCACATCGGATGAGTGTGTACAATGTGGAGACAATTTTATAGTGAATTCAAAAGCGGTTACTTGTAAACTATGTAAAGATAAATATCATTCTCAGTGTATTAAAATGAAAGATAATACCCTAAGAGCGATAAATGAATGCCCAAACATATGTTGGTATTGTGATCCGTGCATTACGAGATTAGAGGAGAAGATTAATATCAGTCAGCAGATAAAAACATGGAGGTAGCAACTAAAAAGTTATTAGAAGATGCCAAAAATGTGGTAGAATCAGTAAAAAACACGAAAGTTCATGAAAATCGTAAGATGTCATATGCTGATAAAGTAAAACAATCCGATAATCCAGTGATAATAAGGCCAAAGAATAAACAAGATAGTGCAGCAACAAAAAAAGAAATAGAGCAAAAAATTAAACCAGCTGATATTGCCGCAGCAATCAAAACAATTAAACCGTCGGTCAAGGCAGTATTTTGATTAAATGTGATAACGAGGACTCTGTACAAAAAATTAAAAACAAAGTAATAAATGATCTATCAGATAAATATAATGTTGAATTACCTACAGTTTTAAGACCTAGAATATTAATTGTTGGAGTAAAATAAGCGACTAGCGATGCTGAAAATAAATTCGTTGCCGATATAAAACGTCAAAACCTTGAAGACATTCAGGGAATTGATGATATTAAAATAATCAGAAAATACAAGCCCAGAAATAAATATCATGTCAATGTAATCATGGAGGTATCACCCATAACTTTTGATCACTTAATAAAAAAGGAACGTCTGTTTGCAGGATGGCAGAGTTATCCGGTATATGAGCATGTCAGTGTTTGCCGTTGTTTTAAATGTTGGCGGTACAATCATAAAGCTGAAAATTGTACTTCGACTAGAATTGTACGTCCTGAGTGTAATGGTGAACATAAAAGCTCCGAATGTAATGAAGTGGTAAAAATAAATATAGTTTAAAAAAACTAAAAAACACGCTTTTATAAAGCATGTTTCTGAAAAACATCGAACTAAAAAGTAAAAAATAATTTTCAAAATAAAATTAAAACAAAAATAAATGAAAAATACTAGTATTATTGTGAAAAAAGCGTGGGTGCTGCATACCATATTTTTCGAATGTCAAGTCTTCGTGGCCAGGACAATAAAAAGTGACAAGTGAAACTGGCTAGATGTCGAAAGAAAAGAGGCTCTAATACAAGAGGAAAAAGAAGAAGTTTTTATAGTATGGTTTCCAATTTTTCCAGCATTTGTCTGTAAACAATAAATAGCACAGAATAAGGTATAATCTTTGATAAATAGTATGGTTTAATTTATTAGTAACTTAAAGTTCACCAAATTTTTAAGGTTTTAAGTCATTATGTCACATTTTTAAGTGAAAAGTAGCTAAAGTGATCGAGTTGTGAATTTGATCATATATTTTGACATTAATTTCAGATCTTCATACTGTTGTTTATTACAACTAGAAAAATGGATGGTTTCAAAGATGCATCAAATCCATTATTGAATTATAGAATCGAAGGTAACCCTAAAGATTTGTTGTCTAATATTAAAACCGAAAAAATTGAAGTCGAAGAATGTAAACCCGAATTCGAGAAGTTGCATCAATTTGACTTTTATATGACGAAAAGGGGAAGTTCTGTAGAAAAAGTTTCTACAACTAAAAGTGATGGGTTAATAAGCAACGAAAATATAAAAACTGAAAGTGTTAATTCAAATAAGGGTATTCAAGAAAGAAAAAGTGATATCGAAATTAAGACAGAAGTTATACAGCGTACATTTGAATTCCCTGGTTGTACAAATGCTATCCATGATTTTGTTAAAAATAGACAGACAGTACAAACAACCAAAATGTGTCCCAAGAAAAAATGTAAGCATTTTTTAATATTTATATATTTTAATTTTCCTCGCGCAGGCAATTTGAAGTTTAATCAAAAACTTTTAACCACATATCTCTAAACTATTGACATATAAACTTCGAGTTTGTAGTATGTGATTATATTGTAAGTATAATAAATTGCATTGATGATGTTTAAGATACGCAAAACAGATGGATTCAATTCTTTTTGGAAATTTTGAAAGGAAATAAAATTTGAATAAATTTTAAAATAACCGAAAAATATTCAGTTCATCACGTAGGTAAAGTTAGCAGTGGAAGTATAGCAGTTTTAAAATTTGACTAGATAATTTCAAAAGGCTCATTGAAGGCTAATTTGGTACCCCATTGCGAAATTAAGTGCTCCAATGGTTTTCGAAAAAATAAGGAAACTGCTAACTTTACGTAAAGTTAGCAGTGGATTATAGAAACTGCTATAAAAATAGATTTTCAGAATTTAAAAATGGATAGACAATTAAAGGCTTATTGAAGGCTCTAAGAAATTGCAAAAATATTTATAACTTTTTGTGCATAAATAGTATTTTTAACAAAAAATGAAAAACTGCTGACTTAACCTCCAAAATCCATTATAGCATATATTTTCTAATTACACATGTAATAAATAATTAAAGACTAATTACAGACTCTACGAAAATGTAAAAATATTTATAATTTGCTAATTATTAATATAATTATTTAACAAAAACTATTCTAGCACCAACTTCAGACCGCTGCTGTATTTATTCAAATAAAATAAAATGATATTTTTTGTAAAATAACTGTCAAATAATTAAAGGCTAATTAAATGCTTTATTAAAATGTAAATATATTTATAGTTTTCCAATTATTATTATAATAATTTAACAGAAACTATTTTAGCTTCAACTTCGGACCGCTGTTGTAGTTATTCAAATAAAATAAATACAGCAGCGATTTGAATTTGGCGCTAAAATAGTTTTTGTTGAATTAATATATTAATAATTAGATAATGATAAATGCTTTTATCTATTCCTTTGACAGTAAATGTTATTTATACTCATTGTCACCATGCAGGGTAAGTAAGCTATAACACACAGTTGTGCGTAATGATACGTCATGTTGGAATGACGTATCATTACGCACAACTGTGCGTTATAGCTTACTTACCCTGCATGGTGACAATGATTATAAATGACATTTACTGTGAAAGGAGTAGATAACAGTACAGTACGTACGTCATATATTTTTTTAGAGATGTCAAATATTTAGAATTGAAATTAAAATATTGAGTCGTAGATAAAGCATAGTACGTAACTCGAGTGGTAAGAGGTATTACGAACTCGTGTAATTACGCACTCGCCGCTACGCGACTTCGTGCGTAACTTTTCCACTCGTACGTAATGTCCTACTTACCACTCTTGTTACGTAATATACTGTTACATTTTCATAGAGCCTTTAATTAGCCTTTAATTAATTGACAGTTATTTTACAATGTAACGGGATATCCGAATAAGGAAAGGACCTTTAGCTGAAAGACAATTTCTAGATTATTCGAGAATGTTCTCTCTTTCTAGGTTTCTAGTGTTTACCATTTAAGTTCGATTTATGTTCATTCTAGAATGTTCTTTTGTTTTATGTAAGGGGTAAGGGGATGTATGGGCAGTTAATTTGAATAGTTCATTGTATTTTCAATCAGTTTAAACGTTACCCAGCAGAGTTCTGTGTATCTTAACAATTTTGTGAATAAATTGTGTAAAAGTCCCCATCCATAAGTGTTTCAATATCATTTTTTATTTTATTTAAATATATACATCAGCGGTTTGAATTTTGCGCTAAAATAGTTTTTGTTGAATTATTATATTTATAATTAGATAATTATAAATGCTTTTACATTTTCATAGAGCCTTTAATTAGCCTTTAAGTATTTGACAGTTATTTAATAACAAATATCATTTTTTTTTATTTGAATAACTACAACAGCGGTCTGAAATTGGCGCTAAAATAGTTTTTGTTAAATTATTATATTAATAATTAGAAAACTAAAAATATATTTACATTTTTATAGAGCCTTTAATTATTTGACAATTATTTTACAAAAAATATCATTTTTTATTTTATTTGAATAAATACAGCAGCGGTCTGAAGTTGGTGCTAGAATAGTTTTTGTTAAATAATTATATCAATAATTAGCAAATTATAAATATTTTTTCATTTTCGTAGAGCCTTTAATTAGCCTTTAATTATTTACTACATGTGTAATTAGAAAAGATAAGCTTTAATGCAGTTTGGCAATAATTGTCATATAGGGTTAAGTCAGCAGTTTTTCATTTTTTGCTAAAAATACTATTTATACACCAAAAATTATAAATATTTTTGTATTTTCTTAGAGCCTTTAATTAGCCTGTTGGATTTGGTGTTAAATTAAGTTGTTGAATAAACAAATAACGTGAACCAGGTTTTATTATTTTGAACTTTTATTTTACTAACATATAAACTAATAATCTATTTTTACTTGGCAAGGTCATAAATACCTCCTCATTTATATCTCCATAAAGAAATGCGCTTCGTACATCCATTTGATGAATAGGTTTACATAACTTAATTGCAACTACAAGAAGGATTCTAAATGTTGTTAATTTTGCCACTGGGGCGTATATATCATACAAATCATCACTGCTTTCTTGTTGAAAACCACGAGCCACTAAGCGCGCTTTAAAATCATTTTCATTTTTTATTTTAAAGACCCATTTACTTTCTATAACTTTTTTATTAACCGGCCACGGCACTTCACTCCACGTATTATTTTCGCGAAGCACGGTCAGCTCTTTTTCCACTGCACACTATTTTTACCGGACACTGCCTCTTCGAGAGTAACTGGCTCTTCTTCATTCGAGTAAAAGCACATATCAGCTTCACTCATATCATACTCTCGCATCCATGCTGGTTTCTTAATTTCACGTTTTCCACTTCTCACTGTCACTTCTCCAGAAATTTCTTCTTCCGATGAAGTATCTTCTTCTGGTTCCTCCAAATTTCTTAATATTTCAATTTCAGGATCAAGAATAACATTATGATCATCATTTTCGGTTACGTCTTCATCCTCATTTTCAGAATCTAATAATACAATTTTGTTATCATCCCTTATATGTGTCCCTTTTTCTTCTATCTCGGGAATAAAGACCATATCTCTGTGTATTTGTACCTTATTTTTGTTTAGGAAGTATACTCGATAACCTTTAACTTCTTCTGAGTATCCCACAAAAATTCCAATTTCATTTTTAGCATCTAGCTTTCTACGTTTTTGTTTCGGAATGTGTACACTAACTTTTGATCCAAATTCTTTGAAAACTTCAACATTACAATTCTTTTTATACCATGCCTGAAACGGCGTTTGATCCTTTTGTGGGCTTTTCCTGCACGATTTATTGAAAATATTGCAGAATTTGCTGCCTCAGCCCAAAAAAATTTACTCAGGCCAGAACTCTGTAATAATGTTCTTACAGATTCTACTATTGTCTTATTTTCTCTTTCTGCTCTACCATTCTGTTCAGGGGTATATATGCAAGTTTTTTGGTGAACTATTCCTTTTTTGTTACATATTTTTGAAATCTTTTCATTTACAAACTCCAAACCGTTGTCTGTTCTTAATATTTTTATCTTATTTCCAGTAACATTTTCTGCCATAGCTATAAAGTTTTCTATGTTTCTTTCAACTTCCGATTTATTCTTTAAAAAATAGATATATCTATATCCAGAATAATCATCTTTTAATAATAAAAAGTATTTTGCCCCACCAAGTGATTCAGCTTCAATAGGACCACATAAGTCACTATGGATAAGCTCACAAGTATTCTCTGCTCTTGATTCACTAACTGAAAATGGAAGTCTATGCTGTTTACCAGCAAGACATATTTCACAAAATGGTTTTGGATCATCAGTGAATTGTATATTATTTCTTTTTAAAACCTTCTGTACTTGATCAAAATTAATATGTGCCAATTTTCTATGCCAATCATGTATACTTATGACTGCATTACACTGTAATGGCTGCATATCAATGTTTTGGGTAAATTTTTTAATTTTAAACTGCATTTTATATAAATTTCCTTGTATTTCTGCTATAGCTCTTACTTTACCCTTTATATCTATTAATTCACATTTATTTTTATTTGAATGCATTTCATAATTTTTATCCAGTGTAGTACTTAATGAAAACAAATTTACTGACAAATCTGGTACATATAATACATTGTTTAAATCTGTACTCACCCATTCGCTTCCATTCCAAGCTGTTACTTGTACTGTACCTATACCTTGTACATCTACTAGTGTTCCATTTCCTACTCTAACTTGCCTTTTTTCTGGTAGTTTTTCCATTAGTCTGAATTGTCCTTTGTCGAAACACATGTGTTCTGTAGCTCCACTGTCCATCCACCAATAGTCTGGTTTCAATTTGACTTTGTCTAATACATCATCAGAACACTTTAATAGAATTGATTCACTTACAAGGGCTTGATCACCTGCTTTTCTGTTATCCCTTTTCTCTTCTTCTTCTTTTCTCTTCTTGAACCAACAATCTTGCATTAGATGTCCTGGTTTCTTACAAAAATGACACTCCTTTTTGCTTGTTCTGCGACAATCTTTCTGCATATGACCAATTTTATTACACTCAAAACATTTCATGTCTTTTCTTGACTTGACGAACTTTGTTGTCGATGCTAATGCCGTATGTCTTTCTACATTTTTACCTCTTTCTTCTTCCAACATTAATCTTGACATAAGATCAGTCAATGTTTGTTTATCTGTGGGTGTTGACTCCCAAGCTGATATAAAATGTTTCATATTTTCGGGTAATGACATTAATACCTTGGTAATTATCATTTTGTCACTTATTTCTTCTCTCAATGACTTTAATGTGCCTTTTATTTCCTCTAACTGTGACATAAATTCTGCTGCTTTTCCTTCTGTATATTCTAATGAAAAGAATCTTTGAGTCAATACATGTACACTTACTTGAGATTGATGCTCATAAATTGCTTTAAGCTTTGTCCACATTTCGGCTGCTGTTTTGCATGACAAAATATGTGTAACTACTTTTTCTTCTAGCCTAGAGACTATAATTTCTTGTGCTTTGGCATCTTTACTATCCCATTCTTCTGTAGTTGTAGCTGGTCTCTGTACTGCTCCACTTACTATCTCAAAATATCTTTTGGACTTTAGCGTGATCTCTACCTGAAACTTCCATGTAGTCCAGTTTTCTCCATTGAGTTTTGCAATGCCTATCAATCCTGTCTGGTCCATCGTTTTATGTGTGTCGAACGTCGTATTCTTACTAACTGACCCCAAACACTGGGTATTTTCTTTTATCTGCTTGTTGCTTGCCGGCGTCGATTATTTTTTGCTTAATTTTTAATTTAACACCCTTTTAGGCGAATCTGGGCCCATAACCTGTTGGATTTGGTGTTAAATTAAGTTGTTGAATAAACAAATAACGTGAACCAGGTTTTATTATTTTGAACTTTTATTTTACTAACATATAAACTAATACAACCACGTTTTACTACCTTACTTGAGGGCTAACTGTTTTCTTCTTTTTTTACACATAACATGACATTTGTCATGGCCTCTTTTCTAAGAATAAATAGTTTTATTGTCAGTTTCCAACATAGCCTTTAATTGTCTATCCATTTTTGAATTCTGAAAATCTATTTTTATAGCAGTTTCTAAATCTACTGCTAACTTTACGTAAAGTTAGCAGTTTCCTTATTTTTTCGAAAACCATTGGAGCACTTAATTTCGCAATGGAGTACCAAATTAGCCTTCAATGAGCCTTTTGAAATTATCTAGTCAAATTTTAAAACTGCTATACTTCCACTGCTAACTTTACCTACGTGATGAACTGAATATTTTTCGGTTATTTCAAAATAAATTTCTTCCCGGGATGAACTGAATAGTCTTCGGTTAATTCAAAATAAATTTCTTCCTGGGATGAAAGGAGATTTAACTTGAAACTCGGCTTTCGTTCTTCAAAATGGCGGACGGCTCTAACTCGTCTCCAAATAAAATTAATAGCTACTCGTAGCCTCACAGAGGTGGCAATAACCCTAATAATGAAATTAATAATCAGAATTCCATACCTTAATGAATTACAATCAAGTAGAATCAGTTTCTGGTTTCTCCATATTATTGAGAATAAATTAATTTTAAATACACGTGTAAATTCAGTCAACGATCACAAAAACTGGTGTTTTTGCGAAAGTAAAACTACGTGAAATTAGATGTTAGTAATATTAAAAAAAAAATCATCTCAAATTTATATAAATAAAATTATTAACTGAAACAATAAAACTAACTTACTTGTATTTTGAGGAGTGGTTAGCACGTAGACATATATTAAAATGAACGCAAATATCTATCATAGCGAAAAAAGAAGACTTCTAATATCAGACAAGTCCGTGACGCGTTCTCCCAGTCCGACACCCGAAACATGTCAATTTTTACCATTTTTGTCATAATCTTTTAAAAATGAATGTAAAACATTGTGATAAACTTGTCCGACAAAAAATGTGACGCGTTCGCACAGTCCGACACTCGAAACATGTCAATTTTGAGCCTTATAGTTTCGTGAGTATAACTTGTCGAACAAAAGCAACACATGATTCATTAATGATTTTAATAAGAAGATTATATAGACTAACCTTATTCGCTCCGAGTGAAGCCATGGTAGGGGAAATTAAATCGACTGAAGCGTTCGCAGTGGTTACTTTCGGCGTTACGGGAGGCTATTATTACTAAAATTGTAAGCAAGTACGTGTCAAAGTATTTATTTTAATTTAATTTTTATAAATTAAATAAAAAATGAGACACCAGAGTTGTTGTGTTGTAAATTGTAAAAATACTAGTATAAAAAGTAAGTGCAAATTTTATAAATTTCCAACTGCTGCATGGAAAATAAATCAACGGAATCAGTGGATAGCTGCAGTTAAAAGGCTAAAGTAAGTCGTACTATACATAACCTTAATTTTATCAATAACAATAATTCAAAGAATTGAAAACCTTTTCAAAATTTTTAAGTTTAATAAAAGTTAATACTTTTGAAGAGATTCTGTGATGAAAAAATATAATATTTAATAAATGCTTAAATTTAAATTCTAAAAAAAAAGATTACACATGTTCTAACATTTTGTATACACGTGATATTTTAGCGCTGATGGATCACAGTGGGTTCCCAAGCCATACGGTTGTATTTGTAGTGATCATTTTATTGGAGACGAGAATTCATATTTTTTATAACTGTTTTTTTTTTACTATTATGTATAATATTTATTTATTTTTGTGTTCCTTGCTATTGACATACGTATTAAAAACACTCTGACAGCCTCCCGTAGTTCAGAGTTCAGATTTTGTGTGGCGCTGCAGTCACACTCGGAGCGAATACGGACGCATAAAAAAGTGACGTGTTCTCCCAGTCCGAATCCCGAAACATGTCAATTTTGACTATAACTTCTCGGACAAAAGCAACACATGATTTATTAACTCTTTCCAAAAAGTGTGTGTGTCAGCTCCGACACGCGACTGGATTTTACTCCTTAAGAACGATCACCATGATATTTTTTGTGTTTATATAACTATTATGTAAATAATAGTGCTTGAAAAATTAGGCAACACTATTTACACTAATTTAACCAACTTAGTAGTATAGTCAAGAGATGGCGCTACAAATTTATTAAATAGTTATTAGGCGTATTTTTGAAAATTTAATAGATGTGACGTCCTACAATTACGTACATAATTGACTAATAAAGTTTATTCGAATGGTATTTTTATTATAAATATTACGGAATGTTTAAAATTTAATTGTATATTTTTTTACATTTTCCAGAAAATTTTTGAATTTTAACATAAAATCGAAAAATTACCATATTTTCAAAGAATATTTATTAAAATATATTGATATGCTTATAATTCGTATTCCGTTCAAAATTAATACAGAATGTAATAAGAACTTTCAAAATGATTGATTTTTTTAAAATTTTCATAATTTTTAAATTTTTGAAAAATTTTGAATAATTCAAAAATTTTGAAAACTCTATAAATTCTGAAAAATTTTAGAATGCGTTCAGTATAAGATTTTTGGGGAAAGCATAGAGAGAGAGAAATGATATTATTATTTTGTTTCACTGTAACTGCGTGTAACAATTTTCTCAACGTAACTCTTTCACGAGATTTTACTACCCTATTTTTTTTCATACCAGGCGCTTTATACACTGGCCCGCAAAATTAACCGGACATCTAAAATTTGGTTCAAATTCAATCCTTAAAACACCCTGTGGAAAAAATTGACAATCGGATAATGATTCTTTTTGCTGCGTTTTCAAGCCTCATCTTTTCTTAACAACTTGTTTTTTTATTCATTCCGATATCTTTATCCTTAAAGAAAAAGCACTGGTTTAAAGGAAACAATGCAATTATGTTTTATTAGCAACAAAAGAATTAAGGTTTATTAATTTTTTCTAAAATCGGGTATTTTCTCCACGAGCATGAATAACTGCTCTCATTCTGTGGGGCATAGATTCAATTAAAGAAGCAATCGCATCTTTGGGTATTTGTTGCCACTCGTTTGTCAGTGCTTCTTCTAACGCAGTTAAAGTTTGAAACTCGCCACAGTTCTGCCTAAAACTCTTCTTCCCACAAGTGTTTAATAGGGTTGAGGTCTGGACTTCTTGGGGGCCAGTCCAATTCATGAACGTCAACGTCGATTAAATATTGCTTAGTTATTTGTGCTATGTGTGGTCGAGCATTGTCGTGCATCAAGATAAAATTTTCTCCTATAAACGGCGTATAAGGCACCACATGTTCTTCTAAGCACTCCCTAATGTATCTATCGGTGTTAATACCCCCTTGAAGTGTAACAAGGTCTGTACGGGTTTCGAATACCGCCGCACACCATCACCCCTCCGCCACCAAATTGCACTCTAGGAGAGATACAACATCGAGAGTATCTTTCTTCGGGGCTTCTCCATACTCTTTAACGTCCGTCAGGAAAATATAACGAGAGTCGTCTGTGAAAAGAACATTTCGCCATTCGTCCAAGTCCCAATCGTATGTGTTCGATGACCCCCATCTAATAGAGGACCTGTAGCAGGTACACGAGATGTTAAATTTTGATCCGCTAACCTTCTGCGTACGGTTTCAGGTGAAACCAAGGTACCGTGAACATCTGCCAGCCTTCTTACCAAAGCTGGAGTAGAGGTTGTTCGCTCTCAAAGGACTTGAAGACATAACAGCCAATTTTGCACTATTTTTAAAAACAAATTCTTGCTAATAAAGCATTATTGCATTGTTTCCTTTAAACCAGTGCCTTTTCTTTAAGGGTACAGATATCGGAATGAATAAAAAAACTAGTTGTTAAGAAAAGATGGGGCTTGAAAATGCAGCAAAAAGTATCATTATTCGATTGTCAATTTTTTCCACAGGGTGTTTAAAAGTTTAGAGTACAAATCAACTTTTTATTAACCCATGTATCACAACAAATCCGTTGGAAATTTTTGTAGCTTCAATATGAAAAAATGATGATCATAAAATGGCCTTAAACTCGGCAAAAAATTATCAAAATCGATGTAATACACAAAAAGTTATTAAGGATTGAATATGAACCAAATTTTCGATGTCCGGCTAATTTTGCGGGCCAGTGTATATCGTTTTTTAAGGAGTAAACTCCAAAAACTTTAAAATATTATTTAAGTTTGTGTTAATTTTAATTAAAATCTACTAAATCAGTATGTATGTATTTATGTATGTGAAATAGTTTATTTACATGTCCCATAATTATTGATGTTTAACTCTTATTTTTTTATTACTGCTATATATTTTTAGCAATATTACCATTAATATGAGCTTATATATTTCAGGTTTCCTATCTGCGCCAAAAAAATGGCAACCTTACATTGGAAAATTCTATGGAACATGTTTCTCTTGTGGACAATTTTTCCGTGATAAATTGCTATTTTTAAACCATTTTTATATTTACCACTTTTTAGTTAATTCTAAAAAATGTGTTAACGTGAGAAGAAATACTTCTGCTACAAAACATATTAAATTGGAATATCTTGGTAATTTAAACCAACAGATGAGGACTCACAGTGGACAAAAATCCTTTAAATGCGAAATTTGTTTAAAAATTTTTATAAATTCCGATAATTTAAACCGGCATATTAGAACTCACACTGGTGAAAAACCTTTTAGATGTGATATTTGTTCAAAATGTTTCACACAAAAAGGTAGCTTAAAAAATCATATGAATAAAATTCACAATGGTGAAAAGCCGTTTAAATGTGAAAATTGTTCAAAATTTTTCCCACGACAAAGTGATTTAAAACAGCATATTAGATTTCACACTGATAAGAAACCTTTTAAATGTCAAATTTGTTCAAAAAGTTTTATACAATCCAGTGATTTAAAAAGGCATATTAGAATTCACACTGGTGAAAAACCTTTTAAATGTGAAACTTGTTCAAAATATTTCATACGACAAGGTGATTTACAAAAACATGTTAGAATTCATACTGACGAGAAACCTTTTAAATGTGAAATTTGTTTAAAATGTTTCATAGGATCCAGTGATTTAAATAGGCATATTAGAACTCACACTGGAGAAAAACCTTTCAGATGTGAAATTTGTTCAAAATGTTTCACACAAAAAGGTAGCTTAAAAGAGCATATTAATAGAATGCACACTGGTGAAAAGCCATTTACATGTGAAAATTGTTCAAAATGTTTTCACCGACAAACGGAATTAAAACAGCATATTAGAATTCACACTGACGAAAATTTTTTTAAATGTGAAATTTGTCCAAAATCTTTCACACAATTCATTCAATTAAAAATGCATAAAAAAATTCACATTGACGAACAACCATTTACATGTACAATTTGTTTAAAATCTTTCATAGAAGTCGATGATTTAAAAAGGCATGCTAAAATTCACACTGGTGAAAAATCGTTTAATTGTGAAATTTGTGCAAAATGTTTTACACAATCCAGTAGTTTAAAAATGCATATTAGAACTCACACTGGTGAAAAACCTTTTAAATGTGAAACTTGTTTAAAATATTTCATACGACAAAGTGATTTACAAAAACATATTAGAATTCATACTGACGAGAAACCTTTTAAATGTGAAATTTGTTCAAAATGTTTCATAGGATCCGGCGATTTAAATAGGCATATTAGAACTCACACTGGAGAAAAACCTTTCAGATGTGAAATTTGTTTAAAATGTTTCACACAAAAAGGTAGCTTAAAAGAGCATATTAATAGAATGCACACTGGTGAAAAGCCATTTAAATGTGAAAATTGTTCAAAATGTTTTCATCGACAAACGGAATTAAAACAGCATATTAGAATTCACACTGACGAAAATTTTTTTAAATGTGAAATTTGTCCAAAATCTTTTACACAATTCATTCAATTAAAAATGCATAAAAAAAATCACATTGACGAACAACCATTTACATGTACAATTTGTTTAAAATCTTTCATAGAAGTCGATGATTTAAAAAGGCATGCTAAAATTCACACTGGTGAAAAATCGTTTAATTGTGAAATTTGTGCAAAATGTTTTACACAATCCAGTAGTTTAAAAATGCATATTAGAACTCACACTGGTGAAAAACCTTTCAAGTGTGAAATTTGTTCAAAATATTTCACACAAAAAAGTTAGTTAACATATCATATTAGAACTCACACTAATGAGAAACCATTTAAATGTAGTTAATACACTCGTGTAATTAAAGGAATGTGGTGAATAAATTTTTAATTGAACTGCATGTTTTTTATTTCTTAATAATGATTAGACACAATTTATTAACAAGCCAAGTATGGGTCGGTGTTAGCCTTTCGCATCATTCGTTTCCAAATGTATCTATTTAATGAATCCTCTCTTCTCCATTTTTTCTCTTTTAGGTCTTCATTTATTTTACCCCTACACCTTAACCTTGCTCTTCCTCTCTTCCTTTCCAAATTTCATATTCATCTACTCTTTCCTCACATACTTCTCATCCCTCATAATTCTCCTCTGTCACTGTACAAATCTTACCCGGCAGAGTTTTGCTGGTAAAAATTCTAAATCATTAGTCACAACTCAGATCTCTTCTACATTTTTTAATTCCTTCAATCATAAGCCTAGCAGTTGTCCTGAATTTATACCAAACTTAATTTATCTGTTTGTACTAAAAGGGTCAAAATTCTTAACCTTTGTTTCAACTGTCATCATTCTGGTCACACTAGCACTCATTCTAAGTTTGGCAAGTGTTTTAAAAACATCACTCACATGTGCATATCGAACCTTCGTCTAATGAGGTTTCGTCTTGGCAATCACACGTACAAAGTTCTAAAAATATTCAAACGCTTTGCACTTACAATTCTAATTTGAGTGTAATCCCCCATACAACCGCGTTAATAAACGTTTATGATCAAAAAGGAACTACACATCAATGTAGAGCCCTTCTGGATAGCACTTTACAATCCAATTACATTACCTCCAACTTTTCCAACAAATTAGGCATTTCTAAAAGAAACTCCAATTTGATGGTATCTGGCTTTCCCCAAGCATCTCTGAACTTGAACCACAGTTGTGAAACAACCGTTTCTGCCTTTCACACACCCTTTGAAATTTCGTTCGGTTTCATTAGCGACACTATCTGTGAGCAACTCCCCAGTTGTCGTTTTAATAAGGCTTCTCTTTAAATTAATTTCAACGTTAGGTTGGCGGATCCCCATTTCGGTTCCAACTCTTAATATTGATCTTCTAATATAAGCTGGTCTTTTTTTTCGAATTGCTTTGCGTTGAAGAAATAAAATTAGAACCAACCGGACCTTTCCTTCATAACACAAAGTTTGGTTGGGTTGTTTCAGGCCCCATATCTCATATCCACTTCTCTAAAATAGTATATTGTGTATCTAGTAGGAAAAGCGATACATTTCCGGACGACAATGTAAATTGTTGGCTGAGGCCAACAAACATTGGAGTCCGGGAATGTGTTTTACTACGAGATACACATACTATTTTTTCTGAAATCGCATTAAATATACTCGTAAACTAAGAAAGTTTTATGCATAACTGTTTTTGATTATCATCGTATTTTCTATGAAATCGTTTCGTTGACATTGTTTGTTAATCATTGTTTATTAGTGTCACAAAAGTGTCAGTTCGGTTACTTACATATTGCTTAAAATATTTTAAACTAGGAGTACCTGCGACGTCGTTCGCGTGGGTTGAAATTGTTGTATAAATTTTTTTTCCCTCACACCGTTAAAGGGGTGGGAGGAGAAATTTCTAAACACCAGATGTTAAGTTAAAAGAAGACAAATACATCTGTGAAAACCGCATTCGAATCGGATGAGTAGTTTTCATGTTATACGCGCACAAACATATAGATAGACAAACAGGCGTACAATAAAAAATCTAACTACATTTTTGTGTTCTATATCGATGTATCCGCGACGTCGTTCGCGTGACGTATAGATTGTTGTATAAAAATTTCTCCCCCCACACCGTAAAAGTGGTTTTCCCAACATTTCCCTTCACTGCTCTGCTCCTATTGATTGTAGCGTGATGTAAAGTATCCTATAACCAGCTCAGGAGTATGAAAAATAATTGTACAAAGTTTCGTTAAAATCCGTCGAGTAGGTTTTGTTTCTATAACGGTTATACAGACAGATAGACAAAAATTTTACTGATTTCATTTTTGGCATCAATATCGATCCCTATCGATTTATTAAAGTTATATAAGTATAGATAGATTATTAATGGTAGATATGACTCATTCGATTTGATCGGTTTGTGCTACTGTGCATATTGCCAGAGATATTGCCTAAAATATCACTTAATTGGTCAGGTATATTATGTTTCGTCCTTTTAGTATTAAATTTTAAATACCACCAAAATAACTAATAACTATTCAACAGCCGCCTGCCTGTGCGTTTGCGACCTTATACAAAAATAATCCTTATAACATGATTAAGTATTCACGCGCGATGGCTTATTATTAGCGTATTTCATTATAACTTTATTGTTTCTATACCGATTTCTATGATTCTTTTTTATGGAATAGTTAATAATGTTAACTTTTTTAATTAGGGATGACTGAGAGTGTTATAAACGTAAGAGTAGACAAATATAATCAGAAAGCTTCGAACTGCTAAGCTATCGGGAGTTACACGTGTTATTGTGAGTCAATCATAAAATATAGACAGTCGTGAAATATTTTTTATATAAATTTAAGGAGAAAATTTCCGTAATAAATAATTTCTGTATAGCTTTAACCATTAAGGTTGCACACGCGACGGAAGCTTAAAAAATGGAGTAACTTCTCCCATTTTCCCAACATTTTCCTTGACTGCTCTGCTTCTATTGATTGTAGCGTGATGAAAAGTATACTATAACCTGCTTAGGAGTATGAAAAATAATTGTACCAAGTTTCGTTAAAATCCGTCGAGTAGTTTTTGTTTCTATAGCGGTTATACAGACAGACAGACAAAAATTTTACTGATTGCATTTTTAGCCCCTAATCACCCCCTGATAGTTATTTTGGAAATATATTTCATGTACAGAATTGACCTCTCTACAGATTTATTATAAGTATAGATTATATTTAAAATGGACAGTGACGATGATGTCCAGAGTTGCAAAACGCCTTTAGATATACTAAACACTGCTACTAATGTGGTTTTAAATTTATTGCCAAACAAAATTAAGGCGCAAAATATGAATTTGCTTATAAACGTTTTATGGATCATTCCCGTACCCAGGTACGGAATAGTATATTCTGTAACAAGGTTAGAATGAAAATTCGATATGAGTGGAGAATTCCGAACGCGAGCGTAGCGAACGAGAGGAACCACGAGTATCGAATTTTCATTCTAACCGTGTAACAGACTGTATTTTCTCCACGACCATGTAATAATTCTGTTTATTTAAATTGAAATATGTAGCAAAACAATTAGAACGTCGCACTGACAAACTGAGTGACAGTTTTGAAATTCGCAGGGCAACCTATGTTTTTTGTTGAGCAATTACAGAATGTTATTCCGTCACTAGTTATAGAATGGAAATACATGCAAAACACATAAGAAGCAAGTGTTTCAGAATAAATATTCTATCTCAAGAGTGAGAATGAACACTTTCTATTATTAAAAATGAAGTCGGAATTATTACATTCATTAATGGTCGTGGAGAATAGTATATTCTGTAACAAGGTTAGAATGAAAATTCGATACGAGTGGAGAATTCCGAACGCGAGCGTAGCGAGCGAGAGGAACCACGAGTTATCGAATTTTCATTCTAACCGTGTAACAGACTGTATTTTCTCCACGACCATGTAATAATTCTGTTTATTTAAATTGAAATATGTAGAAAAACAATAAGAACGTCGCACTGACAAACTGAGTGACACTTTTGAAATTCACAGGGCAATCTATGTTTTTTGTTGAGCAATTACAGAATGTTATTCCGTCACTAGTTATAGAATGGAAATACATGCAAACCACATAAGAAGTAAGTGTTTCAGAATGAATATTCTATCTCAAGAGTGAGAATGAACACTTTCTATTATTAAAAATGAAGTCGGAATTATTACATTCATTAATAGTCGTGGAGAAAAGATATTCCCGTACAGTACGGAAAAGTTCGTTGCCCAGCAACGGACTAAAATACAAGAATAGTGTATTTTGCGGCTCGAATTTGATCCGAGAAACTAGACATTTCCAAGCGATTTCAGAAATAAACTATTTGTAATCTGTCACATCTTAAAGTCAAGTCGAGTTGTCAAGATTCTGGGAAATAGACGTAGTTTCCAAATCCCAACCTCTGTCCAGGGAAGAAATCGAATGTGAAAACCACTTTCGGAATACTCACGAGCAAAGTCCAGAAGGACGATTTATCGTCACAATCCCTGTCAAGTTAGAGAGACTCAGCATTGTTAAAAAAAAATTCTCTTGAATATAAACTTTTGAGAAACCCTTCTGCGCGTAAGGATTATTGCAATTTCGTTGATAAGTACCTAGCTTTGGTTCATATGTCCAAAACTTAAAATTGTTCCTCTAATGATTGTTTTCTTCACCATCACGGGTTGTACAGCACTGCGTTAGCTAGTTTCCTCACAACCCGTTGTTTGGTTCAACTGGCGAAGGAAAACGTTGAAACTTATCCAGAAGCGTGATTCTTTAGTTTATAGTTTATATGATTGTCCTGTGTAATCAGGTTTCTGATATTTTAGATAAGAGATGTTTCCCGATTCGTAAATATGTTTCAAATGACCCTTTAATTTTATCAGGCCTTAAACAACCATTCTTGGAGTGCATTGGAATCTCTGCTCTGACACTCTTAAGTATTCCATTTTAGTCAACATATTTCCTAACTCTTTTACGAAGAGACGTATACTTTCGGGAATAGCCAGCATCGTCGACTGTTTGAGACTTCTTTGCCCGGTCACGATTAAGACGAAAATGCTTATGCAGAAGCTAGATCATTTCGAGTAACTTCAGCAGCACTTCTTACGAATATGGTTAGTGAAGTTCATTTCAGAATTGTAAGCAAAACAAAAATGAAAGAACAATGTTCTTGATTTAAAGAAAGATGACCTTGTGGTTTTAAAGGAACCAAATCAACCACCTATGTCCTGGGCTCCTAGAAGAGTCGTTGAAGTCCATCCTGGTTCTGATGGAGTTGCCACGATTCGCAATGGCAAAGGACTTTTTAAGCGATCCTTCTACAGCCTGTTATGCTTTTGACTGAACACCCGATGTTCGTTACCAAGGTGTTTTTTTTGTTTTGTTTTAATTTGTTTTTTGACATAATAATTTTTAATTTATTGTTAACGTCAATTTTCATGTTTCATTTATATTCTTTTAATAAAAAAGTGTTTAAACACAGCGTAAATTAATTTTTTACAAAATGGTTAATTTTTTTATATCATCCACTAGCTTGAAAGCAAGAAACTCGCAAAACTAAAAAAAAAGGGTAAGTTACACACAACAGCTTACCAGTGATTGTACCTATACATTCAGTCAAATAGTCTGTCTTAAAATTTCAATACTGGGCTAAAATATATACAAGGGGGATCATATTGAGAACGAAAAGTGAAATAATTTTTTGAAAAATTCCTTAAACTAGGCGGATAGAAATTAAGAGCTGAAATTCGGCAGATATCTTTATTACTGTATTTCCGAGGGCTGTGTGCATGGGTTTTGAAAACCCTTTATTTTTTATATGATTTTCATGGCCGTATTTTATTATGGTTAAAATAAAATTAAAATAAGACTATGAAAATCACATAAAAAATAAACGGTTTTCAAAACCCATGCACACAGCCCTCGGAAATACAGTAATAAAAATATCTGCCAAATTTCAGCTCTTAATTTCTATCCGCCTAGTTTTAGGAATTTTTCAAAAAATTATTTTCCTTTTCGTTCTCAATATGATCCCCCTTGTATATATTTCATCCCAGTATTGAAATTTTAAGACAGACTATTTGACTGAATGTATAGGTACAATCACTGGTAAGCTGTTGTGTGTAACTTACCCTTTTTTTAGTTTTGCGAGTTTCTTGCTTTCAAGCTAGTAGGTTCCTCTTAATTAAAAGTGTAGAAAGCTGTTTTGTTTTTATTAAGTAACGATAGATAAGAGGAGCAGCTATCGAGAGACTTATATTCCAAAAATTTCGCACGCGTCGTCATTTTAAATAGCAGTCATGGTTTGAAATACAATAATTCCTTGCAATAGTATAAACACTATAATTAAACAGGTAACTTGTTGTGTTCGATTAATTATTATAATATAATCTCGTACATTGGGTTGCATTTTTATTACCGAAAGAGAACTTGAAAGTAGGTATTTATATCTTCGAATGTCAAGGAAATGTAATATTTATTGCTCTCCTATTTACATATTTTGAAATTAGTTAGGGATGTCGATGCGTGTATCGAATTTAAAATAAAATACAGTAAATTATTTATTATTAAACAATGTTTAAACAACTTATCCTAATTTAAATTATAATTCTGTACCGTTGAAGCAAATAGTCTTATTAAATCCATTTTCTGAAATATTGAGATATTCGTAAAATTTGTAGATACATAGATAATGTTGAATCGAGATCCTACCAATTAAAAGACACGAATATGTTGTAATTTTTTTTTCCGGAAGGTGTTAAATGCTCGATTTGAGAGGTTACCTTATGCGTACGGCACTCAGGGGGTTGGATTAGAGCGAGCGTGGATTCGATCGAGCTAGATGATGAATAATAATAAAAATGACAAGGGGATATTTACTAAAATAATAAAAGATAGAAGGGACAAAAAAAGAAAATGAAAGAATTGAAAACGAAAGGAAAATGGGCGCCACTTATGTTTTTTATCCTGAGGATGGGGAAATATAAGAAACCCAGATGGAAAAAAAATATATAAGTTGGATAACATAACTTTTCAGATGTTCTAGTTAAAGTTAAAATCACACACTTCTACTCGTAAAACTAAAAAGATAATTATACTTACTCTTTCTTTACTTATCCCAATGGCTAAGGTTCCCTAGGTAAGATAGAGGTATCATCCATAAATTAAAATTTAATACTTATTTAAGGCTCGTTCTATTCATTGATAACATTTGATCAGAATATCATACAACAGATAGGAAAAGAAAACATCAATTTAAACACTAAACAGAATTTATTACTCGGTGTGGTAATAAATAAGATGTACAATAAATCAAATGAAAAAAAAAAATAAATAAAAAAAAATCTCAATGTCATAAATAGTAAATCAGATTACTAAACACTTTCGTGTTCACATAAAATAAAGCTAAGTAAATTCTTTCGTTATTTTCGTGTACTCTGATAAGCGAAAAGTGAGAACGGGATTAAAATTAGATAAAACGATGCTTTGGTTTTAACTCGAGTTAAAAAAGAGTACTTATACAACCAATTATAATTAGTAAACTTACATATAAAAGATACAGAGATAAACAAAATCTAGTAATAAAATGCTTTTACAAAAAAAACTGAATCACACTCTGTGCATCCCGATCACTTATTGTTTTAAAACTTATACTGAATGCAATTATGAGTAATCTTCACACTTAGATTTACAGTTACCGGCTTTCCAAAAAAACTGGGTTACACTCTGAAGTTTACGGTCACTAATTAAGTTAACTCTTCATACGTAAATATTTATCCTATTGATTACAATGAAATCCAATATCCAAAGAAAGAAACAGTACTCTTTTTCTTGTAGTAAAAAAATTAGTAACTATGCAATAAAAAGACTTACAAAATGGCTCCTAGGTAATTTGATTAGCTTCTAGCTTAATCTCGGAAATACGGCCAAATTTGGCTGCTTACTAGCCTCAACTTCAGGTAATTATCGGCAACTTCCGCCAAAACCAATAACGATAAACACTAACTAACTTTAACGGCACTAGGAACATTAATTAGCTTTTAATTTTAAGCATCAAACAGGAAAAAAACCGCCAAAATTGAAACTAGCTGTGTTACTGAGATATTCTCCGTCACGCTACCACACCTAGAAAGAATTCACGTTGATACAAAAAGGACGCTGTCCGCAATTGCCGCTTAGCTCACCTGACCTTAAACACGAAATTTGATTGGACAGATAAGAAAATCGATACGGTTGTACCTAAAACGACGGTTATTTTGAAAGTATTAGACGCTTCTGGAATGAATTAGGACAGAATCGGCTTAAGTGAAAAAGAATCTGTTAAAAAAAGAAATTTGATTAATCGGGTTTTTTAAAAACGCTACAATGTGGAATTAATAATACTAAGGGCCAGTTTCAACGGTTACAGATAAAGCTTCGGATAGTTATCTGACAGCTAACACTATCTACAAGATAAAGGCTTCTGATAACTTTTTTCTGTTTCACCATCAAAGTCTCTAATAATTTAACTGGTAGATAGAGATAACAGTCAGTTGACAGTAGACGTAACGGCAACGTCGCAAAAAAACGCAAGTGTCAAATGCTCCGCGTGAATTTGACGAGCTGTGTTTAAATAATTGTTCGAAATTATTTTCTCTTGTGCTATAAGTTATTGTTTGTTTAAAGTTCTACAGTTATTTACTTTTAATTTTTGTGTTATAACTATTGCGGTGAATATATGAAATGGAAAAACAGAAGCGTGAAAGAGCTTTAAACTTTGCACAAGAAGAAACAAACCTCCTGGTATCGCTTGTAGAGGCAAAAACACATATAATTGAAAATAAAAAAAAGTGACGCTAATACATGGCAAGAAAAGGAAAAAGCACGGAAAGATATTGAAAAATAATTTAATGGTTTAGCTGGTGCGGTATTTCGGGATCACAAACACCTCAAACTCAAATATGAGGCCATAAAGAGAGACACCAAAAAAAAGTGCGCCAAGGTACGAGCTGAGCATTAGAAAACTGGTGGAGGAATGAGCACAGCTCCACCGCTTACGACTGCAGAAAAAGAAGTAAAAGGAATGATTCTTCTTTCTGTAGAGGGCAACGAAAGTCAGTTTGACTCCGATTTGGTTTACCTAGTAAGTGCTACCTACATAATTAACCTTTTACCTTAGAATATTATTATTAAAACACTAACAACCAATTTAATATTCAGGTACCTACTTCGAGTGCAAGCTCTGTAATATATATGCCTACTGATAACCAAAGTGATCAACCACCTACGACGGATTTAATGTTAACAGATGGTATGAGATAGCTATGGTAGTATACCACATTGTAAGTTATGTAAATTATTGTTGTTTACTTAGTTTGCTTTTTTTGCAGACTTCAGTAAAAATATAATAATAGAAGTACAAGAACAGGATGGCAAACCTCCTAAAAAGAAAGTATGTGCAGAGTCACAGAAGGAAACACAGATACAAAGTTATAAAACATTCTAAATTCAAATAGAAAAGTGCAGATTATGCTACGCACTGACTTTTACCCCCATATTTGATATATTTATATTATAGTTTATTACTGAATATTTAATGGAAAAAATTTGAAAATGTGCTTATTTATATTTTTTTAAACTGGTTTTTAAAAAACCTTAAACAAATGATAATTTGAAAGATATATATGTTGCCGTGAAAGACCGAAGGTAGTGAATGTCGACATACACCGGTGAATGTCGACTGACACGAAATGTGTTGGTGAAAGACCGAAAATTTATTAGTTTCATTATAAATTGGGACCTTCACCGGTGTGTGTCGACAAACACACATAGAGTTCGGCGGATGTCGGAAAGGAGAGGGGACAACTGTTTTTCCCGATTTCTTCGGTTCTCTTCCGAGTGGACTTGTCAGTTTCACGCAAGGTTTGACTGATAGTGTGTGTGCAGTCCTACTAATTTAATTTTATTATAAGTTAGGTGTTATAATTTGTGTTCAATGGCTATTCCATCAAATAGTGATCAGTTTCTTGAGAAGTTACATACTCTAATTGGAAGTAAACGAGAAGACAATTGTTCTTATTTTTCTCAAAAAAAGTACTCTAAAATCGTCTCTGAAGTAATTTCAGCTAAAACTAAATGCAGTACACCTTTGGACTACCGACGTTTAAAACGTTTTGACGTTAAGAGTTGGTAACGAACATAAGCTAATTGTGGCATTAAAACCAGGAGAAACGAATATTCAATATTATGTTACAAACGAAGAGTTGTTTGATATACTTTCGCAAACTCACATATGAACAGGCCATGGAGGAAGAACACGAATGCTTAAGGAATTGCAAGTTAAATACAAAAATATTACTTATGATGTCGTAATGTTGTATTTAAATTTGTGTAAACAATGTCAAATGAAACAAAGTGCACCTAAAAAAGGTATTGTTGTAAAACCAATGGTCAGTTATGAATTAAACTCTAGATGTCAAGTTGATTTGATAGACTTACAATCACACAGCGATGGCGATTACAAGTTTATAATGGTATACCAAGACCATTTAACAAAGTTTGTTCAGCTACGACCTTTAAAAACCAAGAGAGCGGAAGAAGTAGCATATCACCTTCTTCACATTTTTTTAATATTTGGTGCTCCCGCTATACTTCATTCAGATAATGGCAGAGAGTTCAGTAACCGAGTCATATCTGAACTATGCGCTATGTGGAAAGATGTTAAAATTGTGCACGGAAAGCCTCGTCATAGCCAAACACAAGGCTCCGTCGAAAGAGCCAATCAAGACATACAGTATATGTTAACTGCGTGGATGCACGATAATGATTCAAATAAATGGTCAGAAGGGTTGCCGTTTGTCCAATTCGCCAAAAACACAACTTATCATGAAGGAATACGCCTAAGTCCATATGAACCTCTGTTTGGCGTTAAACCAAAAAGAGGCATAGCATCGTCATTTCTCCCTAACGAGCAAATCACAAACATTGAAACCGAGGAACAGCTAGAAGCTTACGTTAATGAAGACCATTTTGATACACTGAACCAAAAAGGTAGAGAAATTTCAATGATGTTTATTGATATTATGAACAAAATTATTTTCAGTATAATGACCATATCGATGATCATGTTTCATATGAAAGTGACATGTATAACCAAAATACCATTGGCGCCAATCAACCTTCATCTCAAGTATTGACTGATCCGCAACACAGCACGTCTCCATCTCAATTGCTGACTGATCCACAACCCAGCACATCTCCATCTCAATTGCTGACTGATCCACAACCCAGCACGTCTCCATCTGAATTGCTGAATGATCCGCAACACAGCTCGTCATTATCTCAAACACTGGCTGATCCGCAACTGAATACGTCTTCATCTCAAATATTGACTAAACAGCACGAGCTAATTTATTCAAAAAGAGTAGCCGCAAAAAAAAATCTTCAACTCCAAGCAACAAAAATGTTGCAAACCTCAAAAAAAAAGTTTCCTGCGGCACATATTGGTGATACCGTGAGAATTAAAGTCCCTGAAACGTGTTAGCCACTGTTGTTGAAATAGATGATTCAGACTTTTATAAATTGGCAAATAAAGAAGGCACCTTGAAGCAGCTTTTTACCCGGAATCAATACGCAATTTGTAACGAAAAGTTAATTCCCATGGATGAGATTTAAAGTCAAGAAGTATCGCTAAGAAAAGCAGCTTCAGCTAATTCAAAAAGTGGAGGGCAAGGCTATACACGCTGCAACTGCAAAAAAAAGTGTTCCACTGCTAAATGTAGCTGCAAGAACAAGAGTCTTTTGTGTAATTCGAAGTGTCATGGTAGTTTAAGTTGTTGCAATAAATAAGGTTGCCATAAATCTTCATTCGTTTTTTTAAATTTAGTTTAAAAAATAAAATGTAATTTATTTGATATATTAAATTTTTTGCTGTTGTTTTAAGTTCAACACGTTCTTTATGTTTATTGGAAAAATTTTCCCATGTTTTAATGCTTTAATTAAAAATAAATAATAAGCTATAACGTTTTATTTTGTTCTCATTTAGAAAAAATGTTTCTTCTGGACATACACCATGAGTGCATGACGAATGTCGACATTCGCCGGTGTAAGTCCGAAATAATTATATTTGATCAATATATCGGACATACACCAAGTAACTTGGTGAATGTTGATTTGATATACACCAGTGTATCTCGACATACACCGGATTTCGGACTCTCGCAGTAACATATATACTATTATGAATACTTTTTATTTTAAGGTGAACCTAATAACATTATACTGGAAAATCAATGGAGAGAGTGGAATCCAACAGCCCTAAAAACTAAAAAGCATCCAGTTTTGAGTAAGTTATAATATCACAACATTACAATCTATTACATATTTTAATTGAACTTTTGTAGACATTAAATTTACAATATGGGTATTATGTGAATTTCATTAACTAAAATATAATATTTTTGTGTTGTAGGTAAAACAAAGCAAAAAAGACAAGTTAACTGAAGAGAAACTTGAAATAGCAAAAATTCAAAAAAAAGTTATCACAGAGGAGCTGGAACAAAAGATAATTCAAAGAAAAATTTTAGAAAAAAAGTTGGAGCATAAAAATGTCATACATGAGTTAGAAAAAGAACACCTTCTTTTAAAAATAAAGTTGTTGAAAAAAGAGTTGGGAGAAGCATAAAATATAAATAAAGAATATGTTGACTCTATTGTATATTATTTTTATAACCCATAAATAATACAAATATAATTACTTATCTGTAAATTTAATTAGGTACATACTATAGAAGATAAAGAACTTACAAAATTAGCCTAAATATCAGGAACATTACGATATTACAACAATGATGAAAAATAACTTATTATAGAATTTCTTACAGTATTCTGACTAGTATCGCTTACTATACTACCACTAGCATAAATTTCATCGCTATCGTCTGGAGTGTCATAACCAAAATTTTCCTCTCCCATGTCTGTGGCTATGTTATGAAGCACTACACATGCAACAATAATTCTTTGAATTTTTGAATAATCTAAAGTAATTTTTTTAGACAATACTGGGAACCTACTTTTCCAGACACCATAACTTCTTTCTACGATATTTCTAGTTCTGATTTGTGCCACATTGTACAATTGCTCTCCAGGTGTTTGTGGATTGTGAAGGGGTGTAAGTAAATAATTAGTATTCTCGTACCCTTTATCGCCTAGAATAAAATAATTTCCAAACTCCCTGTAAACTAATCTTTGTTTTATTCTTGATTTATTGAAAATTGTTTGGTCATGACAAGATCCAGGCCATCTAGCAACTATGTCCATGATTTTTAATTTAGAGTCCACTAGCGTTTGCACATTCACAGAAAAATTTCCCTTCCGGTCCCGGTACCATTCAGCAGTGTCACCCACTAAAAAAATTAAATTATAGTATTGCTGGAATCTAACTTTTTCTCATACTTATTGAATTTAAAAAAAAGGGAAATTGATGCAGTTTATAAATAAAGAATATTCAGAAAAAAAAAATTGTAAAATAGTTACGACTTATTCACTCATTTAATTAGAGACCAATACATTATAGCAATTTATGTTAGGTACATACCAGGTGATTTGATGTTGATGTGAGTACAATCTATGACGCCAATCACCTTAGGAAATCTTGCAATTTCATAAAACCCTTGTTTTAAATTTTCTACATCTGAAGGGAATTTGACAAACATAGGTCTTAATTTAGCTATTGCTTCAGACACTTTGTGAATGATTCTGCAGGCTGAGGCTTTGCTTACACCACCGAAGTCACCGCATACGGTTAAAAAGGTACCCGTTGCAAAATATCTCAAAGTTATGAGTAATCGCTGCATTGGTGGAACTGCGAAGTTACTGAAAATCAGACAATCAATGTTAATTAACATTTGCACCTAGGTACAAAATATAAAACAATTACTTTAAATGCAAAATAATAATTTTTATATCTACGAAAGTATATTTGATTTTGTACTTACTACTCCGTTGTACTTTTGATATCACTCTCTATTAACGATAAAATTTTAACAGCCCGTTTAGTGAGCCGAAAGCGATTCCTAAAATCTTGATCGTCAAGTATTTCAAAATAATTAGGTCTAGGGTTAATCACTCTATTCCGACGAGGACGGGTAACACAGTAGTAATATTCATCAAATTCGTCTTCTAAAAACTCAAATAAATCCATTTAAGAATATTTGCGACACTTGTGACATCAAACTATACAAAGTAGGTCATAATGCGCTAAAACTTAAACTATTTTCGGTTCCGCCACTTGAAACCTTTTTTTTATCTTTCAGATAAACTCCATATCAGCCACTTGAAGTGGCTAACAATTTATCAGATACTTTATCTACCAGATATGTCTATCTGTGACCTGTGAAACTAAAGAATGTAGTATATCTGGTGGATAAGTTCCATATAGGCTATCAGGGACTTTATCAGCAAGTGGTGAAACCGGCCCTAAATTTTACTATCTTTTGATACATTATGAAGTCGAATTCTTCCAAAAAGAAAAGGATATTAAGTCCCTTTAGGCAAAAACTGGACTTATGACTGTTTTGCTCAACGGTATAGAATTATATATATTTATCTACTCCTTTGACAGTAAATGTCATTTATACTCATTGTCACCACGCAGGGTAAGTAACCACCGCTCTTCCAGCCCCAAAAATTTCTTTAAAAATAAAATAGTTTATACCTAATGAAAGCTCTTAATTTGCACCTTTCAAAAACGTATTTTTCATAATTTGCACCCTCGTACTTTTTTTTAAATTTTGCTTTACTTAAACCAGATTCAAATGCATATATCTCACTCCCTAAAGTGTATTTCGATATGCACCTTTTACCAAAAATTTGCAATTTTAATTTTCTAATTTGCACCATCGTAAAATTTGCGAAAAACGGTAACAATTATTATAAAAATTAATAAAATCATTTCCTGGCTGATGTACGTTCAGAAATAAATAACTGCGCATGCGTTCATTACCCGCAGTTACTTATTTCTGACAGCAGTCCAAAACTAATTTTATTAATTTTCATAATAGTTGTTACCTTTTTTCGCAAATTTTACGATGGTGCAAATTAGAAAATTAAAATTGCAAATTATTGGTAAAAGGTGCATATCGAAATACACTTTAGGGAGTGAGATATGAGCATTTGAATCTGGTTCAAGTAAAGCAAATTTGTAATCAAGTTTATAAAAAAAGTACGTGGGTGCAAATTATGAAATATACGTTTTTAAAAGGTGCAAATTAAGCTCTTTTAATAGGTATAAACAATTTTTTTTTAAAGAAATTTTTGGGGCTGGAAGAGCGGTGGTAACTCAGCTATAACGCACAGTTGTGCGTAATGAAACGTCATGTCGGAAGATGGCCTTATAAAGGTCGAAACGTCGACACTTAATTCAAATAAGCCTTGGTTTTATTTCGGACCCCATTCCAACTTACCTATCATTTGAAATTAATTGTTCTCCTTTTATATTTTCTATATTATTTAAAACTTTACTTAAATTTGTTTTGATAGATTCTCTTATTTTGTCATTTTTTTATCATTACTAATTAAATCTACTATTTTCGAAACTTCATTATTATTATTTAAGTTTTCACTAATTATATTTGTTGGATTTATTTGTATATAATACTGTAAAATGAATATGTTTGCAGATTGATGTTTTTATTAAAAAATCTGAACAACTGCAAGTATTACAAAAACTTTTTGAAGTAACACTTCTTTAGGCGCGACTAGGGGTAACTCAGATTTATATTGTAACGGAAGTAATTGTAACGGAACTTTACAATTCTGACTTCATATTTTAACGTTAGATTTTGTAACAGAACGTTACAATTCTGGCGTCATATTCTAACGTGAGATTCTGATTGAAGTAACGGTGTAATTTTAGCTATGGGAGGAGCTTAAATTTTCAAAATTTCCAAATTTTTCAAAATTTTCATAAACATATACGTTTTATTTCAATCGCGCGTAAAGGTTACACGCACACTCTTTTTTTTTGTTTATTTTTCTATTACCAATCATCAAAATATTAGTAAAATATATACAGATTCTATCTTTTATCTATAATACTTAATATAATAACAGAAGATAACAATAGGGCTATTTTTATAGTTTTTTGAAGTAAAACTTCTTTAGGCGCGACTAGGGGTAACTCAGATTGTAACGGAACGTTACAATTCTGACGTCATATTGTAACGTTAGATTCTAACGGAAGATTCTGACGGAGGATTCTGAAGGAAGTAACTGTGTGATTTCAGCTATGGGAGGAGCTTAAATTATCAAATTTTCAAAATTTCCAAATTTTCAAAATTTTTAAATTTTTCAAAATTTTCCAAATTTTTAAATTTTTTAAAATTTTCATAAACATATTTTGAATTTGAATTTATTTTGCGATGATACGTACGTCAAATAAGTTTTACTTCAATTGCGCGTAAAGGTTACACGCACACTCTTTTTTTTATTATTCATTCTGGGATCGTATTTTAAAAAACATATTTACTGTGGTTAGTTTTTACTGGTAGTAATTAATTATAATAATAATGACTTTATTGTTGATTTTTGTTTACAAAAACATATTTAAAACTGAATTATCATACAATCATGCTTATTTGCATTCTAATAATCATATTTCAATATCTTATTATTATTTGTTTACGTAGAATAACATTTTATTATTTTATTTTTGTTAAAAAACATTAGGTTAAATAAGAAAATATCTTTTTTTTGTTGTTTTTAACTTCAAAAGAGGTTCATATATGTTTTTTTAATTGATGGTATGAGTGATGTAATCTGCAATAACCGATTGTCAATCGTTTGTTTTCTTTTTTCATTTTTAAATATACACTAAAAAGTTGTCGTATTGTTGATATAATAGAAAGATAATAGCTACACCTAAGAGTGCAGAATAAACTTTTACTTTTATTATTAATTTCAGTAATTAACTATTTTTCTAGAAGGTGTCAAAGTAATATAGTGAATATTAAATTTATTCTTTAATTTAATATGAGGGACCCATGGCTCTAATAAAATATAAAACATGAAAATTGCAGACATAAATGTTAGATCATTAATACCCCATTTTGAGGAAGTAAAGCGAATTTTATTTGACATACTTTGTTCGACAGAAACGTGGCTAAATGCTGGTATTGGCAGTAATGCTTTGGCTATTAATGGTTTCGGGCTCTTCAGAAAAGATAGAGACACTAATAAACGAGGCCGAGGGTTATTAATCTATATAAATAATAATTTAAAAGTAAATTGCTGCCTAGACAATGAAATATTACAAAATAGTACTTTTGAACACTTATTTTTAAAAATTAATATTAAAAATTTGACTTTAATGCTTGGTTTGTTGTATAGGCCTCCAAGTGGAAGTGTACAGGAGTGCGTGGTACAACTTGGATTCAGAAACTGCTTGATCCTATTTTTTTAAATTTTCTGGAAGATTGTGCTTCCAAGGGATGCTGGGATGTTGCATTTTCAGATCACAGGTTAGTTTATTGCCACTTAAAGATCGAAATTGAAAAATTTAAGCAAAAATTGGTGAAACTCAGAAGTTTTAAAAATTTTAATTACAACCGTTTTCTAGCGGATTTTAATCAAATTTCTTGGAATAATTTTTACTACACGGATTGCATCAATTATAAAGTAACAATTTTACAACAAAAAAATTATTGATTTATTTGACAAGCATGTCCTATTTGTACAGTTGGAGTAAGTTAGCCAAGAGCACCTTGCTTGAAGGATGTAATAAAAATAATGATAGGGGAAAGAGACCTAGCGTTCGCAAAATTTAAAATAACAAAAAGCGAAATTGCCAAAAAAGTTACAGAAAGTTGCGTAATTTTGTATTATCCAGTATTAGGAAAGAAAAAAAGTGTATACAAAAACTATGTTTTTGGTCCTCCGTTCAGAAACAATACTATTAATTACTTCAAAATCTTCCAAAAAATGACATTTTCCGGCCTAGGCGGGCAAAGTAGCTTTTAGATTATCTAAAGAGATGACGCTATGAGTCATCAAAAATACATAATGAATAACACAAATGTTAATTAAATTTATTTAAAAACAGCGTATAATATACTAAACTAATAACTTTTTCCAAATGTAAGCAGGATTATAATTTACATTTAATTTCTCTCACAACTTTTATTTTAAATTTTACATTTATGTCAATTCACAACTACTTATCATTAGATTATGAAAATACATATCTCGATTTTATTTTTGCTCATTGAACTAAAATAGTTCATTGTCTCTGCTATTTTTATATAAAATTATTAGATATTAATGTTAATATTTTTAATATAACAATTTTTACTGTGTTGCTTATTAGCAAAGTATTCGTGTGTATAAAAATTAAGGATCTTGAAATCGATTATCAGAAAATCATTCCTTATCTTTTAATCGTGCAATAGATGTCAATAAACATCTAATCTTGTATGTCATAAAGTAAAAAGTTTTTGAACTTTTGAAAATATTAAAAATTAGTCGGACCAAAAAATAGTGAGTTTTACACGCCCGGGAAATGTTTTGCAAGTACTAGTATTGTTTCGCCTCGGTGCTAGGCACCTCGGATATACAACTTTACTCGCTCTTGCAAAATGTCATTTTCCGTCCTTGTGTCACAAATAACTATTTCACTTAATGATAAAAAAGGGTGGAAAGTAATTAGTGATCTAGGCATAAATAATAAATCCAAAATAAACTTGCCTTTACATTTCACTAATCCAAATTAGATTAACAATTTTTTTTTCTAAAATAGTGAACAATAAGAATTCCGAATGTTTAAAAACGGCAGAAATGTATAAAAATATGGCAAAACTTACTAATGATGATACTTTTAGCTTTCAATTGGTTTCTGTATTGTGCATTCATCCGTATGTAGGGATATGCTCACCTCATGCTGTCACCAGGCCTAGTGATTTTAAATAGGTGATGAGGCTCCCGAGGGGGATCTCCCTGACATCGGCTGGTGTAAGCCAATACTTGCCCAACACGGATCTTCTGATTTCAGAAAAAGCAGAGCAGTCATACATAATGTGTTCTACTGTTTCCTCTTCTTGTTCGCAGCCTCTGCATAGCGGCGATTCTGTTAATTTCATCCTAAAGAGATGTTGTCGCAATTGGTAGTGACCTGTCAAGATTTCCACAGCTGTTCGGAGATTTTGTCTGGTCAATGCCTTAAATTTTTTTGCTGTTTCCTCGCCAGGGAAGAGTCTATTATCTGCCCCCTTCCAAAAAAATTAAAGCCAGAAAGTTTGTCAGACTTACGGCCTATAAGTCTCTTACCTGTTATTTCAAAAATCTTAGAAAAGGTGATTCATAAACAAGTTACAGAGTACTTAAAAAAATAAAATCTTATTTGACTTTCAAGCGGGATTTCGAGAAAACCACAGTACTACTACTGCTCTGTTAAATGTTAGCAACAATATCTTTCACGCCTTAGATAATCAAAAACTTCTTTCGTAATGATTGATTTTTCAAAGGCGTTCGATACTGTGATTTACGAAATCCTACTTGCTAAACTAAGCTATATTGGATTTGACGAAATCTCTTTAAGCCTTTTCAAGGACTATTTGTTTGACAGGGAACAAAAACCAGTAATTAATGATAATTACTCTGAAACCGCTTCCATTTCCACTGGTGTCCCTCAGGGGTCTGTACTGGGACCTTTATTGTTTTTAATTTACACCTTTGATCTGATTTTCAAAATAAAACATTTCGATGTACAGGCGTTTGCCGATGATTTTCAATTATATTTTGTGTTTGATTACGCTTAAGCAATGGAAGCAAATATTCGGATAAATAAAGATCTAAAAATAGTATATGATTATTCAGCAGCCCATAATTTAAAATTAAATGCAAAAAAGTCTTATTCTATGCTTTTTGGAAGTAAGAAAAACAAAGAACGGTTACTGGAAGGTAATTTTAAACCACGGTTTGTTTATGATTACATCCCCTGTGGAACATCGGTGAGAAACCTTCGATTGATACTGGACAGTGGCCTATGATTTAAGGAACACGAACACGTAAATAGCTTACTGAGGAAATCTTACTGTCGGCTCAAGATTTTATACGCAAACAGAAAAAATCTAAATTTTAGTCTTAGAAAAAAACTTTGCAAGCATTTAATATTTTCTATTTTTAATTATGCAAATTTTGTGTATGATCCGTGCTTGGAAACCATAAAAAAAACCGTGTACAAAAAGTACAGCGTACGTGTGGCAGGTTTGTATTTGGCCTCAGAAAGTACGACTCAGTTTCTGCGAAGCTAAAAGTATTGAAATGGTTACCTATGGCCAAAATGTGGGAATTACATCTTTTAACTTTTAGACATACGTTGCTTATTACGAATGTTCCCAGCTATCTGAGAAATAAATTACAATTTAGGAATGAGGCTCATACAATAATGATTCGAACACCAACATTGCTGTCAATACCCAAATTTAATACCTCTATGTTCCAGAGGAGCTTATCGTACATATCAGTAAATGTAAAAATTCCTAATTAACAATTACATATTTAATCAACTAAATTTTTTTTTATTAATAACTTTTTGCATTTCTTCTTTTCTTCCTTATTTTAATTTAATTTTAATTTTTTTTCCTAATAGAGAGCTTTCAGTGCTTCTGCCAGTGTAGTTTAATAAATAAGTTAGGTATCAATAAATATAGACAACTTAATTACTTTTCTTCTAAAAATTTTAGTATTGCAGCTTATTACACTTTTACTCAACCATATGAACTTAGTTTTTAAAAGCTTGTATGGTTCGTTTTTGGGCCGGAATCCACCTGATTATATTTTGTATTTATTTTAAGTTTTATCGCGTCGTCGTGGAGGGAGAGGGTCGAATTATTTTCTTCGTCAGCTTATTAGTTTGATTCGTTCATTTTCACTCCGTTTCTTCACCAAACTAGAAACATTATTTGAATACTTTGGCCCTTCGTTTGAGGTTATTGCCAAATCAAGAAGGCCCCTGGTAGGAATTATTTTTCAATTCAATTAAGAATCGCTGACATTTTGAAAACCTGACAAAAGAAGTCGCCACAAAGGAAAAACCATCCCGGGATAGTTTATTAAAGGAGATTCTTTTTTAAGAAAAGTCCTGACCACCCTTGATTGGAAGTAGGAAAGAATTTTTGAGGACAGATAGTCAAGCTGCACCGAATAGAAGCCAGAATAAATAAAGATAAGAGAATTAATTAATTATTTTTTTTTAATTTCGTAACTTTAAACTGATATAATAAATCTACCTGAAACTGATTTTTGCGTTTTTATTTGTTTGTCTGGACTTGGCGCCCTGAATTTATGTTTTGGAGAGAATTGATAGAAGGAAGCCACGAACCCAGGAGCTAGCCTAGGGTAAATTAGGGTTGCAAGCTTATAGGTTATATGTAAGAACAGCTCCTTATAGCTAAATATCGCCTATTTCCTTTATAAAGTGTTTAAGATTTTTATTACTTGTACTAATTCTTTTTTTTAATTAAATTTTTCTTATTCTTTGTAATTTACACTTGTTTTTGGAATAAAAACGTTAATTATTATTATTATTACATTTAATTAAACAACAAACCGTATCTTTAACTCTAGTAATAGTAGTGCCTTAGTAATAGTGTCTGTTATATCAAACATAAAAACAGAGGTATGAATGTTTCCTGTAGATCTTTGAATTTCTTTAAAAAACAACAGCTAAAGCTATTCCAGCAGATGGCGTTGTAAGTAACACGAAGTCAATGAGTGTTTGCTTTGAGGTTAGATAGTAATAGAAAATTGAGAAAATTCACAAACACAAAACTCGCTTCTCAAACAAATTCTATAAATTGTTTGTTTACCGCGAAATCCCAAATCGATTTAAGGTCACTGTCGTCTGTCAGACTGTCAGTCATTTGCAGTCTTTTACATGCTGACAGGCATGCGCAATGTATGGAATATGAGTCCCTCGATAGCTGCTCCTTAAATAGGAGAACAGGTTTAACAATTTATAAGTGAAAGCGATATAAAAAATCAAAAAAACGAAGAAAGTGGATATGGCAACAATGGTGCGGAGTGGGCGATTTATAGTGTCGACCACGGAGGCTAGATAGAAAGGAGGACGAACGCCATATGTTGAAATCGCCCGAGAATAGGGAACCGGACAACTTTTCAAATAGTGTTTAAAAATAATCTTTATTCATATTGAAACACTTATGGGGGCTTTTTACACAATTTATTTACAAAATTGTTAAGATACACTGAACTCTGCTGGATAACGTCTAACTACTTGACAATACAATGAACTCTTGTGAACACTTGACTCGAACTGACGTTAACTGCCGATGCATCCCCTTATATACAATATTATTTAATCTAGTCAGTGTGTTTAGAAGTTTCTAGAATTTTCTAGAAACATTATTTAAAATGGTCAGTTGATTTATTTACAAAGTTCTAACAATCAACTGTCAACAACAATCTTTTAAGGTCCCTTCCTTTACGGTTATTCCGTTACACTGCCCCCTCCTTAGATTCATTCCTCCTGGAATGTTATTTTCTACATCGGAATCCCGCACACTCCCTGAGCCAGCCAAACCATCTTCTTGGAGTTGCTGCGCATCTCCACTGTGGTTTCCCTGGTAAGGAGCCAAACGATCATGATGGACCACGACAGGTTTCCCTCTGGGAATTTTCACGATCCGATAAATGACATCGTTAATCTTCTTCTTGATGGTGTAAGGACCTTCCCAGTTCTTTTGTAATTTGGGACAAATACCTCGACGCCGTCGGGGGTTATAGAGCCAGACTAAATCTCCAACTTGGTAACTCTTTTCCATTGTCCGTGTGTCATAGTACCTCTTCATCCGATCACTAGATAATTGTAGTTTTCCACGCACCAGGTTGTGTATATTTTCCATTCGATTCTGAAGGTCGGCGACATATTGTTCACGTGCCATTTCTTCACCAGGTTTACAACCAAACACCAAGTCACATGGTAGCCTCATTTCTCTACCGAACAGGACCTTCGCAGGCGTTTGGCCAGTTGATTCGTTGATGGCCGATCGAATTGCCATTAGAAATAGTGGAATATGTCGATCCCAATCCCTCTGACAATCTGACACCACTTTTGACAGATAGTTGGTTATAGTTCGGTTCATTCGTTCCACCATTCCATCCGACTGAGGGTGCATCGCTGTGGTTCTCGTTTTGTGGATGCCTAATCTTTGGCAAACTTCTTGAAACAGCTTGCTCTCAAAATTTCTTCCTTGGTCTGAATGTAATTCTAATGGTACCCCAAATCGGCTTACGAATTCTTCAACCAATCTATCTGCTAAAGTGGTAGCTTCCTGATTGGGAACTGCATATGCTTCAACCCATTTAGTGAAGTAGTCCATTACAACAAAGATGTACTTGTTTCCTACATCGGTCTGTGGAAGTGGCCCCAATACATCTACTGCGATTCTTTCAAAAGGACTTCCAACCAGGTATTGCTGCATTTCCGCCTTCGGTTTTCGGTGCGGACCGTTACTGGCAGCACATGTAGTGCATTTACGACACCAATCTTTAACATCATTAGTGCAATTTACCCAGTAAAATCTATCTCGGATCTTTTGCAGCGTTTTCCTGATACCCAGATGTCCTCCAGAACTATCATTATGCATCTGTTTTAAAATTTCCGGTACAGCATTTCTTGGGACCACTATTTGTTTCCTTGTTTCTGTGCCCTCGGAATTTTCTACAAGTCCTTTAACGAGCCCTCCGTCCAAAATTAAAGAGTTCCATTGGGACCAGTATGCTTTTAAAGCAGGAGAGGATGAGGATATCTCTCTCCACAACGGACGACGGTCCATTCTCTTCCACTCCCTAATCTTTCTCAGAACGGGATCGTTTTCTTGTTGCTCCTCCAGCATAGAGCTCTCGTCTTCTGGCACAACCTTAACTAAGGCAAGTTTTTCCTCGTTCTGCTCCATACGGGTACAATGGGGGCAATCAGGTCGACATGGTCTTCTAGAAAGTGCATCAGCATTACGATGTCTGGTTCCAGGTCTGTGCTCGATTTCAACATCATACTCCTGCAGTTTTTCGAGCCATCTTGCTATCTGTCCTTCTGGGTTCCTAAAGCTAAGTAGCCACTTTAAACTAGCATGGTCTGTTCTGATCAGGAATTTTCTGCCATACAGATATTTATAAAAGTGTTCGACGGATTTTACAACTGCTAACAGTTCCCTCCGAGTTACACAGTAGTTCTTTTCAGCTTTCGATAAAGTTTTGCTGAAGTAACCAACCACTCTTTCCTTACCATCTTGTAGCTGTGACAAGACGGCTCCAATTCCCACATTGCTGGCGTCGGTGTCCAGAATAAGCTTACCATCAGAAAGTGCATTAGCAAGAACAGGTGCTGACGTAAGCTGTTTCTTCAATATTTCAAACGCCTCTTGACATTCCTGATCCCAACAGAAGGACTTATCTTGTTCTGTCAAACGTGTCAAGGGTTTGGCGGTGTCTCCAAAATTCTTGACATATCGTCGGTAATAGGAACAAAGACCCAAGAAACTCCGGAGCTGATGTTTGTCGATAGGGATTGGCCATTCCTGAACGGCTTAGCGGGGTCAACAGCAACGCCATTCTTGCTTACGTTATGTCCTAAATAGTTGACCTGTCTCTGGAACAAGTGGCATTTCTTAACATTCAATGTTAGATTAGCGTTCTGTAATCTTTTAAAAACTTCTTCCAGGTTAGATAAATGTTCCTTAAAGGTCTTACCCAATATGATGATGTCGTCTAGATAAACTAGACAAGTTTCCCATGACAAACCCCGCAGGATGTTCTCCATTAGTCGTTCAAACGTTGCAGGAGCATTACAGAGGCCAAATGGAAGGACCGTGAATTGCCATAACCCTGATCCACTGGTAAAGGCAGTCTTTTCTTTGTCTGCAGGATTCATTTTAACTTGCCAGTATCCGCTTTTAAGGTCCAAGGTAGAAAACAGAGTAGAACCCGCCAAAGCGTCGAGGGCATCATCAATCCTTGGCAGAGGATAACTGTCCTTCTTAGTGACATCATTTAGCTTTCGATAGTCGACACAAAACCGCATTGATCCGTCTTTCTTTCTCACTAATACCACAGGAGAAGCCCACGGACTACTGGATGGTTCGACTATGCCATTTTGAATCATTTCTTTAAGGGCTCTGTCTGCTTCTTCCTTTTTAACTTGAGGCATCCTTCGGGGTACCTGTCGAATCGGACGTGCATCACCAGTGTCAATTCTATGTTGTACAACATCAGTTCTTCCCAGTTTACTTTTAGAACCAAATACAGGTTTATACCGGTAAAGTAGATCTCTTACCTGTTTCTTTTCTAATTTTGACAAAGAGGGGTCTAATTTTGTCATTAATTGTTCAATTTCGTTGGTCTCATCTGTTTCCGTAACATTTATCTTGTGAATTATGGCCATTACCGGTTCTAAACTTCCCATTTCCGTGTCCTTTCGGAGAAGAACTGGATGATCGTTCAAGTTGATAACTCGGATGGGTACCTCTTTGGCGGATCTAACAAGAGTCTTACCCACAAGGAGTCCTTTTCCCAATTCATGGTCATGGTTCTTCGGCTCTATCATGGCTGGGGCACCATCTGGCTCCAGTCCATCCAACCGCGCTGTGACGACACATTCGCAGCTTGCCGGAAGTTCGATATCATCGATTAGCTTAATCGAGGCATTGTCAACTTGTTTTCGGTGCAGGAATATTTCTGCATTACCAGTACGAAGGATACGTTGGCGAAGATCCAAATGAAAACCACAGTGGAGCATAACATCCATGCCCAGAACAACATCTTCATCAACGTCAGCCACCAGCACTGAGTGAACAAGAGAGGTTGAACCAAACTGTAGTGTTACCTGTATCTCACCGTAGACTCTAGCAGAATCTCCGGTAGCGGTACGCAGTCTCCAACTGGTAGGCCACATCTTCTTTCGCATAATGATGGATGGTCGAACGATAGTTTTTGTAGCTCCAGTGTCTACCAGCATGCTAAAGTTCTTCCCATCAATGAGGCCATCCACATATAAGCTGTCCACGTGATGTCGCAGAGTTGCCAATTTAATGGTGTGAGGGGCTTCGGGAATGTTTGGGGTCGATTTCGCCCTCCAGGAGTCGACCCGTTCTAGTTTTCCTGCTGCTGGGGTACTTCAGCAGAAGATTTTTCTTTTTGGGGGCAAGTATTTCTTATATGGCCTAGTTCTCCGCAGTTCCAGCATCTCACTTGGCGCCTTCTTTTTGGAGATAACTTCATTAATCTCTCTACTACCGCTTCAACGTCGCTAACGGAATGAAGGGCATGGTCGTAGTTACCGGTGATTTCCCTTAGTCGAGCAACTCCACGTGAGGCCTCCGTCGCCGCCTCAAACTCCAGGGCAATGGTCAAGGCGTCCACAAGAGTCTTCGGCCGCGCCAACCGTACAGCGCGCTGCAACTCGACGTCTCGAAGACCATCGGTGAAGGTTTGGACTGCTAGGCACTCCAGGAAATCCTCCGCTGCATTTGAATACGCAAGTCGTACCATTCTTGCTACATCCGCTTCAAATTCCTGGATAGTTTCTCCATTTTTCTGTTTTCGGCTCTTTAACTGCATTCGGTACACCGGTTGTAGATGAGTTTGACCATAACGCATCTCTAGACGATTCACCAATAACTCGAAGTTGTCAGCTTCATCCGGCGTCAATGATTGCAAGACGTCTAAAGCTTCGCCTCGCAGAGCTACGGTTAGGGACAATGCTTTCTCCTGGGATGACCATCCATTAGCTCTGGCCGCTGCGTCGAATTGTTTCAGGGAATTTGGCCAGGAAGTCTTCCCGTCGAAGGTCGGGGGTTTCATCGTCGTTCGTACATGGGTCGTCTCCTCGCTTCTTTGTCGTTCGACGTCTGCGTGGCAGGTTTCCATCCTTCTTGCATCTCCGTCGCCGTGGTGGATGGTTTGGTTTCGGCGGCTAGCTTCCTGTTCTTGTTAAAGCTTCCTTATCTCGGACTGCATTTGCTGGTTGATCTGGTTTTGCTCGTCTTGCATGTTGGTCACTTGCTGATTCATGTTGTCCACTTGCTGATTCAAGTTGGCCACTTGCTGGTTTTGCTCTTCTCGCAAGTCGGCGACTTGCCGATTTTGCTCGTCCCGAAGATGTGATATTTGCTGTGAGAACGAACTGGATAACTCATCTGATAGGGTAGACATCCGTTGTGATAGCTCCTCTTGTTGGCTCTTCATCTGACTGGATAGCACCTCTTGTTGGTTCGTCATTCGTTGCGACAGCTGGGACATATCTTCGCGCTGGCTGCTTATCTGACTGGACAACTGGGAAAGTTGTTGCGTTTGTTCTTCTTGTTGGCTCGTCATTCGTTGGGACAGCTGGGACATGTCTTCGCGCTGGCTTTTAATCTGACTGGATAGCTCCTCTTGCAGCCGGGAAAGTTGTTGAGTTAGTTCAGAATTTGCTTTTTGAGCTGGGTCTTCGAACTCCACAGCGTCAGGGTCCAAATTATTATTTACGTAGTACTCACAGAGCCTTCTCAACAATACGGATTTGCTTCCAGTAGTTTCCAACTCTAATTCTTCAAGCTCTCTTCTGAGCTCAGCCACCAATAGTTCATTTATCTTTTTTCCAGGCATTCTTGTATCTTCACCCCACACCTGACACCAATTTGAAACACTTATGGGGGCTTTTTACACAATTTATTTACAAAATTGTTAAGATACACTGAACTCTGCTGGATAACGTCTAACTACTTGACAATACAATGAACTCTTGTGAACACTTGACTCGAACTGACGTAAACTGCCCATGCATCCCCTTATATACAATATTATTTAATCTAGTCAGTGTGTTTAGAAGTTTCTAGAAACATTATTTAAAATGGTCAGTTGATTTTTTTACAAAGTTCTAAAAATCAACTGTCAACAACAATCTTTTAAGGTCCCTTCCTTTACGGTTATCCCGTTACAATATATATAACCATAAAAAATAATATTTTAATTAAATAAATCCTCTGGAGTACTTGAAAACGTCAAAAACATAATTTATTTAAAATTGCCGCGAAAACAGCACTTCATGTCAATTCAGATCGCGTGACGTCATATGTGAGGTAAACAAACTACGAGCCATATTACAAGTGATCAGTGCTTGGATAAATTAAGTATTTTGTGTTTATTAAACATCATGGACCGAAAAAGATATCGTTGGTGTGTTGTACCTCGATGTGGAAACAGGGGCGCCGGGTTTCCAAAATTCCCGTGGGTGCTCCAGTTGGACTACAAAATTCGTGCGGTTCACTTGTATAAAGTGGTCTATTTTTTTAGGTATTCTTCGTAGTTTTGGTGTTTTAGGTTCATCTAATTCCAAACTGTGAGCCAATTCTACACTAACTTTCCAGGCGTTTTCAAATTTTTCGTCAGTTCTTTGGGACGATATAACTTCTTTGACTGCATTAATACTATCGACAGCTTTTTGCAGATGCAGAGATATCTTCTGTAACGTAGCATTTAAAGCTTTATGCGACCAAGAATTTCTATCAGAATTTTAATGATAAATAGTGATTCGAAAGACTGAAAACCTTTTAAAAACCTTTTTGCTTTGGTACCGGCATCATCTTTCTGAGTTTTTGTGTTGTTCAAAAAACATAAAGTACACTATAATTGTCAAGAATTGTCTTCAAGATATACGACAAAACCATCTTGTTGGGCAAAACCGCTGTAAAGAAATATTTTGTGCATCCTCTTTTTAGCACGTTATTAAAAATTTCAAATAAAATTTCAGATGTGGTTGACGGCGTTTCATAAAGTCCGAAAAATGTTTCGTGTATTTTAAGCTTTGAGTCTACGTAAAGAAAGCAGAATGTGACTTGTTCGTGATTGGCAATATCACTGGTTTCTTCTACCATAATAGAATAATAGACAGCATTTTGTATTGGTTTATTTTGATCAATACTTCGTGGCTCAAAATTGTACACAGTTCGTTGGTGACATCGTGTGACAATCATTTATATTTACTGCGCTAGAGCCACAACTTTAATTCAGGAACATTCTCTGATCGCATCTTCAATAACCGACTATAATTTGAATTTTCATCCTCATAGCCCCTTATAGCGCGGCCTCCGATCATTAAAAAGCGAAAAGTAGAAATCATTTTCATAAGGGCGGTTCTAGCAGTTTTCATATTTTCAAGTTTACTTTTTGATAACATTAAGTGTACATTGACGCCACGTTTTGCATTGGCTTTGTGTAAAACACAAAAACGGTGAACTTCAGACATTTCATGCTTTTTAAATCTTTCCAAAGAAAAACCAATCTCAGTGAATGCTTTAATGGAGTCATCATCTCTTGATGATTTTTTTGACGTGGAAATTCCACGAGATATAGTTTCTCTACAGACTTCGCAAAATATTTTATCGATGTCTCCATCATACATTAGCCATGGAAAAGTTAATTGCCAGTTACTTTGACAACTGCGTCCTTTTTTCTCTGAACATAAATTTTCAGAAGTAACGTTTCGGTCTTGACCTATGTTAAGCTTAGAAGAGCTACTACTAGTACTAGTGAAAGGTTCTTCAGGTTTAGGTACCTTAAGATTCCGAATAACAAACTTCACCGTTCACGTGCTACCTAGATGCTAACTAGTCTGAGAACTGAGAACAAATGAAAGCGGGTGTGGTGTGATGCGAGCGGGGGTAGAGACAGGGCGGGAGTGGTGGCGCGACGCGGACGGTGTGGTTGGAGCTACGCGGGCATGGCTTCGGGCCGGCACGCCGCGTGTGTGAGAGCGGCTAGGTTTGCTTCTAGGCGCGCTTATTAAGTATATTATTTAGGTACATTATTAAGAATGCATTTGGTAAAAGATGAGAATTATTTTAGATATTCATAGTCGTGGGTGCTCGGTACCCACTATTTACCTCTCGTGGGTGCTGCAGCACTCGAGCACCCACGGAGTCGGCGCCCCTGTGTGGAAATACATCAGTAACTACTCCAAATAAAATTTTTATTGATATACCTCGAAAACCAGACATACGAAAGAAATGATTAGACCTAACAAGACGAATTTACCAATTTACTTTTGTGAAGATCACTTTGATGTAAATACTGTACCTAGAGTGTTATTACACAGCGCATAATACAAATAATTATATTTAGTGTGTTTGTAATGTACAATGTTATAGGTTATGTTTTACTTATTTCTTCAATCATTTCTATGGTTAAGATAAACAAAAAGAGATTGAAATACTTACACAAATGTTTTCACATTTCAAAATTAGGCAGAACAAAAGTCTGAATTAGTGGCAAAGAAACTGCTGACTATGAAAATATAAACTTTTGGGAGATTTCTATTTTCGGCTTTTGTATAACCTTGTTCCATAATAAAAAATTAACAGAAGGCTTCAAACACTTCCGTTATGACTATAGTACTTCAATTCGTAACTAATTACAATCAAATATTTTTAGAAAAATGTAAATAAATTATAGAAAAACGCCGCGAAATAACATACAAAGCAGTGTTGTTTACTTATGGCTACTCACATATGACGTTACGCACTGTGATTGGCGTTTGGGTTCTTACGCGGCACAGATAATTTACGCAACTTTATTTGTTGATTTAAAATTATAAATCATTGTTATTTCTTAAAAATCTTTATTGAGTGATATTTTTGTATAACAAACTTTATTTTAAAACACATCTTAGATTTTTTTTCGATTACTGTCCGGTACCCTATTTTCAAATTTTTCAAATTTTTTTAAAATTTTCAAAATTTTGAAGATTTTTAGAATTTTCAAATTTTCAAAATTTTCAAAATTTCAAAATTTTTAAATTTTTTCAAAATTTTTAAATTTTTTCAAAATTTTTAAATTTTTTCAAAATTTTTAAATTTTTTCAAAATTTTTAAATTTTTTCAAAATTTTGAAGATTTTTAGAATTTCCAAATTTTCAAATTCTTCAAATTTTTCAAAATTTTTAATATTTTCAAAATTTTTTAAGAATTTGAAAATCATGAAAATTTTAAAAATTTTGAAAAATTAAAAAATTTTAAGGTTTTGGAAATTTTGAAAATTTTTCAAGTTTTGCTTCAATCGCGCGTAAAGGTTACACGCACACTCTTTTTTTAATTGACTATTAGGGTAACAATAGATGTTACGTAGTCTAGACCAAGCATTAAGCCGAAATAGTTTGTATATTTCTCTAAATATTATATGTTTTACTATATTTTCTTTTATTCTTGCAATTTATTATAAATATGAGCTTATTTATTTCAGGCTTCCTATCTCCTGCAACAAAATGGAAACTTCATATTGGGAAATTCAACGGAACATGTTCCTATTGTGAACAATTTTTCTATGAAAAACTACTTTATGTAAACCATATTTATATTTACAACTTTTTAATTAATTCTAAAAAATCTGATTACAAATAGAAATAATTCTGCTACAAAACACATTAACCTAAAAGATGTTGGTAATTTAAACGAACAAATAAGGACTCACATTGGACAAAAATACTTTAAGTGCGAAATTTGTTTTAAATGTTACACCACACCTTATAATCTCAAAAGACATCTTCAAACTCACTTTGGTGATAATTCTGTCAGTTGTAAAATGTGTTTAAAACGTTTCACACGGCACAGTTATTTAAAAAAACATAATAAAACCCACACAGGCGAAAAACCTTTTGAATGTAAAATTTGTTCAAAATGTTTCATAGAATTCGGTCATTTAAAAAGTCATATCAGAATTAACACTGTTGAAAAATCTTACAGTTGTGAAATTTGTTCGAAATGTTTCACACAAAAAAGTAACTTAAAACAGCATATTATTAGAACTCACACTTTCAAATGTGAAATTTGTTCAAAACGTTTTCAACTTTAAGATAAGTTAAAAGAGCATATTAAAACCCACACTAGCGAAAAACCTTTTAAATGTAAAATTTGCTCAAAATGTTTCATAGAATCCGATCAGTTAAAACACGCACTAACAATTATTCTTTCAAATGTGAAACCTTAATTATAATTTTTATGCGCCGAAATTAATTTAAAAAAAAAATTAAAACATAAGGTTTAAAATGTTTGTTGTATTTATTATTATGAAATATTATATACAAATGAAAAATAGAAAATTAAAGCAATTACATTATATTGAAAATAATTGTAAGTCAAAAATCAATTATTTAATCTTGGTCCGACTCATCTGAAGTAGCAATGTAATCATCGAGATCTCGGTTATCGCACGGCGAATTTTCTCCACCATCATCATCTGAGTTTTTTGCTTCATTTTCGTTATCATCATCATTAATTTGCAGGTATCTTGTAAAATATCATCAATTTGGAGCGGTGTTGCGTCTCCAACAAACCATCGAGATTTCAAGTGATTTTCCTTAAACCAACCACACTCCTCCGGATTAAGTTTAATGCAGTCCGCATCAGTCGCTTTTAACAAATATTGTCTCTTGCACAAAAAATCAGATTGTCTGTCTCTTTTATCAGAATATATTTTTCTTAAATTTTGGATACTGAAATTTTTATTATAAAGGCTGCAGATAATTTCAAGGTAACTGCCACATCTAAATAAATTCATACATATTTAGGATAATTTGCAACATCTGTTTCTTCTTAAAATGCATTTGATAACCCTAGCTACTGTATTTTCCTCCACCTACAGGCAAACAAACAATTATTCCTTTAAATGAATAACATTTTATTTGTAATAAAAAAATGGATTTTAAAAACATAACTCAAATATATTTATTATTTATCTATGTTTAAAATGATTAAATGCGAAATTTGTTCAAAATGTTTTATACATTCCGGTAATTACAAAAGGCATGTTAGAATTCACGCGGGTGAAAAACCTTTCAGATGTGAAATTTGTTCAAAATGTTTTATAGAATCCGGTTATTTAAAAATGCATATTAGAACTCACACTGGTGAAACACCTTTTAAATGTAAATTTTGTTCAAAATGTTTTACAAAATACGTCGATTTAAAAGAGCATATTAAAAGTCACACTGGTGAAAAACCCTTCAAATGTAAAATGTGTTCGAAATTTTTTAAAATTCCTCGTAGTTTAAAAAGACATATTAGTGAAAAACCTTTCAGATGTTAAATTTTTTAAAAATGTTTCACACAAAAAAGTATCTTAAAACAGCATATTATTAGAGATCATACTGGTGTGAAATCATTCAAATGCTTCACACAACAAAGTGATTTAAAACAACATATTAGAACTCACACTGGGGAAAAACCTTTTAGATGTGAAATTTGTTCAAAATGTTTCAAACAAAAAGGTAGCTTAAAGAGCATATTATTAGAATTCACAATGGTGAAAAGTCATTTAAATGTGAAAATTGTTCAAAATGTTTCCTACAACAAACTGATTTAAAACAAACGTGCATTCTTTAAAACAGCATATTACAATTCACACTGCTGAGAAACCTTATATATATAAAATTTGTTCAAAATATTTCAGACTATCCGGTGATTTAAAAATGCACATTAGAATTCATACTAACGAAAAACCTTTTAAGTGTGAAATTTGTTTAAAATGTTTTATAGGATCTAGTAAGTTAAAAAGGCATATTAGAACTCACACTGGTGAAAAACTTTTCAGTTGTGAAATTTATTCAAAATGTTTCGCATATAAAACTAGGATAAAAAGGCATATTATTAGAAGTCACACCAATGAAAAACCGTTTAATGTAGTTAATACACTCGTATAATTAACAAAATGCTTTAATAGTAATTTAACTAACAATTGTATTAATAAGGGCGCTTAACAATCGAGATAAAGGACCATTAGAGATTGGACCTTCTTGTTATATATTACGGTTTTCTGTTATATGTACAATTAAAATTTTCTGGCCCAAAAATCATCTCATTTTTATCTCTGTCTATCTAAATCTCAATCTAGATATATTAACACGTGATCGGAGCGAGTGCGTTAGGCTGAAAACAGTGCTCAACCGACAGTACATCCTGACTGTCAGCGCTAACCGTCGCGTCGGTTGCAAAAACGCATTTAGTGCTACGCTGACGAAGAACTGCCACAGAAAAAAAACGGATGTGGCAGTCAGTGGTACTGCCGGTAGAAGTTATACTTCTATGCAAATTCATTACCTGATATTGTAGCATTTTTAAAATCCAGATATTTAATTTCTCTTTAACAATTTCCTTTTTAAGTATAAGCCAGCCCTGTCGTTCAAAAGTTTCATCATGTTCGAGAATTGCTTACGTGATAAAAGCAACCCGTAGGTACTTATATCGAGAGAATTTTCGAGAAAATATCGATTTGGTTTCTAACCAGTCATATCCCTCTATTTAATCACGTGCCGCGAGTTATAAGTTGATGACCTGTAATATCCAATACCCGTTTTCCTTTCAATACAGCGGACTTCCCAATAGCAAATTCTGCAATTCAACAGGATGTTACACTCGAGGAACCAAACTTGCAATTCTGCAAGTCTGATGTTTCGATTCTATTCATCAATAATTTTAGTATAAATAGTTGTAAATTTATAAAATCAAGAAAGTTCTAATTATTTAGTAACCATAGTGTATTTTTGTGTAAAGTTCAAAATAAAGTTTGTTAGTGTAAATTTTGAAAATAAAGTTTTTAAAAAGTGATTTTTGTGAGAAGAAAATATTTCTGGCGCAGTCATAAGGATAGCGGGAGAGTCTTTGAAGATCCTCGTCGTTATTAAGCGTTTGCTCGCTAACCTACCTACTCAAGGGAACATTCAACTGTCAACCTGAGGGCCACCAAGAAAACCATATTAAAAAAGAAAGAAAAATAGGAAGAGTATGCACTTCAGCATCATCTTCACCCTGTAAGTTACACATGTCTCAATCATCCACACAACAGAACCCTGTCCTTAGACCTACATTAATAATATCCAAACAATACAACAAACCTCAGAAAACTCAGAACCAATCATCGAAACAATCTTCATGACACCACAATTCATCCTTAAGGATTTGTGCGTCCTCTCAGAATTCGATGGAAACCCCAACGAGCTCTACAGCTTCATCAATGTAGTTACAATGATCCTAAACCATCACTGGAGCACAATCGATCCAAACCACTTTTAAAACCACATGCTTATACAAGGAATCCTTAGCAAACTCAAAGGAAAAGCAAGAGAAGTAATTTCTGTATTCGGATGCAAACAGTGGGCAGAAATAAAAAATACCTGAATCCAACACTTCGCCGACCAAAGAAACGAAAATTCATTAGAGATTTAGTTAATCTACGCCAAGGGCCCAACGATTCCCCACAACAATTTCACGAGAAAGTAATGGGACTCCTAAGCACAATCACTAACTATATCGAACTGCATGAAGAGAACGAAGCAATAAAGCGAAGTAAAGAGAATTTTTTCCAACAACAAGCCCTTACTACCTTTCTGGCAGGACTTCGCGAACCAATGGGATCTACTATCAGAGCCATGAGATCGATGTCACTATCCATAGCTCTACAGAAGAAAATAATATAAGGTATCTGCAAAGGGGACTAAACCATGTACCGCCTACGAACAGAACACAAACCACCATGCCTACAGCGAGGCCGCTTAATTTCCCAAGCACCACTAACTTTTTACGGCCACAATGGCAGCAAACCAATACAGGACCACGAACATTCCCACAATTTAAAGTTCCACAATTCCAACAGCATGTAAATAAATATACAAGACCACCTTTCCAACAACAACCTAGGTTTCAAGGAAATCAACAATTTAGAACACCGTTCCAACAAAACTCGCTCAATAGGCCAGGACCATCTCAACCCTATAAACCGACTCCCATGAGCATAAGTACAAGAGCTACCAGCCAGAACAAAGCTCCAAATCAAGGAACATTCTTTAGAAACCAGGGACCTTCAGGATTTACATCCGAAGAACTGTTTAATATCGAGCAAATCGACGAAGCCTATGGGTACGATATAAATACGTATGATCCCGACGAAGGCCAAGATAACTACAACCATTATTGTAAACAACCATACTACGCCCACGATCCACAAGAAGCAGAAAACCTACAAAACGAGGAAGAAAGTTTTCCAGAAGTTCCAAGAAACAACTCAGAAACGTAGTCGAACTTCATTCCTATGCCGACAAAAAGAAGCTACCATACATATCAATTGCTAACCCACCCCTCAAACTTTTAATCGATACCGGTGCTACCAAATCTTTCCTTAATCCCAAAATTGCCTCAAAATTCTACAGTAACAATATCAAACGTGAATCTTTTATTGTCACATCTATATTCCAAAACCACAGTCAAGATTATTGCGCAGAAATTTCAATGTTTCCTGAATTAAAAACGAACGACAATTTTCAAATTCTATCTCTTTCAATTTCATAAAACTTTTGATGTTCTTATAGGCCTAGACAATCTAAAATTTCTCAAAGCTCATGTCAATCTCCCAGATTCAAAACTCATTACTGAAAACTCGATCCTTTCAATTCATTATTACGAAAGTAATAAAACACAATTCTATACTATTCAACTTGAACCACAAACAATTAACAAACTCCGTGTACCAGTCAACGAAGATGCAGGAACCCTAATTCTCCCAAGACAAGAAGTTCAAGGCGCAGTTCTAAGAGAAAGTCTTACCACCGCTTGCGATTATCTGGCTTGGACAGAACTAATAAATGATACCGATGAGCCAATACAAATATCATTAATAGAAGCAGTAAAAAGTACAAAAATCAACCTTCAAGAATATCATCCCTATACTACAGAAGTGCTCCCTCAAGAAGAATATCAATTAAACATCGACCCACAAATTAGAACAGACCACCTTAATACAGAAGAAGAGAAACATATCAGAAAACTTTGTAGAAGATATTCAGATATTTTCTATAACCCAGATGCTCCACTTACATTTACGAACCAAGTGAAACATAATATTCGTACCACCGATGTAGTTCCTGTTTACACCAAATCCTATAGATACCCTCACATCCATAAGGAGGAATTTAAAAAACGGATATCATCTATGCTGGACCAAGGAATTATTAGACCCAGCCAATCTCCATGGTCATCTCCAATTTGGGTCGTCCCAAAAAAACCCGACGCCTCAGGAAAAATCAAATGGCGGATCGTGGTCGACTAAAGAAAAATAGATGAAAAAACGATAAATGATAAATACCCGATTCCAAATATATCTGACATCTTAGACAAACTGGGAAGATGCCAGTATTTCTCAACGCTGGACTTAGCGAACGGATTCCACCAAATTGAAATGGCAAAAGACGACATACAAAAAACTGCCTTCAACGTAGAAAATGGCCACTACGAATACGTTCGTTCGCCATTTGGACTTAAGAACGCTCCTGCAACATTCCAACGGGTCATGGACAACGTTCTTAAGGGACTTCAGAGAGAAATCTGTCTCGTTTATATGGACGATATAGTAGTATTTTCCACATCCTAATACGAGCACATGTTGAACCTCGCAAAGATCTTTCAACGTTTACGAGAAACCAGGTTCAAAGTGCAAATCGATAAATGCGAATTCCTTAAAAAAGAAGTTGGATTCTTAGGTCACATTATAACTACAGACGGAATAAAGCCTAACCCAAATAAAATACAAGCAATCCTAGATTATCCAATACCAAAAACAGCAAAGCAAATTAGAGGATTCCTGGAATTACTGGGATACTACAGAAAATTTATAAAGGACTTCGCAAAGATTACTAAACCATTGCCGCTATGTCTCAAGAAAGACGCAAAAATTGAGCACACACCAGAATTCCTAAAATGCGTTTTTACTTGCTCACAAACGAACCACTTCTACAGTATCCCGATTTTTCGAAACCATTTAACTTAACGACAGATGCAAGCAACATCGCAATTGGCGCTGTGTTATCACAAGGTCCAGTTGGAAGCGACAAACCGATCGCCTATGCGTCTAGGACGTTAAATAATACAGATCTAAAATATTCCACTATCGAGAAGGAGATGTTAGCTATAGTATTTTCGCCCATATCTGTTTGGAAGAAAGTTTAAAATTCTCTCAGACCATCGCCCTCTCCAATGGCTCTTTTCTTTAAAGGATCCAAACTCAAAACTCGTCAGATAGCGCCTTAAACTAGAAGAGTTTGATTACGAAGTCGTTTACAAAAAAGGTAAATTAAACCCAACCGCCGATGCTCTATCTAGATTCGAAATAAACACCAACGAGACTCTTAAAATCCAAGATAGTGAAATAAAAGATAACGAAAAGGAATTCGATGAAATCTCCCTTTTCAACCATCCGGGATCAACATACGACCCAGTTGAAGACATAATAAACAACCCTCTAGGCGAATTAAATGCAGAAGAATGAGATATCGTAAACGAGCTTCTTCGAAATGAAAAATCAAAAGAAGATAACAACATTGCAGATGACAATAGCGATATAACCAGACACACAGCTGAAGAGGACCCTATACTTGGTATACCCATAAGCGAACGAGCAATAAACCATTACAATAACCAAATTATACTCAGACTCGTTAATTTTAACCCTGCTTCGCCAATTAAAGAAGAGATTTTTATTAACAAAAAACGATTCCACATACAAATTGGGAAAAACAATCTTGACAATGAAATCTTTAAATTTTTCAAAGACTTTATAGATACCAAGAAGAAATACGCCTTGTTTTTAGAAGACGAAGTGCTGTACCCAATCCTTTGTAGGATTACAAGAGAAAAATTTAACAACTCCGCATTCAGCTTAGTTAAATGCAATACAATTTTGGAAGATGTAAATGCAATACAATTTTGGAAGATGTAAATTCCACTTTATGTATTTAGTTGTTCCAGTCCTTTTTACTGGTCCATTAGAAAAGTGAACACATTGACGTTGTCACTATTCTATCTTGATTCTGTCTTTCTGTACCGCTAATGGTGTTACTGTTTAACTGTCCTTCTTTCGCGCGGCGATATTTTAATATTACTAACAACTAATTTTCTAGTAGTTTCACTTTCGCCAAACATCAGTTTTTGTGATCTTGAATAAATTTTAGACCGGTTTTTAAACTTGTTTACTCTCAATAATATGGAAAAATCCGATTTGGCTGGAAACTGATTCTACTTGATTATAATTTCATTAAGGGATCGATTTCTGATTATTAACTTCATCATTAGGGTCAGTCCATATCTGTGAGGAGGGCAACGTTAAAGTTTCATATCTTTTTTTTTGAGGCGACACCAAATTTTTGATCTTTTTTTGGAACAACCCAAAACTCTTTAAAGAAGCCACGACCTAGTGAGCTAGCTAGGAGATTTACGCCCTTTTTTAATACTACAAATTGGCGCCTAACATGTTTAATTAAATTTTGGACTGGTTATTAGGGTTACAATGCATAAGGACAGTTACAGTTTTGGTCGTGGGCCCACCACATCTCACACCTTGTCACTCTGTGCCTTTTTTTTATAGAGCCCTTATGCGTTATACGGAAGTTATCTTAGTCATTATCTGTTCGACAGCCTCCTTGTCTAGCGTGATCGTGACGGCCATTGTCTCATTTTCATGAGGTACACCTCACTTATTTTAAAGTTGTTCCTCCATCTCTTTAATCTTTTTGTAGGGTAGCTCTAACCTACTCCTTGGTAGTACCCGCTTCCATTTCCCTCCGCCCAAGTTAACGGAATTAGGGTCCTTTGTTTTGAGAGTCTTTCCTATATTTTCCATAGCTTCCGTGTTTCTGTCAAAAGCCACCAGGAGCTTGCCATCCCTAGTGCTTCTAATAGATCGGATAGCTTCCTTTGCTCTCTCGGTTTTAAGCGATTTTTTAACCGTGCCGAGAACTTCTTTGAAGGTCTACATCACCATGACCTAAACCTACACCACCATGACAAGCAAGCGTCAAACGGCACACTGTACCCTTAGATGGAGGGATTTATGCTTGCAATTTAGAATCAGGTCATTAATACAAACAATAATAAGAAATTTATTATAGTTGATTCAAATTTTGCATCGGACGTGTAGAAAGTAACATCGGGCTGCTGTTGAACTTTAGCTGTGATCGACTACCTACGCAGACAGAACAAGTTGTGCAACATCATACACCAGAGACTGGCCAATAAATTTAAATTAATTAGGGCATACAGTATTTTTAGCATAAAACATTTTAAACAAATTTCACACCTGTAAAGTGTGAGTTTGAAAATGCTTTTTTCGTTAGTCTCGCTAAAACTTGAGAACTGCTGTATCGATTTGGCTAGTATTGGTTTTGAATTATTTGTGAAAGTTCAGGGAAGGTTTAAACGGTAAGAAACATAATTAATAATTAACAGAAAATACTAAAAACTATTTATTATTCAGTTTTAACAGTTCTAAATAGATCGCAATGTAAGTTATTTTATCGATATAATTCTATTCCATTATTTGACATCTAGGTTGTGGAGACACTTGGTAGAAGGCGTTGTATTTAGATTTATAAATAATACAGCTAGGATTATTTGGATTTGTCTTTATTCTAAATAAAATGTTTGTCCTATAGTCATTATTAAAATATGAAAAAATGTGAATAAAAAATTAAGAAAGTTAAAAAAATTGGGAAAAATGAAAAATCGTTAGAACGAAATGAACCTTTTAAAAAAATGGAAGAAAATTAAAAAGAAAATGCAAAACTGTAAAAATCAATAAAATTAAAAAACTAACAAAAAATAAAAACGCTAAAATTGAAAAGAAGAATCGAATACTGAAAAAAAGTAAGAAAGAAACTGGAATAAAATATGATATATGGAAAAATATGAAAACATAAAAAATAATTAAAAAAAAAACAAAAAAATCGTACAAGTTAAAAATATAAAAAATAAAAGTATAATTAAGGAATGCGTAAGAAACTGGAAACAAGCAAAAAATGGAACTAAACCGAAGTAACAGAAAAAATAAACAAAATATAATCGCACAAATTTTGAAAAACAAAAACACAAAAATGAGAAAAATAGAAAGAAATAAACAACACAATAAAAACGAATAATAAATCTAAAATCATGAAAAAAAATTGGTTACACGCGTGCGTTGTATTTAAATTTCTAAATAATAAGATTAAAAAGCTTCTTGGATTTGTCTTCATACCCAAATTAAATTTGAAAAAGTATCAATAAACTGGCGAACAAAGAGGAAAAACTAGCAAAACTGGAGAAAACACCATAGAAATGAAAAAAACAAAACAAATAATTTCAAAAAAATTAGACTATACAGAAAAAAATAGAGAAACTTGAATACAAACGATAAAATTAAGAAAAACATTAGAAAGAATAGAAACTCCGAGAAAAAAATTCGTTAAAATAAAAAAAATGGGAAAAAGAAATCAGTGATAAAGGACGGTACGAAGTTAGCTGAGTCAGCTAGTTTTGAATAAATTTCACTTTAATTGTGAATTTGAATATTTTCACATCTGAAAGGTTTTCCACCCGTATGCCTTTTTAAATTACTGGATTGTGTGAAATATTTTGATCAAACTTCAGATTTAAATGCTTTTTACATTTAAAAGGTTTTTCGTCAGTGTTTTTTAATATGAGCTTTTAAATTACTGGATTGTGTGAAACATTTCGAACAAATTTTACATTTAAATGGTTTTTCACCAGTGTGACTTCTAATATGCTTGTTTAAATCACAGAGTCTTATAAAACATTTTAAACATGTTTTACATTTAAAAGGTTTGTCTCGAGTGTGAGATCTAATATGTTGATTTAAATCACTTTGTAGTGTAAAACATTTTAAACAAATTTCACATTTGAATGACTTTTCGCCAGTATGATTTCGAATGATATGCTGTGTTAAGCTATTTTTTTGTGTGAAACATTTTGAACAAAAATCACAACTGAAAGGTTTTTCACCAGTGTGAATTCTAATATGTATTTTTAAAAGACTGGACCTACTAAAACATTTCGAACACATTTTACATTTAAAAGGTTTTTCACCAGTGTGAGTTCTAATATGTTGTTTTAAACGACCGGATTCTGTAAAACTTTTTAAACAAATATTACATTTAAAAGGTTTTTCACCAGTGTGAATTCTAATATGCTTTTTTAAAGCACCGGATGCTATGAAACATTTTGAACAAATTTCACATTTAAAAGAGTTTTCGTCAGTATGAATTCTAATATGCTGATTTAAATCAGTTTGCAACAGAAAAATTTTTGAACAATTTTCACATTTGAATAACTTTTCACCATCGTGAGTTCTAATAATATGCTCTTTTAAGCTACGTTTTTGTTTGAAACATTTTGAACAAATTTCACATCTGAAAGGTTTTTCACCAGTGTGAGTTGTAATATGTCTTTTTAAATCACCGGACTTTGTGAAACATTTTAAACAAATTTCACATTTAAAAGGTTTCTCGTCAGTGTGAATTCTTATATGCTGTTTTAAGACTTTTTGTTGTGTAAAACATTTAAAACAAATTTCGCATTTAAAGGATTCTTGTCCAATGTAAGTTCTCATCTCCTCGTTTATTTTACGAGGATCTTCTAGTTTAATAAGTTTTTTAGCAGAATAATTCTTTTTCAAGCTAACACATTTTTAGAATTAACTAATAAGTGGTAAATATAAAAATGGTTTAAAAATAGCAATTTATCACAGAAAAATTGTCCACAAAAGGAACATGTTCCATAAAATTTCCCATAGTGTGGTTGCCGTTTTTTTGGTGCAGATCGAAAACCTGAAATATATAAGCTCATATCAATGGTAATAATGCTAAAAATAAATAGCAGTAAGAAAAAAATATAGTAAATCATCAATAATGTAAAGAAACCATTTCGACTTTACAAAAAAATAGTATATTATGTTACTAGGAGTAGAAGGCCAACATTATTGTTGAGCCCAGATTCTTGCACTGCCGAGGCGCTAGCCGAGGCTGTGCAAACTGGGCGAAACATATAATGGGCCTTCTGCTCCGAGTAACATATACTATTTTTTCTTCAAGCGTAATAATAATATGCATTTTATAAAAAATATAGAAGGCTTTGTTTATATCTCAACTATTTAATTAATACAAACGAAAAATTACATAAAGTGTTACCTATTTATTAACAGTAATATTAAATGTGCAGTTTTGTATACTGCAGTTGTTTAAATTTAAGCCACTGCCACCGCTTTCAGCTTCGACATTTACAATTTTGTCATTGGTATACATCATATTATTAGTAAGTTGATTGTCGATTATTATGTCAGCGATTCCAGAACTATTACTTGGTTGTTCTTGCCAATTAAGTATTTTTTGTGCAGTTTGTGTTTTACTGGAAATGGAATCCTCTAAGTACCCTTCAGCAACACTGGTGGATTTCCATCCACCATGCCGCTTTAAAGCGGTAATATCACCTCCGTTGTCAACTAAAATAGTTGCGGAAGTCCTCCGAAGGCAATGTCCTGTATATTCATGAGGATTTGTTAATTTCAAAAACGTAGCAACGTCTTTTGGTACGTTTGATATTTTGTGGATACCCATTACCACACGGTGACATTTACCATTCTGGTATTTAATAAAAAATCGCTGCAGGCCAATATCATCCGGACGAAGAGCCGTATACTGTCTTACCAAATTCAAATAAAAATCGCCAATTATAGTAAACGACCGTTGTTTTTTGTTTTTTGTGTTTATGATTTTAACCAAAATTAAATTTCCCAAATCTTGGATTTCGCTAGACTTTAAATTAACAAGTTCATCGCATCTAAGGGCTCCTGTGACTCCAAATATTAATATAACCTAAAACAAACGTTGAAATAAATAAAAAAAAAAGCTGGTAGCACCGGGATTAGAACCGCTGACCTTTGCGACCGAAGACAAAAGCTCTGCCACTGAGCTACCGTCATTAAATGTTATAAGTAGGAAATGAGGTAATATTTGCTGTCAAGTTAAATATTGATCTGCTAGTAGATATCACTGTCAACGGTTTAATAAACGTAATAATGATTAAAAAGAAATAAGAAAGTACCTACCTTTGTTGCTAAATAAACATTATTTGGTGCATCCTTGAGAAATTTATCAAATTGATCTTGTGTTAATACTTTTGATTTTTTCGGTGTATAATTTTCCCCTTGGCGCTTTATAAATGCAATTAATTTGCTATATTTTTCTATTTTAACATTATGTTTAATGTTTAATTGACTTTTAATCATTGAATACTGTGCCCATAGAGTAGAACTTTTAAACTTTCTGGACAAATTCGTGAAGTATGCAAGCATAACGTTTTCCGTGTATTGCTGTACATTATATTCATTGCACCATTTTAGAAATTTTTCGTATGCAAAATCATACAGTTTACGCGACTTCGTTGGAATTAGAGTTTCAATACTGGAATTAGCTATTTCAACTAATTCCGGAGGCGTACATTGCAATTCTTGAGACATTTTTCACAAAATTTTCAAAACAGACAAACGTCAAATTAAATAAGTTTAAAAATGACAGTTCCTACCTACTTGATTACAACGCCCCATTATTTTATTAGTACAATAATGAAAATTCATTTTTGTACTAGTAAAATAATGGGATATTTCTACGGTCTGTGTTGCAAAAAGTAATATAGTTATTATTATACGCTTGAAGAAAAAAACAATTACTGGTACCTCTAGAAAACAGATATATTTTTTAAACTGATATGAGAATTTGTTGTAAAATACTTGTTTTATAATAATAAACATAATTGATGAAAGAATCAAACATAAAAAAAATTGTGCATTTTTTGTGAAATTGACAAAATACACTGAAAATACTTTAAATGTGTTAAAACACATAAATTTTTTGTTCCCAAATCATTAAAAATAGTGTTTTTTTAATTTGAAGATTGTATTTAATTTGAAGATTGTATTTGGACGTTTTTTGTGATTTTTTTTTAAGAATGTCCTCGTAGGTATAGACCTAAATACAAATGTACCGAGAACACGTATTGAGGCAGAAGAAGTAATTTATTAATTTGGGATTTAAAGGAGTACAAGTTAGGACGAGTGCCGAAAACGAGGGAATATAGGGAGACCCTAGGGATGAAGGACCGATCGAATCGACACTGAACAGTATAAGGATGCATGGACTTAGCGTGTCTTGTTGCTCTGGCTGGTCTGGCAAGTGGAGGCACTATAGAGCGGAGTTCTTCTGAGCAAAATCCGTTTAAATATCGGCTCTTCGGTGGGACAATGAGGATAGGTTTTTGGTGATACTGGTGTCGTTTATTAGTCGAACTGCTCTTCTCTGTATTGCATCAAAAACTCTGAGCCTTGACGGAGTCGCCAATCCGCATACATGCAAGCAGTATTCAAGATTAGGTCTTATTTGGACTTTGCAAAGAGTAGCTAAGTTGGATAAAGAGAAATATTTCCGTGCTCTAAAAAGAAAGCTCAAGTTCTTTCCTGCTGCAGTTGCTATGGATGCAATATGATCGTTTCCGAGTAAGTCCAACCAACCAGCGCAATGGAGTTCATTGTGATGGATAAGTCGTATGTTTGCCTCTTATTGGATAGGCAACATGTCATTGTCTTGGAAGCGTTTTAATTAACAAGGTTCTTTCTTCCCCACTCGCCTACAATTCTTAAATCTTGATTTAGAGAAGCTGTTGTGGATCTTCTGTCCTCTTCCAGAATATCTAGGGATATAGGACGGTTGTGCGCTTTACTACAGTGTAGGTTGCTATCATCTGCAAAACCGTGTATCGAGTTATAAGTAGCTTCTAGTAGATCATTAATGTGAAAAGGAATAGAGTAGAAGCTATAGTCCATTTCATTGTTTTTGGCCGATTTGATATTAGAAACCACTGAAATAAGATTAAACTGTCATCCAAGTTACCAATGGCGGAGAGTTTTTTTTTCTAAATTAGGTCGTAAGTTTCTGAAACTATCAGTGTGGTTTGACATCTACAAAAATATGACATTAATAATTATTAAATTCAACCCTTTAACAACGAGCCGTACATGACGGTTACTAGGAATGTGATTTAAGTCAAGACTTCCGTATTGAATACTTTTTATCTACCGGTGAAACAAGATGCAGTTACGTAAGTGTTGTATTAAAAAACAAACGTCCTCATTTAAATTTCTAACTTGCCTGTATCTGAGAGAGATGTAACTCTACATTTACTTCGAGTATGATTTCTGTCATCGGCCAAAATCGGTGAAATGGACTATAGAACCGATCCTTGGGGAACTACAGCGTTAATCTTGTAGAGGTTGGAGGCATGTCCATCTAGGGAAATTTGGATGTGCCTGTTGGAGAGAAAGTTGGATATCCATCTGCAAAGGTTTGGCGAGAGTCCGTATGAAGTTTGTTCAAGAGAACTGCTTGCCACACTTGATTAAATGCTTTTAAGAAGTCTAGTGACACTATTTGAGTGTCGTCATGGCGGTGGATGGCATCACTCCAGTCATGAGGAATACTAACCGGGCACTGCCAATTAAGAGGACGCATGAAGAAACTAGGATTAGTAGATAAAGCAAACTGCAGATTCTGTGAGGTAGAGGATGAAACCTCAATACACATACTCTCAGAATGCATTGCATTACCTAATTTTAGGATCAAAGACCTAGAGTCATACGAAATAGAAAAAGTAGATCTATCTATGTTTTTTACGTTTAATAGTATATTGTTTTACGAGCAAGGAATGATACTCATTTCCCACGAGTACGATGTTTGCAGCAAGAGCCGCAGGCGAGTGCTGTAAATCGTACGAGGGGGAAACGAGTTATTCCTTGCGAGTCAAACACTATACTTTTTCTACGGTTATACCTCATAATAATACAATAATTCAAAAATAAATCCAATACAAAACAAAACAACGATATAAGTTATATTATTTAAGTAAAATTAACTATTATTTACAATATTTACAGTTATCATACCTTAAATTTATTTGTTAATTCAGAAAAATAAGCTAAAAGCACAGTTTCTGAAACGGAATTTGTTGCCTTTTTCTTTTGCCAGGTCACGAAACTTTCATATGCATTCTGGAACTTATGTTTTGAAATTTCGGGAATCAAATTCTGACAACCTTCGTTTGCCGCTTCTCTTATTTCAGGAGGAGTTAATTCTAATTCATTTTTATCACTACTTAACATTTTTACTTAAATAACAATCTAATTTAAATAATGTATTAAAAACTATCTGTTGTACCTGTCACTACTTTATTACTGTCAATCTGTACTGTTAGTCAAATATATGAATACATAATTGTCACAGTATACTTGATTAAGTTAAAACAATAAAGAAATGAACATTTTGTGTTATCAGATAAAGAAATGAGATATTTCTTTATTAGATATGACAACGTACCCTATTTCTATAGAGATTACTGTCAAAAAATGATACATTTTTATAATAACCGTAGAAAAAAGGTTTTTCGTCAGTGTTTTTAATATGAGCTTTTAAATTACTGGATTGTGTGAAACATTTCGAACAAATTTTACATTTAAATGGTTCTGTGTGAGTTCTAATATGCTTGTTTAAATCACAGAGTCTTATAAAACATTTTAAACATATTTTACATTTAAAAGGTTTGTCCCTAATGTGAGATCTAATATGTTGATTTAAATCACTTTGTAGTGTAAAACATTTTAAACAAATTTCATATTTGACTTTTCGCCAGTATGATTTCGAATGATATGCTGTGTTAAGCTATTTTTTTGTGTGAAACATTTTGCTTTTAAGAAGTCTAGTGACACTATTTGAGTGTCGTCATGGCGGTGGATGGCATCACTCCAGTCATGAGGAATACTAACCGGGCACTGCCAATTAAGAGGACGCATGAAGAAACTAGGATTAGTAGATAAAGCAAACTGCAGATTCTGTGAGGTAGAGGATGAAACCTCAATACACATACTCTCAGAATGCATTGCATTACCTAATTTTAGGATCAATGACCTAGAGTCATACGAAATAGAAAAAGTAGATCTATCTTACTTAAAACCCTATGATATCCTAAATTTTCTAAGGAAGATAGGACTAGAAGAGCTGCTCAAGTCTGAGGAAATCATCAGAAACATAGCAAGAAAGGGAGCACACAATAGATCTTATAGGTCGCACCCCTAACTTGCTCATACATATACATACAACCTAACAATCTAGTTTAACTCTAAGTAAGTTTAGAACCAACCATAGAAAGCATAGCAATTTTAATTATATATTTACCTATATATTAATGGCAGTAATTCTATATTACTAATGCTTTTTTTGCAGGAATATTCTTTATTCCATTATTTAAGTAAGGAAGGGTTGGAATAAGAGAATATGGTAAGAAAGTGAAATATAGATATTAAAAGAAAAAACAATACCTAAACATAATAATCTCCACATACATAGATACATATCTTCGCTTTGAAAATACAGAAAATTTAATTGTAAGTGTAAAATAGTTATTTTCATCACTCCGTGCGGAAAGCACTGCTTTCGACCATGCAGGACCGTGCGGAAAGCAATGCTTCCTTCAACGTTACGAAATATAAAACTATTCATCACTCCGTGCGGAAAGCACTGCTTTCGACCATGCAGGAACGTGCGGAAAGCAATGAATGACCGAAACAGAGTTGATAAGTGTTTCCCAATCAAAAATAAATGAAATAGAAAGTGAATTAAGAGAAATTGAGTATGAATTTTCCAATAGTTTTGCATCTGATAATGCGGTAGTAAATGCACCACGATATACTCAATCAAACGTTTCCTTACTAAATTAAGATTTTGTTGATTCTCAATTATTATCCAATATACTTAAGTTGAATAAAAAAAATGTGTCTAAGGAATTAAATATTCAAATTACATTTAACGTATTTAACAAAGATTCATAACTATACATAATTTTGTAATAAAAAAGTGTTTTTTTTTAATAAAAACCTTATAATTTCTTAACTCTAAAAATTTTTGGTGTAATGGGGGATCCGCCTCCCCAACCCTCCTTCAGCGCCTTCGCGGTGCAGGCGGATCAGAGCTATAACTCACCTACTTTCCGCACTCGTTACGTAATGTACTATATCCTAACAAGTGCGGAAAGTTATACTTTCCCGCACGCGAACTGCCGATGCCCGAATGACGCGAAGCGGAGTTCGGGCAAGCAGTTAAGTGGGGGAAAGTTAATTTCCGCAAGAGTTAGCATCAATATTTTTTCTATAAGCAAAATCACCTCGAAAATTATTTAGATATTTGAAAAGATGCGATTGTGACAATTAAATCTTTCATAGTGTTAATAAATACACGACTGTAGCTATAGCAACCCTACTTAAACAGGTGAGTTTGTTGTTGCTTTGAGTAATGTTTACAGGGGTGATTTAATAAATTATGATTTTTTCAAAAACAAACATTTTAAAAATCCCTATTTTCATGTAAAATAATCTTAATTTTTTTTTACTATTTGTATGTACTCCAACAAGATAAAGATAATAATACAATAATTTGTCAAAAAGGTTATCGGAAAACATCTCTAATTAATAAAAAAAAATGCGTGCGGGAAAGAGATATTTTCTGAATTAAAATGCGTGCGAGAAAGTGTTGTTTTACACATGCTTGTAGAAAAAAGGTATTTCTTTGTACAACTTACAACAGCAACAAAGCTACAGAATAAATACAATATAGGAAATAGCCTTAACGTTCAGAAAGTACGTACTTCAAATATAAAAACATAAAATAACTTTTTGTCCTAATTTTCACGGTTTTTTTGTTGTAGTTTTGTTTAAACTCTTATCTCTAGAATGTTGATCTAAAGTTTCATAAAAATCGCACCAACTACCACGAACTACAAGAAAATCAAATATTAGTGAAATTTCGTTATAATAAAATTTTATTTTCTTTCAGAATTTCTAAAAGTATTTGAATACCTCAGTTTATGTTTCTTAAACATCATTACAATTTATTATGCTTGCAATATATTCACTTGCTACAAACTCAAAGTTTATGTCAATAGTTTACCTTTAGAGATATGTGTTAAAAAGTTTTTGAATAAACAGCAAATTGCCTGCGCGAGAAAAAATAAAATATATAAATAATAAAAATGCTTACATTTCAACCTTGAATACATTTTGCTTGTTTGCACTGTTTGTCGATTTTCAACAAAATCGTGGATAGCATTTGTAAAAACAGGGAAATCAAATGTACGCTGTATAATTTCTGTTTTAATTTCGACAACACTTTTTCTTTCTTGAATACCCTCATTTGAATCAACATCTTCAGTTTTTATATTTTCATTGCTTATTAACACATCACTTTTAGTTAAAGAAGTTTTTTCTACAGAACTTGCCCTTCTTGTCACATAGAAGTCGATTTGATGAAAGTTCTCGACCTTGAGTTTACATTCTTCCATTTCAATTTCTTCTGTTTTAATATTAGATAACAATTCGTTAGGATTACTTTTGATTTTATTATTCATTAATGGATTTGATTCCTCTTTGAAACCATCCATTTTTCTGGTTATAACAAACAGTGTGAGGTCTGAAATTAATGTCAAACTATATTATCAGGTTTACTTTAGCCACGTCCCATTTAAAAGTGTGACATAATATAGGGTTTAAAAATATGGTGCACTTTAAGTTACTTTTAAATGGAACACTATTTGACCCACTATTGGAAACCATCCACAAATCTATTTCAGTAATTTGTGACTATTTCTTTTTTCATTTGAATTGCCTCTTCTTCTTCTTCTTCTTCTTCTTCTTCTTGATAGAGACCACAGCTGCCTGGGCTATTCGGCCTTATGAGTAAATTTTTAAAGTTATCTACATTCTACATGCTTTACTTTAACCTGTGCTACATGCTATGTGAGTTTTGACTACACGTGCCCTTAGTTTGACGGTAGATACTTTTTCGGAGTGTTCAACAAAAACAAATGTCACAACTGTCATTCAGAAATCAACGGCGGCATTCCGTTTTCTGTTTTCCGTCGATTTTTATGCCATGGACTGGCACCCTTTTACACGTGCGATTAAAATAGCTAAAGCCAGTTGACTTGTCAGTTATAAATCTGACATAAAAGTGTACGGATGTATAATACAATTACTAATTGAGTAATTGAACCATGGTGTCTAGTCTCCATGAATTGAACAATCCAAAACTAATAACTAATAACGTACTCCGTACTCCATATGTCAACGTCAATATTGTCATATTGCCAATGTCACTTAGTTACTAAAATCTAAAGTAGTGCGAACTGCGAAGCGCAGATTAAATCATTTATGTTGTATGGCATTTTTAGCCTTTAATTCTTTCTTAATAGTCTTGTAAATAATTATATTTAATAGTAGAAAAGTGTGATTAAAATAAAGTTATAAAGTTAGTTCAGGAATTTCAACAATAATTAAGAACATAATCAGGTGAGGAAAAAAGTTTGAGCAAAAAAAACTAGCTCATTTTATTTATTGTATCAATAAGTTTCATAGTGTTTATTTAATTGTTCATTGCTTCTACAACTTTTGCTTAATCTAGTTTAACGTATAACTTAAGTTAACCTAAAATTTAGGTAGATACTGGGGGTTAATTTATACTCATAATTAACTATATTTTAGTTTAACTTTTTATACAAAAAAATTCCAATTTGTTTCAGCAGAAGAAAATTACATAATGAATGATTCTAAACAAATAACCATACCTGAAAATAAACTCGAAACTTTAAATACAATTTCAGGCGAAAACAATCACAAAGGAAATATCAATAATTCTGTAATAAAACATCAAGTTACAGAAATTGTTGACGAACCAAAACACGAATTGCATTGTTTTGATCAGATGGAAATAAGTAAGTTTCTATTTAATATATTTATTCCTCCAAATCTTTTTTATCTCCCTAACATTAAAAAAAATGAGAATTTTTTTCTTGCGATTATTATTTCTGTTGCTTTGATTTTATATTGATAATATTAAATTTTACTTGACTAATTTGAAATTTTTGTCAAATACCTTCTAATATATTAAACCATTATCTATAAATATAGGTAAGTCCAATTATCTGGCATTTAGTATAACGTCGGTAAATCGTCCTGATTTTGACCATATAGAAATTGAAAACTTGAATGAACCGCTAAAAAAAGTTGAATATATAAAATACCTGGGCATCATAATAGATCAACATCTTAGATGGGATCAACATGTGTTATACTTAAGTAAAAAAATCAGATGCTTAATATACAAGTTCTATATCGTCACCTTAAGATGCAAATGTTGTAAGTACATTTTTACCCAAAGGTAGGGTTTTTGCTTCATCTAGTACATAATGTTTTATTCTATGATTTCAGCAAATGTCGTTTGCTAAATAAAATTTAATTCGTACGTAAAACCGATAAAATAAAATGTCAAAAGTCCACGTATGCGCAGAAGTATAGTGTAACGGGATAACCGTGAAGGGACCTTAATTTGAAAGATTGTTATTGACAGTTGATTTTTAGAAACTTCTAAAAATAACACTGACTAGATTACTTAAATAATGTTTCTAGAAAATTCTAGAAAGTTCCAGAATGTTCATTTGTTTAATTTATTGTATATAAGGGGATGTATGGGCAGTTAACGTCAGTTCAAGTTCAAGTATTCACAAGAGTTCATTGTATTGTCAAGTAATTAGACGTTATCCAACAGAGTTCAGTGTATCTTAACAATTTTATAAATAAATTGTGTAAAAAGCCCCCATAAGTGTTTCAAATTGGTGTCAGGTGTGGGGTTCGAACCCACGCTCCCTCTCGGGAACCAGAGCTTGAAGAAGTAGAGTTGGAAACTACTGGGAGCAAATCCGTATTGTTGAGAAAGCTCCGTGAATACTACGTAAATAATAATTTGGACCCTGACGCTGTGGAGTTCGAAGACCCAGTTCAAAAAGCAAATTCTGAACTGGCTCAACAACTATCCCGGCTGCAAGAAGAACAAGCTCAACAACTGTCCCAGTTGTCCAGTCAGATAAGCAGCCAGCGCGAAGATAAGTCCCAGCTGTCCCAACGAATGACGAGCCAACAAGAAGAACAAACTCAACAACTTTCCCGGCTGCAAGAGGAGCTATCAGGACGAATGACGAGCCAGCAAGAGGAGCTATCCAGTCGGATGAAGAGCCAGCAAGAGGAGCTATCCAGTCAGATGAAGAGCCAGCGCGAAGATATGTCCCAGCTGTCACAAAGAATGACGAGCCAGCAAGAAGAACAGACGCAACAATTTTCCCAGCTATCACAACGAATGTCTACCCTATCAGATGAGTTATCCAGTTCGTTTTCCCAGCAAATATCACATCTTCGAGATGAACAAAATCAGCAAGTGTCCAGCTTGCGAGACGAACAAAATCAGCAAGTGTCCAACTTGCGAGACGAGCAAAACCAGATCAACCAGCAAATGCAGTCCGAGATAAGGAAGCTTCAACAAGAACAGGAAGCTAGCCGCCGAAACCAAACCATCCACCACGGCGACGGAGATGCAAGAAGGATGGAAACCTGCCACGCAGACGTCGAACGACAAAGAAGCGAGGAGACGACCCATGTACGAACGACGATGAAACCCCCAACCTTCGACGGGATGACTTCCTGGTCAAATTACCTGAAACAATTTGACGCAGTGGCCAGAGCGAATAGATGGTCACCCCAAGAGAAGGCATTGTTCCTAACCATGGCTCTGCGAGGCGAGGCTTTAGACGTCCTGCATGTATTGACACCGGATGAGGTTGACAATTTTGAGCTATTGGTAAATCGTCTAGAGATGCGTTATGGTCAAAGTCATCTACAACCGGTATACCGAGTGCAGTTGAAAAGCCGGAAGCAGAAAAATGGAGAAACTATCCAGGAGTTCAGAGCTGAAGTGGAAAAAATGGTACGGTTTGCGTATCCAAATGCAGCGGAAGATTTTCTGGAGTGCCTGGCGATCCAAACCTTTACCGACGGTCTTCGAGACGCCGAATTGCAACGGGCTGTACGGTTGGCGAGACCGAGATCTCTTGTAAACGCCTTGACCATTGCCCTGGAGTTCGATGCGGCGACGGAGGCCTCACATGGAGCTGCTCGACTGATGGAAGACACTGGTAACTTCGACCATGCCGTTTATGCCGTCAGCAACGTCGAAGCGGTAGTGGAGAGGTTAAAGAAGTTTTCTTCAAAAGGAAGGCGCCCAGTAAGGTGCTGGAATTGCGGAGAACTAGGCCACATAAGAAATACTTGCCCCCATTGTACCCGTATGGAGCAGAACGAGGAAAAACTTGCCTTAGTTAAGGTTGTGCCAGAAGACGAGAGCTCTATGCTGGAGGAGCAACAAGAAAACGATCCCGTTCTGAGAAAGATTCGGGAATGGAAGAGAATGGACCGTCGTCCGTTGTGGAGAGAGATATCCTCATCCTCTCCTGCTTTAAAAGCATACTGGTCCCAATGGAACTCTTTAATTTTGGACGGAGGGCTCGTTAAAAGACTTGTAGAAAATTCCGAGGGCACAGAAACAAGGAAACAAATAGTGGTTCCAAGAAATGCTGTACCAGAAATTTTAAAACAGATGCATAATGATAGTTCTGGAGGACATCTGGGTATCACGAAAACGCTGCAAAAGATCCGAGATAGATTTTACTGGGTAAATTGCACTAATGATGTTAAAGATTGGTGTCGTATGCACTACATGTGCTGCCAGTAACGGTCCGCACCGAAAACCGAAGGCGGAAATGCAGCAATACCTGGTTGGAAGTCCTTTTGAAAGAATCGCAGTAGATGTATTGGGGCCACTTCCACAGACCGATGTAGTAAACAAGTACATCTTTGTTGTAATGGACTACTTCACTAAATGGGTTGAAGCATATGCAGTGCCCAATCAGGAAGCCACCACTTTAGCAGATATATTGGTTGAAGAATTCGTAAGCCGATTTGGGGTACCACTAGAATTACATTCAGATCAAGGAAGAAATTTTGAGAGCAAGCTGTTTCAAGAAGTTTGCCAACGATTAGGTATCCACAAAACGAGAACCACAGCGATGCACCCTCAGTCTGATGGAATGGTGGAACGAATGAACCGGACTATAACTAACTATCTGTCAAAAGTGGTGTCAGATTGTCAGAGGGATTGGGATCGACATATTCCACTATTTCTAATGGCAATTCGATCGGCCATCAACGAATCAACTGGCCAAACGCCTGCGAAGGTCCTGTTCGGTAGAGAAATGAGGCTACCATGTGACTTGGTGTTTGGTTGTAAACCTGGTGAAGAAATTGCCCGTGAACAATATGTCGCCGACCTTCAGGATCGAATGGAGAATATACACAACCTGGTGCGTGGAAAACCACAATTATCTAGTGATCGGATGAAGAGGTACTATGACACGCGGACAATGGAAAAGAGTTACCAAGTTGGAGATTTAGTCTGGCTCTATAACCCCCGACGGCGTCGAGGTATTTGTCCCAAATTACAGAAAAACTGGGAAGGTCCTTACACCATCAAAAAGAAGATTAACGATGTCATTTATCGGATCGTGAAAATTCCCAGAGGGAAACCCGTCGTGGTCCATCATGATCGTTTGGCGCTTTACCAGGGAAACCACAGTGGAGATGCGCAGCAACTCCAAGAAGATGGTTTGGCTGGCTCAGGGAGTGTGCGGGATTCCGATGTAGGAAATAACATTCCAGGAGGAATGATTCTAAGGAGGGGGCAGTGTAACGGGATAACCGTGAAGGGACTTTAATTTGAAAGATTGTTATTGACAGTTGATTTTTAGAAACTTCTAAAAATAACACTGACTAGATTAAATAATGTTTCTAGAAAATTCTAGAAAGTTCCAGAATGTTCATTTGTTTAATTTATTGTATATAAGGGGATGTATGGGCAGTTAACGTCAGTTCAAGTTCAAGTATTCACAAGAGTTCATTGTATTGTCAAGTAGTTAGACGTTATCCAGCAGAGTTCAGTGTATCTTAACAATTTTGTAAATAAATTGTGTAAAAAGCCCCCATAAGTGTTTCAATATAATGCGCTAATGTTGTAACTCCACGTGTTGCCATGCTGTTATGGTTATTGTATGCTGCATAATATTGTTACGGTGAATTTAAGTGAATTAAGGCAACATTTATAACGGACTTTCATTGTAAGTTGTTTTAACATATTACTGTTTAATTAATTATTACATCTGCATGAATTTCGTAAGGATTTTGATTTCTAATCACTGCTGAAATTAGAATTTAAGCTAGACAGGAGTTACGACAATATCCCTTACCACAAATTTTGTTTTGGTATGGACTTACTTCATTTTCCATTATATTTCAGTGCGATGGCCCCGCCAATTAATCAAAGAACTTTGAAAATGTTCTCTATTATGGCAAAAGAACAAAAAGCCGAAGAAGATAATAATTTAGCTAATTGTGTACTTCTGGATATACCAGAGGTAACAAGCAATTTGGTAGAATTTAATGTCGAAAACAACGACACTTTTCAAACCCCTCTTATTGGAAATATTGAGGCGGGTTCAAGTGGAAATTATACCATAGAAGAATTAATAATTGAAAATAGTCAACTTGATGAAAAATCGACAAACTGCGTAATATCATACTACTGTAAAAATGTAAATAATGATTCCGTTTATAAACCAAACATGAATGAAATAGTAAATCAAAGTAAATCTGAAAATGGACAAGAAAGTCTATTAGAAATTTATAATGCTGGCAGAGTTGATGCAAAAGGAACAGGACAAATGAAAGATGACGAAGAAGTAGGAGAGAGACGAAAAGAAGACTCCGAAGATGTAAATAATGATTCTGATTATGATCCAAACGTGGGTGAAATAGATTATGAAAGTGAATCTGAAGAAGAACAAGAAAATTTAATAGCAAATAGTAATGAAGAGTCTGAAAAACAAACGGAAATTTATCGAAAAGAAGCGGGACAAATGGGAGAAGGCAAAGAAGAAGGAGGAATAATTGATGATGAAAATAAAAACAGAAAACGAACAAAGACACATTTAGTTACCGAAAGTGACTGGAAAAAGAACATCAACAAAACAAAAAGGGAAAAAGAAGAAAAATATTTAGGGAAAATAAAGGTAGATCAAAAATGGAAGTACGACATAAAAAAGAACAATAAAACCGCGCTGTAACTGCAAGCTTTCTTCATAACTGTGTCGCAAAGAAAAAGCACTGCAATGTTACAAGCTCACAGAACAGGATAGAAATATAATATTCAACAAATTTTGGAAGGAGATGGATTGGAATCAGAGGAAGACCTTCGTTAATTTGTCAGTTGAAAACAGCGAACCCAAAAGATATAGAAATCGATCAGTCGAAAATAAGTCAAGAAGACAATTCTCCTCCAAGTCTTACTTACAAAAGGGAATGGATAAAATCAGAGTCTGCAAAATAATATTTCTTAATACCATCAATATGGGCGAAAGAATGGTAAATATTTGGAAACATTCAGAAAATGGACCAGTACATCAGGCAGAAGATAAAGATGTCGAAGGGAATACTGGAACTGTGGAAAGAAGGAACAGGTATAAAGACATGAAAAAAAAATTACAAGAGTTTTTTGAAGAACTACCGAAAGTGGAGTCGCATTATTGCAGATCCAAATTAAGTAAACTTTACTTGGAGCCGACTTGGACATCAAAATCGGAGCTTTATAATCTTTACAAAAATGTATGGTGCAGGGAGAAACAGATCAACCACCTTTCAGTGGCTACGTTTAGTCACTTATTCGCAGAAATGAACCTCAGTTTATTTCGACCAAAAAAGAACGAATGCGATAAGTGTGTATCATATAAGTCTGGAAACCTTTCTGAGGAACTACATGTTCTACACCAAGAGAAGATAAAAGAGGCTAGGGAAGCAAAGGAACACGATAAAAATTCGACAGACATGGTTTTTTGTATGGACCTACAGTCAGTTCTCCTGAGCCCTAAGTCTAATGTTTCATCGTTGTGTTTCAAGACTAAGTTAGTTGTACATAACTTCACTATTTTTAACATGAAAACAAAAGATGGGTTTTATTTGGCATGAAGCCGCCGGAGGAGTTACTGCCAATGAGTACACTTCCATTTTAAGCTTTTTCATCGAAAATCACGTTTTAGGTACATTACAAAACGATCAAAAAATTATATTCTGGAGCGACGGATGTACCTCACAGAATCGAAATTCTACTATTTCGAATCCCTTAATTAACATGGCAATGAAACACTCACTAGAGATAGAACAAAAATATCTAGAAAAGGGTCACACCCAAATGGAGGCAGACTCCATGCATTCAACCATCGAACGTAAATTACGAAATAAAAATATTAATGTTCCAGCGGATTATGTTGGAGTCTGCCTCCAAGCTAGAAGAATACCGCAAATATATTGATTTTCATTTTTTTAAGAATTTCAGTCAACTTGAGTTTTTAAGTTCATTAAGGCCGGGGCGTAGGGTTGGCGATCCAGTTGTGACAGACAGACAATCGTGCCTTGAAATACACATCTGATGGCTCTGTCTTTTACAAATTAAGACACAACGAAAATTATTCTGCTATGGAATATAGAAACAAAAAAATAGTAAAGAATGTTTTTATTATGAAGAACTCCCTCAGTTGAATGAAATAATTTTTGAAAGCCAGTTTAGAAAAAGATTACCATGAATTTTACAACAATTTGTCTTTTAAAAATTGAAGTAACTTTTGTTTTATATTTGTTGAATATTTTATACAAGCAGATATATACAGGTACCTACTTATAAAATAGGAAAACAAAGTTTTCTGAAAATTGATTTTTATGTTAAAGAATTTATCACTTTTGTTTTTACTTCTTTGTTATTTTCAGAAAATGTATTAAATGTTTTTGAAAAAGAAATTGGCTTTTATTACTTGTTGCAAAAATGTTGTATGTCCACCAAATTATTAAAAATAAAAGGGTAAATGTCGTAAGTCACATAATTAAAAAAATATCCTTTTTTTATATTTAATCCCTCAGAATAGGTTACTAAAGCTATTTTAATAAAACAGTAATTTTAAAAAAAAATTATTACCTAAAACTTTAAACATAATACGTTTTTTAGCTCTCCTCTAAAATTTCAATATTGTGACTTACGACTTGTGCATTTTAAGGTGACGATATGCTTAGGCAATTCTTGGAAAAAAACTTATTATGATATATAAAGCACTGGTAGAGACATTATTGCGGTATGGTATTATTGTGTGGGGTGGGATATACTCTTCTCACTTAGAACAGCTTAAAGTGAGTCAAAACTATATGGTTAAAGTCATGTTGGAAAAACCAAGGCTCATCCCACAAATATGCTCTATTCTCGTGAAGTATGTGGTGTGAAGTGTTTGTATGTGATTGCTGCTTGTGGTTTTTCACTCACATTATTGTGTATTTGAACCGAGTTCGCATACTTATTTAACAAGATCTGTAACAAACGATTTTTTAAACATACCTTTTTCTAAGAAAAACATTAATCAACGCTTTATACCTAGATTATCTTGGACCTAAATTCTATAATCTTATTCCCACAGATCTTAGAAGGGTTGTAAATAAAAGAAAATTTAATTTAGTTTTTAAGGATTATTTATTTTTAAATTATCAGAGATTTCTTGACATCCTCTAATATGGATGAAACTTTGTACCAAATAATAATCTATGATTTTCTTTCATAGATTCTACTTTTTATTTAAGTGTTCTATTATAAGTATATATGTATTTTTTTATTTTAATCTGTCTAGGGCTGTTTATTTGTCTTTTTTGTGTTAATTAATTAACTAGCCATTAATTAATTAAAAGTGATTAAATATTGAATGTTATAATAAAAAATGTGATATAATTTTAAGAAGATGGACACTTGGTTAAACACACACAGATGTAACCTAATACATCTAGGTGTTTTTTTTCTAATCTGTGATAACAACTAAAAAAGAAGATTTAGAACATAAATAAAAAAAATGTATCTATGTAGCGGAGTGATATAATAATTAAAAGGGCTTAAAGATTTTAATGATTACACAGAAAAGGAAAGTTAGTTGTTATAGTTTAACTAGACCTACTTGGATAGGAATTATTTTTACGATTTTACCAGGGGAAACTCAAAAGAACGTCATTATGTGAACGAACATAATAAAATTTCTATTTAATTTTGCATTTAACTTCCCGACTCACACCTGTATTGTTTTAAACACCACCCGTGGAAATTGTAACAGCGCATTGACCACGCCTATCCAAGTAGGTCTAGTTAAACTATACCTTGATTTGTAGGCGCTGTTTCACTTCAATTGAGCTCTTCCAGGTTCTTAAGACGCGTTCACCAAGTGTTGCGTAACGCGTGCGGGAGTACGATTAACTAACCGCTAACCGGCCGGTTTTAACCTTCAGTGATGTTTTAATGGTAATATTTTTGTAAATTATACCGGAACTAATATTATAATCGCCTTCGGTATGTCCAGTAGAATTTTTTGTATCTATTATATATGATAGAAACAAAAGCCACCGCTTCGTCCGAGAATCTACGCAAAACTGGTCTCCTTCTTCTTATTAGAACAACTTAGGAAAAGGGACAGAAGAAGGAGTTGGATAAATAAAATATAATTTAGGGGAGAGAGCAGCGGATTGTAATTAATATTATACGTATTCGCTGGGTGCGTAACCCAAGCGCCACCTAACGATACAACTTACAGTGGCTCTTTTGTGAAAATTTACATGCATTGGACGTCAAATAGTTATTGACAAAATTAAATAAACTTAATGTTTGTTTCAATGTAAAATGTAACATACACAATTACAATTTTTTTTTTTGGTCAGCGGAAAACAGTAAGTAAAATAAACAGAATAACTAAAAGAAGTCTCAAGTGAATTAGGTTATAAGTAGTGTTAAAATCTATCAAGATAATTAATGTTGAATGAAAAATGAGTATTAATAATAAATATTTAACAATCTGCAATTATATAAATGATAACGAATCGTTCCATTTACCTTCATTTTATATGTACGAATAAATGTTAATTTTTTATTTTCTTTATTTAATTTGTAAGATAAAAAATGGAATTCGTATTAAGAATCAATTAAATTATTATGTACTTATTTAATTTTCACTTGGCAACCAGGAACTTGTAAAATTTAAAATTGCTGTTTCTACCAGTATTTTTGTTATCGACTACACAACAACTGTTGTAACCCATTTTATTTTATTAAACTGACACACGTGTTATTTTTATAGACTTATGTGATAAAGAGCCACCCTTAGTTCTGTATTGTCCGTAGCGGGCGCTGGCATCAGTTTTGTATCCCCCACTATGACTTACGCACCCAGCGAATAATTATTAGTTATAATTTTAAAACTATAAAATAAATGAGCCAAGACGGAACAATCTATTCATTGTTAACTTGTTTAAAATAAATTATTATTATTATTATTAAAATAAATTATTATTTATTATTATTATTAGTTTATCTTTGATTTCAGTTCAACAACAGCCCTACAAAAGTAGTATGTTTAAGAGAGAACCGAAATTCGAATACGAAAACTCGCAACTATTCATAACAATGGATAATACTTCAATCAATTCTTTCACTACTAAAGGTGAAATGTTAATTAGCAGCGAAAATGATATTCCAAATCAAACTAATCATCAGATCAATCTTGAATTTGACAAAAAAGAAGAATTTTACTCTATTTGCGATTTACCGGATTTTAAAATGGAATTTCAAGATTTTGATGAAGAATTACGTTCAGAGCAACATATCAAAACATATTCCAGGAAACAGGGCCCAAGTTGTAAAAAGCGTAAGTATAAAAATGTTTAATATCCTTACAAAACTTCCTAAAAATAATTTCTTATTTCTAAAATCGTCAGCCAACAATTTACTATTTTGATAAATATAATAATTAAGCCACTGGGTCGATAAAGAAAATTATACGTCCTTCGCAGATATACCCACGACTACTAACTAAAACATTTCTGGAAATTTTGGGTCTAACATGTTAATCATTTTATTTTTCTCCCAATACTTTAATAATTCTTTGAATAAATTTCTGCAGCCATTTCCTTTAAATTCTTCCCCATGGTAAAGTTTTGATACGATATTTAAAGTCTGAGTCCACTTTAGAACTTAATCTTACCCAAAATGTTTTACAAAGTTGCCCCAAAACATACAATTTAAGAATTCTTTTAAAATATTATGTACTAGAAACTTGAAACGTTCAAAGCTACATCGTAAATTACCGTATGTAATTAATGTGTCTATGTCCGATTTATCACTATTTATAACAATATCCTTATATTCTCGTAAATGTGGCTTAAGAGGAAAAATATTAAATCTATTAAAAAGTTATTTGAATAGTAGGGTACAACAAGTAGAAATTAATGGAATACGTAGTGGGCATAGAACCATTACATATGGAGTACCCCAAGGAACAGTGCTCGGGCCGCTTCTATTTAGCATTTATATAAATAGCTTGCTACAATTAAATACCAAGGGAAATATTGTTAGTTTTGCTGATGACACTGTAATAACTTATCATGCTGCGAACTGGAATGAACTAAAATATATCATTCACCAGGATTTTAAAGTCATAAAACAGAGGTTTCAACTAAATAAACTTACGCTAAATGTGGAAAAAACTAAATATTTATCATTTACTTGTTATAAAAACCATCAACCTAACTTGGGACCATTAAATGTAGATGATATTCAGATCCCTGAAGCTACCTCAATAAAGTATTTAGGTATTATAATAGATAGACATCTAAAATGGGACATACAAGTCAATAATGTTGTAAATAAGATTAGGGGGTTACTCTTTAGATTTCGATACCTACGTGATTTTTTAGACGAAAAACAAATGAGAACGCTTTATTTTTTCCTGGTTCAGTCACACTTAAACTATGGAATCATTGGTGGGTGGAGCAGCAGATTGTCACATAAAAAATCTTAACACGGTACAAAAATGGCTTTTAAAAGTAATGTACAAAAAAACCAGTAACTTTTTCCAGTAATGCTCTCTTTACTGAAGCCAAATTATTTGACTTAAGACAACTGTATTGCAACAACATTTTAATTAACGTTTTTAAAAACAAAATAAATATAAATCCAACCACACATCAATACTGTACCAGAGGAAAAAATGCGTACCTTACAACGTCCAATAAAACGATAGGTCAGCGTTATTGTAAATTTGTTGCTCCTAGGTTGTATAATTTATTGCCACCCGAAATAGGGTACCGGACAGTAATCGAAAAAAAATCTAAAATGTGTTTTAAAATAAAGTTTGTTCTACAACAACTTAATAAAGATTTTTAAGAAATAACAATGATTTATATTTTTAAATCAATAAATAAAGTCGCGTAAATTATCTGTGACGTGTAAGAACCCAAACGCCAATCACAGTGCGTAACGTCATATGGAAGTAGCCGTAAGTAAACAACACTGCTTTGTATGTTATTTCGCGTTTTCTACGATTTATTTGCATTTTTCTAAAAATATTTAATTGTAATTAGTTACGAATTGAAGGACTATAGTCATAACAGAACTTTAGTTATACATTATATCTCTAGTATAAGTGAATTTTGGAAAATAAATATATTCCCTATTTTATATGAAAGCACTAAATAAAATAATTATACACAATTTGTCAATGGTTTTATTTACTAACATTCTCAATATAAAGTAAAATAAAATGTATATAAAAGATATAATTAAGTTTAAATATTCTCTATAGCTTCTTTGGCAGCTAACACAAATACAAGATTGTTTATGCACACGTAAAACATTCTACGTAAGACATAACCTATAACACCTACATAACATTCACACTAAATATGATTATTCGTATTATGGGCTGTGTAATAACACTCTAGGTACAGTACTTACATCAAAGTGATCTTCACAAAAGTAAACTGCTGAAGTAACAGACATTTCATCGCACTTTCGTCTTGCTAGGTCTAACCATTTCTTTCGTATGTCTGGTTTTTAAGGTACATCAATAAAAAAATTATTTGGAGTAGTTACTGATGTATTTCCACATCGACGTACAACACACCAACGATATCTTTTTCGGTCCATGATGATTAAGAGACAAAAAATACTTAATTTATCCAAGCACTGATCACTTGTAATATGGCTCGTAGTTTGTTTACCTTCCAAATGACGTCACGCGATCTGAATTGACATGAAGTGCTGTTTTCGCGGCAATTTGAAGTAAATTATGTTTTTGACGTTTTCAAGTACATACTCCAGAGGATTTATTTAATTAAAATATTATTTTTTATGGCTATATATATAGTCGCGTCAAAGTAAGCCTAAAAACCCAAAAACTTAAAACTTTGGTCGGAAAGGTCCGATCGGGCTCAATTTTTTTTTGAAATGTTCATTGAGACCTTAGATTCAAAGTTGTATAAAAACCGGATGCCGCTCGCCCCCTCCCCAAATTCGACCCAAGTTGGGGGGTTTTCAAGATGGTATATACATGATGAGACTGCCCTCCCAACCCGGCCAAATGTTCCACTCAGGGGTTTTGAAGTCCCCTCCATCCATTTCTTCGGTCAGGTCGCCTTTTCGACCTTCCCAGGGGCGTCTAGAAGGGCCTCCAAGGGTCCAAAATATAAGATATCTACAGAAATGTGCTCGGCCTGCCATACTGGGTCAGGGGGATTCCGAAGGGCGGGGTTCTTATTTCTGTCGAAAATTAAGGCTTTTTAACCCATTAGGGCCGTATAAAAAGGGGCCCATGGGGTCTCAAAAAAATTATGATTACGCGGGATTGAATTTCAGTGTACAGAATTGGTACGATCAAGTATTATATTGCTACCAACCCTTTATTTGAGCAGCCTGCGATTCTGTGACCCAACCAGGGGTGGACAAAAGGGGTGACGGGGCCCAAAAAATGTGATTTGATTGGATTCGATACCAAAGTGAAAAGTTGATATAATCTGTCCAGCGAATAGTCGCCTCAGCCTTGTCACTCTCTTCCGGATCCAGGTATTGTCGGGAGGCGTTTCAAAAGGGGGCTCAAATTGAAATTTTCGTAAAATTCCCTTATCTTAAACAAACTTGATATGTTGAGGGTTTGTAGGGGTGCACTTTTGGGTTGCCCTGGCATGCGACTATGCCCCCAGAAATTTACGAACCGTGGTGCTTGAGGAGGTGAAACTCGCATGTTTATCTAGCACTCGATTCGATTTTATTTCATCAGCTTTAAATTGAACTGATTTGTATATTAAATTGTTAATTAATCAGTTGTATATTGAACTAAAATTTTATAATAAATTGTTAATTAATCAGTTATAAATTGATTAATTAACAATTTATTATAAAGGGAATTTTACGAAAATTTCAATTTGAGACCCCTTGGAACGCCTCCCGTTCATACCTGGATCCGGAAGAGAGTGACATGGACTCAGAAAGGCTGAGGAGACTATTCGCTGGACAGATTATATCAACTTTTCACGTTGGTATCGAATCCAATAAAATCACATTTTTTGGGCCCCGGCACCCCTTTTGTCCACCCCTGGATGGGTCACAGAATCGCAGGCTGCTCAAATAAAGGATTAGTAGCCTTATAATACTTGATCGTACCAATTCTGTACACTGAAATTCAATCCCGCGTAATCATAATTTTGAGACCCCATGGGCCCCTTTTTATACGGCCCTAATGGGTTAAAAAGCCCTAATTTTTGACAGAAATGAGAACCCCGCCCTTCGGAATCCCCCTGACCCAGTATGGCAGGCCGAGCACATTTCTGTAGATATCTTATATTTTGGACCCTTGGAGGCCCTTCTAGACGCCCCTGGGAAGGGCGAAAAGGCGACCTGACTGAAGAAATGGATGGAGGGGACTTTACAACCCCTGAGTGGAACATTTGGCCGGGTTGGGAGGGCAGTGTCATCATGTATATACCATCTTGAAAACATCTCAACTTGGGTCGAATTTGGGTGGGGGGGAGGGGGGCCGAGCGGCATCCAGATTTTATACAACTTTGAATCTAAGGTCTCAATGAACATTTCAAAAAAAAAAATGAGCCCGATCGGACCTTTCCGACCAAAGTTGGAAGTGAAAACCTACTTTGACGCGACTAATATGAATAAAGATTATTTTTAAACACTATTTAAAAAGTTGTCCGGTTCCCTATTAAAAGTATAAATAATTTAAATGGTTTTAAAATTGGTATTAAAAGTTGGATTACAAACCAAAATAGAAATATTTTCAATAATTTGATAAATCTTAATTATTTTTAATAATATGTTAGCCGTGTTGTTTTGTTGCTTAATTTGATTTGTATCTTTGTTTTTTTTTTACTTTCTGTACTTTATTTACTATAAGATTTATTAATTTTGAATCCCTTATTTTGTAATTGTTTGGTTAATTAAAAAATGTTTATTTATAAGTATAGGTTTATTTAGTTAATTTAAAAAAAAATCTTTTTATCTATACATCTTCTTATTATACATAAATATATATATGCTTATTTTTATTTTTTATTTTTTTTATTTATGTGGATAGGTACGCTTAATTATTTTTTAAAATCTTTGTATTTATTAGTACAGGTACATTTGATTAATATTTAAAATGCTTTTATTTACTATCATATAGGTAATACACTTCATCCCCTGCACACATGCGTGTAAATGCATCAGCAGGGTATATTACGTTTACAGCATTGTTTAGTAAAGATTTATACTAATCAAGTATTGTAATTATTATTTTTTGTTTAAAACAATATTTATTATTATTTTTACCAAACATACAATAAACGTTATTATTATTATTATTATTATGTGGTAATGTAACATCGTAATAGAGGGAAGGATATGTAGATCTGGTGGTATGTTGCATAATGATGAGTAAGACAAGTTTTATATTAAAGCAAGTTTTATCGCAATGTTATAAGTCTATTTAAGATTCGAAACTGTCTCTAACATACTTAATTTATTAACTTTTTCTGCTTTTTTATTAATGGATAATAGTGATCATATGGGTCGACTTTTCCCTGTTTCTGTTGGTGCTGAACTAAGAGAAATTGATCTGAATTCCGTCCAAGTTCTTATGAGAGAAATTTGCATCTGTTCAAAATATGCCACTCAAGATAAATATAACTTGTTAGTGTTTAAATACAGTTCTTTATTAAAAAAAATCCAATTATTTTGTGCCAAAAGACATCGTCTCCTTTTTTTCTTTTATTACTTCTAATTGTATCATTATTACCATTAATGTGAGCTTGTATGTTTTCAGGTTTCCGATCTGCAGCAAGAAAATGGAACTTTGGAAATTTTTATGGAACATGTTCCCGTTGTGGACAGTTTTTTTATGATAAATTGCTATTTTTAAACCATTTTTATATTTACCACTTTTTCTTTAATTCAAAAAAATCTGTTAACTTAAGAAGGAATAATTCTGCCACAAAACATATTAACCGTCAAAATCTTAGCAATTTAAACGAACAGATAAGAATTCGCAGTGGAGAAAAATCCTTTAAATGCATAATTTGTTTTCAATGTTACACCACATCTTATAATCTGAAAATACATCTTCAAATTCATTTTAATGAAAAATCTGTCAGTTGTGAAATTTGTTCAAAACGTTTCACACGACAAAGAGATTTAAAAAAACATTTTAAAAGCCACATCGCCAAAAAACTGTTTAAATGTAAAATTTGTTTGAAAAGTTTTACATTGCGTGGTAATTTAGTAAATCATATTAGAGCTCACACTGGCGAAAAACCTTTTAAATGTAAAATTTGTACGAAATGTTTCACACAATCCAGTAGTTTAAAAACTCATATTATAACTCATACTGACGAAAAACCTTTTAAATGTAAAATTTGTTTGAAATGTTTTACACAATTCGGTAATTTAAAAACTCATATTAGAACTCACACTGACGAGAAACCTTTTAAATGTAAGATTTGTTCGAAAAGTTTCACACAATCCAGTAGTTTAAAAATTCATATTGGAACTCACACTGACAAGAAACCTTTTGAATGTAAAATTTGTTCTAAATGTTTTACACGTTCCGATAATTTAAAAGTTCATATTAGAACTCACACTGATGAGAAACCTTTTGAATGTAAGATTTGTTCGAAATGTTTCACACGATCCAGTATTTTAAAAACACATATTAGCACTCATTCTGACGAGAAACCTTTTAAATGTAAAATTTGTTCAAAATGTTTTATAGGATCAGGTAATTTAAGAAAGCATATTAGAACTCACACTGGTGAAGAACCTTTTGGTTGTGAAATTTGTTCAAAAAATTTCATATTTCAAGCTGATTTAAGACAACATATTAGAACCCACACTGGCGAAAAACCTTTTAAATGTAAAATTTGCTCGAAATGTTTCGCACAAGCCGGTAATTTAACAGCTCATATTAGAACTCACACTGACGAGAAACCTTTTAAATGTAAAATTTGTGCGAAATGTTTCACAGATTCCAGTAATTTAAAAACTCATATTAGAACTCATACTGGCGAGAAACCTTTTAAATGTAAGTTTTGTTCGAAATGTTTCACACATTCCGGTCACTTAAAAAATCATATTGGAACTCACACTGACGAGAAATCTTTTAAATGTAAAATTTGTTTAAAATGTTTCACACAATCCGGTAGTTTAACAGCTCATATTAGAACTCATACTAAAGAGCAACCTTTTAAATGTAAAATTTGTTCAAAATGTTTTATAGATCCAAGTAATTTAAAAAGGCATATTAAAATTCACACTGGTGAAAAACCTTTTAAATGTACAATTTGTTCGAAATGTTTCACACAGTCCAGTAATTTAAAAACTCATATTAAAAAAATGCACTGACGAAAATCTTTTTAAATGTAAAATTTGTTTAAAATTTTAGACAACAATCCTGTCAATTAAATTTTCATATTAAAACTGACGAAATGTTTTTTGAATGTAAAATTTGTTCAAAATGTTGCATAGAAGATTTCTTAACTAATACTTGTTATGTTTTGTTCTTTTATGTAGTTTTTGAATAAAACCTTTAAACAAATTACATACGGTTTTCATTTCCAAAAGTAACATTATATTATACTTTATTATACCAGTAGTTCAATGTTCTAATAATATAAATCGGCGACAACATTAGTATGTTCGATATAATCTCACACGATACCGATGGCGGGAAACATTGGAACGGTTCAACCAAGGAAGCTCAAAAAACGTTTAAAGTATTGTAAGCGGCGGTGAATCTTGGAGTTACTTCTACGAACTGCCAATCCGCTGTGTGGGTGTTTCACGATGAGGAAAAACTAACAAAAGTAATGCGTTTTCGAAATGTGTCAAGAAAAATGTTTGCAACTTTTGTATCAAAATCTGGTCATGTGGCAACAATGGCTTTAGAAGATCGAAAAACGCATACTTCCGATTGATATTCTAACCACCTTTTTCTGGATGTTAAAGGCTCACAAGGGTTTTTGGATTGCGAACGGTACTCAGGGGGTAGGAGGGGAGCAAGTCGTCAGTCAGGGGAGCAAGTGGGCGAGCATTGAAAAACGAAAATATTTGAAGATAGACTAAAGGTACGATAAATAGAAACCGGTAATGAGCGTCACTTATCTTTTTAGAAACAGTTAGGAGAAAAGATAAGAAACCTTGTTGGAAAAATCTATTAGATTAATGGAATTAAGGGAACAAAGTCAACATTAGAAAAATTATCAAAAAGATATCTTATATCTAAAGACTTACCTTATAGGTCTATAAAACTCCTTGAATCCATATCTTTTTACCCTAAGTTTGCTTTTTTCTTTGAAACTAAAATTAATGTCAAATGAAATATTTAACTAGAAACATTTACCGGGGGAGGTGAAGAAATTTACTCAACACATAACTAAGAGTATATTTAAAATATATACAAAAAAATTAAAATAAAAACATGAACAAGCATTGATCAAATATATTATACGTATTTGTTGGAACAATATAATCTAAACACCAGTATTAAAAGTGGAAAAGAAAGAAACCAGTTACAATGAATAAATAATAATAATGAATTCGAACTGTAACTTGTTTCTTTTAACACAGATAGATATATCTATTTATATGTGGTTTTCTTAATAACTAGATAATCATATAAGGTTTACATAAGAAAATCAACTACATACATTTACCATGAAGGTAATTTAAAATGTAATACAAGTAATTTAATTAAAATACTAGTCAAATGTTAGTTAACACAAACTCAGATATAATTCCATGACGAAAGTTCCAAAATGTAACGATAACTCAAAATATTCAATGTAAACATTTAAATCAATCACAAAACCACAATATTTATTTTTAAATAAGTTTACCTCAAGTCTAGTGGATTCTAGTAGAATCAGTAGATCGGCACAATAGCTTAGCCACAGCCCTACTTCACTTCTAACAAGCCGTGAACAACCACTTGGGAACGCCGCAACTGGCAAGAGATTCCGGGTATCGAGGCGCGTATTTTTAATAGTTATTTATGTATCAAGGGCGTAAAACAGGCGTTTATGGACCGCAACGTGTATTAACACGTAAGGTCCATAAACGCTGTTTACGCCCGAAATACATACAAAATTTTATGCACGACCGATTTAATAATAATTTATAAAAAAAATTGCACTGTCAATTGAAAAAAGTCAACTGTCAAATGGCAACTGTCAATTGACAAAAGTCTACTGTCAAATATCAACTGTCAACTGGCAACTATCAAATGTCAACTGTCAAATATCAAACGTCAACTGTCAAGTTTCAACTGTCAAATGCCAAATTTGAAATGTCAAATCTCTACTGTCACATGTAAAATATTATCTGTCAGCTGTCAAATATCAACTGTCAATGTGAACGATTCTTTTTTAATATAAATGCCATTTCAACTTGCATAAATTTTATACCTCAAACCTCGATATTATTAACAACTTACACTGTATAACCATTCACCTAATAATTTGTATTCATTCGTTATTTAAAATAAATAATTTGATTGAAAGTAATATGCACAGATGCTAGAGATAATATTTTAAAACAATGATCTATATAAAGTTCATTTCACAATATTTCGTTGACTTGGTACCTGCTCTTAACTGCTCTTAAGGGATTACTAATAAAAGGTGGTTAATATTTCTTCGAACTTTGGCCGTAAACCGGTGAACTATTTACAGAAAGGTATTATTTATTTTTGTCCAGGAAGATATATTTTGGATTTTTTATTTTTCAGGTAAAATTTTAAATTATTATTACTGACCATCAATAGTAAATCATTAGTAAATGATTTTTGATTTTCTTAATTATCTTGGAAGAGAAAGTGGGAGTTTCGGGGTAATTTGTTTTTAAAATTCTCTCCTAGAATTTCAGTTTGTACTAAACATTATAGTCTGAAAGTAATCTTGTGTTTATAACTAAGTATGTGGCGTCCTTGGGCAAAAAAAGTGCATTTATCGCCGGATGCGAAACAAATTGTGAAAAATGTGTTTGAAACATTGAATAATCGAGGTTATAGTGTAACCGATGCAGCAGAAGAAACATGTAAGTTAACCAAAACCCCAATATCCACAGTAAAAGATATTATCAATAAGCCAATAAGTAAACGAAAAAAACGAAGTGACGTTAATAATACCAAATGTGTTGATGAAATACAAAAAGATATAATCCGACGAACGATATATGTCCTATACCAAGAACAAATGATACCAACCCTAGATTGTATAAAAAAACGGTTACTTAAAGACGATAGTGATACTGAACTACATTTAGATTAAATAGTTGTAAATAATGTAGAATTAGTTCATTTGTTTAATTGCAATTAATAAATAAAGTTAAAATTTGTTTTTAAAAAATTTCGTGATTTTTTTTACAAAATAAATTTAAGTTTTAGTAAATGTTACTGAGTTTTATTTAAATCTATTTTGAAAACCGGATTACGGATCTGTTAATGTTTACTGTACAGTGAGAAATTTATAACCTTTCATTACTAATCCCCTAAGGTAAGGTACCGAGTCAACGAATTATTGTGAAACGTACTTTACCTATGTTGTCGTTACCCTAACAACAAAGTCAAAATAGGTGGTGGCCATTTTTATTTAGACTCATTGTCAGTTTGGATGATTGCAAGTATTTCAATATTTAAGACAAAAAAATTACTTTACCGCCCGCCATTTACACTTTATCGCCCGGCGGGCGGTAAAGTAGTCCACGGGCGTTAAAGTGGCACGTTACGCCCGCTAAATGTATGTAATAATCTGTACTTTACCGCCCGGTCGTGCATAAATTCATTTAATGCTCGATTTGAAGATCGCGTAAATAGTATTGAAATTTCGTTTAAAATAATGAAATCAGTATAATAATTGAAACAATGAATATTTATATACATACTAGCTGACCCGGCCACGCGTTGCTGTGGCTAAGGTTTTTGTTATACTTATTACATTGTAGTAATCTATTTAAGAGGAACAGTAGTAGAACATCAGTCATGGGGACCACCATGCTTGTTTACATAGATGCCATTTGTAAAAAATATGGCGACCTCCATGACTACTGCAACCCCTTAATACAATGAAATTATTATTTACGAATGAAGACGGAAACGTTAAAGCTGGTATAAAAATTCACTGGATTGATATTAAGCAAAAATCAATACAAAAGAATTTTAAAATTTATTATTATTTTTATTGAAGTTTATAACAAATGAGTATATTACTGTCACGCCTGGAGAGATTTGAGAGAATGTGCCTTAGTGTTATAGGATAAGGAGTAGCTTACTAAAGGCACTCCCGGCCAGGTATCCTGCTGAAGGCAGAAAACTAACCAAGGGTAAGATGAGATAAACAACAGGAAACAAACAACAAATATATTAACGAATAAATAAGCAATAAGAATGAGTGATAAACATTAAGAATAGGGAGTCTTACCAAATAAATTACATGGTGGCATGTCACACTTACTCACGAAAATACGTCAAGAGTCACAATTGCGCAGACCCCAGGGTCTGTTTTAGGGACACCCCAAAGGGTGTCTGACCTCAACAACCTGCTTTTAAAGTCAATTCATATTCTACGTGAGAATCAAAATTAAACTATTTAAACACGTGCCAAGATCTAAAGTAATGACTTTGACCTGGTAAAATGTAATACATAACAATACAATAAAATATAAATTAATAAATTAATATGTAGGGCAAAACTACCCTATCACTTATGTGGCATTACAAAGTAAATAACATGTAACACTTTAACTTATGCATGAATGAGGTAGGTGGGGCAGATAGTCTTAAATCTTTAACAATAATAGGTACTTATTATTTTAAATTATAGGTAATTACTTTTATTTTCAATTTAATTTAGCACTAATCGGAACACAATATTTTTGGTTAACCTGTCTTTAGCTAACACAAACAGATTCGACGGTTTCCCTACACGTGAACATGCAATATATAGTTGCCCAGTTTATTAAACTATATAGTTTCAAAGCACATGCCACAACTTTTTATGTTAAAACTTTTCAATAATTAAAACTGAATTTAAGTGTCATCTCAACAATGAACAGCATCCTTGATATTGCAAAAATATTAAGTCATGCAACGCTGTGATTGATCATAGAGAGGATTGTTTCCTTGTTAACTAAATCAAGGGTAGTTGTATCTAAAAGCTTTCTAAAATAGTTTATTTTATTAACAGTTAAATTAAAATAATAATTACTGTTTTCACATGTAAAAACAAAAAAAAAAAAAATTCCCTCTGGCGTAATCGATCCCATTACCATAACCCAACCGAAATGTCATAATCGCCGCTGATCCAAATTAGCTACCAAGACTTTACATGAAAACTTTCAAAATGATAATGTCATATTTAATATAATAACAATTCAATAAACAAATAATTTACAATAAAATAATATTGCGACTATAAATGAAAGCTATCCTATTTTTCAAGTTGAATCAAACTGCACACGGTGTGCAAATTTGATTAAAATCGGTTAAGTAGTTTGGGAGTCCATTGCGGACAAACAACGTGACACGTAATTTATATATACATATATAATATATAATATTAAAACTCTAAAACAAATTACTTTATGTGCATAGGTCAACATGATGCTGTTGTAAAAGGAAACAAGTTTAATTTAGTTAGTAATTGTACTTAGTTTTAGTTTCGTTTAATTATTTACTGAATGTGTCTAGTTTCCTTTTTTTTTGTTTTTTCACTCAGCCTTTTCCGATTTTTCTGCGGCATTTTTTTTTAACATAATTATTTAAAAGAATGTTTGAAAATACAGAGCACATCATAATGAACATATTTTTGTTCTCGTTACCACAAATACATTGCGAGTATAAATCATTAAAGCCTTCATGTTGTCTAGTGCTTAAATTAGTTAGATCACACAGAATAGCTTTTTGATTTGTCATTTTTTGGAAGTCGCTTTCAGTAGCAGGATCATTAATAATTTTCTCAAAAATCGCGCACATATGGAACAGAATGTCTATATCAATTTCTGTCGGAACCTTTAAACCGCTATGTTGTAGATAAACAAAGTGTTCGTCGTCAATTAGGTTGCCCTTACTTTCAACAAGAAAAGAAACAGATGTTACAATTATTATATTTTTTTACGATTTTGTGGGCAGCATAACCGGCTATATAAATTTGTACCGATTTGTCAATTTCATATTCATTTAGGTATTACGTTTCAAGTAGAAAGAAAAATTTTTCAGTGTAATTATTTTGAGGCATTGTCCAATCAAGATAATTTTCCTGGATACAGTTGTCTCCCTGTTTTTTAATCTCAGCTAAAGAGAAATTACCATCATTAGCGCTTCTAAATATATGAGTCTATTTTTTTTTCAGAATTTAAAATATCATCAAAGCTAACATTGCAATTACAACCTCTGAGAAGTCTGAATTTACCAAATCTTTTTTCTAACTTTTCAGTAGTAAATTTACCTGGTAAAATATACGACAAATCAAATTTTGAAAATGAATAGTTAATTATTTCTAGTAAAACAGATGTACTATGGCAAAGTGCAGAATAGGTGTCGTTTGTAAGGTGACCATTATTGTTTTCAAGTTTATGCCAAGCCCCAACCCAGGTAACAATTTTTTTTAAATAATCAGAGAAATGATTAATTTTAGAGATGGGATCGCAATACTCGTTTCTTTTTATTTTACCCCTTAAAATACTAGTATTACTGACCATATCCCACCAATGTCTGATAACTTCAAGAAAAGATGCTGTGTTTTTAAAACCAAAGTCATTTAAAGCTACGATTGTTGAAAAATTACATATATTATCTAACTTTTTGACGCTCAAAATTGTTGGGATAAACTGTTTTAAAGCTTTTTTTTGCTCATACATACATTTAACTTTAACGTCATTATATTTTGCATGCCTAATCACATCAAAATTGTTAAAATCTGGATAAATAAAGGTTTTTATATTAGTTTCGCCAGTTATTAATTATGTTTTTAAATAAATGCACAAAATCAAAGCTGTAACGATTACATCGTTATTTTTGGCCTGGCCTCTTGACTATAAAATATTTTTAATTTTCTTGTTAAATGGTGCGCCGTCGCAGCCGATATGGTAGGAAATCGCATTTGCTCGTATGTTTCGACGTTAAATAATTTCATTTTATTTTGAGAATTCATTGAATTCAGTTCATTCTTCACTTTCTACCCTCGTTCGGTGAGTAAGAATTTAATTATTTTAATTTTAGTTGTAAAAATCCAAAATTGGTGAATATTTTATTTAATATTTAAGTTTATTCTTTTACTAATATTTAATTATTTCGTTTACAATCGCTTGTCAAGAATCAGTTTTTTATTGAGTAAAAAATGTAAACATAGTAAGTAATTAATTTTTTCTCGATCTTTGGAGAAAACCTTTAGCGATTGTGTACGAAATTAAGGATTTTATGGTCGGAGATTCATTGCCTTTTTTTATTTCATTAGGGCTGCTGCCACTTTTGAAGAGGGTCCTAGGAAGAGATAGATTTCTCGACACCACGATCTATTTTCCTGAAATCAGCATTTCAAAACTACCATAAAGGATATCGATTTTCCAGAAGCCACCTCCATTTTGTTTAATCATCAGAAATTGTTTGTTCCGGGGACTACCCATGTGAATTTCACTTTACTACTTGGGCAACTAAGGCTCCGACAGAAGACATCGTAATCCAAAAGATAAGATTAAATTAATTACGATTTTTTTTTTAAAATATTTTCTGACTTAACTTCAAAATTGAATTTTTTAAAGTTTGAAATAAACAATTTAACACTGATTCAAATTTCTTTTATTTGCTTGTCTGTAATTTGGCGCCCTTATATATTTGTTTGGGGGGAGTTAAAGAAAACCAGAAGGAAGCCACGATCCCTGGAGCTAGCAAAGGGTAGTAATTTCATTACAAAGCTAGTAAATATTGTGCTTCCTGATAGGGGAAAGAAGTTAAATTTTTGCTTGTTATATTAGAAAACATGGATCGGTTAATTCTGTGGTTGTCAGTTGATATCTAGTACTTGAAACCCATTTTTTTGGATTAATGAAATTACATTTTAGTAATTTCGTTACCCTTTATATTGTGAACTGGTAGTAGCTTGACTATTTCAGAAACTAATGAAAATCAATGGATAGAAATAAAACAATGCCGCTACGTTAACAGTTTGATTTCAACTACTTTTATTCAAAGAACAGTACAAGATAGTAGCAACTTAAAAAAGGTACTAACAAGGTGGTTTTGCCAACTAAGACAGTGTTAAAAACTTAAATTTGAATATTTTGAAGTCATTAATTTAACAGAAACGTTTCCAAAAGCAGAAACTATCATAAATTACATAGATGGTTATTCTTGTATCTTGTATTAGCCTCTTGTCTTTTGACATTCAGTCATAAAAATGATTTTAAAAACTGTCACACACTATAATAATAATTAATAAATCCAATGCATCCCAGATAAGACCTAGATATTTTAAGAGATGCTTTAAAATAGTTATTTATGAAACAGTTCGTGAAGTATGCTTTTTGCGCACGCACGCGATGTTTAGAGCACGAGCGTAGCGAGTGCTATATATCGCGTAAGTGCGCAAAAAGCACTTCACGCACAGTTTCATACAATATTTTATCTACGATAAACAAATAAAAAATAAATACAAATTCAAATTTGAAAATTTAAACTACAAAACTGTCAGAATAACTTTTGTTGAAATTTAATGCTCTCATAGCAACACCATGACAACGCGAATGCTAAGGATATTTGATTATATAAAGGAGTGTCAAAAACAGTGCGAAAAAGTAAATCCCATTTAAAATACATTGTTACTTCACGCTATGGAGGGTAGATTCACGCACACTTTCAATCCTTCACGCACTGCTGTCTATAATGACAGTTTTCACGAACTAAAAATTGATACATAATATGAGGTAGAGTAGATAATAGTTATTTATGCAACTAGTGCGTAAAGTGACCTTTTTTGACGAATGTGAATGTTGTCGCATGAGCCGCAGGCAAATGCGACAATCACATGAGTCAAAAAAGGAACATTTACGCACGAGTTGCATACAATATTTTTTCTACAACCGAATTTCTTTACAAGAAATACAAGTATAGGACTGATTTTTTTTTACGCACTACTGCAAAAAAAATATTATATTTAAAACATATTTTAGATAACAAAATATTTATTTTCTAAATTAATCTTACCTATAATACCGGTACATAGAAACGCGAAGTGCTTGAATTATAAATTAATTGAAATGTCAATCAGTCAGACCCTACGTATATTTAAATAAAAATACTTAGGTACCCTTATTCATGAACTGATATTTCTGTCATATTAAAAATCAAATTAAAAATTACTGAATATAATATCTAGTTTTGTATGTATTAAACTGCAATAATTTAACAATTAAATATATTTACACAAATTTACACAATTAAATAATAAAAAAAAAGTTTCCTTACCCGGAATTGAACCCTAGTCAGCTGGGTAAAAGCCAGACACCTTACGTTCTCGGCCAATAACACACTTAAAAATCTTTGCATAATCTTATAAAAGACGGTGCTTATTTTACTTTTTTTTACTAGTTAAAAAAAAACTTTTTTTTTCACTAGTGAAAAAAAGTTAAACTTTACGAACCTTAAACCGTGCGTAAAGATAATACTTTACGCACGGTTGTAGAAAAATTAAATTTCGTGTCGGTCATAGACCAAAAAATGTGTCGGTGCACTTATCTCAAGTGACAAGTAAAGTTGGCTGTATGTCGAAAGACAAAAGGCTAAACAAAAAGAAGAAGTTTTTATAGAAATGGCTTTCCAGAAGTCTGTCAAATAAATATAGTGTTCCATTCAATACACTTTATAATCATAATACAATAATAAACTGATTTAATAGTAACTTAAAGTGCACCAACGTATCAATCTCTGGATTATGTCACATTTTTAAATTGGAAATTGGAAATCTTACACTGTTTGTTACCTATAATCTGTGGTTTGTTACAACCAGAGAAATGGATACTTTCAAAGAAGCATCAAATCAATCAATAAATAATAAAGTCGAAAGTGATCCTAAAGCATTATTATCTAATATTAAAACAGAAGAAATTGAAGAATGTAAACCCGTATTCGAGAACTTGCAGCAAAATGAATTTTATATGACGAAAAGGGAGAGTACTGTGTTAATAAGCAAAGAAAATATAAAAACTGAAAATGTTGATTCAAATGAGAGTATTCAAGAAAGACAAAGTGATATTAAAATTAAGACAGAAATTATACAGCGTCCTTTTAATTTCCCTGTTTGTACAAATGAATTTGTTGAAAATGGACAAAAAATGCAAACAATCAAAATGTATTCTAAGAAAAAATGTAAGTTTGTGCATTTTTTTTAAATATTTATATATTTTATTTTTCTTCCGCAGGCAATTCGAAATTAATTCAAAAACTTTTAACAAATATGTCTAAACTTTTGACATTAACTTTGAGTTCCTAGCAAGTGAATAAATTGTAATGACTATTTCACTAGACTATTTTTAACTGATTATTTTTTTCACCTGTCAAAATATCACAATTTTGTGATTTCGTCCAATGAAAACGCTTAATCTTCAATGTTTTATGCTAAATCTAGCCAATCATTTCGGTTTATATTGATAAAACCACTAGTGGTTTTACTAGTATTGATAAAATTATAGAACTGTCAAAAATTCAATAACAATATTGAACAATCAATTTTCTTGTTTATAAGTACCTTACTATAAATCAACATTTATTTATATTATCTAAATATTTTGAAATATATTTTGTTATTATTATTATCACAATTCAATTCATCTAAACGATAATGAAAAATCAAATATGTAGGTACTTTAAAACTAACCTGCTTCCTGATTCTGCATGCATTTAAAACTTTTATATGCCTACAGGCAAATGTGGTCTTGTAGGTAAACTTTAAATAGATATACCTAATAATTTTTATTTTGGTAATTTTCTCTTTAATAATATAATTGTATAAATAGGTATAAAAATAAATATTTATTCAAATTATAACCCTGTTTTCACGACGCTCACGACAGCTAACAACTGTCAATACTATCTAGTGTATAGGATAAGTTAATAGGACGGGGTAACGGCATTTCGTTTGTGTTAATTATGAAATATAAGTTGTTCTAGGAAGTTTTTTAAATAAAGTAGTTTTTGTACAGAATGGTTCAAAAAATAATCTTCTCAAATACCACTAGTCCTGTAATATTTTACTAGATAAATTTTTAATTTCCTGACTCAAACTTTTTTATTTTAGGCAAAACTACTCAAACAAACTGAATATGATAAAATCACTCGTCCTACGGACTCCTGATTTTATCACATTTCAGTTTGTTTTCGTATTTTTGCCAAATAAAAAAGTTTTCGTGGAAACTAAAAATTTATCGATAAAATTTTAAGGACTCGTGGTATTACCTTTGATAAACTCACTCGTCCTACGGACTCGTGATTTTATTACATTTCAGTTTGTTTTCGTATTTTTGCCAAATAAAAAAGTTTTCGTGGAAACTAAAAATTTATCGATAAAATTTTAAGGACTCGTGGTATTACCTTTGACAAAATTATGACAGATCCGTTAGTAAGGTGTCTGGTATTTCTATAGTTGTCAGTTTCACAAACGTCATTGAAGATTATGTTTCGTTGATATTGTCTTGTTTTTCTCGTGAAATAGTCTTGTCGAATACCATTCGAGAGAAAAAAATTTCCCGGTCAAATTTTCTTCTGGTTTTATTCAAGTTTGTAGCTTTTTGGCAATTTACGCGAATGAAATTTTGACAAAATCACGAGACGACAGTCGAAAATTTTGCCGACAAAATTTTCTCTCTTATGATATTATATACGATAATATTTAAGATACGTAAACAGATCGTTTAAATATTTTTGGAAATTTGGAAATTAAATAAAATTTGGCGAAATTTAATTGTAACGAAATTTCAATAATATTTGACTTTCTTGTAGTTCGCGGTAGTTGGTGCGATTTTCATGAAACTTTATATGAACATTCTAGAGATAATAGTTTAAACAAAATCCTTAAGAATTAGGACAAAAAGTATTTTTTTTTTTAATTTCGTGACATGTGCAGTCCACAGCACGCGTAAAAGTCTGCGATAAATCTACATCTCAAATTCTTCGATGCGGTTCATGGTTCTAACCTTGAGAGACCATGTCTCAACGCCGTAAAGTAAAATAGGCCATATGTAGCACTTAATATTAACGCGCAATCTAAGTAAGAAAATTTTAATTTTGAAAAATGTTGTTTTGGCTTAATCGGCTCTAAGTCTAACTTCTTCATCGCAATCCCATCTAGATATTTGAAAGGTCTTTAATAATGATGTTGATCTTGAAACCAATTAACCACAAGGAATCCTTTTAATTACAACTTTATTGAAATTCGTACAAAATGCTAGTTTTACAATTGTACATTAAAGAATTGTCAAAAGTGGCTTATATATACATATAACAACTGAGATTCACAATTATAAATTTTGAACATCAACACTTCCTCTCAAAATGTAATAATTAGTTATCTTCAAAAACCTTTAAGTTGTGCCATATATACTTCTTCTTTTAGGACTCCGTATCAAAAGGCTGTTTTAATGTCGAATTGGAAACAAATTAAATTTTCAGACGCTGCAACACTCAAAACTGCTCGTATAGTATCAAAACGTGCTACAGGACTGAATACCTCATCGTAATCAATTCCAGACTTCTGTAAAAAACCTTTCGCTACTAACCTAGCTCTATACCTGTTTACACTTCCATCTGTATTAGTTTTGATTTTAAAAACCTATCTGTTGGGAATTAACTTTCTATTTGGAGGTAGTGAGACCAAGGTCCAAGTACTATTTTCATAAAGTGATTCCATTTCCACTTTCATAGCCTTCATCCATTTATCTTTGTAATCAGATTTGACGGCTTGGTTAAAATTCTCTGGTACTTCCAATATAAAACATTCTGCTAATAAAATATAGTCTTCCAGATAACGAGGTAAACGAGTCGTTCTTCTTCCACGACCGAGCATTTCCACGACTTCTTGGGAGTCGTTAGGTGTGTTTTCTAGCAAGGAATCTTCCTCTACATCTCCACCTTTAATACTACTACTTTCTCCCTCTACTTCTCTGCCATCATTGTTCATATTGCTATTTTCATCCACTTCTTCTCTACCTTCATTGTTTATACTGCTGTTACCTTCTTCTTCTAAGCTTTATAATGTCTTTATTTTTATCTTGTCTATTCAAATTTAGTGTTACTTTCAAAGGAAATTTCTTTTCAATAATTTCTTCTTTTCCAAATACGACATCTCTACTTCTTATTATTTTATTTTCATTTTGAATCCAAATTCTAAATCCATCTTTCTCACCGCAGTAGCCAACAAAGTAACCAAGAATACTCTTTTTATCTAATTTACTTATTTGTTGTTTTGGTACATGAACGTAACATTTGGATCCAAATATTCTAAAATGATCAATAGAATAATTTTTTTATTTGTCCATAAAGCTAAACGTGATTTGTTTCGAATAGGAGTAGGCCCTGTTCGATTTAAAAGTTGCAGTATTAATAGCCTCTGCCCACAAAAACAAAGGTAAACTCTTTGAGTGAATCATAGATCTTGCACATTCTACCAAGATTCTATTTTCTCTTTCAGCAAGTTCAATCTGTTCTGGGGTATATGTTTATTTTGCAAAAGATTACGAACTTTGGAATTATCAAACTCTTTTCTACCGTCGCTTAGAAATTCCTTTATTGAAACTCTAGTAGTTTGAGCTTCTTCTAAAAATACTTTTAGGCTATCAAATACTTCATTTCTTGTTTTTAAAAAGAAAACCCGACGATATTTCGAAAAGTCGTCTTTAAAACAAACATAATAATTTGCTCCTCCTAATGACGCGACTTGCATTGGACCACAAACATCTGCGTGACTTATTTCACCTGGCATGCTTGGTCTATTCTCACGTGTTTTAAACGGTAATTTTTGTTGCTTACCCCAAATGCATCCTTCACAAAACTCACTTTCTTCATCTGTTGCAATCTCTATTCCGTAAGTTTTTAGAATTCTTTTTACATGCTTTTTATTCTGATGACACACTGTTTCATGCCACAATTGCAAACTATTTCCATAAGGAGCTGTATAGACTTCAGCAGGTATTTCTGGGATACATGCCTTCATATCTAAGGCATAAAGTCCACCTGATAATTGTTTCCCAGTCATACAAATTTTATCGTTTTTCATAAAGTAACAACCATTTTGATTTACTTTAAACTCAAAACCTTTCTTAATGGTTTGACCTACAGATTACAGGTTTCTGGTAACTTCTTGAACAAACCAAACATTTTCAAGATGATTTCTAAAATATCTATTAGAAATTTTCATTTCTACATCTATATTACCTTGCCCATAGGCTAAAGTTACATTACCATTTCCAATACGAATTTCCTTTTGGAGAAACGAAACTTTCGTTACTAGCAAAACTACTCTTATTCTTAGTCATGTGAACTGATGCTCCTGAGTCAGCAATCCAAATATCAGCCTCAAATAGAAGTAATTCTTCCGATTCACATGGAAATGCTTTGCCTTCAGCAATACAACTATTTTGAGAGAATGAATTCTTGTTTGCTCCTTTATTTGGACAAGTTTTTGCAAAATGACCAACTTCATGACATCTAAAACACTTAAACATTCTAGACTCACCCTTATCCTTTCTCTTTTCTTTAGAAAAACTGTTCTTATTTGCAAAAAAGGCAGTAGACTCGCCATTTCTTGCTGGTAAACGCATTTCAATTAATCTTAATATTTCTATTAGCTTATTCACATTCCTCGCCTCTATACGAACAGATTCCCACACACTCTTAAATGCAAAATATTCTTGTGGAAGTGTAGACATAATTCGACTCATCCGAAGTAACTCTGGTAATTCAGTATTAACAAACCTTTTCAACTCTTTGTTTAATTGACTGAAATTTTTCTGTAGTCTTGCGATGTGCGTTATAATGTCTTCTAATGGTTCCTTTTGTAGAGTAAAAAACTGTTCCATCAATCTATCTACTCTTTGACAAGAGCTCTGTTCATAAACTGACATTATTTTATCCCATATAGACTTTGAGGTATTACAGGTAGCTACAAGCTCAAGATAAGCATCATTCATGCTTCCTACCAAGATTAGTTGGGCTAAAGAATCAGATTTATTAAAAGACTTTATTTCTATTAAATACCTAGCATTTCTTGCTTCTACAGTTTCATCACCTTCAAGCGTTTCTCCATCTCTTTCGGGCTTTGGAATTTCTCGAGTAACTACTGCTAATATGTCATGATGGACTAAAAGTAGTTCAATCTGCCTCTTCCATTTCGACCAATTTACTGCTCCCTCCCGCTTTTCGATGTGAGCTTTGAATTTCATATTAAGCTCCCGCTTGGACGTGATACCTTATAAATTCGACAATTTTTTTTTGTTCTCTTTTAAACGTGGCTAATTTTACAGCTCTGCGTTATCTGTGCCCATAACCTCTTGAAACCAAATAACCACAAGGAAACTTTTTAATTACAACTTTATTGAAATTCTTACAAAATGCTACTTTTACAATTGTACATTAAAGAATTGTCAAAAGTGACTTATATATACATATAGCAACTGAGATTCACAATTATAAATTTTGAACATCAACAGTTGAGTTCCGTATATTTCTGTTGTTGCCATTGGACTTTTGTGATTCTTCTATCTTCCATAAGGCATAGTGTCTCGCCAATCATCCATGTTTTATTTTTCTTTGTCTATAATGGCTCTAAAAGAGCGTCAGAGGCAGTTTGGATGCTATGTTTTATGTACCTCGAAAATCAGGTTGTAGAGTGCTCGATTCGGAGACGATGTCCCCGCAACATTATACAGGGTTGGGCCAAGAATAGCGGCTCGGTCCTAAGCGTTGCAGAGCAAGGGCTGAATCGCCTGGTCAACGAGGTCGTTGTGTCGCAGATTATAACTTCTATAATCTTACGATATTATGCAGTGGATGTTGATGAAAAAAATTTCGTTATAAATGGTTGCACTAGGCAGTCAACTCTAACGAAATCAATTTCTTAATAATCTTGGCATTACGAAGTCAACCTTCACGAAACCAATTTCTTAATACCTCTCGTGTTAGCAACTCTTGTTATTTATATCTCTTCAAGCGGCGTGTTCTTTCTTCCGAAAGTGTTTTTTTCTTCTTGCACTTGGTTTCCTGAATGTAGAATTGTCAGTGATTTATGTAAAAGCTGTTATCTTAAGAACATGTTTTTGTTCCTATCACTTTGTTTCTCGAATTTCGGATTGCCAGTTATTTCTGTAAAATCCATTATTGTTTACACTTTTAAAATGTAGTTTTCGGACGCATTGTATTTGTGAAAGCTCGTAAAATTTTGGAAGGTTTGGGGTACCACCATGTGAGGTTGAGAAATTTCGTCATCGTCGCATTTATTATTGTCAAATTTTTACAAATAAACTTTAAATTGTTCCATCTTCAAATCAGAAAAACACAATTTTTAAATGATTTGCGACAAATAATTATGTCTTGAAACATTTGTCTCAATTTCACAAAAATCGCGCAAATACCGTTGACAGCATCGTGTTCATTTTTTATTGATGTTTTACTATATTTTTTTATTACTGCTATTGATTTGTAGCATTATTACCATTGATATGCGATTATATATTTCAGGCTTTCCATCTGTGCCAAAAAAATGGAAACACCATTTTGGGAAATTCTATGGAACATGTTTCTTTTGTGGACAATTTTGCTGTGATAAATTGCTCATTTTAGACCATTTTTATATTTACCACTTTTTAGTTAATTCTAAAAAATCTGTTATTTCGAGGAAGGATAATTCTGCTACAAAACACATCAACATAGAAGATCTTGGTAATTTAAAGAAACAGATTCACAGTGGACAAAAATCCTTTAAATGCGAAATTTGTTCAAAATGTTTCACACGAAAAAGTTTCTTAAAACAACATACTCGAATTCACACTGGTGAAGAACCTTTTAAATGTAAAATGTGTTCGATATGTTTTACAAGTTCCAGTCATTTAAAACGGCATATTAGAAGTCACACTGGTGAAACACCGTTCACATGTGAAATTTGTTCAAAATGTTTTATACATTCCGGTAATTTCAAAAGGCATATTAGAATTCACACTGGTGAAAAACCATTCACATGTGAAATTTGTTCAAAATGTTACACACAAAAAACTAGCTTAAAACAGCATATTATTAGAAATCACACTGGTGAAAAGTCATTCAAATGTGAAATTTGTTTAAAATGTTACTCACAACAAAATGATTTAAAACAACATATTATAACACACACTCGGGACAAACCTTTTAAATGTAAAATTTGTTTAAAATGTTTCACACAATCTAGTAATTTAAAAATGCATGTTAGAATTCACACTAACGAGAAACCTTTTAAATGTGAAATTTGTTTAAAATGTTTTATAGCATCCAGTGATTTAAAAAGGCATACTAGAATTCACACTGACGAGAAACCTTTTAAATGTGAAATTTGTTCAAAATGTTTTACACAATCTACTCATTTAAAAATGCATGTTAGAATTCACACTAACGAGAAACCTTTTAAATGTGAAATTTGTTTAAAATGTTTTATAGCATCCGGTGATTTAAAAAGGCATATGACAACTCATACTGGTAAAAAATTATTTAAAATTTGAAAATTGTCTAAAATATTTTAATGATATTCAGTGATTTAGAAAGGCATATTAGAACTCACACTGGTGGAAACTTTTCAGATGTGAAATTTGTTCAAAATGTTTCAAGGCATCCGGTGATTTAAAAAACCATTTTCAAACTCTCACTTGTGAAAAACCTTACAGGTGTGAAATTTGTTCAGACTGTTTCAGTTAAAACACACGTGGTGTAAATACATTTATAATTCAACTGGAAGTTTTTTTATAACCATATAAGTGAATATAATTAGTGAATCCAATCTGCCAAAATAAGTTCGTATGTATGTCTACAAAAATAAACTTCTTAAATGTATCAGTTTTACTTTCTTTATCTGCGACTTTCTCATCATTTTTCAATTCTTCCAAACACTGATCTAAAACAATTAAGCATTTAGAATATTTGACATGTTTATTAGTTTCAAAAAATATACCTCAGTTACACAAAGGTAGTTAAGAGATTTAAAAATATTTAACAAAATTTTGAATTAAATTATAGTTACAAAAATGTTTAAAAACATTGTATATAATTTATAATGATATCTGATATACCTGTATTTGTTAAGGAGGTCGCATTGATGACCATGGTACGCCTTCGCACGGTTGGTATCGAACCCACTGTAGGGACTGGCACCCATAGGGACAGTCTGTGGAGGGAATCGATAAAGGTGATACCACTCTTACAGGCAGATTTGTCTTTGACAAAGCCTACAAAATATTAACAAACAAGACAGCAGACCCCAACGTAGTGAACGCTCTGAGCGTATCTACGGATGGATCAAAAGCAAAGCAAGGTGTGGGATGTGGAATTTCCTCTAGACTGCCGACAAGCACTACTGACCTTGAATAGACCACGTTTCACTTCAAGTTTAGTACTAGAATGTCACCAATCTCTAACTGAGGCCAGCCAGAATAACGTGGTCACTCTCAGCTGGATTAAAGGACATGGGAATTCTAAACGCAACCGCATTGCGAACAATTTAGCAAGGAGGGCTGCGGGGTACAAATATGTAAGCCCTCGCCCATCTACCAAGCTAACATTTTCCGCAGTCTTGGACCTTATTAAACAGCACTCTCACCAAAACTTTATGTGTTGGGATGAAACTACGAACTGTAGACTGGCCAGAGAGTTATTACCTCATCCTGGCGAGGAAACCGCAACAAAAGGACCAAAAAAATATTGTCAGACACGATGATAGGGTAGTTTTACTCTACCTAATAATTTAATATTTTTATATTTTATTGTATTATCTTGTATTGCAATCATCCAGGTACGTTAGATTTCAAGGCGAGCTTAAATATTTTAATTCTTATTCTCACGTAGAATATGCTAATTTCATCCTAAAGCGATGTTATCGCAATTGACAGTGACCTGTTAAAATTCTTACAGCTATTGTATTGTATTCACTTATTTCTCATTCTTATTTTGATTATTTATTGTTATTGCTTGTTTCGTTGTTAATATATTCTGTTATTTGTTTCCTATTGCTTATGTCATCTCCCCCTTGGTTAGTTTCCTGCCTTCAGCAGGATACCTACCAGGCGGGGTGATTATCACTACCTGGGTAGGAAGTGTGCCTTTAGTAAAGCTACCCCTCATCCAAAAACACTAAGACACATTCTCAATCCCCCCAGGCCTGACATTATAAGCGGGTATAATTATTTTCCGCCAATTCACTTAAATAAGAAGCAGCCGTGTTTTGAGAATACATTTGTGCTAATAAAGATAGTGGATACAGACGAATTTGCTGAAAAGATGGTGGTCATGCGCTTCCATGCGGCATACTTAAGCGCTGTATCTTCCTAAAGTAGTGTTGTATGAATAACCTGATTCATACTAGGGACTGAATAAGGCTCTCAGATAATCGCCAATTTTTTATATAAAAAGGAAGACAAACATTTTTTAGGCCTATAAACAATTTGAATAAATTTACGAGCTTTAAAAATATTAATTTCAAAATTTATACACTTACAGAACATTAAAAGACGCTCCTATTAAAGAAAGATACAGTCGGCTTACTGGTTGCCGAGATATTAGGAGTCGCAGTTGGCATAATTTTGCTGTGTAACCAAAAGTGATAGTGTTTTTAAGGCACTATAGATATATAGTGCCTTAGTGTTTTTAAACAAATATCCTCACCTTTTCAACGTTTTCGCGTAAAATGTCGCTCTGAGTGCTTTTAAACATTAAACTATATATTTCAAAAGTCAATCAAAATGGCGCCAATATCAAATAAGTGTATGAATTATACAGGATGTAAAAAATAATTAAGTAAATATAATTTAAAAAGTTAATGTGAGATAACATTACAGTCAAATTCTCCAATTTGAAAGCAATAGTGTTTCATTCTGCATATAGCCACCTCTAATTAGAAAGTTTTTTATATTTTCGCCGTGTTCTGTGTCATTCCGTGGAATTTGTAATCGAATTTAAACCTACTTCCTGACTACCTAGAGCTCTGAAATTTTCAGGATAGCTAAGAACTGGATGACAATGCATGTTTCAAGTGTGTTTAGGCATATACATAGATTTCGAAATTTATACCGAATTGATATTAAACATGATCTAAGTTGTGTATAGATAATATTATTTTGAAAGTTATTAAATAAATCGTTCGAGGCGTAGTTGGTTAGGCGGCGGATCAATCCACTTGTGACAGTTCTGTTATGTTATTATAATGGGATCGATTACGCGACAGAGAAGTTTTTTTTTCTTTTTTTTTTGTTCTTACATGTGAAAACAGTAATTATTATTTTAACTGGTAATAAAATAAACTGTTTTAGAAAATTTTTAGATACAACTACCCTTGATTTTGTTAACAAGGAAACAATCTTCTCTATGATCAATCACAGCGTTGTATGACTTAATATTTTTGCAAAATCAGGGATGCTGTGCATTGTTGAGATGACACAAAATATGACCTATAAATCAGTAAAAAACTTTCTATTATAAAAAGTTCTTTTTGTAAATTGTGCTTATTTTTTAATATTTAGCGCTTCATTTAAAAATAACTTTCGTACTACAGTGGCGCCACCTTAATTTGTTCCCTTACGATAGTATTTTTTTATACTTTCAGATATATTTATAGTTCTCCTTCGTTATACTCTCCATAATTTCCGCGTTCGTGTCCGACTTATCACAATAATATATCTCTATAGTCTCGATGCTCGATGCACTTTACAGATTTATCACAAACAAGTACATTTAGCTGGATGCCGATTGCCGATAGATAAGAGGCCAATACTAGAAGAAGAAGATTTGTTTACAATATGGCTGGCGGTAGTTGTTCCTAAGTATTATGGAGGGTACCCTCCATACTAAGTATTTAATATTAACATTAGTGTTCCTGTGTTCCATTTATAAGCAAACTAAAGTACACCAAAAGCTCTAAGTCCTAGAGTTTGGACATTGTTAAATTGGAAGTATTTAAATTAAAGTGATCGAGGAGTGACAAGTGAAATTGATCCAACAGTTAGACATTAATGTTAGATCTCACTCTGTTACAATCAGAAAAATGGAAGTTTTCAAGAATGCTTCAAATCCATTAATGGATAATGAAATTGATTGTAATTCTAAAGGATTGTTATCTAATATTAAAACCGAAGAAATTGATGATTTTGATGAATCTGAACTCAAATTCGAAAACTTACATCAATTCGACCTTAGTAAGATCAAAACGGAATGCTGTGTAGAAAAAGTTTCTCCAAGTAAAAGTGATGTGTCAATAAGTAAAAAAATGATAAAAACCGAAAATGAGGGTATTCCAGAAAGAAGTGATGTCGAAATTAAAACAAAAATTATACAGCATCCATTTGATTTCTCTGTTTGCAGAAATGATATCCACGATTTTGGTAAAAATCGACAAACAGTGCGAAAAATCAAAACGTATTCTAGGAATAAAAGTAAGCTTCTGAAATTTTTTATATTTATATATTTTATTATTGCCCCTACAAACAATTTGACGTTTAATCAAAACCTTTAAACTTTTGACATACACTGTGTAGGAATCGAGTACATATATTGTGAACATAATAAAATATAATGATTTTTAACATAAGTAAACAAATGGACTCAAATCTTTTTGGAAATTTTGAAAGAAAATGAGATTTGGTGAAATTTAATTGGACCTATTGAAAAAACGTTATCCTAAAAGTTACAGGCCTTAAGGAGGGGGTCTTAGGGCCATTCAAAGACCCAAAAAAGGTCATTTGTTACCTATATTTGACAAGCTGTATATCGGCTCCTAGTTAACCGATTTGAACTCACCATAAGTCATTTTTTTTTTGTAATTTTAAGTAGTTTTTTAAGTAAAAGTATAAAAGTAGAGATCAAAACCTTTGATTTGAATATACATACAAATTTCTAGGTAGCCTAGAAGTACAGTTATGATAATTCAAAGTCTTAACTAAAATCAAAGTATCAATTCTGTGAACGCTAGTTTTACCAAATTGTGAAGTTATTTTTCACAACATTAGAATTTTTGTACGATTACACTGGCCCTTTAAGGTGACAAATATATGACTTAAAAAAAGTGAAAATATTGGGAAAGGTTTGGTGAGTTCAAATCGGTTAGCTAGGAACCACTACGCTTCTCAGGCATCTCGACTTTGCGACGCCAGCGCTACCTCGTGGCGCAAGGCCGCGTTAGCTTGAGTCAGGTGCTGTGTATTGCCTATTGTTTATCATGCAAAATCACTCTTCTGTAATAAGCTTTATTTAAAAACTTTAGTTGAAAAACTGCTAATTCTCGATTGTAAAAATGAACATCACGATCAAGAAATAAAAAAACTCTGTCACTCCATAACATTTTATTTGATAAACATTATTGATACATACTCGACTCGACGGACTGCGACAATCCAATCCTTGCGACGAGCTACTTCCCACGATTTCCAGGGAAATCTATAATAACTTATTCCTGGGATAGTATAACCCCGGAAATTGCACCCAACAACACAACAAGTGTGACCACTAACTTTTTTCGCGGATATTTCACGACAATCGATAAAAATTTTAAATTTAAAAAAGTACACACTCCGCTGGAATTACATAGCATATGACACTTATGACAGCCGATTGACCCAACTGCATGTCGCGGCAGTCCGCTTGGTGGCGCCACTAGAGGTGCCTGAGAGGCGTATATACAGCCTTGGCAAATATAGGCTAAAACTGACATTTTTTGGATTTTTGGGTCTTTGAAGGGCCCTTTCTAGGACCATAAGGTCCCTAGAGGGAATTCCTCAAGGGAATTTCTTCATAATTCTTTTGATTTTTAAATTCCCCTATTCTTTCTGGATTTTCTCCTTTCATTAAGTATATTGATGTTGCTTCTGTACATAAATTTGGACTTTCATTTAAATATTTTCTACATTCTCTATATAATCCTCCCAATCTTTATGATTTTTATCTTTTAATAATTTCCTTAAAAATGTTATTATCTCTGTGATATATTTTTCTGCTGGATTTGCTGCTGGATGTCTTATACTAATTTTTTTTAATAGTAATCCCTAAATTTTCACAATTTTTTATCCATCTTTTACTTTGAAAATATGTAAGTAGCATTATCTAGAATATTTTTTTAGGTTTTCCTACATTTTTAATATAACTTTGTAACATTCTGTTTATATTCTTAAAATCGGTCCTTTTACATGAATATAATTTAACATATTTTAAAAATATGTCAACAATTACTAAAATATGTTTATTTTTCTTTTTGGAACTATGTTCCTTACGGCAGGCTTGGATAAGATAGGGATTTTGCGGCGTGACCGAACTGAAAAAAATGTAATAGTAAAAAACCGTAACAATAAAACCGTAACGCTTGTAATAGTGCCACTATATCTAGTAGGCAGGTTACCGTTAGCTTCTACTCAGTGTTCAGTATACGATAGACATAATGTTGACAGTTATGATATAATATTTAACTGTCACCGAAACTTTCTTGAAAGTGTTTACAAAAAATATAATAAGTAGGTATAATGAATGCAGCAAAAGATGATCTTCTGATTACAGAATCTCCTAATGATAGGTAAGTTTAATAATATAATATAAACATTGTAAACAATGTAGAAATATCCATCGATGTCAACTTTTGTGATGTCCTATAAATTAATGAAAATCATTGGTTTTTAAATGTAAAATGTAAATTATGTTGTAATACTTTATTTAATTGGATTATCTACACCTGTTACTAATGTTAATCTCAAAATTTATAATAAATTATTATTATTAATATAATCAAAATTTATGCAGTAAATATATAAAAATAATTTGATTAGCATATGATAACTCTTCACGATTGTATATCGTTGGAGGATCCAATACGCGGGATGGTATTTTTTTTTTTAGTTTTTTTCCAGTGTTAAACAAAAAACTGTAAATATTATTTTAACTTTAAATAAAATTAATTCAATTATCTTATTCCGATCATTATCATTATAAAAATTATATCTTTAGAGAATTTATTGATATATAAGCTGTCCAGACGAAAAGTACAAACTATAAAAATATGTAGAACCAAAAAAAATGTAATTATTAATCTATAACGTAGTATAATCCAGGGATTTTGCTGTGCGACCGAACTGAAAAAAAAAAGTAATAGTAAAACAGTAACAGTAAAACAGTAACAAAAAGTCTATGGAGTAAAACCGTTAAATAAGACGTGCGCAGGCGCTACAGTTGTATACACAAGCGAGTAGTATCGATTCTACATTAGCCGAAGGAACTTAGTTCCTACCTGGTGTCCCACGACACCATTATAACTTGTCATTTATTATTAAATTGCTAATGAAATCAATTGCTACCACATCTAATGGATTTTCTGATGTAATACTTTTCCCTATATTTTTATTTTTTTTTTATTCTTACATTTAGCTAACTGACATACATTACAACTTCTAGTTATGAATTTTGAAAAACTATAATCTTTTTTTAAAAAGTAATTTTCTCTAAATAGTAAACACAATTTCCTAGATCCAATATGTCCAAATCTAATATTTAATTCTTAATATTTTTATCCCTAAGTTTTCTTCAATAACATATAATTTTTGGTTGCCTATTTTGTTTAGATCCCATCTTTTAATTCTAAAGTATTCTTATCTTTATCTAATTATTTTTGTTGTCTACAAATTACTTCCTTTTTTGAAAATATTTCTTCAATATTTTTAAATTTATTCAATCCAATTCTAATAACTCTTTCATTTTTTTGAATTATAATTATTCTCTCTGGACAAAGTATCAGCCACAATATTATTTTACCTTCCACATATTTTATTTCAATATCATATTCCTGTAATAATAAACTCCATCTATATATATTCTATTATTAGAAAATCTATTATTCATAACATTTGTTAAAGCAATATGATCAGTGTCAATGGTAAATTTTTTTCCTAACACATAAAATCTTAATTTCTGAACACAAAATACAATACTTGCAAATGCTAGCTCTGAAACACTGTAATTTTTTTTATAATTTTTGTTATTCTAGAAATAAAGCATATTGGAACTTCCATATTATGTTGTATCTGAACTAATACTCCTGCTAATCTCTCTTTCGATGCTTCTGTTTTTAAAATAAATGGTAAATTATAATTAGAATGATATATTTTTAAATTTTTATTAAATATTTCCTTTAATTCATTAAACACTTTTTTTCTTTCATCTGTCCTTTCCCATTTCACTCTTTTTTTCTAAGTTATTCCATTAATGGTATTTATTTATGTGTTAAATCTGGAATTAATTTTTTGTAATAATTTAACATTCCTAAAAATCCTCTAAGATTTTTTAAACATGTTGGTCTTTTAAATTCAACTATTGTAATTCTTTCTTCATCCACAGTTACTCCATATTTGTCTATTTTATATCCTAAATATATAATTTTTTTTTTATAAAATTTGCATTTTTCTATATTTATCGTCATTCCTGCTTTATCTAATTCTTCAATAACTTATTTTATATGTCTAAAATATTCTTCTTCATTATTTGAAAAAAAAAACAAAATATCATCTACATAATGAACAACAAAATTTTAATACTGATCCAAAATTTTATGCAATGCTCTTACCAAAGCTGCACATGTACTTTGTATTCCAAATGGAACAACTTTAAATTGATATATAACACCATCCACACAAAAACCTGTATATTTTCTACACTGTTTTTCTAATGGAATTTACCAAAAACTATGTTTTAAATCAATTTTACTAAAAATCTGTGTTGCTGTAATTCTTCTAAAAATAGCATCAATGTTCATTGGAGCTTCATATTGAGGCACTGAAAATTTATTTATATTTCTTGCATCGAAACATAAACGTAATTCTCCATTACTTTTCTTTACTACAATAATTGGATTTATATAGATAGATAGATAGATAGATAGATAGATAATTTTTATTTGTTCAAATGTTTACAGCAAAACAAAAAACCCATAAGGTTGTTGAACAATGTCAAAAAGCTGACAATATATAAATATAATACATAATACCTAAATACTAGAGTAAAAAATATAAGATAACACTTATGACATGACTGATGAATGACGAAAATATTCTCTTTATCAAAAAGTTACAAAAAAATTTACAACTTAACATAGAACTGTTTAAAAAGAATTGAGTATAAAATACACATCTAAAAGAAAAAGGAAAAAACATTCACAATGATTAAAATTCAACACTGAATTGTTGTTTTATCAGGATCATTATAAAAGTCACTGATATTATAGAAGGCCTTACTTACTAAATATTTTTTTAATACAAGTTTGAGTTTATTTTTTGACAAGCTTCTAATTCTATCTGGGAAACAGTTAAAAATTCTTATGATGCTATATTTTACATTTTTTTGCAGGTACGTAAAGCTGTATTTTTCAGGTACTAAGTTAGTTTTATGGCGAGTATCATAATTGTGTTTTATATCGCAGTCAGTGAAAAGGTCCCTATTTTCATACACAAATATCACAGAATCTAAAATATACATTCCTACTACAGTTAGAATGTTTTTTTCGATAAAAACTTGTTTACAACTTTCCTGTTGCTTCATTTTAAAAATACTTCGAATGCACCTTTTTTGCATGACTATAATTCTGTGTATGTCAGGTGAATTGCCCCAAAATATTACTCCATATCTGAACCTGGACTGGACATACGCGTGATAAGCAGTAATGGCTGCTTCCGTATTCACTTGATCAGATATTACACGCAAGGCGTAACAGAATCTAGATACACTGCCTGATACGATCTCAATGTGTGCCTTCCAATCTAACCTCCCATCAATCTGTACACCCAAAAAACGCATACTCTCTAGTGATTTCATGTCCTCACCATTATGGGACAGTGTAATATTTCCTTCAGTTCTATTTCCAAAAACTAGAGTCTGCGTTTTCGACACATTCAGCAAAAGATCATTCTCTAAGAAATATCTGTCTATGGCATCCAGTGCTTTTTGCACTTTATGAAGTAGTATTTCTTCATTCTTTTCGCTAAATATGAGAGAAGTGTCATCAGCATACAGCACTGTATATTCATCAGAAACATCTGGGAGTTCATTGGTATATACTATATACAAAAGAGGCCCCAAGATTGACCCCTGGGGAACTCCTTTGGAGACAACTATTTTTTGTGATTTATATAAAACACCACTCTCATTACATTCAACCACCTGCTGCACTCGATCTTTTAAATATGATTTAATCCAGCACAAAGCTGCACCACGCACTCCATACATCTCAAGTTTTTGACATAGCAAATCATGATTTACAGAATCAAAGGCCTTGGAAAGGTCCATACACATCATCATTGTATGATTTTTATTATTTAAAGAATTTAAAATCTTTTCCAATGCCTGATAAATTGCCCTCACAGTGGATTTACCCTTCCTAAAGCCATTCTGTCTATCAGTAATTATTGAATGTTTCTCAAGAAATGACACCAATCTTTCAAACATGACCTTTTCAAAAACTTTACTAATATTTGACAAAATAGATATAGGTCTATAATTTTTTTCTTCATCTGTTTCACCCTTCTTATGAATGGCCTTTATATAAGCAGTCTTAAGCTCGAGTGGAAAGACACCTGTCGAGTACGATAGGTTTACAACATGGGAGAGAGGACCAGATATTTCCTCAGCCACTTCTTTCAGTACGGATACAGGCACCTCGTCTTCACCCACAGATTTTTTATTTTTAAGATTTTTTATAACTTTGATTATTTCTATGCTAGTGACTGGGCTTAAAAAAATTGAATTTTCTACTCTATTTTTTATGAAATTTGTTCTTTTGGCAGAGTTAAAAGTGGGACATGCATTAATAAAATAATTGTTTATTTTATTTAATATTTCAGTTTTACTGTTATATTTATTAGAAAAATTTTCAAATAATGTTTTTCTCTTAGTGTTTGGCCTGGTAATATTGTTAACTAAGTTCCATGTAGCTTTTGTTTTGTCTTCAGAATTTTTTAAGTATTCATGATTAGAAATATTTTTTGCTTGTTTAATGACATTTTTTAAGATTCTACAGTACTTATTATAGTATTCCCCAGAAATCTGACCCTTATTTTTTTTATAATACAATATCCTTTTTTTCCTGCATGATATTTTAATTCCAGTAGTGATCCAGGAATTACCTTTTTTTGTTGCATTAATTTTCTTAATCACGAATATTAGGTTGAAATAATTTCTGAAAATACTCATAAAAGCACTGTAAGCATTATCAACATCACTGCACTCATATACAGATGTCCAATCCACATCCTGAAGCTCGTACTTAAATTGTCTCATTTTATTCTTAGATATAATCCTTTTCAAAATGAAGTTGTTCTTACCGCTATTTTCATGAGTGGTCTCAACACCATCCATACACAGAACTTGGGCATGATGATCACAGAGTGCTGTATTCAGAACATATCCTATGGCCTCAAACTCAGGGTTTAGATTACAGAATATATTATCAATTAATGTAGAAGAGTTTTCAGTGACTCTTGTAGCATCAAAAATAGTTTGGGTCAGATTAAAGCTATTCATTAAATCTAAAAAAAATTTGGTTTGATAATTGGAATCGTATAAATTTAAATTAAAATCTCCTGCAAATACAATTTTAAAATTCAAAAAGTTTAAATATACATAATTTATTAATTTTTCCAAATGTTCCATAAAAAGATCAAAAGATCCCAAAGTACGCCTATATAAACACACAACCAGGATTCTTTGTCCCTTTTCTACAGCTCCTGCTAACTCCACTACCCCTTCCACTGACATTTTCATTATAGTCTTTTCTTCCACAAAATTGAGATTTTCTTGGCAGAAGATACACACACCACCATGTTGAAGGGTTTTCCTTGCAAAGAAGGACACTATATAAGAAGTGTTAGTTTTTTCAATAACTCTATTATTCAACATTGTTTCTATTTCTATCCTTACTTGTTTTCTATATTGATATGGAAATGGTTATGTTTTAATTTTAAACTTTTCCATTCCTTTTACTTCAAATTTATGTGTATATTCTCTTACTGTTCTATTTTCTGCTTTCATTAAACCTTTATGATTTTGAGCAATTCCTCTATTTAGCTTTCATATTTTTCATCACAATTAATTGCACCATAGCTCTCAGTATTATATAATCTTTATTATATTTTCTTTTATCATATAATTAATATTATTTCCTATTTCTATATATTTTTCTTCATAATTAATAATAACTTTATATTTTTTCAATTCATCTGTTCCCAAAACAATATCGCACTCCATATTACCAATTATTAAAAATTGCATTCTGTATTCATTACCTTCAATTTTTATTTCTTTAAATATAGATTTATTGACTTCTCCTAAGTTTTTTCCATTTGCTCCTATTAATTTTATTTTTGGAAATTTAATTATATCTTTTTGTCTACAACTTCCGAATATTTCTTCCTTTAATAATGATGCTTGTGATCCTGTATCAATTAAAATTTTATACTTTTTATTTTCTATAATCCCACCTATAAATATTAATCCAATTTTATTGTCCTTTACATTTTCATAATTATTTTCTAATTTTATAAATTTTATCGGATGTTGATATACCGATTTTTTATACTTTAAATTTTGAGAGTGCATATTTAAAATTTTTTATTCATATCCCCATTGTTTTCTAAATCTGGTTGTCTTCTATTCCAATTATTTGATTACTTCTTCTTTCTTCATTTCTATTTGCCCCATTTCCATTATTATTTTCTGAGACTGTATTTCCATATCTATTTTCTTTTGTTTCTCTATTATTCCTTGATTGGTATCTTCCATTATAAATATTTTGAAAACGTCCATTTACATTACGATTATTCTCATATCTTCTAGTTCTATTTCTCTTTTCTTGTTGATATTTATTTCTTTGATTATTAACATAATTTCGATTCTGATTATTTTGACTTTGTAATTCCCTTCTATTCCATTCTCTATATTCTATACTTCTCCTATTCATTTGTCTATTTTCTCTTTCATAATTCATATTTTCATTTCTATTTCTATTCTGATTATTATTACTTCCTCTTACTATATTTTCTGAATTTGATCTTTGATCCAATATTTTTAAATATCTTTCAACTCTTTCCAAGTAATGTATAAAACTATCCATTTGATTTATGTTTTGTAATGCAATGGTTTCTGCTATTTTGTGCATCATAGTGTCTTGAAATATAAATAACAATTTCTTCTACTCTCATTCTTGGTTCTAAATATTGAGCCTGTTATATAATTTTAAAGCATAATTTATTAAATTATTACTTATTCTATAATTAAATTTTCCAAAATAAAAATTTTCTCTACATATGGCTTGTTGTGATTCTCCCCAATAATGAAGAAATTCTCCTTCAAATTCTTCAAAAGTATTGATTCTTACTTCTTTAGTTGCAAACCATAAAGCAGCATTTTCTTTTAGCATTCCTTAAATTATTTCTTTCCAATTTTGCTTATTCTTTATTTTAGATGTAATTGGATTAACAAATGATTTTGGATGAATGGTCTGAATATTCCCATTAAATTTAATACCTTCATCTTTACTTTTATTAATACATGAACCTACATTCATTCTATCAATTGACTTGGTAATTTTTCTATTTCTTCTTCACATTTTTTTGTTATTGTCATAATATTTACTTCCATAACTTTTTGTATTCTGTATTTTGTATTTATTTTTAATTCACCTCGTATATTAAAAATAAATTTTTATGTCTTATTGACACTGTCAAAATAAAAATTTATATTATTATACGATTCCTAATTTTATAATATATGTTCTACTACACTAATAATATCTAATTTGTTCTTTCAAGTAATCTTTATGAATTTGAATATTTATAAAATATGTCCTAACAAAAAATTATATTTCTCCCCTATTTCAAAAATAAACAAAAATAAAAACTCTATATCAGAATTTAAAAATCTTACCCCAGAGTACAATTTTTCTAATAATTTCTAAATCTGCTTAAATGTCACTTAGCTATCCTGGTTTCTTTCTATCGGCGGCTTCTTGTTATTGGACAGTTTCTTTCCAGTGGTCTCTTATTATCGGACTGTTTCTTTTCGGGCCCCATGTTGGGCGCCAATTTATTATGGATTGTAGTCTTAGTTCCGGCTTTTCTGGTAATGGGTTCTTGTAATTTATTTAAATATTTTATTATATATATATATATATATATATATATATATATATATATATATATATTATAATGGTTCTATTTCTTAGCTCCTGCTATTGGGTCTGGGTCCTTTCTTCTTGATTCAATTCAAATTATACCAATATTAATTATTATCAACTTTATATTAACATTATTCAAATTACATTTCACAAAATGACAAATTTCAATTATCTATCAAAATCAAAAACACATCAAAAAATCCTCTTGTTTCCCTAATTTCGTCCTATTTATATCAAAAAAAATAAATCGTCACTGGTCTAAGTCGTCACACTATACAGTAAGATATTTCATTTACACAATAGACACAGTGATACCATAACAATTCCCCACAATTAAAATTTTTATAAATTTTTGTAAAAAAAATTTTAATAATTTAAAATTTAAAACATATAACAATTAACATTTTATAACAAATTCTAAATACTTTAAGTTTCTTCAAAATACCTATACAGGCTCTCAATATTAAATATTCCTCTAACATTTCTTGTTATCGGATCTTCAACAATATAACTATTAACACCTTTTTCATTTACTACCCTATAAGGTCCTTCAAATATAGCTTTTAATTTTTCTGATTCATTTTTCTTTAAATTTCCACTTATATAAACTTTTATTATCACCAATTCTCCTTTTCCAAACTTTACAGGATATCTCACTTTTTTCTTAATTTTTTTATAATATTTTTCCCATACATCCATTAATCTTTTTCTTACTTTTTCAATAATTTCGTCATATCTTTTTCTTTCTTCATCTTTTTCCCAATTTCGGTTCGGTTTTCGACCTAACATTAAATATGTTGGTGTTTCTTCTGTTATTACATTTGGAATATCATTTATATACATTTCCACTTTATTAATATAATTTTGCCATTCTTTATGTTCCCTTCCATTTAGACTTATTCTTAAAAATTTTATCACCTCTTTAATATACCTTTCTACAAGGTTTGCTGCCGGATGTCTTATACTAATACAATTCTTTTTAATTCCCTTCCCTTCTAAAAATTTTTTTAAATTCTGTCCTTGAAAATACGTTGCATTGTCCATTACACATGTCTTTGGCATACCTATTTCTTCTATAAATTTTTCTAAACAATTTTTAATGCTTTTATAATTTGTTCTCCTACATGGGTATAATTTTATAAATTTTGAAAAAACATCAACAATTACTAATATATGCTTATTATTATTCTTACTTCTTATTAGATTACTAATAAAATTATTGCTATTACTTCCAATTTTTCCATTGCTGTAACACTTTTCCCAATATTTTTATTCACTTTATTCTTATTTTTATTCAATTGACATATCTTACATGTTCTTGTTATTTCTTTTGCTATCTTTTGATCTTTTTTCATTATAAAATTTTCTCTAAATAATAACCACAATTTTCTTGAACCTATATGTCCATATGTTACATGCAAATTTTTTAATATTTGTTTTCCTAAATAACTTTCAATTACATAAATTTCTTCGTTTCCTATTTCCTTGATATAATATCCATCTTTGATTAGTGTATTCTGTTTTTCTTTTTCTGTTAAATTTTGTTGACTTCTTATTATTTCTTTTTCTGAAAATATACCTTCATCTTCTATTAATTTGTTCATTCCAATTTGTACTATTCTTCCTTTATCCTTATTTTCACTACTTTCTCTTGATAATGTATCTGCAATAAGATTTTCCTTTCCTGATAAATATCTAATTTCAAAATCATATTCTTGTAATAACAAACTCCATCGATATATCCTATTATTATTAAAACGATTAACCATTACATTCTTCAACGCTATGTGATCGGTTTCAATTATAAACTTTTTTCCAATTAAATAAAATCGACATTTTTGCACACAAAAAACTATACTCGCCAATTCCAACTCTGATACACTATAATTTCTTTCATACATTTTTGTGATTCGAGACATAAAACATATTGGTACTTCAATTCCATTTTGTATTTGTATTAAAACCCCTGCTAACTTATTAATAGATGCATCTGTTCTTAATATAAAATCTAATTCATAATTTGGATGATATACTTTCAAATTATTGGTTAACATTTTTTTTAAATCATTAAACGCTTGTTCTCTTTCTTCATTCCATTCCCATTTTACATTTTTCTTTAACAATTCTACTAATGGAATCTGTTTTTCTGATAAATTTGGTATTAACTTTTTGTATTAATTCATCATTCCCAAAAATCCCCTTATTTGCTTTAAACTTTTTGGTTTCTCAAATTTTAAAATTTTATCTACTCTTTCTGTATCCATCTCTACTCCATTTTTATTAATTTTAAATCCTAAATATATCACTTCCTTTAAAAAAAATTGACATTTTTCTTTATTTATTTTTAATCCAGCTGAATCCAATTCTTTTAAAACAATATTTAAATGTTTTTTATGTTCTTCTTCATTTTTTGAATAAATTAATATATCATCCACATAATGAACAACAAAATTTTCATACTTGTTAAAAATTTTATGTAATGCTTTAACCAAAGCTGCACATGCACTTTGTATACCAAATGGTACAACTTTAAATTGATATACCACACCATCAATACTAAAACCAGTATATTTCCTACTACTTTTATATAGAGGTATTAACCAAAAACTATGTTTTAAATCTATTTTACTGAAAATTTCAATTCCTGTTATTCTACCAAATATTGCTTCAATATGCATAGGTTTTTCATATTGTGGTATTGAAAATTTATTAATATTTCTAGCATCAAGACATAACCTTAGCTCTCCATTCCCTTTTTTCACAACCACAATTGGATTAATAAATGATGTATCACTTCTCTCAATTATATTATTTTCTAACATTTTATTTATTTCTATAGCTACTTGTTTTCTATATTGATATGGAATTGGATAAGTTTTAACTCTAAAATTTTCTATATTCTTTACTTCAAATCTGTGAGTATATTCTTTGGCAGTATTATTCTCTAATGTAACTAAATTTTTATATTTCTTAAACAACAAATTAATTTCCTCTTTATATTTATCATCACTTTTTGTATCCTCTTCTTCTTTCATCGTTTCCCCATTAATTCTTAGTTCATTTATATGTATTATCTCCTCATTATTGGTTATTTTATCTAATTTTATTTGTTCTTCTTTCAATTTTATCCAACCTTCTTCATAATTAATAATAACATTCATTCTTTCTAATTCATCAGTACCTAATATTATATCATACTCCATATTTCCTATAATCAAACCTTGTATTTTATACAGGGTCATTCAAAATGAGCGGAACACCTGATTTATGGCTTAACTATGAATTATACGATAATTTGACTTAGATAAAAGTTTTTGTACATTTAATTTACTATTTATTGATCTTTTCACATTTTCCGAAAAAGTAATAGTTCTCAAGATATGACGTCAAAGGACAATATTTTAAATGGATCACCCTGTATTTATATTTTTTTTCAAATTGGTAGGACCTGTCTAAATTCATTAATGGTACATTTAGTGGGTCTGAGACTTATGGTTTTATAAATATCAATTATTAAAAAAAATTATTTGACACCATATGAACCATAGGTAATAATTTAAACTTAAATAAAACACATTTATTTGAAGTAGGCGTTGTTCAAATTATTATGGTTCATTTGGTGTCAAATAATTTTTTTAATAAATTGATATTTATAAAACCATAAGTCTTAGACCCACTAAATGTACCATTAATGAATTTAGACAGGTCCTACCAACTCGAAAAAAAATATAAATACAGGGTGATCCATTTAAAATATTGTCCTTTGACGTCATATCTTGAAAACTATTACTTTTTCGGAAAATGTGAAAAGATCAATAAATAGTTCATTAAATGTACAAAAACTTTTATCTAAGTCAAATTATCGTATAATTTATAGTTAAGCCATAAATCAGGTGTTCCGCTCATTTTGAATGACCCTGTATATACTATTTCCAATTTTAATATTTATATTTATAGTTCTATTAATTTCCCCTAATTTTTTTCCATTAGCACCTATTAACTTAATTCTTGGAATTCTAATCATTTCTTCTATTTTATTTTCTTCAATAATTTTTTCATTTATCAATGTTGCTTCTGATCCTGTATCTATCAAAATTTTAATTTTCTTATTCTCCAAATTTCCTTCAATAATTAATAATCCAATTTTGTCTTCTAATTTATTATTATTTTCTTCTAATTTTATAAATTCCCTTGGATGTATATAACAACATTTAACATTAAAATTTTGTAGGTGCTTATTTAAAAATGTTCTTGTTCTGGTTCTACTCTTACGTGTTCTACATTTTCTTCTACTTCTCTATTTTGCAAATTAATTTGATTTATTCTTCTAGGTACATTATTATTTCCAGTTCTATCTTCTCTATTATTATTATTATTATGAATTTCATTCATATTTCTATATCTTGATCTTTCATATCTTCCATTATTTACATTTTGAAAACCATTTTCATTTCTGCTATTTCCATTTCTTATATTATTATTATTTTCCATACTATTTCCATTTCTATATGAATTTTCATTTATACGATTTCCATTTTCTCTCCCATTATATCCATAATTATAATTTCCATTGTTTCTATTATGCATTTCTTCTCTTCCTCTATTATATCCATTTCTGTTTTGATAATTTGTAAATCTATCATTTTCATAATTTTGTGATCTATTTTCATTAATCTTTAAATTTCTTTCAACTCGATTTAAATACTCAATCAATTGTTCCTTTTTTCTAATGTTTTGTATGACTATTGTTTCAGAAACTGTTGTATCATAATGTCGAGAAATATATAAAATAATTTCCTCTTCTCTCATAGGAGGTCCCAAATACTGGGCAACATTATATAATTGTAAAGCATAATTGGTTAAATTATTTCCTAATCTATAATTGAATTTTCCGAAATATAATTTTTCCCTACTCACCCCTTGTTTTGATTCACCCCAGAAATATTTAAGGAATTCCCTTTCCAAATCATTAAAATTTAATATCTCATTTTCCTGTGTTGCATACCATAATGCAGCATTATCTTTCAAAGAACTTCTTATAATTTCTTTCCAATCTCTTTTATTCCTAGTTTTAGTTTTAATCATATTCATATAAGTGCATGGATGTAATATGCTAATATTCCCTGTAAATTTTACTGCTCCTTCTCCTCCATGTATTACCATATAAGAACCATCCTCAGTTCTCTCTTTTTGCATCTCTTGTAATTTTTTGTTTCATCTTCAAATTTCTTTGCTACTTCCATTACGTTCCTTTCCATAGTTTGTTGTATTCTTTCATTTTCTTTCTTATTTTCTTCTTTCTGTAAATAAATTTCCTTCCTTATTTCCACTTGCTCTATCCTGATTTCTTCATTTTGTTGGTTCGTATTATTTTGTACTTCTTGTAATTTATTATTCATTTTATCCAAATTTTGTTGTACCATTTCATTTTCTTTTAAAAAAATATTTTTAAATTCTTGTTTCATATCAATTTTTACATTGCTTATATCCATTTTCACTTCATCTTTCAATTTCTGAATATCCACTTGCATAGTTAATATTTTACCATTTACTTTGTCCATTTCAGCTTTCATTTCATTTTTATGACTCCTCATTTCTTCTTGTAAATTCCTGGTATTTTCATCCATTTTTCTACTATTTTCATCAAATTTTTCGTCCATTTTATTTTCCATTTTTTCCAAAAATTTAAACATTCTTTCCATCTCTGTTTCTTGATGAGGTTTTGAACTAGTCGCATCTCCTATTACATCTCCTTGTACAACTTGAATAGTTGTGTTTTCTTCTCCTTCTGAAAATCCATCATTTTCTGTTATACCAATATTTTCTATTATTTCATCTACATCCTGTCTTATACCATCATTACTTTGTGTTTCATGCCTATTTTCATTGTATTCTTGTATTTTATCCTCTCTCCTTCTATTTCTTCTATTTTGTCTTGTATCCATTTTATTTAAGTATTTTTAAGTATTTAAAATGTTAATTTGTTATATTTATTTAATTTATATGTTGATTTTTAAATAATTTTAATTTTAAAATTAATGTTTAATTTTTACTTAAATTCTCCCCACAAATCACTGCTCTATTATGTAAATCAAATATCTCACCTTTCTGTCAGTCCTGTCTGTCAAATTTCTTGTCTTCTCTTATTCTTCCAGTTTCCGGGTTTTCTCGCAGTGGATTCTTGTAGTCGGTCTTGTAGTGGATCTCGCAGTGGATTCTTGTAGTCGGGTCTGGCAATGAATCTAGTAGTGTATCTTGTAGTCAGTCTTGTAGTTGGGCTTGTAGTCGGTCTTGTAGTGGATTCTTGTAGTCGGTTCTTGTAGTTGAGATGGCCCCACGTTGGATCGTCAAAATTTATAATGGTTCTATTTCTTAGCTCCTGCTATTGGGTCTGGGTTCTTTCTTCTTGATTCAATTCAAATTATACCAATATTAATTATTATCAACTTTATATTAACATTATTCAAATTACATTTCACAAAATGACAAATTTCAATTATCAATCAAAATCAAAAACACATCAAAAAATCCTCTTGTTTCCCTAATTTCGTCCTATTTATATTTCATTTACACAATAGACACAGTGATACCATAACAATATATATATATATATATATATATATATATATATATATATATATATATAAAACGAATAGAGCGTTTTGTGACAGTCTAAGAATGTCCAAAGATGATACATAACGTATCTAGTGCCTTACTGTCAAAAGTAATAATTTCAGTTTTGAACTGAAATGGTGTCGGTTAGAAATTTCTAACACTTTAAAAAATTATTACTTTTGACAGTAAGGCACTAGATACGTTATGTATCATCTTTGGACATTCTTAGACTGTCACAAAACGCTCTATTCGTTTTATCATTTTACCTTGCCTAAGGTTATATACAAGATGCAAAGCTACCACTGAAATACCATTTTTGGAGTGAAGATGGAACCACTTGCGACTGTTTATCAGTTTTGCAATTTGACATCTATAGATATCGTTCAATTTATAACAGGGATGTCTCTTGATTAGTGACTTGAGAGACATAGCCTGTACTACACTGATGAGCTCAAACTAAGAGCGAAACACGTGTCTGTAGTTTGGTTTTGCCCTGATATAGGTTGAATGATATTTATATCTATTAATATCGCAGCTTCCAAGGTGTCTTTTAAAGTGTTAGAAATTTCTAACCGACACCATTATATATATATATATATATATATATATATATATATATATATATATATATTGTTGGACTCTTCAGGGTGGATTCATCGATCAGCATTAACTAAAATTTCATTTTTTATTTTATACAACATTTAATATAACATTTTAAACATTCAATACAATATTATAATACAATACAATAAAATTCAAAATTTGTTCAATCAAAGACTTATAACTACTCTTAATCTATAATAATTTTGCCCCTTTTCCTTTATATATATATATATATATATATATATATATATATATATATATATATATATATATATATATATATATATATATATATATACAGGGTGTTTCCAAATTGATGCGAAATATTTCACAGGGTGATTTTTCAGCAAAAATTAAGGGGGGTCTTTCATATAAATTTTTGTTGTTCAAAATCGCTCTCCCTCCAATTTACAGCCCCTTAAAGTTGGGGGAAAACAATTGTTTTTATTTAATATCTCCACTATGGAAGAATTTAGAAGAATGAAATTTGGCAGATAATTGATGCTAATAAAATGGAATTTTTTGACAATTTTTGTAACCCTGGAATGTTTATACAAGGGGGTGAAAAAATCAACCCTTATGATATTTTGCCTCTAAACTTTTTAATTCGTCTACATTTTCCTACTTAAAAAATTGATTTAAGAAGACAGACTTAAACTGCAACTTTTTTATGTCTCGACTTTTTCTCCTAAAATTGTTAGTTTGATCACAAAAAAATAAAATAGGTTACAATTCGATATTACTTATTCCTTTATCACATAAATCCAGAAGCGTTATTGTTTGTTAAAAACAGAGTAAGCACGTGTCAAATAATGTCATAATGGGCAGATAATTATTGCTAATGAAATGGAATTTTTTGACAATTTTTGTAACCCTGCAATGTTTATACAAGGGGGTGAAAAAATCAACCCTTATGATATTTTGCCTCAGAACTTTTTAATTCGTCTACATTTTTCTACTTAAAAAATTGATTTAAGAAGGCGGACTTAAACTGCAACTTTTTTACGTCTTGACTATTTCTCAGTAAGTTGTTTCGTTGACCATAAAAAAAATAAAATATTACTCATTCCTTTTGCACATACATCCAGAGGGGTTATCGTTTGTTAAAAAAAAATAAAGTATGCCAGTATTGAATGATATCATAATGACAAACAGTTAATGATTATTTAATTGGACCATATTTTCTACCAATAAGATTAAATGGAAACGACTACGGCCATTTCCTCGAAGAAGTGTTGCCCACTCTTCTTGAAGATGTTCCTATACAAATTAGGCAAGAATTATGGTAATGAGTACCTAATATTTAATTTTTTTATGGTCAAAGAAACAACTTACTGAGAAATAGTCAAGACGTAAAAAAGTTGCAGTTTAAGTCCGCCTTCTTAAATCAATTTTTTAACTAGAAAAATCTGAGGCAAAATATTATAAGGGATGATTTTTTCACCCCCTCGTATAAACATTGCGGTGCTACAAAAACCGTCAAACAATGTCATTTTATTAGCAATAATTATCTGCCAATTGTGACATTATTTGACACCTGCTTACTCTATTTTTAACAAACAATTTATGTGAAAAAGGTATAAGTAATATCGAATTGTAACTTATTTTATTTTTTTGTGATCAAACTAACAATTTTACGAGGAATAGTTAAGACATAAAAAAGTTGCAGTTTAAGTCCGTCTTTTTAAATCAATTTTTTCAGTAGGAAAATGTAGACGAATAAAAAAGTTCTGAGGCAAAATATCATAAGGGTTGATTTTTTCACCCCCTTGTATAAACATTGCAGGGTTACAAAAATTGTCAAAAAATGCCACTTTATTAGCATCAATTATCTGCTACATTTCATTCTTCTAAATTCTTCCATATTGGAGATATTAAATAAAAACAATTTTTTTCCCTCAACTTTAAGGGGCTGTAACTTGGAGGGAGAGCGATTTTGAACAAAAATTTATATCAAAGACCCCCCTTAATTTTTGCTGAAAAATCATCCTGTAAAATATTTCGCATCAATTTAGAAACACCCTGTATATATATATTATGATGGTTCTATTTCTTTTTATTAATGCTATTGGGTCTGGGTTCCTTCTTCTTGATTCAATTCAAATTATACCAATATTAATTATTATAAACATTTATATTAACATTATTCAAATTACATTTCACAAAATGACAAATTTCAATTATCCATCAAAATCAAAAAACATCAAAAAATCAATCAAAAATCTCCGTTTCCTTAATTTCGTCCTATTTATATCAAAAAAAAAAAATAATAGTCACTGGTCTATGTCGTCACACTATACAGTAAGATATTTTATTTACACAATAGACACAGTGATACCATAACAAATCCCCACAATTAAAAAAAATAAAATTTTCTCTCAAGACATATTTTATTTTTTTAAATTTACTTTAAATTTTTGTTTTATTTATTTTCTTCCATATTTTTATTTTAATCTTAATTTTAATTTTATTTTAATCTTATTTACTTTTATTTAACTATTTTATATTTGTTTTTCTCTTTTTATAATTATATACAATGCTCATCCAAATCTTCCTTAATCTTCTATTAATGTTATCTATTTCAAAATAATTTATATCCTCATCTTCGTACGTTTTCTTCTTAAATTTCCTTTTATTCTCATTATCATAATTAATTTCAGTTTTATTTTTATATTTATTTTCATCAACTTCATATATTTCCATTTCATATTTTGCTTCTTTATTTTTGTAATATTTATCTTTATCATTCTTCTTATTATAGTCATTTTCATCATTTAATTTTAATCTCATATTTTTATATTCCTTTTTCATTTTTTCTTTATGAGTAACATATCCTTCATAATCATTATTTTTATTTTTTTCTTCTTGTACATTGTCTACATGATAAATAAATTCTTCATATTGAAACACGTATGGGGGCTTTTTACACAATTTATTTACAAAATTGTTAAGATACACTGAACTCTGCTGGATAACGTCTAACTACTTGACAATACAATGAACTCTTCTGAACACTTGACTCGAACTGACGTTAACTGCCCGTGCATCCCCTTATATACAACATTATTTAATCTAGTTAGTGTGTTTAGAAGTTTCTAGAATTTTCTAGAAACATTATTTAAAATGGTCAGTTGATTTTTTTACAAACTTCTAAAAATCAACTGTCAACAACAATCTTTCACATAAAGGTCCCTTCCTTTACGGTTATCCCGTTACACTGCCCCCTCCTTAGATTCATTCCTCCTGGAATGTTATTTCCTACATCGGAATCCCGCACACTCGCTGAGCCAGCCAAACCATTTTCTTGGAGTTGCTGCGCATCTCCACTGTGGTTTCCCTGGTAAGGCGCCAAACGATCATGATGGACCACGACGGGTTTCCCTCTGGGAATTTTCACGATCCTATAAATGACATCGTTAATCTTCTTCTTGATGGTGTAAGGACCTTCCCAGTTCTTTTGTAATTTGGGACAAATACCTCGACGCCGTCGGGGGTTATAGAGCCAGACTAAATCTCCAACTTGGTAACTCTTTTCCATTGTCCGTGTGTCATAGTACCTCTTCATCCGATCACTAGATAATTGTAGTTTTCCACGCACCAGGTTGTGTATATTCTCCATTCGATTCTGAAGGTCAGCGACATATTGTTCACGTGCCATTTCTTCACCAGGTTTACAACCAAACACCAAGTCACATGGTAGCCTCATTTCTCTACCGAACAGGACCTTCGCAGGCGTTTGGCCAGTTGATTCGTTGATGGCCGATCGAATTGCCATTAGAAATAGTGGAATATGTCGATCCCAATCCCTCTGACAATCTGACACCACTTTTGACAGATAGTTGGTTATAGTCCGGTTCATTCGTTCCACCATTCCATCAGACTGAGGGTGCATCGCTGTGGTTCTCGTTTTGTGGATGCCTAATCTTTGGCAAACTTCTTGAAACAGCTTGCTCTCAAAATTTCTTCCTTGGTCTGAATGTAATTCTAATGGTACCCCAAATCGGCTTACGAATTCTTCAACTAATATATCTGCTAAAGTGGTAGCTTCCTGATTGGGAACTGCATATGCTTCAACCCATTTAGTGAAGTAGTCCATTACAACAAAGATGTACTTGTTTCCTACATCGGTCTGTGGAAGTGGCCCCAATACATCTACTGCGATTCTTTCAAAAGGACTTCCAACCAGGTATTGCTGCATTTCCGCCTTCAGTTTTCGGTGCGGACCGTTACTGGCAGCACATGTAGTGCATTTACGACACCAATCTTTAACATCATTGGTGCAATTTACCCAGTAAAATCTATCTCGGATCTTTTGCAGCGTTTTCGTGATACCCAGATGTCCTCCAGAACTATCATTATGCATCTGTTTTAAAATTTCTGGTACAGCATTTCTTGGGACCACTATTTGTTTCCTTGTTTCTGTGCCCTCTGAATTTTCTACAAGTCTTTTAACGAGCCCTCCGTCCAAAATTAAAGAATTCCATTGGGACCAGTATGCTTTTAAAGCAGGAGAGGATGAGGATATCTCTCTCCACAACGGACGACGGTCCATTCTCTTCCATTCCCGAATCTTTCTCAGAACGGGATCGTTTTCTTGTTGCTCCTCCAGCATAGAGCTCTCGTCTTCTGGCACAACCTTAACTAAGGCAAGTTTTTCCTCGTTCTGCTCCATACGGGTACAATGGGGGCAAGTATTTCTTATGTGGCCTAGTTCTCCGCAATTCCAGCACCTTACTGGGCGCCTTCCTTTTGAAGAAAACTTCTTTAACCTCTCCACTACCGCTTCGACGTTGCTGACGGCATAAACGGCATGGTCGAAGTTACCAGTGTCTTCCATCAGTCGAGCAGCTCCATGTGAGGCCTCCGTCGCCGCATCGAACTCCAGGGCAATGGTCAAGGCGTTTACAAGAGATCTCGGTCTCGCCAACCGTACAGCCCGTTGCAATTCGGCGTCTCGAAGACCGTCGGTAAAGGTTTGGATCGCCAGGCACTCCAGAAAATCTTCCGCTGCATTTGGATACGCAAACCGTACCATTTTTTCCACTTCAGCTCTGAACTCCTGGATAGTTTCTCCATTTTTCTGCTTCCGGCTTTTCAACTGCACTCGGTATACCGGTTGTAGATGACTTTGACCATAACGCATCTCTAGACCATTTACCAATAGCTCAAAATTGTCAACCTCATCCGGTGTCAATACATGCAGGACGTCTAAAGCCTCGCCTCGCAGAGCCATGGTTAGGAACAATGCCTTCTCTTGGGGTGACCATCTATTCGCTCTGGCCACTGCGTCAAATTGTTTCAGGTAATTTGACCAGGAAGTCATCCCGTCGAAGGTTGGGGGTTTTATCGTCATTCGTACCTGGTCCGCCTCTCCGTTTCCTCGTCGTTCGACGTCTACGTGGCCGGTTTCCCTCCTTTCTGCATTTCCGTCGCCGTGGTGGATGATTTGGTTTCGGCGACAAGCTTCCAGTTCTTGTTGAAGCTTTCTTATCTCGGACTGCATTTGCTGGTTGATCTGGTTTTGCTCGTCTCGCAAGTTGGACACTTGATGATTTTGTTCGTCTCGCAAGCTGGACACTTGCTGATTTTGTTCGTCTCGCAAGCTGGACACTTGCTGATTTAAGTTGTCTACTTGCTGATTCAAGTTGGCTACTTGCTGATTCTGCTCGTCACGAATATGTGATATTTGCTGGGAGAACGAAGTTGATAACTCATCTGATAGGGTAGACATCCGTTGTGATAGCTCCTCTTTTTGGCTCTTCATCTGACTGGATAGCACCTCTTGTTGGTTCGTCATTCGTTGTGACAGCTGGGACATATCTTCACGCTGGCTCTTTATCTGACTGGATAGCTCCTCTTGCTGGCTCTTCATCTGACTGGATAGCTCCTCTTGGTTGTTCGTCATTCGTTGCGACAGCTGGGACATATCTTCGCGCTGGCTGCTTATCTGACTGGACAACTGGGACATATCTTCGCGCTGGCTGCTTATCTGACTGGACAACTGGGACAGTTGTTGAGCTTGTTCTTCTTGTTGGCTCGTCATTCGTCCTGATAGCTCCTCTTGCAACCGGGAAAGTTGTTGAGTTTGTTCTTCTTGTTGGCTCGTCATTCGTTGCGATAGTTCAGAAATTGCTTTTTGAACCGGGTCATCGAACTCGACAGCGTCAGGGTCCACATTATTATTTACGTAGTATTCACGGAGCCTTCTCAACAATACGGATTTGCTCCCAGTAGTTTCCAATTCCAATTCTTCAAGCTCTCTTCTGAGCTCTGCCACCAATAGTTCATTTATCTTTTTTCCAGGCATTCTTGTATCTTCACCCCACACCTGACACCAATTTGAAACACGTATGGGGGCTTTTTACACAATTTATTTACAAAATTGTTAAGATACACTGAACTCTGCTGGATAACGTCTAACTACTTGACAATACAATGAACTCTTCTGAACACTTGACTCGAACTGACGTTAACTGCCCGTGCATCCCCTTATATACAACATTATTTAATCTAGTTAGTGTGTTTAGAAGTTTCTAGAATTTTCTAGAAACATTATTTAAAATGGTCAGTTGATTTTTTTACAAACTTCTAAAAATCAACTGTCAACAACAATCTTTCACATTAAGGTCCCTTCCTTTACGGTTATCCCGTTAGTATTTTCCCGTAGGTTTATTTCTATTTTCATTTATATTTGTATCATAATCTACCTCCTTATTTCCATGTTTCAATTGATCTACTTCTTTTTGTATTTTTCTATTTTCTTCTTTAAAAATATTTTTCATTTCATTTATAATATCTATTTTCATATTATTAATATCTAATTTTATGCCTTCTATATTTTCTTTTAAAATCTTTAACTCTTCCTTATCTTCTTTTCTATATTTTTCTTGTTTTCTACTATTTTCATCCATTTTTCTATTAGTTTCATCTAATTTTTTATTATTTTCATCAAATTTATTTTCCAAAAATCTAAACATTCTTTCCATCTCTGTTTCTTGATGAGGTTTTGAACTAGTCGCATCTCCTATTACATCTCCTTGTACAACTTGAATAGTTGTGTTTTCTTCTCCTTCTGAAAATCCATCATTTTCTGTTATACCAATATTTTCTATTATTTCATCTACATCCTGTCTTATACCATCATTACTTTGTGTTTCATGCCTATTTTCACTGTATTCTTGTATTTCATCCTCTCTCCTTCTATTTCTTCTATTTTGTCTTGTATCCATTTTATTTAAGTATTTTTAAGTATTTAAAATGTTAATTTGTTATATTTATTTAATTTATAGGTTGATTTTTAAATAATTTTAATTTTAAAATTAATGTTTAATTTTTAATTAAATTCTCCCCACAAATCACTGCTCTATTATGTAAACCAAATATCTCACCTTTCTGTCAGTCCTGTCAAAGTTCTTGTCTTCTCTTATTCTTCCAGTTTCCGGGTTTTCTCGCAGTGGGTCTTGTAGTGGGTCTTGTCGTGGATCTCGCAGTGGATTCTTGTAGTCGGTCTTGTAGTGGATCTCGCAGTGGATTCTTGTAGTCGGGTCTTGTAGTGGATCTCGCAGTGGATCAGTGGATTCTTGTGTCGGGTCTGGCAATGAATCTAGTAGTGGATCTTGTAGTCGGTCTTGTAGTGGATTCTTGTATGTAATCGGACCTTGTAGTGGATCTAGGAGTCGATTCTTGTAGTGGATCTTGGATTCGGCGCTGGCAATGAATCTAGTAGTGGATCTTGTAGTCGGTCTTGTAGTTGAGATGGCCCCACGTTGGATCGTCAAAATTTATGATGGTTTGCTTTTCTTGCCCCACGTTGGTACGACAAAATTTATGATGGTTCTATTTCTTTTTATTAATGCTATTGGGTCTGGGTGCCTTCTTCTTGATTCAATTCAAATTATACCAATATTAATTATTATAAACATTTATATTAACATTATTTAAATTACATTTCACAAAATGACAAATTTCAATTATCCATCAAAATCAAAAAACATCAAAAAATCAATCAAAAATCTCCGTTTCCCTAATTTCGTCCTATTTATATCAAAAAAAAAAAAATAATAGTCACTGGTCTATGTCGTCACACTATACAGTAAGATATTTTATTTACACAATATATATATATATATATATATATATATATATATATATATATATATACAAAGGGGGCAAATTAACGGGCATGTACGCAAAAAGGATCATAGGATTACGAGTAGGAATGGTAACCGCAGACATGCATGTTTCTGGCTCGTTAGCCGTCATCAGTGCGGCATAACCAAGTAAGGTATTGCTCTTGGCTAGCAAAAGTGTTGGGTACTTGGGAGCAAAGGATGTTAAGGAAACATGTGTCAAAAAACACAAACAACGAACGCTCACACAGGAGTCCTATCGCCATTTGTGCCTTCAATATAAAATTATCGGTCGTGGATTCCAAAATTTTTAAATTGATTGTCCTTAAATACAAAAATTATAAATATAAAAAAAATTATCTTCTTTTGAATCTTTCTTCTTCCAATACTCAGCTCTTTCTCTATACCTTCCTCTTCCAACAATTTTCCAACTCCTTCTTGCTGCTGCCTTTCTATCTATCTAACACCTTTCTGCTGATCAGCTCTTTCTCTATACCTTCCTCTTCCTACAATTTTCCAACTCTCTGCTTTTCTGTACCTTCCAATTTCTGGTTTCTTTCTATTTTATGTAATTAGATCTTTTGATCAGTACCTTTTCGTTTATTTGGTTATTAATTTCTTTTTATTTTAATTTAAATTCAAATTCTTTCATTTACAATCATTTTATTTTCTGACATTTTTCAAATTAACTTCTTGATAATCTAATCAATAATCCTCCTAACAACATAACTTATGAACTAAACAAAAACAAATACAATATCAAAAAAATACTTAATCCAGACAACCGATTTAAAAATCATGACCACGTTCCAACACTTCATTGAAAGAACGTGCACCATTGAAGAAAAATCCATATCAATATATATATATATATATATATATTAGTGTAATGTTGTCAAACGGAATTCGTCGCTTCTCTTATAACCTCACGATTAGTAAGTCATCACATTTGTAACAATATTTCTTTATTATATAAAAATTGTTCTTCACCACAGATGTCCTGAAGAAGAATTGAATAAATTCGAAAGCTTGACTGAAATCAAAGAGTTTTCTTTACTTACCTTGGCCAAACGTTGACTGCATCTCCACGATTGACTTCACGTTATATATATATATATATATATATATATATATATATATTGTTTAACTAAACTCTTTTATTAATCCTTAATTCTATTTATACTTCTATTTATACATATTTTATATATCATATACATTTCATTCAATTCAAATACATTTTTCATTTCTATTAAACTAAATAACATTTCATAACATCAACTAATTTCAAATTCAAAATTGTCTAACTCTATCTTTCAATAAAAAATATAAATTGAATTCCTTTATCCCCTCGTCCCTAGGTAACCTCCTATATCAACCAAAACAAAACATCTCTATAAACACTTTCTGAAATAAAATTTTTAAATGACCTAAGGTGGAGTGGGGTAAATCCGTTCCCATTTTCGTTAAATTCGACTTTGCCATTTATTTTTTCAATTAACACTTTAAATATTTAATATTACGTTGAAATCGTCAACAAGTACAACTATCATTCTATAGTTTGCACTGCCAGAAACAAAAATTAATATGGGAAATTATAACTTTTATAAAAAATCAAAAAAATGTAGTAGCTACTCCGGACTTGCCCCATGTACGGGGCAAGTCCGTAACCAGTTGTTTAAACCTTATTGAAATCTATGTTCATACGTTATGAGGCAGAATGGGAATATTTCGTTTTCCATTTATAAAACGTTTTAACCAAATTAAAATCTGTTGTTTATTTTCAAAGTTATGGATTTTTAAAAAAGGGCTGCTTGGGTAAGTTGAAAACTCAAGAAAATAGGTCTTCGGTTGGTTTTTCTGACATAATTTCGAACCTTTTTGGATCTAAAAAGTTATAAATATATAATTTGGGAAAGAAACCAGAAAAAGTAAAATATTTCTTGAAATATCTGCATAAGGCAAATAACTGCGGCCTCACTCGTTTATACTCCGTAGGATGTATAATCTAGTGCATATTAGAATAGATTTAATGCGTTTATATATAATATATATATATATATATATATATTGAGATGAAATATGATTCTATGATATATATAAATTTTAAAATAAAGTATAAAATGATTAAATAGAATCCTCTTGATCCCAGAAAAGAGTTCAAAGTTTTGATACTTGAATAATTTAGTTCCATTTTCCAGTATATTAAAGATTATTCTCTTTATTCCTAAATAAGGAAAGGAAAAATTAAAATAAGAAAGTTGAATTAAAACTTAAATGGTAAAATACATGCGTTGATTTAAAATAATTAATTAATTGAATAAATAAAGGAATACTTTTAGTAGACTGTGTATATATTTTCAATTCTAAATTTTCCATATTTATTATTTTCATAATATTCATATTTGTCATTAATAAAATCAATAAGTAAATGAGAAATTCTAAAAAAAAATAAAGTATATTAAAATATAATAGAAAATAAAACTTAGAAATTTTGTTAGAAATTTAGTATGTAGAGATTATAATGCAGATTTGTAAAAAAAAAATTTCTAAATCTAGTATGTATGGTGGTAGAAATTATTGAATAATGGAGATAAGTTATCTAGGTGGCTGATTTGTTTGATTTATATAGAATCAAGTTTGTTTTAAAAAAAGATTGATATGATTTAGGTTGTTAACGAAATTTTTTTGTTTTTTTGTTGATTTGTTCAATTATTTTTCTTTCCCTTGGTCTGTCGAAGCAGAAGGTTGGAATGAAAGTTATGGAGTTTTAAAATTGAGTTTTTTTATAAAAAAGAAAGTTTAAAGAGTTTTGAATGGTTTAATATTGGGAGCTATGCACAAAGTTTCAAGTATGTATTAATAATTTAAAAAAAGTGTTCTGTGCGGTGTACTATATAGTAAACACTTAAATATCAAAAAATAATGGTAATAATGTGTTCGGAAATTCATGAATAAAAATATTAGTATATTCTTATAGCGCATGTTGCCTTGATCTCATCCCTGGCGGTAGCACAAGTTCGTTCTGACAGTTAAAGCGTAGAAAGTGTTGCATACCGAAGAGGATACTTATTAAACATACCTACCACAAATATATATAGAATGTTAAGTTAGAAACGTATTTAACGTTTTTTTTTTCTTACTGATTTTAATTGGGTTGTTCAAACTTAATCAAATTTGTGATATTTCCAAAGTGATGATATAAAAAATAAACAAATTATTTGTTTATCAAATTACATTTAAATGAAATTAGAGATGAGGCCTTGAGATTTAGATATTCTCGTTTATGTTCTCATGCCAGGTTAGTTGTTTTTAAGTTATTAAAAAAATCCAGCTGTTTGTAAGGCCTAAATAATTTGTATGCATCAGGTTTGGTCAAACTATTACTACTTAGGGGCTACTTATTTTGTATATATAGTCTGCGAGCTACTATTAACATGGGCAAACAAGTTAACTTTTTTATATTTCTTTTAATAAATAATTAACAAGAATTTCAATTCAAAGAATAAGGAAAATAAAAAAAAACAAATATTTACTGTTTTATTTTATAATTATAATTAAGTATTATAAACAAATTAATAATTAATTTGACGAATCATGAATAAGCGCAGCCCGTTTTTAAAAATTGGCCTCATATGAGCCCAAGGCGATTCTTAGATATGCCTCCAAGTGTTGATCTGCGATCGGTGTTGTTTTCAATACATTCATAAACGAAAAAGCAGATTTGCAAATATGTTGATTCAAAAAAGGCATTGAAACGTGCAATAACTTTTCAAATATTTGGATATTTATCTTTATTTATCAGTGACTTAAGATAAATTTGTAACACTGTTTAGTTTTTGAGCTAGAGTTTCAAGATCGATTTTATCATTAAATGCAAAAGACAAAAAACTATCCTCAAGTTCACTCAACCTTAGAAATCTTCTTTCAAATTATTTTATAATTAGGCAATAATATCGACATATTTGTTGTAAGTAAAATTCTTTTTATTTTTACACTGATCAGCCAGGTTTTGATGATGCTTTAAATCACCAAGTTTTAACTGAATTGCGAGCGTATTTACTTTCTCCTTAAATGACTTTAAAATGATTATCACATCTATTATTGTTTTTCCTTTTCCCTGTAATTGCGATTTAATTGTTGTAATTTCTTAGTAACAGAAAAAAGCAAGATCAAGAAGTCATTCTGATTATTTAATTGTGGATATGAGTCGTTCTTAGTTTGTAAATATAGGCATATTTGCGGCGGAACTTCTCTAAATCTCGGTAAAAATGTAGCACGATTTAACCATCTTACGTCAGTATGTATACCTCGAGGCCCAATTGTCTGCCAGTGACGTCATCGTGACGTAAATGCAAGTGGAACCAATACGAGGTTCGAATCAGTGCTAGTTGCCATGTTTAACATACTATCTTTGTCTTATTAACGCGCAATAGAAAGTGTTATATTTGTGTGTGGATAAATAAATAATACACTATTAAAATTATAACTTTTTATTATCGAATTAAAGAATTTTACGTTAGACAGTACGGTGTTCGTTATCAGTCATGTAAATACTAATGTCAATTATCCAATCACCGGGAAAACAGCTGATTGACGTCATCGTAGAGGGCACCATCGTCAACATTGAGTTTGACACCGGCGTTCCCTGCTCAATGATGAGTAAAGTAAGGTTAGATCAGATTAAACTCTATTTTACAGCCAAGTAACCGCAATTTTGCGAGCTATAGTGGTCATCGCATCAACTTCATTGGAAAACTCACAGTTACCGCTTCCATTGGTTCCATCTCCAAGAACCTAGACCTCTACATTGTCGACGATGAATTTGAAACTCTCCTTGGACGTGAGTGGATCCCCGAGTTTGTCAAGGAAATCAATTTTGGTAAGCTTTTCGGCAAGCCCAGCTTGGTGCACAAGATGACCTCCACACAACCATTATCCCCAGAACAGCAGAACCAATTGGAGGCCACTATCGACCGCTACAAAGATTTGTTCAGTGATGTCCCAGGAAAACTATCAGATCCACCTGCCAGAATGCATTTAAAAGATGGCCAAGAGCTTCCAGAATCGGTTCTGCAAAACTGCACTTCGCTCGGTTGAGTTTGAGACCGTGTTGGCGAAAGCGTTTCAGTGTAGTGGTGAGAGCTAGCATGAGATTATCGAAGACTTCTGCAAAATCAATGGTATCGTCAAAAAAACTTACAACCTACGCCTGTCTTTTCCCGAGCCCTCGCCGTTCCTGTGACTCTGCGAGAGGGGAATCGACGCAAAAATTGCATCTGGATTTTTTAAGAACACATGTAGTCGTTAAGAAAAATGGCACATTGAGAATCACGGGAAACTATAAGCCCACTCTCATCATCGACGAACATCCAATTCCAAAAGTCGATCAATTGTTTAAAAAGATGCGTGGTGCTGCCCTCCTCTGCCATTTGGACGTCACAGATCTAGAGGTTGATGAAGAGTTCAGCCACGCTTTGACACTCAACACCCAGACGCATGGTCTGATTCGTCCTTCCCGTGCGGTGTATGGCGCCGCCAACATTCCCGCTATCTGGCAGAGGCGTATGAACACGGTGTTGCGAGGCCTCCCCAAGGTTGTAAGTTTTTTTGACGATACCATTGTTTTTGCAGAAGTCTTCGATAATCTCATGCTAGCTCTCACCACTACACTGAAACGCTTTCGCCAACACGGTCTCAAACTCAACCGAGCGAAGTGCAGTTTTGCAGAACCGATTCTGGAAGCTCTTGGCCACAAGGTTGACGTATCTGGTGTCCACATTCGAGCTGTGCAAGATGCACCGAAATCCACTCTTGCTTGCAACGGATGAGAGTAAGACCAGACTAGGCGCAGTGCTGTCACATCAACTCAGCAATGGACAAGAACGCCCTATTGCAAATGCCAGCCGAACCATGTCGTCAACAGAACAAAGGTACCCCCAGATTGACAAGGAAGCTGTCGCTATCGTCTGGGTTGTGCAGAAATTTTTCAGTTACCTCTATGCTCGTCATTTTACCTTGATAACTGATCACAAACCTTTAACGCAGCATCTTGGCAGAATAATTAAACTTCTAGAACGAGGCGTAGATCTTACCCGTCACGACTTTAAGGCACCAGAATCAAAATACATGCTCGTTGCTAGCTGTCTTATGTTCGAGCACCGAGTCGTAGTGCCACCTAAGTTACGAGACGTAATTATCAACGACCTCCATGCATCCCACCTAGGCATTGTCAAAATGAAAGGAATGACACGTTCCTTTGTCTTTTGGCCAGGCATCGAGAAGATGGCCAAACCCTGCCCGACATGACCAACCAACGCGCACGCGCCGCCTAAGTTCCGCGAGCATCACTGGGAGTACCCGAAAGCCCGTGGGAACCGATCCATATCGACTATGCGGGCCCAGTAGCAGTTGATGTCGACGCTTATAGCAAGTGGCTCGCGGTTAAAACTACTTCCACAACGGCAGCTATGACTATTGAGTTATTAGATGACCTCTTTACTGCACACGACACCCCAGTCACCGTAGTATCAGATAACGGAAGACAGTTTGTAGCGGAAGAGTCTAAAACTTTTCTATTACGAAGTACCACAAACTTACAGCGCCATAACATCCTTCAAATAATGATCAAACAGAACGATACGTCCAAACCGTGAAGGATACCCTCTACACTATGAAGACCACGAAGGATACTTTGCAGATGAACCTGAACGAGTTTCTTCGCCAACTCCGCAAGGCTCCTCACTCCACCACGCGAACTTCGAACACCTCTCAACCTGTTGAGACCTGACGATGTTCGCACTAGAGTTTCTGAAAAACAAAGAGTTAGGATGGCCTCTACTTTCCGACCCTTGATGTAGGAGAGTCTGTCTACTTCCTCTCAATTAATTTCAAAACAGACAAATGGCTTCCTGGTACAATTGCATTCCCGATTGGAGACCTCCACTATGAGATCAGGTATGAAGGGAAGACGATCAAACGCCCCATTGATCAAATAAAGTTGTTTCCGAAAGCAACGACTGCATCAAGACCCCATGAAAACGAACTTGCTGAATCGCCACCAGTGACCAGTGCCACGACGTGTTCGGTTCTTTGAAGCACCGGTACCAGCACCAGCTACCCTAATATGGATACATGTTCTATTTAAAAGAGGAAAGAAATGTTACGTATTAAATCAAAAAAATAATGACAACGATAATTGACATTAGTATTTACATGACTAATAACGAACACCGTACTGTCTAACGTAAAGTTCTTTAATTTGATAATAAACAGTTATAATTTTAATTTTATTTATCCACCAACAAATATAACAGAAAGATACTTTTGAGAAAAATGTCAAGTGGCACTAGCGCACTTAATAATGTTGTCCAATGTTGACATTTTTCTTAAGAGTATCTCTTTACATTGCGCCTTAATAAGACAAAGATAGTAAGTCTTTCTAAGTTAAACATGGCAACTAGTATTCATTCGAACCTCGCATTGGTTCCACTTGCATTTCCATCACAATGACGTCACTGACAGACAATTAGGCCTCGAGGTATAGTAAAAGTTCGCTATGTTTATAATCGGATTCTTTGAGCAAAGCGCGAAACTGAACACGTGACAAACTTTTTAACATAAGACTTGAGTGTGTATAATACAATGATAATCTATAAAATCTGGAATGGTATCATCACCTTTATACAGAGCAACTTTTATTACCGATCATTGCCGGAGCCCCGTCAGTACGAACTTACTAATTGGAAAATTTGTAGGTGCAACATAATTTTTAAATAAATAGCAAATATCTTGACCTCTTGTGCGTCCATGCATTGGAATAATAGTTAATAATTCTTCTGTCGCCGACATATCGAAAACCATTCGAATAAAAAAACATAATTGTACAGTACCGATATAGTCAGTAAATTCGTCAAACTGTAGTGATAATACGATGCTTCCATTCACTGTATGACTAAATATAGTCTATGATAAATATAAATAAAATCAATGCACGTAACTCAAGTACAACAACTAAACAAGTAGCTAAACCAGACTGAAATTACGGGGGGCTGACACAAAGTGCACGTTCAATATTCTTTTCTATTTTGCTAATGAATTATTAATTCATTGGGATAAAAGAAACGATATAAGTACGTTTTACAGAGAGTGTATTATTTTAAGAATAAATTATCTAATTAAGATATTTTAAGTATTAATTTAAGCTAACTATACTTTATATAACCTTTGCGGTCGATCGCAAGCGACCTGTTGGCAATCTAAAGATTATTTATGTTTTACTACATTTCTTTTATTACTGCTATTTATTTGTAGCATTATTATCATTAATATGACCTTATATATTTCAGGTTTTCTATCTGCGGCAAAAAAATTGCAACCTCATTTTGGAAAATTCAATGGAACATGTTCCTCGTGTGGACAATTTTTTTGTGATATATTGCTATTTGTAAACCATTTTTATATATACCACTTTTTAGTTAATTCTACAAAATCTGTTAACTTAAGAAGGAATAATATTGCTGCAAAACATATTGGACAAATATTCTTTAAATGCGAAATTTGTTCAAAATGTTTCGCACAATCCAGTAATATAAAAAAGCATATTAGAACTCACACTAACGAAAAACCTTTGAAATGTAACATTTGTTCAAAATGTATTATAAAATCCCAAAATTTAGAAATGCATATTAGAACTCATACCGGTAAAAAATCATTCAAATGTGAAGTTTGTTCAAAATATTTTCCACGACAAAGTGATTTAAAAAAGCATATTAGAAATCACAATGACAAGGAACCTTTCAAATGTAAAATTTGTTCAAAATGTTTCGTAGCATTCGCTGATTTAAAAAAGCATATTAGAATTCACACTGGCGAGAAACCTTTTAAATGTGAAATTTGTTCGAAATGTTTTACACAATCCAGTCATTTAAATAAGCATATCAGAATTCACACTGACGAGAAACCTTTTAAATGTAAACTTTGTTCCAAATGTTTTATAGAATCCGGTCATTTAAAAATGCATATTAGAACTCACACTGGTGAAAAACCTTTCAGATGCGAGATTTGTTTAAAATGTTTCACACGACAAAGTGTTTTAAAACAACATATTAGAATTCACACTGACGAGAAACCTTTTAAATGTGAAGTTTGTTCCAAATGTTTCAGGGCATCCGGTGATTTAAAAAAGCATGTTCGAACTCACACTGGTGAAAAACCTTACAGGTGTGAAATTTGTTCAAGGTGTTTTATAGAATCCGGTGTTTTAAAAAAGCATATTAAAACTCACACTGGTGAAAAACCTTACAAGTGTGAAATTTGTTTAAAATGTTTCGCTCAACAAAGTGTCTTAAAACAACATATTAGAATTCACACTGCCGAGAAACCTTTTAAATGTGAAATTTGTTTAAAATGTTTTAGATCATCGGGTGATTTAAAAAAGCATTTTCGAACTCACACTGGTGAAAAACCTTACAGGTGTGAAATTTGCTCAAAATGTTTCATAGAATCCGGGGTTTTAAAAAAGCATATTAAAACTCACACTGGTGAAAAACCTTACAAGTGTGAAATTTGTTTAAAATGTTTCGTACAATCCGGTGTTTTAAAAAAGCATATTAAGACTCACACTGGTGAAAAACCTTTCAAATGTGAAATTTGTTTAAAATGTTTCGCAGAACAAAGTAACTTAAAACAGCATATTAGAATTCACACGAAAAAGCTTTTAAATGTAGTTAATACACACATGGTGTAAATAAATTTATTATTTAACTGGAAGTTTTTTTTATAAACATTTATGCTATCTATAAGTTAATAGTAGTGAACATTCAGCCAGAAAGGTTGTCTTACTTTTTCTTCATAAAAATACCAATCTAATAAAGTCAACAACTAAATTTTAAAAGTGAAATTCCGATAAATCAGTTTATTACGTTGAAAACTATACTTAAAACAACGAGCGCAGTCAGTAGCCCAAAAAAGGGTGTGGCATTCAGTGGGACTGCCGGTAGAAGTTATACTTCTATGTACGCGCCCGAATTCATAAATTTGTATGCGAATGATTTAGCAAAATCATTATATGGTATTCATGTTCAGCGACCCCGAAAACCTCCTAGTACCGAGTGCACACTGAATTTGTATCGAATTTGCAAAAAATTCCTGGAGCCGAGGTCCGTCTTTAGCATCGGACGGTATCGGAGGCCATCGCCATTATGATATTCGTATTTAGCGATCCAAAGAACCGCCGAGTACCAAGTGTACACTGATTTTGTATAGAATTTACATTAAACCCCAGGAAAAGAGGTAAATACCCTGGGCACCAAATGCCGCAGACACTTTCTGCATCATGATATTCGTCTTCAGCGACACCAAAAACCCCAAGTACGTAAATTGAACCCATTTTCAGCAATACTTACAAGTTGTAATTTTTCTCTCTATTGCCTGTTCGTATGCACTTTTCGAATGCAGAAATGCAATTTCCCATTTTTACATTATAAAAAATAGCGACAAATTTCCTGATGCAAAATCCAATGCAAAAAAACGCATTCCAATCCATCTTACGCAACAAAATTCGGAGGTTTTGCTGATTTTAGTTCTTTATTTCTTCGACTATTCGTAAAAACTCTGTTTATGTAGCCAACAACCTTGAAAGCATAGTGCAGGATAAACTGCAACCATGTGACGATACTACAATACTCATTACAGAATATTATTAATATAAAAACTTAAAATGTATTATGTGACAAAATAATAAAATAACCTATCAAACACAGTGTAATACGTCACTATGATATTCAATACATTAGCTCAGACTCTTTTTTTGAATATCTATCTCTTTTCAATGTACTGAATGTTTAAACGGTATTCAAAGGACTTATAGTTATGACTAATAACATGTAGTAAATATTTCATCTTTGTTTTTACCGACCAATATACCTTATATATGTATCGAGCTGAAAGAAGACTTTGTTGAGAAATAAATAGCCATTTTTTTGTAGACTAATTACTTATCGGACCACCGTCGTAAAATAGAAATTCTTTGTCTTAAGTTAAAGAAGTGGATGAATAATCATCATTTAGATTTATAATGAGTGAATCGACTTGCACATCCACAATATGGACTGTTACGATTTGGGTTTACTTAAATTTATTTTTGTCATTGCATGACCTTCACACCGTTAAAATTCACTATTCGGAGCGGTCCATTTTGCTGCATAGGGGGTTGCAAGTGGTATGCACAAATAACCGTAATCTTAAGATAGTTAGTTTCAGTTGTTTCCTAGATTTCAATCAAGTACATAGTACCTACCGTTTATAAATGTTATGTTTGCAATTGGGTTATATGTTATATTTCATTATTAATACGTTTATTGTGATAATTCAATTAATAAATGAATTAAAAACCTAATGGTATGGTATATTTTTATACAGTCCACTAATTAGTAAAAAACATTGGTCCAAACGAGTCGGATTGAGTTGGAATTTATAAAGGTTGTATGGATTGGAACTTGGTTCAACTCAGGGAAATTGTCAGGATCTAACTTTACTTGAGGAATTAAAAAAGTAAAAGTTAGTTTATGGTACATATATGGTTTATTTATGTATGGAAATAACAAGTGGCTCTGTAAAAATCTATACAACAAATAGTATAGAGGGTTATGGTTATGGGTATATGGAATTTCTACTAAATAGAAGAAATTAGGACTTGAATGGGTTTTGGATATGGTACTTTAATCGTTAAACAAGCGCGTGGAAAATTATAAATTATAAGACGTAGTGTGAGTGTTACAAGAGGACAAAATAAACAGGTCAGATCTTTAGTTATTATTGATTATTGGTGGTTGTTGCAAGACAATTAAAAGAAATCGGAACATTTAATTAAAGTAGTATTATAAGTAGTAATAAGCATTTTTGTCTATAATTTGTTAATTTGTTAAGATTCACATTTAAAACAATTCAGGGGCGTCATGGATGCTTTAAAGAAAACCAGAAAGCAAACAAAAAGCGCTATTACTAGAATAGAAACTTTTATTACAAACAATGAGAATAATTCATCTATTGACGTTAATGAATTTGTTACTAGGGAAATTCATTTAATACAAGCATTTGAAAATTATTGTGATGTTCAAACAAAAATTGAAAATATAGATGAAGGGGAAGAAACTGATAGGGATTACACTGAACAACAATATTTTAGAGTGTGGTCTAAAATTAAGAAAGTTATTCAAAAATTGGATAAAAAAGTTATTTGTGCATCTAACTTGCAGCAACCTCCGCAAACGAATACTGCTATTTCATTTAATAATGTTAAATTACCAAATATATCTACACCGACTTTTTCTGGCAATTACGGTGATTGGAAGGCATTTATAGACTTATTTTCAGCATTAATTGATAATTCACAGTTGACTGACGTCCAAAAGTTTTTGTATTTAAGAGGGGCTCTATTAAAGGAGGCTTTAGACCTTATTAAAGATTTACCATTAGTGAATGAAAATTATGCTGTAGCTTTAAATATATTAAAAGAGCGTTACGATAATAAGTTAATTATCATAAATACTCACATTAAGGGTTTATTGGAAACATCAGTTATTGTTAAAGGTGATGGTACACATCTTAGAGCTTTTTTAACAAATGTTCGACAACATTTAAACTCATTACGTGCATTAAATGTAGCCGTAGATTCTTGGGACATTTTACTAGTTTACTTGTTGGTACAAAAGTTAGACTTTCAAACGCACAGGGCATATGAACTAGAGAAAGACAATGCAACGTTGCCATCTCTAGCGGGATTTCTAGATTTTTTGGAAAATAGGTGTAAGGCACTTGAGAATATTACAGAAAGGGAACCTACAAGACAGGTTAAAGGGAAACAAACTAAAACATCTTTATTGGGGGTACAGGGTGATAATCTAAAAACATATTGTGAATATTGTAGAAATAATAGTCATAATTTTAATAAATGTTTTAAGTTTAAAAACATCACGACTGCTAATAAAAGACAATTTGTCGAGAGTAGACGTTTATGTTATAATTGTTTGGGTTCAGGGCATTCTGTTAAACAGTGTACATCAAGTGGTTGTAAAAGCTGTAACAGAAGACATCATACGTTATTACATGATGACAATTTAAATAAAAGGATATCAGAGTCACATAAGAAGTCACCAAGTGATTTAGGGTTTGAGGAAAATTCAAAGGGTTTTTCAGTATCGTCTAATGAAAGAGGAGACGAACAAAATTTAAACCAGGGTAGCTCAATGGAGCAGGCACATTCTTCAACGTTAGTGTGCCATGGATCTAAATCGCAGGTTTTATTAGGAACTGCAATGGTAGATTTAGTATCGGGAGATGGGATGAAAATACAAGCAAAGGCGGTTTTTGATTCAGGGTCTCAGACAAGTTTTATAACTTCAAAATTGTTTGAACAATTAAAATTAAATCAGTATTCAAAAACATTAAACATTGGAGGAATAGGAAATAGTATCACACAAGTAAAGAAAATGACAAACATTACATTGGTGAAAGATCCTCATAAATTTAAATTGTCTTGTTTAATTTTGGATACTATTACTAGCGCATTACCACAAACATCAATTGATATTTCAAAAATTGTGGTACCAGATGGTTTCAGATTAGCAGATCCTTTCTTTTATAAATCGTCTAATATTGATATGTTAATTGGAGCAGATTTATATTTTGAATTACTATTATCGGGAGTAGTAAAATTAGGTAATGGTTTACCAGTATTACAGAATACAAAACTTGGGTGGGTGGTTGGTAGTATGGCACCTAGCCCTATGCAAAACCAAAATGCTTTATGCAATCTTACATCTGTTTCTTTGTGCTGCAACACATTAGAAGACATTACAGAGTTAATTCCAAAATTTTGGCAATTAGAAGAGGTCTCAATTAATAAAAGGGTTTTATCTTTGGAAGACAAATTATGTGAAAGGCAATTTGTTAACACAACTAAGCGCTTAAAAAATGGACAATTTAATAATAATAATAATAATAATAATCGTCTTTATTAGGAAATATCAAATAATAATTACAAAGTATTTTTTATATAAATAGGCTGCTAAGGAAGGCGAAGTCTAGCATGATTGCTATTCTACTTAACCTTCTATACCAGCATAAACAAAATATTACATAGGTATATATTATCTAAAAATAACGTTTGTCTATACTTACACTGGGCATAACCAGTTGAAATAAAAAGATTAAAAATATAAAGAAAAAATGAAAGGAAAAAAGAAAAAAGAAACAAAAGAAACAGTATATTAAGACTGCGAGTTAATACCTAATTATGGTTGTTTGTTTAGCAAAAGAAACGTTTTATAATGAAATTTAAATTGTTTCACGTTTAAATTATAAAAATGCGTATGCAAGGAGTTATAAAATTGGATAGCATTATACGTAAAGCTCCTTTGAAACAAAGCCGTACGGTGGTGTGGCATTGTCAGTTTATTACATTCACGGATATTTAGATTATTCAGTGAATGAATTTTAGATCTAGGAACAAATTTTGTGAAAATAGATGAGGTAGAGTTATCACCATGTAATATTTTAAAAACGAAAGTTCCAAGGTGAAGTAAGTGGCGGTTTTCCATATTAAGCCAGCCCATATTACGAAACGTATGGGAGACGTGGTCATACTTTCTCAGATTATTAACAAATCTCGAACAGGAGTTTTGAACTTTCTGAATCCGATTTTTATCAAACATGTCAACACAATTACCATAAATAAAATCGCAATAATTAAATCTTGATAATACCAGAGATTCGCTGAGCATTTTTTTAAGCTGATAATTTAAAATATGTCTATTACTATAAAGTATTTTAAGATGGAGAAATGAACTTTGAAGAAGTTTTTTTATATACTCTCTGTATCTCAGAAGAGTATCCAAAATTATGCCTAGATTTTTAGCCGACGAAACAAAATTTAAAGGTTCGTTATTTAATAGAAGTTTAAGGTTACGTTTTAGAAAATCTGTATTATTTCGATTTCCAAAGAGCAACGCAAACGATTTAGATACATTTAATTTTAAATTATGTCCGTGAGAAAGTTGAGCTAGTGTATTTAGGTCACTATTCACATATTGTGTTGCCTGAATGTAATCGTCACTACCGAAATTAAAATATATTTGGGTGTCATCCGCATAAGCCTGTATTTTACAGTAAGTTAATGAATTTAAGATATCAGAAGTATAAATAAGAAATAAAAGAGGTCCCAGAATAGATCCTTGTGGTACTCCTGATGATATATTACCCTCGGCTGAAAGTTGATTTTGATAAGAAATTCTTTGCCTCCTGGAGAATAGATAGGAATTTATAAGGCTAGATGATTGCTCACTAAATCCATAGTATTTTAATTTTGCACATAATAGTTTATGATTGATTGTATCAAAGGCCTTCGAGAAGTCCAGCAGCACAAGCACGCAGTTCTCATTTCTGTCTCTGGCACTAATAATGTCATCAGTGACATTTGCTAATGCCACGGCTGTACTATACCCTTTACGAAAACCATTTTGGCACGCAGGTAAAATATTTACGGAAGTAACAAAAGTATAAATCTGCAAATAAAGAATCTTCTCAAAAATTTTAGATATGGCTGGTAAGATACTAATAATCCTAAGATCTTCAAATGTTTTTGGATGAGAATTTTTTGCTAAAGGTATTCCAAAAGAGATTTTCCATAACTGTGGAAAGTAATTAGCTTCAATACAACAGTTTATGATGTGCACAATATACTTATCTATAAAAGGGCTGCAGTATTTTAACATACGACTAGATATACCATCAACTCCTGTAGCATTAGTTTTAATATTTTGAAGTATATTGTGCACATCATCAACCGTCGCGAGAGTCAGCGAAAATTGATTATTAGTATTAAATATATTATTAGAGTAAAAGTTAATTTTATTTTGGCACACCATATCAGACTCTTGTTGTAAAAATTGCGAAAAGAATGTATTTAAATCATCAACATTTGACAAGTTTTCTGGAATTTCAACAGAAGTGCAGGATCGGACGTTCATGTTTTTGAGTGTAGCCCATGTTTTACGAGAATTATTTTCCCTCGACAGAACATCAAGGTAAGACTTTTTTTCCTTTCTTACCATACTAACAGTAAAGTTCCTTAATTGTTTATAATATAGCCAGTCTTCATTTGAACGAGTTCTTTTAAATTTTTGTAGAGCTACTTTTCTTTGTTTAATAAAAAGTTTCAAATTCTCTGTGAGCCAGGGTGCTTTTGGTTTCGTTACTCTCACTTCTTTAAGTGGGGCATGCCTCTCAAAACTGTCTAAAATAAAATTATTAAACAAAACTATTTTGTTGTCTATATTATTTTCATAGAGAATAATATCCCAAGTATGTTTTTTTAGGTCTGTAAGGAAATCTGTTAGGTTAAACGTATTAAAAGAACGAAATTTAATAATTTTGGGTGGTACTTTAGGTTTACTAATATTTAAGTTACAAAATGTCAATAGGTGATCCGAAATATTATCAGTAAAAATAGTACCACTGTTTACAACTATTTCTTTATTGCTAACAAAAATAGGATCTAGTAGTTTACTTGTACTGCCGGTTATTCTCGTAGGCTCGTTTAGAATTTGATATAAATTGTATGACTCAAAACACGAAATAACAGGATTATCTAAATTTAAAAAATCAACGTTTAAGTCTCCCATACAAATTATCTCATCTACTGTTGGACAAATAAAAGATAAAATATTATCAAAATCATTAACGGTATTATTTAAATTGGTATGTGGTGGACGGTAAAACACTCCAAATACAATAGTTAGATTTGCTATTTTAACTTTTAACAATAAATATTCAAGTGAACCAGTATCAAAGTCTAAGTCAAACAGCTGAGGCGAAAAATCATTTTTAACAAAAGCTGCAACTCCACCGCCCCTACCCACCCTATCCTTGTGAAAAAAAGAGTATCCTGGAATAACAAACCCCACTTGATCCACACCACCCGCAAGCCAAGTTTCAGATAACATGATTAAATCAAAATCATGTTCTAAAACAATATGTACAAACTCATTATACCCTGTATACATAGACCTTATATTTAAATGTCCTACTTTCATTATATAGCGCGTAAAATATAAAAAAAAACAAAGAAAATTTACAGTAAATAGAAGATAAAAGTTCCGCTAAAGTTGAATGCGATGTACAAATGTAGAAATCAGTCGTACTGGTCGTACAGAGCTCGATTAATTAAACTAAATGTTAGCGTAAAATATACAATTATTTAAAATTGTTTTTAATACCATTTGACAAAGTAACAGGCATTCTAATAATAATAATAAACAACAAAGCCTTCATCAGAAAAAAAAAAGAATATAAAAAAATATATAAACCTACCTATAAAAATGGAAAAACTAAAAGCAAAAAAACATAAATATCTATTTAAAACAGATCTATAGGTCTACCACATCGATAAAATTGCTTCACTAATATTTGAAAAGAATAATTTTAATGTAATTTTGCACTTATAAAACAAAGTACAGAAGAGGAAAAAAAAGTCAAAATACACATTCTACATGGCTTTTTACATAGCAAAAAATATATAAAAAAAAATACCGATCTAATTCTGGCAATAATGTCAATTACGCAAGTTCTGAAATTCAGGGGCCAACGTTTTATTATTCTCACCATTGTGGTTTACCCATACTTTACCACCCGAAGACCATGCTTTATTTTGTCCAAACTGCTTTTTGGCCGACATTAAAATTTTATATCTACGTGATGTCAGATCTTCATATATTGAAAATCCTGTATTTTTTAGCAATTTTTTTGCATTATAAACTTCACTGCGCATAATATTTCGAGTAAAAGTTACCAAAATAACTCGGGATTTGTTGGAATGACCATTAGTTATTTTACCAATTCGGAATGCTGAATCAATATCCTGTAAGGTACAAGCCACTTTTAACTGGTTATTTATAAACTGTAGTAATATGTTTACAGTATTTTCTCCATTGACTTCTGGTACTCCATTAATACGAAGAGTATTTCTCTTTAAAAATTGTTCACCATTATCTGAGTAGGCCTCCAGTTTTTCAATAGCAGATTGATTCGACGCAACTTTAGTTTGTAGCATTTTAATACCATCAGACACTTCGTTTAGCTTTTTTTCAAATTTTAAAAATCTTAAATCCATCGCCTCCTGTATTTGTTGGGAAAAATTAGAACATATCTGGGTAATAAGCTTTTCAGTAGCTTCACTAACACCATTTTCATCAGAGTTTGCGGAATTACTTCTTAGGGTTTTTCCTTTATTCGACGACATGACCACTACTTTATTGAACAGGTAGGAATAGTCACAATTTGCGAACCAAGCTATAAGCTCGTAATAAAACTTTTTACCACAGCGTTTTTTTTTGTATTTATAAATCTTAATCATTAACACACCATTAATTGCACACTTTGACAAATTTTTTGGCTATTAATTCCAACAAAAACCACCGAATTAACCGATTTTTAACGGAGCTCTGCTAAACAACGACTTACTCTCGTGAACACATGTATAATGTTATAAGGTTAATTTACCACTTCGGAGTGCTACCGAACGTGATAAGTTAGGAGCATCGTTAGATATTGCAAAAAAGAGGTTTTATGCTCTAGAAAAAAGGTTTTACAATAATTCTAAACTGTTTAATGATTACAAGTCATTTATTGACGAATACTTACATTTAGGGCACGGTAAAATTGTAAATTTCAATATTAGTCAAATATCTGCAACTAAGGGAAATGAAAGGGTATTTCTTCCGCATCATTGTGTAATACGAGAAGAAAGTTTATCAACAAAACTACGGGTGGTGTTTGACGCATCTGCGAAAACATCAACAGGGATATCACTAAATGATATAATGCTAAAAGGATTTCCAGTTCAGCCGGAACTTTTTGAGATTTTATGTAGGTTCAGAACATTTACATATGTTTTAACAGCAGATATACAAAAAATGTATAGAATGATAAGAGTTAATCCTTTTCATAGGTTGTTGCAAAATATAATATGGCGAGATTCCCCAGATGAGGCGTTTAAATGTATAGAGCTTCAAACTGTTACCTATGGTACCAATTCCGCACCATATTTAGCGACTCGTTGCTTACAGCAATTAGCTGAAGAAGAAGCTTTAAAATATCCACTTGCAGCGAAAACTATTTTGCAACAATGCTATGTGGATGATATTTTGGGTGGGACAAACTATAAAGATGAAATATTTAAGTTAAAGGAAGAGCTTACGGAAATGTTAGGCTCTGCAGGGTTTTTATTGCACAAGTGGTCTGCAAACGATGAAATGCTATTAAACTCAATACAGGGTAAGCAATATGATGAGATTGATGAGGTTGATATTTCTGATCAAACCATATCTAATAAAGTGTTAGGGATTAAATGGCTTCCATTAGAAGATATTTTTAAATTTTCTAGTTCTTCAACGGAATGTAATAAAATCTGTACAAAGCGACAGGTGCTTTCAAGTATTTCACAAATATTTGATCCTTTGGGTCTTTTGGGTCCAGTTATTGTGGTAGCAAAAATTTTAATGCAAGAAATATGGATAAAGGGAATTGATTGGGATGATGAATTACCATCTGAGTTATTAGATAAATGGTTAAATGTGTCCAATAACTTGAAGGACATATTTAAATTACAAGTACCTCGTTGTTTATTTTCAGGCAATTCTTTGCATACTGTAGAAATTCATGGGTTTTCAGACGCGTCAATGAAGGCATATGGTGCCTGTATTTATGTCAGGGGTATATATACGAATGGGAAAATTACATGTAACTTACTGTGTTCAAAATCAAGAGTAGCACCGATAAAAACTATCTCATTACCTCGTCTTGAATTATGTGGGGCGTTGATATTATCTAGACTTATTCACAAAGTCATGTCTATTATTATGATTAAGGTTGATAGGGTTGTACTTTGGACAGATTCAAAAATAGTGTTGTGTTGGTTAAAATCCTCTCCAGCACGCTGGACAACTTTTGTGGCCAACAGGGTATCAGAAATTCAGGATTTAACAACTGGGTTCCACTGGCAGTTTGTAAAATCAGAAGAAAATTCAGCAGATTGTCTTTCTCGTGGCATATCTCCATCTGATATGTATGCTCATAAGCAATGGTGGCATGGTCCTACTTTTCTATTACAACCTCAGCTAGATTTAGCAAAGGAATCTTTTAACTATTCTTCTATAGAATCTGTACCTAAACAAAGGGGCGTGACACTCACAAGTGTCGTTTCAGTTCCAATAGTAGCATGGGAACGATTTTCAAAATTCTTTCGTTTATTGAGGACAGTATCATATGTTCTTCGGTTTATTAACAATAGTAAACCTAATTCAGAAAAAGTTTATGGCTATTTAAAGGTTGAAGAATTAAATAGAGCTCGATTAAAAATAATTCGCTTAGTTCAGGAAGATGGCTTTTCCAAAGAAATAAAGTATCTCGAGTCAAAGGGCCAATTAAATACAATAGATCTAAAAAGGGAAGAAGAAGTTTTTAAGACTAGTCGGATAAGATGTTTAAATCCATTTTTAGATAATAATGGAATTTTAAGAGTTAATGGTAGAATTTCAAATGCAGATATTGATTATAATCAAAGGTTTCCTGTATTACTACCTGCGAAACATAGGGTAACATTATTAATCATAAATTTAGAACACATCATGTTACATCATGCTGGTGCGCAAACGGTACTAGCAAATTTAAGATTAAGATATTGGCCAATTCATGGTCTTCGACAAGTTAAAAATGTATTGAAAAATTGTACACTTTGTTTTCGATTTAAAGCCAAAGTCGCAAATCAACTTATGGGATCTTTACCAGTAGATAGGGTAACGGGTTCGCGTCCATTTTTAAAGGTTGGTGTTGATTTCGGTGGACCGATCGAAGTGAGGCAATCAAGGCTTAGAAAATCTGTTAAAGCCAAGGCTTATATTGCGCTATTTGTATGTATGGCAACTAAAGCCATTCATGTAGAGTTAGTGTCAAGTTTAACAACTGAAGCATTTTTACATACGTTAAAAAGGTTTATAGCCAGACGCGGTAAACCGTTAACTATATTCAGCGATAACGCTACTAACTTTAAAGGGGCACATAATGTTTTAAATGAGCTTTACTCATACTTTAACACTCAAAATAAATTGGAATGTATTATTAATTATCTTGGTACAAGGGAAATCGAATGGCGATTTATACCTCCCAATAGCCCACATTGGGGTGGTTTATGGGAGGCAGGTATTAAATCCGTTAAAGGTCATCTTCGGAAAGTTATTGGAGATTCATGTTTAAGCTTTGAAGAGGTAAGTACTGTTTTAGCAGAAATTGAAGCTATTGTGAATTCTAGACCTCTGTGTCCAATTTCAACAGATCCGTCTGATTTCAGTTGCTTGACTCCTTCACATTTCTTAATAGGAGAACCATTAACCAGTTATCCTGAAAGGGATGTAACTAAATTTCAAATTAATAGATTAAAATTTTGGGAAATATGTACAAGAATGAAACAAAGCTTTTGGAAACGTTGGTCAACTGAGTATTTAAATAATCTACAAAATAGACCAAAATGGTATACATCTACAAAAAATTTAGAGGTTAATAGTGTTGTTTTAGTCAAGGAAGATGATGTACCACCACTTAAATGGTGTTTAGCACGAATAATTGAAATAATGCCAGGAAAGGATGGTAAGGTTCGTGTAGTAAAAATGAAAACCCAACGTGGGGAATTTATTAGACCTATCACTAAATTATGTCCGCTTCCATCTGAAGCATATTGAGAAGGTTGTCTCAAGGGGGGAGAATGTTACGATTTAGGTTTACTTAAATTTATTTTTGTCATTGCATGACCTTCACACCGTTAAAATTCACTATTCGGAGCGGTCCATTTTGCTGCATAGGGGGTTGCAAGTGGTATGCACAAATAACCGTAATCTTAAGATAGTTAGTTTCAGTTGTTTCCTAGATTTCAATCAAGTACATAGTACCTACCGTTTATAAATGTTATGTTTGCAATTTGTTATATTTCATTATTAATACGTTTATTGTGATAATTCAATTAATAAATGAATTACAAACCTAATTGTATGGTATAATTTTATACAGTCCACTAATTAGTAAAAAACATGGACTATATCCCATATATTCTCCATTTTTTCTTTCAGATGAGAAACACAATTTTGCACTTCTTAGCTGTCATCGTTTTTATTGCTGTAGCAGTAGCTGCTGCATTGGAAATTTCGTAAGGCACATTTTCAAACTGACTATCGCAACTGCTTTTCATAGTTTATTGCGACCAAAACCATGCAAACTTTCGACAATCAAAATGTCAGCTAATTTAATTACAGATAACGTTCATTGTTTCTTTGCTATGGTAATGTTCAACTGCATTTATTTAAATCATACGAACCAAAATTTTCATATTCACAATGACAACCAACGATGTAATTGTTCCCGGACTAGGCCGGAAAAATGCTACTTTCTCAAAGAAAAAGCGTCCGGGAAGTACGGACTTCTCGGACGGTTGCAGAAAAACAATTACGCACGCTGTTGCTGCTGCGAGAATTTTGTTTTCGGTATTCATCTTGACAGAACTCAAGTGTATGTTTAATAGCAAAGTTGTATAGTAAGACTATAATTATAGCAAATTTTTATAACAACTAGCTGTACCCGCGCGACACCAGATGTTGAGTTGAAAGAAGAAAAATACATCTGTGAAAATCGCAATAATATCGGATCAGTAGTTTTCATGTGATGCACGCACAAACATACAGAGATACAAAAAAATCTAACCACATTTTTGGATTCTACATCGATGTAGTAACACCTCCCGCTATTGGATCATTTAGTATTAGAATCCACCAGACTATATTCAGTGATTTATTTTAACGTTATCGCCGTAATTAAAATTGCTACCGTAGTGGTGGGATTGTTAAATTTCTTATTTGTGTGGTGACTAACACTTTTCAATCTTTTATTTTACTGAATTTCAAGCGATACATACCTATATTCTCCTCTTCAATACAAGTAAGTTGATTTATTGTTTCATTTAATTTCAAGTAGTTTCACTTTCGCCAAATTATCAGTTTTTGTGATCTTGAATGAATTTTACACGTGTATTTAAAATTAATTTATTCTCAATAATATGGAAAAAAACAAAAACTGATTCTACTTGATTGTAATTCATTAAGGGTTGGAATTCTGATTATTAATTTCATTATTAGGGTTAATCCACATTTGTGAGGGGAGCCACGTAGGAGCATATATTTTTTTGGAGGCGAGATCGAGATGTCTACCATTTTGTTAAAGAAAAGCCGAATTTCAACTTAGAATCCAGTTTTCGTCTAACTAGAAATATCCGAAGAAAATTCCATTCCTTACAAACAGCGACAGTTCATCCCAGGAAGAAATTCGTTCCAAGGGAATCTCATCCTAAGAAGCAACAGCACAAAAGATGAGAGATTAAATTAATTCCGAAACTAAAACCAAAATATTAATTGCATATTTATTTTTTTATTTTCACTGATATTAAAAAAAATTTAATCATTTAAACAGGTGTTTGTGTGTTATTTGCTTAGTTTGTATTCTGGCGCCTTTATATTTTATGTTTGGGGAGGACTGGTAAAACTCTAAATAGAAGCCACGATCCTATTGAGCTAGCTAGGGGATTTAAGCCCTATATTGGGAATTTCAACTGTTACAAATTGGCGCCCAACCTGCCAAATTTAATTTTTAATTGATTATTGGGGTTACAATAGATGTTGTGTAGTCTAGACCAGGCATGACCAAACTACGGCCCGCGGGCCACGTCCGGCCCGCCACATTGTTTTATATGGCCCGCCTAAGATTTTTGGAAATTTTAAATTGTTTCTTCGAATAGAAATAGAAAACTGTCAAAGATCACGATTAACAGATACTTATTTGGAAGCAATATTAAGAACGGCAACAACTAAGTTTGAACCAAATATTGACAAAATGGTGGAAGGATTGAAGCAACATCACTTTTCACATTAAATATTTTCCTCATATTTATTAATAAATAAATAAATAAATTAATAAATTAAATTATTTTTAAAACTAAAATTTATTTTCATAAATTTTGAATGTACATTTATATGTGTGTGCGTGTGGGTGTTTGTAATATTATCATTAATAATGCAAAATTATAAAAATTTGTTTATGGCCCGCAGACATTACTATGTTTTGAATGTGGCCCGCAAGAATAAAAGTTTGGTCATGCCTGGTCTAGACCAAGCATTAAGCCGAAATAGTTTGTATATGTTTCTCTAAATATTATATGTTTTACTATATTTTCTTTTTATCTTATTTATTTCAGGTTTTCTATCTGCCGCAACAAAATGGAAACTTCATATTGGGAAATTCAACGGAATATGTTCCTCTTGTGGACAATTTTTCTATGAAAAATTACTTTATGTAAACCATTTTTATATTTACCACTTTTTAATTAATTCTAAAAAATCTGATTACTTAAGTAGGAATAATTCGGCTACAAAACACAGTAACCTAAAAGATGTTGGCAATTTAAACGAACAAATAAGGACTCACAGTGGACAAAAAACCTTTAAGTGCGAAATTTGTTTTAAATGTTACACCACACCTTATAATCTAAAAAGACATCTTCAAACTCACTTTGGTGATAATTCTGTCAGTTCTAAAATGTGTTTAAAACGTTTCACACGGCACAGTTATTTAAAAAAACATATTAAAACCCACACAGGCGAAAAACCTTTTGAATGTAAAATTTGTTCAAAATGTTTCATAGAATTCGGTCATTTAAAAAGTCATATCAGAATTCATACTGGTGAAAAACCTTTCAGCTGTGAAATTTGTTCGAAATGTTTTACACAAAAAAGTAACTTAAAACAGCATATTATTAGAATTCACACTTTCAAATGTGAAATTTGTTCAAAAGGTTTTCCATTTCAAGATAAGTTAAAAGAGCATATTAAAACCCACACTAGTGAAAAACCTTTTAAATGTAAAATTTGCTCAAAATGTTTCATAAAATCCGGTCAGTTAAAAACGCATTTTAAAACTCACACTAACGATTATCCTTTCAAATGTGAAATTTGTTCAAAATGTTTCCCATTTCAAAGTAAGTTAAAGGAACACTTTAGAACCCACACTGGCGAAAAACCCTTTAAATGTAAAATTTGTTCTAAAAGTTTCATGGCATCCGGCCATTTAAAAAGTCATATTAGAACTCACACTGGAGAAAAACCTTTCAGATGTGAAATTTGCTCAAAATGTTTCACCCGACAAAGTGATTTACAAAAACATATTAGAACCCACACTGGCGAAAAACCTTTTAAATGTACAATTTGTTCAAAATGTTTCATAGAATCCGGTCATTTAAAAGTGCATATTAGAACTCACACTGGTGAAAAACCTTTTAGATGTGAAATTTGTTCAAAAAATTTTACGGTTCAAAGTAATTTAAAGCAACATATTATTAGAATTCACGTCAAGGAAAAATCTTTTAAATGTAGTTAATACACGCTTATAATTAACAGAAGGTTGTAAATAAATGTATAATTAAGCTGAAAGTTTTTTTATACATAATTACCTTTATTAAACCATATCACAATTCTGAAAATTTTACGAGCTTTCACAAATACAACGGTGTCCGGGAACTACATTTTAAAAGTGTCAACAATAATGGTTTTTACATAAATAACTGGCAATTCGAAATTCGAGAAACAAAGTCATAGGAACATCTTCTTATAATAAGATAATGGCTTTTACATAAATCACTGACAATCCAATATTCTAATTTTGGTTTAAGCAGATGATATTGACCTAATTGGACACACCATCCCGACATTAAAAGACACTCTCAACAAATTAGAAACAGAGACGCGTAAAACAGGCCTGAGAATAAAAAAAGACAAAATATTTGTGCACAATTAGACAAGACGCGATAGGGTAGGACAGAATATAACGATAGAGCCATACAATTTTGATCGAGTGGCGCATTTCAAATATGTTGAAGCCACGATAACCTCAAACAATGATATCACAGAGTAAATCCAGACCGCTAGTCGCTGTTTATACTCTCTAAATAATTTTATAAGGTCAAAGAACATCACACGAAATACTACAATTAAAGTATACAAAACGGTTATCAGATACGGACGCGAAACGAGGACGATGGCCAAAACTAACGAAATATGCGTGGAAGATTTGAGAGGAAAATTCTCAGAAGAATCTTCGGACCCCAAAATGTCCCAAATACTAACCAATATCGCATTAGAACGAACAACGAACTTAATCAGTTGTATAAAGACAGTGATATCATCCAAGAAACTAAATCGTAGCGACTGAAGTGGGCCGGTCACAGATTATATCACGATCTTGTAAAATTGGTTTAGAAAGACCAGCCAACTGGAAAAAGACCGCTAGGACGTCCACGTATGCGCTGGAAAGATAACATTAAAGCAGACCTGACAACATTGAATCTGTGGGTGGAACCAGCCATGATTGATGATCGTGTAGAATAGAGGCGAGTTTAACAGTCAGCCATAACCCATCCAGGGCTTTTGTGCTACATAAGAAGAAGATAGAAGAATCCAACATTCAGGGAACCAAGTGTTGAAGATAAGAAGACATTTTCGGGAGGGAGAACACGCCGCTTGAAACGATATAAATAACAGAGTTTCTATGACAAGAAGGTATTAAGAAATTGGTTTCTCGCTATTATCTGCCGGATCGAAACCAGCGATCCGACGACCCCGTTGACCAGCGATTCAACACTTGCGGCGCTGGGGATCGAGCTGCTACCAACTACGACCCCCTAGACCTGACGAGGATCACGACCTCTGACGAAAATCCCTAACGAACACGATGGCCGACTCCTGACGAGCACCGCCGTCATCACTTCGCGGACCACGACTCTTGACGAGAACCCACACCGAAGACGCCCAACACCTCACGCAGACCATGGATCACGGACAACGATCCCTGATGAGAGCCACTTACCATGACGCACAACACCTGCCACGGACCACCGGACGACAGCCTCTGACACGGTGATAAAAATTGAGTGAAACTAATCAGTTCCCGGAGTTTTGCCGTCTTTTGTTAGATCTCGATCCCAACGGACTTAGATAATCAGGTTTTAACGTGCTTACAGGTCTTGTATAGTCTAAATGGTCCCATTCCATTTCGAAAAATGTATCTCACGTATCGCCGTTAGTTCCTCGCTGTGTTTAGTAGCAATAACGTAAGTGTGCAGTTGCACTATTATTTTTGATCTTACAGTTAACCCTACGTTTTTTATTATTAAGTTTGATGGCAAGTACAAGTAGAAGTAATAAACATTAACTCTTCCTGAAAAAGGAGAAATTATTAAGAGGCATGATCGCGACGACACTCCCACGGCTATTTCTCCTGTTTCTCCGGTATTGGGCGACCTAGTGTTTATGGCATTGTAAAAAAGAAATAATTTTATAAAATCTGTGGAAAATGACTCCAAAAGAAAAACTCTTAAAATAAGCGAACATCCACACGTTCAGGAGGCTCTTTATTCTTGGACCCGATGACCCAGAACCTCTACAACTCTACATGGATTCCCGGACGTCGGTGACCATTCCCCGCGACGCCGAACCCTTAACAGGAACCACTACCGGTGGTAAGGAGAATGAACCCACTGGACAGGCGACTATGGACCTCGACATACTTGGTAACAAATCGTTCCAAAAGCCAAGGATGAGATAAATATAACATTATATTTTATTTCTTTTATTATTCAGTTACACATTGTAATCAGGTTGCTTAAAATGAGATCACTTGTTTCTTTCGAATTATTGCGATAATTATCGTTTCTCTTCAGTTCTATTAGAGATACAGTTGTCGGTCGAGTTCGTTAATGGGCCAAATCGGTAAGGCCGTTTGGGTGAGACATTAAATCAAAATGGAAAAAATTCGTAACTTTTTTACTTCACCCTGTACAAAAAAATGTTAGAGGACTTTTTTGTTTGTCTTAAAGAGACCTACAACTTTTATCTAAAACATTTTTTTCTAAAACTTATACTTTTAATATATTCAATTAATATAAATCTACTGATGCGCCTGGCTTACCGAGGGCCATTTTTTTTATTAGTTTGTTTTATTGGCAAAAGATCCACAACTAAAGAAGTAAATAGATGTTATTATGCCACAAAGAAGCTATAGAGAATATTTAAATATAGGCTGTAACGGTTTAACAATTTATAGTTGAAAACGATACAAATAACCGTGATTTTAGGATTATAATCCTAACATCACGCAAATAACCAAAAAGAAAGTTGATATGGCAACAATGGTGCAGAGTGGGCGATCTACGGTTTCGTTTTGGTAAATTCATTTGTTAGACCATAGACAACTTTAAGACACGAGACACGCGCAATCGTTTTCTGTAGTGGTGAAAATGAGAACTAAACCAGTAAAATATGTGAAGCTGGTAGCGCGAAAAGCGGAAAACCAGTTATGGTGGCATAGTGTTATGTTAAGTGCTAGTAGTTTTAGCTTAATATAAATTTAAGGTAGTTTAAGCTTAAAAAGGGTGTAAAAATATAGTGAATAGTTTTAAACATGTTGCCAAGTTTATATTAGGCACTAACACATCTGTTCTATTATCTCTGGTTTTGTGGTTGATATTGAAATAAAAATGGCTGACGATAATATCCACGAAGAACCTATGTTTATAGTGCCTTAAAGTACCGATAAATTAACAGCTTGCTTTAACAATTTGTAATTGAAAACTGTACAAATAACCAAAACAAAGAAGAAAGTTGATATGGTAATATCTCGATGTATGGTAACAATGGTACGGAGTGTGCGATCTACGGTTTCGTATCACAAGTGACAAGTGACTTTGACTGGATGTCAAAGATACAAGAAGAAAAAAAAGAAAAAAGTATAGTTTCCGACAGTCGGACATAATCTTTCTTTGATAAGTAATCCAAAGTGCACAAAAGTTTCAAGCTCTAGATCACAGAAATCTTTGCTCTAGATTGTGCCGCACGTCGCACTTTTAAATTGAAAGTGGCTAAAGTAAGTGGCCATGTAGTGAAATTAACCATACCATTAGACTTTAGACATTGAGTTTAGATCTCATACTGTTGTTTGTTACAATTACAACCAGAAAAATGGATGTTTCCAAAGAAGCATCAGATTCAATAATGAATAATAAAATCGAAAGTAATCCTAAAGAACTGTTGTCTAATATTAAAACCGAAGAACTTGATATTGAAGAATGTAAACTCGAATTCGAGAGCTTGCATCAAATTGACTTTTATATAATGAAAAGGGAAAGTTCTGAAGAAAAAGTTTCTCTAGCTAAAAGTGATGTTCTGTTAATAATCACAGAAAATATAAAAACTGAAAATGTTCATACAAATGAGGGTATTCAAGAAAGAAAAAGTGATATCGAAATTAAGAAATTTGATTTCCCTGTTTGTACAAAAGCTATTCATGATTTTGTTGAAGTAGGACAAACTGTGCAAACAATCAAAATGTATTCTAGGAGAAAATGTAAGTAACTTTTAATTTTTATATATATCATTTTTCCCTCACGCTGGCTAAATCCTACGAAATAAGTCAAAATAATTAAGTTTATTCAAAAATTTTAACAAATACCTATGTCTAAACTTTTCACATAAACTTTGAGTTTGTAGCCAACGATTATGCAACGTAGTAAGCATAATAAATTGTACTGATGTTTATAATACATTTCAGATGGATTCAAATATTTTTATATTATATATTATTTTACAAAAGAAATACATATTTATATCTTTAAATTCTCAAAGCAGTTTAAAAAATTACAGATGTTTATAAAGGTTGTGTTTGTGTGTGTGTTTGTTTGTGTGTGTGTTTGTTTGTGTGTGTGTGTTTGTGTGTGTGTGTGTGTGGTGTTTGTGTGTGTGTTTGTGTGTGTGTGTGTTTGTGTGTGTGTTTGTGTGTGTGTTTGTGTGTGTGTGTGTGTCTGTGTGTGTGTCTGTGTGTGTGTCTGTGTGTGTGTGTGTGCCTATGTGTCTATGTGTGTGTGTGTGTCCGTTGGGATCGAGAGATTTAACAAAAGACGGCAAAACTCCTGGTACTGATTTGTTTCACTCAATTTTTATCACCGTGGTCGGTACGATTTACGATATTTCACAAACACTCGAGCTGCGGTCATTTTTGACAGAAACTGAACTTCTGGTCGGTGTCTCAAATGAAAGCGCACAGAAAGAAAATATTGATGACTTAATCGAGAGTGTTTGATCAGAAAATATTGGAGGTGTTTTTAATTTATATTTATTTTAAGTATTACTATTTATTTTTAGCATTATTACCATTTATATGAGCTTATACATTTCAGGTTTCCTATCTGTGCCAAACAACTGGCTACCTCACTTTGGGAAATTCTATGGAACATGTTTTTCTTGTGGACAATTTTTCTGTGATAAATTGTTATTTTTAAACCATTTTTATATTTATCACTTTTTATTTAATTGTAAAAAATCTGTTAACTTAAGGAGGGATAATTCTGCTACAAAACACATTAACCTAAAAGATCTTAGTAAAGTAAACACACAGATGAGAACTGACAGTAAACAAAAACCTTTTAAATGTGAAATTTGTTTAAAATGTTTCACACAACAAAGTGATTTAAAACGACATATGAGAACCCATACTCGGCACAAACCTTTTAAATGTAAAATTTGTTCAAAATGTTTTAGAAACCAATTTTGTTTAAAAAGTCATATTAGAATTCACACCGGTGAAAAATCTTTCAGATGTGAATTTTGTTCAAGATGTTTCTCAAATTCCTGTAATTTAAAAACTCATGTTAGAACTCACACTAACGAGAAACCTTTCAAATGTAAAATTTGTTCAAAATGTTTTATAACATCCTCTAATTTAGAAAGGCATATAGACACTCATACTGGTAAAAAATCATTGAAATGTAAAGTTTTTTCAAAACGATTCACACAATCCGGTGACGCCGGTGAAAAAGCTTTCAACTGCGAGATTTGTTCAAAATGTTATTCACAAAAAAGTAGCTTAAAACAGCATATCGTTAGAGATCACACTGGTAAAGAACCTTTTAAATGTAAAATTTGTTCGAAATGTTTTCTAAGTTCTGGTCATTTAAAAATACATGTTAAAATTCACACTGGCGGGAAACGGTTTAAATGTGAAGTTTGTACAAAATTTTTTATAGAATCCAGTAATTTAAAAAGGCATATTAGAATTCACAATGACGAGAAACCTTTTAAATGTAAAATTTGTTCAAAATGTTTTAAAGACAAAAGTTATTTAATACATCATATTAAAATTCACACTGACGAAAAACCTTTTAAATGTAAAATTTGTTCAAAATGTTTCAAAAGATCAAGTCATTTAAAAAGGCATGTTCAAATTCACACTAACGAGAAATCTTTTAAATGTGAAATTTGTTCAAAACATTTCACACGACAATATACCTTAAAAGAACATATTAGAATTCACACTAACGAGAAACCTTTTAAATGTAAAATTTGTTTAAAATGTTTCACAAAATCTAGTCATTTAAAAATGCATGTTAGAATTCACACTGACGAAAAACCTTTTAAATGTGAAATTTGTTCAAAATGTTTCAGAGCATCCAGTGATTTAAAAAAGCATATAAGAATTCACACTGGTGAAAAACCTTACAAATGTGAAATTTGTTCAAAATGTTTCGCAGAATCCGGTGTTTTAAAAAGGCATTTAAAAACTCACACTGGTGAAAAACATTTCAGATGTGAGATTTGTTCGAAATGTTTTATAGAATCCATTGATTTAAAAAGACATATTAGAAGTCACACTGGTGAAAAACCTTACAGATGTGAGATTTGTTCAAAAAGTTTCTCGCGAAAAACTGGCTTAAAAAATCATATATCAAAAAATCATATTTGAATTCACATTGGTAAAAACTTATTTTAAATGTAAAATTTGTTTAAAATGTGACGCAAAACAAAGCTATAAGACGGTATATTATTAGAGAAAAATGTCAAGCGGAAATAGGAAGAATGTTACCTATACAGCTTGTAATTTAATGAATTTTTCTGTGACTTGTTTAAACAATAACGATTTAATAGAATATCATTTGCATGTTTATGTACATCAGATTGTTTTAGAAAGGAATTTAAGTTTTTTATGTATTTCAATAAGAACGGTAAATACATATATATATATATACAGTGTGTCCCAAAAAGTTTTATACAAATGGAGGAAAATCTTATCTGGCATGTTAAAAAAAAATTATTCTTCATAAAATGCTCTGCATAACCTAGACATCCATAATCAAGTATAAAAATTTCAAGGCATTCGCTGGAATACAGGGAAAATAAAAAAAATGATTTCTGCTGAATTAAATTGAGAGAAAAATGTTCATTCATCAAAATCGTGGCGTTTCTAGTATTCATTTAAAATAACTATATGGATAAAAACAGATTTGTTGGGCAATACTTTTTCTTAAAATTGCATGAATGCAGAAAATTATTTCAAGAAACACGTTAGCAATTATTACATTGTAATAAGAAAATAACTAAAAACTGCTGCAGTAATTTAGATTGGCATGTTTAAGTTAGGAAATGTAATCTAGTGTGTTGCTGTCAATAAACTTCAAAATATTCTTAGTGTCTATTAGAAATGCCTGTAAAATTGAGTATTGCAGATAAAATTGAAATTGTTCTCATTGTTGGAGATAATTATAAAACATGTAGGGAAGCAGCAGAGATCTTTAATAATAGACATCCCGATAAAATTGTACACTTCACAACTGTAAGGTACATAATAAATAAATTCAAGATGTGTGGAAGTGTCGAAAATAAATTTAGAAGAAATCATAGAAAATGGGTTAGAACTGAAGACAATGAAAATGAGGTGATGCTATCGGTAGTTGAAAACCCAAAAGATTCAATTCGAAAAACATCAAATTTATTGAAAGTGAGTAAAAGTACAGTTGCAAGAATTTTAAAATCAAATAAATTTAAACCATACAAACCCCAATTTACCCATACTTTAAAAGACGGAGATGTCGAACGAAGGTTCGAATTTTGTGCACGTATCCAAGGAGAATTGGAAGGTAACCGATTTATGTAAAAAGACACATCCTTTTTTCTGATGAGGCAACGTTTACATCTAATGGTACTGTAAGTTCTCAAAACTGCAGATGGTGGAGCGATGTTAATCCCAATTTCAATATCCAAACGCGAGATCAGTATTCATTTAAAACAAATGTTTGGTGTGGCATTTATAAAGACAGAATTGTTGGGCCATATTTTTTTAGAAATAGCATGAATGCAGAAAGATACCTACAATTTTTAAATAATCAGTTGTCTGATTTTCTTGATGTACTACCATTAAATGAAAGACAAGAATTATGGTACCAACATGATGGGGCACCATGTCATAGTACAAGAAATGTACGAGATTTTGTCCTACACACTTTTAACGGTAGGGTGATAGGGAGGTATGTGGACTTTCTTTGGCCTCCGAGGTCTCCAGACCTTACCCCTCTGGACTTCTATTTGTGGGGCTATTTAAAACAAAAGGTTTACCTTAAGAGGCCATTTAGAGATGTTGACCATCTAGAAAGAGTAATAATAGAAGAATGTGAACGTATTACACCCAATGTAATTAGAAATGTCATCAATGAATTTAATCGAAGAACAATTATCTGTTTAGAAAGGGACGGTGCATACGTTGAAGTTACCATGTAAATTATATTAGTCTTTTTATGTTAGTTATTAGTTAGTTTTTGATGAAATTGTTGCTACATTGATAAAAAGGTTATCAGAAGTAGTTATTTTTTTATTGTTTTATTTAATAAATAATGTAACAATTGCTGACGTTTTTATTAAAATATTTTATAATTTTTCCTTAGAAACGCCACGATTTTGATGAATGAACATTTTTCTCTCCATTTGAATTTGAACATTCATTCTTCGGCAGAAATCATTTTTTTTTATTTTCCCTGTATTCCAGCAAATGCCTTGAAATTTTTATACTTGATTATGGATGTCCAAGTCATGCAGAGCATTTTATGAAGAAAAATTTTTTTGTGACATGCAAGATAAGACTTTCCTCCATTTGTATAAAACTATTTGGGACACACTGTATATATAGTAGTTGGCGGCATTATTTTTAATTTTGAAAAGAGTGGCTTACAGTGATCTCTGATCCACATAATTCGAAGTGTTTTTTTTTTTGAAGCCTGAAAGTAGATATATCAGAATTGCATTTTCCTAAAGAATAATTCCATAACTAATAAAAATGTTTGTAAAGTTAGCTTTTTTTTGTAAGGCCGAAATTTAATTTTAAAAATTATCACATTTATTTTTAGCATTATTACTATTGATATGAGATTATATATTTCAGGTTTTCTATCTGCGCCAAAAAAGTGGCAACCTCATTTTGGAAAATTCAATGGAACATATTCCTCTTGTCACAATTTTTTTGTGATAAATTGCTATTTTTAAACCATTTTTATATATACCACTTTTTAATTAATTCTACAAAATCTGTTAACTTAAGAGGGAATAATATTGCTACAAAACATATTGGACAAATATTCTTTAAATGCGAAATTTGTTCAAAATGTTTCGCACAATCCAGTAATATAAAAAAGCATATTAGAACTCACACTAACGAAAAACCTTTGAAATGTAACATTTGTTCAAAATGTTTTGTAAAATCCCAAAATTTAGAAATGCATATTAGAACTCATACCGGTAAAAAATCATTTAAATGTGAAGTTTGTTCAAAATATTTCCCACGACAAAGTAATTTAAAAAAACATTAAAATTCATAATGACGAGGAACCTTTCAAATGTAAAATTTGTTCAAAATGTTTCGTAGCATTCGCTGATTTAAAAAAGCATATTAGGATTCACACTGGCGAGAAACCTTTTAAAGGTGAAATTTGTTCGAAATGTTTTACACAATCCAGTCATTTAAATAAGCATATCATAATTCACACTGACGAGAAACCTTTTAAATGTAAACTTTGTTCAAAATGTTTTATAGAATCTGGTCATTTAAAAATGCATATTAGAACTCACACTGGTGAAAAACCTTTCAGATGTGAGATTTGTTCAAAATTTTTCACACGACAAAGTGTTTTAAAACAACATATTAGAATTCACACTGACGAGAAACCTTTTAAATGTAAAATTTGTTCAAAATGTTTCAAAAACCAAAGTTATTTAAAACAGCATATTAAAACTCACTGGTGAAAAATTATTCAAATGTGAAATTTGTTCAAAATATTTCTCACCAAAAAGTAACTTAAAAGAACATATTAGAATTCACACTAACGAGAAACCTTTCAAACGTGAAATATGTTCAAAATGTTATTCACAAAAAAGTAGATTAAAACAGCATATTGTTAGAGTTCACACTGGTGAAAAGTTATGGAAATGTAAAATTTGTTCGAAATGCTTTCAATGTTCCAGTGCACATAATAATTCACACTGGCGAGAAACCTTTTAAATGTAAATTTTGTTCAAGATGTTTTATAGGAGCCACTGATTTAAAAAAAAAAACATGTTAGAATTCACACTGACGAGAAACCTTTTATGTGTGAAATTTGTTCAAAATGTTTCGTACTAGCCAATACTTTAAAAAACCATATTAAAACTCACGCTGGTGAAAAACCTTTTAAATATCAAATTTGTTCAAAATGTTTCACACAATCTAGTCATTTAAATATGCATGTTAGAATTCACACTGGCGAGAAACCTATTAAATGAGAAATTTGTTCAAAATGTTTTAGACAAGCCAGTACCTTAAAAAGGCATAAAAAGCTTACAGATGTGAGATTTGTTCAAAATGTTTTGTACAAGCCAGGGCTTTAAAAAGGCATATTGGAACTCACACTGGTTAAAAACCTTACAGATGTGAAATTTGTTCAAAATGTTTCGTAACATCCAATGAATTAAAAAGGCATATTAAAACTAAAAAAATGTGATTTTTTTTTAAAATGTTTCACAGAATAAAGTAACTTATAGGGACCACCTATTAATCACTTGACTTTCGAGGGAGAGGGGGTCTATAAAAAATCACGAAATATCACAAGAGTGGTTGTAGTAATATATCACGCGTATTTATTTTTTCGGGATACTTAACCGAAAAGCGGCGTTACGCGTACAATACACTTTTCTTGTTCACCTATTTTAATATCATCCCCAGGTGATGAAGTGTGATGATCGCGCTTGTTGTGGAAATATACGGAATTCGATACGATCTGTAGTGTAAACATTAATCACAAAAATATTTTATAATTTAATTAGATTCTAAATGAGCATCATTGAACTTTATATATTTGATACATCGACATTTTTTCCATCGGTAGACAATACACGTGGTTTAATTACCTATCAATATGCTGACTTCAATAATTTTGGTATACTGTTAATAATTATAATAATTAAGAAATCAGGAGTCAGTATTAGTTACTATGTAATTTCGATAAGCAATAAACGTGCTTTATTCAAAAAAAGTATACAAGTATTTTTAATTAAAAACGGACCTTTACATGGCGATCCTGCCTTTTTACCATGACTAGGGTATGGTAACCAGTGATAAAAGTGTAGTGAGTGCAAACGCCACTAACCGAAATGGGAAATCAAGACAGCAAACAAGAAGAAATCGTTATACAAGCAGCAGGAACTGGTTCAAATTCAAGTAGTTAGTCACAAATTCAATTCAATTTAACCAATTCGTTACTGTTAACTATAGTGATTATAATGATATGTACAGCATTATACATGTGTTTCCAAAAACTATTAAAAAGCAGAAAGAGAGCATACGCAAGAGATATTGAATTAGCAACTCTGCGACGTTCGAATATGACTTTACAAGCTATAAATTAAAAGTAATATACATAAAGCAAAGCATTAAATAATATAATAATAATAATAAAAAGTAATAATAATTAGTATTAATTTCTAATAAATTAAATTATTCACTGATGTCTGTGGAAGAATACTTAAATACCCACCGAGAGCTACTAAAAAACTTACAAGATTGGAGTATTAACCTTGGAAAAGAAAATACTGAAACAAGACAAAACACAGATTTACTTAAGAAGAGAAAACAGAGGTTAGCTGAATACATTTTTACATACAACGAGTCATCTCGAAATTTGTGGTCTCACAATCCCTCTGCGAGCCAGATAGAAAGAGCTAAAGCACTTCAACACAACATTGACCAACATTTAACAAAAATTGGTAAAGTTCTTAAAACTATGGAACAGGTGCTGGCTGAAAACACGAATTCGGGCACTACTCAACTGAAATCAAAAACAACTGAAACTGATTCATCTCATTCCACAAACACAGAAACTATGGACCACTTTAAATACTTTGAATACGCAAATCGCGTAATTCCACAATCATTCAATGGAGACGCAGAAAACTTAAAGCCTTTTATAAGAGCTGTAAAAATACTCAAAGACAACTGTGCAGGTAACGAAAATAATGCACGAAATTTTGTACTAACACGGTTGACAGGGAAAGCTGCACAAATCGTAGATGATAATGACGATCTAGACGGTATAATCAGCAAGCTTAAAAAATTGGAAGTAAGTGAATCAACAACAGTGATAAGAACTAAAGTTAAGGCACTTACACTTACAAATGACATTCAAATGTTCGCGAAAGAACTGGAAAGACTTAGTGACTTACTGAAAAACGCGTTTATTAACGAATTCGTGCAGAACAATATTCGCTTGAAGCAACGCTAGAAGTATTGGTGCAAAACACACGTTCGGAAGCGATGCGACTAGTGTTAAGTTGCGTGAAATTTGAAAATACAAAAACAGCTATCGCGAAGTTTCTTGAATTATGCCGCGATTCCGATCAAATGAACTTAGTAATGTATGCTCAAAATTACGAGAGCCGCGACAGATACGCTGTCCAAAATCGTCGCGGAAATTCTAATCAACGAGCCAGAGGAAGAGGTCAAACTAATAATAACACTCCATGGTTTCAAAACCGAGAATATCAAAGTCAACAGTTCTATGGAAATCATCATCAACAAAACAGGCGTAGTCGTGGAGTAAACCATCAAAGTAGACGATGGGTTGGTTATAATGGTCAATACAGAAGAAATAATGTCAGAACAATGACAGTCGATGACCAGAACCAGGGAAACGCCTGAACAGTCCAGTCATGGGGGACTAAAAATATATACGCTGGACCTCACGCTTTCAAATTTTGTGATTATTTCTACACCTATGACCACAGAAAAATCAGTTAATTTAATCGTTGACACTGGTGCAGACATTTCTTTAATTAAATTACATAAGATATCTAATCAACAGCACATAAATAAAAATGGATCATCTTACATCAAAGGGATCAGTGACACAAGAGTAACGTCACTAGGTACGACATAACAACTGTTAATATCGTATGTCAGGGATTTCTACACAAATTTCACGTAGTCAGCAACAATTTTTCTATTCCAGCTGATGGCATACTGAGTCGTGATTTTATAACAAAACTAGTTGTACTCGCAACGTCGTTCGCGTGGTGTATGATTGTTGTATAAAAATTTCTTACCCCACCCATTTATCGAATGGGAGAGAAATTTTTATACACCTGATGTTAAGTTGAAAGAAGACAAATACATCTGTGAAAATCGCATTCAAATCGGATCAGTAGTTTTCATGTGATGCGCGCACAAACATACAGACAGACAGACAAAAAAATCTAACCACATTTTTGGGTTCTATTTCGATGTACCCGCGACGTCGTTTGCGTGGCGTGTTGGTTTTTGTATAAAAATTTCTTTCCTAACCCCGTTAAAGGGGTGGGGGGAGACAGTTTTATACACCAGATGTTAAGTTGCAAGAAACAAATACGTCTTTGAAAACCGCATTCGAATAGGATCAGTAGTTTTTATGTGATGCGCACACAAACATATACATTTCTACAGTTATATTATATGTATAGATATGGATGTCACCTAGACTATGAAAATTGGAAATTTATATTAAAATCGGATAGTGGATACATTTCCACGCCTATTTACAATAATGATGTATCTGGAAACTGGGTCATACCAGCAAGATGTGAAGTAATACGAAAGATACAGAACTACGTAGGACCTAATAAAGTTGCTAAAAATAGTGAAATTTCTCCTGGAATTTTCGTAGCAAGCACTATTTTTTCGCATAGTGCACCTTTTGTTAGAATAATAAATACAACTTCTGAAAGTGTGACAATAAATTAAAATAAAGTAAAAATGGACGAATTAGATAAATACACTATTCAAAAATTAAAAACTTCGCAGAATTTTCGAATAGAAAAATTAGTGTCGACTTTAGACAAAGATATCCCAGAATTTATGAAAAAGGACATTTTAAACTTGTGCAAAAGTTATAGTGATATATTTGGTTTGAAAAGTGATACAATAACAACAAATAATTTTTATAAACAAACTCTGAGATTATCAGATAATACTCCAGTATATATAAAGAATTATCGCAACCCACAGAGCCAACGAGAAGAAATTAACGAACAAGTTACCAACCTTCTCCAAAACAACATAATCGAGCCTTCGTCATCTGATTACAATAGTCCTTTACTTCTCGTGCCAAAGAAATCTACAGATGGCAATAAAAAATGGAGGATTAGTAATAGATTATCGGCAACTAAATAAAAAACTGATTGGTGACAAATTTCCTTTACCACGTTTAGACGATATTCTAGATCAATTAGGACGAGCAAAATGGTTTTCAGTACTTGATCTTATCTCAGGTTTCCATCAAATTCCATTGGAAGAAACTTCAAGGGATGTCACAAGTTTCAATACCGATTTAGGTTCATTTCGATTCACTAGACTACCATTTGGACTTAAAGTAAGTCCTAATAGCTTTCAAAGAATGATGAGTATGGCATTCTCGGGACTCACTCCAGAAAAAGCATTCTTATATATGGATGATTTGATTGTCGTCGGTTGTTCAAAAGAACATCATATGCAAAATCTTACCAAAGTATTCGAAACATGTCGACGGTATAATTTGAAGCTAAATCCAGAAAAATGCAAATTTTTTAGAAGTGAAGTGACGTTTTTGGCACATAAAGTAACTGATAGAGGCATCTTACCTGATGAAAAAAAATATATGATTATAAAAAACTATCCGATTCCTAAAAATGCTGATGAGACCAAAAGATTTGTTGCATTCTGTAACTATTATCGGCGATTTATTCCAAATTTTGCTCACATATCTATTCCTTTTTGTAACGTTTACAACGTTATTTGTGGCCTGGCCTATTGACTATTAAATTTTTATAATTTTCGGGTTATTGCGAGTCGTCGCGTAAACTTTATTATATTGGGAAAAGGGAATTTTTAGTTCGATCGAGAGAAGTGTCGCTATTTTGATTATTTTCATTTTGTGCTTCTAAAGCAATCAGTTGTTCTCACTACATTCTCCCTTCCGGTGAGTAAATTTAATTTGTTATAATTTTAAATAATAGTCAAAAATTTGGTGAATTTATTTTTGGTAGTTATATTGGATATTTTTACTAACATTTAAATATTTCGATTACAATCATTTGTTAAGAATCAGTTTTTTATTGAGTAAAAAATATATAAACACATCAAGTGATTAACTTTTTTCTCTCTCGAACTTTGGAGAAAACCTTGGACGATTGTAATCGAAATTAAGGTCTATTGGACGGAATTTTGACTGTTATTATTTTAATTCCTAGGGCCGTTGCCAAATTGTGAAGGGTCCAAAGTGAGGGCTTTTATTAATAGAAGATTTATCCTGAGTGAGGCTTTTTCTAGCCGAATTTTTCATCTTGCCACCATAGACAGATTGTTTTCCGCCACCAAAGTCTTTCCTCGAAATACTTCCAGTATTTAAGGAGAAAACATCTTGCCATCGGCATCTTTAACCGGTGCTAACTACGACAGAAATTCCGTCCACCACGTCGATTCCGAAGAAAAAAACAAAAGATAAGAAATTAGTTATTCACTATTTTGATTTCTAATAACTTAAACTTGTGTAAATAAACAATTTAACACTGATTCTCTTTTTTATTTGTATGTCTGTACTTGGCGCCCTTTTTTATTTGTTTGGGGGGAGTTGAAAAGAAAACCAGAAGGAAGCCACGAACCCTGGAGCTAGCCAAGGGTATTTTTACGCTACATCTTAACAAACGTTTAAGAAAAAATGTTACATTTTTATGGTCAGAAGAATGCCAGACAGCGTTTGAAAAACTTAAGACAGCATTAGTCCATCCGAGAATTTTGCAGTATCCCGACTTTAGTAAGCCATTCATATTGACAACAGATGCATCTAAGGAAGCTTGTGGAGCAGTTCTATCACAAAAATCTGAAAATAAAGACCTACCCATCGCCTTTGCATCAAAAGCATTAACACAAGGTGAGGCGAATAAGTCCACTATAGAACGAGAATTGACTGCAATTCACTGGGCAATAAAATTCTTCCGCCCTTATTGGTATGGTCATAAATTTATTGTTAAGCGTGATCACAAGGCTCTGATTTATCTGTTCTCATTGAAAGATCCTTCATCAAAACTAACAAGAATGCGCCTTGATATACAAGCATATGATTTCAACGTGGAATACATTAAAGGAAAAGAAAATGTAGTTGCAGACGCATTATCAAGGATCACCTCAGACGAATTAAAGAATATTCAGAAAGAACGAGTGTTAGTTTTAACGAGATCTATGTCGAGAAAAAAGAATGCAGAAGAAACCGGAAAACATACAAAAAGTGATTCCTTGAATAAAACTGATTACTGATTAAAAAGAAATAACAATGCTACACCAAAAATTTTTGAAATGTCGGATCCGAACTATTTTAATATGAAATTACCACACGTCAAAATGCACATAGAACCCAATTACAGTTGAGTCCGTGGTTCTTTACCCGTGCGTCATCATTTAAAGCATACGAAGTAAGTCGGAAATTGCAACTTAATAACATGCGGTAGCTGTTTTGTCTTTAGTTTCATGCGTGGAAGACAATGACGCTAGATTAAAAGTATGTGTTTTATCTCGCCAGGTATTATATGACGCGCGGGTAAAGAACCACGGACCCAACTGTATCTCAGGATACGTTTTGGCAGCTGCAAAATGACACTTAGCGAAGAATGGATCAATCTCACTAATGACAACATTTCCTTCGACGAACTGTTGTCTAAGCTAGAATCAATGGCTGGTGAATTGGAATTCAAGAAGTTAAAGTTATGTGACGCTGATGAAATATTTAAGTTATGTAGCATCAATGATTTAAAAGAAAATGGTAATATGTTGTTAAATAATATTCAAATAATTATTTATAAAGAACTAAAATTAATCAATGAATCTAATGAAAAAATGAAAATTATCGAAACTTTTCATAATAATCCTGCATTTGGTGGACATATAGGACAAAAACGCTTGTTAAAGTAAATAAAATCTGAGTATAATTGGAAAAATATGTCTAGAGATGTAGCTAGATTTGTCAAATCTTGTCCAAAATGTCAGAAAAATAAAACAACAATTCGTTCAAAAGAAGAAATGATAATTACACCAACCCCTCAAAAAGCATTCGAGATAACCTGTCATAATAACAATGTCTATGCTATTACCATACAGTGTGAATTAACAAAATTTATTGTAATAATTCTGATACCAAACAAAGGGGCAAAAACAGTTGCACGAGCTATTGTGGAAAAATTTATTCTCGTATATGGTACTATGAAGGAAATTCGTACTGATATGGGAACTGAATATCGGAATGAGGTATTGGAAAAGATAGCTAAACTTTTAAGTATTAAGCAAAAGTTTTCTACAGCATATCACAGTCAATCGATTGGGGGTTGTGAACGAAATCACCGCGTTTTTAATGAATATCTTCGTTGTTTTATTAACGATGCTCATACTGATTGGGACACATGGACATCCTATTATAGTTTCTGTTATAACACTACTCCAAGTGCCTACCACAATTTTACACCATTTGAGTTAGTTTTTGGACGTAACATTGAGATACCATCTTCCTTAACATCTAGCATAGAACCTATTTACAACAGAGATGCTTATGAAAAAGAATTGGCCTATAGACTCCAAATTACTTAAAAAAGAGCTCAGGAAGTATTGGTGAAAGAAAAATTAAAACGGAAACAAGAATACGATAAAACAGCGAAAACGACAGACTACCGTGATTGAGATTTAGTGGTGCTCACAAATGAAACTCGCGCGAAATTAGATCTGTGGTATAACGGACCTTATTCAATAATAAAGTGCGATGGACCAAATTGTGAAGTGAGAAGTGATAAAAATAAAGTAATTAAAGTTCATAAAAATAGATTAAAACATTTGGATGTGCGTTAATATCGGACAAAAAGAAATTTAAAAAAAAATAAGCAAATTTTGTTGTTTTTCTTTTTTATGTTATCAATTTATTTCTTTTTTTTTTATTAGCTAAACTTTAAATATCATTAATTTCAGTTTCTTTAAAAATTTGACCTAATTAAAATGCTAAGTCAGAGAGCTAATAAATAATCTAAGGTTGAATCACTGCATAATTTGTATTTAATTTCATTACACAGCGAATATCTTTTACATATGTACATCATTTTACTACAAATTCGCTACGAGTGAATATAGTTGGATATCAAAAGACAAGAGGTAATACAAGATACAAGAAGAAAAAGTATGGTTTCATGCAGTGTTACTTTGATAAGTAATCCAAAGTGCACAAGTTTTAAATTTTGTCCACGACTGTTCTACAAAACGTTCATTATACTAGTGCTTCATAAAGAATAATAGTACCTATTATTCACTATTGAATAATGGTTCATTATTCACTGCATGACGTCACAACAGAACGTATGTCCAAACTTTATAAGAGAATAACTCATATTCGACAAATTTTATATTTTCCTTTGACATTTCAATCCGTATTTATATGTCAATGGTGTAAACAAAAAAGACACATGTATAAAGAATCGACCTACCTTTTACCACTACTTCTAAGCTACACACTTTAATCTTTAAATTTAGATCGTAGTTATTGTAAGTCATATACATTTGAAACTTCAATTACATTAATTATAGCGTAAATTTAGAATTTTAAAGTTGTGATTATAGGAATTGTGTCGTGGACAAAGTATAGTATTCTATTCGTGTATAATGGCTATTATTCACTCAGATGATTTACAACACTCGCCTGTGGCTCGTGTTGTAAACTTCATCTTCGTGAATAATAGCTACCATTATACGCTCGTTGAATAATATACTAATGTCGCACTGAAGTAATCGAGTAGTGAATTTGATATTTGATTATACAGTTTGACATTAGCTTTAGATTCCACACTCTTGTTTCTTACAACCGGAAACTTACTAGAAAAATGGATGGTTTCAAATATACATCAAATTCATTAATGATTAATAAAATTGAAAATAATCATAAAGAATTGTTACCTAATATTAAAACCGAAGAAATTGATACTGAAGAATGTAAACTCGAATTCGAGAACTTGCATCAAATTGATTTTTATATGACAAAAAGGGAAAGTTCTGTGAAAAAAGTTTCTCCAACTAAAAACAAAGAAAATATAAAAACTGAAAATATTGTTTTAAATGAGGGTATTCAAGAAAAAAAATGTGATACCGGAAAATGGGACAGAAATTATACAACGTACATTTGATTTCCCTGTTTGTACAAACACTATCCATGATTTTGTTGAAAATCGACAAACAGTGCAAAAGACCAAAATGTATTCTAAGAAGAAATGTAATCATGTTTTGATATTTATATATTTTACTTTTCCTCACGCAGTACAACATTGTAAATATTTTAAAATCTGGTGAAAGCTAATGTATGTTCAGGTAAATTCCATCCTATCTGGCCGAATACTTTCTCTCTCTGTGCACTTGAAGCTCCGCCTTGTCACTAGATACTTGTTGGACTGTAATTTAAAGTTTATTCGAAAAATTGTAAGAAATAAGTATAAATTCTTCACATAAACTGTGAGTTTGTAGCAAGCGATTATATAGCGGAAATTTGGGGGAACAGCAGATATCGAGATGCGGTTTTCTGCTTAATGTTCAGGAAGGTCTCAGGAAAAAAGTCTACATAGTCTGGTTTAACATAATCCACGAAAATTACTTCAAACTCGTTACTCGGGGGTTTTCGGTGATGCCGAATTCAATTCTATACCTCGAGGTCCAATTGTCTGGCAGAGACGTCATTGTGACGTAAATGCGAGGTTCGAATGAATGCTAGTTGCCATGTTTAAAGACTTATAGTTTCATTCAAAGTTAATCACACTTTATTTTATTTTTCGATATAAAGGGTGAATGCAAAAAGCAAAAATTAACTTTGAACGAAACTATCCTATCTTTGTCTTATTAATGCGCGATAGAAAGAGGTACTTTTAAGAAAAATGACAAACGGCACTAACGTAGTTAGTTGTGTTCGTTCAGTGGCGTGTGTTTTAGTTATCTATTAGTTTTTATTAATTTTGAAGGTTTTTTTATATTTTAAATCTTAAAAAAGGATTCTGAAAATTCGAAGTTGTAGTAATACGTGTATTAGTAAACATACGATATGCCCACAAGTACGTGAAATTGTTAAAAAATGTGTACGATGAGATTCGCACATTAGGTTTCCCCGCAGACGCTCTGGGGTCCCTCTGTGGGGTTTTCTGGAGGGGATTGGGGGGAATAGCAACGTCCATAAAATTCTCTATAAAATTGATACTCGTGGGTTTTCGGGGATGCCGAATTCATTTCCAGCATTAGATTTTCCCCGGTGCGCTCGGGGGTTTCTCTGCGGGAAAAAGTGAAAGAGAAAGTGAAAAACCTTTATAGAGTTACATGAATTAGCTTAAACTGTCATCTAATAGGAATTTGTAGAACTCTACAATAAATGTCACTTAGGGTATATTCTCACTTGAAGTGTACACATAATTAAAAAAACATTGTAAATCTAAATATTTCTCTAAAAAATATTAATGTTCTGGCATTTTTTTTTTATTACTGCTATTTATTTTTAGAATTATTAAAATTAAAAAAAGGTTTTATATTTCAGGTTTTTTATATGTGGCAAAAAATTGGCATCCTAACTTTGGGAAATTCTATGGAACATGTTCCTTTTGTGGACAATTTTTTTATGATAAATTGTTATTTTTAAACCATTTTTATATTTATCACTTTTTAATTAATTCTATTATAAGGAATAATTCTGCTACAAAAGAATTTGTTAATTTGAAAAGAAATAATTCTGCTACAAAACACATTGGACAAATATCTTTCAAGTGTCAAATTTGTTCAAAATGTTTCACACAATCCAGTTACTTAAAAAAGCATATTAAAACGCACACTGGTGAAAAACCTTACAGATGTGAGATTTGTTCAAAATGTTTCACACGATAAGGTGATTTAAAACGACATGTTAGAATTCACAGCGACGAGAAACCTTTTAAATGTGAAATTTGTTCAAAATGTTTCAGGGAGTCCGATAGTTTAAAAAGGCATTTTCGAAGTCACACTAGTGACAAAAGTTACAGATGTGTAATTTGTTCAAATTGTTTCACACAATCCAGTTATTTAAAAAAGCATATTAAAACGCACACTGGTGAAAAACCGTACAGATGTGAGATTTGTTCAAAATGTTTCACACGACAAGGTGATTTAAAACGGCATATTAAAATTCACACCGACGAGAAACCTTTTAAATAAATGTGAAATTTGTTCAAAATGTTTCGGGGAATCCGATAGTTTAAAAAAGCATTTTCGAAGTCACACTGGTGAAAAACCTTACAGATGTGAGATTTGTTCAAAATATTTTACACGACAAAGTAGCTTAAAAGAACATATCAGAATTTACACAGGCGAGAAACCTGAGAAACGTTTTATATATAACATTTGCTCAAAATATTTCAGAGGATCCAATAATTTAAAAACGCATATTAGAAAACACACTGGAGAGAAACCTTTTATGTGTAAAATTTGTTCACAGTGTTTCACACAAACAGGTAACTTAAAACAACATATTATTAGAGCTCACCCTGGAGAAAAATCATTGAAGTGTGAAATTTGTTTAAAATATTTCACACAACAAAGTGATTTAAAACAACATATTAGAACTCACGCTAGTGAAAAACATTTTAAATGTAAAACTGTTTTACAGGACAATGTGATTTAAAAAAATTCACACTGAGGAGAAACCGTTTAAGTGTGAAATTTGTTTAAAATGTTTTAAAAACCAAAGTTGTTTAAAACATCATACTAAAACTCACACTAGTGGAAAATCATTTAAATGTGAAATTTGTTCAGAATGTTTCACAGAATCCAGTAGTTTAAAAATGCATGTTAGAATTCACACTAACGAGAAACCTTTTAAATGTTAAATTTGTTCAAAATGTTTCATATCATCCGCTAATGTAAATAGGCATATTAGAATTCATACCGGTGAAAAACCTTTCAAAACCCGCTTATTTAAAAAGACATATTAGCATTCACACTGGTGGGAAACCTTTTAAATGTGAAATTTGTTCAAAATGTTTCATATTATCCACTACTTTAAAAAGGCATATTAGAACTCACACTGGTGAAAAACCTTTCAAATGTGAATTTTGTTCAAAATGTTTCATAGATTCCAATATTTTAGCAAATCATGTTCGAACTCACAGTAACGAGAGACCTTTTAAATGTGAAATTTGTTTAAAATATTTTTTACGACAAAGTATCTTAAAAGAACATATCAGAATTCACATTTGTTCAGAATGTTTCATATCAACCAATTATTAAAAAAAAAATACTAGAACTCACACTGGTAAAACCTTACAGTTGAGATTTGTTCAAAATGTTTCGCAGAACAGAGCAACTTAAAACAGTATATTCAAAATTCATTCTAATGAAAAACCTTTTAAATGTAATTAATACACACATGCTGTAAATAAATTTATAATTCAACCGAAAGTTTTTTTATAACAACTAGATTACTATACAGTAAATACATATCGCAGCATCCAAGGTGTCTTTTAAAGTGTTAGAAATTTCTAACCGACACCATTTCAGTTCAAAACTGAAATTATTACTTTTGACAGTAAGGCACTAGATACGTTATGTATCATCTTTGGACATTCTTAGACTGTCACAAAACGCTCTGTTCGTTTTATATATATATATATATATATATATATATATATATATATATATATATATATTTTATATTGTTATGGTAAGGCACTATAAACATAGGTATTATCATCAGCCATGTTTTGTCCAATGTCACTATATTCACGTGTTAGACCATAAACAAATTAAAGTGACGTGCAATCATATTTTGTAGTGGTGAAAATAGGAACTAACCCAGCTGGTAGCTCGAAAAGCGGAAAAGTAGTTATAATCGTATAGTGCCTTAGTAAGTACTAGTAGTGTTGTTTTAATATAAATTTAAGGTACTTTAAGCATAAAAAGGGTGCAGAAGTATAGTGAATAGTTTTAAGCATGGTGCGCTGAAGTCGGAACTTGTTGCCATCTTTATATTAGCATCAACACATCTATTCTATTATCTCTGGTTTTGTGGTTGACATTGGACAAAACATGGCTGACGATAATAAGGCAATCCAAACCACGTGACTTTGTTATTTGTTTGACCCCCGCCGCCATATTGAATTTATTTTGACACATCGTTGGATTGGCGCGAGATTGGATTCATCTTCAGAAAGCTGAGGAATGTTATAGTTATAAAACGATTTGCTTTTTATTTTGTGATGTTTAAAGGTGTTTTTTAGTGTTTAAAAAAGAACAATTTTCCAATTTCAACATGGAGAGTGCTTATTTAAAATCAATATTAGCGGAAAATCCAGATGTTGGCAAAAGGTATGTATGCTAAATATCCCGTGATTTGTTTTCTTTACTTAATGCTTACACTTTATTAATAATGCAATCAATCATGTTACAATATTATAGTGTTAAAAAAAAATAAACAATTTAAGTAGGAATAATTAAAAATAGGCTAACATTTAAAAGTAAAAAACTAAAAAATCTAGTGTACAATAATAATAATAAACAGAGAAAAATATAATAATAAATTAGATGTAGCTGTTATTTAGAAGGTTTTGGTAAAGTAGAAAGTTAACTGAAATATAGTGCTAAGGGCTTCTTTCTTATTCTACAGGTATTAACAGAAATTGAAAATAATAAATGGCTTAGATCCATAATACACTGTTGATATGGAGAGCCTCAACACTTCTATTAATGGTGTTCCACCAATTACCAATATGGATATTGTTAGTTATCTAGTTCTAACACATAGCTTTTATACAAAGGATCAAATTAGAGCATACAAGAGTTTACAAGCCTACAAATATTTCGAATCTGGGTTTGTTATAAAGGCAGGAACCAAAAGGATAACTGATTTGTTTGTGTTGATCGGAAAGGTATGTAATCTTTCAATATTTATTAGGTACGTTTCAGAGCTGGGTAAGTACTTGTATTTACTGTTAATTAACAAATTACTTTCATAATTACCTTTTGATTTTATATTGATTATTGTAAACTTATATTGGGCTTTTATTTTAGGTAAAACATTCCCAGCGGTTTAGTGCAAAACCATTAGAAGTATGGTGTATTGTTGGCAATGATGGTGATATACATACAGCACACTGTACATGTATGGCTGGTAATAGTGAAGCTTGCTGTTTTAAGTATGTTTTAGTATTGGTGCAATTGAAATTGTTTTAGAATTGAAATAAATTTGTATTACATATATTATTTGTAAGTAAATAAATGTAGTAGTTAAGGAGGAAAGCAAAGTTTAAGATTATACAAGTAGTGTGTGTGTATATATGTAACTCTGCAATTAAATTAGTGCTGTATTTTTTGTAAATAAATGTAGAATTAAGTTAGCCTTTTATTTATTGTAAGTTTTTTGTCGATGTTGTCTTGTGGAATTGTTTCTATGACCTTTGGAGTTTTATTTTCTAGTTTTTTTGTTTTGGAAAAAAGTAAACTGTTATACAAGAGTTTCATTTTTTTATTGTCTCTAAAATGTTATACATTTAATGCATTAGAAAAACAATTATTTTGACATGAGTACATTACAATACATATTTCTAGTTTTAACATGAGTAAAATCAATGAACGCCTCATTGTACAAATATGTTGATCTTATTGACAAAGATATGTAAAAATATATTATTATAATAACACTTAGTACATAAACGTTATACATATTATGAAGAGACAAGAATTATTACTTATTTAAGAACAAAGTATATAATCAAGGATTTAAATTTATAGTACAAAATATTCAATATTTGCTCAAAATAGGTAAATGCAGAAATTTTAAACCTGTACGCTAAATCTTATAATGCAAACCTATTCTTCAGAAGTTAATTAAAGCTGCTCAATGCTGTAGTGCTAGTTGTACAAACAAATGTTTCTACTCTCTTGAAAATGATCTTTACTATTTTACATTTAAACCCTGTATAATATTTCCACTTGCTATCATCGGATTCATCATCCATAAGTCCTAAAGGTGAATTTTCTACTTTCAACTCTAATGCTTGCATTTTTTTGGAACTAAATTCATTATGTTCTAATTTGACTGAAATTAGCCATTGTAAGATCTCCATACATTCAATTTGATTATCCTGCAACTGTTGAGGCATTTCATCAATATCCATGACCTGTTGACAAAGTAATTAATTATAACAATTTTCAGCAACTAATCAATACCTACATAATTTAAAATTGCTATCACTAAAAACTAACATTGTTTTTATCAAAACATACTCATATAGTATCTTTTATTGACCAGGACGGTCAGTTAAACATATCCCAATCAATTGTCATCAAGCTCTTAAGACAATTTACATAAAAAACGACTACTTTTAATTATTTTTTACCTTAATGTCAGCCAATTTTCTCCTTTTATCTCTGAGATTCTCTGTGTCAACATCTGCAACCCTTTTTTCTACTTTCTGTCTACGCATGTCCCATATGTTGAGATGGTACCCTGTCAGGGTGGTCTTTATCTTCCAGGGCAGCAAGTTTGTCTAAAATGAGTTAATACCTACTTGAGTACCTACAAACTATGTATACTAGGAGCTAAAAGAGTTGATATACTATTCAATATATGTAATATTTGATAAGAAGCCTACCTGTTTTAAAGTGTCTACTGCAAACTTTCTAGTGTTTCAATATTGATTCGGTCAGATCGTCTCTCTTTATTGCCGCAATCCAAACAGCCATGCGAAGTTTGGTCAACTCGTTTTTCTCATTGAAAACCTGTGTTTTGGCTCTGCGGGAACACGATAAAACGAAACTTCATCCCGATTAAAACTGCTTCCACAACCAAACACAGCACATATAAAGCATTTCACAATACAAACACTTCACTATTTAAAATCCACAATTTACTGCCAAAAAACAGAAAGAAAACCAAAGGATCAACAAAAACTCAAACACTCTACAGTAACTTTGTTGTTTGTTTGACCCCCGCCGCCATATTGAATTTATTTTTTGACACATCGTTGGATTGCCTTATACCTATGTTTATAGTGCCTTAGTTATGGTTCAAAATAGTTGGTCTTTGTGTATAATGTAAATGTATTTAAGACTAATTAGATAAGAATTTTAATAAGATCAATTTATGCAAATTATCAAGGAATCATAAAAAAAAACTTGCTTGCTACGTTTCTAAGGGGATTGAGGGAATTATTGATTGGAATGTCACAGAATTTTGAATTTAAAAAGTCATAAGAAAAATTGAGAAAAAGAGAATTGTATTGAATATTAAAAATAAGAAAAGATTATAAATTGAATATATGAATAATAATAAGTAAAAAGAAGTTGTTACGTTTATGGTTTTTTTAATTTTGATTAATGAGAAAAGTCATAAAAAGAAAATGAATTGGAATTAATATAAGTAAAATAAAACTAAAGTAATAAATAAATAGAAATAAATGGAATAATGGTATGGAAAAATCAAATAGAAAATCAAATGGAGAGATAGAAAGGATCAAATAATGGAAAATTTGCATAAATTGGAATTGTAGACTAAGATAAGCATAATTTATTAAGATAAGTATTTCTAATATAGTATATTATCAGCTGGTAGTATTTATATAATAGAAATAATTATTAAGGTTTTTTTAGAAAAAGTGGGCAAAATTTAATCTAAATTAAATAGTAATAAGTATCTGACGTAATGAATGTCATGAAATTTGTATTGTATGAATTTGTTATATTAAAAGTTAAAAATATTTATATATTAAACGTTGTTAAAAATGAAATGGACTTTTTAGTAAATGATAAGAGAGGAACCCAACCTGAGGAGTCTAAAAAGACAATTGTGTGAATATAGATAATCATAACAATATATATATATATATATATTGAGATGAAATATGATTCTATGATATATATAAATTTTAAAATAAAGTATAAAATGATTAAATAGAATTCTCTTGATCCCAGAAAAGAGTCAAAGTTTTGATACTTGTATAATTTAGTTCCATTTTCCAGTATGTTAAAGATTATTCTCTTCATTCCTAAAAAAAGGAAAGGAAAATTAAAATAAGAAAGTTGAATTAAAACTTAAATGGTAAAATACATGCGTTGATTTAAAATAATTAATTAATTGAACAAATAAAGGAATACTTACTTTTAGTAAACTGTGTATATATTTTCAATTCTAAATTTTCCATATTTATTATTTTCATAATATTCATATTTGTCATTAATAAAATCAATGAGTAAATGAGAAATTCTAAAAAAAAATTAAAATATATTAAAATATAATAGAAAATAAAACTTAGACATTTTGTTAGAAATCTAGTATGTAGAGATTATAATGTAGATTTGTAAAAAAATTTCTAAATCTAATATGTATGGTGGTAGAAATTGTTGAATAATTGAGATAAGTTATCTAGGTTGCTGATTTGTTTGATTTATATAGAATCAAGTTTGTTTTAAAAAAAGATTGATATGATTTAGGTTGTTAACGACATTTTTTGTTTTTTTGTTGATTTGTTCAATTATTTCTCTTTCCCTTGGTCTGTCGAAGTAGAAGGTTGGAATAAAAGTTATGGAGTTTTAAAATTGAGTTTTTTTTATAAATAATAAAGTCAAATAGAAGAATTTTATAAAAGATTGGTAAGCAGAAAGAGTATTTAAAGTTAATTTAAAAGATTTCAAAAAGACTATAAGAAGAGATATTGAATCAGAAATAAGATTTATCATTGTTAAGAAGATTATATTATCAAGTTAAGAAGAAAAGTATTTAAAGAAGTACTTACCAGTTATAATTGAAGCAGTTTTCCTCAAGAATTAAAAAAAATCCATCACTTATATGGTTGGAAAAGGATTTATATGGTACAAGATTTGATGAATTGGAGTAAAACGGTATTGTTATACAAAAATAAACATTTGTGAGTTTGATTTCCATTTGTATAAACTATTTTCACTTTCAATTTCATTTATAAAAGTATTTTGCACTTCATTAGATTTAAGAATAATAAGAATTTCTCACTTTCACTTTAATATATTGATTAAAACTAATAATTTTCACATATACAGTTCTTAAAATATTCATTTATAAAGTTTTAAGGTTAATTTCTGTTAAAAGATCAAGAATAGATACAATCATTAGAAATTGTTACCAGTGGCGTACCAAATAAAATATTAAAATTAAATAAAAATTAAAGTTAAATTCTATTTATCATAAAATTAAAACTTAAATTCCAATAAGTAAATTTTCTAAATATGGAACTCTGCTCTGTAGATGAGAGAAGATCGGGCAATATAAAATAAATAATTAGAATCTTATCTAGAGCTAATTATATTATTTAAAACAGCATATTAAAGGTTTAAATTTTTAATAAAAAAGGAAAAGTTTATTTTATGGCATATATACTTAGATAATATAAATACTTGGCAAGATATATATGTTATAATATATATATATATATATATATATATATATATATATATATATATATATAAACAAAGTGCCAAGAAAACGCGTATTAATATAAAAAAAGGATATATATATATATATATATATATTGAGATGATATATGAATATATGATATTGAAACATTTATGGGGGCTTTTTACACAATTTTATTTACAAAATTGTTAAGATACACTGAACTCTGCTGGATAACGTCTAACTACTTGACAATACAATGAACTCTTGTGAATACTTAAACTTGAACTGACGTTAACTGCCCATGCATCCCCTTATATACAATATTATTTAATCTAGTCAGTGTGTTTAGAAGTTTCTAGAATTTTCTAGAAACATTATTTAAAATGGTCAGTTGATTTTTTTACAAACTTCTAAAAATCAACTGTCAACAACAATCTTTCAAATTAAGGTCCCTTCCTTTACGGTTATCCCGTTACACTGCCCCCTCCTTAGATTCATTCCTCCTGGAATGTTATTTCCTACATCGGAATCCCGCACACTCCCTGAGCCAGCCAAACCACCTTCTTGGAGTTGCTGCGCATCTCCACTGTGGTTTCCCTGGTAAGGCGCCAAACGATCATGATGGACCACGACGGGTTTCCCTCTGGGAATTTTCACGATCCGATAAATGACATCGTTAATCTTCTTTTTGATGGTGTAAGGACCTTCCCAGTTCTTTTGTAATTTGGGACAAATACCTCGACGCCGCGGGGGTTATAGAGCCAGACTAAATCTCCAACTTGGTAACTCTTTTCCATTGTCCGTGTGTCATAGTACCTCTTCATCCGATCACTAGATAATTGTAGTTTTCCACGCACCAGGTTGTGTATATTCTCCATTCGATTCTGAAGGTCGGCGACATATTGTTCACGTGCCATTTCTTCATCAGGTTTACAACCAAACACCAAGTCACATGGTAGCCTCATTTCTCTACCGAACAGGACCTTCGCAGGCGTTTGGCCAGTTGATTCGTTGATGGCCGATCGAATTGCCATTAGAAATAGTGGAATATGTCGATCCCAATCCCTCTGACAATCTGACACCACTTTTGACAGATAGTTGGTTATAGTCCGGTTCATTCGTTCCACCATTCCATCAGACTAAGGGTGCATCGCTGTGGTTCTCGTTTTGTGGATGCCTAATCTTTGGCAAACTTCTTGAAACAGCTTGCTCTCAAAATTTCTTCCTTGGTCTGAATGTAATTCTAGTGGTACCCCAAATCGGCTTACGAATTCTTTAACCAATATATCTGCTAAAGTGATGGCTTCCTGATTGGGAACTGCATATGCTTCAACCCATTTAGTGAAGTAGTCCATTACAACAAAGATGTACTTGTTTCCTACATCGGTCTGTGGAAGTGGCCCCAATACATCTACTGCGATTCTTTCAAAAGGACTTCCAACCAGGTATTGCTGCATTTCCGCCTTCGGTTTTCGGTGCGGACCGTTACTGGCAGCACATGTAGTGCATTTACGACACCAATCTTTAACATCATTAGTGCAATTTACCCAGTAAAATCTATCTCGGATCTTTTGCAGCGTTTTCGTGATACCCAGATGTCCTCCAGAACTATCATTATGCATCTGTTTTAAAATTTCCGGTACAGCATTTCTTGGGACCACTATTTGTTTCCTTGTCTCTGTACCCTCGGAATTTTCTACAAGTCTTTTAACGAGCCCTCCGTCCAAAATTAAAGAGTTCCATTGGGACCAGTACGCTTTTAAAGCAGGAGAGGATGAGGATATCTCTCTCCACAACGGACGACGGTCCATTCCCGAATCTTTCTCAGAACGGGATCGTTTTCTTCTTGCTCCTCCAGCATAGAGAACTCGTCTTCTGGCACAACCTTAACTAAGGAAAGTTTTTCCTCGTTCTGCTCCATACGGGTACAATGGGGGCAATCAGGTCGACATGGTCTTCTGGAAAGTGCATCAGCATTACGATGTCTGGTTCCAGGTCTGTGCTCGATTTCAACATCATATTCCTGCAGTTTTTCGAGCCATCTTGCTATCTGTCCTTCTGGGTTCCTAAAGCTAAGTAGCCACTTTAAACTAGCATGGTCTGTTCTGATCAGGAATTTTCTGCCATACAGATATTTATAAAAGTGTTCGACGGATTTTACAACTGCTAACAGTTCCCTCCGAGTTACACAGTAGTTCTTTTCAGCTTTCGATAAAGTTTTGCTGAAGTAACCAACCACTCTTTCCTTACCGTCTTGTAGCTGTGACAAGACGGCTCCAATTCCCACATTGCTGGCGTCGGTGTCCAGAATAAGCTTACCATCAGGAAGTGGATAAGCAAGAACAGGTGCTGACGTAAGCTGTTTCTTCAATATTTCAAACGCCTTTTGACATTCCTGATCCCAACAGAAGGACTTATCTTGTTCTGTCAAACGTGTCAAGGGTTTGGCGATGTCTCCAAAATTCTTGACATATCGTCGGTAATAGGAACAAAGACCCAAGAAACTCCGGAGCTGATGTTTGTCGATAGGGATTGGCCATTCCTGAACGGCTTGTATCTTAGCGGGGTCAACAGCAACGCCATCCTTGCTTACGTTATGTCCTTAAAGGTCTTACCCATTATGATGATGTCGTCTAGATAAACTAGACAAGTTTCCCATGACAAACCCCGCAGGATGTTTTCCATTAGTCGTTCAAACGTCGCAGGAGCATTACAGAGGCCAAATGGAAGGACCGTGAATTGCCATAACCCTGATCCACTGGTAAAGGCAGTCTTTTCTTTGTCTGCAGGATTCATTTTAACTTGCCAGTATCCGCTTTTAAGGTCCAAGGTAGAAAACAGAGTAGAACCCGCCAAAGCGTCGAGGGCATCATCAATCCTTGGCAGAGGATAACTGTCCTTCTTAGTGACATCATTTAGCTTTCGATAGTCGACACAAAACCGCATTGATCCGTCTTTCTTTCTCACTAATACCACAGGGGAAGCCCACGGACTACTGGATGGTTCGACTATGCCATTTTGAATCATTTCTTTAAGGGCTCTGTCTGCTTCTTCCTTTTTAACTTGAGGCATCCTTCGGGGTACCTGTCGAATCGGACGTGCATCACCAGTGTCAATTCTATGTTGTACAACATCAGTTCTTCCCAGTTTACTTTTAGAACCAAATACAGGGTTATAACGGTAAAGTAGATCTCTTACCTGTTTCTTTTCTAATTTTGACAAAGAGGGGTCTAATTTTGTCATTAATTGTTCAATTTCGTTGGTCTCATCTGTTTCCGTAACATTTATCTTGTGAATTATGGCCATTACTGGTTCTAAACTTCCCATTTCCGTGTCCTTTCGGAGAAGAACTGGATGATCGTTCAAGTTGATAACTCGGATGGGTACCTCTTTGGCGGATCTAACAAGAGTCTTACCCACAAGGAGTCCTTTTTCCAATTCATGGTCATAGTTCTTCGGCTCTATCATGGCTAGGGCACCATCTGGCTCCAGTCCATCCAACCGCGCTGTGACGACACATTCGCAGCTTGCCGGAAGTTCGATATCATCGATTAGCTTAATCGAGGCATTGTCAACTTGTTTTCGGTGCAGGAATATTTCTTCATTACCAGTACGAAGGATACGTTGGCGAAGATCCAAATGAAAACCACAGTGGAGCATAACATCCATGCCCAGAACAACATCTTTATCAACGTCAGCCACCAGCACTGAGTGAACAAGAGAGGTTGAACCAAACTGTAGCGTCACCTGTATCTCACCGTAGACTCTAGCAGAATCTCCGGTAGCGGTACGCAGTCTCCAACTGGTAGGCAACATCTTATTTCGCATAATGATGGTTGGTCGGACGATAGTTTTTTTAGCTCCAGTGTCTACCAGCATGCTAATATTCTTCCCATCAAGGAGGCCATCTACATATAAGCTGTCCACGTGATGTCGCAGACTTGCCAATTTAATGGTGTGAGGGACTTCGGGAATGTTTGGGGTCGAAGAAGCCCTCCAGGAGTCGACCCGTTTAAAGTTTTCCTGCTGCTGGGGTACTTCAGCACGATATTTTTCTTTATGGGGGCAAGTATTTTTTATATGGCCTAGTTCTCCGCAGTTCCAGCATCTCACTGGGCGCCTTCTTTTTGGAGATAACTTCATAAACCTCTCTACTACCGCTTCAACGTCGCTAACGGAATGAACGGCATGGTCGTAGTTACCGGTGATTTCCCTTAGTCGAGCAACTCCACGTGAGGCCTCCGTCGCCGCTTCAAACTCCAGGGCAATGGTCAAGGCGTCCACAAGAGTCTTCGGCCGCGCCAACCGTACAGCGCGCTGCAACTCGACGTCTCGAAGACCATCGGTGAAGGTTTGGACTGCTAGGCACTCCAGGAAATCCTCCGCTGCATTTGAATACGCAAGTCGTACCATTCTTGCTACATCCGCCTCAAATTCCTGGATAGTTTCTCCATTTTTCTGTTTTCGGCTCTTTAACTGCATTCGGTACACCGGTTGTAGATGAGTTTGATCATAACGCATCTCTAGACGATTCACCAATAACTCGAAGTTGTCAGCTTCATCCGGAGTCGCAATGCTTTCTCCTGGGATGACAATCCATTAGCTCTGGCCGCTGCGTCGAATTGTTTCAGGTAATTTGGCCAGGAAGTGTTCCCGTCGAAGGTCGGGGGTTTCATCGTCGTTCGTACATGGGTCGTCTCCTCGTTTCTTTTTCGTTCGACGTCTGCGTGGCAGGTTTCCATCCTTCTTGCATCTCCGTCGCCGTGGTGGATGGTTTGGTTTCGGCGGCTAGCTTCCTGTTCTTGTTGAAGCTTCCTTATCTCGGACTGCATTTGCTGGTTGATCTGGTTTTGCTCGTCTCGCAAGTTGGACACTTGCTGATTTTGTTCGTCTCGCAAGCTGGACACTTGCTGATTTTGTTCGTCACGAAGAGTGTACATTTCGGAGCGCAAATGCGATATTTGCTGGGAGAAGGAACTGGATAACTCTTCTGGTAGGGTAGACATCCGTTGTGACAGCTGGGACATATCTTCGCGCTGGCTCTTCATCTGACTGGAAAGCTCCTCTTGCTGGCTCTTCATCTGACTGGATAGCTCCTCTTGCTGGTCCGTCATTCGCCCTGATAGCTCCTCGTGCAGCCGGGAAAGTTGTTGAGTTTGTTCTTCTTGTTGGCTCTTCATCTGACTGGATAATTGGGCCAGTTGTTGGGCTAGTTCAGACTTCGCTTTTTGATTTGGGTCTTCAAACTTCACAGCGTCAGGGTCTAAATTATTAGCTAGGTAGTATTCACGAAGCCTACCCAACAATACGGATTTGGTCCCAGTAGTTTCCAACTCCAATTCTTCGAGCTCTTTTCGGAGCTCAGCCACCAATAGTTCATTTATTTTCTTTCCAGGCATTCTTGTATCTTCACCCTACACCTGACACCAATTTGAAACACTTATGGGGGCTTTTTACACAATTTTATTTACAAAATTGTTAAGATACACTGAACTCTGCTGGATAACGTCTAACTACTTGACAATACAATGAACTCTTGTGAATACTTGAACTTGAACTGACGTTAAATGCCCATGCATCCCCTTATATACAACATTATTTAATCTAGTCAGTGTGTTTAGAAGTTTCTAGAATTTTCTAGAAACATTATTTAAAATGGTCAGTGGATTTTTTTACAAACTTCTAAAAATCAACTGTCAACAACAATCTTTCAAATTAAGGTCCCTTCCTTTACGGTTATCCCGTTACAATATATTAGGTGTTGGATTAAATATAACAATTATGGAGGTTAACGGAGAAACACGTGGCTCTAATACCCGTCAGAAATCTTAGTTTTCTAACTATCGGTTTGAACAAGTGATTGAATAAAGTGCACATCTGCAGTGAATAAACAAAACTACACACGTGAGTTATAATTTAAACTTTATTTTGCTTAAAATAATAGCTTAGTGGTATTAACTTTCAAATAGTTTACTAATCAGACTACCCTCTTGGGAGGGTCTCGCAACAATGGGGGACGATCCCCCAGATAAACCCGCTTCCTTCCTTGATTTCCTATCCCCTTCTTCTAAAAACTTAATTCTTACACTTCACCAAATCTCGCCATTACATAAAACAGAACTCGCAAAGCTAGAAGAAGAGCTAAACCAGGCCAAAACCGCATTTGCTAATGATGAACTCACTACAGCAGAGATAAATAAAATTAAATCAAAGATTAACTTAATCAAATCCAGGAACTTGACTTACGCGGATACGGATTTTGGACCCTTTCTCGTCATCATAGAAGCGAATAAACACGTTTCTCCGCTTCCTAGTATGCATCCAATGGACATAGGGAAAACTTTAAGGAAAATAGGAATAAATAACTTTAAAAATATACAGAAAAAAGGATTTAATCGGGTGGGAGCGACCTTCCCTACCTCTAAAGACGCTAATAATTTCCTGATTAACAAGGAGTTCCATAGATTAGGCTATCTAGCTTTCATACCGCAAAGATTGCTAACCTCAAGAGGGATAGTGAAAAATATAGGATTTTCGATAACTAACGAAGATATATCTCAAGAGGCCCACTTAAATCAAATCAAAGTATTAGATTCTAGAAGGTTAAATAGGAGAGTAACAAACCAGGATGGATCCATAAATTACACTCCCTCAATGACAATGCTCATCACATTTCAAGGTCGTCCTTGTCCCAAAGATCTTTTTATCTATGGTGTTCCAGTTAGAGTAGACCCATATATTGCTCCAGTAACTCAATGCAGAAACTGCCTACGATTCGGACATTCCGCAAATGTATGTCGCAGCCCCATGAGATGCCCAAGATGTGGTCTCAACCATACAAACGAATGTGACAACAACATCGAATGCTTTTATTGCAGTGGTCCACATGAAGCGACTGATCGAACCTGCAAAGAATTTGAAAGACAAAGAAACATCAACGAAGCTATGGCAAATCATGAATATTCATATTACGAAGCCTCTCTACTATTTCCTCCATTAAAAAATGGACCTAAAAAAGCTGTTTTCCAAACTAATGCCCAGTCATTCCCTACACTACCTGTTAATCAGACCAACACTTCCAATGAGTATCAGTCGAGAAGATTCTTCTCATATAGCCAAGCAGCCGCTACATCACCCAAACGCAAAAGAAATTCTGCGATACAAAAACCTCTTCAAAAAAACCTTCAAAAAGAAATATCCAACCTCTCACATTTACACAAGGAAGCGTTAATTTCCAGCAAAGATAGAGAATCGAGTTCAGGCTCGATTACTGACAACCCTTTATACCGCAAAAATCTGCAACTAAGCTCCCCTTTCTCTCAGCTTTCTTCCCAAGAATCTATCCAAGAAAATGATGTAGAAATGACCCCTTCCGATAACAATTCACCGTCTGATTCAATCTCATTCCCAATCACAAATCAACCATTCATCAAACAAAAACCCTCCCCGCCTCCTCCAGGCGGAGGATCGTCAAAATAACCTCTCCCTCAACCAATAGCCAGTCCGAGTGACCTTTTTGTACGAACATTCGACAGTTTAAATAATTATAAATACAACCTTAAAATTATCCAATGGAATATTCGAGGCTTCCGCACAAATAAAGAGGCTCTTATTCCTTTGATTCGAGAACAGAACGCAGACATAGTGTTACTAAACGAGGCATTCCTCGAACCACACATAAATTCTAAAATCAATTTCTTTTCATGCTACCGAGATGATCGCATAGACGGATACGGTGGTATCGCGACCTTTGTCAAAAATACAATCCCTTGCAAATTATACAAATCCGAGGTTGCACTTCCACAAGATGTGCAGGCTCTGGTATTGGAAACGGAATACATTTTTATTATTAATTGTTATATCCCTCCGGATAAAACGTTCCCGACTGGTGCTTTTAATCGTCTTCTTTCAAAGCTCAACAATAAACCCTTTCTGCTTATGGGAGATTTGAACGGACAAAATATTTCGTGGGGATCCGGCATGAATAACAATAATGGATGTCTCATATATGACTTCATTTCAAACAATAACTTCTGCTTTTTAAACGATGGGACCCCCACCAGAATAACTTCCCCAAATCAAAATAAGAGCTGTGTGGATTTAACTATATGTCCCCCTTCAATTGCAATAGACTGTCAATGGCGAGTTTTAGAGGAAAGTGGAACAAGCGACCATCTACCCACTATCTGCTTATATACCCCAAAACAAGGGGTCAATATTTTACCTCCTTCTTCACAAAACAAATTCATTTTTCGCAAAGCTGATTGGTTCCTGTATAGGAAGGCAATTAATAACATGAACCCCGAACACTGTGAATCTTACGTAGAGTTTATCAATATTATCAATAAGGCAGCTCATCTGTCTATTCCAACAAAAAATAATACTGCATACACATATAGACCATTTCACCCGTGGTGGGATCAATCATGCACGGAAATGGTGAAGAAGAAAAAAGCCGCATTCAAGCAGTACGTCCGATCTCCCAATCTTGACAACTTTATTAACTTTAAAAAAACTCGTGCATTAACTCGTCGCTTTCTAAGGTCCAAAAGAAAAGAAGGCTTTCACCAATTTACAGAGACCATAGGTCCTGAAATTCCTATCAAAAAAGTGTGGGATTCCATAAGAAGATTCTCCAGGGGAATACAGCCGGAGGATCATGCGAGAAACCCCCCCTTAGATAATCAAACATTCCTAAATATCTTAAACAATCTGGCTCAAATACCGGTAAATAGTAACCCTACTGTGGACCCTTTTCAACACTTCCACTCTCCATTATTTACCCTTGAGGAATTAAAATTTGCACTTTCAAATAAAAATACCTCTCCTGGTTTAGATTTGGTAACTTATTCCATGCTGCGTAATATGCCTCCCGAATGCTTCAAGGTCTTGCTTAAATTCTATAACAATTTTCTAAGAAATCCTAAGGGTATACCTGAGGAATGGAAAAACCATTTAATCCTTCCTATCCGGAAAAACTCAAATGATCCTTCGGATGTGTCCAGTTGGAGACCAATCAGTCTTTCTAGCTGCATAAGTAAAACTCTGGAAAATATGATTAAAAACAGAATAGATTGGTACATTGAAAACTCCACAAAACTTCATAGTTTTCAAAATGGCTTTCGAAAAGGAAAAGGAGTGTATGATAACCTCACTTTTATATACACAGAAATAAACAGCGCTTTCGCCAAAGGAAACAATTCCATCGCAGTGTTCCTCGACATAAAGGGAGCATACGATAATGTTCTTCTTCCTAACATTTATTCCTCTTTATGTTCCATGGGTCTACCGAAAGACATCTGTGACCTCACCTTCGAGCTCATTAATAATAGAAATATCTTCATCAAAGATCCATCTACAGGGCAACAATTTGGTCCAGGAGTATCCTGTAAGGGGGTACCTCAGGGCTCCCCACTAAGCCCCACATTGTTCAACATAGCCATCAATGGTATCAAAGATTTAGTACCTTCTTCGGTACAGATCAGTGGATACGCGGACGATCTTTTAATAATCTGCTCTCAGAATTCAATAGATAAGTCTATACGGATCATCAATAATTTTTTGGGCGTTTTACACAATTACTTAATTAGCATGGGGTTAGAACTAGCTCCCAACAAGTGCGGTGCCATCTTATTTAAAAGAGGTCCGAGACCGCATTTAAATTCTTCCATTAAAATTAATGGACAACAAGTGCCTTGGAAGTCCCATTTCAAATACCTCGGAGCCATACTCGACGAAAAAATGACCTGGAAATAACATGTTGATTATATCGCAAGCAAGGCTATTAAGGGGGTAAACTTACTCAGGTCTTTATGTGGTAAATGGTGGGGAAGTCATCCCCTTACTCTGATTAACGTTTACAAAGCTATAGTGGTTCCCCATTTTGATAACGCCTGCTTTCTCTATGGCAGCGCCTCGAAAGTACATCTAAAGAAACTTGACAGAATCCAGTTTCAAGCGATCCGTTGTATTTTCGGCTATCTAAAATCCACTCCTACTCACATCCTTTTGGCTGATTCCGGTATGCTACCTCTTTCTGTGCGTAGAGCAAATTTAACAGCCTCTCTCATTCTCAAAGCAATGGCGTACAAGGAGGTCATAGGCGAGAATATCCTTAAACTCTTCACAATTTGGTCGAGTGATCCTCTCGTCTGGAACAGGAGAAATACTCCTTTAATTATTTCAATATTTCAAGATTTATCAAAATATCTCCCATACATACATTCCTCCTCTAAACTGCCTTGTCATAACTACTCATTGCAGTCACAAATCACATCATTCGACTCCATAAATGTCAACATAGGGAAAGATGACATCGCCAGTGCCTTCCTCCTTGAAAAGTTAAATACAAAGTTCAAAGAATACACGATAGTATATACAGACGGCTCGAAAAACGATCACAGTGTTGGATTTGGCATCTTCTCTCCTGGTCTCATCCACTTGTGCGATAAACTACCGAGGTCATTCTCCATATTCTCCGCAGAAATGTACGTCATCTATATTGCCTTGGAAAAGATAGCGGAACTTAACCTAAAAAAAGTCCTAATCTTCTCAGACTCAAAAAGTGCTGTCACGCATCTTCAGAGAAGCACATACTCGGCCTCTTCTAGCAATATTTCCCTAAAAATAAAGGAATTATTCCTTAAACTAAAAACTCAAAATAAAGATATAAGGCTGGGTTGGATTCCGGGACATCGAGGCATTAAAGGGAACGAAAAGGCCGATGCATTGGCAAAAATAGGTCGAATGGTTCCGCGCAAGGTTTTTCCGTTCACGGACTATAGAGATATAATGAACTCCATCAAAGATTCAAACTGGGAAAGCTGGATTGAAGCCTTTAAAACCTTAAGTGAATCCAAAGGTGTCATCTATGGCCAATACATCACAAAGCCACATAAGCGGCCCTGGTTCAGAAACATTTCAAACTTAACGAGGAAAGAGATCACAATATTATCAAGAATGAGGTCTAATCACGCCCTAACCAAATCCTACCTCAAAAAAATTAAGATGGTAACAGAAGACAACTGCGAATGTGGACAAATAGAAGACCTCCAACATATTTTCCTCTCCTGCAACAAAAACAAAGATAAAACATCACAACTCCTCAACACCTTAAAATTTCCTAGTAACACTTTCGGTCCACTTTCCCTATATGATTTAATCTTTAAATACCCATCGAGGAACAATGTTAAATGCTTAGTGACCTTCATGGAAGACATTAATATAAAACTTTAAAGTAGTGTAGTGCATTGTAGTATAGACAATAGTAGATGTGATAATTTAGTTTAGTAGCTTTAGTGCAGTGCATACTTACAGCTTACAATCGCTTGGCCGCTTTTTTTAATTAGAATACATGTGTTCATCCTATTAATTGTTTTCTAGGAACATTTCCAGAACCCTTCAAACGGAAGATAACCCTAATGTTTACAATATATCAAAATTCAACTTAAATAAGGCCGAATAGCCTAGGTAGCTGAGGCCTCAAACAGAGAAGAAGAAGAAGAAGATAACAATTATGCATTTTCTTGAGACCAGGGCAGAGTGCAAAGCATTGGTACTTGGATAATTTATATTTCATCTTCAGAACATCAAAATTTATTATTTTCATTCCTATAAAAAGGAAAGACAGATAAGATTAAAATATTAAAGACAGATTTTGTTTAAAATAGTTAAATTATTTGAGTTTAATGTTGAGTATGTACTTACTTGAAAATTTATAATAGGCATATTTGTTTTCTTAAGATTAACTGGAAATGAGGAGTGCTGAAAATAAGCCTTTGTTAGATTATATTCAAGAATTGTGTAATTAGAATCTAGAATGAGTATTTTTTTTGTTTTATGATATTCAAGTTTGTTTGTTAAGGAATGTATTGGATTGTTAAGTTGTTAGTTGTCAGTTGTTTTTTTTTGTTTGGTAGTTAAAGGAAGTTTATTAAAAAGTTTGTAAGAGGGAGGACGTGAATAAAAAATTTCTGAAATTAAAACTGAATTTTTAAAGTATATATAAGGAAAATCAAGTATTGAAAGAAGTATAAATATAATAAGAACAAAGGAGAAGCAGAAGTCCGTGTTTGGTAACTGGAAGAGGGAAAATAAAGGTTTTTTTAGAAGATTGAATAACTAAAACGTATAAGCATCGATTAAAAAGAACCACATCATAGTAAATGGTATAAATTCTCATCTAAGGAAGAAATTGAATTCACTAAGGGTTAAAGAGTCTTTCGCGTTACCCCTTACCTGAGCCCAGTAGGGTGGTAATAAAAGAGTAATAAAAGAGACCTTTTCGCCTACCCTCACCGAATGTGGTTGTATGCATTCACGATTTTACAATCTATTGTTTATATTTAACAAATATATGTGTTTAATTTTTTATAAATAAAAATAAATAAATATCATAAACGTAAAGATTATTTTTTTCTGATTTCAACTATATATAATACTTACGCAAAATTTTATAGCTTACAGATTTGACACCAAAATATTTGAAATTACACTGAGAAACAAACCAGAGATAATCTCATAATGTGGTACAAAAATGCCCAATGATTATTAAATTTTAATCCAAGACATAATAATGTTTTTAAAATAATATATAAGTAATAGAATACCTTAATACTACAAAAATGCTTAATTATCAAATTAAAATCCAAAACATCAAGGGATAATCTCACAATGAGGTTTTAAAAATAAATAAACTTTAACAATTCCAATAACAATCAGATTAAAAGAGATTTACTCCTATTAAAATGTTATTGCATTACAAAACATCCTAATGTTTTTAACTTCCCGCTAAAAAAAATTAAAATTTTTTTTAAAATCGGGAAGTTATTGGTTTCACCCCGTTTTTCGAAAATCGAGTTTTCATCGGATCTCAACGTTTTGAGGTCTTAGGAACCTCCCCTGACTATTTTTACGAGGGTGTCTGTATGTCTGTATGTACGTGTGATGTGTGTGTGTGTGGATGTATGTAAACCTCTTATAACTTTTGAACGGCTTGACCGATCGGAATGAAATAAAAAGCATTCCAAAAAGTTCCATCTAACTTAGATTCCCTGTAAGTTTTAACCGATTCCAGCCAGTAGATTTCGAGAAATTTCAAAATAACCGAAAAAAACAATTGGTAAAAATGATGTTTTTTGGGCATATCTTTTTGGCTATTGCATCGATCAATTTCATAACCTAATCAGCTCTTAAGCTTAAAAAGCCACATCGAATGCCGTTTTGCAAATTAAAATCGGTTGATTTGTTCGTGAGATATCGTTGTCGAAAAATTTCAAAAAAAGTGTATTTTTTCAAGATTCAAGATTTTTTTTTCAGATTTTTTGACTAATCGATTTTGCACTCTAGTAACGTTTTTAGGTCTCAAAAAACTGCGTCGAATGCCATCTTGAACATTAAAATCGAATAACGCGCTTTTTAAATATTTCAAAAAAAGTCAAAAAAGTCAAAAACGTCAAAATACGTCACGTTACTATAGCTTTACGGTTAAAACTAGCGGGAAGTTGCAAGGATGACCTTTAAGGTCAACCTCTTTTCGAATTTTTTTAATATCAATTTGTATTGTTCGGTAGTAACAGAAAATATATAAAATGTTAGCCAGTATTCAAAAACAATTTTTTGTGTCTTGTTTTACGCACGGTATACATCATCCTATTGATTGTTCGGTAGTGATAAAAAATATGTAAAGTGTTTGTGTAAAGTATACATCATAATAATCTTATGATGGAATTCCTCCGCAGTTCTACACCTTTTAAGGATCACATAAAGGAATTGGGTTTGGTAAATTTTTTGATGGTACACGAATCCAACTTGGCCAACAAAAAAGACAAGGAAAAGAACCAAGTTATCGGTGTCGCAGACGGAACTGTTGTACTGAAACGTCCTGTTGGACATATTCGTTTCTAGATTTTTCGACACAGAAACAGAAACGCTATCACACTAGAGCGTGTTATTCAGGATGATGTTTTGCCCGGATCCATTGTAATGACTGACTCGTGGAGAGGATATACCTACTGGTTTAAACCACCTAGGATACCATCACTATCAAGTCAATTACCAACGACATTTTGTGAATCCAAACAATCGACGTATCAACTAGATAATTAAAGTTTAATCTATTATTAAATCGTATTAATCTATAAAAATCCCTTTACCTGAACATACTTTAATTATCTCCGATATATTCGGTGCGAATACGTCGATTGTTTGGATCGACAGTGTCGTTGGTAATTGACTTGATAGTGATGGTATCCTAGGTGGTTTAAACCAGTAGGTATATCCTCTAAACGAGTCAGTCATTACAATGGATCCGGGCAAAACATTTTCCTGAATAACACTCTCTAGTGTGATAGCGTTTCTGTTAAGAACAAACTATAGGAAGTGTCGAAAAATCTAGAAACGAATATGCCCAACAGGACGTTTTAGTAGAACAGTTCCGTCTGCGACACCGATAACTTGGTTCTTTTCCTTGTCTTTTTTGTTGGCCAAGTTGGATTCGTGTACCATCAAAAAATTTACCAAACCCAATTCCTTTATGTGATCCTTAAAAGGTGTAGAACTGCGAAGGAATTCCATCATAAGATTATTATGATGTATACTTTACACAAACACTTTACATATTTTTTATCACTACCGAACAATCAATAGGATGATGTATACCGTGCGTAAAACCAGACTGGCTAACATTTTATATATTTTCTGTTATTACCGAACAATACAAATTGATATTAAAAAAACATTAGGATGTTTTGTAATGCAATAACATTTTAACAGGGGTAAATCTCTTTCAATCTGATTGTTATTGGAATTGTTAAAGTTTATTTATTTTCAAAACCTCATTGTGAGATTATCCCTTGCTGTTTTGGATTTAAATTTGATAATTAAGCATTTTTGTAGTATTAAGATATTCTATTACTTATATATTATTTTAAAAACATTATTATGTCTTGGATTTAAATTTAATAATCATTGGGCATTTTTGTACCACATTATGAGATTATCTCTGGTTTGTTTCTCAGTGTAATTTAAAATATTTTGCTGTCAAATCTGTCAACTATAAAAATTTTGCGTAAGTATTATACAGGGTGTCCCAGAATTAACTACGGAAACTTCGTATACGTATTCCTTGATGACAAATAAGTAGGGTCTTTCCTATAAAAAAAAAATTTTTAGAGACTCCTGTCAGAGTTATAACCCTTTAACTCTTTAAATGGTAAATTGTGCGCTACTTGATCGCGATACACAATACTCAATTGACATGGTCCTACATTTTATTTTTTTACTCCAAACCGAAACGATTTCGCAAAAAACGACAAGGAACAAAAAAGTTTCTAAATAATCAAAACTTCCTAAAATAATTTTTTGTTATTGCAAATATTAATTGCTAAGAAAGTTACAAAAAAAATATTAAGAGGGGTTCCTTGATTTGCACCCTTAGAATGTGGTAGGGCAGGTGAAAAGTGGCAGGAGAAATGCGTCTTTATAAAAATGATGTTCACCCAAATTTTTAATTTTTTATCTTGGACCAATCAGAAGATATTAAATTAAAACAGTATTTTACCACCCCTCTTTAAAGGGTTATAACTCTGACAGGAGTCTCTAAAAAAATTTTTCTTATAGGAAAGACCCTACTTATTTTTCATCAAGGAATACGTATACGAAGTTTCCGTAGTTAATTCTGGGACACCCTGTATATAGTTGAAATCAGAAAAAAAATTATCTTTACTTTTCTGATATTTATTTATTTCTATTTATAAAAAATTAAACACATATATTTGTTAAATATAAACAATAGATTGTAACATCGTGAATGCATACAACCACATGCGGTGAGGGTAGGCGAAAAGGTCTCTTTTATTACCCTTTTATTAGCACCCTACTGGGCGCAAGTAAGGGGTGACGCGAAAGACTCTTTAACCTCACTAAGTACTTACCAGTGAATAAATGATAGTGAATTTTTCCCAGCATTGACGCAGAATCAACATTTGGATGGTTATTCGCAGTTTCATGGGTACAAGGACTGGTCTTACATTTTGAAGAGGTTTGGATCTGTTTTGTGATATACAATATAATAAACTGTTTTTTATTTATGCATTTAAATATTATTTAATTTTAATTTATTATTTTGTGCGTATACCAACTGGTAGCGTAAAAAGCATTTATGGCGGCATAGTGACAAGGTAAGTGCTAGTAGTTTTAGTTAAACAAAAATGTAAAGTAGTAAGCATAAAAAGAATGTAAAGGTATAGTGAATAGTTTTAAACATGGCGCGCTGATGTCAGATTTTGTTTCCAACTTTATATTAGGCATCAACACATCTGTTCTGAACTTAGTTGGCACCTCAATATACCTATATTTTTACTTAATTTTTGTTTAAACAATTTGATTATCCGTCAATGTCCGATTAATATTTTTATTTGTCCTATTGTTTTTCTATTTTTAATAATTTTTGTTAGTTCGTAATTATTACTGCGCATGCGCAAAGTTATATGACTATAAGAGAGTTTATTTAATTATACCTAATTATACTTATTACTTTAACTGAGTCGATGTTTCACTGTGGTGACATATGAAAGTTGACAAAAAAATAATCGTTTTTTTTTAGTGTTTCGATTATTGTTATTAGATTCTTGTCAGTTTTTTTTGTGTTTCAAACAAGATTATTTTACTTTTCTCAAAAAACGGACAATCTAATTGTTTAAACAAAAACAAAAAAAAATATTTTGAGGTTCAGAGAAGTTCTATTTTGGTTTTGTGATTGACATTGGACAGAAAATGTTTGATCTATGTTCATAGTGCCTTAGTCTCGGTAAGGCACTATAAACATAGGCTCCCTTAAGTTGGCGTGGAAAAATTAATTTTTTGCAATTTTTTTGGCTATATCAACTGTTCGTTAACTGTTCTACATTGTTCTATCAAAAAAATTTTTTGTTCCGTTATTAGTTTTTTTTCTTTTTAATTTTCAAAAATTAACTCTCCAGTTGGCACTAAATATAGATATTTCCACTTTTATTTTAATATGTTATGACTATTTGTTCATTGTTCTATAAAAAAAGCATTTTTTCGTTCTTCGTTGTCCTGTAATTTAATTCAAAAATTTTAATATACGCCGAATAATTTTCACTGCGCATGCGCAAGATAACGTGTGGAAAATAGATTTCCCCCACTCGTAAGATTTAAATTCAAAAATCTAATTATAAAAGTGATATCGCAATTAATGATTTTGGTGAAAATCGACAAAGAGTACAAACAATCAAAAACTATTCTAGGAAAAAATGTAAGTTTGTATATTTTTTTTTTATATTTACATAATTAATTTTTCCTCATGCACATAATTTAAAATTTAAATAAAAACATTTTAGAAATATGTATAAACTCTTGACATAAAATTATAAGTAATGATGGTTAAGTTTCGTTAATAGATGGGTCCAACTATTTTTTTGAAATTTTAAAGAAAAACAAAAATTTGGAAAAATTTTCATAAAGATTTTTGACTTATATTTGGCTAAATTGTGATTTACAGTAGTTTATACGATTTTCATAAAAAACAAACAGCTATTATACTTAAAATTACAATATAAGATTTCACTATTTAACCATTTTGTAACCACTTAATTTTTGATTAAATTAATTTGACGTTTTCTGCAACGTTCATGCTGCTTTTTTTAATTTTAAATAAAGTTTTCTACATTTTAAAAGCAATGATATAAAAAATGAACAAATTATTTATTTAACAAAATGAATTTAAATGAAATGGGATGAATTGGCAAAAAGAGATCGCGATGCATCGGTTTTAAGGTTCCCATGGTTGGTTTGAAAGTTACTGGTTTGATTCTATTTGGTAATTTTTAATATTTTATGTATACAGGGTTATTCACGGTATACGACACGGAATATTGTGCCTAAACTAAAAGATATTAAAAAAGTTTATAATTTGGGATGAATAAAGTCTTATTAGGGGTACATTTTAAAATTAGTTTCATAATATACAGGGTGTCCCAAAATTGCAAAACATATCAAACTTATAATTTTTTAAATAGAACATCCTATATATTATTTCAATTTTGGCTTCTACGACCTAAAAAAAGGTAAGTTTAATAAGAGTTTCCTATACCTAAACCTTGAAGTTTTCGAAATATTTTGATTTTTGTGAAAATTACGAAAAAATTTTAATGTCAAATGTCTTGGAAAGTATTTCCCCCTTTTTCACCACATTCACACTGGTTGTTGTCAATTGATTATAATTTAAGTTCTATTTATCAAAATTAAAAAAAAACATATAGGGCCTTCAAATATTTATATTAAATTATTACGGATTTTGACAAGCGATAACTTGTTTAATTTAAATGGAACACGCTGTATTTTATATCACCAATGGATTTGAAAATGGATTCTCTTTTGTACTATATTAGGTCTTCCTATACCTAACTCTTCACATTCTCATGAAAAATGGCAATTTCGGAAATGCAGAAGATTCTTTACTTAGTTCGATATTCATAGAGTAGGCTATGGAAAAAGCTTGCTAGTCGACAGCACACGACAACGGCCAACCCGTGAATTTAAATCTAATAGTATTTTATTAACAAATCACAATTAATATCTTCCGTAATTTACTAAGATTTAAAACAAAAACTAACCGGGGAAAAAATGCAGAATGATGAATATTGAAAAAATAATTACAATAAGTGCTCAAAATGATGACCATTTGACTGTAAACACAAACGTACACTCTTTTCAAAGTTTTTACCCACGTTCACTAACACTTCTGGGCTAACGCTACGAAAAGCTTCTCTAATACGCTCTTTCATATTTTCTGGTGTTGTCGGAGGTGATTTGAAAACATTATCCTTAACGTATCCCCACAAAAAAAACGCCCGGCTTGATCAAATCAGGGGATCTTGGAGGCCACTCTGTAGGTCCATTTCTTCCTATCCAACGATTTCGAAAATGGGTATTAAAAAATTGCCGAACCTCGTGAAAAAAATGAGGTGGTGCACCATCCATTGGAAGCCACATAATTCTTCTTATCTCCAAGGGAATATCTTCCAATAAAAGCGGGAACTCATTTTCGAGGAAGTTCAGAAATGTTATTCCATTTAAATTTTCATCAAAAAAATAAGGGCCAATTACATATAGACCCATCACTCCACCCCATACATTAATAGACCACCTGTGCTGGTTTTTTATTATTCTAAACTGTTCCTGATTGGAATCGGAGTAATAATGGAAATTGTGTCTGTTGAAGGATCCATTATTGTTAAAATTACATTCATCACTAAACAGTACATGATCAAAATAAAAACTTAAAAAAAAATTAAACCTCCTTCAAAAAAATACACTTAAAAGCCAGAAATAAAATCTCTATTTTTTAAAAAAATTGAAAACAACTAGGCATCTGATTTCGATTTCCCTGAAGTCGGCTCCAATGGCAAATTACCCTCTATTTAAATATTGGCTATTAAATCTAGATTTTGAATGTTAGGAACTCAAATCTTTAACAAAGATATAAACCATTGGAGCCGACTTTAGGGAAATCCAAATCAGATGCCTAGTTGTTTTCAATTTTTTTAAAAAATAGAGATTTTATTTCTGGCTTTTAAGTGTATTTTGGTGAAGGAGGTTTAATTTTTTTTAAAAAAGTTTTTATTTTATCATTTTTAGTTGCTATTTGATTCATGATGTACTACTTTTAAAACCTTTCAAATACCGTGCAAGAGTTACTGAGTTCAATCCCCAACAATCCCGAAATGTACCAATGTGACTTTTTGGAGACATAACTAAATTGTCTAACACCTAGAAACACGAAGAACGTACGGGAAAGGAATACATCGTGATGAAACGTGGATTTAATTGTCTGAAATCACCAACACGCAGTGAGCAAGAGAATTAGTTAAATGCTCATTCCTTCTCCTTATGGGAAGAGGTCTTTGGCTTAAGAGTGGGGCAGTAACGGGCTACTTATTAGGTTTTTATGTTATACATCGTTATTAACATATTAACTTAACTGCAGAGCTTATTTTATTAATTTTTGTGGTGTTTCTTGGAATATCTTCCACATTGATGACCAGACCTTAATCAAATTTCTATGGGATCACACGGACACTCTATTCTTTTGAATGCAAAACGATTTTTTTTAAATCGGATGATAAATACCGGAGATATTCGGTAACAGAAAAAAACTATGGTCGAATTAAGAACACTCTCCTTTTTTGAAGTCGGTTTAGGTACGGACTGATTATTATGTTTTTATTTTATACTTCATTATTAACATATTAACTTAACTGCAGAGATTATTTTATTCATTTTTGTGGTGTTTCTTGGAATATCTTCCACATTGATGATCAGACCCTAATCAAATTTCTATAGGACCACACGGACACTCGACTCTTTTAAATGCAAAAAGATTTTTTCAAATCGGGTTATAAATACCGGAGATATTCAGTAACATGTATAAAAAATATGGTCAAACTGAGGCTCTTCTCCTTATTTCCTGGAATATCTTTCACACTGATGACCAGACCTTAACCAAATTTCTATGGGACCAGACGGACACTCTACTCTATTGAATGCAAAAAGGTTTTTTGTGTTAAAGTAATCTAGATTATGCGTAGTGTTTATAGTAATGTCAGATGTCATAAAAATTAATTAGAATGTCTTTGCCTTTTGTATATTTGATGTATTAGTTTGTTGAACCAAGTTGTTCTTCTTTGATGTTAAAATAAACTATTAAAAGCATTAAAAGGATCATTGAACTACATTTAATAGGTTATGTGACCAGTCGTTTTTGTGTTCGCACTAGAAGATTAATATTTTTTATTTGCCGGTAAATGTGAAGTGTTGCTAAGTCATGGAATTAGCAAGGCATATTAAACCGCTAACTGGTGAGATAGATTGGCCAGTTTGGAAACGAAAAATTCGAGATTTATTAGATTATTATGAAGGAGCTTTAGATGTAATAGATGGTAAATTAGTAAAACCAGTTCCACTACAAAATGGTGCTTCTAAAGACGAGACAAAAGAGTATAAAACTAATTCAGAACTTTATAGAAAAGCAAATAGTTATGCGAAGTCAATGATTACAAGTACAATTTCTGATGCAGTATATCAGAAAATTATGGATAAAGTAACTGCTCAAGAAGCTTGGGAAGCTTTAAGAAGTCATTTTGAAGCAACGTCGCAGGATCAGCTCTTCAAGGTTTGTGCTGATTTCTTTGCCTTTACTTGGTCGTCAAATGAAGATGTTTCGACACACATTGCTAAGTTACGAACTCTTTGGAATGAATTAAATAATGGTTTGAAGACCAAAAATGAAAATACATTACCAGATTTAATATTAGTATGTAAAGTCTTGCATGTTTTACCAAGTAGTTTTGAGAATTTTAAGTCGAGCTGGATGTTATTTTCAAAAGATGAAACTAGAACATTTGATGAGTTATGTATGCAGCTTACAGTGTATGAAAGAAATAAGAGTTCAGCTCAGCAAAACAGTAGTGAGTGTAAAGATCAAGAAGCTTTGTTTACGAAATCGAATCGAAAAAAGAGTAATTTTAAGAAATCTAAAAACTATAATTCAGAGACAAACAAATCAGATAATAATTGTAATTATTGTCACAAACAAGGTCATTGGGTACGTCAATGTAGAAAGTGGATTGCAGATGGTCGTCCAGCTAAGAATGTTGCTAACAGTAGTGCTCAGGGCAATTCAGTAAATAAATTAGCTTTAGTTTCTATTCATAATTCAGTTTTAGCTGCTGAAACAGATGTGGATGATTGGTGGATAGATAATGGAGCCACTAGACATGTAACAAATCGTTCAGATTGGTTTTGTTCATTCAGTAAATTTAAATATCCACATAGTATTAAAGCTGCTGGAGATGAACGCTTAAGTGCAGTTGGAAGTGGAAATATTGAAATTGATTCCAATGTAGATGGTCAGAATAATCGTTTACAGCTTAGAGATGTTTGGCTAGTACCAAAAATAGCTAGAAATTTGTTTTCGCCATTAGCAGCTCATGATAAACATCAGAACAGTAAGTTTGAATCAAATGTAACATCATGCTCATTTGTAGTCAATGGTAAACCTGTAATACAAGGAACTCGTAAAAGAAATGGTACGTTATACAAAGCAAACATTCAGACTGTTAGTTCCAATGGCAGTTCTTATGGTCCTTCAGTAAATTTTGTAGAATCAAGTAACTTACTTCAACTCTATCACGAGAGATGGGGCCACCAAGATAGACGTTACGTAAAAGAAAAGTTAAAGTCTGAATTCGATATTACAGTTAAGTTAAATAACAAGCTTTGTGAACCATGTATTTATGGTAAGGCACATCGTTTATCATTTGGAACAAGAAGAAAAGTTTCAAAGCCTGGTGAATTGATTTCTACTGATGTATGCGGTCCTTTTCATGAGTCTTTCCAGAAAAAGCGTTATTTAGTTGTATTCAAAGATCACTACACAAAATATCGATATAGTTTTGTTATAAAAGAGAAATCAGAGGTTAAAATAGTCTTAGGTGTTGGTTCATGCAGAAAAACAGGAACACAACATAAAAGAAATTCTCAGTGATAATGGTGGAGAATTTAATAATGATGTAGTTCGAAAAATTTTAAATGATAGGGGCATTACTCAGAGGTTAACTGCACCCTACACTCCTGAACAAAATGGCGGTAGTGAACGTGAGAATCGTACAATAGTAGAGATGGCTAGAACATTTATGTACTCAAATGATAGTGTACAATTTCCACAGTCAATTTGGGCAGAACTAGTTACCACCGCAGTATACATTCTAAATCGGACTGGAAAATCATCAGTGGTTGGAGCAAGTCCATATGAACTTTGGTTTGGGAAGAAACCAAGAATTAATCATTTACGTATTATAAGCTCAGAATGTTTTGTGCATATTCCAAAACAAAGAAGAAGTAAAATGGACAAAAAGGCACAAAAAGGTTTTCTTGTTGGATATGATGGAGATGAAAGATATCGGATTTACATTCCTAATCAAAAGCGTATTGTATTGTCCAGAGATGTTGTCTTTCAAGAAAATCCTAAGGACTGTGAAAGTAAGATTAAAATATTTTTTGATAAAAATTCATCTGCAGAAATTCCAGATAATATAGACACAAAGAATGAATTAGATTCAGATGATGAGAATTCGTTGAATGAAAATGATGAAAGTAAATATCAATCAGAAAATGAAGAAAATTTAGAAAATGAAAGTAATGAAAGAGAAAGTGAAAGAAAGCTTAGAGACAAAGATAAAATCAAACCATCAAAATATTACGATGATTTTATTTGTACGATGACAACAGAAGAAGAACCTAATACGTATCAAGAAGCTATTCAGAGTTCAGATAATATATCCTGGCAAAGAGCTATGGATAATGAAATGGCTTCTCTACAAGAAAATCATACATTTGAATTGGTTGAGAAACCACAAGGTGCAAAAGTTATCCCTTGCAAGTGGGTTTATCGCTTGAAGTTAAATCCAAATGGTTCAATTTCTAAATATAAGGCAAGAGTTGTAGCAAAAGGCTATGATCAACAGAAAGGTATTGATTATACAAATACTTTTAGTCCAGTTGCTAAGCTACAAACCATTCGTCTGTTACTTGGAGTTGCTGCTACAACAAAGATGCATTTAGTTCAATTTGATGTATCAACCGCATTCCTATATGGTAAGCTAGATGAAACCATTTTTATGCAGCAGCCAGAAGGCTATGATGATAGCTCAGGTAGAGTTTGGAAACTTTCAAGAAGTCTCTATGGACTTAAGCAGGCACCTCGGTGTTGAAATAGGCGAATTGGTACGTTTTTAAAATCATTAAAATTTAAAGTCAGTGAAGAAGACCCTTGTATGTTTATAAGAGAAGAAAATGGTGTTAAAACAATCCTTGTTTTGTATGTAGATGATGGTATTATAGCATCTACAAGTCATACAGAGCTTGAAGAATTTTTAAATAAGTTAAAGACTGAGTTTAAAATTGTATCAGATGATGCAAAATATTTTCTTGGCCTAGAAATAGATAAACAGCCAAATGGAGATATTAAAGTTTGCCAAAAATCTTATGCTCAAAGAATACTGGAAAAATTTAATTTTATTGGTTGCAAGCCAGTTAAAACACCAATATTAAATTCCGAACCAGGGAAAGCAGCAGAAGGGGAGCAAAGTTATCCTTACAGACAGGCAGTTGGATCGTTGATGTATTTGATGTTGGGTTCCAGACCTGATTTGGCATTTGCTGTTGGAGTTCTATCAAGATCATTAGAAAATCCTACTTCTACAGATATTGGTAGACTTAAACGAGTTTTTAGATATATTTCAGGTACCACAGATTTCGGGCTGGTGTATCGACATGATGCAGAAAAGGGTGTTCTAACTTGTTATTCAGATGCTGATTTTGGTGGATGTGCTCAGACGGGCAGATCAACAACGGGAGTTTTGGTATCTTACGCGGGAGCAGCAGTTTCATGGCTGAGTCAACGTCAAGGATCAGTTACAGACTCTACAACTGAAGCAGAAATAGTTGCAGCCAGTGAAGCATCGAAAGAAATAATATGGTTGAGTCGTTTATTAAGTCAAATGAGTGAGTTAAAAGAAATTCCTATTTTACAAATTGATAATGCAGCAGCTGTTAGATTAGCTGAAAATCCAGAAAATCACCGTAGAACAAAGCATATTCAGAGAAAACATTTCTTTATTAGAGAACATGTCACAGAAGGAAGAATTGGATTAGAGCAAGTTCCCTCAGAAGATCAAGCTGCAGATATAATGACCAAACCATTGCCAGCACCACGTTTCAGTGTTTTGTGTTCAAAAATGGGACTTTTATAAAGTTTAAATTTCGACATTACAAACAAGGGAAAGTGTTAAAGTAATCTAGATTATGCGTAGTGTTTATAGTAATGTCAGATGTCATAAAAATTAATTAGAATGTCTTTGCCTTTTGTATATTTGATGTATTAGTTTGTTGAACCAAGTTGTTCTTCTTTGATGTTAAAATAAACTATTAAAAGCATTAAAAGGATCATTGAACTACATTTAATATTAAATCGGATTATAAATACCGGAGATATTCGTTAACATATATGAAAAAATATGGTCAAACTAAGACCCTACTCCTTATTTCCTGGAATATCTTTCACACTGATGACCAGACCTTAACCAAATTTCTGTGGGACCAATGGGACACTCTACTCTTTTGAATGCAAAAAGATTTTTTTAAATCGGATGATAAATACCGGAGATATTCGGTAACATCCATAAAAAAAAATAAAAAAAATATGGTCGAATTGATAACCTTCTCCTTTTTTGAAGTCGGTTAAAAAGTGTTCACTTTCTGCCACTTTATCTAATACCCACATACAGAATTGGACTCTTTTATCAAAATCGTTTTCGGAAAGTTCTTGATGACGCTGAATCTTATAGGAATGGTAATTATGCATATCAAGTACCCTAGAAACACTTGCCTGGCTAATATTGTTATTCTGAGCAATTTGGTTTTGTCCGATATGAGGATTTTCGACTACTGCAGCGATCACGGCAAATTTAATATCTTCATTTTTGATAACGAGTTTTCTTAAAGGGACTTTCCCATACTCGACACTACCAGTTTCTTTGAATTGGATTAATAATCTTTCGAAAGCAGCCTTATGTGGATGATTTCTGTCAGGAAACCTTTCAGCATAGACGCGGGATGGCAATAAGCTGTTTTGGAGACATTCACCAAGAATAAATATCATGTCAATGCGTTCTGCTCTAGGGTAAACTTTCATTGTAAATTATTGGAACAGGAAAAGGAAAAAATTCTCTGCTTTTGTCATTTTTGTTGCTTATATTCACTCCTGGGTTAATAACATTTTCCGTGTTTCCAAAAGTATAAGTTTTGCCGTTTGAGCAGTTATTTATTATCAAGTCCTCATTTTCTGGCTTTCTGTCCCTTATCATTACCATACCCAGATAACAATATAAACTTGTTTCAGACTTGCAATAAGTTTGATACATCAAAAAAGAAGGCTTGCTTCAAGTTTGCCGTGGCAACTTCACAAACTTGCAGCAAGTTTAAATCAAACTTTCTAGTTTCAGTGTGACAAACTTGCATGCAAGTTTGTTTTACAAAGATTACAACAACTTTGTTATGGCAAACTTGTCCTAACCTTGTTACGGCAAACTTGCCCTAACCTTGTTACGGAAATATTATTTTTTATCCAGGCTGTTCAGTTCGAAACCACATCAGAATAAAACCAATTTATAATCATATAACTTATTTATTAATCACTTTAGTCATCAGTAATAAATCAAAACGTTAGTTGAAGTATCAAATTAAAATTATTGTCTAGAACTATTCGTCGTTGGCATTAGCATCCAGATTATATTCGCTAGTTTCAGATTCCGATGCTTTTGTTTGTCTAACAGCTCTGAAACAAACAAAGAAATTGTTATAAACTCTTAAAACTAAAGGAGTTAATGTTCAAGTTATGGAGCGTTCCTCCATAGTTCAAGTAAATACCTATCTGTGCATCATTACTGTGACAAAAAAATTTTGAGGTTATACAACTTGAGACATTGTATTATCATGGTTTGGTGATGACTATATACCTATTTTAATTAAAAGATTTTTCACGGATATACATCGCAATTTTTAATTATATTTGATCCTGACATTTCGGAGTCTTTGCAAAACCGCGATGTGTATACGTGAAATATCTTCTAATTTAAACAAGATACATTAATTAAAATCCCATATGGCTGTGAATATCAATAACCAGGGACTTTTTATTTTTAATAGTGAATGTGTGAACACAGCAAGAAACTACAAAAAATATATAATAAACTTACCTCAACTACTTGAAAGCAAAAAAGACGCTATCCACAAGCACAAACTAATCGGGTTTAAGCTGAACATTGTTAATTGTAGAAGTTTCAGCTTAGTAGGTAGTAATTAACACACCAATAAGACATCATAATCGTTACAATCTAAGTTAAAAAACTAGAAGTATATGTTCCAACCGCGTCACGTTAGTCAACTCAGTAATGTTCAGTCAGCAGCAGCATGTCAAGTTCAGTTAGCAGATGGCGCCCGCGTCATTTGCGCGCTTGGGTGCAGTGATAACGTTGCAGCAATGTTGCTACATACTTGACCTATTATCTTTGTCATAACAATATTCGAGCAATATTGTCGCAAACTTGAAAGTTCATATTTAACTTAACAATATTACAGAGATTTTGTCACAAACTTGTCTCGTCATATTTGACACAGCAATTAAGAAGCAAAGAAAAATCAAACTTGCCCCAAGTTTGCATGCTATCTGGGTATACTTCGTTTTCTGTCCGTTAATTTCTAACCCCCTTTTTTTCAGCAGTTTCCAACCTCTTGATTATGTTTTTTAATTCTTGTTTTGTTCTAGCTATTAGTACAATGTCGTCGGCATATTTTAGACACTGATGTTTGAGGTTATGTATTATATGAACATTATTTTCACTTAGAATATTTTCCAGTAAAATATTTAAAAGTGTTGTGAATAGAGGGTCCTAGTGCCTCACTCCTCTGTTTGTTATAAAAGCCGCAGAGTTCTGCTCTTTTACGCGCACCCTATGTTCAATATTTTCCAGGATCATTTTTGTCAGTCTTATCAGCTTACATAAAATACCTAGGTTCTTCATTGCTTTATAGATTTCAGATTTGTGTATTCTGTCATAAGCCTGTTTGAAATCAATGAATAGGGCTAAAGTAAACTCGTAACTGCTATATGAAGCACATGTTTTAGGGCAGTAACAGATTGGCATTTGCGAAAACCTGCTTGGTAGTCGCCAATTTCTGTTCCTTCGTATTTATTTATTTTTATCAGATTTGCAAAGAATTTTACAGTACATCAACTAGAGCAATTATTGTAGTTTGTAATGTCCCCCTTTTTTTAGGATAGCTACCAATATTAATAAAGAAGAAAAATAAGTAATAATGTAACAGAAAACTGTAGAAATAGAAGAAGAGCCGATCAAACCGATAATTTTTTTTTATAAGTAATTTGAATTTAATAAAATATTTAAAGCCAAAACACAATAATTATTATATAATAGAAAATATAAGAAATTAAAACGATATGTATATATATGAGAGAATTTTTTATTTTTATTACTGTTTTTTTCTTTAAATATCTATATTTATATATAACAAATCGTACGCTCTTTAATGGTAAGATAGAATTACTGCCATTATTATATAAATATACAAAAGTTACTTGGAGTTAAGTTAGATTGGTAGGTTACGTCTTTTACTTCTTAAAATCATATATTCTTTTTGTATGATACTTTGAACAAAATAGTTTTTTTTGTGAAATTTTATAAAAAAAAGATTTAATTCTAGTTTTTATTATATTTTTGATATTCTGGTAACATCGCATTTTAATATTTACTTCTTTAGTTGGGGGACTTTTGCCACTAAAAACAAACTAATAAAAAATATTAATCAACATTTTAAAAATGACCCTTGCTTATTAATCTTGATAAATATGACAAATTTGTCAAGGGTCGTTTTTTCAAAATTGAAAATACCTAAACAAAAATGAAAATAATTTTCTTAATAATTCTTAGCTTTCGACAACCAGACCCTTGAAAAATTTGATTTATCTATCAAGATTAATATGCATTTTCAAAATATTGCTTTATTTTTTTTATTTGTTTGTTTTTAGTGGTAATAAGTTCCTCAATTAAAGAAGTAAATATATGCAATTATGCCACAAAGAATAAAATTTAAAAAAATTTTTTAACGACAACCGACAAAATAGTTATTTATGCAACTAGTGCGTAAAGTGACCTTTTTTGACGAATGTGAATGTTGTCGCATGAGCCGCAGGCGAATGCGACAATCACATAAGTCAAAAAAGGAACATTTACGCACGAGTTGCATACAATATTTTTTCTACAACCAAATTTCTTTACAAGAAATACCTACAAGTATAGGCCTAATTTTTTTACGCTTTACTGCGAAAAAAAATATTATATTTAAAACATATTTTAGATAACAAAATGTTTATTTTCTAAATTAATCTTACCTTATAATACCGGTACGTAGAAACGCGAAATGCTTGAATTATAAATTAATTGAAATGTCAATCAGTCATTTAAATAAAAATACTTACCCTTATTCATGAACTGATATTTCTGTCATATTAAAAATCAAATTAAAAATTACTGAATATAATATCTAGTTTTGTATGTATTAAACTGCAATAATTTAACAATTAAATATATTTAAACAAATTTACACAATTAAATAATAAAAAAAAAACTTTCTTTACCCGGAATTGAACCCGAGTCATCTGGGTAGAAGGTATATACCTTACAATCTCGGCAACTAACACACATAAAAGTATTTGCATAATCTTATACAAAACAGTGCTTATTTTACTTTTTTTTACTAGTGAAAAAAAAACTTTTTTTTCACTAGTGAAAAAAAGTTAAACTTTACGAACCTTAAACCATGCGTAAAGGTAATACTTTACGCACGGTTGTAGAAAAAATTGTTATTGAAACATTAAAAGTATTTTCAGTATTTTTTGTCAATTTTATAAGAATTGCACAGTTAGCAATAAACTTGTCAATATTTTTATTCTTTCATCATTTATATTTTAAAAAAATATTTATATCCATAAATTCTTATACCATTTTATGTGGTTTTACTAGTAATCGATGAAATAAAGCAACTGAGTCTCCAAAATTTGTAAAGTAATATGGATAAGAATGCGTTTTCTGCAATAGATAGAAAAATTAACTTGGTAAAATTTTGCTGATAATGGGTTCAATTTTTGTATTCGGGAGTTTTTGGGGTCGCTAAACACGATTAGGGCGGAGGTAAATTCCTCACCAACCAGTGAAACCATATAATCCGACAGGTTTTTTCCTCACCAAATTTAAGGGTTCGTATTAATCCGGTAGGTATTTTCCTTACTAACTCACAGGTAATAAAATAAAAAAAATTAGGTATTATTTCAGAATGTTTATTATGTAAGCATCCGAATACAAGACATTAATTTCTTTACATTATAATAATAATTCACAATACCTCTAGATAATATGTAAAAAGTATAAATTAATATTTACTACAATAAGAGACACACTTTACAAAATCCATTCTTGTCATTTGATTAGACTGATATCTGATGAATAAATTTTCTAGATTTTTCAATTTCAGTTTAACTTGTTTATCTTTGATAGGTTTTATAATATGCAAACTTTGAATTTTAACATACGCATCTAACTGAAATTCTTTAATTTTTTCTAAAAAAACATACATATATGGATGGATGTGTGTTATAAAACGATATATTAACATGTGAATGAAAAGATTCGCAAGCATTCGTGGTGCGAATAACGGAAGGATTTGGCTCTGCCCATAAATAAGGAGGAAATATGGTATTTTCGTCTATATACGTTTCAACTAAATAATCCACATATTTATCTAAAATTTTATTTTCTGGTTTATGTGACATTAAATCAAACACAAAACAATCTGAGACATCTTCTGGTTTTATATATGTAAGGCCAAAAGTATGTTTGGACCACTTGCCGACTTCAGAATCATTTGTATATTCTGCTACTAAACCAAGAGACTGAATTTTTCTATACCAAGCTTGATGTAGATGAAATCTACAGCCATTTATTTGAGTGTTCGGCCATACTTGAATGATTGCATTATGTATAGCCTTTTCAAAATCTACAAAAATTTTACTGGGATAAAACTTAATTTTAAGAGATTTAAAAATTTCTGATTTTAACAAATAAAAGAGATTGTTGTAAGTTTCCTTTAACGGGGTGAGGAAAGAAATTTTTATACAAAAATCAACACGCTACGCGAACGACGTCGCGGGTACATTGAAATAGAACCCAAAAATGTGGCTAGATTTTATGTCTGTATGTCTGCGCGCGCATCACATGAAAACTACTGATCCGATTCGAATGCGGTTTTCACAGATGTATTTGTCTTCTTTCAACTTAACATTTGGTGTATAAAAATTTCTCTCCCATTCCTTAAATGGTGTGGGATAAGAAATTTTTATACAACAATCACACGCCACGCAAATGACGTTGCGAGTACAACTAGTAAAGGAATATAATGTCCATTAATTAGTCTATGAATCGTAAATAATTGCAAATAATATTTGGTACCGTAAGAAAATGTGCCATCCATATATATAAAATTCAATTTGGCTAAAATTCTTATATTTGTTTCACAACCAAATACAATTATCTTACTTTTAAAGCAGTTTATGAAAAGAAAATTTTCACCTTTGGTTGTTTTTGGAGAACATGTCTTCACAAATTCTTGAACCTCATCTATATTGGAAGGAAGTCGACTAGGCATCATTTTTCGGTGATAATTGTATATATTTTTTCTTATGTAACTGACATCAATCGTAGTAATTGTTTCAGGCAAATTAGCTGCAAGCTCTTGGCGTATAATTTTTGCCGGTTTTTCAGTAATATCCTCTACGGCTTTCCTTTTACAAGAGTTAGAAACAATTTTTCGATCTATCTTCTGACGATTTGGTTCATGATTATGTTGTAAGCTACTTCTAGAGATTGTAAAATGTGAACCAACAGTAAATAACTTCGCACTACAATTTGTTTTATTACACCTCCAGAACACTTCTTCACTTTTTAAAACTTTTACTTTATAAAAAATAAAATTTTCAAAAACCAGTAAAGGTTTGCCGCGATTACTTTCTATTAAACATGCCATTTTGGTCAAAATTTCAATTGTGACTGAAAATCAAATACTTCTGTACCTACTTTTAATGAAACCTACATAATTGCCTTTTAATGATATAATTATTCTCTATCTCAAATAACCATTTCGGTATTAGTGAGGAAAATACCTGTGGGATTATGACATACCCTTCCAAATGCAGGTATAGTTTATCCAAAACCACTTAAATAGGCGTGGTCAACGCTCTTTTCGAATTTTCAAGAATTCTCTTCATGGGCGTACAGGTGTGAGTCGGGAAGTTAAAAACAACATTAAATAGATATTTTATTAGGTTCGTTCATATAATGACGTTATTTTGAGTTTCCCCTGGTAAAATCGTAAAAATAATTCCTATCCAAGTGGGTCTAGTTATACTCTAAAAACTTATTTTAGTGAGGAAATTACACCCGCCGCACGATTATGATGGTTGCTCAGGACGGACCCGTCTCCAGGTATTTTATGCAAATTAGAGACAAAATGAGTGTGCACGTGGTACTAGGGTTTTCTTGTGGTGGTGTTTAGTTATTATGTGTATAAATTAAAGTAAACTTTCGATGTAGTAAGTTTTACTTATTACTCTGAGCCTGGAACCAATGCGAGATTTAAAAAATACCTACTAGTTGCCATGTTTAACTTAGAAAAACTTCTTACTATCTTTGTCTTATTATTATTAATTTGTAGGCGTGGTTTTTGAATGTATTTTAAAGGGTCGTAATTACAATAGGAACTAGATCTAAAGTTGATTCTTTAATGTGAACGCAGTGCAATTTATTGAAATCCACGTAGTCTTTAAATAGGTTAATTCCTTCGGTTCTTAATTTGTCTTTACTATTTATCAAATGTGCATTATTTCGTGTTTTACTACCAAAATGTTGGCTAATACTTGCATGAAAAGAATTAGATTATCATTGTTTAATGATCATTTAATTATTTTATGAGTTGGTACATTGTTCGGTGAAGGTAATTTCGAGAATAGGGTTTTCGGTAGCGGAGTGTACTATCTCGTCGTCTTCACTGTCTAAATACTCTAAATGTTTACTCATTGGTAAGTGTTCGGTGTTTTTGTCGAAATTTTCGGTAACATTTTCTACAGTATTGGGATTTTGATTGTCAATTTTGTCAATAAATTTAAAGAAAGTTTGTTTATCTTCGTTAGTTATTATGTTCTGTAGGTCATCTTCAGTTTTTAGTTCTGTCTTAATCTCTATCCTAGAAAGTGCGTCTACGTTGGCGTTCAAAGTCCTGGGCTTATGATGAACGTCGTACTCATATTCTTCGAGTTTAAGACGCAACCAGATAAGTTTTGAATTAGGTTCTTTCAATTTAAATAGCCAATTTAGTGGTTTATGATCGATTACAATGTTGAACTTGCGTCCGAATAGATAAGGGCGGAAACAATGTACAGGCCACACCACTGCTAGTATTTCCTTTTCTATAGTACTGTATATAGTTAATTTCGGCAGCATTCAAGGTCCTCGAGGCAAATGCTATTGATAAATCATTACGAATTTTTCCTTGACTAACGACAGCACCGATAGCGAAATTAGAGACGTCAGTAAAACACATTGAACCCTTTTTCAAAATCCGGGAATTGGAGGATCGGGTCGTTTGTTTGTAGGGAGAGTCCTACAGTACCGGCCGGCATCCACTACCAGCCCGTTGCAAATTCTACAACCTGACAACAGATAGCGCTAAAATTTTTATCGTTATTTGTGTAATACACGCACGGAAGGATTAACTTACAGCGATCTTATGACGTCTCACTGCTGCAAAGTGAGCAAAATCGACAATTAAAATTAATATTTAGTGCTAATTTTATGCCAGTATCGCAAATTTTGTTCTCTATCAGATTTGCAGGAATTGCAAAAACTGCTAGCTTTATATCAAACTAGCAGTGTATTTGTCTAGAATCCTACATCAGTTAATAGTTAATAACAATTTATACCCTACTAGCAAACCCGGCGAACTCCATTTCGCCACCATATGGCTTCGTTTTTTTAGAAAGTTTTTTATATTTTCGCCGTGTTCTGTGTCTCTATGTCATTCCGTGGAATTTGTAATCGAATTTAAACCTATTTCCCGACTACCTAGAGCTCTGAAATTTTCAGGATAGCTAAGAACTGGATGACAATGCATGTTTCAAGTGTATTTAGGCATATACATAGATTTCGAAATTTATACCGAATTGATATTAAACATGATCTAAGTTGTGTATAGATAATATTATTTTGAAAGTTATTAAATAAATCGTTCGTGGCGTAGTTGGTTAAGCGGCGGATCAGTCCACTTGTGACAGTTCTGTTATGTTATCATAATGGGATCGATTACGCGACAGAGAAGTTTTTTTTCTTTTTGTTTGTATTATTTTAACTTGTAATAAAATAAACTGTTTTAGAAAGTTTTTAGATACAACTACCCTTGATTTTGTTAACAAGGAAACAATCTTCTCTATGATCAATCACAGCGTTGTATGACTTAATATTTTTACAATGTCAGGGATGCTGTGCATTGTTGAGATGACACAAAATATGACCTATAAATCAGTAAAAAACTTTCTATTATAAAAAGTTCTTTTTGTAAATTGTGCTTATTGTAACATTTTGTTTAAGGATTAAGAGATGAAGAAAAATTATTTTTTTTTGTTTTATATGTGAAAAGAAAAAAAATTATTTCATTTCACAACAGTCGCACATTTAGCTGATCCACCATCGACGAAATGAAATATATTTGCAGAAATTGATGCGGTTCATCTGGTGTTGGCACCATTGAACCATGCAAATGATATGTTTGTCCTTTTATCTATGATGGCATACAACTAAGATAGAATAATAAATTTATTTATTTTTGAAGACTTCTGATCGTGTGATGGTGTAGTGTGTAGTTGTTATGTGTTGCAATTGATTGTGTTGGTGTGATTGATTGGTGTGAGTGAGTTGTGTGTGTTGTATCTTTTATTTTGCAAGTCGGCATGAAGCCGCTTTGTCGAATGATATTAGTTCCAAAGGAAGTCATGCGAAAGCAGTTATTGTATTCAAGGATGCGTTGAAGAAAATGGTTGAAATCGGGATCAGTTCCATCGGCCAATAGTTTCAGTGGCTGTGGTGGTGTAGGTATGTAATGGATCCAGTTTGACTTTTCTACTTGCGCAGCACAATCCAGCCGTTTCTCTTTTAAACTTTAACGCATTGCAATATCGGCATACAGTCGTCATTGGTCCAATATCTAAATTGTCATCATCACTGTAGTTCGCAGTGGGATCATATTGGAATGCCAAGCGATTATATGATGCCAATGATCTTCGTGTGCTCACGCGTTGTCTCAATCGGGCATTTTCTCTTATTATATTTTGTTTTTCTTCGCTTAAGTGCTGTGAATACACTTGTCGCTGACTTGCATATTGTCTTCTGCGGCGGCCGATGTTCGCACGTCATCCTCTCGGCATTTTGGAGTATGGACAGACTGGTGAATTTAACCTCAAATACACGATCCACATAATTTACACAGTTCAACTTAAAACCTGAAAGATAAATGCCTGCTGTTCAATAAAAAATTGCACAATACGCGTGATTGATTTGAAGGTTTCCAATTGAACTGTTAGGAAAAGAATAACTTTAATCTCAATTTCACAATTTCACAGTGAACACAATACCAGTTTTAAGTTAGCGTTTAAAAGAACGTGCGCATAATAAGTGTCACATGAAATTAACTGAGCAGAGTACAATGAGTAGCTGTCAAAAAATGTATCACGCACCGACGCCATATGAAAAATATGGCGCTGTATGTGAAAAATGATTTTCCCTGTTTTCCTGCTTTTCTCTTAAAATATTTCATGAATTTTATTTGCTATAAACCTCACCGAGCCCGAGAACTTTCCAACGAATGCAAAACCGTGGAAATCGGTTCGTGCGTTCTGGAGTTATAGCATCAGGGAGGAAAACCCGACTTATTTTTATATATTAGGTTTCAAAAGAGTGTATGGTAATAAAATCTTATTAGGTATTTAAAAGGGCTACAGGATGATCCCTCAATAAATTCTGTCACTTCCCTAGTCTGCATTGCAAAATTCTCTCATTTCATAAGAAGCAGGTAGCTCACCCTATTTTATGGGATTAGCCCATTGTTATAGACCTATAAACACTGCGCCAGAGGCGCGCTAGTGCGATAATTGACAAAATAATATGCATTTATAAAATAAAGGAAATAAAAATTTAATAAATTTAATATAGCAGAACAGTGTTATGAAAAAAGTATAAAATGTAAAAATAAAATATATACAAAACAAAATCAGAAAATATTCACAAACACACACGAACAAACTTACCTTACGTATATTTACACTACAATTAAATTATTCTATATCACAATATTCTTCGTCATCATCCCCTGGCGTTACAATTATAGGGTCAACCACCTGATCGACCAGGTTGTCCAGTTCCCTCATTTTATCTTCCTCATTTAAGACATGCTGGACTGCTTTTTGCCAGTTCTCTGATGTGATTTCTTGAATGGCTTGATCAAATAGTACCTTGACATCTTTCATTTTAAATGTGGTATTGTTTCTTGCAACAAATCCTTTAACTTGTACCCAATACGCACAGTTACTTTGTACTTTTCTGCTATATCTTCAACGGCATATTTCATGAAGCGAGTTTTATGTTGTTTTACTATGGCTAGTAGTTCCTTCTTTATTTAACAGCCAGATAATAATTTCTTGCTTTCTCCAAGCTGAAGTTGGTATTTTCTCTATGCGCCTTGAATAGTAGCTTGCATTATCCATAACCACGACCAATCAGCTGGAATAAATTTTAACATTTCACCAAAGTAGTCTTCGAAGACATCCGAATTCATGTCCTCATGATAATCTCCCGTCCGAAACGACTCAAAGGTTAACAAACCTTCTTTTAAAAACTGTTCTTCGCTTCCAATGTGAGCAATTATAATTCTCTTCCCTTTTCCCGAAGGCACTTTAATACCCGTTGAAAGGCCTTCTATGAAAGCTTGACAAGCACTAGTTATATTTTTATCTTGCCACATTTTCTGTACTATATAACCTTCGTTTATCCACGTCTCATAAAGATAAAAAAAATTCTTTTGGTCTCGCGGTACTGCTTTATACTTCTCAAATATTTTCGTCTCCAGCAAACAATTTCATTACTTTCTAGTAATAGTACCTTTCGATTGTGCTTTTCCCAAGCAAAATTCATACTTTTTAAAGTTTTCCATAAAAGTTTTCTAGATGTCAAAATAATACCGTCATCTTGGCCTACCTCCATCAATATTTTGTCAAGGGTGGGTATTTCCTTTTTCAAATAAAGCGAATGAACTTTTCTTCAAATGCCACATTTGGTATCTTTATTAAAGATTTTCATTGGTCTTCCTGATTTTTGCTTGCATGGTGCCACGTACTTTTGATGTAATAAAAGAATTAAAAATAAAACAATAAATTTTGAAAAATTAATCAATTACTTCAAATAGAAGTTCAACTCCAGCTGAGATCGGTAAGTGGCTTTTCTACTGGCAAATTAGTGCCCAGCTCAGCCGTAGAGGGTAAGTACAAAAATAAGAGTGAGTCGCGCCACCGATATAAACGGTTAAAATCGGAAACCCCTGTTGTTCCAGGCACTGACCTTTCTCACTGGAGATAATTAAATAAATTAAGAATCTTAATCAAAATTAATTGAATTGCACATATAAGAACGATAAAGTGAGCTAAATAAAACAAAAATATCAAACTAGACCCTCCTTTAATATAAAATGAAATATAGTATGGGTTTACACTACTGTCAACCCTAGCGCCTTACAATGGTATAAATATGAAAATAAAGAAATGATTATCTGAAAAGTGTGATCACACGCATATCTTAAAATTAAAATCTAAAGTTAACGACTTAAATCTACAATTACAATGGCTTATAGCTTATCTGCTAATCCTGTAGTCAATTTCCTCCAGTCCTTGGCTTCAAATTCTTCACCACTAATTGGCCAAAAATTATCTAGGCCCGTACCAAAAATTAGGCCCAAACCAAAAATTAGGCCTGTACCAAAAAAACTTAAGCCTGTACCAAGAATTTCAGCCCGTACCAAGAATTTCAGCCCGTACCAAGAATTTCAGCCTGTACCAAGGAAACTTCAGCCTGTACCAAGAATTTCAGCCTGTACCAAGAATTTCAGCCTGTACCAAGAATTTCAGCCTGTACCAAGAATTTGAGCCCTTTCGAAAAACTTAGGCCCGTACCAAGAACCCTAAAATCGTAATTTGGAATTAACAATAAGCTTAGGCAAAGTATCATGGCTCCTTGAGTTAATTAATTTAATACCGTTATACTAATTTACTGAGTTTAATACAACTTACACAAAAACTTATTTTTGCTTAACAATAAAAAAAATTCGAAAAAAAGTTGACCTTAAAGGCCATCCTTGCAACTTCCCGCTAGTTTTAACCGCAAAGCTATAGTAACGTGAAGTATTTTGACGTTTTTAACTTTTTTTGAAATGTTTAAAAAGCCATAATTTTTTAATGCGTTACGATTTTGATGTTCAAGATGGCATTCGACGCAGTTTTTTGAGACCTAAAAACGTTACCAGGAGTGCAAAGTCGGTTAGTCAAAAAATCTCCAAGTTATTAAAAAAAAACACTTTTTTTGAAATTTTTCGACAACGATATCTCACGAACGAATCAACCGATTTTAATTTGCAAAACGGCATTCGACGTGGCTTTTTAAGCTTGAGAGCTGATTAGGTTATGAAATTAATCGATGGAATAGCCAAAAAGATATGCCCAAAAAACATTATTTTTACCAATTGTTTTTTTCGGTTATTTTGAAATTTCTCGAAATCTACCGGCTCGAATCGGTTCAAGCTTACAGGGAATCTAAGTTAGATGGAACTCTTTGGAATGCTTTTTATTTCATTTCGATCGGTCAAGCCGTTCAAAAGTTATAAGAGGTTTACACACATCCACACACACATCCACACGTACATACAGACATACAGACACCCTCGTAAAAATAGTCAGGGGAGGTTTCTAAGACCTCAAAACGTTGAGATCCGATAAAAACTCGATTTTCGAAAAACGAGGTGAAACCAATAACTTCCCAATTTAAAAAAAAATATATTTTTTTTTAGCGGGAGGTTAAAAATAATGAATTTAGATAAATTACACAAATTACAGATATTTCTGAATTTACAATTTCTAATCAAAACTTATGACTTAAATGCGCTTAACAAACTTAAATATGACTTACTAGCCATAACTGAATTATAACAATAAACTAAATTAAGGTTTAACATAAAATTGATTAGCAATGGCGCAAATTAGCTGAAAAAATAGTCTAGTTTCTCAAAATAATACACACATACGATACACAATGAAAAACACATGTAAAACCAAGATATAAAACTAAAATTTGCGACTATATGGCGTTATTAATCGTAATAAGATATAACATTATAACTCACCTATTATTGTAATAGGGTTTATTTTCTCTAGAATCGTGACACTCTCAACTGGTATGAATGTGCGAAGACGGGAACGTTGCTAACTGTACTGGTAGGTGATTTAAACACCGCCAGTCTAAACTGCAATTCGCCGGCCTGAATGGTATTGAATTAACCAAACAACTTGTGACTGTACCGATGATCTATCTACATTTCGCCGGAGATAAAAGAGAAAACCATAAGAATTGGACAAGCCACATGAATAAAGGACATGTACACTTACTCACAGAAGATCTCATAAAATCCCGACACGCGTTTTTCCATCGAATCACTCAAAAATAACAACAGAATCTAACTTCAACAACGATTCGAATGGATAATAAGGTTTAGTTTCAAAAATCCAAAATTAATTGTTACGGATGCACCGTGATTTAAAACTTAAACCGAAAAATCTTCTGACACTCTCAAACAACCGTTCAGGTCAAAAGCAAATAGCAAAATGGCTGAACGATCGATTCCTTTCGACGAAATATGACACAACCGGAGATGGCCTCTAACCGTTTAATTCTTAACTCCTAAACTACTGTACGACCAGTAAAAGAAGAAGTGACAGCCAACGGTTTACAAACGTCAGCGGTAATAATTTAATAATAACAAATCTTATTACTTGTCATAGTAACACCATAATTCTCAATATGTACCCAATTTCTCGTTCGTGTCCAATCTTTTAATATGTCAGATGCCAATATAACGAACTGCAGACAACAATATACTGAGTTTTACGACCAGAAAAAAAAGAAGAGTTCGTCAGTCAGTTGATTATAAACGAAAGTGACAGTAATTTTAAAGTAAACAACACAATAATTTGTGACCTGAATATAATAAATAGACGGTGATTCAAAGTAATATTAGTAACAATTAGTGGCCAGAATATAATAAATAGACGGTGATTACCTACGAACAACCAAGGATCAACTTATTTTCAAGACTGAATGTTACGTTTAACCCTAATTTTGGTGTAATCGTACTGTAAGTAGATACTAATGTTATCTTTTAGAAACTTTTATTCTTAGAGCAAATTTAGCCCGTGACAATGGACTTAGTTGGCCTGATATCTTTGTTTCCCGCAATAATTTAAAAATCGTGGACTGTCCAATTCCAGTCATTCGGGCACATTGCTAAACACTTTCTTGTACAGACAAAGTAGGGTGATCGTGTTTTATGCAATCATATACATTTAAAATTATAACTTTTTCACTAACAGATAGCGGAGAATTTTTTACAGCTCTTTTCTTTGGAGAAAATGTCGCCATTTTATAAATTTTTCACTATACCTTTTACAATATCACTATTTCTATATCACAATATAACTGTGCGTTTAGTTGGTGTAGTAACAATTACTAACCAGAATGTTTAAGACATCATTAAAATATATTTAAACCCTTTCTCTTAATTACCTGTTTTTAATAGGTATTGTATGATTGGTGAGCGTATCATTTGTTTGTTCCTTAAATTTTAATTCCTTTTCTTAGGGTCAAAAAGAAATTATTATAATGACATGATATCTCTGGAACTAAGTGTTAATCCTTTTTTGAAAAATCATGCTTAAATAAATGAATCCAAATTGCAGATTAAAAAGTTTACAAAAACCGCTAAATTTAATGTTTTTCTTTAAGAAATTTTACTTAAATACATGTAGGTACTTAGGTAAATTTCAGACCAAATTACTTCCCAAAAATGGCATTTTATTATTATCTGTCTATAATTTTTAATTTACTTTTATTATTAAGTTTAATAATCCAAAGATTTGCCTACGCCCATGGACGACACCGAAATTCAGCCAAATTTTATGACACTTCGTGATTTATTACTCTACACTCTTTTGAAATAGGGTATAGTGCTCTTGATAATGCAAAAAATATTTTCTTTTTTTATAAATAAATAATTTTTTTATTTTTTACTAGTTAACTGTTAACTTAACAAAGTAATATCTTTAATATAGAATACGTATGCATTTTATGCAAAAATAATTAAATTTTTTATAACAAAATAAGCAATAAATTTTTTTGTACTGTTGATGCTCTGGTTGACCTCCTACGTATTCTATTTTAAAGATATTACTTTGTTATAGTAGCAGTTAACTAGTTAAAAATCAAGAGCACTAAATGAGCACTGAATAGTTCTTAATTGGCGTCATCCCGATGTAGTATAATATTTTAGACATATACACTGCTAGCTTGATATAAAGCTAACAGTTTTTGCAATTTCTGCAAATCTGATAGAGCACAAAATTTGCGACACTGGCATAAAATTAGCACTTAATATTAATCAAACTAATTATCGATTTTGCTTATTTTGCACTGCTAGCTTAACATACGTGATGTTATAGGGAAAGTACTTTTCGGCTATTGTTGAATTCATAGAGCCAGTATCTACAAGCAGTTTAATTGGAGGATTTTTAATTTCGAGATAGGATAGATCACGAGAAAAAGGAGTCCGAAAATATTTCATTTATGTTATATCGTTTTATAGAGCCGTGTTCCAAAAATTTGATTCACAGTTATTTTGTCTAAGGTTCAGTTTCGCCTTAGGGTTGGGCTAGAGTTTGGTCTTCACTTTCGTACTGTATTGGACTTTGGTTTTGTCCTTCGGATAATCGTCATCGGATGGACTATTAACATTAAATTTGTCTTGATAAAGTTTTTCGGCTTTTGAATAATTAATCTGAAATGGTTTTTCAGAAGTGAAATTTCTTTTAGCGTTGTTGTTAGACTTAAAAGTAAAAGTCAAAATCGGATGGTAGGGGCGAAAACTCAAAAAATTGGTAATGCTTTTAATATATGAACAATTGTACCAATTTCTCCAATAAAAACACTGACGCCACTGTTTACTAGTCTTAGGTCATATAGGATAGTAGAATCATTTGCTGTACCGATTCCCATTTTGGTATAGAGTGGCGCTGCTAAATCAACTCCGAAATTTAACTACTGTCGCATTACCACCACTTCGGTTCCTATTAGCGACTCTCCTGTATGTCTGGAAACACATCTTGTCGGTAATAGTGTCACAAAGACGTCGGTATTTCTTTACATACAACATCAAAGCGGCGGCCTGAAAAGTTGGAAATGCGTTGCCAAATACACAATGTTGCCTTTACTCAACAATATCTTTTAATATAGGTAGATATTTTTTGGGTTGGCTGTTAGCCTGTATCACTGCGACCTTTGCAGATCTATTGTGAACACCCATTATCTGTGGAATAGGATTAGAGCACCTTGTCCAGCTCTGCCCTCTTAATGAGACTTAATAGCCTTGACAGTGGCCACTCCGCATAACTTGGTGCAGCCGGTTTCTCCTCTCCTAGTACTAGATACCGCGTCCATGCAAGGCCTTCACATTGGTATAGGACATGAAATGCGGTTTTCTCTTCCTCTTGGCAGTATCGACAAATGTCTTCATCTGCTAGGTTCAGCTGACTCATGTGTTTTCTAAACCTACAATACCCTGTTAAGAGACTGATAATCATTCTGACATCATTTCGCCTTTGTGATAGCAGCTCTGCAGTAAACTTCGCTAATTGTCTCTTTATGAAGACTTTGGCTTTTCACTTGCCCGGTGATTTGATTTCATTATTGAAAACTGTTTAAATATGAAGAACTAGTTAATTAATTAAAGTATATATTTTTTTAAGTATATTTTCATATTATCTTTCCAAGAGTCATGGACGAACAATTAAATAGTAGAGGGAACAGTAAAACATCATTTACAGAACAATGCATAGTTACAAGAATTCAAAATATCAATAGAAATATAAAAAAAAAGGAATCAAATCAAATATGCTTTATTGTCAAAAAGTTTGTGAAGGCAAAGTCACCAACAGATAAATAGAACTACTTCTATTATACATATTACATATACACATAAATATATAAATGATTCAATGTTTATTTATATCTAGCAGGCTGTTTTTTATTTATTGACGTTTCTATTGGTTTTGATCATGTTGGTGTTTGAAAGTTACCAAGTCACTGCAAGTCACAAACTGACAAGCTTGACAACAAATATCATAAATATAATGGTTAAATGCATTAAAAAAATTAATACGCCGGAAAAAAATTGTGTAGAGACAAAAAAATGAATACAAAGATGATATTACATGTTTAGAAAAGACCAAAAAATTTCAGAAGATGGGTTTATATAGAATCTCTTAGGTTTTTAATGTGAGTGCTAATTCTGTTTCTATACAAGATTATTCCAATGTTTTCATCAGCAAATAGTTCCAAACATTTTTAATTTCATTAATAGTTGTAGGTATATGAAGTTATTTGTTACATTAAATACACTTTTACATTCTTATACATTCAAATTACTTATAATTTATTAAACATACCTAACCTCACATTTCTCCTGTCAGTCATTATTTTACAATGTTGCCAGATTATTTAAAAATAAAATATTTTCATTAATTTTTTTAATAACAATGATCCATAATTATAATTAAAATGTAATTTGATAGGACATGGACGAATCGATGTTTTATTCATTAATCTATGACCAATTAAATATCATTTAAATTTTAATTTAATACATTTTTTAAATATTTCGTGTTTTTTTTAGGTTAGTGTTAAATGTAAACGAAGCATCTTAAAAAAAGATTTAGTTAATGGTAAAGAAGCGGCAAATAAAAGAAAGAAAGATAAAGCAGATACTTTTAAGAACTTCATTTAAAAAAAATTGCAGCGGCAAATTTGGACGTACAATTACAAAAACGAATATTTTACTTCAAATAAACTTTTGACTGACGCAAAACAAAACTGAGATTTAAACGGTGAACGAACTTATTTATACAAAATTGATGATATATAAACTTAAAAACGTGAACTGACGACAAATTTTAAGTGAGCGAAGACATAGCAAAATCTTTTTCCTTCAGAAATTTATGGAATTAAAAAAGCGCAATGAAATCATCAGATTCGTGTACATAGACATGAATATAAAAAAATGGTACTCCAACGCGTCGATGGGTACAGTAATCTGATTTAAAAAGTAATCCATTGCATGTGTAATCCGAAGAAAAACGATTAACAATTTTACTCGCAGGAGCAAATGGTGGGTCAATATGAATGTGATTTGTTATTAGACTCTTTAAATACTGACATTGACTATCACAAAACTATAAATGGTGATATTTTCAAAAACTGGATTGTTAATTAACTTATTCCTGCTTTATTTAATTTTCCAGAGAAATGTGTAGTAAACATGGATAATGCTTCAATTCATTCTGTACAACAAAACAGACCACCTACATTTACAGCAACAAAATAGATATTACAGAGATGGTTACGCAGCAATGACATCAAATTTGATAAAAAAAATAAAAAAAAAAGATAATTATACTTACACAATACAGAAGCAACGATAAGACATGTTATAGATGAAATATTAAACCAACATAGACATGATTTACTTCGATTACCTCCATTTTGCATTTTTATATTTTGACAAAACTTGGACAGAACCGTTAAGACAATGTACACCAGACATGTGGAAAAAATTTTGTAGACATACAGAAGAAATTATTTTGATGGATTGGGCTTATTACATGAAAAATTGTTCACTTGACAACATTTTACCTTTAATACTGGAGGTAAATTGAAAATACATAACGAATAGACGAACGTGACAATAGTTTTAACCAAATCTGTTACTTCAATTTTTGTTATTTATATGTTTTTTTAATGTTGTATGTTTCATTTTTTTTTACTTTGCTTATTTTACTATTATTGTATCTGCTTTTCTGCTGAATTATTGCACTGTAACTATCGAACACATATTAAAAACGAATTTCCATTATTTGAAGCATAACATTTTGTGGGAATTTTTATCTTTGTTTTACTTATCAAAATAGCTGAAACCAATTGGTATGTCATAATGCCGCACTACCTGGAAAGCTCCACGAAAAATTCTTCAATATATAGCTGCTGTAATGAAATAGAAAATACAAAATGAAATATTTTGTATTTTCTCATTTATAGCTGGTCCAATTTAAATGTTTGTTGTAAAAGTTATTTTATAATACCGTTATATAGACATAGAAAATTTGTTCCAAATTGCAAATAAAGACTTTTGTAAATGTTTTTATTGTTTGCTTTCATTTAATTACTATTATTTTGTAAATGCGTTCATTATATCTAAATATATATTTTTAAATTGACGATTTTCTCTTTTTGTGAAAGTACTAAGTTTTAATGATTTGATGGCGCTGAAATGGAGTACACAATTTTTATTTTATTTATTGTCACTAACACTATGATTTTATTGAGGACGTGACAACAGCGCATTTACAACTGAGAATAAGATTAAATATACAGGGCGAAATTCATCACCCTAACAAGGCCTACTTTAATAAAAATAAGCTTTGAATGATGTATAAACAATAAACATATAGTATAAACATCGTTAATTGATAAAACAAAACAAAAATTGTTTCACCAACCAACTTAAATATTATTTCCTAAACAGTAAACATACTGAATCAGACATTAAACAGATAAATATCAGCCTAACCAGTGTGCGAAATGCTCGTATTGTATTATTCAAAAAATCGGTTGCTGTATAAAATGGTCTTTCCAGCAAATATGATTTTAGTGTCTTACGAAATAGAGAAGGGGTTGATATGGAACTAATCGCAAACGGAAGATGATTATGCAATTTTTTTGCGTTGTACAGAATCGAAGTTTTGACCAATTGAGAGGTTGGGATAGGAAGACGAAAATTATGACCCGTTTTTCTAATTGAATAGCCATGGATGGGCCTTTTTGAAACAATTGTTTGGTTTTTGAAAGTTTAGCAAATCGATTCATAAATAAACAAAGAAGGAAGTGTTAATATTTTATATTTTTTGAAGATATCTTGGCAGTGAGCTCTGCTGTGTAATCTCAGAGCATATTTCATCAAATTAACAAACAAATCCAAAACAAAATAAAGACTAAAAATTAAAATTAATATTAAAATTCAAGGTGATGAAAATTATAGAGTTATTAGTACATTAAATCCTATAGCAAAAATTTTTGAAATAATTATTAATGAATGTATATTGGATTTTTTTAAACATCGTATAATATAGCAACAGCATGGCTTCGTGAATGACAGGTCAACTGTCTATAATTTATTTATTATGTCTAACTTTACTGTTAGTGCCATTGATAAAAAACAATTGGATGTAATTTATACTGACCGTGGAGAAAGCATTTGATAAAGTAGATCATTAGCTTTGTGATGTAACTTGAATAAAAACTCGTACTGCCAGGACCAAAGGTTTATATTGCACTAATTTACAATGGTTACACTTAAACTAATATATTAAGACTGAGCTAAACTCTTTGTCACCACTACTTACTAAAACTTTTTAAGACATATTTATATATCTGCGCTTAATTAGGGTTGGGATATTTCCCATGGTTATATGATATCTAACTAATTCTTTTAATACAATCAAACACTTATTCGTTGAGAGGAACGTGCTTATAGCATAATCTCGTTATATAATTAAAACATAATTAAAACTTGTAGCAACTTTCAGCAATGCTAGCTTTTACAACTTGAATAAAAATGCTCTTTATCAGAAGAGTGATTTGTTTAAATTTAATACTATTGATTTGATAAGTTTGTGGAAGATAATCTTTAATCAAAAAAATAAACACTCTGAAGATGACATAAATTTTAAACTCAATAAAAATACTTTTAGCAACATTGGTTATCCTCTATTGAACATTATAAACACATCGCTATGTAAAGCAATTTTTCCTGAAATTATAAAGACATCTACAGTTATACCCATACCCAAAGTTTAAGGTATAAATTTAATTCAAGAACATGGGCCTATTAATACACTAGCATGTGTCGAAAAAATTCTCGAATTAGTGGTTCATGAACAACTTAGTAAATTTATTGCAAAAAATAATTTATTTTCAAAAAAACAGTCTGGTTTTAGGGAGGATCATTCTTGTGAAACTGCTCTCCAGAAAATCATTAATGAATTTAAATTTGCTAGGGATAGAAATCTTGTCACTGTGGTAGTTTTTTTAGATCTGAAAAGGGCTTTTGAAGTAGTTAAGAGCGTTCTTTCGCTGTAAAAAGGATCGGAGTTGCATCGCCCTTCAACTTTTTAAGCAAAGCTGGCCCGACGCCTCTGAACCCTTTAGATGCAACTAGTTCGAACGGATTACTACTGGCGGCAGTAAATAATGAAGCACTTAATGCTTTCTTCTTAAATCCCTTTTAAATGTTAGTTACAGCAAATTAAAAAATTTTTTTAAATGTTATCTAGAAATGTAGAAACTTAAAATTTTTAAAAACTTAAATATCAAAGAAAAAATATGTAAATTGAATAAAAAATTTACATTTTTAGCATCCACAATACTAGATTTTTTTCTCTATATTTTGGTGAAAACCAAATTTTAATTAGTTAATTAATAAAAAAGTTAGCAGGAACCTAGCAAATGAAAGCCTATAGAACGCTCTTAATAGAAAAATTTTGCTTTTAAAATTAAAGAAATATTTTGTATTTAGTGATTCAACATACAAGTGGTTTGAATCATATCTTCAAAATAGATATCAACAAACAAAAATTGCTGAAAAATATTCTACCAAATTGAAATTGGATACAGGGGTACCACAAGGTAGTGTACTTGGGCAACTGCTATTCAAATTATTTATTAATGATATTTTTCATTTAGACCTAGAGGACTGCTAAATTCATCTTTTTGCTGATGATACTTGTAGTATAGTTTATAGTCTTAGATTTAGTTTGTATTTATTAGGATTAGTCATGTATGTTTTGAACTGTCAATGTCTGTCAGATTCTGTTCATTAAAGCCTCCATTAGGTCTTTTAATTTATTACAAAACCTTTAGTAGAAGAAGTAAATCTAATTGATGCAAACCCTCAATATGCAAGAGTCCGATTATCTGACGGTCGTGAAACTTCTGTATCACTTAGACACTTATCTCCGTCCACCTCCAAAATTGACTGTCAACATTCTACGTCAGAAGAGATTGCAACAAGAATCCTTTCTTCCCCACCTATCCTGCATCAACATCCTTCAGAACCCGTTTCTGAATCGGATAACGGAAATGCTGATTCCAATGGAATCATGAAAACTATAATTCCACCCACCAGTCCCTTGCCAGAGGGGTTGTCTGACCTAAGAAGATCGTCTCGGGCAAAGAAAGTTCCTTCTCGTTTGGAATATTAATTATAATTTCTAAGGCTCGGATGAATGTAGTATAGTTTATAGTCTTAGATTTAGTTTGTATTTATTAGGATTAGTCATGTATGTTTTGAACTGTCAATGTCTGTCAGATTCTGTTCATTAAAGCCACGACATAATACAAAGTATATCTAAGTTTAATATATATAGTACGATCGATCTGAAAAGTGCCTACTATCAAATACCGATAAAACAATCTGATAAACCTTAAACTGCTTTTGAAGCTTGTGGTAGATTGTATCAATTTCGTAAAATTCCTTTTGGAGTTACTAATGGCGTGGCGAGTTTCCAACGCGTGATTAATTCAATTATAATTAACGAAAATCTTAACGGCACTTTGTATTTATTAGGATTAGTCATGTATGTTTTGAACTACCACTTCCCACTGACTTAACTTTAGTCCACGAGATCTAATTGCCAGATTAATGGTTTTTCAAATGATTCCATTATAGCGCTCTACCTGTCCATTTCCGCATAAATTATATAGCGTAGATCTACTGGTAGCAATACCATTATTGTTTAAGAACGTTTTTAGCTCTTGAGAAGTGAAGCTCGTGCCATTATCAGAGTGTATGTAGGATGGTGTTCCAAAGAGACAAAAAAGGGATTTCAAATGTTTCATAATTTCACTCGAAGAAGTGTTAATGCAAGGAAAAGCGAAAGGAAATCTGGAAAATTCATCTAAAATTGTTAATAAATAGGGTTTTCCAGTAGCTGTTGGAAGAGGGCCCTTGAAATCCATATTTAACCTTTCGAACGGTGCAGTAGCTTTGATTAAGGTACCTTCAAATTTTGCATAGCGCGGCTTCAGTTCCGAACAAATTTGACAAGATGCTGTCATCTCCCGGATTTCATTCAAAGTTACAGGTAAATTTTTAGTTCGTACCCAATGATACATGCGCGTAATACCGGGGTGTAACAGTGTCTGATGTAGTTGAACTAGATCAATTTTACTATGCAATGAGGAACAAACCCGAGAAATCGCGTCAGCGGCTTTATTCAATGAGTCCGGACGATAAATAATTTCGTATTTGAATGGAGTTAATTCTAGGCGCCATCTTAATATTTTGTCATTTTTTATCTTACCATGACATTTACTGTCAAACATAAAGGAAACTGATCTTTGATCGGTGATTAGTTCGAAATGTCTTCCTAATAATAAATGTCTCCATTTACGTAGAGCTTCGACTATAGCGTAGGCTTCTTTTTCTAGAGATGAGTCTCTCTTTTGACTATCAGATAGCGTTCTCGAAAAAAATGCTACAGGTCTGCCACATTGGGACAGCGTGGCAGCTATCGCAAAAGTCGAAGTATCTGTTTCTACTACAAGCGTTTCATTGTCATTTAAAGTCATAAGAACTGCTGATGCTAGGTCAGTCTTAAGAAGTTTAAATGTTTCCGAAGCTTCTTGTGTTAAAGGAAACTTGGTGGAATGTGCCAATGGATGAATCTTTTCAGAAAAATTGGATACCATTGAGAATAGTGGGCAAATAAACATAAAGCTCTTCGTAATGAAAGAAGACTGTTAGGTTCCGGAAGATTTAGTGAGGGCCGTAATCGCCCAGGATCAGGCATTATAGATTGATTTTTTATAGTATGTCCTAATATATTTATTTCGGTTTGAGAAAACCTTGATTTTTCATTATTTATCGTCAGGTTATACTTGTTGGCAACGCAAAGAAATTTTTGCAAATTTTCGTCATGTTCTTCCTTTGTTTTACCACAAACAATAATATCATTAAGATACGCAAAAGTGCCGTTAAGATTTTCGTTAATAATAATTGAATTAATCACGCGTTGGAAACTCGCCACGCCATTAGTAACTCCAAAAGGAATTCTACGAAATTGATACAATCTACCACAAGCTTCAAAAGCAGTGTAAGGTTTATCAGATTGTTTTATCGGTATTTGATAGTAGGCACTTTTCAGATCGATCGTACTATATATATTAAACATAGATATACTTTGTATTATGTCGTCCACACGAGGTAACGGGAAGGCATCAAGGATAGTAAACTTATTAATAGTTTCAGAATAGTCTACAACCATTCTCTTCTTATGATTTTCGTTAGACGTTACTAACACTTGGGCTCTCCAAGGTGATTTACTTTCTTCAATAATGCCTTCTCTAAGCAAATTTTGAACCTCTACCTGAATGAACCTTAAATCGTTCGCTGAATATCTTCGCGACTTCACAGCAATTGGATGACAATCAAATGACAAATTATCAAAAAGACTAGCTTCGCATACGTTAGATGCAGCGAGACTGCAAATACGGATAGGAGGTTTGTTTCCGTCAAATTGAAATTCTAAGCGAGAGTGTTGTTTTAAAATGTCGTGCCCTATAATTACATCGGAGCATAAATGTTCTAAAATCAATATTTTAAAGTCGTAATAGGTATATTCAAATATTTTTAAGTTAACTGTACAGTACCCCAAAATTTTCGATGATAAAGACGTAGAAGCCATAGCAACAGTACCTTCGAAAGGAAATATAGTAAGATTTCGTTTTTGAACAACTTTTAAAGAAATAAAACTTTCCGAGCTACCAGTATCTACAAGGACATCCATGGGAGAATTATTAATCATTATCTGTATAGTAGACTTAATTAAGCCAGGATGAGAAGCAGCTATCAGAAAAGTAGATGCAGATTGCTTCATACTGGTATTTTCTTTCGATGAATTACACACAGAAGCCCAGTGGCCTAATTTATTACATAAAGAACAACTTGAATTTCTGGCGGGGCATTTGTCTCTATTATGTCGATTCCGTCCGCAAAAGAAGCATCTAGCTGATTTTGAAGCTACAGAACAAGTACGATGAGATTCAGAGTCATTAACTTGTTCTTGAGGGCACGTAATGTTATTAATAGTCGGTGGAAGGTTGTTTGTATAAGACATCGCATGTACTTCAGCAGATTCTAAAGCCTTTGCTTTATCTACAGCTTCTTGCAGAGTTAGAGTACAGTTTTCTAAAAGTCGTTGCCTAATTTGTGTCGAAATCAATCCGGTTATGAAGGAGTCTCTAATAAATTCATCTTTGTAAACGTCAGCTGTGACACTTTTGAAAATGCAATCTTTACTTAGGGATCTCAGTATTTGCAAATATTGAGAAATATTCTCACCTGATTGTTGTTTTCGACTTGAAAGGATGTGTCTAGCTTATACTTCATTCACCTTTTTTACAAACAAAACTTTTAGGGTTTTGATGGCGGAATCATAAGTGGTACATTCAGATATGAACTCAAAAACAGCCGACGAAACGTAGTTGATTAGTAATTGGAGCTTAAGAGCATCTGCTTCTTTCTTTTCTTTCGAAATGTCTGCTGACTTCAGGAAATTTTCAAAAGTTTGAAACCAATGCTTCCATTGTTGAGAGCTGGTAGGTACATTTGGATCCGATCAAAACGTTCTGGTCGTAGAAGTCGTTCCATTTTTATTTAAAGATTCTGTTCATTAAATTGTAATAAATTAAAAGACCTAATGGAGGCTTTATAAATTGTAATAAATTAAAAGACCTAATGGAGGCTTTAATGAACAGAATCTGACAGACATTGACAGTTCAAAACATACATGACTAATCCTAATAAATACAAACTAAATCTAAGACTATAAACTATACTACATTCATCCGAGCCTTAGAAATTATAATGACACAAATTAGGCAACGACTTTTAGAAAACTGTACTCTAACTCTGCAAGAAGCTGTAGATAAAGCAAAGGCTTTAGAATCTGCTGAAGTACATGCGATGTCTTATACAAACAACCTTCCACCGACTATTAATAACATTACGTGCCCTCAAGAACAAGTTAATGACTCTGAATCTCATCGTACTTGTTCTGTAGCTTCAAAATCAGCTAGATGCTTCTTTTGCGGACGGAATCGACATAATAGAGACAAATGCCCCGCCAGAAATTCAAGTTGTTCTTTATGTAATAAATTAGGCCACTGGGCTTCTGTGTGTAATTCATCGAAAGAAAATACCAGTATGAAGCAATCTGCATCTACTTTTCTGTTAGCTGCTTCTCATCCTGGCTTAATTAAGTCTACTATACAGATAATGATTAATAATTCTCCCATGGATGCTCTTGTAGATACTGGTAGCTCGGAAAGTTTTATTTCTTTAAAAGTTGTTCAAAAACGAAATCTTACTATATTTCCTTTCGAAGGTACTGTTGCTATGGCTTCTACGTCTTTATCATCGAAAATTTTGGGGTACTGTACAGTTAACTTAAAAATATTTGAATATACCTATTACGACTTTAAAATATTGATTTTAGAACATTTATGCTCCGATGTAATTATAGGGCACGACATTTTAAAACAACACTCTCGCTTAGAATTTCAATTTGACGGAAACAAACCTCCTATCCGTATTTGCAGTCTCGCTGCATCTAACGTATGCGAAGCTAGTCTTTTTGATAATTTGTCATTTGATTGTCATCCAATTGCTGTGAAGTCGCGAAGATATTCACCGAACGATTTAAGGTTCATTCAGGTAGAGGTTCAAAATTTGCTTAGAGAAGGCATTATTGAAGAAAGTAAATCACCTTGGAGAGCCCAAGTGTTAGTAACGTCTAACGAAAATTATCAGAAGAGAATGGTTGTAGACTATTCTCAAACCATTAATAAGTTTACTATCCTTGATGCCTTCCCGTTACCTCGTGTGGACGACATAATACAAAGTATATCTAAGTTTAATATATATAGTACGATCGATCTGAAAAGTGCCTACTATCAAATACCGATAAAACAATCTGATAAACCTTACACTGCTTTTGAAGCTTGTGGTAGATTGTATCAATTTCGTAGAATTCCTTTTGGAGTTACTAATGGCGTGGCGAGTTTCCAACGCGTGATTAATTCAATTATTATTAACGAAAATCTTAACGGCACTTTTGCGTATCTTGATTATATTACTGTTTGTGGTAAAACAAAGGAAGAACATGACGAAAATTTGCAAAAATTTCTTTGCGTTGCCAACAAGTATAACCTGACGATAAATAATGAAAAATCAAGGTTTTCTCAAACCGAAATAAATATATTAGGACATACTATAAAAAATCAATCTATAATGCCTGATCCTGAGCGATTACGGCCCTTACTAAATCTTCCGGAACCTAACAGTCTTCCTTCATTACGAAGAGCTTTAGGTTTATTTGCCCACTATTCTCAATGGATATCCAATTTTTCTGAAAAGATTCATCCATTGGCACATTCCACCGAGTTTCCTTTAACACAAGAAGCTTCGGAAACATTTAAACTTCTCAAGACTGACCTAGCATCAGCAGTTCTTATGACTATAAATGACAATGAAACGCTTGTAGTAGAAACAGATGCTTCGAATTTTGCGATAGCTGCCACGCTGTCCCAATGTGGCAGACCTGTATTAAAATTGATCTAGTTCAACAGTTCAACTACATCAGACACTGTTACACCCCGGTATTACGCGCATGTATCATTGGGTACGAACTAAAAATTTACCTGTAACTTTGAATGAAATCCCGGAGATGACAACATCTTGTCAAATTTGTTCGGAACTGAAGCCGCGCTATGCAAAATTTGAAGGTACCTTAATCAAAGCTACTGCACCGTTCGAAAGGTTAAATATGGATTTCAAGGGCCCTCTTTCAACAGCTACTGGAAAACCCTATTTATTAACAATTTTAGATGAATTTTCCAGATTTCCTTTCGCTTTTCCTTGCATTAACACTTCTTCGAGTGAAATTATGAAACATTTGAAATCCCTTTTTTGTCTCTTTGGAACACCATCCTACATACACTCTGATAATGGCACGGGCTTCACTTCTCAAGATCTAAAAAAGTTCTTAAACAATAATGGTATTGCTACCAGTAGATCTACGCCATATAATCCATGCGGAAATGGACAGGTAGAGCGCTATAATGGAATCATTTGGAAAACCATTAATCTGGCAATTAGATCTCGTGGACTAAAGTTAAGTCAGTGGGAAGTGGTACTGCCAGAATCATTGCATTACGTTCTCTATTATGTACTGCCATCAATACGACTCCCCACGAAAGAATGTTTTTCCATGCACGACGCTCGCTCAATGGAATTTCTCTGCCTACGTGGCTAACTTCTCCTGGACCTGTTTTGCTTCGTCGATTCAACAAATATGAACCTTTAGTAGAAGAAGTTAATCTAATTGATGCAAACCCTCAATATGCAAGAGTCCGATTATCTGACGGTCGTGAAACTTCTGTATCACTTAGACACTTAGCTCCGTCCACCTCCAAAATTGACTGTCAACATTCTACGTCAGAAGAGATTGCAACAAGAATCCTTTCTTCCCCACCTATTCTGCATCAACATCCTTCAGAACCCGTTTCTGAATCGGATAACGGAAATGCTGATTCCAATGGAATCATGAAAACTATAATTCCACCCACCAGTCCCTCCAGAGGGGTTGTCTGACCTAAGAAGATCGTCTCGGGCAAAGAAATTTCCTTCTCGTTTGGAATATTAATTATAATTTCTAAGGCTCGGATGAATGTAGTATAGTTTATAGTCTTAGATTTAGTTTGTATTTATTAGGATTAGTCATGTATGTTTTAAACTGTCAATGTCTGTCAGATTCTGTTCATTAAAGCCTCCATTAGGTCTTTTAATTTATTACAATACTATTTTGTATGTTTCTGGTACAAGTATACTTTCAGTTAGAGAAAAACTCAATAAAATTCTAATTAAAATAAAAAAATGGATGGATATAAACAGGTTTTTGGTAAACCCTACTAAATCTAAATATATGATAATTGGTAACAATAAATATTTAACTGAAAACATTAATGTAGATCTGGAGAAAGTAGATGTTACTAAGTACTTAGGCATCATTATTGACCAGAAATTGACATTTTCACAACACATCAAATTTATTTGCAAGAAAGTATCTAAAAAACTTGGTTTCGCTTATCGTGTAAGTCAGAATTTAACTTTATATTCCAGACAGTTAATATATAATACGATTATTAAACCACATTTTGATTATTGTACCTCTATATTATATACTGGCTGTACTCGCAACGTCGTTCGCGTGGCGTGTGATTGTTGTATAAAAATTTCTTACCCCACCCCATTTAAGGAATGGGAGAGAAACTTTTACACACCAGATGTTAAGTTGAAAGAAGACACATACATCTGTGGAAAACGCATTCGAATCGAATTAGAATGCGCGCACAAACATTCAGACAGACAGACAAAAAAATCTATCCACATTTTTGGGTTCTATTTCGATGTACCCACGACGTCGTTCGCGTGGCGTGTTGATTTTGTATAAAAATTTCTTTCCTCGCCCGTTAAAGGGGTGGGGGGGAGAAAGTTTTATACACCAGATGTTAAGTTGAAAGAAGACAAATACGTCTTTGAAAACCGCATTCGAATAGGATCAGTAGTTTTCATGTGATGCGCGCACAAACATATACATTTCTACAGTTTTATTATATGTATAGATGTGCAATGAAATTGACCTAAACAAGCTTCAGTTGTTACAAAATCGTTGTATGAGGTTCGTGTTAAAAGCGAATACATATACCAGCATAATTTTAATGCAACTAACACTAAACTGGTTTTCAATTAAAGATTATGTTGAATTTAGAACTTTAATTTTCATATATAAAATTTTAAATAATTTGTTACCCTCGTATTTGAGTGAAAATATTAAATACAGGAAAGATATTCACACTTACAATACTAGACAAAATAACCATGTTCAGATCTATCCTACTTTATTAATAAAAACCAAACAGAACATTTATGATAAAGGAATGACAGAATATAATAACCTACCTGAGTATATTAAACATTCAGAAAATGTAAATATTTTTACTAAAAGATTAAAATGTTTCCTTCAAGATTAAGTATTAGAACTTTGGCGATGTAATATTAATTGTGATGTAATATTATCTTTATCTATTTGTCAGTGTTGTCTTTGAAGTCTTACTACTGTTGCTACTGTATTTAAGTGTTTTTAGTAATTTTTAAAATAGTTATTACAAAATGTAAATTTTTAATCTTAATTTTATTTAACAAGTTTAATCTGTAGAGTTTTAGTTTGTATTTATATTTTTTAAAAGCCAGAGTGCTAAATAAACGATCTCTCTCTCTCATTAAATACCACACTTTTTTAAAATTTCAAAAACGTGAAATTATACATAAACATAACAAAATAATATCCAGGATCTTAATAAATTAAGAAAGTAATAATGTAATATTGTAACAAAATCATAGTAAATCGTAGCGGTACATTACAGCTTGTACACCAAAAACTTAACAATTATAGCATCTCAAATAAGCCTTTAAGCCTCCTACAAAGTCACCTTTCTCAAAGGCCACTAGCGGTTAGTGTCAGTAGAAAGTTATCAGAAACCTGAGGTACCCCAAGGTAGTAATATCTATCCACTTCTTTTTACAATTTTCATAGATGACTTGCCTTCTTACGTAAACCATTCAGATTCTCTATTATTTGCTGATGATTTTAAAATTTTGAGAACAATTTCATCACCTGAAGATTGTTTGGAACAACAGAAATATCTACAGAATGGTTTAATAAAAATAACATATCGTCATATGTAAATCATTTGTCACACTATGACTTTTGCAAGAAAACTGCATCCAGTTTTTTTTTGTTATAGCATGAGAAAATAGTTATAAAGATTTGGGGGTTACATTCCAGTCAAATCTTAAATTTAATTTACATTATAACGAGATAGTCAACAATGCATTTAAATTAAACCAATCGGTTATGTGATTAGAAGCTCGAAATTTTATAAAACATTTGAACAGTTGCTTAATTCTATAGACATATTTTTTTTATTCAACTTAAGTATATTAGATAATAATTGAGAATCAACAAAATCTTTATTTAGTAATGAAACGTTTGATTGATTATATCGTGGTGCATTTACAACCGCGTTATCAGATGCAAAACTATTAGAAAATTCATCCTCAATTTCTCTTAATTCACTTTCTATCTCATTTATTTTTGATTGGGAAACACTTATCAAAACTGTTTCGGTCATTTATTGCTTTCCGCACGGTCCTGCATGTTTGAAAGCAGTGCTTTCCGCACGGAGTGATGAAAAGTTTTATATTTCGTAACGTTGAAGGAAGTATTGCTTTCCGCACGGTGCTGCATGGTCGAAAGCAGTGCTTTCCGCACGGAGTGATAAAAAAATGATTTCAGTGTTCTAATTTGACGTTTTAAATTACGGGATCCTATGAAAAATTTTGAACAAATTTTACATTTTTTACCGGTGTGAATATAAGTAATATGTTTTTTTAATCCCTTTCTTGAACATTTTGAACAAATTTCACATTTAAATAAATTTTTATCAGTTCTAATAGGCCTTTTAAAATCACCAATTTATAAAAAAACGTTTTAAACAAATTTTACATTTAAAACTTTACTCGTCAGTGTGAATTCTAATATGCTTTTTTAAGTTACTTTTATCTGTGAAAGAGTTTGAACAAATTTCACATCTGAAAGGTTTTTCACCAGTGTGAATTATAATATGCCTTTTTAAATTACTGGAATGTGCAAAACATTTTGAACAAATTTCACATTTAAAAGGTTTCTTGTCAGTGTGAATTCTAATATGCTTTTTTAAGTTGCCTTTTTCTGTGAAACATTTTAAACAAATTTCACACCTGAAAGGTTTTTCACTAGTGTGAGTTCTAATATGCCTTTTTAACTCACCGGATTCTATAAAACATTTTGAACAAATTTCACATCTGAAAGGTTTTTCTCCAGTGTGAGTTCTAATATGCCTTTTAAAATGACTGGAATATCTAAAACATTTCGAACAAATTTTACATTTAAAAGGTTTTTCACCAGTGTGAGTTCTAATATGCATTTTTAAATTTCCGGATTTTGTGAAACACTTTGAACAAATTTTACATTTAAAAGTTGTTTCATCAGTGTGAGTTCTAATATGCATTTTTAAATTTCCAGATTTTGTAAAACACTTTAAACAAATTTTACATTTAAAAACATTTTCGCCAGTATGAGTTTTAATATGGTTGTTTAATTGACCGGATGTTACGAAACAGTTTGAACAAATTTTACATTTAAATAACTTTCCAGTGTGAGTTCTAATAATATGCATTTTTAGATTTTGGGATTGTCTAAAACTATTTGAACAAATTTCACATCTGAAAGGTTTTTCTCCAGTGTGAGTTCTAATATGCGTTTTTAATTGACTGGATTGTATAAAACATTTTGAACAAACTTTACATTTAAAAGGTTTCTCGCCAGTGTGGGTTCTAATATGCTGTTTTAAGCTAGTTTGTCCTGTAAAACATTTTGAACAAATTTCACATTTATAGGATTTTTGTCCACTGTGAGTCCTCATCTGTTGGTTAAAATTACCAAAATCTTCTACGTTAATGTGTTTTGTAGCAGAATTATTCATTCTTAAGTTAACAGTTTTTTTACAATTAACAAAAAAGTGGTAAATGTAAAAATGGTTTAAATATAGCAATTTATCACAGAAAAATCGTCCACAAGAAGAACATGTTCCATGGAATTTCCCAAAGTGAGGTTTCCATTTTTTCATCGCAGATTGGAAACCTGAAATATATAAACTCATGTAAATAATAATAATGCACAAATAATTAAAAAAATGTAGTAGAACATCAATAATTTATAAACAGACATGATACGAGAACACAAACCAAAAAGTTTTAGTTGGTGTTTAAAGATATAAATATTTTTTATGTAAAATAATAATAAAACTGTAGCGGTGTAAAGTCTATCTTTCTATATGTCCCCTTGTGTGCGAAAGACTTGAATAGTACTAAATGGAAAAAAAAAACAGAAAAACAATATTCTGCAATATTAGCCTTTACTCGACATTAATATAATCACTTACTTAAAGACATAAGGTTTGTTTTAACAGACCAAAGAACCATTCTAGAACCGTCTGGTATCTGCATAGTAGACGAAATCTCGATACCTTTAATGTACCAAATTGTTTCGTAACGGTTCTAGAACGGTTTTTTGGTCTGCTAGAACAGGTTCAATTCTTCTCAGATAAATTCGATTTTTTCTTACTTTTACTTTATTTCTTGTTTATTTAATTTCTAAATTAAAAAAATCCAATTAGAGATAATTAAAGGTTTTCCACGTATGAATATGTTGGAATTTTTAAAAATTGAAAAATCCAAAAATAGTTGGATATCCATTTGCAAAAGTTTGAGGAGAGTCCGTATAAAGACAGTTTGTTTAAGAGAACTGAATGACACACTTGATGAAATGATTTTGAAATGTCGTGATGCTATTTGAATCTTCCCATGGTGGTGGATGGCATCACTTCAGACATGAGTTACATCTGCTAGCAGATCCGCTGTTGACCTTTGTTAGCGAAATAATTAAATCTTTTGCTTTGTTTTCACAAACTTATCAAATTATACATAAGTGAAAGTAAACGTTTATCTGAACTAGGTGCAAATGTGTGTCTGTATTCGGCCGCAAATATCCTATAAACAGAAGACGGAAAGCAATGGGCAATTATAGATATTATAAAAATACTAGCTGACCCGGCGGACTTCGTACCGCAAATCATCGTCATATTTTCTCGTTAGTTATCAGGTTTATACTATTTTTTTTTTCGTTATATTTTGTAGTTTATCGATAAAATATATTAGATGCATCACAATACTTAATTTAGTTAGAATTTATCGTTTAAATATAAGTGATATAAACTGCGCCACCTTCCGGTGGCGTCACAATACTTAAGTAAGAATTGCTCGTTTAAATATATGCGATATTAACTGCGCCACCTTACGGTGGCGTGATATAAAGTAATCAAATAAGTAGTGGTTGCTCGTTTCATGGAAGCGCGATCTGGTGGTAGCTTCCATTAATACGAATATCATATTCATCTTACCCATTAAAAAAACATCATCATACTGATTTTCATGACAATCGGTTGAACGGGGCGGAAGTCGCCTGGTGGCGAGTTACATCAATGGGCATAGCATATAAACCTCCTCCGTGGAAAAATACATGTACATACCAATTTTCATAATGATCAGTCAAATAGTTTCTGAGTCTATAGATTTCATATATACAAACATGCATTTTTATATATACAGATAAGGATTGCTCGTTTAAATATATGTGATATTAACTGCGCCACCTTACGGTGGTAACAACATCTGGTGGTAACTCCCATTAACACGAATATCACATTCATATTAACCATTAAAAATACAGCATCCTACTGATTTTTATGACAATCGGTTGAACAGGGCAGAAGTTGTTACTCTGCAGCGCCACCTGGTGGCGAGTGGCATCAATGAGCATATCATACAAACCTTCTCTGTGGAAAAATACATATGGATACCAATTTTCATGACAATCGGTTGAACGGGGCAGAAGTTATCACTCTGCAGCGCCACCTGGTGGCGAGTTACATCAATGTGCATAGCATATTCGTTTTCTCCGTGAAAAAATACATATACATACCAATTTTTATGACAATCGGTTAAACGGGACGGAAGTTGCTACTTTGCAGCGCCACCTGGGGGCGAGTGGCGTCAATGAGCATATCATATAAACCTTCTCCGTGGAAAAATACATATATATATATATATATATATATATATATTGAGATGATATTAGTTACTATGTTATATTAAATAAGAATGTAGAAGGAAAATCTAATGGAAAGTAGAGAAAGGAGATTTTCTTATTTCGGGTCAGAGCGCAAATTTAGTAACATTGGGATTGATTATCATCATCTTCTTCATAATTCCTAAAAAAGGAAAAAGAAAATAGAATAATAAGAAAAAAAAAATACAAATACATTTCAAAGATTTTTATTTAAAGATTCAAAAATGATTAATCTACATTATATAAAGTTTTGATAATTATGAAATTGATAAATGGGTAAAGTAGATAATTAAAAGTTTATAAAATTGCCAATACGTTAGTAATCAAACATTAATTTTCAATGAATTAGGGGTGTAAGTAAATGAGAAAATTAAACTATAAAAAAACATCACAAATAGTTAAAATAAATGTTAAAACTTCTACTTACTTTTAAATTATACAAATTTACCAACCATATTCTAATTTATTAATAGTTCAAATGCCAAATGAAATATTCTGAAAAAGAGAAAATTATTAGTTTGTAGTGCTAGTAAATTTCATAAGAATATAAAAAAAAAATGATCATTGTTTTAAATTGTAATATTGAATCAAGAATTAGATTTTGTTAATAATTTTATTTAAATAAGAAATTAGTAGGCGATTAGATGGAAAAGATGTATAGATTTAAGTTTGTTGAATTTGTCAGTTGTTTCTTTGTTGATTTGATAGAATGGCTCTTGTTTTCTGGTTGTTGAAATAGAAGTTGTATTAAAAATTTGCTCCGTAGAAATTTTGAGTTTTTTTTGAAAGTATTGATAATAGAAAGTATTAAAACAGTTTAAAGTATAAAGAATATCCCAAGGTAACCAGAGAAAGCAATTGGTAAGAGAAATTTATATGATTTTATGAAAGAATAAATGGTTAAAATTATTGCTGAGTAGTTAATCGTTATAAATGCTTCCTGAATTGATTTAAAGAAAGATACTCTAGTTTCTAACAAGAAAGAATAGCATTATTGTACTTACCTTTGGATGTAAAAGCTGATTGTGCAGTGATTAGAAGAAATCTTATTAGTAAAATTTCCAAAGTTCGTGATATCATTGCTGTGCTGGGTAACATAGGCCTGTTGTTGAAAAGGGGATCCTAAGGCTTAGCAGACCGAAGAGAAAACAAGATCTTCATAAAACGGTATCACTCTTCCATTATTATCAATAAAGAACTTTTCTGTTGTTTGATTTTTGTAATTTCCATGAACTTTTTTTATTTTCACTGTTTTATGTATTTAACTAAATTATTTTTATTCACTTTTTGTTAAGTTTAATCCAAATTGTTTAGTAACTCAAGACAGAATATTTCATTTATATATATATTTGATGCTTGTTTTGGTTTATTAACGGTATTTTTGAAGTTTGACACATTTTGAAATAGAAAGGTTAGAAATTTATATACAATTCATGCCTAGAAAACATTGTTGGTATAGGATAGTGCGGTTTTACAGTCATTTTATTGCAAATTTGTGTATTAACTGATTTTGAATCTAGTTTGGTTGAATATTTGAACTCTGACCTTGACATAAGGGAATAGCCGGTAGCATATTTAATTAATCATATTGGAAGATAATTACATTGAGTTAATTCTTACCTATTCACTATTTATATTTAAAATTCAAAATTAATTAAAGGTAAGGAATATTTTATAACATAGTGATTGATATTATCAAAACATATTATTATTATTCATACACTCATCATATATGTTATAAATATTGGCGCCCAACGTGGGGCTCTAAACAATCAAAATTAGAGCCGATTCAAATAATTAAAATTTGAGAATTTTGTTAAATTTTTTTTTATTATTTCGCTCTAAACAATCAAAACTAGAGCCTATTTAAATAATTAATATTTAAAATATTTTTTTTGAAAACTTGATTTGAAATTTTTTTTTTTTTGTGATTCATATTAGTTATATTTATCTCGATAAAATAAATTGTAAATATGGATGGAAAAATGAGATTGAGAGATGGTAAGATAGTAGGAGAGGAGAGTGAAAGTAGTGATGGAGGAGAGATTGAGATGGAAAGTGTGGCGGTACAAGTACATGAAGAGAGAATGTTAGGAGCAGGGGATTACCGAGTGGAAGAGCTGATTCAAACAGGCCAGACACAGGAAGAAGCAGAAACGGAAGAAGGAGAGAATTTAATAGAGATAGGGGGAGAACAGGATCGAACTATGGTAGAAATAGAGACAGAGACAACTGCTGGTGGAAATGAACAAGAAGAACTAGTGGTACAAGAAAAACCAAGAGAAAAAAGTCAACCTGATATGAACAACATACTTGAAATCCTTATGATGAGATTTGATCAGCAGGATAAGAAATTGGATCAACAAAAAGAAGAAATAAAAGATATGAATAAGAAATTAAAAGAAGATATAAAAGAAGATAATGTGAAGATGAGGAAAGACATGGATAAGAAATTTGAGGAAATAAAAGAAGATAATAAGAAATTTAGAAGTGAAATGAAAATTATAAAGGAAGACAATTTGAAGACCAGAGAAGAAGTTAAAATAATTAAAAAGGAATGTGACAAGAAAATAGAACAGCAAAACAAGAAATTGAGAACGGAAATCCAGGAGACAGCAATTGAAATTAAGGGGGAAATTGAAAAAGGTATAGAAATTAAGATAAAAGAAGTAAGTAAATTAATTAAAGAAAATTTACCGGAGGAAATAGAACGTGAAGTCAATAAACATACTGATGTCATAAAAAAGGATATTGGACAAATACGATTACAAGAGCAAATTTATGAAGAGGTAGTGGATAATTTAAAAATTAACTTAGGAAAAGAATTTGAAAGACTAGAGGGAGAAGTAGAAAAACAAAAAGGAGTTTGTAGTAAGAATCAAGAATTAACCAAGTATAAATTAAATATGGAATTAGAAAGAAAATTTCAAAAGAATAATGATAAAATGAAGCAGACTAATAAAAGATTGGAGAAAATAAAAGAAGATACTAAGACATTTATAAGACAAATAAACTATATGAAGGAAGATAATTTGAAGAGCATAGAGGAAGACACAAATAAAATAGATGAAGAAAGGAAGAAGACTATTAAGAAATTTGTAGATGGATATAAAGCAAAGCAAGTAGCATTCTTGGAAAAATTGTACATTTGGAAATATAAAGAAAGGGGGAAGAAAACTAAATTTATAATAGCTTTTAGGTATATAGGAAAATACCAAGAAAGGGGGAAGAAATTTAAAAATATAGTAGGTATTGGGTATATTTGGAATTATCAGGAAAGAGAAAAAAAAAAAAAACAAGTTTATAAAGATAATAAATAAAGTATATTTGAATAAATGTTAGAAAGAAAGAATAAATGTGATATTAAAAAAAAATAGAAATAAAGAAATTTATAAAGAAAATGCATGGGTAGATGATATTAATAGCAAAGTTTTGTAAATAATAGTATTAAGATGTAAATATCAAATTAAGATTGAATGGTTTTATTGAAAAAAGGTTTATACAATCTGTGCAAATAATATTAATTGAGGCTAAAGTTTTTGTAAAATGAGTGTTTATTTATAAAAAAAAAATAGATTAAAATTATAATTTTTAATCCAACATCAATGAAATGTTTGATGTAAAAATTTTAATTGGGGGATTTGAGATTATATTAGTTACTATGTTATATTAAATAAGAATGTAGAAGGAAAATCTAATGGAAAGTAGAGAAAGGAGATTTTCTTATTTCGGGTCAGAGCGCAAATTTAGTAACATTGGGATTGATTATCATCATCTTCTTCATAATTCCTAAAAAAGGAAAAAGAAAATAGAATAATAAGAAAAAAAAAATACAAATACATTTCAAAGATTTTTATTTAAAGATTCAAAAATGATTAATCTACATTATATAAAGTTTTGATAATTATGAAATTGATAAATGGGTAAAGTAGATAATTAAAAGTTTATAAAATTGCCAATACGTTAGTAATCAAACATTAATTTTCAATGAATTAGGGGTGTAAGTAAATGAGAAAATTAAACTATAAAAAAACATCACAAATAGTTAAAATAAATGTTAAGACTTCTACTTACTTTTAAATTATACAAATTTACCAACCATATTCTAATTTATTAATAGTTCAAATGCCAAATGAAATATTCTGAAAAAGAGAAAATTATTAGTTTGTAGTGCTAGTAAATTTCATAAGAATATAAAAAAAAAATGATCATTGTTTTAAATTGTAATATTGAATCAAGAATTAGATTTTGTTAATAATTTTATTTAAATAAGAAATTAGTAGGCGATTAGATGGAAAAGATGTATAGATTTAAGTTTGTTGAATTTGTCAGTTGTTTCTTTGTTGATTTGATAGAATGGCTCTTGTTTTCTGGTTGTTGAAATAGAAGTTGTATTAAAAATTTGCTCCGTAGAAATTTTGAGTTTTTTTTGAAAGTATTGATAATAGAAAGTATTAAAACAGTTTAAAGTATAAAGAATATCCCAAGGTAACCAGAGAAAGCAATTGGTAAGAGAAATTTATATGATTTTATGAAAGAATAAATGGTTAAAATTATTGCTGAGTAGTTAATCGTTATAAATGCTTCCTGAATTGATTTAAAGAAAGATACTCTAGTTTCTAACAAGAAAGAATAGCATTATTGTACTTACCTTTGGATGTAAAAGCTGATTGTGCAGTGATTAGAAGAAATCTTATTAGTAAAATTTCCAAAGTTCGTGATATCATTGCTGTGCTGGGTAACATAGGCCTGTTGTTGAAAAGGGGATCCTAAGGCTTAGCAGACCGAAGAGAAAACAAGATCTTCATAAAACGGTATCACTCTTCCATTATTATCAATAAAGAACTTTTCTGTTGTTTGATTTTTGTAATTTCCATGAACTTTTTTTATTTTCACTGTTTTATGTATTTAACTAAATTATTTTTATTCACTTTTTGTTAAGTTTAATCCAAATTGTTTAGTAACTCAAGACAGAATATTTCATTTATATATATATTTGATGCTTGTTTTGGTTTATTAACGGTATTTTTGAAGTTTGACACATTTTGAATTAGAAAGGTTAGAAATTTATATACAATTCATGCCTAGAAAACATTGTTGGTATAGGATAGTGCGGTTTTACAGTCATTTTATTGCAAATTTGTGTATTAACTGATTTTGAATCTAGTTTGGTTGAATATTTGAACTCTGACCTTGACATAAGGGAATAGCCGGTAGCATATTTAATTAATCATATTGGAAGATAATTACATTGAGTTAATTCTTACCTATTCACTATTTATATTTAAAATTCAAAATTAATTAAAGGTAAGGAATATTTTATAACATAGTGATTGATATTATCAAAACATATTATTATTATTCATACACTCATCATATATGTTATAATATATATATATATATATATATATATATATATATATATATATATATATATATATATATATATATATATATATATATATATATATATATATATATATATATATATATATATATATATATATATATAAACCAATTTTAATAATAATTCGTCCAGTAGTTTTTGAGTTCATTGATTTCAAACATAAAAACACATCCTTTTTTTATATATATAGATTATTTCCTTCGATTCAAATTAACCAATAGAATGTCATAATTTTTTGAAATTGGACCAATCAGAATAAAATATCAGCGACTATTGCACTAGAACAATATCAGCGACTATTGCAGTGGAGAAATAGTCACGTGAAATAAAAATGTCAAATATTTGTCAGTTTAACAACGGCATTATTAATTATTGTTATAATTTTCCACAATGGAAAGATTTGGTGCATTAGATTCTAATGCCATCGAAAACGCTGTTCTCAGGAAATAATCTTCCTAAATATAACACAACCTTGATTAATAGTTTGCTATTTTTGTTGTTGCTAAATTTCTCGAACATTTTACAATTTGTTTCGACATAATTTGACATTAATAATCAAAGATTAAAGCCCTCGAGACAAAGCTCTCGGGCTTTAATCAGATAATTAACGTCAAATTATGTCTCAACAAATTGATACTGAAATATTCTTGAAATCTAGATACCACAAAAATAGCCGACTGTAATCATGGTCTTGTTATATTACCCTTGATTATAAGTTGGGATGCTCGTCAATTGTTCAAATATACAAGAATGACTATTCCTCTATTTAAAAAGTTATATAAAATCTCAATTGTCTCAGGGGACAAGTATGCAAATACTATCGTGGAATTTTAATCTTGGATAAAATAATCCATGAGACATCTTCACTAATTTGGGAATGTATTTAAACCCACCGTTATCAGAAACCGAATGGCTTGATATGGCAAATGGATTCAATGAACATTGGAACTTTCCACACTGTATAGAGAAAGCATATAAATATTCAAGCTCTAACTAGAAGTGGGTCTCTTTACTTCAATTATGAAAAGAAATTTATTATAATTTTTCAGGTAACAGCTGATAGAGCTTATCGCTTCACATTAGTTGATAAAAGTGCACATGGGTCCTAAAGTGATGAAGGTGTTCTTAAAAATTGCGATTTTGGTACAAAACTCGAAAGTGGTTCCATGCATCTACCATCACCAAGTAATTTATCACACTCTGATAAGTTACATATTTTTTTGTTGCTGATGAGGCTTTCCCACTATATATATATATATATATATATATATATATATACATATACATATACATCATGAGTCTATTTCAATAAAACAACTCTCTTAGACGAAACGAATTTTCAATTACAGGCTGTCGCGAGCCCGCCAAGTAATAGAAAATACATTTGGCATCATGGTAGCAAGGTGGAGAATTTTAAAAACTACGATAAATGCCAAAGTAGAAAACGTTGACAAAATTGTGAAAGATATTGTTGTACTCCACAATTTTTGTCAATCCAAATTTTCTACTAAATATAGCAGGATATGACGACATCAATGATGTGAAAAATGGAAACTTCGTTTTGAGGGCAAACTTGGTGCAAATATATCTAAAAGATGTTTGTACCAAAATCGAGAAACTTTGGCCAATTATTTTGTTTCTCGGGATGAAAGTATAGAACCAAAGATAATTATTTACATCTTCTCTTTGTAAATTTATTTAAATTACGTTAATTTAATTGTTAAAAATAAAACCCTTAATTTTTAGTATTTATTTTAATTTTCGATTATATTAAATATTTCTTTTCTCATTTTTTTTGCCTCATCTGCTGTCTTTTCACATAGTCTAGTGTATAGAAAATCCACAAAGAGTTTGTTAATATCACTGGCTGCAGTTTCATTTCGTTTTCTACGTTTTTGTGTTTTTCTCTCTCCTACGTTCTGGATCGGCTCCGTGATAATAGCTATTAATGAAAAATTACATAAAATAATCGATATCTTATCTTACACTTAAGAAACAATACACTCGTTTTTGTTAAAATTTTCATAGAAAATGGATTTCATGATCAAGACAACCAAAAATAATATAAAAATGTGGTTTTCACATTTTGTATACAGTTTTTATCCAACTTCAAAATCCATCTTAAAATTTTCAAAAATCTTAAAAAACAATCAAGAAAGGATACCGACGTTTCATTCAATTCTCAGAAGAGGATTTGCATATCTCAAAAAAAAAAGCAAAAAAAACCGAAACACGGTTTTCCCACTTTAAATACAGTTTTTATCCAAATTCTAAATCCATTTTGAAATTTCCAAAGATCTTAAAAAACACCCGAGAAGCAATAAACTCGATTTTATTAGAATTTTCAAAAAAATAAAAAAATGGAAAATGGAAAAGGATTCTATAAACTAAATTTCATGAAACTGTTTTCCGTTAAAGAGTTATAGCACATATAAACGTAGGAAAATATAAATTATATATACACGAGACTCGGAAAAATGTTACCGTTTATACGATATGGACCAAAATCAATAAAATTTTTCCCCATTAAAAGAATATTTTAAATACCAAATTTCATGACCCATGACAAAACACGGTTTTCACTTTTGGAATACAGTTTTTATCCACATACAAAATCCACTTTGAATTTTTTTAAAATTTCAATAAACAACCGAGAAACGATACAATCTTTTTTTTGAGTTTTCAAAAAAGGGGATTTCAATTTTTAAAAAACAACCGAAAACAATACTAACAGTCGTTATTTTACAATTTTCAAAAAGGAGGATTTCGATATCTCAAAAACCAAAAATAATATCAAAACACGGTTTTCACATTTTGAATAGTTTTTACCCACATTCTGAATCATTTTTAAATTTTCAAAAATCTTACAAAACAACCGAGAAATGATACATCCGAATTTTTAGAATTTCCAAAAAAAATGGATTTCGATATCTCAAAAACCAAAAAAGATATTAAAATGTGATTTTCACATTTTTAATCCAGTTTTTATCCACATTCTAAATCGATTTTGAATTTTCAAAAATCTTGAAAAATAACCGAGAAACGGTACAGTCAATATTTTAGAATTTTCAAAAAAAAGTGAATTTTGATATCTTAAAAACCAAAATAGTTATTTTTGGTCCTCCGTCCAGAAACAATATCATTAATTACTTCAAAATCGTCCGGAAAATGACATTTTCCGGCCTAGGCCGGCAAAGTAGCTTTTAGATTATCTAAAGAGATAGTTTAAGTCATCAAAAATACATAATGAATAATACAAATTTTAATTAAATTTATTTAAAAACAGCGTATAATATACTAAACTTACCTATAACTTTTTCTAAAGGTAAGCAGGATTCTAATTTACATTTAATTTCTCTCACAACTTGTAATATAAAATTTGACATTTATGTCAATTTACAACTTATGAAAATAGTTCATTGTCTCTGCTATTTTTATATAAAATTATTAGATATTGATTTTAATATTTTCAATATAACAATTTTCTCTGTGCTGCTTATTAGCACAGTATTTGCATGTATAAAAATTACCAGCTGACATTCTGTCGGCTGTCTTCTAGTCACTGGCCTTACTTTAGGTAGCACAAGTAGTCAACTCTTGAACATAACAGAACTTTTGAAAATATTAAAAATTAGTCGGACCAAAAAAAAGTGTGTGTTACACGTCCGGAAAATGTTTTGCAAGTGCTCGTATTGTTTCGCCTCGGTGCTACGCACCTCGGCTACACAACTTTACTCGCTCAAGCAAAATGTCATTTTCCGTCCTTGTGTCACAAATAACTATTGTGACACAAGGACGGAAAATGACATTTTGCTTGAGCGAGTAAAGTTGTGTAGCCGAGGTGCGTAGCACCGAGGCGAAAGAATACGAGCACTTGCAAAACATTTTGCGGACGTGTAACACACACTATTTTTTGGTCCGACCAATTTTTAATATTTTCAAAAGTTCAAAAACTGTTTACTTTGTGACATACAAGATTAGGTGTATATTTACATTAATTGACATCTATTAAACGATTAAAAGAATTAGTAATAAGCAATGATTTGCTGATAATCGATTTCACGATCCTTCATTTTTATACATACGAATACTGTGCTAATAAGCAGCACGGTAAAAATTGTTATATTGATAATATTAATATCTAATAATTCCTATATCCCTTCCCTATCTATCTATTTATATAAAAATGAATGTTTGTCTGTATGTCTATATGTACTCAATGAACTCAAAAACTACTGGACCGATTATTATGAAAATTGGTATGTATATGTATTTTTCCACGGAGGTTTGTATGATATGCTCATTGATGCCACTCGCCACCAGGTGGTGCTGCAGGGTAGCAACTTCTGTCCCGTTCAACCGATTGTCATGAAAGTTGGTATGTATATGTATTTTCTCACGGAGAAAGTTTGTATGATATGCTCATTGATGCCACTTGCCACCAGGTGGCGCTGCAGAGTAGCAACTTCTGCCCTGTTCAACCGATTGTCATGAAAATTGGTATGCATATGTATTTTTCCACGGAGAAGGTTTGTATGATATGCTCATTGATGCTACTCACCACCAGGTGGCGCTGCAGAGTAGCAACTTCAGTCCCGTTCAACCGATTGTCATGAAAATTGGTATGTATATGTATTTTTCCACGGAGAAGATTTGTATGATATGCTCATTGATGCCACTCGCCACCAGGTGGCGCTGCAGAGTAGCAACTTCTGCTCCGTTCAACCGATTGTCACGAAAATCAGTATGATGATGTATTTTTAATGGGTAAGATGAATATGATATTCGTATTAATGGAAGTTACCACCAGATGGCGCTTCCATGTATCAAGTTCAATACTGATTTTAATAAATATCTATACGAATTCGTATAAATAAAAGTTCTTAAAATATATTGTTGGTGCGATAAGTAAAACAAAACTATAAACTTTCTTTCCTTCCCTATCTCTTCTTCTCTTTTATTTTTTTTAAATTGATTTTATTAGTTGATGGCGTAGCAACGCGCGCCAGGTACAGCTAGTATATTATAAATGTGAATGTAAGTTTGTTTGTTACGCTTTCACGCGAAAACTACTTAACCGATCATCATGAAAATTTGAACACATATTCTTGGAGGTATTAGAATTAACATAGGATACTTTTTATTAAAAAGTCACAAAAACTAGCTTCTTCAACGCCATCTAGCGGTCCTGTAATGAAGTTCCAAGCCTGGGTATGCCACCGTGAGGTGGCGCAGTTAATCCCTATCCCTATATATATATATATATATATATATATATATAAAGCAGTAATTCTTTGTTAACGGCTGGCTATTTAAACAAGAAATAAAATATATACAAATATATATTTTGGTTTACAGGGATTCAGCCAAATTCAGGTTTATTAGTAAGACTCTACTATTACTATTACCGAGCTTTCGAATTTATTTCAAATTCTTTTTCAAGGCTAAAATATACAAAAATAGGTTACAAATTGCTAAAATTTAAAAATATGAAAATTTACTTACAAGCAAATTGAATCATTATAAATTGTTAAAAATATAAATCAATAAAATTGTTGAAAACATTACTTTTTTTACAATTCAACAGAAAATTAAATAGAATTTTTGAAATTTAAAATTGTAATCTTTTAACTTTGATTGATAATTAATTTGTCAAAAAAAATTTGATTTTTTATTTTAATAGGTTATTTGATGATTTTGTTACTGTTATTTTTGATTTTTTAATAATTAATAAATAAATTATTTGTTATTTTTAAATTATTGTATACTACTTGATTGTGTTATATTTTGATTTGTATTAATTGAATCATTCACTGTTAAAAGATAACAATAAATTATATTTAAATTTTGTGTTTCATTCATTTTGTTCATTGTATTTGGAGTTTTATTAATATGAACCATTTCCATAAATTTTCTTTTAGTTGTGTTATTTTCTATGTTTAGTATTTTTACATTATTGTAATCCATATGATGGAATTCATCAATTACATGTTCAGCTAGTGCACATTTTCTTTTTTTTAATCTAGCATCACTACGATGTTGAGTTATTCTTTGTTTAAGATTTTGTAATGTTTGGCCAATATATACTTTATCACAATTATAACAAGGAATTTTATAAACAACATTATTAAGATTCATTATATCTTCTTTTTGTTTTAATTTTGAGAATAAAGAAGCAATAGGTTTATATGTTTTTTGTGCTATTTTTACATTGTTAAAATTTTTAAAAGTTTTAATAATTTTAGTTGTTAAATTACCTAAGTAAGGTATTGATCCATAAGTGATACTTACATTTAAGTTATTTTCTGTGTGATTTACATGTTCTATTGTAGTTGTGTTGAATAAAAGTTTTTTTACTAGATAACAATTATCCATCCAAACTTTTAAAAAAACTTTTATTCAACACAACTACAATAGAACATGTAAATCACACAGAAAATAACTTAAATGTAAGTATCACTTATGGATCAATACCTTACTTAGGTAATTTAACAACTAAAATTATTAAAACTTTTAAAAATTTTAACAATGTAAAAATAGCACAAAAAACATATAAACCTATTGCTTCTTTATTCTCAAAATTAAAACAAAAAGAAGATATAATGAATCTTAATAATGTTGTTTATAAAATTCCTTGTTATAATTGTGATAAAGTATATATTGGCCAAACATTACAAAATCTTAAACAAAGAATAACTCAACATCGTAGTGATGCTAGATTAAAAAAAAGAAAATGTGCACTAGCTGAACATGTAATTGATGAATTCCATCATATGGATTACAATAATGTAAAAATACTAAACATAGAAAATAACACAACTAAAAGAAAATTTATGGAAATGGTTCATATTAATAAAACTCCAAATACAATGAACAAAATGAATGAAACACAAAATTTAAATATAATTTATTGTTATCTTTTAACAGTGAATGATTCAATTAATACAAATCAAAATATAACACAATCAAGTAGTATACAATAATTTAAAAATAACAAATAATTTATTTATTAATTATTAAAAAATCAAAAATAACAGTAACAAAATCATCAAATAACCTATTAAAATAAAAAATCAAATTTTTTTTGACAAATTAATTATCAATCAAAGTTAAAAGATTACAATTTTAAATTTCAAAAATTCTATTTAATTTTCTGTTGAATTGTAAAAAAAGTAATGTTTTCAACAATTTTATTGATTTATATTTTTAACAATTTATAATGATTCAATTTGCTTGTAAGTAAATTTTCATATTTTTAAATTTTAGCAATTTGTAACCTATTTTTGTATATTTTAGCCTTGAAAAAGAATTTGAAATAAATTCGAAAGCTCGGTAATAGTAATAGTAGAGTCTTACTAATAAACCTGAATTTGGCTGAATCCCTGTAAACCAAAATATATATTTGTATATATTTTATTTCTTGTATATATATATATATATATATATATATATATATATATATATATATATATATATATATATAAAGCAGTAATTGTTTGGTAACGGCTGATTAATTATAGAATGGATCAAAAAAAAAAAAAAATTTTTTGTGTTTACAGGGATGCAGCCAAAATTAGGTACTTTAGAAAGATTCTATTTTTACAAATACCAAGCTTTCGAATTTATTTCAAATTCTTTTTGAAGGCTATAAATAAAGAAATTGGTTATAAATTACTTAAACTTAAAAATGTAAAGATGTACTTACAAGTAAAGTGAATCAGTATAAAATTGTTTGTAATGTAAATAGATATAGTTGAGTTGTTACACACATTTATAAAAAAATATAAACACAAAACTTAAATATTTTAAATTAAAAAGTATCGTCTTTTGGAAATTGATTAATTTGTCAAATTTTTAAATTTAGGTTGTTTGATATTTATAAATTATTTTTAATTATTGTGTAATACTTAACTGTGTTGTATTTTGACTTGTATTAATGCAATCAAATTTAAATATAATTTATTGTTATCTTTTAACAGTGAATGATTGCATTAATACAAGTCAAAATACAACACAGTTAAGTATTACACAATAATTAAAAATAATTTATAAATATCAAACAACCTAAATTCAAAAATTTGACAAATTAATCAATTTCCAAAAGACGATACTTTTCAATTTAAAATATTTAAGTTTTGTGTTTATATTTTTTTATAAATGTGTGTAACAACTCAACTATATCTATTTACATTACAAACAATTTTATACTGATTCACTTTACTTGTAAGTACATCTTTACATTTTTAAGTTTAAGTAATTTATAACCAATTTCTTTATTTATAGCCTTGAAAAAGAATTTGAAATAAATTCGAAAGCTTGGTATTTGTAAAAATAGAATCTTTCTAAAGTACCTAATTTTGGCTGCATCCCTGTAAACACAAAAAATTTTTTTTTTGATCCATTCTATATATATATATATATAATATTATAAATGTGAATGTAAGTTTGTTTGTTACGCTTTCATGCCAAAACTACTTAACCGATCACCATGAAAATTTCTACCCATATTCTTGGAGGTATTAGAATTAACATAGGATACTTTTTATTAAAAAAATCACAAAAACTAGCTTCTTCAATGCTATCTAGCGGTCCAGTTATGAAGTTATGAAGTTCCAAGTTCCGTGAGGTGGCGCAGTTAATCCCTATCCCTACTAATATTATAAATGTAAATGTAAGTTTGTTTGTTACGATTTCACGCGAAAACTTCTTAACCGATCATCATGAAAATTTGTACCCATATTCTTGGAGGTATTAGAATTAACATAGGATACTTTTTATTAAAAAAATCACAAAAACTAGCTTCTTTAATGCTATCTAGCGGTTCAGTAATGAAGTTCCAAGCCTGAGTATGCCACCGTAAGGTGGCGCAGTTAATCCCTATCCCTATCCCTACTAATAATATAAATGTGAATGTAAGTTTGTTTGTTACGCTTTCACGCGAAAACTACTTAACCGATCATCATGAAACTTTGTACACATATTCTTGGAGGTATTAGAAGTAATATAGGATACTTTTTATTAAAAAAATTATTTTTTGTTTTTTACGAAAAATAAAAAAATTGTTTGTCAAACATCACAAAAAGAAAATGGAAAACACTAAAAAAACAGAAAAAATGCAGAAAAAATTTAATATATTTAAACAAGCAATTACTACTAAATCAACTACTATGACGTCTAACTAAAAGAAAATGGAAAAAACTAAAATAACAGAAATAATAAAGGCAAAAAAATACCTTTCTAAATTAAATATCTCATATCTCATATATTTAAAAGAGCAATTACTATTAAAATTAACTACTATGACGCCACCGTAAGGTGGCGCAGTGTATATCTAATATATTTAATCGATAAATTATAAAATACAACGAAAAAATAGTATAAACCTGATAACGAGAAAATATGATATAATAAAAAAAAATTATTGAATACAAAATAAAAATTCGAAAACACGAAAAAAAGTCACGACAGTGTTATGCGGTACGAAGTCCGGCGGGACAGCTAGTTTTATATAAAAATGGCAGAGACAATGAACTATTATAGTTCAATGAGCAATAATAAAAGTTGTGAGAGAAATTAAATGTAAGTTTGAATCCTGCTTACCTTTAGAAAATGTTCGCTGCCAACGAACTGCAAATCCAGGTACAGTTTAGTATATTATACGCTGTTTTTAAATAAATTTAATTAAAATTTGTATATTATGTATTTTTGATGACTCATAGCGCCATCTCTTTAGATAATCTAAAAGGTACTTTGCCGGCCTAGGCCGGAAAATGTCATTTTCCGGACGATTTTGAAGTAATTATTAGTATTGTTTCTGGACGGAGGACCAAAATAGTTATTTGTGACACAAGGACGGAAAATGACATTTTGCAAGAGCGAGTAAATTTGTGTGCAAAACAATACGAGCACTTGCAAAATATTTTCCGGACGTCTAACACACACTATTTTTTGGTCCGACTAATTTTTAATATTTTCAAAAGTTCTGTTATGCTCAACAGTTGACTGTTTGTGATACCTGAAGTAAGACTAGTGACTAGAAGACAGCCGACAGACTGTCAACTGGTATTGGTATGACGTGATGTTAATATTATAATTATAGTATTTATAGTTGTATAATAACTTGTTTGATACTAAATAATCGTGTTACTAGTGTTTTAATTAACATATGTTGCAAACACAACAAGTTCAAAAACTTTTTCTTCACACCTCGGTCGAAAGTACGTTCTTTCGTCCCTAATTGCAGGGAAGAAAGTTTAACATTTACTCCCTGTTTACGGCGGGACGAAAGTTGAATTTTCGGCCCTGCGCGTCATGATGTTTTGTCGTCTTTAACATTTACTCCCTGTTTACGGCGAGAGGAAAAATTTCTCATGCGTAGTTACACTTGTAACTAGGGACTGTTTATTCTCGTGTCATTTCTATTTCTATCTATAACCTTAAAAATAATCATCAATGTTGTTTATTTGTCATCTGTTAATTGAATATTAAAGTATGCCTGTCCCACGACCAGCTGCACTCGCTTCGCTCGTTCCGCAAGTACTTTCGACCGAGGTATGAAGAAAAATAGTATACACTACACGGGCCAAAAGTTGAAATCTCGGTCCTGTGCGTCATGATGCCCTCGGCTGCTTCGCCTCGGGCATCATGACGTGCAGGGCCGAAAATTCAACTTTCGTCCCTTGTAGCGTAATATACTATTTACTTTATGTATATATACAAGATAAGATGTTTATTGACATCTATTGCACGATTAAAAGAATTAGTAATAAGGAATGATTTTCTGATAATCGATTTCAAGTTCCTTAATTTTTATACATACAAATACTGTGCTAATAAGCAGCACAGTAAAAATTGTTATATTGAAAATATTAACATTAATATCTAATAATTCTATATAAAGATAGCAGAGACAATGAACTATTTTCGGGCGGAGGAAATTTCGACACTAAGCAGGTAGCGACTAAAATTTAATGGCAATTTTCGACACCAGCCCCAAGTTCCGTTTTTATCTGACAGGTATATTCGACACCAAATAAATATAGCTGCGAAATAAATAAAATATCATAATTTATTTATTTATTTTAATAAAAATAATGTACATTTTATATTTTTAAAATTAATAATATCTGAATATAATTTTGTACATTTTATCGTTAATATACTTGTTATATAATTTATTTGCTATTATAAGAATGGTAAGATATAGCTTTTATAAAATCTAACCTACATATTTGTTGGGATCGTAGTTTATCCACCATTTTCTCCATAAATACCAATTTAGCCTTAACGGTATTATCTTTGACTTTTGCTGGTATTTTTAAACTATTTATTTTGACATAAGTCTCGACTTGAAATTCTTTTGAATAAAAATAAAAATAGAAGGATGCGTTGAATAAAAAGAAGAATTAAATCTTGAATGAAAGGATTCACAGGCATTCGTGGTCCTCGCAATAGACGGATTCTGATTAGACCATATGTGTGGTGGAAATAGAGCGCTATCGATTAATTAATTTTCCAGTAAATAGTCTGCATATAAATCAAGTGTTGCGTTTTTAGGTTTATATGACATAAGCTGATAAACAAAGCAATCTTCAACATCTACTGGATTTAAATAAGTTAAACCAAACGTATGTCTTAACCATTTTCCAATTTCTGAATTTGTATCCTTATATTCTTGTACCAAACCCAAAGATTGAATTTTTTTAAACCAGTTCTGATGTAAGTGAAAACGGCATCCACTAATTTTTACATTGGGCCACATATACAATAAAGCACAGTGAATTGCTTTTTCAAAGTCCATAAATATTTCAGTTGGCTCTAATGATAATTGAAATGTTTCAAAAATCTTTGACTTTAATAAAGAAAATAAATGTTATTGACAATTTGTCCTTTAACAAACAGTATGCTAAAGGTACATAATGTCCATTTTCCAAGCCATGTATTGTAAATAATTGGAGAAAAAATTTGGTACTGTATGAAAATGTACCATCCATATACAAAGTTTGTAATTTACACAACAAACGAATATTTGTCTCGCATGAAAATACAATTACATTAAATTCAGGATGATTTAAAAACAAAAAATTTTCATTGCGACAGGTTTTAGGAGAATAATTACTAACCGCGTTATGAACTTCTGATATGCTTCTTGGTAACGGACCTGGTAACAGTTTACGACGACAGTTGTAAATGTTTTTTCTTATGCTAGCTATGTCAGGTACCGTCAGCAAATTGGCCTCACACTCAGTAACAGCAGTTCTTGTAATTTTGGCAGGCTTTTCTGATATATCCTCTTCGGCTTTTCTTTTACATGCATTGGTAACCATCTTTACTTCAAGCTTTTTCGGATCGGCTTCATGATTATGTACCAAATCACGTCTTGTGATGGTGAGGTCATCACAGCCTATTGTAAACACTTTTGCGGAACACTTAGTGTTTCTTTGAATGCAGCGCCAAAATATCTCGCCGCTTTTTAACACTTTCTGTTTTGAGAACGAATGATGCTCCACCACTAATAAATCTCGACCACGGCAACTTTTTATCAAACTCATGTTTAAAATATGTATACGTGCACTAGTCAACGTCAAACAATAAATAAATTGCAACTGAATAATTTTCGTGTAATTTAGTCACAAGAACAGAAGTGGCAATTAATATTGGGAAAACCCAATTAATTGCCTACCTACCTGCTTTAGGGCGCGGTGTCGAAATTTCCTATAATAAAATTTGACCCTTCGATTACCCCAGGTACAAACACAATTTGGTGTCGAAAGTTCGCCCGCCGCTATTTTCATAATCGAATGATAAGTAGTTGAAAAATTGACATAAATGTCAAATTTTATAATGCAAGTTGTGAGAGAAATTAAATGTAAATTAGAATCCTGCTTATCTTTGGAAAAAGTTATAGGTAAGTTTAGTATATTATACGCGGTTTTTAAATAAATTTAATTAAAATTTGTATTATTCATTATGTATTTTTGATGACTTAAAATTTAAACTCATAGCGCCATCTCTTTAGATAATCTAAAAGCTACTTTGCCGGCCTAGGCCAGAAAATGTCATTTTCTGGACGATTTTGAAGTAATTAATAGTATTGTTTCTGAACGGAGGACCAAAAAAGATATTAAAACACGATTTTCACATTTTGAATACAGTTTTTATGCACATTTAAAATCCATTTTGAAATTTTCATAAATCTTAAAAAACAATCGACATACGCAATACTCGATTTTTTAGAATTTTCAAAAAAAAGTGAATTTCAATATCTCAAAAACCAAAAAAGATATTAAAATACGATTTTCACATTTTGAATGTATCCACATTCAAAATCCATTTCGAAATTTTCAAAAATTTTAAAAAACAACCGAGAAACACAATTCTCGATTTTTTGAAAATTTTCTCAAAAAAAGTGAATTTGGGTATTTTAAAACCCAAAAAAGATATTAAAATTCGATTTTCACATTTTGAATTCAGTTTTTATCCACATTCAAAATCTATTTTAAAATTTCCAAAAATCTTAAAAAAACAATGGGGGGCGTCCATAAATTACGCGAGGTGTTCAGAGGGGGGAGGGGGTCAAGCTTAATCTTTCTAAATCTCACTTGGGGGAGAGAGGGGGTTTTACCAAATATCACGTAATTTTTTTTTTCAAGTAGCAAACGGTGTAAAGTTACGTAAAAGTAAAATTAAATTAAAGTACAAAAATGCTTGTGGTGTAGAGAAAAATGTCACCCTGTAAACAAATTGCTTCTACCGAATTAGTCATACCACTTCTTTGAGAATTCGAAACTTGGATTGTAAAAGCAACCCTCGCATTGTCTGTGCAGTTATTTTTATATATTTATAGTTACTATAGTCCGTCATCTGTTTCTTGCAATAAAAATTACAATACCAATTAGGGTTTCCAAAAGGAAAGGTTGACTAGTTAGGAGACAAGGCAAAGAAAGTTTTTTTAAAAAGACACTTGGTTAGTGGCACTCACGGGTAGCACTTCTACTTCCATTTTTATATGGTTGTTATCGTTGTTGAAAATAAAAACGTAAAAATATTAAGTTATTTTACCCACCACACGAGCATACCTGATGCTTCTAGAATGAAAATACGGCGAAATTTTCCACAATAGTGTTTGTCGTATTTGTCCAAACCCCGCAGAGTAGCACCACTGTGGCTACTGCTCATGGACTGAATTATAATAAATATTATTGATTTTTAGTATCAAATAATAGTCATTGCTAGTTTTTAAAGTAAAAGTAATGTAACAAATTATGTTCTTGTATTTTTTTTAAATACAACGCGATTACAGTTAAAATACCAGTTTTTTGAAAATCTCACGTGAGATTTGGGGAGGGGGGAGGGAGTTAGGGAAAATCTTATGAAATCTCACCAGAGGGAGCGGGGGGGTCGAAAAATCCAGAAAAATGCCTCACGTAATTTGTGGACGCCCCCAATGGAGAAACGGTACAGTCAATGTTTTAGAATTTTCAAAAAAAAAAGATTTCGATTTCTCAAAAACCAAAAATAATATCAAAACACGGTTTTCGGATTTTGAATACAGTTTGTATCCACATTCAAAATCCATTTTTTAATTTTCAAATATCTTAAAAAACAACCGAGAAAGGCTTTACTCGATTTTTTACAATTTTTCTCAAAAAAGTGAATTTGGGTATCTCAAAACCCAAAAAAGATATTAAAATTCGATTTTCACATTTTGAATACAGTTTTTATCCACATTCAAAATCTATTTTAAAATTTCCAAAAATCTTAAAAAACAATCGAGAAACGGTACAGTCAATATTTTAGAATTAAAAAAAAAAGGATTTCGATTTCTCAAAAAACAAAAATAATATCAAAACACGGTTTTCGGATTTTGAATACAGTTTTTATCCACATTCTAAATCGATTTTGAATTTTCCAAAATCTTGCAAAATAACCGAGACACGATACATCCAAATTTTTAGAATTTCCAAAAAAAAAATGGATTTAGATATCTCAAAAACCAAAAAAGATATTAAAATGTGATTTTCACATTTTGAATTCACTTTTTATCCACATTCAAAACCCATTTTAAAATTTCCAAAAATCTTAAAAAACAACCGAGAAACTATACACTCAATTTTTTAGAATTTTCAAAAAAAAAAGAGGATTTCGATTTCTCAAAACTAAAAATAATATCAAAACACGGTTTTCATATTTTGAATACAGTTTTTATCCACATTCTAAATCGATTTTGAATTTTCAAAAATCTTGAAAAATAACCGAGAAACGACATTCTATTTTTTAGAATTTTCAAAAAAAGAGGATTTCGAATTCTCAAAAACCAAAAATGATATTAAAACAGTTTTCAAATTTTGAATACAGTTTTTATCTACATTCAAAATCCATTTTATAGTTTCAATTACATTTTCAAAAGAAACAAAAACATTATTTTAGTTTAGAAACTGATTTGGAGTTAATTTGTTTGAAAACTATGTCGTGTACGGAGACTTTTTTGACTAACTGTACATATAAAAAAAATACACCAAAACTTACGTTTATTCCTAGAATACATTTTAATTGTTTGTACTGTTTGTCGATTTTTTCCAAAATCATGGATATCATTTCTGCAAACAGGGAAATCAAATGGACGTTCTGTAATCTCTGTCTTAATTTTTATATCACTTTTTCTTTCTTGAATAACCTCATTTGAATCCACATTTTCGCTTTTTACATTTTCTCTGTTTATTAACACAACATCACTATCAGTTTCAGAAACTTTTTCGACACAACTTTCCGTTTTAATTTTACAAAGATCGAATTTATGTAAATTCTCGAATTCGAGTTTAGATTCTTCGAAAATATATTTTTCTTCGGTTTTAATACTGGATAATAAATCTTTAGAATTACTTCCCATTTCATTGTTCATTAATAGATTCGATGCATCTTTGAAAACATCCATTTTCTAATACGTTTCTAGCTGTAACGAATAACAGTGAAATTAATGTGTAATTGTTTGGTCAATTTCACTACTCGGTAACTTTCTATTTAATTAATATATGAAAATCTAGGGCTGAAAACTTTGGTGCATTTAACGTTGTTTATAAACACTACAAATTACTTGATAAACACAACACTATTTATACAACTTCGATACGACCAACAATATTTAAGGCACAAAGGCACTATTGACATTGACTATATTGAAAACCTTCTTCTTCTTTTTCTTCTTGTACGGGCCTCTTGCCTTTTGATATCCAATTAGTGGTCATTTACAACCTTTTAAATTTTATAGTTTACTTTATAGGTTTTTTCACAATGAAACAGAATAATTTGGAAAAGATGCCTATATTTCTTACATTCAGAGTTGCAGCCATTTAAATAAGGCACTATAAACATAGGTATTATTAATGCACTGTATTATCATTATCACTATGGAATTATCACGAAGACTAGATACCAG